>OX392463.1:109775265-112246946 GCA_947623515.1 Neoascia interrupta | reverse complement strand
ACACTAGGTGGTGATCGGTTGATAAGAGAGGAGGAGTTGAGAGGAGCTCATTTGAGCACACGATGGAACAAAGAATTCAATCAAAGATTTCTTACAAGCCATAAGCACAGCAAAAGTTAAGCAAGTTCCCTCCGTTCCTGTGTTGTACTTGTTCCCCCTGCAAGTAGGGGTTTAAATAGCCTTGAGGTAAGGTAAGCCTGTCATAAGAGTCGGATGATAAAATGCGCCAACCTGCGAAAATTTAAAAAGCCTCGGATATGTCCTGATCCCGGCAAGGTGACGCTGCCCATTACGGGAGTCTGAGGAGTCGCTTAGTCAAAATAGGAGCTTAGGTGGTTATCCAATAAATCATAAAACAGCACCAATTAATAATTTATTAACTTGATATTTTGTCGTCAAAAACTGGCAAGAGTATCTAGATTTTTGGGATGACTTAAACGACTGTTCATTTTAAGGCCGTATTTGACAGAATTTACAGAGAGACAAACTCATTTGTATAGATACACTCCATTTAAGGACTACTGTGTAACAAAGGATTATGCCTGAGACACGGCAATCGCGACTTAATCTAAGGTTATCCCGCGGTAAAGCCTCAGAAGGTGAAAGTAAATAGTTTAAAGGAATATTTCTTACTTCAGCATAATTCGCTTCAACATAACTCACACACTATGCACTCCCAGCTCTTAAGTAAAGCAGTCCTCAAAACTCGCTTAAAGGTCTTAAAAGATTATCCCTTTGAGTATACTCAACACTATAGCCACACACATCTTGGCGGTCTCAAATACCTGGTGTCTGATTGCAAGTAAAAAGTGGAGGCATTCATAACGAAAATTCTAAGGAGGAGAGTCCTTTTGAATTTACTTTCTTTAAACGATCCGAATGTGCAGTTCAAGGGACTTCAAGTTATCTTTCATGTGAAGACATTCACGGATACTTTATTCACGTTATAAGTGTCAAAGTTTTTAAATATGCATGCATGGGGTGCACCGCAGTCCCCTAAGAGTTGTTTTTATTGGTTTTTAAATCAAGGACACTGTTGGTGTGCTACAGATAAGTCTCGATTTTCCTCCACACACCCGCAGGAGGTCGAGCAACATCTAAAAAAATTCAAAGGAATATTTTATCCGTATCAAAATAACGAGCATGATAAATTTTTATGATACAAAAGTGGAAAATATTAAATTTTGATGAGGGGAAGTTCTTGTTTTCTAACAAAAATACAAATACATGTCTCTCAGTTTCGGGATCTTATTAGGGTTTCCGGGCAGATGAACATGGGGATATACATACAACTACATTCTCTTCTTGTTTACATGAAAACTAAAGAACAAAATAAACATTTGACGTAAGCTTTAGTGAATTTAAGTATACTCAGCAAAAAAAGATGTTAACTATTTTCACTCTCGCTGTGAAGAGTCTTATGTTTGTTCAAGAATTAGCTTTTGGGAAACGTTGTGAACGGTTGCATGAAAATGAAATGGCAAGTGGCATTTAGTAACTTCGACAAGTAATAAAATATAACAGAACTTTTGAAACTCGATCTAATTAAAATTTATTTCACTTCAATGCGTTCTGCTTCAGTTTGGAGTGGAGGAATTTTAATGATTGAGCTAGAATGCATTTACGTTTTCCTTCCATGTTTGCGCTTGTATGCCTGCAAATCTACTATTGACTGTACCTATACGTGTACAAACCAATTCATCGATTTTTATTGAATTGCTATGGAAATTCAACCTCATTATAATAATTGCACTTGCCATAGTTTTATTTTTTATTTTTATTTTTATTCAACGGATGAGCGAATGTGACCTAAAAATGCAACATACTAGGATTGTAGGCATTCAAAACTCAATCATGCGTAATGATGGATGTTGAAGCCTGTAGGAAAAATAAAACCTTTCTTGTGATTGGCAAGGATAAACTCCTGAGAATATATTTTTTTAAAAGTCCTGTACGCACATTTAATTATGCTGGGCTCATTAAACATTAAACCCTTGATTAACTGAAATAAAATGTTTTGGTTCAAATTTAATATTTACTCACAGGCCGGTCCGCTGGGAACGTATAGCAAGTCCAAAGCATACCAAACATTTTATTAAATTAAATTCCTTTAAAGTGAGTAATGTAATCTTTTTATACCCGACCCAGGGTATATTAAGTTTGATGTATAGTTTGTAACGCAGTGAAATAATCACCGTAGACCCACCCCTAAGATCTTTTAGAGATATGAATGGGACCGACAGGAGAATCGATTAAGCCATGTCCGTCCATCCGTCCGTCCATCCGTTTGTAAACAATTTTTAGGCCTTAAATTTTAAGGCAGAGAGCTGAAATTTTGTGGGTTGGTTGGAAGTCCAGTCCTTCAGATCAAGTTTGAAAATAAGCTGCTTTGCAAATTTTAGCTATGTTACAATGGCGCTAGCGCATTCATTTTTGGTACGTAACATTGTCTTTAAGGTAGCCAATAATTTTAGCTTTCTCATTGACCACGCCCACTTTTTAAGGGATTTTAGCTTAAAATGACTGTTTTCCAATAAATATATATGAAATTTGACAAAAAATTATATGACAAAAGCTGTAGATACTAGCATTTTCTAACTTTTATGTATATATTGTATGTGCCTCCGCCCACTTTTGTGCGCGTGGCGTTAAAAAAAGTGATTTTTTTAGTTAAAAAGGCGGAGTTTTAGGCCGGAATGTATGCAACCACCTAGTATAAAGCATTCAACAGTTATATTTTTATATCCCGCCCACTTTTTGGAGGCGTGGCAGTTTTATTTTTGGTATGGTCGGGTATTTTGCAATCCGTCGTAGATGGATTGAAGCTTTTGCATACCCACTGTTGCACTTTCCCACTTGTTTTTAACAAACTTCAAGCCTAGATAAGGTACAAGGAGTGCTAAGTAATTCCTAACTTCTTTATACAAACTTCATTGAATTTTTGTTTTTATTGAGCTTTCGACCAAGCTATTCTGCTTGTAAATCTGCTTTGCAATAGAAAAATTCATTATTCCATGGCAATGACGATGATGCAGAAGGCTGCATGCATTGGTCGACTTTTGCAATGAAATGTTTAAGCTAAGTTTAGGTTAAGTCTGTCGCCTGATTAAACAATAAGATCAATTAGATCGAACAAGTCCGGGAAAAGCAGTACGCCGGTTAACCAGGGCTCGGTGAAAATTAACAGAAAATCAAAACAATGAACTCTAGTGAAACGAAAGAATGTGAGGTAGCAAAAGAGGAAAGAGTGTGTAGCGCTTAATCGAAAAGCAAGCAAATACTGTACGGACGAGGAAGAACTTGCACGTGAGACGGATTCGCACAAAAACACAAAAATAAAAAAGAGTCCTCTGGCTCAAACAAGGCTAAACCAGAAGCGAAAATTTGTCCGCCGCCCGCAATAAACATTGTCGGGATAGCAAACTTCGGGAAATTTCGCAACCTCCTCGCAAATACGGTTAGAACAGAAAATTATAAGCTTACTTCGGAATAACGTGTGGAAAAATTTTGACAACACCGATTCATATCGCGCGCTGTCTCTTAAGTTGAATGCAGAGAAGTTTAGCGATTTTTTTTTTTACTTTTGTATTATATGGAATCACCAGGAGATAATAGATTTCGAATTTCAGCCTTAAAAAACGTCTTACAGTTTTAAATGCTCGGCAGTTGCACATTATCGCCAATTTTGGGCGTTTCTGTGGGATTTCAAAAATGTTAACACTTGAACTGCTTCGGGCAACAATGAACTTATGCATCTAATTTCAGCTTCATAGCTTAAAACTTCAACAGTTAATCCGTTGGTACTTCGTAACTGGTGTTTCTTTACGTGGCCGGGGTGACAGGAAAATTCTTTGGACGATTTACGGTCCCGCCTGCATAGACGGGGGTGGAGGAGGAGATATATTATCTAACTGAACGGGTTGTAAAGCGGCACCGACCTAAGAGTCAAAACACAACGTTTTACAAACACCAACGCCCCAGCCTGGAAAATCTTTGAATCCACTGCGCAGGACGGCGCAGTAAACTAGGTGGCGCACGCAAGTGGTAGGGGACCTCAGCCAACTTCGCGTGCGAAACTGGAGACGGCTAGCTAAAGAGAGAGCTGGCTGGCGAGGCTTATTGGCTGAGGCCCAGATCCACCCCGGACTTTAAAGCCACCTTAAGCAAGCAAACTTAAAATTTCAGGTCTAAAAACAGACAGAAGGAAGGACAGACATGGAGATTCAGAAGTCAGTCTCGGTCATATGCCCCTAAGGCCTTGGGACCATTTTTGAGACCATTCTTGAGACCATTTCTAGTTCACTATGTGTCACAAACTATGTGACAAACTTAATATATCTCTTATCCAATGGGATGGGGTTTGAAAATGAAGGGAAAGTAAGAGATGAGAAGTAGCAAACTTATTTAACGATTTTTATACCCTACCCAGGGTATATTAAGTTTGTTGTATAGTTTGTAACGCTTACAACAAACTTAACGCTATAGTTTGTTTTTTATAGTTTGTAAAATAGTCACAGTAGACTCAGTGGCGGTACCAGGGAGGGGGCTAAGGGGCTGAAGCCCCACTCAACTGAAATTGTCAAACTGCAGATAGCACTATTAATAATTTCTATTTATTGACCAATGTTGGGAAATATAGAAAACTTATTTCTAAAGTTAGAAGCTCACCCAAACATTGCGTTATTCGAAAAGAAGAAAAAACATATTTTCTGAAGAGGCGTATTTTCTTCTCTGCGGCTACGTTAACAAATTAGACTGCCGCATCTTGCGCTCAGTACACCCGCACGTTATAGCCGAGAAGCCGATGCATCCTCGACAGTTTTTGCGGTGTGGATTTGGTATAAATGGAGAATTTTTCTTTGAAATGTGCCTGGGATGGGAACAGCATTTTGGTCAATGCTGTTACAGCATTACAGAGACACGTTAAACGACTTTGGTTTAATTGAATTTTCTCTGGTTCATGCGTAATGGCGCGAGCTAAGTTTTAGTTCTTAACATTTACCAAAAAAAACAAATCGGTATCGGATTAAAGTAGGTACAACTGTATTTCTTGAACGTTAAACTGAAAGTGATTCTATAACAAACCAAAACTTACAATGAGACTTATTATCTAAGGTATTTCCATGAATTGGGAAATCAGATCGGGTGTTGGTCGCCCAGACGCTTAGTCTGCGAATTTATATTTTTATTAAATACCGCTGATTTGCCAATCATGTTTTACCTGTACATTGGGGTTAATAATCTAGGTCGATATATTCATGTTACGTGGTGGATGTTCGGTCGACGGAAGTTGATGGGGTTACTGGGGTTCAAGTTGGTCGCCTTGGTGTTATGCTAACGTAACTCCTCCCCCCTTAGTGTAGAGCGACGGCCAAAGGGATGTCATTGAAGCAGACATTGGCTGGTGAGATGATGTTACTTGGGTAGGAGCGTGAGGTAGGTGTGTGTTGCTTGGTTCATAGATGTATCTTTTGGTGACGGTGACAGCTAAGATGGCCATGATGATGAGAATCGTAAGTATAGCTGTTCCTGTTATGTAGTTGGAGATCTCTGTTGCAGCTCCCAGTTTCAGTATCTTGGTTTCGGTATTGAAGTTGAAGTCTTTAAGTTTCTTCAGGCTTAATATGTCTGATGTAGTGTTAGGCTCGATGCTGCTGCTCGAGGGTGGTACGATTTGAATGGTGTCCCAAAAGATGTCCGGGTTACTCTGGTATATGATACCGTTGGCTTCTATGTCACAGTTGTGGAAGTGGACCAAGGTTGTGCCTTCAATATGGTGAGTCTTAGGTCTGCAGGTAGAATTTATTAGAATTTTTAATATACGTTTTATTTTAAATACGTTAATAAATAATAAAAAGTTTTGTTGCGGTTGCGTAATGGATTTAATTCTGCCCACATCACTCAGTGGACAGTTGGCGGCGACGTTTTCAAGCAGCTTTCCCATGCATCTGGAGTTTTGGGTCTCCTCTTCAAATGTTATCTCCGTACAGTAAAAGGTGTTTTCTATCTTGGGGCAAGGTTTTTCGAAGTATTGTATGTATTTTCCGTTGTGGTTTATGTATGGTTTAGTGTTTATTATTTTGGTATTGTTTATCGGGAGTGGTTTGATTTGATACATATGAAATTTTTGTTTTGATATTATCGGTATGCGAACATTAAAAATTATGTTTGAGTCGTTATAGTATGCTTGGAGACCTAAAAACTCATAGCATTGCTCAAGCGCTTTAATTGTAATATTTTGTTTAGTTAACTTATTACTAATTGATTCTAATTCATTATGAGTTAGTTGAAGCTTAGGGAAGATGTTTAGTTTGCTTAGGGTAACAGCTTCTGCTATGTCCGAAAGGTGATTGGTCAGTAGATCGATATTATAATTTAGTTGGTTAAAATATTGTATTTCTGTAAGTAAATCATGTTCTCGTCTTATTTTATTCGTCGTGCTTTGGAGGAATTTTTCAATATTGGTTTGTTTTCAACTACCTCTTCAGGAACCTCTCTTGACTCATTTTGCTTATCTATTCTCGCGTGAGTGATATCCTTTACTTTATTTTGAATTTTTGGGTACAACTCATCAAGAAATTCGTTCAGCTTTTGAAGATATTCGTGTTCGTTTGAGAAGTCAGTTGTTTTCCTGAATTTATAGGGTCGGGCAAAGAACAGTTCGTAAGGGGTGTGTTTTGTGGAGGAGTGTATGGCGTTATTGTAGGTTATGAAAGTTTCTGTGAGTATTTCTTCGTGTTCTATAGTTAGTCTTAGTTCTTTTCTTTTAGATAATATCAGCCGGTAGATCTCTGTGAGGGTTGAATGCAATTTTTCCACTGTGCCATTGCTACTGGTCTGTTGGAAAAATGTGTAATGCAGTGTTATGGAGTATTGCTGACAGAAGTCTTTAAAAATGTTTGGGATGAATTCCGATCCCTGGTCACACACAATTTTCGTTGGGATGCCGTAGAGGCTAATATATTTCTTTATAGAGTTTAGTATGGTTATGCTGCTTCTGCAGCCTAGAGTATATCCGCAAGCCAATTTCGAAAATTTGTCAATAAGGGTTAAAATCATATTATTGTTTATGCAATAAAGGTCTATGTGGAGAATTTCTAGCGGTTTTAGCGGGATTTCAGGTTTCTCGAATTGGGGTTTAGGGGGATTTCTATCATATTTGAGGATTTTGCATTTGTCACAGTTGTTAATAGTTTTTGTGATTAGATCTTTCATGTTAGGGAAATAAACTTCCCTCTTTAAATGTAATAGGGTTTCATTTATTCCCCTGTGGTTCGAGTTTTCATGGTAGTTTCTTATTAACTCCTCTTGAGCGTCGCCTAGTCTTATATCTTTGAGGATTTCTGTGCAGCGAACTATTCGAAATGTTTTATTTTGAGAGAAAAATTTAAAATAAGTGGATTGGACAATGCGAAACGCGTTGTTGTTAGTGAACACTGCACTTAGTTTGTTTGGCGGAAAAAATTGTTTGAATATGTTGATCATTGATTCTTCATTGAATTGTGATCTTCGAATGGTCCTTCTTTGTTTATTTCTAAAGATTGTTTCATTGGTCATTGGTGACCCTGTATCATTTAATTCGAGAATTATTTGGATATTGAATTCGTTGAGTGGCTTTTCTGAAATGGGAATGCCGTCGTTCAAGTTTTCCTGTGCACTGTGGACGGTGCTTAGGTCTTCTTCTTCATTATTGAAGATTTCTTGACTAGGGTTGTTAATTTTGACACGGCTTAGGGCATCTGCGTTGGTGTTTTGAGTGCCTTTTTTGTATACGATTTCGTAGTCGAATTCCTCAAGTTTAAGACGCCATCTAACAAGTTTGGAATTCGGTTCCTTTAAACTCATAAGCCATGTTAAGGGTCTGTGATCCGTTATTATTTTGAATTTCCGACCAAACAGATACGGTCAGAAATACTTAGTGGCCCAAACAATGGACAAGAGCTCTTTTTCTATCGTCGAATAGTTGCTTTCACTATCAGACAAAGTCCTGCTAGCGAAACAAATAGGTTTGTCATTGCCTATTTGGCCTTGCGAAAGGATGGCGCCCAAGGCACAATTGCTAGCGTCTGTAGTGAGTAGAAAAGGTTTCTTGAAATCAGGGTGTTGTAAAATCGGATCGTTGATCAAAAGGTTTTTACATGTTTCGAAAGCTTCTCGGTATTTGTCATCCAGTAGAATCTTTGCGCCCTTTTTTAAACAACTGGTGAGTGGTTTTGTCAATTTCGCAAGGTTCTTAATAAACTTCCTGTAATAGCCGATTAAGCCTACGAAAGCCTTTATTTCTTTGCGGGTGCGTGGTAATGGGAAGTTTTTAATGGCTGCGATTTTCATAGGATTGGGCTTAACACCTTCGGGTGTAATGACATGGCCTAGGAAGGCTACTTCCTTTTTTAAGAATTCGCATTTATCTACCATTACCATTTTGCCTATTGACAGGTAGTCTGGCGAGTACTTTAGAGTTAGAGGGTATTACTAGTTGACCTGAAGTGAAGTTTGGTTTGAAGTGAATTTTATTGGTAGCGTTGTTAGTTATGAGGGTTTGCTTTTCTAGGTCGAGTTTAGCGTTTAGCGAAAGAAGTGCATCAATGCCTAGTAGACCATCGAAATAACTATGAAATTTAAATATTAGGAATCTTAGACACCTTTCCTGGTTGAACTCGGTAAAAATGGGGATGGTTGTTTGTTTATTTAGTTGGTATTTTTTGAATACCGTAGTAATAGTCGTTGTCTCGCAGGTAATTTGTCTATTCTGTGGGATATATTCTGGGCTTATGAAAGATGTGGACGGTCCAGTGTCTATGAGGAATCTTAGTGGTCGTCCAAATGGTGAAGAGATAATTATGAATGGCAAAGTTGCGGGATGTTTTTCTGGATCTAAATATCCGGTAGGTGGTTCGAGGCTTGCATGGAAAAATTTTCTTCACTTTCCACGTTGGTCAGACCATTTTCGAAGAATCTATCCAATTGTTGATAAGTGTTATCTTCGCGGTTATTCGTTGCCTGAAAGTTATTTTTTTGTGGTTTGATATGTCTTTCGTTTTCGAGGTTGTTTAATTGGAAATTAAAATTTTCAGGTCTTGACAGTTTGGTTTGATGGCTGGGGTTTTGTTTGATTCTTCCTGGGTTGAATTTTGTTTGATTGGAAGTTTGGGCAAAACCTGTGGGTCTTTGATATCCTGTATAGTTGTTTTGAGGGTAGGGATTAGGTTTGTTAAAGGGATTTGTGGGGTTATTGTATTTGTTTTGATTAATTCTTAAGTATGGGTGTCTTGCATGATTTCGGTTTTGGGGTAGCTCATATGGTTTGTTTTGGTCGGTTCTATAGTAATGTGGGTTGTGTGAATATCTTTGATAAGATATATTCTGTTCTTTAATACAATATGCGAACGCAATTGCTATTGAGTCCGGTTGCATTGCCCTGACTCTGGACCCTAGCGGTTCGTTAAGACCGCTAAGAAATGCGTTGAGACACGTTTCGGCGTATAGGTCCTTTTTGGCTTTGATTACATTTTGATCCTCCTCATGGATCAATACGTTGTTGCAGAGTGTAGATTGCAACTCAATCACTTGCCCGTAAAACGATTCAATTGTCTTATGAAATTGTTTTATGTTATGAAGATCCCGGATAAGTGATGTTTCTGTACGTTTATCTGAGTAGTGAAGAATCAGATTACTCTTGATTTCGTCCCAATTTAAAGCAGTTCCGTACATATAAAGTATCTCGTTGGCTTGGCCCTCGATTTTATTTCGAATGGCTCTCAACAAGATTTGCCCGTACGGTGTTTTATCTGTTCCTCTTATGTATAGTAGAATTTCCTCTACATTGTTCAGGAATTCATATAAGAGTTTTGGGTTCCCATCGAACTTGGGGAGATCTTTAATTGCATCTGGAATTCTTAAAGAGTTGAATATATCTGATTGATTATTCGCCAGATTTGCGGGAAGCGTTTGCTCTGTATTATTGTTAGGCATTATTTCGGTTGGGGAGTCTAAGGTTGATTGAGAAGGTTGTGCGTTCGAAGAAGATGAAGAAGAAGAGTCAAAAGAAGTTTGTGGTTCGGTAGCTTGTGAGGATTCTAAGTTCGACGAAGAAGAAGAAGAAGAGTCAAGAGAAATTTGTGTTTCGATAGAAGATAAGCTCTTTGACCGTCCTCTTAAATTATATGGTTTAAATCTTGAAAGTAGATTATTTTTTGCTTTTTTCAGGCTCGACATAAATATTATTATTGTTTGATCTGTCTTTTTTTTCGCTTTTATATGTAGATACAACCTATAATTTTTCTTATTATAGTTAGGTATATAGGTATGTTAATACTTCGGGTATAAATTGAATATAGTATATAGAAATTGTTCCACTCTTTTGTTTAATGTAATAATATGTTTATTATAATAATATAATAATGTGATATTATTAATTTAGTGTAATAATATTAACTGGGGTCCTTGCGACAAGGATTGTAATTATTCTATTTGAGCTGGAGTGCCTTGCGATAAGGGTCGCAGCTATTTTATTTATTTCTTCGGGTTATTAACAGGATCAACTGTATTAACAGAGTCACGGGTTTTGTTATTGAACTGGAGTGCCTTGCGATAAGGATCACAGTTATTTTATTAGAGCTGGAGTGCCTTGCGATAAGGATCGCAGCTATTTTATATTAGCTAATTTAACTGGAGTGCCTTTCGATAAGGATCGCAGTTCTTTTATATAAACACATACACCACTTTAAAAATATACTACAATTACGCTTACCTGCACCCAATATAGATTATGAAGATTAACAGCATCACAATGTTAATGGTTAGAGTTGACGGTTGTTGACGATTGGTTGTTTCTAGGTGTAGCCGTTGGAAGCGGGTTGGTTCGACGGTGTCAACGGATTAAGATCCAACAGTAGTAAAGCTCGGGTTTATATCCACACACACATACACGATTCCAAAAGGGATTAATCTCTTGCGCGATGCAAGGTTTTACGATTTAATCACTAGTTCTGGGAATGTTTTTGGACAGATCGATTTATACTGCGCGATGCATATTGGAATTTCCACGATACAGTCACAATGCGTTGGTTGAGGCACAAAAGAAAGTTAATAGTTTACATCACTCGTACTGCGCGATGCAATATTGAACTTTTGTTCACGATGTAACACTTATTTCTTTACCCGGCTATAATACTGTCCACCGTTCCGTGAGACTACGCCAGTTAAGTTTTAGTTCTTAACATTTACCAAAAAAAAACAAATCGATATCGGATTAAAGTAGGTTCAACTGTATTTCTTGAACGTTAAACTGAAAGTGATTCTATAACAAACCAAAACTTACAATGAGACTTATTATCTAAGGTATTTCCATGAATTGGGAAATCAGATCGGGTGTTGGTCGCCCAGACGCTTAGTCTGCGAATTTATATTTTTATTAAATACCGCTGATTTGCCAATCATGTTTTACCTGTACATTGGGGTTAATAATCTAGGTCGATATATTCATGTTACGTGGTGGATGTTCGGTCGACGGAAGTTGATGGGGTTACTGGGGTTCAAGTTGGTCGCCTTGGTGTTATGCTAACGTAACTCGCGCAATGCCACATAGCCCATGACCCATGACAATGTCACACAGCCCACACCCAATTCCTAGATTTTGATAACAGCCGGCTTTGTGATATACATTAGCTGTCTCGGAGCTGCGATCTTACCACTTTTGAGTATTTTTTGTGTAGAACCGTGAAGGGCCTATGTTATACCAACAATACAGAAAAGATTCAAGCACTTCAGGCGAATATCATCCAAGCTATCCCTAGCCTATAGTCCAAAACCATCAACAAGTTTGGAAAATTTCTCTCTTATACTAATAAAAACAAGTAGGAAGCTAGGTGGCTTTTAAAGACACTTAGGCCAAGGAAGGCCCATTGTACTGCTACGTAAGTATACAACCAAGAGAGAAGGTTGGCGTGAGTTTTATGAACCCAGAAAAAACAGATAACGGAAACAGATCACCTTATTTTCATCACAATTGAACGATCTGATAGCCTGTGCTCTTTGTGTTTTGCAATAATTTACCTTTTCCTTTGGTGTCAAATGAGTTTCGCGAGGCGCTGCTAAGTAAATAATTTTTTATCGTCGTTTTAGGTTCGAATTAGCTCAGATGACCTTGAAAAATACCGTTTTGATATTTTACCAACCTGTTTCTTAAATTCTATTGTAGATAACGGTACCATTTTGGTTTTGTTTGAGAGCGAATGGATTAACCTACAAATTTGGGGAACATTATGTTTGCATATGTCAAGTTGAAAAGTGTGAACAGTGTCTTTATACTTATTTCGGCTACTGTATGTCCAACCATGTTTGGGCTAATCTGGCCACCGAGTGAATTTGCACTAAATGGAAACAACCTACAGGCAGGTAAGGAATGCAACAGGAGCCTGTCAGACAATTAGCACTGACGTTTAAATAAATTTCCACGCACCAGATTGATTGCACTTAATTTCACGAACATTTCTTCAGTCTCTATTCAACTTGAGAAACACATGTTAAGTATATTGCTTCATTATTGAATCAGTGACTCATTTCAAATATCTTGGCGTTACAATAGATCAGCATCTTAAGGGGACAGAACACATTGCCCACTTAAATACTTTCTCAATACTTTCTTGGTATAATTCGTTCTGAAAAAATATGATCTAATAATTTGCTGAGAACACTTTACTATGGGATATTACATTCTAGATTGGATTAAGGAATTATTTGCTGCTGCTATTTTGCAAAATGCGCAATTAAAAGAATTTGCGATTCTTCAAAATTGCCGCTCAGAGGAGGAGAAACGGCTAGGAGATTCGTTCGCCAAAGTTCATCAACAATGTTCAGGGATAGCTTCTTGTGCATGATGACAAAACTCTTCACAGGTGGCGGCAGTTTTCTAAGAGACTTTTGAATTAACAGTTTCCCAGGCACCACTTTCCAGACGAAACTACTCCTAACCGAGAAGAAGTACCAGACATCACAGTCGAAAAGGTTGGGAAGGCGGTTAATTACTCCATAAAGCGGTTGGGCCGGAGCAGATACTCTCAGACTTCTGGAAAAAACAGATGCCTCACGACCTTCATCTCCCCAAGAGGGGATCCAATGCCAGATCAGTGGAGGGAAAGTTATATTCGTGAATCACCTTTTCCTTTGAAAGTTGTTCAAAGGAAAAGGTGATTCACGAAGCGGTGACAACTACCGTTCTATCAAGCTGAGTCCCACACAATGAAGATCGTTTAGCGGGTACTAGATAGTCGACTGCGGAAAATAATAAGGCTATCTGAGGACCAGTGTGGATTTGTCGCGGGTAAACCAACCATGCATTCCAAAGTATAATGATCATAATGGAAAACATCGTGAAACCCCTAAAGATCTGATATGGGTAGCGCTAAAAAAACGAGGAGTTCCAGAAGCCTACGTGCGGATGATCATGGACATGTATGATGGAGCAAAGACAAGAGTAAGATGTCCTTCCGGAGTCACTTATGCATTCCCAATTAAAGTCGGTGTACACCCGGCAAGCGTCCTAAGTAATTTCCTTTCATTGTAGTCCTTGATTATCTGCTTGAAGAAAAACTGACGGACCCGAAAGTATATTAGTTATTCTTCGCTGACGATGGGGCCATCATATGTGAAGATCATACATCCCTGCAGCTAACACTTGATGTATGTGTGGATGTTCTATAGGGGACTGGGTATCGTATTAGCCAAAAAAAGACAGACATTAAATTGAATAGAAATGTGCTTCCCAAGTGTGAAAAGCTTAAGTACCTGGGATCTATAATCCATAGTAAAGCAAACTGTGATGACTACATCAATCAATCAATCACCGTATCCACCGTGAAAGGATGAAGTGGCGAGAAAGCTCCGCCATCTTATGTGACCGGAAAATGCCCCTTCACCGTAGTTGTGCGTCCGGCCCTTACACATGGTTCACAATATTGGATAGCGTTAAGAAATATGAGAGCGAAATAACGGCAACTGAGATGAAGATGCTTTGCATGACAGCAGCAATAACAAAGCGGTATAGAATAAGAAGTACGAAAATCCGCGGAAGCCTCCATGTAAAAGAACCTATCTCCGAAAAAATGGTCCTGCTCAGTTGGTATTGCCACGTTCAAAGGAGAGATCCTACGAACCCCAGTCAAAAAGGCAATGTCAATCAACATTCCAGCGCAATCGCGAAGAAGAGGAAGGTCTAAACACTCATGGATCACACAAATGCAACGACAACAGCATTTATTTGGCCTCAGTGACGAAGAGATCCAAAGCCGGGTGGCCTGGCGGTTTATTCTGAGGTCAAATCGGCGTACCCCACAAGCGGTCCATTTGGAATGAAGCAAAGTGGGAGAACACTGTAGATCATAACCTCGCGCCTAAATGAAAAATAAAAAGAAGAAGTGGCTACATGCAGAGTCCTATTAATGGTTTATATAACCGCACTGTTTTATGCATAGCTTTCAGGACAAGTCTTTTTGAAAACCCCTGCTCCATCGTATACCGCTAATTGTTAAACAAAATTGCTGAGGAAATACGTAACATAACGCATAGATCTGTGTTTTTCAGCATAAAAGAAATCTAAATCTTGTTGCACTACATTGTTTTATTTTATTTTATGCTTCTTGCTTCTGCTTTGAAGAAACTTTGAAATAACCTAAACTTACATCATAATTTTATTTCATGCGATTGTTATTTTCTTGTTCACCCCCCAGGGTTAAAAATAAAATATGTTTATGAAGTGTAGCATTATCTCTACCTGTTTTAACGAAGATATAAATGTTTAAAACTGTTCTCCTAATTTTAAGAAAATGTAAATGCATAGATTTAAGATGAACTTAATATTTGTAGTTGAGAATAAAAGATTATTACAATATAATACAATGCAAAATGTAAGTAAATAATAATAAAATCAATAAAATAAATAAAATAAATAAAATAAATAAAATAAATAATATAAATAAAATAAATAAAATAAATAAAATGAATAAAATAAATAAAATAAATAAAATAAATAAAGTAAATAAAATGAGTAAAAAAATAATATATAAAATTTTATAAAATATAAATAAAAAAATAAATAAAATAAAATGTAGTAATAAAATAAATAATATAAATAAATTAAAGCGCAAAAAAGTAAACAAAAAAAAGAGTTAAAGGAACATTTTCATATGTTTAAAAACTATGATGATGAACTATTAAATTGGCCGACAAAGACATTCTCAGCATAGTTACATCTTTTTAGGATTAAGTTTTTGGATTTTATTAGAGGAAATTAAGAACATATTTCTTTAAAGGAATATATTTCTTAGAAAATAAACCCTTTTCTCTTTTCTCGCTCTGAGTCTTTACTTTGGTCTTATGTGCACCTATATTATATCTTATGTGCACTAAAATTTATTATCCTCAGTGAGCATGAATAGGAACATTTCTTATACTCGACCGTATTTATACTCGAGTATATTAATTTTAATACATAGTTTGTAACACAGCGAAATCATCACCGTAGACCCCTAAGACCTTTTAGTTTAGGGGTTCGAGACCGACAGGCGAATTGATTAAGCCATGTTCATCCGTCTGTCCGTATGTGTCGCTGGCTGCATGTCTTGTGTTATTGTCCGCTTTACGCTGATATAAGGGATCTCTCTTCTATGGGTGTGAGGTGGTCTGGTGATGCATGGGATGTAAGTTCACTAATGTTTTATAGGGATAGTTTGGTTTGCCTCCGCAGTTTTTCTAAAGAGGTATTTCGAAGGAGGAGAATAGTGCATGATTGGTAAGTTGTAGGTAGTTTTTAGAAGGTTTCTAATTTTCAGAAGCAATCCTAATGGAATTGTTGTTCCTCCTCTTTTCTGCAGTTCTAGGTTAGGGTCGTGCGTGTGGTTGCCAGGCCACGGACATTTAAGGCAGTCCATCTGGAAGTGACCTACACGGTTGCCAAGCTCCACCGGAAGCTATATTCTGGTACCATGGGAGGCAGATTGCCCATCGACTAAGTCAATTTATGCTGGTGCTTTGTCTCCAGTTGGCTTGGCTCATTTCTGTCTAAAAGAGGTAGGCCCCCTTGTGGGAGCATCATGGTGGCTGTGGTTACCCAAAATCGCGGGAACGTTTGCTGATCTAGAAGTCCTGCCTTCGGGCTCCGGGCTTTTAGACCGGAAGAGGTGCTGATAGGCCTTGCTCTAGCAAGGAGGAAGCGCACGCCTTAAACGTGACTTCATATTGCACTGGGGGACGTCTTGTGCTGGAGAGTGCAAGAAAGATCCCGGGGCGGGTAAACGCTTTTCTTTACCATCACTTTGTGGAATTGCCCACCGTGAGATTAAGCCTAAGAGGCAGGTGCTCACGTTAAGCGTTTTTCATTTTCTTTCTGTCCGTATGTGTGCAGTTTTGATTAAGCTAGGACACTGTTTTTAATTAAGTTTTTAGTTTAGCTAGGAAACTGAAACTTCCAGTGTTTCTTATTTTGTACAGACAAAGTATGAAAGTTGAAAAGAAAAACCCACAGCCACGCTCACCATTCACTTGAATGTCCGAAAACCTCAAATTTATATTTGGTCTTTGGTCTTTTGGTCAATTTTGGTGCAAAGTAAAAGCGACCAGAAGCCTTTAATTATAGACAAAAAGTGGACCGCCCACACTATTGACCATGCCAACTTTTAACATGGTACATCTGTAAGAACCTGGCATCTCTGGAAATTCATTCTAAATCAAAAAAAAAAATTATGACAAATATTAAATTTATTACCATTTGCTAAGTCTGTTTTATACAAAGAATTAAGCTCCGCCACTTTTAAAGTGCGTTTTAAGGAAAAATCTGTTTTAAACGCATTTTCTCATGATTCCAACGAAATTAGAATTGATTGATTTTTTGGTTCACAATTTTCAGCCCACGCCCTCTTTTGGAGGCGTGGCCAATACAATACAAATAATTGACATTAAGTTTATTGTGTCGGCCAAAAATTTTTACATTTGATGTTAACGGCCCTTCTTGGGTTGCTGGTCCCCGATTGGGCACGATTGGACGCCTCCCCGGCGGATAGGGCATTGCTCATCAGATATGGTGGGTACCGGCAGACCAAAACCAGCAACAAACAAAAATCCAGGAGCGTCTGTCTCAAAATGAGTGGTTTCCTGCTCGGCATCTGTTATCCAAGTTAGATCGGCTGAATGTTAAATGCCTCTTTCTCTTCCAGTATGCAAATAGAATGGACAACAATTAGATGCGTGCCAGATGTTTTTCATAAATACTCTACTAGTTATTTCCTTGCTTTTCCCCGTGAAGGCATAACACTTGCGGGGGTAAAATTTGGTGTTTTTGTGCAGAGTTTTCATGTTCCGTTTCTCTATCTTTCAATCCTTAAAATCTTTCCTTTGTTAGCGATGTGCCACGCATCTTAAGGGTACTTAAACCCTTTTGATCGCGAGTCAATTACATAAAAAAAAGAGAGTAAGTGCTAGTTAGCTAGAAGTTACAGTCCGTAAAACGGATTATTATTTTTTTTTTTTTCATTTTATAAGTAATGCAATCTTCGAAAAGGGGCGTGGTCCAATCGCCCCTAATTACAAACTATCAATTATAAGATATTTGCAAGTTACGCTTAAATGTACGTAAACAGCAATTTTTTGTAAGTAATGTAAGTAATGTAAGTAAGTAAGTAATTTATTTGAATTCATGTATGTACAAAGTTACAATTTTTGTTTTTAACCAAATAAAATAATTTGAAAAATGTTTTAACTTGTTCTGCTTCGGATAACAATTAACCTATGTACCAAATTTCAGATCCCTAGTTTAAAATTTAAGGCCTTAAAACGTGTAACATACAGACAGACGGACGGACGGACGGACATGACTTATTCGATTCAGAATTCGGTCTCGATCATATGCCCTTAAGGTCTTGGCGGTCTACCATAACAATTTTACCGTGTTACAAACTATGTGACAAACATAATATACCTCCTAACATATGGGATGGGGTATAAAAAACAAGTGGGAAAGTGCAACAGTGCGTATGCAAAAGCTTCAGTCCATATACGACGAATGGCAAAACACCCGAAAATACCAAAAAGGAAACCGCAACGCCTCCAAAAAGTGGGCGGGATATAAAAATATAACTGTTGAATGCTTTATACAAGGGAGTTGCATACATTTCGGCCTGAAACTCGGCCTTTTTAACTAAAAAAATCACTTATTTTAACGAAACGCCCACAAAAGTGCGCGGAGGCAAATACAATATTTACATAAAAGTTAGAAAATGCTAATATCTACAAATTTCGTCATATAAATTTTTTGTCAAATTTCATATATATTTATTGAAAAACAGTGCTTAATGCAAAGGCTTAAATTTTTAGGCTACTTCAAAGGCATGGCAATGTTACAGACCAAAAATGAATGAACTGCCGCCATTGCAACATAGCTAAAATTTGGAAGAAGTATTTTTTTAAATTAGAGATGGTCGCATATACAGTATAACTTTTAAGGCTTTGGCGGTTGTTAGACATAATTTTAAAGGTTTTGGGAAATACCGCGTTAAAAATAAAGTATGAGTGCAAATCGTATCACCCCGAACGTTTCGCTTAAGTTACATTAAGCGTGGTCACCACGGTTACGAAACCGTGGTCACCGTGGTAAGCGAAACACCGGGTAGTGCTGTCTCGTTCTCTCGTTGTTGTGTGTTAGGTGGCTGAGAGTACGGTTTGCACTCATAATTTATTTTTAACGCGGTATATCCCAAAACCTTCGAAATTATGTCGCACATACAGGCCTGTGTAGTTGGCGTGTCTGTGAGCGGATTGGGCTAATTTTCAAACTTGATCTGGTCCAATGGACTTCCAGCCAACCCACAAAATTCCAGCTCTGTACCTTAAAATTTAAGGCCTAGAGGTTGTTTACATACGGACGGACGGACATGGCTTAATCGATTCTCCTGTCGGTCCCATTCATATCTCTATAAGGTCTTAGGGGTCTACGGTGATTATTTCACTGCGTTACAAACTATACATCAAACTTAATATACCTTGGGTATAAAGAAGTTCGTTAGAGATGAGCTCTTGCACATGTTCACTTGTTTTAATTGTTATGAGCTGTTAGCGAAGGATATATTCAACAATCTTGAACTCATGCTGGCCTTGCAGTTTCATTGCTAACTTTGGGAAAATAATTTTAATCAAATGATTTGTCGCTTAAGGCTGTTTTACATTTAAGCTTTAAGCAGGGATTTTCCGAGAAAGAATGGACCGATATTTGATAAGGCGTGATCATTATAAAGGTGGTTTTCACTTTCATGTATCTACCTGTATTTCAAGCCAACTGTAACTGGCGCACACGTTTGCGAACAAATTACTACCTAGCTTTGAATGGTAGTGCTTGGATTTACAGTTTGTCGGTTGTGCATGTGCATGCATCTAAAAATCATGCAATAGCCACGCTATGCTTATTTAGTTTTTCAAATGGTTGTAATACATAAGCTTACCCCAACCTTGCGTCTTTCCCAAATACATCAAAATCTCAAGTAAAGCTATGTAGGGAACAACATGTCCCCATTATGACATTCAACGGAGCGAAGATGTACAGCTAGTCTTTTTTCGATGCCCAAAATACAAGGTGATCTGCACAGATTTTCTAGCTTTTCATAATCGCCATGGGCTTAAAACTTAAATCGGCGGGCATATATGGAACTGTACCAGTCAAGCTCATTAATTAACTTAATGAGCCATAACATGACAAAGGAATAGTTTTCAGGGCTTGCGTTTAGATCCCTAAGAAAAAAGTTCGTGCTGTAAGTGAAAAACTAAGTACTTTGAGCATAAGTTTCTCCATCATAGGTCCAACCCCATACAGTTGTATAATTTATTGCGGTCTGCTTCATTGAGCGCTGTAGTGTAGTGGTGAGTGTGCCGGACTACTGTGCACGAGGTTCCGGCTTCAAGTAGATACCGACCGGGGCAAAAAAAGATTTATTATGGTCTCGCTACCACGAGGGTCTGACAAACCTTCCGATAGTATCCTTTGTCATGAGAGACCTCTTAATTCGCCGTTAGAAATTGGTGCATAGTTTTAAGTTCCCTTCATAATGGACACACAGCATGTATGGTTGTGACTTGTGAGAGGCCAGGCTCTTCTGAGCTGCAAGAGCCAGCTTCCCATTTAGTTAGTTTAAGTCTTATTCCATTAGCGGCATAACTGTTCTGTTGCGTCTTATCGGTGCGCTTACGTTTGAGCAGCAACTGTATATGATGTGTCTTAGTTTAAATATCAAAACAAACGTAATGTGAGTCTATCTGTCATCCGAAAAGAAAGGGTTTTAAAAGCTCAATGCCTCTATGTCTTTGTCTACTGCAAGCTTTTCTGCCAGATCACTTGACGAAAGGCTTTCAACAAACCGTTGTCATTAGCTTTCACTTACCTCCAACAATAATCCTTTTTTGTTCAACAACGGGCCATCTACCTTTTTTTGCTGCAACGGTTGCGAATTTTTTCCTCCTTGCATAAAAGTTGGTAGATATGGCGGTGGTATTTCTGATTTGTAACACAGAGTCTAGCAGTACCCCTTGTCAATCCACCTTAGCGGCGTTGTAACTTGTGTCGTTGTTTTCTTCTCTTGCATGTGTGCGTTTGCTATGGTGTTGTGTAAGCAATCACCTCTTATTCTTGTACCCACTCACACTTTCTTAAAGTAAAAAAAAAAGAACTCTTACATCGTCTAATTAACTCTTAGTTACGTATTCGTTTCGCACAAATCACACTTGAAGGACTCACAACACTTGTTATACACTTTTTCCTCACTTGCACCTCACTTTCACCGTCCGAACGCACTCGAAGGGAATACCTTTACGCACTTTGCTTTTCAGTTTGCACGAAACAAAAGCATATTCACCACGAAACCTTATTTCAATCAATGCATTCGCTAAAAAAATGGAAGGATATTTAATTTAGACGGGACAACCACTTAGATCATTTTTCGTGCTGTAACTCCTTAAATTTTTAATTTTCCTATTGCACTGTCGACTCGAGACATTATTCTTTTCGCGAACACGGGGGCCGGACAAACGACTTTTTTAGGGCACACGAACAAAAGGACGAACAAGGTAAGTCGCACACACGATGAAAAATGTGGATAAAGGTACACGAACGGTTATACCACTCCTTTCTAACCTACATATACACGAACTCGGACAAAAAAAAAGTTTTTCTTCGATTCTTTGACGTTTCACACTTTTACTTTAGATTTTTTTATCCATTGGCTCTGCTGTAAAAATGCTTATTACCGATGGATTTAAAATTTATTGCTTTCCGGAAATCACTAGAATTCCATCTTTATGGAAATCACTATTACTTGAGCATTATTTTGAGTATTATTCTTAATTATTTTTATATTCAAATGAGTATTTTTTTAATATGTGATAGAATTTACTTCCGCGGAGTAACGCGATTCACCTCGACTGCGCTCCTAATGGTTGACTATGAATTCTTACCAATTTGCAGAGTAAAGGAATTTTCTCCACAACTGATTGCATACTGCGAGTGCGCTGCAGATAAATAATGGGAATTTAAAATAGTATTACTTTGCCTGCCGTGGCCTAAGTGGAGAGAAAGAGAAGAGGCGATATTGTTTTGATTAAAAAAATTAGCTGTGACAAATGCGGAGTGGTGAGTATAAGTTGGTTTGTGTACGCGGAGACAGTCCGAACAGAATGCATGTGTCAATTTTTCTGTTTTATTTTTGTAGCCAGTAAAATACATAAATACAATAGACAAAATATTGGGCATGTTAATGGTTGGACCAAGTAAAATGTTTTGAATTTTCGTATCTATTTTTTAAGTATATAAATTATATTGAATACTTTAACTTGATTGTCCAATTCAAGTAGCCTGCAAGTAATAGGCAAAAGTAAATAATATAAAATAAAAAAAGGATATAGACAAAACGACGCGCTGTCATGATACTTCATTAGCCATAAGTTTACGGTAGGTCGGATTAAATTTTTTTGAAATTTCTTTATTCTAATTCAATGGATTTGGGTATACTGATTCCAAATATGCTATTAAAAATTTGCGATCTCGATTAGTTAGACATCTAAGTCATCGGAAAAAAAAAATTCAAAAAGGGTGCAACTTTACTTGGCCACAGTCGCCTGCCAGACAACTATCTAGCACCTACCTTAAGCAAAGCGACGAAGTCACGAGCGGCTAAGCCCTGCGAAGAAGAGAGTTCAAATCGCGTAACATAAACGCTGTTGTCTCCAAAAGCAATTTTTTACAAAGAAAGTTGTCAAAATTCCATTGTATACTCTAAGGCGAAAACTTTAAGTCTGAGATTAGGTACTTTGTATGGAAAAATCGAGACTTTGAAAAGCTTATGTAAGTTTTAAACTAAATGGAACCATTTCTAAATCTCGTTTTTAAGTACTTCGGCTAACATGTTCGGATCTATAATATTTGAAAGACTTGTCCAACCAAAAGAGGAAGGTCGAAGGCGATCTTATCCAAATAGTGAGAGAGTACAAAAATCTAGGAGTTTTGATAACGGCAAATCTAAATATGAAAATACACCTCAGTACAAAGCTTTCTGAAGCAAAACGAGCGTTTGGAATCGTTGTTTTTCGAACAAAAACATATCACACACCTCTGAACAAAAAATATTCTCCGCAACAGCAAAATCCATTCTTTTATACGGTGTGGGATTATCAACCCTTTGGAGGAAGTAGAAAGTTTTCTCCGATACTTTTTAAAAGGAATTTTCCACTTTCTAAACAGCACGCCTAACTACATGCTACATTTAGAGACTGGGGTCCTTAAATTATTCCTGGGCACTCTGCGTCTTCCATTTGAATTGTCAAAGCAACCGATATGGATGATGGAAAACTACCTACAAAAATTGGTTTTAGAACATCTTGTTTCAAGAAAAGGGAATCTTTTTCAATGTTGGAATCGTTTAAGGTCTGAATGCGGTTTTGATCTTAATATAACAATAGAGGATCAGAGTTCATCTCTAAGGACCGAATACTGCGCGCTATTGTCAGCAATCGGACGTCATAGATACGAAAGATGTATTAACTATGCTCGAAGATCACAACATAGATCATATTACTCGCAACTCACATACGACCATCAACAGAATTCCAACTTTTTAAACTGCAACTCGACGGAAAAAATAAGCATGCTGCTGAAAGTAAGAGGTGAGCTGATCGCACTCAATTTCATTCCACATAGTCCAGAATTGCCAATACTTTGTGATCTGTGTAACCTCGGTGTAAGAGAAGATATCTTCCACTTAATTGCGATATGTCCTATTTTAAACTTCATCTCAGATACTTTGGAGCGTCAGTGCTAGATGAAGGGAGAACATTGGGCTTTCTATATGGAATCACTGGTTGGAACTCACTGTGTATGAATACACCTCAAAGGCGTTGATGTATCGAGGATGTATAAGAGAGGAAATTTTTTAAAATCAAAATCTTAATAAAGTCAGCGTTGTTATGTTATGTTCAATAATAATTAAGCTTATATTTTATGAATGAAACCTAAATGTCAATCTGGTGGACGTTCAATACTGACCAAACCTTAAGAGACTTGTAAATCTTTTGTAATGTATCATCCTACTTTATATGAATTAAATTAAAGTGCTCATCCTCACTAACTAACTAACTAACTAAACTAAATGGGATACACAACTTTTAATAATTGCGATTGCGATGGCTGGGTCGTCCAGAGCGGATGGACACCTACGTCCCACCTCGTAAATCTTCGAATTCACTCCGCAGGGATGGCGCAGTAGAGGAGCACCGAGACTCAGGTGGCGCCGCAAGTGGAAAGGAACCTTAGCCAACTTCGCGTGCGAAACTGAAGACGGCTAGCTAGAAACAGAGCAAGCGAAGCTTGATGGTGGAAGCACAGGTCCACCCCGGACTGTAGTGCCACCTTAAGTAAGTAAGTAAGTATAAAGCATTCAACAGGTTTATTTTTATATCCCGCCCACTTTTTGGAGGCATGACAGTTTCCTTTTTTGGTAGGGTAGGGTATTTTAGAATCCGTCACAGACGCGCTGAAGTTTTTACATACGCACTGTTACACTTTCCCACTTGTTTGTTTATAAAATCGCCCCTCCTCGCCCAACGAGAAGGGATAGCCAGATCCCCAACTGCGTACAATTTTTGGCGGTATCGTTCGAGAACAGGGTCGCACCGAGGACGCTTCCCTGGCGTGTGCCAGCTCAAATTTGCTTGAAATTCGAGTGGTTAGTACCAAACCTAAAACGAAAGAGTCTATTTTGTAGATAGTCCTTCGATATTCTACACACATTTTTCGGCAAGGCTTACTGAAGCAAGGTGTCAAGCCCTGTCAAAGGCTTGCATTCTTTCTTATAAGTCTACTATAATTCTTATAGTTATTATAGTAGGCTCATAGTTTTATGCTGAAATGTATAGTCAATAATAAACTTAAAGATTTTTCAATATGAATAGGAGGCAACGAAAGTGGCTTTGTTTCGTTGACTTTCAACATTTATGTATGTGGAGTTTTAAATCATTTCTGATTTTAAAATAAAAGAGTTGCCTCAACAGCGCGTATGTAATAACTTCGGTTCGTCTGTAACGGACCGCGGAATACCCTATTCCTATTCTTCTTTCCATTCCTATCTCCCTTTTATTCGTTTATTTTCTGGTTTTCCATCCTCTCAATACAGTTCATGCATCATATAAAAAAAATTTATGTATTCCTTATAAGTTTTTGTTTATATTTTTTTACGGGGGCGTGGCATGTCCATCTCCTTAAATTTCATATTAGCATAGAAATATCCAAGTTTACGGCTAAAATGTACGCAAAAATGTAATTTTTTAGTTCAAATTCTTAAATTTGAACTAAAAAATTAGTTCAAATTAAAATTCTTAAAATGGGCGTGGCCAAAAATATTGTATAACCGAAATCTAAAATAGTGTCCGGTTTACTTTATGTACCAAATTTTATTTATTATTCTATCCTTAGTAGCTAAAAAGCTAAAAAGCTGTCGAAATCCATGTTTTTCTGGAAATTTATAGTCTCTGAACTAGGCAACATTCTATAAAAAAAAGCATTCTATTCAAAACCTTGTATGAACGAAATGTAGAACCAAGTATTTTCTACATAACGTATTAAGTAAAAATTTTTCGTTTTGCAGCAAAAATATTATAATAAATTGCAATTGAAGGATAACTCTTTCAACTTTATTTTTATTTCCTGTGTCTTATCATTAGGAGAAGCTTAATGTCGAAATTCAGCTTTTCACGTGGTCTTACGGCTTCGAAAGCACTGGAGATAGTTGTATATTTAGACTGTTTGTGGGCGTGTCTGTGAGCGGATTCAAAAAATTTTAACCAAAAATTAGTGACATACGGACGGACGGACCGATCACTGGTACCCACTTCCAACTGGGGGGTCCAAATTGCGTACATAAATAATTGCTCTCTGCATAAATAATGCACATAAGCCAACCACATTTAATTAAATTAAATAAATTTAATTAAAGATATTATCAGATTTGATTAATAGTTTGTAGCCTAGAGAAATAAATCACCTTATTACGACTTTTCAGGGTTTCCAATAACGCCACATGATGGCATTTTTTTTTTAGTGACATCTACCTTCTAATAGCGCTGAGCACTATCTGTTGCTATTGAACAGCTCATGCGCTTTGACTGACAAACGTCATAACAATAATTATGTCAGATTGATATGTTTACGCGCTCTTTAAGGATAAAGTATATGGAACAGGTTGATTCCCCTACTGTGCCCTGACTCAAAAACCAATTTCTGATAAAGTGTCATTAACTGTCCTTTTTAGATGAGTATGTACACACCGACCTTTACACTGTACAGTCCGCCGACCCTCATCTTTTCTTAAGCTTAAGTATCTAACAACATTTTACGACTAACCACCCCCAACTACGGGCCCGAAAACTGAAAACTGCTTGTCAACTTAAACCTTTTGTTGCTTTGAAGGTGTGTGCGACCTTCAGTTTTCGTCGTTCTTTTGGAGTGGACACTCATAGTTCTTTTTCTTATATATTTCGCTAACATTTGTGAATATTTCTTTGGTTTTTTTTTTTAGTAAAAAAATTTTTCTGTAGGTAAATAAATAAAATTGGAGAACAACAAATTAATACCGCAGTTTATTAATAAACAAACATACGCAGTATATACAATACTTAATAGGCAATACTTAATGATTAATGGGAGTTGAAGTGAAGCCATAATTTAATTACCTACGCCATTAAAATATATTCTATTTTGTTTATTAACACAAAGTGATAAAAAAAAACTTAAATTAACCTGAAGTTCTAAATCATATTTCGGACAAGTAAGCTGTGGGTAGGGTAGAACTACGAATTTTGCATTTTTCTCATTCATTTTGGCGGGGCACAAGCGTATGTCAACACAATGTGTTTTCTCCACAAACGCGGAAATTTTCCGCATAGATACTCCAGGTGGATTCAAATTACATTGCGTGCGTCACATTATAGACGATTCCCCATCGTGTAAGTGCTCTAGTAACGGTCCCGACTAAAGACTTTCACTTTGGTTCATTGACTTTGTGGAATCCTGCGCCCTTGTATACCTAAAAGTGTTGCTTCCCCTACCCATATGAGAGAGTTTGCATAAGTAATTGACTATTGAGTTGTCATTTGTGTATTTCGAAGGAACGGATGCGATATAAATTCTGTAAGTCGAAGACTTAAGACGCAATTCACCCGGATCCGACGACAGAACAATTTTGTCGCATGTGGGATAATATCCTTCAGGTCTATACACATTTACGAACACATTTGTATTGCTGATTCCCTGGAGTGTTTTTAAAATTTGTAACCGAGTCTCAAAAGCCTTTATTCAGGAAAAAAATAAAAAAAAAATACATGAATAAATTAAAAAAAAAAATAATAATAATTTTTCTGTAAATTTATGCACATACACATGCATACTTATATATTTAAAATATTAACAAGCATTACAAGTAAGTAAATAAATGAATAATTAATACCTACATAAATAAAAAGATAAATAAATACCTAAATAATAAGTTAATAAATAAATAAATTAATCTTAAATACAATTGAGGAAATAAATAAATTTACCGAAATAATAAAGTTAATATTACAACTAAACGAATTTATTACTTATAGTTTTATATATTTATTAACTAATTGGTTTCACAATGGGTTACTTGAAATATCACAGTTTATTAAAAAAGTTTCTCCTAGCGTTGAAATTCGTTCGGAAATCAATTCAACGTCTGCAAGTGTACATGAACTGCAGGAAAGCGGCGAGGAAGGTTCAGCATCAGTTTAAGAGTTTTGTTTTGATTTTGTCTGTTTGTTTTGAATTTGTCTGGATTAATTTGTTTAGATTTTTCCAGGATTAAAAGCCTGGAAAACTACTTTGTACATTTTGCTCTCACGACTTAGTTGCCATTTTCTATTAATAAGGGCGTAAAGCATTTTTGTAGCAAGATAAATTATAAGTTTTATTTAATGAATGTTCGTTGAAAGTTAGCCGCACATCAATATGAATGCCTAAATACTTGACGCTTTCGGACCAAGTAGAACCGCTAATAACAAGCGAGTTACTGGGTAAAAAGCATGGCTTCCTTTTTCTAGTGAAATAGATAGCCTACGTTTTACTTTACTAGTATGCATTTTTATACCCGACACAGGGTATATTAAGGCATAAGTTTACCGTATGTCCAAGTGGAATGTATTGGATTTTTTTTATCTTAATATATGGACTTGGGTGTCCTGATTCCGAATACGCTATTAAAAATTGTCGGTCTCGATTAGTTTAGAAGTTATTAGCCAAAGAAGTTCAAAAAGAGTGCAACTTTAACATACCCGTAAATGGCCACAGGCGCCTGCCAGACAACTGGTACTTCCCTTAGCGGAGCGACAAAGTCGCGTGAGCGGCTAAACCCTGCGAAAAAGGGAGTTGAAATCCTTTAAACCCGCGAAGCGGGCCACCCAAACACTTTTTTTTTCCGTGGGTAGGAAAAACCTTCGTAGGCACTACGAGGACCGGCCGCGCGTGCTCATAGTAGTGTGAGATTCTTACTCACTAAAAAACCTCCCATTTTCTGTCAGACTACGACTAAGTTTCCTTAACAAGTAGTTCAAGCTTCTGTAGTAATCGCGTGTGGCAGGCTGCCTTCCAACGAAGGCACCTACAATACCGTCAGTTTATGCGGTTTCATCTTATGCTGCTAGATCTAACGGTTTCATTCGTTGTAGTCGGCGCGTAAGATTTGTCTGATCCAAAGTTCGGATAATTTCATTGTTGCAGTGTCCGCGAAGACGAGTACTAATTTTGCGAGCAAAGTTTGTTACCTCGTCAAACACGGTTGCGATTCCTAGATCTCGGTGTAGATCGCTGTTTCTTGTGTACCATGGAGCATTAACGATTGCCCTGAGTGTCTTATTTTGAAAAGTTTCTAAAATAGATATATTGCTTGGTTTAGTACATCCCCAGAGTTGTATACCGTACATCCAAGATGGTTTTAGCACTTGCTTATACAAAAACAGTTTGTTGTATATGCTTAGTTTCGAAAATCTTCCGATAAGCCAATTCATTTCTCTTAACTTGATTTCGAGCTCGTCGCGTTTCTTTTTAACGTGCGGCTTCCATTTAAGTTTCGCGTCTAGAGTCATTCCTAGATATTTCGCTTCATTTGAGTACGGGATTTGTACCGAGTTAATGAATAAAGGTTTGTTGTTTATCTTTTTATAAGTAAAGTTAACATGCGTTGACTTAGTCTCGTTAAGGACGACTCGCCAGCTCTTCGTCCAGTCGCATATTTTGTCTAAAGCGCGCTGGAGTTCCCTGTTGATAATTCAACTGTCGTATCAATAGCGAGAATAGCAGTGTCGTCTGCGAACGTAGCTAAAATTGTTCCCTCATCGTGGGGAATGTCTCTTGTATAAAGCAAAAATAATATTGGGCCGAGAACGCTTCCTTGCGGGACACCGGCATTTATCTCTTTGAATTCCGAGTACTCATTTTCGTACCTTACGCGAAAGATTCTGTCTTTAAGGTAAGACTCTAAGATTCTATAGAGTTTTTCTCGTAAGCTAAGCCTTAACTTGTACTTCAGGCCTTCGTGCCATACCTTGTCGAAGGCTTGCGATACGTCGAGAAAAGCGTTAGTACATATCTTTTTCGCATCCAGAGCTTTTTCGATTTCGTTTGTTATTCGATAGACCTGGTCGATTGTTGAATGCTTTTTCCTAAATCCGAATTGGTGATCCGGAATCAATTGTCTTTCTTCAGTGATTGGTTGCAACCTTTTAAGCAACAGTTTTTCGAATACCTTAGATATTATCGGCAGTAGCGAAATAGGTCTGTATGACTTTTTGTCATTTGGACATTTTCCTGGTTTCGGAACCATTATGACCTCACCCACTTTCCATTGCCTTGGAAAGTATAAAACTCTCATGGAAGTGTTAATGATATAGAGTAGCTTGACCAAAGCTTTTTTCGGTAGCTACTTTAGAATTTCGCTAGTAATTAAGTCGTAGCCAGGGGCTTTATTGTTTTTCAGATTATTTATCGTTTGACGAAGTTCAGCCAATGACACGGTTTTTATTTTATAATTATCTTGTACCGCATAAGTATTGAGCTCCTCGACCAACGGTTCCCCGTCAAACTGTTTGAATGTTTCTTCTAGGTAATCTGCAAATAAATCCGCTTTTTCTTTGTCTTTTCTCGCCCATTCGCCGTTGGCTTTTCTTATTAGCGCAGAGTGTGCTATAGGCTTCTTAACGGACTTGACTGCTTTCCAAAGAGAGTAGTTTGAACCTTTATCGGCAGTCAAACTTTCGAGGTAAGCAGTAGTCTCGCGACTTTTAAAATCTTGAAACTCGTGCTTCAGTTTGTTAGAAAGGTGGTTCAAGATGGTCTTATCCGGGGGTGCTCGCGAACGTTGCCATCTCTTGCGCGCTCTCCTCTTTTCGCAATTAGCTCTTCTATTTTTCGCGGATTTATTGTTCCGCTATTCGATAATTCGGACCCCCGAAAAGAAGTGTTATTCCACGCAGCGCTCTGAACAACTCTCACGAGTTTATCTAATTCTTCTTCTATTTCAAGTGGCGTTTTGAGTGGTACATTTAAAGCTATGTTTTCTTTGCAGTATTTTCTAAAGCCGTCCCAGTCGGTGTTGTTGTTAGTTAATCTAGGCGCTCTATTCTTTTTCGCTAGGTTTCCGCCGATTTTTAAAAGAACTGCCGAGTGATCTGAACAGAGATCAAAGCGTTCTTCTACGTTCGTAAGGTAACGAGGTACCCCCTTGGCGATAAAGAAGTCGACGAGATCAGGTATTTTATTTCTGTCGGTTGGCCAATATGTTGGCTTTCCCGTCGATAAGAAGATCACGCCGCGTTTTGTACTTGCTTTAAAGAGGGCTCTGCCTCTTGTTGAATTGCACCGTGAGCCCCAAAAAGTATTTTTCGCGTTAAAGTCCCCGCCGATGATAAAGTTTGACCCAAGTGAATCAAAGAGCAAAGCAAGATCTCCATCTGCCAGCCGATACTGCGGAGGAAAATAGCTCGTCGCGATATTGTAATTTATGTGACTTAATTTTACTGAGACTGAGGTTATTTGCATAGAGTCAAGTTCTATTTCTTCGTTTTTGGAGTGCTTAATGCAGTCTTTAATGTAGAGAGAGGATCCACCTCTCGAATTTTCTGAAGGATGATGCGCGTGATAGTCAATGTAACCTTTTATTTTGCGTGCTGCACCCTTTTTAAAGTGGGTTTCCGAAGTCAGGCATATGTCTACATTATTCTTCCGTAGGAATACTTCTAGTTCGTCAATTTTTTGCAAAAGGCCGTTTGCATTCCATGTAATTATTTTGATTGACTTTCCCATATTCATGATTTTTTATTTAATGCTTTTTGAGGTTTAAACTCGAGCTCGCTCAATTTGTTGAATATTACTTGATTAAGTTTTGCCTGTTGCTTAAACTTTTCTAAAATCATGCCTAGAATTTGAGAGACCGAATCTGATGCGGCCGATTGTGGCTTACTTTAACGTGACGCGACTTGAGCGTACGATCTTGCACCAACAAGTGTGGATTCTCCCTTTTGACTCCGGTGGGAACTAGGACCAGCGACGTTTTCTTGCGCATTTTGAATTTTGCCTTTAATCAAACCTTTACCCCTTGTCGACTTAGGGGTTTTTGGCTTATCTACTTTAGGAGGTTTTAGGCTTGGGCCCTTATTTTCACTATTTTGCTTCGGAGCTTCATGTCGTTTTTGCAACTCAATGGCAATTTCGCAACCTCGGTAGCTCGCTGGGTGACTTCCCCTGCAATTGGCGCAAACCGCGGGGGCCTGACTGCTGACATTGCAATCCGTCGAGAGATGTTCGCCGGCGGATTTTACGCATCGCGGCTTTTTCTGGTAGTACGCTTGCGTGTGTCGGAAACCTTGGCATCGCTTACATTGGGGAACTAGTCTGTTGCCCTTCCGCTTGGGCTCGATTTTTACCTTGATGTTAAGGATTGATTTAATTTTGTAAATTTCGTTAATATTTTCAGTTCTATCAAAAGAAAGCATAAAAATTTGCAGGCCGCGTCGGACAACAGCGGAATCTTTGCCTTCGTCTGTACGTTGCTTCTCTTTCTTTATTATGTTCACGGCGTCAAGAATTTTAAAGCCTTGGGCTTGAACGTCTTGTATTATTTCTTCCTTGGTACAGGATGGGTGTAGTCCCCTCGCGATAACCCGCAGCGGCTTTTCGAGGTGATTTTCATAAGTAAACAATTGGATTTTCTCTAAATTTAACTTTTGAGACAGTGACCGATAGGCATCAGAGTCATCGACGTTAACTTTCCATACGTTGTTTCGAAGTGATGTTAAGTTATATTTCGTCCCAAGAGTATTTTTAAGGATGTTTCGCAACTTTCCGTAGTCCGCGATCCCAACGACATTTATTGCAGGTGGTCGGCGGTTTTTTTCTTGGTGTATTCCTGTCGCTTTGTTTGATACGACTGGTGTTTCTTCTTTTTGCTGCATGGTTTCAACTTCGGATGAAGAACCGGCCTTTCGTTTCTTAGTAAGCCTTTTCCTAAAGACCAGATTCGTTTCGCGTGCAAGTTCTTCCTCGTAAGTCTGGTATTCACATTGACGTTTCGGCGTTTCCTCGCATACTATAGTACCACGGGGGTTCCTTAAGGCTTCATTTTCTTTACGTAACGAATCTACTTCGCTTTTAAGCTCATGGTAGAGACGTTCCATTTCATTAAGCTTAGCACGGAGTTCGTTGTTTTCCGCTTCAAAGCATTTAATTTTCGCTGAGTCCTGATTAACCGGCGGACTTCCTTTCCCGGCGACCTTTGATCCAGCTGGTGGAGATCAAGGCACCCTTGATTTTTTCAAAAAGGGATTTATAAGCAATAAATGTCTCTCCCCAGAATCCGTAGAGCCTACCTCCGAAGAGGGTGCATTTGCCAGTGAAACTGGATTGCCTTCTGGGGTAATAATATCTTTTGTTTTGTCCATTGCATAGTTTGTATGCGCTACGCGCTCGGCAGGTGGAGGGTGGATTTTAGTCGCCTCTTACGACAGGCATGCCTTACATCGGGTATATTTTAACCCCTACCCGAAGGGGTAAAACACTGTCCAAACACTGTTATCTCCAAAAGCAAATTTATTTTACAGCGAATCTCGTCAGATTTCTATAGCATACTCTTAGGCAGAAATCAAAAGTCTAAGATGAGGTACTTTGTATGAAAAAATTGAAACTTTTAATAGCTGTAACTTTTAAACTAAATGAGACCGACAGTTTTTAATAACATATTCGTAATCAGGACACTGAAATACATATATAAGCATAAAAATAACAGCTAAATTCCACTTGGACCTACGGTAAACTTGTTCCTATATTAAGTTTGATGTATAGTTTGTAACGCAGTGAAATAATCACCGTAGATCCCGAAGACCTTTTAGAGATATGAATGGGACCGACAGGAGAATCGATTAAGCCATGTCCGTCCGTCCGTCCGTCCGTCCGTATGTAAAAAACTTTTATGCCTTAAATTTAAAGGCAGAGAGCTGAAATGTTGTGGGTTGGTTGGAAGTCCAGTCCTTCAGATCAAGTTTGAAAATAAGCTGAATCCGCCCACAGACACGCCCACTACAACCCTGTATGTGCGACCATCTCTATAAAAAATACATTTTGCAAATTTTAGCTATGTTACAATGGCGATAGCGCATTCATTTTTGGTACGTAACATTGCCATATAATTGTCTTTAAGATAGCCAAAAAATGTTTGCTTTTTCATTGACCACGCCCACTTTTTAAGGGATTTTAAGTTAAAATGACTGTTTTTCAATAATATGTTTTTCAATAAATATGAAATTTGACAAAAAATTACATGACAAAAGCTGTAGATATTAGCATTTTCTAACTTTTATGTATGTATTGTATGTGCCTCCGCCCACTTTTGTGGGCGTGGCGTTAAAAAAAGTGATTTTTTTAGTTAACAAGGCGGAGTTTTAGGCCTAAATGTATGCAACCACCTAGTATAAAGCATTCAACAAATTTTTATATCCCGAACAATTTTTGGAGGCGTGGCAGTTTTCTTTTTGGTATGGTCGGGTATTTTGCAATCCGTCGTAGATGGATTGAAGCTTTTGCATACCCACTGTTGCACTTTCCCACTTGTTACTTTCCACTTGTCAACGTACTTCAAAATCTTCTCGATGGCATGTTTTAAATTGGACTCAACTGAGACCAAAATCATGGGACAAGAAAATATCGGTGTCATATGAAAAATTTGCAACTTCACACTTATGAAGGTTTGGCAAATCAAATCAGCCGCGAATAGAAAGTATAGTAATGAGCAAAGCACTGAACCCTGGGGCATACCACAGCAAATATTGTTCAACATAGACGCACTGTTGCAAACGTAAACTATAAAACGTCTAATTTACAAGAAACTAAACACCACTTTAACTTTTAAAAATGGGAAAACCGCAAATCAACATCTTATGTATCAAGCCGTAGTGACAGACACAGTCGAAGGCCTTCTGTATGTCGAGTACTACCAAACAAGTCGACTTGCCTTGTGCCATCATTCTTTTAACATGCTCGCAAATTTGTAGGGTCTAATGTGCCCAACTATGACGTTGTCGATGTTTTCTAAGGGCAAATTTTACATTAGGAAGCAGGTTCTTTTCTTCGACAGTAAACATAAATTTAGCTTAAATTATTTTCTCAATGACTATTTAAGGGCTAATAGGTCTATAGCTATAAGAATCTTTTACTGATTTAGCTGGTTTGCTGATGGGAACTATTTTAGCCAGCAGCTTTTAACTATCTGAAAAATATTGCAACTTTAAACATGCATTTACTATTAATGTAAGGTAGCGTTGACCTGCCTTAGGAAGACTTTTGAGGAAAATATTTTTTAGTTTTATCAAGCCCATCAGTTTTTCTCGTCTTTATGTACGATCAGCAAAATTTATAACAACCGTTAAAAGCTCCATGCTTTCATAATTGAACTCCCACTATTCTCAATATTTCTCATTATTTTAAAAAGTTCGGCTTGTGTATCGTAATTTTTTTTTTCTAACAGTTTTTTTTTTCGGGGGTAGGTAAGAACCTTTAGAGGCACTATGAGGATCGAACGCGCGTGTTCTTAGTTGTGTTAGATTCTTATCCCTTAATTTTTTTTACAATCTAGCAATCTATAATTTTTTAATTCTATCAGTTAATTTTTTTTACTTAGCATAATGCTTTTATGTAGGTACATCCAAATTTTTTTAATAATTATTTCTATTTCATAAGAAATAAAAAGAAATGTTGTTCGTAATTGAATTTCCACCACTGTATGTACATCAAATCAGTGTTGTGCTTAAAGCTAGTGTGGTGACAGCGAAAATAAGGCGAAGACAGCCGCCACGCCAGTCATTTTCTTCAAGCCGAGCAAAATGACTGCCAAAAGGTTACATAGGCTAGATTTTGCACACCGTTCACAAATAAAACTCAAACTGTCAACTTAGAAATGCAGCCATCATTATTATTTATTTATTCTTTACTAAACTTTTCGATAAATTTATATTCAAGGATAAGGATAAGGATAACAGCCATCTGCCTGAATTGACTTACATCAAGTAAGCAAAAAAGAAATTAAAGTTTGTAATAAAGTAGCTGAAGTTGTAGGGATCAAGAAGAAATAGAGTTAATAGAACAATTTCTGTGCCACTCTCCAGCTTTCCAAGAACGACGACTAACCTTTTTAGGTTAGTAACCTTTTTAGGAGTCATGATAGCTTGGACGACCTGGCAGGAATATCACTACTAGCCCTAAAAACATTTATTAAAAGATTAGGCTGGTTTAGTAAGTAAGTCCAACCATGTTTCGTCTACCTTACAAGGGTAATCACAATGGGCAAACCTGCCCACCGAGTGAACGAGCCACCAAGTGCAAACAGCCCTTGCAATCTCACTTAACCTAGTAATAAAGTATAACTATACAAAGTTGCTTTGTGTTTGTCATTAATAGTGGGAAAGTGCAACAGTGCATATGCAAAACCTTCACTCCGTCTGCAACGTATTAGATACCGGACCCGACCTAAAAAAGGTCATGATCAAATCATAAATTCTGAATGCTCTATATGCAAGGTGGTTGCATAAACCTTTACGTAAAAACCTTGCCTTTTAACTCAAAACATCGCTTTTCTTAAAGCCATTATTAAAAAAGTAGGCGGAGACATACCTATTAGTACTTTTACACAAGACGTGGAAAACGCTAATACCTAGAGCAATCGTTACAAATTTTTTTTCAAGATTTTGATATATCTTTCTTATAAACGTTAGTTTTTTTTATTATATCACTTAAACGTTAGTTTAAGTTGAAACGAAGCAAAAAGTGTGTGTGTGCATTTCTTGGGGAAAACTTTTTCTATATCCTTAAAGACAATTGCAAAATGGTGATGCATAAAAAACGTAAGGCCTAAGAACTTACTTACTTACTGTAGGTGGCGCTACAGTTCGGGGTGGACCTGGGCCTCAGCCAACAAGCTCGGCCAGCCAGCTCTGTTTCTAGCTAGCCATCTTCAGTTTCGCACGTGAAGTTGGCTAAGGTCCCCTTCCACTTGCGTGCGCCACCTGAGTCTCGGTGCTCCTCTACTGCGCCGTCCCTATTGGGTGGACTCGAAGATTTTCTGGGCCGGGCGTTGGTGTCCATCCGCTCTAGATGACCTAGCCATCGTAGACGTTGTATTTTGACTCTTTCGGTTAGTTCGGTGTCGCTGTGCAGCCCGTACAGTTCGATGTTTACTCCTCCTCCAATCTATCTACGTCTATGCAGACGGGACCGTAAATCGTCCGAAGAATTTTCCTCTCGAAAGAGCCTAAAGTGTTTTCATCTGCCTTGGACAGGGTCTATGCTTCTGTACCGTTAAGTAGGACAGGGATGATGAGGGCCTTTAGGCCTAAGAACTACATAAACTTTTTATCCTTTTCTAATTTTTTTTGTTTTTAATTGTTCTCTCAGGAAAAACGAATAACACTAAACCAGCCGAGGTGGGAGGCGATATTTATTTACTTTATTTTTAAAAGATTTCAGTTTATATGTGTTAGGCTCAAATGGGACGTCTTTCAAATTAAAGATATGTGCTGAAATTAAGATTTTTGTTAAAGTCTGCCTCCAAATGTGGTCGTAAACCGAAACTGTAAAACCAGATGTTTTATATCTAAAGGGTCCGCCAAATAACTTTTTTTTTTAAATGCTATAAAAAAAAAACAACTAAAAATATTTTCTCAAATTTATATTTTTATTTGAAAGTACAATCCTTCCGGTTAATAATGGAAAATAATTTCATTCAAATGGCTGCCTCGGCTGGCCATGCAGTAGCCTACATGATCGGTCCAATTTTAAAGCACATTATCGATTGTGTGCAGCTGTATTTCACCAATGGCTTCACGAATAATGTCCTTTAAAGCTTCAATTGTCTCACCCCACAAACGATAGTCCAATTGTGTAAAATCGCAGCTGATATCAAGATGGCCAAACGATATCAGCTCTGCGGCTGATAATGCGATTTTCAAAAACAAGGCGCAAGACATCGAGTGTAGCTTCAGTTGTGTGGCAATTAGCGACGTCCTGTGGCCAAATTATGCTTCTGGACCAAAATCCGCACCAAACAGTGACTCGTTTTGGGTGTATCGCCTTTGCAATGTATGCGTGCGAGTTTATTGTGCCCCAAATGCGACAATTTTTCTTGTTTACATACCCGCCAAGGTGGGGTGCCGTGTCGTAGTGGTTAGTGTGTGTGCCTACTACGCCGGAGGTCTGGGTTCGAATCCTGCCATCGCCACCTGAAGAAAAAAAAAAGACTTGTTCTTTGTCACGGTCCCCACCTCCGCGAGTGTTTGACAAGCCCTCCGAGAGTATTAATTGTCTTGAAAAACTTCTCAAAGTGCCGTTCGGATTCGGCAAAAAGTTGTAGGTCCCCTTGTATGTAAAGAAATCAACACACCAGCATACATTGTTGAGAAGTTGGCCCTGGTTCACCTCGAGCTGTTGCGCCACTCTATTTATTTATTTTTTATTTACATACCCGCCAAGATTAAAATGAGCTTCTTCTGAAAAGATGATTTTTTTTTGGCAAAATCGGCATTTTCTCTTAGTCGATCGCAGGCCCACTTAGCGAAGCAATGTCGCAATATTTCCCCGCGTTGTTCAAGCGTATACACAACCATATTCATTCAGCGGAAGGTTAAAACTAATTATATGTCAATTCAGACATGAGCTAAGTGTTACCATTCACGAAATAAGCACTAGTTGGAAAAAAAACGTTAGATGGCGGACCCTTTACAAGTAAAACTTTTTCGATATTAAACAAAAATATTGAAAACAAGTGAGTAAGTGCAAGAGTTCGTCTGTGACAAACTTCTATATACCCGAACATATATATACCGTGTAACATCAAATCTTAAAATTTTTTGTCCCGAATTCATATATTATTTGTATAGGCCTGGGCTAAAAATCAAATAAATCGATTGTAATTTCGTTAGAATCATGAGAAAATTCGTTAAAACCAAAAATTATTTCGAAAAAAAAAACAGTTTTTCCTTAAAAACGCCCCTAAAAGTGGGCGGAGCTTAAAACTTGGTATATGGAGCAAACTTAGCAAATACTAATATCATTAATATTTGTCACAATTTTTCTTTCGATTTGGATTGAATTTTCCTAGAAATCGGGTTTTTAAAAATCTAACATGTTAAAAGTGGGCATAGTCTATATTGTTAGAAACTTCTTAGAGGTTTTGGGCCATTATTGCTCTATACCAAAATTTGAGTTCCTACTCCTTGTCTTACTTGACCAAAAAATTATTTTTAAAGAAAATTTTAAATAGATGTTGTCTTACATTGAAGCCAGTAGTGGGCGTGGCCGTTGGCCCATCACGGTCAACATGTCACCAGTTGAGATAGCATTGGATCTTATGGGCGCGACAACTGTAGCTCGTGGAATGTACCTACCTACCCGGCTCTGATACGACTCAATGTACCCAAAAAGTGTTTCATCGCTCGTGTTAAGCTAACCTTGCCTGTCATTATATTCTATTGATTTAATTTAGGAAGAGAGTCTATACTTTTACTTTACATTTCCTTCGAGTGCCTTTACTTTCTTCATTTAATCTTATCACAATGATTTGTGCGTTGCTAGTACCTACATACGTAGGAATTTAACTGTTGATAATTCTCAATTTGCGTAAAACTTCTGCGTCTCTTGATCTCACTTTCGCCCATGAAGCAGCGTCTCCGGAGCCAATGCAGCGGAGATATGTGTGGATTACTCTGGGTCAATGAATTTGGAATCAACCAGAAAGAAAAACCAGAAACACATTCCCACCATCGAACGTACAAACGTGTTAACTGAATGGAAGACAAAATCTCATCTAAAAATAGTCACCCAACTTTGTATTACAGTGTCACACTACCCAACCCACTCAAACCTGCCCCAATCTGAATTAAACTTTTTTTTAAAAAAATATATGATCCACATTCCACAGGCAGGGTGTGATCAGTTCCACTCATTGCCGATTGAGTGATGGAACAAAGTTCACTGGTGGCATAGTTAAGTGCCATTCAATCCAAGCCACTTCAAATGGAATTTGATAACACGGTTTCCGCTCCGCTACATTGTTTTATGTTCTCCACATCCACATTCGTCTTGGAGAGGCTAAAACATGCCACCCCACCCGCCCCACAACAAGTAACGAAGCACCATACCACATCTCTGGCTATGATTTAATTCCACTCAGCTTCAGTGGTTTTCTTGAGTGAAGTTTACTATTTTTGTGCTCATTTGTTGGCAGACACGAATATCAGTTTGCATTCATTAAGTGGGCAATTCGGTCGGGTTTTTCTCGAGTTCTTCGCGTTTTCTTAAACAAGAATTACTTCTTGTTCCATTTCGTTACTATCTAATTTTGCTTATTTAAAAATAACTGCAACGTTGGTGTTCAAATTGAACTCGTCTTACAAAGGTGCATGTGGTATGTTATCATTTATTTTTTTCGAATGCAAGAAACACGAACTACCACTGTTATGCTACTAAATACAACAATTGACATGCGGGCTCTGAAGTGTTAATAAAAATGTTGTAAGAAAATGGCTTGAATTCAGACATCTTCATAAATATCAGAATCTGCCTTGGATGTGTGTATAGATTTTAAATTGACATTATGCTTCGGCGCGAATGCAAATTGTCAAGCGACTGCAACTATAGAGTTGTAATGTTTTGAAACTTCGCAATGTCAATGACTTCATGTAATCTTAAGGCTTGGCGTCAGTCGGTTTAGCAGATCGAATGACATCGAAGATATTCATAATACATTTTACCGACTTATGGAGCTGCTAAATGACTTGAGCAAGGAAAACTCTTAGGGCTATTACCTAATTTTCTTCAAGACTCTACAACTTTTTAATATTAAAAATTTAGTTTTTACGATAACTTAATAGATACCTAATTTTGTTGCACTAGAGAAAACATAATATAGAGTTAATATGGTTGAAATAATTACGCCTCTTCCTCCCCAGCCATAAAAAGAGGTACAAAGATTTCGTTGGATGTGCTGATAGGTTACATATAATGTAATTTTATAGTTTTTCGTTCATAATGATTTTTGTACGCTCTGAAACAATTGTTTTCAATCATGCATCTGAATACAAATATCAAATGCTTATGAGTCATTTACCCTATCATTTACCTCACGTCCGCAGTTGGCTTGGCTTGAGCTCCATATACTGTTGCATCTTATGATGAATTTATAGTTCAATCTGGGAAAGTCCAAGAGTTCTGTTTAATAATTTAAGAAAAAGGACTGTTTCCTTAAATTCTTTCCATAAACACAATGTCCACGTTCTGATCTGAAATTTTGTAAATAAATCTGTCTTCTTCTGCGTGTCTTTTTATCGGACTATAATTTGAGATTCACCTGCGAATCGTTGTCACTCAATGTTGTTTTGTTTAGGAAGAATGCAAAAGTTATTTTTTTAGCACTGCGCTTGCGGAGCGACGGGTCTACGTGGTCTACGTATGTTGTGGAATGCTTAATGCGAACCTGGAAAGCCGATCTTTCCAAGTCCTCTGGGACTCTCACCCACTAAAAAACACAACCTTTTCCTTCTTGACAAACCATCCTGGGACCACTTTCGCATTGTTTTCTCTATGTGTGGGCTTATGTTCTTAATGGTAAGGCTTGGCTTCAATCTGTATTTGGAGAGACCATCTGTACGCTTACTCCCTCTTCTTGGTTCGCAAGACTTCTTCGATAAAGGAAAAAATGATATTCCAATTTATGTCGCTGGAGATCATCTTTTGGAGGACATTTTCTGGTGCGATGCTGCACAGTCCACAGTCCACCTAGTAGAGTCAAAGAAGGTGTTATGGGCGTCTGGTTCATCGGAGTTTCCATACTAGTAGGCTGCGCTCTATTTTTTTCCCGTTTCTTTTGGATCAAGTAACAGTTTACCTCCCAATGTTTCCGCTTCGTCCAAACTCCAACTTTTCTTATTAGTCTAGCTGTTCATTTTCCCCTTGTTTCGATGTTCTTACTGCGTTGCAATTTTCTTCTAATCGCTGTCCCTCTGTTGTTGCCGCCTCAGCCTTTAGTTCCTTTTGGTTCTAGCCCACAAGCTTTCTTTCTGCTGGTAAAAGATCTATCGTGATCATACCTGCTACTGGAACTTGTGATGAGAGACCTCCACGTCGCTGCACTGCCGCCATTTATTTTCTGTACCACTCCATGTTCAGAGCATCAGCCCACATCTTACATTCATATAGAAGGATGGAGTGAGTAATGGGCATAAGCAGTTTCAACTTGCTCATAGATGGACCTCCAATGTTAGCCATGATCCCGCTGAGTGACGCCGATTTAATAAGTCTCCATATGTAAGCTTACAGTCCAGCCTTAGCTTTTTTCCGGCTTCTTCAGTGTTTCTTGCGGTGATAACTGCGCCGATGTCATCTGCGAACCCTATGAGGAAGTTATGGCCAGGCATGTCCGTCCGAAGAATTTCATCATGGGAGACATTCCATACGTCTGGGCTTTGTTTAAAATCTGGGCCCCAAAATTAAAATCAATCAAATAAGGCCCCAATATTGTCTAATATAGGGAAGCTAAAAGAAAAAGCAGGCAGGGGGGTTGCCTATACATATACAAAACTCGCATATAAACAACCTCGGACTCCTCCGAATTTGAAGAAAGAGCCGGTGGCGGTCCTCTTTCATAGTTATCAATACAATGGGGTTCCTTTTATATGAGATGAGGAGACAATACAACCAGTGAGTAAGTGCTACAGTGTGTACGAAGAAGTTACAGTCCGTAAAACGGACCGTTGAATACCCTATTCTTTCCCACATTGTAAAATGCTGATGGCATTGTGGTTTTTTGACATTTTATAAGTAAAACAGAAAAGTAATATTCGAAAAGGGGCGTGGTCCAATGCCCCTAAATTACAAACTATCAATTATAAGACTTTTCCACAAATATTTCCAAGTTTAATGTACGTAAAAACGCAATTTATTGGTTCAAATTCAGTATTTTTGAAAAATGGATCCCTAAAAGAAGGCGTGGCATTCTGGACTGAAGTCTCGTTTACCTAACATGCCACTTTTTTTGTTTCACGCTTTCCTAAATTAGGCTCAAGGCCAGTCGAAATTACGTTTTTGTGGAAAATCTTAGGTTTTTCTTCAATTCTGGCTCCAAATGTGTAATATAAATAAAATGTAGAACTAAGCGTTTTCTACATAAAATATTAAGCTAATTTTTTTAATTTTCGAGCAAAAACATTGAGTAAAATGCATTTGAAAATTTACCCTTAAAATAGATGCCACGCCCACTGTGGAAGGTTTACCAATTAGATTTTTCTTTTTTGTGTCTTACGTTCATTATGAGATGCTAAATGTCAAATTTCAGTCTTTTAGAACGTCATACAGTTTTTTAAATCCCTGGAGGTATTTGCGCATTTAGACTGATTGTGGGCGTCTTTGGGCGGATTTAAAAAATTGTTTTACACTCGTACTGATAACGGATAACAATGAACATATGTACTAAATTTAAGCTCCCTAGCTTGAAATTTAAAGCCTAAAAACGTGTGACATACAGACAGACGCACAGACGGACGGACGGACATGGCTTATTCGATACAGAATTCGGTCTCAATCATATGCCTTTAAGGTCTTGGGGTCTACCATTATTATTTCGTCTTACAAACACTCGAAGCATATGTCTCCTTCCGTCCATCTATTTAAGTAGTCAGCAGTCAGAACTTAAGCTTTTAGGTAGCCAGTACCAATGGAAGATTGGACTTTAAAAAACACCTATATGGAACAACTTTAGTGTATGGGCCTAGGATTACGACTAAACATAATATTGGAAAATATATAATATAAATAGAGTGGCGCAACAGCTCGAGGTGAACCAGGGCCAACTTCTCAACAATGTATGCTGTGTGTGTTAGTTTCCGCACACACAAGGGGCCCCACAATTTTTTGCCGAATCCGAACGGCACCTTGAGAAGTTTTTCAAGACATATGATACTTTTGGAGAGCTTGTCCGACCCTCGCGAAGGTGGGGACCGTGAAAAAGAACAAGTCTTTTTTTATACCCAACCCAGGGTATATTAAGTTTGCTGTATAGTTTGTAACGCAGTGAAATAATTACCGTAGACCCCTAAGACCATATAGAGATATGATAGGGACCGACAGGAGAATCAATTAAGCCATGTCCGTCCGTCCGCCCGTATGTAAACAACTTTTAGGCCTTAAATTTTAAGGCAGAGAGCTGAAATTTTGTGGGTTGGTTGGAAGTCCAGTCCTTCAGATCAAGTTTTAAAATAAGCTGAATCCGCCCACAGACACGCCCACTACAGGCCTGTATGTGCGACCATCTCTATAAAAAATACATTTTGCAAATTTTAGCTATGTTACAATGGCGATAGCGCATTAATTTTGGTACGTAATACTGCCTTATAATTGTCTTTAAGCCAAAAAATTGTAGCTTTTTCATTGACCACGCCCACATTTTAAGGGATTTTAGCTTAAAATTACTGTTTTTCAATAAATATATATGAGATTTGAAAAAAATTGTATGACAAAAGCTGTAGATATTAGCATTTTCTAACTTTTATGTATATGTATGTAAGTTATATATGCCTCCGCCCACTTTTGTGGGCGTGGCGTTAAGAAAAGTGATTTTTTTAGTTAAAACGGAGGAGTTTTCGGCCGAAATGTATGCAACCACCTAGTAAAAAGCATTCAACAGTTATATTTTTATATCCCGCCCACTTTTTGGAGGCGTGGCAGTTTTCGTTTTGGTATGGTCGGGTATTTTGCAATCCGTCGTAGATGGATTGAATCTTTTGCATACCCACTGTTGCGATTTCCCACTTGTTTTTTTTTTAGGTGACAAAGGCAGGATTTGAACCCAGACCTCTGGCGTAGTAAGCAATTAAGCAATATTGGAAAAATATCTACGCATATAATAAATAAGTTTCATCTCACCCTAACGTTGCAACACATACCTACTTCTTTTCTCTACTTATATTTCTCTTTCATCATTAACCAAAGGTCCACACCCCTTTTCGATGAATGGACAAACCTCTTCGGGAAGACTTCGGAACTGATGCATCGGTAACGGCTCCGTTTAAATATCGACATCTTGATTGGTGGTCCTGACGAATTTTAAGATAACTTTAACTTCTTCTACCTTTTGTCTAATGAAGTTGTGCTTCACGTCAATATATGTGTTCGACCCACTGACTCTCTATGCTGATTGCCAACCTAATGCAGCTCGGGCTGTCTTTAAAAGTTGGGATAGTTTCCACACCAATTAGTAAGTTTGATGGCAAACCTAGCACCATGTTCCTTCTTGCCCTGCAAGAGATAAGGCCACATATTCAGTTTTAGTTGTGGAGCGGGATATCGATTTTCGATGTCCAGCTAACGATGTTCCCAAACATTTTCAACAAGAACTTACTTGTAGACTTGCGGTCAGTCTGATCAGAAGCACAGTTTGCTTTGATGAATCCGAATAGTGGTGTTTCAGAAGGATGTTTGCTGTAAACTCGTTTGTAGTTGATGCTTGCCTTACAATTTTTTGTAATTGCAACAAGGTCGGGCTCAGTGTCAAAGTGCCCAAAACTTAATAGCCCGAAACTAAAAAATGTCAAACTGCCAAATGAATTTTTGGGTGATACGGCATTTTTCAGTTTTGGGTGTTTTCAAATTAGCCAAAAACGTGGCCTTGCAAGGGGCAGCTACATTCAAACAGTGATATATGTATGGGAGGAATGCAACACCCCTGCTGCTTGATTTTCTTCTAGCTTTACTTATGCTTTCCTAAATTTTAAATTTTTTGTGTGGAACCTATATTTCAACACTCTATCTAACAAAAGATATAGTAAGGACAATTTTTTTTCAAAAGTGGCAAGATCTATTTTAGTAATTTGACATTTTAACTTTTTTGCGTGATCTGTCATTGTGCCAAAAAAAAATCCAAAAATATTGGTTGATGTGGAATGTGACATTTTTCATTTTTGGGCGATTTGACACTAAGCCAAGAATACTTACATTTTTACTTTTTGTTGATCTCTGATCCTAAAATGGTTGATGCGACACTTTTGGTTTTGGGCGATTTCAAACCTAGCCCGGTCTTAAATTGGGCTTTTGCTACCATAGCAAAAACTGATGCTTCAATAAAAAACAAAAGCCTTCACTAGTATAGTGTACTGTTCTAGAACAATTTTGACTGTTTATAATAGGCTCTTGAAGCAAAATAGCAAATTTCAAATATCGACAAAGATCTGAAAAAAAAACACAAAGTTCAGTTATTTTATATGTAAAATTATCTATCAAACTCTTGTTGTTTTACTACAACCATAACAACAACGGCTCTCTTTAGCTGCATATTGTTCTGCTTTTATTGAGTTGATATAAATTGCAGTAATGTATTCAGTGCAAACTTGTCCAAAATAAGTTTGTAAGGTAGAGCTTACCATACCTAATATTTTAATATTGCATTATTATCTCGCCCAGATAAGATAAATCCTCGACTGTTCGACTTTTATGCCGCAAAACATCATTCAAAACATAATTTAGTCTACGCAATCATTCAGTCATCCTTTTTGAAGATCTTCCTTGAAATATTATTTTTAGAATTTATTTTTTGTAAATTGTTCTTCCGGCTATAGGATTTAACGCGACATCTAATAGCAAATGTTGGCAAGACGTTTTTTATCTGCTTTTCTATATTTCAATACAATGTTAGGGAAAAATTTACGCAAAGTAAATTTCAAAAAGCTTAAATTTATGTATTGATCCGTTATCTCAAAGCTTTCACTTACTTGGATACAAGCCCAAAAATAATAATGTGTTCTTTTCATTATAATATTTTCAAATATAGTAAAATTAATATTTATATATATAATGATATTATTGGCCTTGTCATCTTAGGATCTCGGGGTAAAAATAAGGGCACTAAAGGAGCGAAAAACCAAAAGGTCCGCGCAAAATGCTTAGTTTTTTATATAGATTAAAAATATCCTTGTTTTTGTGTATTATTTGTTTGTTCATGCGGGGCTGTTTATTTGATTCTCTTAATTTGTGCGTAAAAAATTAATATATAACTATGACGTTAGTCATGACTGCGTCAAAACTCTTTTAAAAGAATATGACTGAACCATTTTTTGTACTCTAACCGCTTTATGCGTCTGTTAAATATCGGCTTTGTAAACTATAAGTATGGCCTCAAACACTCTAAACTTTTTAATTAATGTACTTCAAGTTCCATACCAAAAAATTGCCAATATTTCATCGTTTTTAGTATTCTCCTTCTTCTCACTGATTGGAGAAACAGAGAGATAAATCAAAGACTGAAAAACTGCATCAGTATTATAATTTTTATACCCCATCCCATAGGGTAGAAGGTATATTAAGTTTGTAACACGTTGAAATAATAATGGTAGATCCCCAAGACCTTAAGGGCATATGTTCGAGACCGAGTTCTGAATCGAATGAAGCCTGTCCGTCCGTCCGTCCGTCTGTATGTCACGTGTTATTAGGCCTTAAATTTTGAGCTAGGGTGCTGAAACGTCGTATGTAAGGTCCACGTCATGCGAAACAGTACAAGTGTAAAAATTTTTGAAATCCGCCCACAATCGGTCTAAATGTGCAACTACCTCCAGATTTTTCACAACTGTAAGACGTTCTAAAAGGCTGAAATTTGACATTTAACATCTTCTAATGAATGTAAGACACAAAAAAGACAAATTTAATTAATAAACCTCCTCTAGTGGGCGTGGCATCTATTTTGAGGGTAAATTTTCAAATGCAGTTTACTCAATATTTTTGCTCGAAATTGAAAAAAATTTGCTTAGTATATTGTTAAGAAAACGCTTAGTTCCTTATTTTGTTAATACAAAACTTTGGGCCACGCCCACATTTGGAAGCAGAATTGAAGAAAAACCTAAAATTTTCCAGAATAACTTAATTTCGACTGGCATTGAGCCTAATATAGGAAAGCATGAAACAAAAAAAGTAGCAGGTTAAGTAAACGAGACTTCAGTCCAGATTTCGTTCATATAAAGTTTTAAGCTACGCCCCCTTTTAGAGGTCGATTTTTCAAAAATATTTAATTTGAACCAAAAAATTGCATTTTTACGTGCATTTAAGTGTAACTTGGAAATATCTGTGGAAGTATCTTATAATAAATAGCTTGTAATTAAGGGCGGTTGGACCACGCCCCTTTCGAAGTTTAAATTACTTAAAAAATGTCAAAAAATAACTTTGCCATCAGCATTTTACAATGTGGGATAGGATGGGGTATTCAACGGGCCGTTTTACGGACTGTACCTTCTGCGTACACACTGTAGCACTTACTCACTGGTTATATAATGCTTTTATCACTGTCTTACTTTGTTTCTTATTGAAGAAACCGTAAATACTCGGTTGCTCGGAGTATTGGTAGCCACATTTGTGTTTTGATTGTTGGTTTACTTTCAATTGTTTATCAAATACTGGTTCTGTTACGGGAAACCGCAGGAAGAGTAGTTGTCAAATAATGTTAGCACCATTGCAATAAATAGGGCTCGTTATTAACGGTGATTGCCTAGCCAGCATTGGTATAACAGAAATTGAACCGATGACAACGCCAGTCTAAAATCACATCAACCCCGTGACTTTTTCGGCGATTGGAAGCATGCCGATTGGTAAAGTCCCACTCTCGAATTTAAGAATTTTTCGTCGAATTTATTCATTGCAAAACTCCTAAGAAAAACAAGTGGGAAAGTGCAGCAATGCGTATGCAAAAGCTTCGGTCCATCTACGACGGATTGCATAATATCCGACCATAGCAAAAAGAAAACTGCCAAGCCTCCAAAATTGGGTGGGATATAAAAATATAACTGTTGAATGCTTAATACTAGGTGGTTGCATACATTTCGGCCTAAAACTCCGCCTTTTTAACTAAAAAATAACTTTTTCTAATGTCACGCCCACAAAAGTGGGCGGAGGCACATACTATACATACATAAATGTTAGAGAATGCTAATATCTACAACTTTTGTCATATAATTTTTAATCAAATTTAAATCAAAGCTAAAATCCCTTAAAAAGGTGGGCGTGGTCAATGAAAAGCCGAAAATTTTTTAGCTACTTCAAAGACAAGGCAATATTAAGGCTAGTTTCCAAAAGCCCTGTGAACACATGTACCTACATCATTGTGTACGGTCGTGTGGTTTTATGGGCTAACACCCATTTGAATAAAACAACTTTATGATTCCACGGGCTGTTGGCCGGGATATCCTAGTGATTTGGCAAAACAGACTTAATAACTGATAGCTTAAAATAGAGCTCTTACAATATAGCCCCTATCAAAAGCCCTGTTGGAAGATAATTTCTTAGTTTCTATTAGGTGAAACGGTCGCACCTGATCGCCAAGTATAGTCGTTAAAAACACCTAAAATAATACATAAGTTGCAACAGGAAAGCTTTATTATGCTGACCTTTCTTAGGGCAATTTCAAAGCGCAAAAGGTTTTTAATGTGTTAACAATGGTTTCCATTTTATATAGTTGGAATCAAAAATTCCTATATATTTTTAAATACAAATTTAAATAAGGTAAAACTATGCAACGCAACTATAGTCAACATTGTTAAGAAGTATTTTCAACACTGCAAAAACACACCTTAATACATAGGCAGCGCCGTAAGAAAACGGGAGCTGATCTTTTCCAATGCAATTTCCCAAGTCCAATATTTTAAATTTTTATGTATGTACTACAGATAAAATTCTTGCACAGCCTTACATACATTAACAAAGCATTCAATTGGGAGAATAGATACACAGCTAGGCATGTAAATGTAATGAATTGGATCTGTTTGTGGTTCAAAAATGACCTCCAAGCAACTGATCCAAATTAGTTCTATAAACAAATTTTAACAAATCGTTTGCTCTGGACATTGCTTCAGGTCATTGAAGAGTATTTTCAACCCTCAAAAGTTCATAGTAATACTCTATGGAATCTTAGCTTCAATTTTATCTTTCTATGTTGCGTGCGGTCGACGATATTTTATTATTTTACGATTTCGGACAATAATACGTTTCTGTTATATCATTAGAATGGTGAATGGGTTTATTAATAAATACATTCATGCTTAGGAAAATTCCTAAAATTATAGGGCTTAAGAGCTTGTGCTAAGTATGTATCAAGTTAGTTCAGCATGAGTACGTTTTAGATATTAAATTGATATGCAGGGCTGTTATTTACTGAAATATTTTTATTTGTCTATACGTTTTACAATGAAAAATATTTTTCATTAAAGAAAACAAGACTACTTTTTGGTGTAATATTTTTTTAACGAGTCGCAAAATAACTTTGTTTTATACCACATTGAACATGCTTTTCGTATATTTTATTATTTTATTTTATTATATATAGGAAAAAGGAAGTGAGGCTGATTGGTCTATTTGCTACATTATTCATTTTTTTGCATTTTTATATTATTCTTATCGAAAGTTATTATATGACACTGACTTATTTAACTAGAATGGTGCAAAAATTGGGCATGTTACGTAGTACCTACATACTTTCCTAATATATAATTTGATGAGCCTTGTTAAAATATAAGCTCTGCAGTCTTTAAGCGTAATATCCTACACAATTAGAGCTTGTATTCTGATTCATACATCTTTTTCAAAGCTTAAAAATTCTTAAGCTTTATTCTACTTATTCAGAAGCTCATTTTGCGAATCTAATACCATTAAGATCATTAAGAGCGTTAATACACTCACATTTTTAGTTTTTACAATATTTTTAAACGTGGCAGTAAACGAAGTCTAAGCGTCTGTTTCAAAACCAGCTTCATTCTAGTGTATATTATCTAGGTTAAGGTTTGCCTATAATTAAACTTGGCAGGCAGTTGTAAAGGGTAGTAGGTGAACTCTTAATTTTTTACATTTGTTATGAAACAACAAACAGTATTTGTTCTAGTTTTCTTCTTTGAGCTCCAGACAAGGAAAAATCCTATTTTCTGGTTACAAAGCAAGATTTAAACCCTCGATTCCCATGTTTTGGATACCTTGTGAGAGTTCTGTATTGTCAAATGCTCCTTCCATATCGAGAAAGCAACTTGCCGCTACCTCTTTGACTCTAAGAGATTTTTCAATTCTCGAGGTAAGATTTTGTAAGGCGAATGTATTCGACTTCCCAGGTTGGTAGGCATATTGATATTGGTGAAGGGGGTTGGTTTGAAGTGCCCCGTCTCTGATATGTTTGTCCAGGATTTTTTCATAGTTTTGAGGAAAAAGGAAGTGAGGCTGATTGGTCTATACGACTATGGTAGTTCAGACGGTCTACGTCCTGCGTAGGGTATATATTTGACGACTATCTCCTTCCATTTTTTTGGTATGTGGTATCCCTATGCATGGCTAGCCCTGAATTAAAGCAGGTAGCAGTTGCGAGAAGCCCTTTTGTAGTAGAGTTGGAAATATTTTATCTTCTCCAGGGGCTTTCCAGGGCTGACATGAGTTGATTGCCCAAATTATTTTGCCTTCACGAAAAATTTCCTTTGATCTATTCAAGTCCTCCCCAAGTGGTCTGTTTGTTCTATACTCGGGTGAGAGTGTTTTCGGGAATATGGTATTATAGAGTCTGGGCAATATGTTTCGGCTAAGAACTGAAACGTCTGTAATCCATTTTCGACGTATGTGCCATCGGGGTTTTTCATTAAACCAATAGGGTCGATGCGCGGCTTAGATAGTATTTTATGCGCTGCTTCTCGTGTCATTTATTGAATGACAAACGTTTTTACAAGATTCTCTCTTGGCCGATCTTGTATGCTGGTTGTACAAGGTAAGTGCGTTTCTGTAGCTCGGTTAAAGAGCTTTCTAAAGTCTCTGTTTCAAGTTTGGTTAATTTTTTTATTCCACCAAGGATTAAGTCGATTGCCTGTTTTTTTTCTTTTTCTAAGCAGGCTTCGAGGAATGCGGTCGATTGCGGTGATTGCTGTATTGAGACTTTCGCAAGGTAGCTTAATATTGTGCATATCTCTGATATTTGTGTTGCAAATGCCTAAACTATCCACGAGTTCTTGGCAGTATAAGTTCCATTCAGTGGATTTAGGCCTATATTTTTTAGAGAGTGTGGTACCTAGTTCAGTCATATCCTAATAAGGTAATAGGGTTATAGGGTATTTCCACTTGACACTAATCTGCGATTAAGACAAGTCTTCCTTTGATCTCCTCATTTAAAAAGACGAGATTTACCATAAGAATTTTAATCTCCTCACGAAGAGATTAAAAATTAATCGCGTAAATTATCTCCTCTACGCATGAATTGTCGATTCAAACAGTACAGAATTCTTCGTGTTCCGTGCGTTCTGAAGAAGCAAATCAAACAAAACTTTGTTTGACAGGTTGGTATCATCAACTCAGGCAAGTTTGCTGTTTTAAAATAAAGGGATGCGCCGAACGGTTGAAGTTGCTATTGATGTGGATGTGATTAGAGCTGTCAAAATGGTTAAATGCACTGAGGAGTGCTACCTGCAACGGAATGTTGGATCTTAATGTTGATTCTACCGGTTTATGTTGATATTTATCAAGTGGGTCTATTATAAAATTTGTGAACCAAAAGTCACATCAACATATTTGACATATTTTTTTTTTGGGTCGATTTCGTTTCGTTGAAATCTGAGTTTTAAATCTGAGTTGCCCGGGAGGCAAAAAAGCTCACGTTTTTAAAGAGATGCGCAGGCGACATGACGACCAGGTCATTGCCAATTCATACCACAGGATGTCATTGAGAAATTTCAAAAATGAAAGCGTACGTCAATCCTATCCTCTCGATTCTTGTGGAAACTCTTTAAGATTAATTTTAAATCTTACTTCGTAAATCTCTGTCTTATGTGCGGTGAAAACACCCATTTATTTCCCTGATTTAGAATTTCTGATTTTCGTTTATAAATTCTAATAGAGACTCACTTCGTTGGTTGATGTTTATGCTTCCCCCGATCGTGTGATGTGAGTTAGTGTCACACCCTATGACTAGTTTCAGGTTCATTCTACCACAGGAGTCCATCTAGTCTTTTCAGTCGCAAGAAGTCCATGCCGTTGGAGTCAACTCACCTCTAGCAGGTAAGTTGAGCACACGACGGCTTTTATCTCACCTGCAATAGTACACAGCTCAGCTTTTGCAGCTACCAGATCTTTGGTTGTCTTCTAACACCAGCGGTAAATTTTTTTTCTGTCGTCGGGTTACTGATACAGTTCGCACTCAAGCGTATAAAGAATCCTTTTGCCTTTTTCCACGTGTGTTCGTCTACAACATTTCCTTTTAATAAATCTTTCTTAAATATATCTTTAATTAATAATAATAATAATAATAATTTCTTAATAATATCTTTATTATGTAACATAGGTATCTACCTTATCTTTCATTGCTCAAACTTATTTTCTATTTCTTCCCCCTTTACCAATTTTTAGTTATATCAGTACGATTGCAATAAAAATATACTTTTGGTTGCAATTTAAAGGCCATTATTGAGGTTATTAATAGAATTTTTTTGCATCGTCACTTTTTCGCTAGACAAAAACAAACTCAAACCAGATTGGGAGACGATCGATAACTTCATATCTTAACAGCTTTGTTACGGCCTTGGTATCGATGAACATACATAAGTAGATTTTGGAATGAACTGAATGAATTTCTGTATCTTTTTCTTAGTACGTGCGGGATAACCTCTCTACTACGCATTATTAAAAATTTTACCGCCAATTTTTGTTGATCGTATGAATTTGATCAATAATAATAAATTCATCGATTTTACCTGGTATAAATATGGGATGTTCTCAAATTTTATATTCTTACGTAGCTACCTAGATTTCTTTTTCTTTTTGCATAGCATGACAAGTCTAAAGAACATGTTCTTTGAACCAAAACTGTCTGCGATAAGTTCTAATAAATCTGCGATAACACAAGACATGCCTCTCTCGGTAAGTCTTGTCTTTTGCCGGTTTAAACATTTCTCATCTTATCTATCACATAGTTAAAGCTCTACAAAATTATTTTTCAGCCCCACTCCATATAAAAATGGCAAAAAATAAATAAAATAAATAATTGTTCTTTTTTTTCAATTTCAGATTACAATTTAGTTGATTGTGTGAAGCAAGAGTACATACGAGGTAGTGAATTGCGACCCGAATCAGAAGTGCGGTGGTGCTTGAACGTGACGGACCTGTCATTAGACATAGTTAAACTTTGCCCTGACTTTTGATTTTTTTTCGCATATTGATCTTGTGTATAAATAAACTTGACCCGTTAAAATGATTCGATCAACGTCCAGTCGCCTGGCTGCCCAAGGTTTGAATGTTTTGCGTGTGGCTGCTTCAACAAACTCAACTGGTGTCGCTGAAAAGAGACATCAGGGCACTGCTGCCACAGAAACGTCCGGTGATGCTGACAAAACATTACTTTACTCGAAGGAAGAAGGATATTGGAAGACCTCGCCATTTGAGCCGGTTACACAACAAAATGTTACACTGGACAAGTACGTTTGGAAGAATTTGAAAAAATGGGAGGACAAAGTAGCTGCTGTAAGTTCATTTGCAAAAAATATGCCACAACCCTCATTCAGTGTTCGAAGTAGCACTATTTAAAATACTGTTTTAATTTTTTAAATTTCAAGAAAATGTTTTGATTTAAGAATCAAATCGCCTTGATTTTCCTTTAGAATCCCGTGTTGTACCATAATTATACAATATTAGTTCTTATGCCGGCTCACATTATGTGACAAGTTTACTTATTACCATTTTTTTTTTATCGACAAGCGAATGTTTTTTTTCGGTACAGCAAATATTTTGTGTGGCCTTGAGTAAAAGGGGCTCGACTCAGAAGCTTAAGATAATTTTCTGGCGCTCTGATCTTAAACCCGCCGTAAAGTTTTATTTTCTTTAATTTATAATTAAAATCATGTGCAGGATGATTCACTCTAAAGTTTGTTTTTGAACTAAGAGTCAATTTATTTGACACTTATAGTCTGTCACTCTAGAGTCTGTCAAAACAAAGCTAGACTACATCTAATACTTTGTTTCCACTGGCAATTATTAGTCAGTCGGTTCTCAAACTGTTAAAAAGTTGTTCGAACAGGGTTGAACGTGGTTCGTGAAAAGGGTCAATGAGATTTTTAAGGGGATTTACTTTTAATCGCTTGCCGAGAGGATTGTTAACTTTCTAAGGTTAATTGCGTAATCTGCAGAGGATTTAATGAAGATTTATATTAATCGCCGATTAGTGCCCGGTGGAATTATTGTATAACCTTCCAAGTGCTAGGTTGTCTATTTTATAGAATATCATAGTGGAATCAACAAACAAAATTTCAAAAATTAACTTCGATAATACCTTATATTGCCCAACACTGCCAAAATCCCTCCACAAATTCAATAAGTAATGTACTTCTTCGGCTAAGAGCCTCCATTTTCTTCTTACTTTCTTTCCTAAAATGGTCTGTCGATGGGGTCGTTGGGAGCTCAAAATGCGCCGGCTATCCGGCTTTGTACCACTCTCTCACTGAGGCCTATAACAGATCGGTTCCGCAACTTAGTATGAGGCGACAAGTCGCATGTCCACCCCAATCATCCTCAATCATTGCGGAAAAATGTAAAGTGTAATGTCTTAAGTTGCTAAGGCTAACCCCTTAGTATATGTAATGCCTACATTTCAAATTTATCTTTGCTAGGATCTATTTATTGAGCGTCAATTGAAGTTATCTTGTTGAAGTCAAGCCTATATTTTTGTTGCATTTTGCAGTTTTGAAGGGCTAAGCCTAACGTTCACAAAAGCAACTCATGAATTACAGAGGGTAAAGTCTTAATGCAAAACTCATTGCAAATTTGTTTTGAATTGATAATTTCGAAAACAACAGTAACCTGAGTGACGTAGATAGAAGCTCTAATCGCAATCATCCACTTAGCTAAGATCGACCCCTGTTTCTAGCTCGTGTACCGACTAGGCTCAAATTCCATTTCGTTATCACGACTGTTGCAAGAACAGTGTATGCAAATTTAAATTGCTATATATGTGCCTCATTTCATTGCCATCTTTGAATAGTTTGTTGTCCAGTAATCCGCACCAGAAAATCAATAGTAGCAACATGTACCTTTTGACGGACACCTTATGCAAGTGTTTTCATTGGCGCGCCCCGTTGGCGTTGCTGTCACGGTCTAACGCTAAGTAATTTGAATAAATCTTAAATTGTCCCACTTTCTGCTTCTATCTCTGCAGCGTTGGTTGATTCGCAATGTAGACTAGTAAAAATCACGTTATATACGATTTAAATAGATCGCAAGTAGTAGGTGTTTGGACAGATCTAAAAATAGAGCATGCCTTAGAGGCATCAATAAAACGGTCTTCTTTGGATGAATCGAAAAGCATTCCGACTACTGCTTAGCCGTCTGGTTTAATTTTTTGCAATTTCCATCCACTTCTGTGTACTCGTATTTGTAGATGTATCTTTTACATAATTTGATTGCTGTGCCTCAGATTAATCTATTTACTTTTTCATTTTATTGTGTTTCACTTTCGGCTTATCATCTGCGGTGTCGTGCCTGTTGGTATATTAGCTTTGCAACCGTTTATCGTTAGTGCCTTGCAAATGAGTTTGTGAATTTAAATTTTTTTTATATTATTGTCATCTTGAGAACCAAAAAACAATAATAAAAAAATGAAGAAAAGAAAAATTGAAATAAATTACTTAAATCCACGGCCAAACACTGGTATCTGGTACTTTGGACGTTGAACCGACTGAACAGGACGGCGTGGTGTGCAAAGTATGATATTTTCGACAGACTTTGATTTCTGTATGCTTTAATAAGTTGTTATGGAAATGCAAGTGTATTTATATTGATAGTTTTGATAAAATCTTGTGTATTATAGTTAAATCGATCTGCTGTTAAGTTTTTGTTTTATACGATGATTTCTACTCGACAAGCTGTCTTATCGAATTTCTGTCTTTAAAAAAACAACATATTTCATCTGTTGCCTTGCAAAATCACTTGTGACATAACATAAATTAATTAAGTAAAGCTGTTTTTCTAAACTTTGATCATAAAATGATGAATGACTCAATTTTTGCATATTGTTTTTATACGTACTTAAAAGTTGTTAGCGAGCCTTGATCTGTGTACTTGAAATAATTCCTGACTTCATAAAACATAAAAGTTCGATTTTTGAATCGGGGACGTATTTTATTCTTTTTGCGCAACTTTTCCGCATCTACCCCATTGATGATCAACTACAAGAAAACGCCTTTTTTTTAATATAAAAACGAAGTCACATTCACAAACTCATAGTGATACGGCTTCGTATCATTTAGCGACGTTTGCTAGCTTATCTATCGAACATCGTATGTATGAGGGCAATTTGTGAAATTCGTTTTTGATCAGCAAGTATTAATTTTATTCAATAGTACCCGTCTCTTAACGCTGGGGTACCAAGACTGGTGACTCGCTTACGCCACCGTTAAGGGTACAGGTACAAGATTCCGACACTGATTTAGGCTTGGAGCTATGTACTAATTTTTTTTTACCGATGCAGAAGATATAACTTTTACGACTTGCAGAAGATGTTTGTAAAATGAAGCACGAAACTTAGTGCAGGGGATGGTGGTGGGTGGAAAAACGAGACTTGTTTTCCTTCAAGTTACTAGATATCTCAGATAAAGCTTAAAATCCATCATGAAGATAAATCCAAAAAAAGTGTTTTTGCAAATAAAATAATACTTTTTACACATAGTGGGAATACTTTTTTGGTACTGAGACCAACAGTGTAACCAGTATCGGCAGACAAAGATCAGTACTACTTGATTTACGGGTAAAGGCTTACCTCTCGGTCAAATTTGAAATCTGACGATGGTCGTGCTTTTCAAACAATTACGAAAATCGTTTGGAATGGATTTTTTTTACATCTGTCTTGGCAGTTATAGATCTTCCCATATTCCAAATTTGACCGCCATTGGTTAGCGTTCGATTGTTAGTTGGCGAATTGTAACAATTGGAATATGATACATGTTGGCCCTTGTCCTCCAGGCCTAATTATATTATGTTAAGCTTGCCTTCGAGAGTCAAGGAAGTTATGCAAAAATTTGATAAGTGATGTGAAGAAATATGATAGCATAGCACGAAATTTAATCGTTTGTGCAATTAAGGTTATAAGAAGCAACAAGGGAAAAAGCATTGGCAATCTTCATGAATCGTCCCAATTTTAAAAGAGAAGACAAGTGAATTTTCAAAAGGAATTATACTAAAGGTGTTCCATAATTCCTTTAATTTGTCCCGTACCCGTAGGTTCTTTTTTTCTTCACGTTGAAAGAAGTGGTAGTTGTATGCTGCGTGTCAATTGAAAGCTTTACGTCGCAGTCTGGGTAATGCAGATCGAACAATAATTGTTTCTTATGGGTTCAACAATTGTTTCTCTGAGTATCTATTATTATTTATTTATTACCCATCCAGCGTTTTTTACCCCTTTTTGCTGAAGGCTTAAATATGCTTTAAATATGATAGTAAACTTCTGAACTTTAGTGAAGCCAAAGAGGGAAATAAGCACGAATTAATAAGCTATCAGCTCCTCAGTTGGCTTGTGTATCGGTCTTTTCGTATTCCAGTCGTTACACTCGTCCAATATGAATTTGCTTAGGTTCCCAGACAGTTTTGTTGGTATAAATCGATGCTGAAGCTTCTTAGACCTAGTGTCTTTTCGTCTTTTCGTTGGCAATGCAGTGGTAGTAAACCTACCCTTATTAGCCACTTAAGGTCTCCACTTGACTCGGTCCGTGACTTTACCATTCCTGCGGATTGTAATTTTTACTAAACCTAATCATTAGGTCTATTAACCATGGTCAGTTAATCGTGTCAGACTTAATCGTGTCAGACCCCATATTATTCTACAGTCTTAAATCAATTACTTATCTTATGGGCACACAAGGCAAAATGTAATTATGTAAGTTGTACATAAGCTGTACATACATAAACGCATGTACATGTAAATGTATATACAGGTCGTCGTTTGTACTTCCTTAACAAAACGTTATGCAACTGAAGATAATAATATAAGTCTAAAATATAATAAGATATACATTTTTTGAGCCCGAGTTTATAATTCGAGATTTTTAAACTACCGCCATACGCATGAATGCATGGGCATTCGAATGACAAAAAATAATGATCGTAAAAATTATTAAAATATAAAGGTCTTAAAGGTACGGTAATGACTTTTATACCCAATCCCATAGGATAGGTAGTACATATATTGAGTTTGTCACATAGTTTGTAGTACTCTTAAAAAATTATGGTATAGAACCCCAAGACCTTAAGGGCTTGTGATCGAGACCGAATTCTGAATCGAATAAGACATGCCCATCCGTTCGTCCGCCTGTCTTTATGTCACATGTTTTTAGGCCCTTAAGTTTTGAGCTAGAAAGCTGAAGGCTATTTGTTATCCGAAGAAAATTCATGTGTTTATGAATTGATAGCATAACCTCCAGAACTTTCAAAACTGTAAGATGATAAATTTTACATTTGTCGTCTCCTGATATACGTAAGGAAAACAAAAGTAAAACAAAAAGCTAAATTTTTCTTAGTGTAAGTGGCTTTAATTTAAAGGCTAAATTTTCAAATACATTTTATTCAATATTTTTGCTCCAAATCGCAAAAATTTTACAAAATGTATTATGTAAACCACACTTAGTTCTAAATTTTTTTCAGAGAAGATTTAAGGCCACATTTGGAGGAGGAATTGAAGTGAAACTCAGAATTTTGTCAATAATCATATTAGGTAAACGAGACTCCATTAAAGATTTGACTCTTACACAATTATTATAGCTATTTCTCCTTTAGGGAGTCGAAATCACAAAAATTTTGAATTTAAACCAAAGAATTAAATTTTTACGTAAATTTACGGGTAACTTGAAGATACAGTAGTGGAAATTTATGAACAGCAAGATTTCTTTTTGTTTCTAATAAAATTGAAATATTTATTAAACATTTTGGATGTTATTAAAGCATAATGATAATGTAAAAAAATCAACACAACATTTAAGTGTTAGATAAAAATTTTCACGAAACAGAAGCCGAACTTTTTAAAATGATGAAAAATAGGTGGAAGTTCGATTAGGCACACATGCAGCTTTTGACGGTTTTTCTAAATTTCGCTGACTTTTCTGTTATTCAAATAACAATCTTAACAACGAATTGGGCCTCATCTATTTTCTAGTAGCTTTACAAGAAGTTTTGGCATTGATATTATAAGCAATTTAGGCTTTTAGGGGCTGTCTGGCGAGCAAGCCTCTTTAAGCTTAAAACTGAGGGTCAAATTGTCTCCAATGCAGGTAAACCTAACGCAAGTCCTTATAAAAAAATCGCTGTAGTAAAGGCCTAAACTTCAAGCCAGCCACTTCATTACCTCTTAAAATTGCATTGCGAAAATCATTATTTTCCGGACCTTTCGTTACGCACAGGTGCAGTATCCTTCTAGAATATGAAATTTTTTAGAAGAAACTCTTCGGAAATTCCGACTACATTAAAATCTACAACATCGATATAGATAGAGAACAAAAAAATTATAGGTTACAAGGCAATTCGGGGTTCAAAAGCTATTCTAGAGGCTTGCTTGTCAATCAGAGAAGCTGAGAAGCTTAAAGGCTTTTCTATATGAATTCCAAACCACCCAGCAGATATTCCAGAAAATAGAGGGGGCTCCATTTTTTATGAAGGTTGCCATTTTTTTTGCATAAAAAAAATATCAGTCAAATTTAGAAAATCCGTTAAAAACTGAAGTATAAAAAAAAAATCAAATAAATGTTGCTATTCATAACCGAATTTAACACACCCCTTTTAGAAGTTTCTAATAATCACAATCAATATTAACAATAATACCAGTAATTTACAATGTGGAATAGAATGCGGTGTTAAACGTTTAACGGACTGTTACTTCTGGGTACACACTGTAGCACTTACTCACTTTTTCGATTGAAGAAACTGTGAACCAATTTTAATTCACCGTGTGTAGAACGGCTTACAAAAAAAAACTACATTTCGGCTGTCAAATGCAACGGCCTTAAGTTTTGCTGTCTTATTAAAGAGTATCCTTAAACTGAAATAAGAGCTCTAATAGAAACTATCCTTTTTGTTTTAGGTTTGCGTAGTCACTGGACGTCAATACACCTATGCTCAGCTGCGTGATTGCACCGCTGCTCTGGCCATCCGCCTGCAATCTAAATTTAAGTTGAAACCTCGTGATGTGCTCGCCATATGTTTGCCGAACTTACCTGAGTATCCAATCGCTGCCTTGGGAGCTATTGAAGCTGGCTTGTCTGTAACAACAGTTAATCCAATTTACACCGCAGGTGAGCAAATGAGAAATAAATGAAATAAATGATAAAAAGATCCACAGTAATAATATCTGCTGCTTCCTGGCCGTTCAACATTATCAGTCAGTATATTATACCAACCATAAGCTAGGTCTTAAAAACTACTGTTAGCAATACGTACTTATTAAAAAAGTATGTGTAATTAAAAATTAGTATGTAATAATTAATTTAGTTAGTATAATTACTAATATTTGCCACTATCAAAGCCTAAATCGCTCTAAAGCAATCGACGATTCATATGCGCATTTTAAAATTAATTTTAAATTTATTTTTTAAATAATTTTAATTTTTTATTTCAAAATTAATTAATCCAGCCCTTTTAACTTACCTACCTAACTTATTATCTCCAACAGACCATGCCCACTTTTACCATGTTAGATCTTCAGAACTTTTTTTTCTCCGACAAGTTGGGAGCTCTAGAGAAAATATGATTTGGAAATTTTATTCTTAGCTCACTCCCATCTTTGAGGGCGCAGCCCACACAAATAATTGACATACGATGCATGACGTCAGGCCAACAAACTTCATTTTAGTTTTTACTGCGGTCAAAATCTCGCACTGGATTGGCCTAGTTTCTCAATTTTTGTGCTTTAAAGTGTTTAAATACAAATATAGAAATAGAAAAATGAAGGGCCTAAAACGACAAAGTTTGTTGGCCAGAGTTCATACATCGTATGCCAATAATGAAAGGTCATGCCACCGAAAATGGGCATGGACTAAGGTTAACACCCTTTAGTTCTGATTTCCAATGTATCATGAGTATAAATACCTAAATGCATTAAAAACAGAAAATAAACACAGAAAAACAGTTTTTTTTTTTAAACGCCCCCTTAAAAAAGGAGCTCAATAATTTGCGTGCATCGAATTCAAAAAATGCTTATATCTTTGATGACTTGATATCAACTTTTTTTTAGATTTAGAAAAAATTCTTCAGGTATCATAGTCGGTGGTTTTGGTTGTCCAAATTTTGTACAATCAACGATATCTATCTGTCAACAGTTGCTACATAGCAAACTTCGGTTTGCTTTAAGCTTTGTTTAGCTACGCCAAAATCTATAACATTGTTTTTGAAAAGCCAGTACGAAATTTTTAATTTAAATATTTATTTAATAACACAATTAACAATAAAAAGCTACATAAGTACGCAGAATATCTAAAAGAATGCGAATGACATTATCAGTGTTAACTAGCAAATACCTACTCTTTATTTTTGACCTGACGAAACTTGCCAACTCCAAAATTAGTGATTTATTAGTTAGCGTACCTAGTTACGACAACAGATGACAGGAAAGTTAGGCTTAAAAAGCCAAGGATTTTCGTTATTTCGGCACTTGAACTACTTATAAAAGTTTCTAGTTTTAAGGGGTTAATAACCTGATATCAACAAGAGACTCTCTGATATCAACAACAACTCTCTTTATAAGTGATTTTAATCAGCCAAAACTATTGAGGTAAGCATGTATAATATACTTATATACATGTATGAACTTATATACTTATATACATTATACACTCATATACTACTTAATTATCAATGACAGTTGCAGACAGCAGGCTTTGCCCCAAGAAATTTGAAGTTTATGCGCTCTGTCCTAGTTTTCTAACGGTCCGACCAATGCAATGCCTTGAGATGAAGGTACAGGTAATAGTGGTAATGCTTAATCTAGTTCGTTTTGCTTCTTTCTTGTGTTCCTTTCATATAATTATTTATTGTTTATTCATAGACATGCTTCACTTTAGCTCTGAAAAGGTTAAGAGTCAAGTTACAAGTTAAAACAAGTTTATCGCCTACAAACGCGCATAAATACAAGAAGGTATCAAATGAAAATCAGGTATAAAGTTTGAATGCTTCAAATTGCTGGAAGACTTGAAATTGGTATTGTACACAAAACATTACAAAATATTAAACAGAAATAATTATGTGAAATGCCATCAATCCGATACCCCGCTCACTCATATTGTTCCTCTTAAATTAAAGTCAATAATAGTGCAAAATTTAGCACACAATTCAACCGGCAAATGAACGAGTATCTTTATGTAAATTAGAATTCCATTAGTGTTGTTCGGATCTAATTTGTTTTCGTTCTCTATATGGGCCATTCACATTTCATGTTCTGCTGAACTGGAATCGTACCCACAGAAAGTTTTGTTTGAATTGGCGGAGGTGTGCTAACGACAGACACAGACAGCACCATCATTCCAGAGACCTTGGACTTTGTTTTAATAATTTGTTTACTTTTTTAAACTCAAGCTCTGGCAGGTTTTATGTATGTAGGAATAATTTATCTAAAAATAAAAGATAAACTTTTTAGTTGGGTGTATGCGAACATTGTCGCAGATAAAAAATACTGAAATCATTCCGCGTTCGGCACTCTGACGTACGCACAAGCATGTGTATCTTAAATTAATCACTTAACGATGTACGGACACCATGTACAAACCAAAATAGAAAACGAAACTGACCTATGTATATTTTTGTTTTTATTTAAGTAGGCAAAACGGCGTCGAAAAAAAAAGAAAATAATGTTGGACTGTTTGAAATTTTAGTAATAAAATTACCAATCTGATGAACTGCAAGCGCTTTAATAAGAAAAGTAAGAGACCGACAAAAACCAAGTTTATAAAACCGTGAAAGATCATATTTCAAAGTTCAACCAAAAAGGTGGAATAAATAATGTATTTCAATTTTTTTTAGGCAAGGAAGTGGGAATAGTAATCGAACGGTATTCTGGTTCATTGGCTTTGTCAGAAGTAATCGTAGGTATAGGAAAGATATTATAGTGTGGGACGAATTAACTGACTTTCTTTCTGTCCTTTTGTTTCTATGTGTGAATTTTTAGCCCTTTAAACTTGAGCTTGAAAGCAAAAATTTTGGTTCTTATATTGTAACTACAGACAAAGAATGAAATTCGGTAAAATCCGCTATGACCAAATTTGACTGGAATCGGAATGTAAGACAACCTTAAATTTATATATAATTTCAAGAAGCCTTTTGCTCAAGTTTTACAAATTTTGGTGTATAATAATTATTATTGTCAAAAAAGTTCAACTGAACAGAAAGTGGAGTGGACCGCCCATATCATCGAACACGCCCAATTTCATCATAATGGATTTTTAAAAGCTCGAATTCTCGTAATACATACAGTATTCGTTATAAATCGAAAAACAAAATCTAGATCAAACATTAAGGCTACCCGCATACATACAATTTTCACATCGACAAAATTGTTTTGTCGAGGGAGGCCCTCGAATGAAAAGAAAAACGATTTTGTCGATGTGGGTGCACATGCACAATGCGCATATACATGCGACTCAGTCGTTGTCGATATTGTTTTATTTTTTATAGAAAACTTTCTACATATTCATAGAAACAAGAGACTTGACTGACAGCTTGAACCTTGAACAAAGCTAACTTGATTTGTTGAACAAAATTATGCCGAAAATTCAAAAGTCGATGATCGATCTTAGTCGATAGTATGCGCAGTGCTCACTTCAATATACGACATTGGCTTTGTCAGAAGTAATCGTAGGTATAGGAAAGATATTATAGTGTGGGACGAATTAACTGACTTTCTTTCTGTCCTTTTGTTTCTATGTGTGAATTTTTAGCCCTTTAAACTTGAGCTTGAAAGCAAAAATTTTGGTTCTTATATTGTAACTACAGACAAAGAATGAAATTCGGTAAAATCCGCTATGACCAAATTTGACTGGAATCGGAATGTAAGACAACCTTAAATTTATATATAATTTCAAGAAGCCTTTTGCTCAAGTTTTACAAATTTTGGTGTATAATAATTATTATTGTCAAAAAAGTTCAACTGAACAGAAAGTGGAGTGGACCGCCCATATCATCGAACACGCCCAATTTCATCATAATGGATTTTTAAAAGCTCGAATTCTCGTAATACATACAGTATTCGTTATAAATCGAAAAACAAAATCTAGATCAAACATTAAGGCTACCCGCATACATACAATTTTCACATCGACAAAATTGTTTTGTCGAGGGAGGCCCTCGAATGAAAAGAAAAACGATTTTGTCGATGTGGGTGCACATGCACAATGCGCATATACATGCGACTCAGTCGTTGTCGATATTGTTTTATTTTTTATAGAAAACTTTCTACATATTCATAGAAACAAGAGACTTGACTGACAGCTTGAACCTTGAACAAAGCTAACTTGATTTGTTGAACAAAATTATGCCGAAAATTCAAAAGTCGATGATCGATCTTAGTCGATAGTATGCGCAGTGCTCACTTCAATATACGACAATTAGGCACAAAAAGCTCTAGATCGATAGTTTTTCGACTTTAAAGACGATCTGGCTTTCCGATTCTTTTGTCGATATTCTGTCGAATTGATTTTATGCGCCGTTTATTTTTTCCTTTACACTTTTGAAAAATAACAAAATAGTAAATAGTTTTAGTTAAACAAAATAGTTTTAGTCTTATGATTCGAACGAGATTATAAGAAGTTACCTAATTGATTTTGATTTTTAGCCCACAATTGATTTACAATACATTAATAAGGGCCAAAAAAAACTTTGAAACTAGGTGTTTTTGGGTACGTGAAAGCGGGGCTATTTGGGTGCAGGCGGAAGTCGACTCGGCCTCATTTATTTCAAAAGTGTGACATGAAATGCAGGTCCATTCATGCGTTTATATTCTACGCTACCTGCTTAGCCTTCTTTAATCTATAAAGTACCCCTAGTTCTGATCTATTTTGAATGTGTGCACAAACGTCCAAGCCAACTCTGAATCGGTTAATTATTGGCTATGTAATGATGCGATTTGGATCAGTTGGTAAAGGACCTTTCGTATCTTTAGTGTTTCAGTGGTCGAAAATGCGATTTCTCACTTTTATTTCCAAGATATCAAACAAACCTTAATTATGAAGTCCAGATTGTTAAAGTCTAGGTAAGATTTATTTCTACGAGGCTTGAGTACACATACCCTACAAAGCGTAAATCGACCTGTCCGAGCAGCGGGGTTGATTGACCCACTCGAGATGCTTTTGTAAGAAAAAACTGTCTCTAACAACTTTTTTGGTAGTCAAACGATCGCTTTTATAAGGGCCCAAAGACATTATTTCGACGTAGGCTTTAACTTTTGCCATACTTGTCATATAGTTAAAATAAGAAAAAATAGAACTACATTGTTTGAGACTACCAACCGTGCTCCTCCCTATGATGCGTATGGAAAAAACAAATGAAAGCAAACCAACAGTATCAACTTATCAACAGTTAACTTAAGAAACAAGGAAGACAATAACAAGGCCATTTAATAACAAGTGAGTAAGTGCAAGAGTTCGTCTGTGACAAATTTCTATATACCCGATCCTTCATACGTCCTCTTTTGTGGGCGTGGCTTAGTTTTTTTACTAAAAATTAAAATCAATTAACTGCAATTTCGTTAGAATGATGAGAAAATACGGTAAAAGTGAAAATTATATCTGAAATACCGTTTTTTCCTAAAAACATGCCTTAAAAGTAGACGGAGCTGAAAGCTTTGTATGGAACTAACTTAGCAAATAGTTAATATCTTCAATTTTTGTCATGGAATTTTTTTTCGATTTAGAGTAAACTTTCCGAGAAATCGGGTTTTTAAAGATCTAACATCTTAACAGTGGGCATGGTCGATATTGTGGGCGGTTCAATTTTTGCCTTGTTAAAGGTCGTGGGCCAATAAAGGCCGTGGGCCAAATTTGAGGTCCTACGCCATGTCCAACTTGACCAAAAGGCATTTTGAAAGAAAATGTGAAAAAGAGGCTATCTCACATCGAAGTAGGCATGGCCGTTGACGGATGAGCCAACACTTGCTTGTCGATAATCGATCTTTGTCGATAGTATGCGCAGTGCGCACTTCAATAAACGACATTTAGGTACAAAAAGTTCTAGATCGATATTTTTTCGACGTTTTAGTCAATCTGGCTCTCCGATTTTTTTGTCGAAATTCTGTCGAATTAATTGTATGCCAACACTTTGTCGGTACAACAGAAGAACCAAGCCGCGTACCAAGTTTCAGCTTTCTAGCTTGCTTTTGAAGACCTAAAACCTTCACACATGTAGACGGACGGACGGACATGGCTTAATCGATTCACCTGTTGGTCTCAATCATATCTCTAAATGGTCTTAGGGGTCTACGATGATTATTTCACTGTGTTTCAAACTATGCATTGAAACTAATATACCCTCGGTCGGGTATAAAACCAATTATAGTACTGCTGCCGTTTTTCTGTCTTAGATCCATATTGCTCTTGCTCCTGTCCTATGTCCCTTTTTTGAGGACTATTGCTTATTTTTTGTTTGGATCTGTAAATAGAGGTGATGCTAAGCAAGTACCTTGAAGTTTCCCAAGAATCAGACTTATTCCTCAGGCCTTTACACATAGCCATGCTGTTGTAATGTTTCTTTATTAAGCCAACATCTGCAAAGGAAGCTAACGTGTACTCTAACCTCAGAGACGAGTGACCTAAGAAGCATTGGGGACACCAAAAAAGAATTTAAGGAAATAAAACTCTCGGGATTCGAGCATGTTTGATTTTATTTGCAAATCTAAGAAAAATGATCCTATATTTAAGTCTTTTCGATTTTGTTGTTAATACTGCAGGTTTTTTTCTATGATAATGAAATGATCTGTCAGCTGAAGAAAACGTTGTACTTTGGAGTTCTATTTTGTTTCTCAGCAAATATTCTGATAACAGGTTTCAAAATGTTGCTGAAACTGTAGACTTTTGAACTTAATTAAGGTGTCCGCTACTGCTTCCACATCTATCGAGGTATACTTGTTGCCAATCTTCCCTCATACTCCTTAAACTTCTTTTATTTACTGTCAACTTCCGGATTAAATGGTTCTAAAGTACACATATTTTTTAATTGCCTACGCTGGCATTGATTGTCTCTGTTTATCATGCTAGACGGGTATAGAAACTTGACCCCTAATCAGTGATTTCAGTTTTCGAAACCAGACAATCATTGTGTGACACACGCGATAAGGTGGTCACGATTGCGTCAATTGCAGACATGATTAAAAAAGCAGAAGCTTTGCAATGTCAATGTTCCCCCAAATAACACGTCCTTCCAGCTCTAGACAAAATAAAATAAAATAAAAATATTCATTTATCTCATTTCAGACGAAATTGCACGTCAGCTTATTGTCAGTGATGCCAAATTTATTATTGGCAGCGTCAAAGTTTTTAACACTCTTAAGGGTGCATGTACTATTGCCAAGAAAAACATTCCTATTGTTGTCATACGCACACGGAGCTACGAATCCCTCCCTGAAGGTGCAGTCGATTTCTTTGAGCTCATCGACACGGCAAATGTGAACTTCTCTGCACTGGCAGAGACTGGAATAACTCCCGAAGATATGGTATTTCTGCCGTTCTCATCGGGGACTACTGGACTACCCAAGGGTGTCATGCTTTCGCATAATAATATCACTATCAACTGCGAACAGTTCCAGTCAAAGGCCCCATATGAGACGATTATGAGAGAGACCACTGCTACCGAGCAAGAAGTTGTCCCCTGTGTTCTGCCTTTCTTCCACATCTACGGTCTCACAGTGGTCATGCTGTCGAAATTGTTCCTGGGTATCAAACTCGTCACGCTTCCTCAGTTCAAGCCAGAAGATTTACTCAAAGCCTTACACGAGTATCAGGGCAGTGTTCTCAATTTGGTGCCCCCAATTGGTAAGAATCGATACAAAGTATTTACAAAGGTTCTCATATGAAATTTTACTGTTTGTAGCACTCTTCCTGACGCATTCCAATAAGGTGACGCCCGAGTATGCCCCGAAGTTGCGAGTCGTTATGTCCGGTGCTGCTCCCATTGGTCAGAAAGATGTCGAACGATTTCTGAAGAAGTGAGTACCTACATATATATGAGAAATTAAATTATCGCAGTTAGGACTGACTGAAATATTGACAGATTTCCAAACACTGAGTTCAGTCAAGGTTACGGTATGACTGAGTCCTCACCAGTGGCTTTGATGACTCCCAAAGGCTGCAAAAAATACAGCACAGTCGGCCAACTTGCTCCCAGTACTGACGGAAAAGTTATCGCTCTGGGAAAGGATGATAACAAAGGTGTTGGACCAAATGTTACAGGAGAGCTTTTAATACGTGGACCTCAAGTAATGATGGGGTACATCAACAATCAAGAAGCCAATGACGATATATTCCGGGATAGTAGTTCTGGTAGCAAATGGCTCCGAACAGGCGATGTCGGATACTTCGATGAAGAGGGTTTATTTTACATCACAGACCGGATGAAGGAACTAATCAAAGTGAAGGGATTCCAAGTGCCACCTGCTGAACTGGAAGAATGCCTTCGTAGCCATCCGAAGATTATAGATGCCGCTGTGATCGGAATTCCCCACGAACAATATGGAGAAGTGCCAAAAGGAATTGTGGTCCTTAAGCACAAGGATCAGGCCACTGAAGACGAAATTAAAGACTTTGTTGCAGAAAAAGTCGCTCACTACAAACAATTGGAGGGTGGTGTTATATTTGTTAAAGAAATTCCCAAAAACCCGACGGGGAAAATAATGAGAAAAGAACTGAAGGCAAAGTACTGTTAGTTAGAGACTTTTATTATTTGTTACTTTTAAGAAAGGAATTCCATATTAAGAACTGTTTATCGTTACACAAGGTGATCTACAATTTTGTTTACTCGCGGCAGTATCTGCGTATTTAGATATTTAAGCAAAGGACCAGGAGAAGCAGTATGTTGATTGATTTTTTAATTTTAAAGTGTAATGTTTGTATTGTAAGAGATATTTATATAAATTTATTAGTGATGACGTTGAAAAAATTAGACATATATGCAGAATGCTACAAAGAATTCAGGATTTAAGGTTGAATCATAAGTGTTTTTGTTATAATAAAGACCATGTAATATTTTTTCTAAACTGATTGTTATTTGTTCGTTTAATTAGAAACTTTTTGGTTGTTTTTTTCCATCGAGTTGAATCAATTAAATCACAAATCCATTGAAATGACCTTTGCCTTTGCAGATCTGTCAGAAAAACAATGGAGATAATCAAGTATCTAAAAACCTTGAGGGGATTATATAATACCTTCTCGTGTGTTTTTTTATTAAAGAAATTCATTATTTCGCTCAGCAAATTCTTATTCCCTTATGTAATGTTATAATTGTGGCTAATGAGTATCTTATAGTATATAACGATACCCCATTCTTACATTACAGATTTTATCTATGTTGTTTTGAATGAGTGCCAAGCTATTTTGCTAATTGTAAATGAATAAATAACCATAAAATATCCGGTGAAATCAAATATCTGCAATAATGCTCAAATTTCGTTTGAGCCTTTGGAACTTATTCTATTCATTCACTTTCGATTTAAAGTCAACAAAATTAGTAAGTACCACTATTGCATGTTTCGGGCCAGATTAACGGTCTGCAACGGACCGGAGTATTCTTATTCTCCTTTCCACTCGGACATTTGGAATAACAGGCTGAGAATTGGTGGAAATGTCCAGGATGACCTCCTATTCAAAATCTAAAAAGTACCAGATAATATAAGTTGGGGAAATCCGCCATCTTGAAAAAACGTGCGCCATCTTTGATTTTTCCACTTTTCACTGGTTTTTAGCGCCCAACCGGACATTCCATTAACGTTCGCTTTTGCGCCTAATTGTCTCCTAATGCGATTCCTATACAAACACAAAAATAAAAATATTAACCGGATTTTTTAGGTCCCGTACAAGCGTGAAGTTTTACAAATCCGCCCACTTTCCCTTTACCATTTAGACACGAGGTTATGATCTGAAGTGATGGATCAGAACCCTCCCACTCTACTGCATACCAAATGGTCTGCTTGTGGGGTACGCCGATTTGACTCAGAATATACTGGCAGGCCTGAGTTGGGGAAATCCGCCATCTTGAAAAAACGTGCGCCATCTTTGATTTTTCCAGTTTTCACTGGTTTTTAGCGCCCAAACGGACATTCCATTAACGTTCGCTTTTGCGCCTAATTGTCTCCTAAAGCGATTCCTATACAAACACGAAAATAAAAATATTAACCGGATTTTGTAGGTCCCGTACAAGCGTGAAGTTTTTAAAATCCGCCCACTTTCCCTTTACCATTTAGGCACGAGGTTATGATCTGAAGTGATTGATCAGAACCCTCCCACTCTACTGCATACTAAATGGTCCGCTTGTGGGGTACGCCGATTTGACTCAGAATATACTGGCAGGCCACCCAGTTTCGGATCTCTTCATCACTGAGGGCAAATAAATGCTGTTGTCTTTGCATTTGTGTGATCCATGAATGTTTAAGCCTTCCTCTTTTACGCGATTGCGCTGAAATGTTGATTGACATTGCCTTTTTGACTCGGAGTAAACCCAGCAAAGACCGAACTTGCACTGTTCTCAAGAAAGTATAAAATACCTTCCATAACTCCACCTAACACTGAAAGGCGTTGAACTGTCACTCACAGATCGCGCTGGGAGTTATATTAGATAAGAAACTCAGTTGGAAACTGAATATACAAGACCGTGCTAGGACGGCCTCTATTGCTCTGTATTCCTGCAGGAAAATCCTAGGCCCAAACTTGGGGCTCCAAACCAGTTTTGTGCACTGGATATACGCGGCAGTCGTTAGGCCCATGCTTATGTACGGAGTACTAGTCTGGTGGAAGGCACTAGACAAGAGTAGCAACATTGCTATATTAGAGTAAGTTCAAAGACTATTCTGTATTTACATCACACGTGCTCTTAGAACAACTCCCTCGGCTGCGCTCGACACAATGCTCCATCTTCTTCCCGTTGACATCTTCGGTAAAGGGATGGCAGCGAAGCAGCACTTAATAGGCTTAGGGAATCCTCGCAACTGACTCGTGACAACATGGGACATGCTAGCATCCTGAACGGCCACGACACCATCCTTCGCAACTCGGACTACGTTGTCCCAAACCTCGACTTCAATCTCAAATTCAAAACCAAATTTCCAAACAGAACCGCCTGGGAGTCTCGTGAGGTCTTAAATGCATCTGCAATAGAAATCTACACTGACGGATCGAAAACAGCACTTAGAGTAGGATCAGGAGTCTTTTCCAGTACTCTAGGCCTATGTATCTCCAAGCGCCTAGCAGATCACTCCAGTGTGTTTCAAGCAGAAATTACAGCCGTTTGTGAAGCCGCGGCCTGGTTTTCAACTAACTCAATATGCTGCAGTGCTATTGTTTTCTATATAGACAGCCAAGCTGCAACTAGAAAATCGCCAACGGTACGATCCAAGTTGGTAAAGCAATGCCGCGAATCTCTCAACGAGATCGCTGTCAGGTGCGACGCATCAGTGTGCTGGGTTCCAGGCCACAGGGATATTCCAGGCAACTGCAGAGCCGACGAACTAGCTAGAGAAGGTGCTAATGCTAACCCGACTCTTACAACGAAACCGGCAGCACCCATAAACTTAATAAGGTTCCACCTGGACGTCGAAGCCATCACAATGGCAAGCAATAGGTGGAATAACATCAGCGCATGTCTCTCTTCCAAACAAATCTGGCCAGAGCTCGATTTTAGGAAAACAAATAGACTCATCTCCTTCAATAGGCTGAATCTTAGAAAGATAATTGGGGCCCTCACAGGCCACTGTGTAGTAGGGCGACATGCCCGAAGACTTGGTGCTCCCTTCAACGATTTCTGCAGATGTTGTAGGGATGAGGAGGAAGAAGAGACCATGGTTCATCTTCTGTGCAACTGTCCCGCCCTATCGGCACTGAGAAGGAAAAATTTAGGTGAATACTTCTTCGATGATCTAAATGATCTAGCGCGACTCGATCTAAAGAGGATAATGAATTTATGTCCGGGTCAAACTGGCTAAACGCATAATTGTGTATCACAAAACCCTAAAAAATGGAAACTCATAGTCAACGCAGAAACATCCTCAGGCAACGTATACCCCCACCTGCGCTCTCCAATCCTTAAGGCTAACTCTCACTTAGGGGCAATAGCAAACTATAGATCTAAATCTAGTTAAACTCAAAGCAAGGGAACGATACCCTCTTTGTCCCCCACACCACACGGGACGTAATTAGTATTACTCCTACAGTAATTGCCATTCTCATCATCCCCCCACTCCCCACCATATCCCAGTGTTTTCCCTTAAAGGCTGGATCGGTGTGGGCTCATACCGCTTCGGTTGCCCTCACCTTCCCCCCCCCCTCCCCAATCCAACGCCTGGAGTCGCCTGTAGTTCAGGTTGACACCGAAGACGGGTTGACCCCTTGCGTTCTCATCTCCGAGGATAATCCTTAGCAGAGAAGCAACAGGTTCGGACTTATACCGAAATCGGTTGCCCCTGCCGGGCTTCGTCGCATATAGGAACTATTCCTCACTGACCCCGCCACCCCCTCTTCGACCTCAAGCAACTCAATACGGTACCCATTCCCCTCCAAAACATGCACCCATATATAAAGTACTCGATACAGGAATGTATGATCTTTACTTATGATAGCCCCATCGTCAGCGAAGTATAACTGATGTACTTTCGGGTCCGACAGTTTTCCTTTAAGCAGATAATTAAGGACTTCAATGAAAAGCAAAAGACTTAGGACGCTTCCCTGGTATACGCCTACCTTAATTGGGAACTCATCAGTGACACCTTTTCCTTTGAACAAAGGAAGAAGATATCTTTCCCTCCACTTATTAGGCATTGGATCCCCTCTTATTAGTTTGAAGAAGAAGGTGCGTGAGCCATCTGGACCCGCTGCTGTCTTGTATTGCATCCAGTACTCTGAGGGTATCTGATCCGGCCCAACCGCTTTTCGCTTTTTGGAGTAGTTTACTGACTTCCCAACCTCTTCGACTATGATGTCTGATACTTCTACTCTCTCACCGAAGAACCACAGTGATGTAGCTGTAGCGGTAGTAGTAGCGGTAGTAAGAGCTGTCAAAAGTTAAAACACATGTATTCAGTGTATTGCGCATACAATGTGTGTCTGTGGCAGTAGTAAGAGTTGGCCAACTTTTAACTTTCGTAGCGCTACACGGTTGACAGCGGTACACGGTGGACAGTTCAATACAAGTAAAGTAAACAATTTAGGAAAAGGACGTCGAAAAGTTTATTGAGATGGTTAAATCTAAAGAAATTTTATGGAATTTGTGTCATCCGTTGTACAAAATATTAAATTTAGCTCAAATTAACTCAGAGTATCGGCCATTGTTTATAAATGAGGTTTTTGTTCGACATAGCCGCGCTACACAATGGTGTTCAATTTTTTTCCGTACTACGCCACATGGCTCCGCGGCTGTACTACGTACTACTGCTACATACCACCGCTATGGCCATTGTGGTCCTACGGTTAGAAGTTTCTTCTGGAAAATGGTGCCTGGGAAATTGTTCATTCAAAAGTTCCTCACAATAAAACAAATTTCTTCCTCTGCTGCCACCTGTGAATAAATTTGCTTCACCCTTATGCTTCCTTCATTCATAAGGGTGAAATTAAGTCGGCCTTAGAAAATAACGGAATTAATTCATGGGTCCTCCTACAAAATTATAGCTGCGTTTTTTATTAAGGTGTATATTTTAGTACATGTTCCCAACGGGCGGCAAAATGTGGGGCCCGGGCGGCACTTTACCTTAATCCGCCCCTGAATGTAACATAGAGAAATATTAGCGATAGATCCCCAAGACCTTAAGGGCATATCATCGAAGACCGAATTCTGAGTCGAATAAGCGATGTCCGTCTGACAGTCCGTCCGTCCGTCTGTATGTCACCAATTTTTAGGCGTTAAATTTTAAGCTCTCTGTCATCCTAAGCAATACAAATAATGAAAATTTTCAAATCCGCCCACAGACACGCCCAAAATCGTACTTTTGTTCCAAATCGAAAAATTTTTACTTAATATATTATACCGAAAATATATAAAATATATTTTGGGCCGCGCCCACATTTAAAGGCAGATTTTAAGAAAAACCTAGAATTTTCCAGAAAAACATAGATTTCGACTGTGTTTTGGCCTAAATAAGGGAAGAATTTTTTTTTTTGAATACTAGGGTGGACGGAGGCTAAAACTCCAAAATCTTTCAAAGATACCAATACGCCCACTATAGCAGGTATATAATACCGAAGTAGCCGATATTGGTTATGCCCGATTTCCACGTGCTAAAAAACCACCCATTTATGAGAGACACTATAAAACTGCCAGAACGCACTTCATAGCAGTAAATTTTCGCTCTCTCATAATACTTCTTGACTACAACTAAGTTGACTTAACAACTAGTTTACGCTTCCGTAGTGTTTATCGCATTGGGTAGGTTGCTTTCCAGTGAATGTACCTACTAAGCCGTTCAATCGTGCGGCTTCACCCTACGTCGCTAGATCGAAGGGTCTTATTCTTTGTAGTCGTCGCTCGTTGTTTACATCGTTAAGAGTCTCGTTAAGAGTACGGATCATTTTATTGTTGCAATGAACATGAAGGCGAGCATTTGGCTTTCGAGCAAAGTTTGTTACTTCTTCGCTCACGGTAGCTATTCCTAAATCTCTGTGAATATCACTAATATACCATGGAGCATTCACAATTGCTCTTAGTGTCTTGTTTTGGAAAGTCTGCAGCATGGACATGTTATGTATGTCCGTATGTCCAGGACGGCTTTAACACCTGCCTGTACAAGAGCACTTTGTTATATGTGCTTAATTTCGAAAATCTTCCAATTATCGAAAGCCAATCTTAAAATCGAAAATCTTAAGCCAATACATTTCCCTGAGCCTAATCTCGAGCTCGTCACGCTTCTTCTTTACGTGTGGTTTCCACCTTAGTTTAGCGTCCAGTGTCATCCCTAGATACTTCGCTTCATTTGCATAAGGTATTTGTGCAGAATTTATGAACAGAGGCAAATGGTTAACCCTTCTGTAAGTGAAATTCACATGCGTAGACTTTTTCTCTTTAAGAGCGATTCGCCAAGTCTTCGTCCAGACACAAATTCTGTCCAATGCTCGTTGGAGGTTTCTCGTTGATGACTCGACTGATTCACCTTTTGCTAGGATGGCCGTATCGTCCGCAAACGTGGCCACGACTGTCTCGTCATCTAGAGGTATGTCTCTTGTGTAGAGCAGGAACAAGGTCGGACCGAGGACGCTTCCCTGGGGTACGCCAGCCCGAATTTGCTTGAAACTCGAGTATTCACTACTACACCTAACATGAAAGAGTCTGCTTTCAAGATAATTTTCCAATATTTTAAACATGTCTTCCGGCAAGTTTTGCCGTAGCTTATATTTCAAGCCTTCGTGCCATACCTTGTCGAAGGCTTGCGATACGTCGAGGAAAGCACTTGAACATATTTTATTCCCTTCTAAGGCTTTTTCAATTTCATGCGTTATTCTGTAGACTTGATCTATTGTGGAATGGATAGGTCTGAAACCGAATTGATGATCCGGAATCAAGCGTCTTTCTGCGATTATTGGTTGTAATCGCTTCAGCAGAAGTTTCTCGAATACTTTCGATATTATCGGCAGAAGCGGTATGGGCCTATAAGATTTTTTATCATTTGCACATTTCCCCGGTTTTGGAACCATAATGACTTCAGCAGCTTTCCATTGTCTAGGAACGTATAGAAGTCTAAGAGAAGCGTTTATCATATAAAGTAGCTTGACTAGTGCATTTTTTGGTAGTCCTTTCAATATTTCGCTAGTGATCAGGTCGTAACCCGGGGTCTTATTATTTTTAAGTTTGCTTATTGTCTGTCGGAGTTCAACTAACGAAACTTTTATCATTCTAAAGCTATCAGGTTCCGCGTTGTTGTTTTGAACGTCAGCCAACGGCGGACCGTCGAAAGGCTTGAACGTTTCTTCTAAGTGTTCAGCAAACAAATTTGCTTTCTCTTTGTCTTCTCTTGCCCATTCGCCGTTAGCTTTTTTTATTGGTGCCGAGTGCATTATAGGTTTCTTGATAGGCTTAACTGCTTTCCAGAGCGAGTAGTTTGAGCTCCTATCCGCCGACAAGCCTACAAGGTATTCAGTGGTCTCACGATTTTTAAAATCTTGCAACATTCCTTTCAGTTTGTTAGAGATCTCCTTGCCATCTCCTACGCGCTCTTCTCTTTTCACAAATCAATTCTTCGATCTCGAGCGGATATGTTTTACGTACATGCCCGCCGGTGCCAACTGCGTTCTTTTGGGACGAAGTGTTGTTCCAAGCAGCGCTCTGAATCGCTTCAATGAATTTGTCAACTGCGGTTTCTAACTCGAAAGGAGTTTACAATGGCACATTCAAGCCAACACCCTCCTTACAGTCCTTTCTGAAGGCGTCCCAGTTCATGTTTTTGCTAGGAGCTCTTTCTATTTTCGCCAGTCTTCCGCCCATCTTCAAGATTACTCCTGAGTGGTCTGAGCAAAGATCATAACACTCTTCAATTCGCGTAAGGTATTTGGGGTACCCTTTAGCGATGAAAAAATCGACAAGGTCAGCCTTTTTATTCCTACCGGTTGGCCAATATGTTGGCTTACCCGTGGAGAAAAAGTCCACCCCGCGCTTCATACTATTTTTGTACAGTAATCTGCCTCTTGTTGAATTGCATCGTGAACCCCAAAAAGTATGCTTCGCATTAAAGTCACCCCCAATGATAAAATTGGACCCAATGAAGTCATACATACGGTCAAGATCGTCTTCCACCAGTCTATATCCTGGCGGGAAATAACAAGATGCAATGTTATAATCTAAGCAGTCAATTTTTACAGAAACTGAGCTGATCTGCATAGAGTCTAGCTCAACTTCTGTGTTCTTGAAGTGCTTTATGCAGTTCTTAATGTAGAGGCAGGATCCTCCTCTCGAATTTTGCGAAGGGTGATGTGCGTGATAGTCATTGTAACCTTTAAGTTTGGGTGTAGACCCGTTTTTAAGGTTAGTTTCCGTAATCATGCAAATATCAATATTATTTTTCCGTAGAAATACTTCTAGTTCGTCTATTTTATTCAGAAGGCCGTTTGCATTCCATGTAAGTATTTAAACAACTGTTTCATATTCATGTTCTCTTGTAATTTTTTTGAGGCTTAAACTCGAGCTTTCTCAGTTTGTCAAATATAACTTTGTTGATTTTGGTCTTGTCCTCAAGTTTCTCCAAGATTACAGCGAGGATCTGAAACACTGCATCTGTTGTGGGCGATCTTGCCTTGTTTTCGTTTGCCGCAACCTGTGCGTATGATTTCGGTCCTACCAGTAGTGGTTTCTCCGCTGCACTTGAACTGGCGCCGCTCCTTTGTGGAGCTTTTACGCCTTTTGTCGACGCCTCCTTTGCCAATCTCGCACTTTTGATCGGCTTAAGCGTCTTTGGAGTCTTTGGCTTAGGAGTTTCAGCAGTTTTTGGACGTCTTAGGCTTGGATTCTGACCTCGAGTATTTTCCTTAAGAGGTTCTCGTCCCTTTTGCAGCTCTATGGCTACTTCGCATCCTCGATAGTTTGCGGGGTGGTTTCCGTGGCAATTGGCGCAAACTGCTGGAGCCTTTATGTCAAGTTTGCACTCTGTTGAGAGGTGTTTCCCGACACATTTCACGCAACGTGGTTCTTTTTGGCAGTAGGCACTTGTGTGCCTGAATTCTTGGCATCGCTTACACTGTGGTATCAGTCTATTGCCCTTTCGCATGGGTTCGATTTTAACCCTGATGTTAAGTATCATTTTTATTTTATAAATATCGTGTATGCTCTCAGTTCTTTCAAAGGAGAGCATAAAAATTTGAAGGCCGCGTCTGATCACAGTGTCTCTTTCTCCTTCCGTGCGTTGCTTTTCCTTTTTAATGATATTGACAGCATCAATAATTTTAAGGCCTTTAGTTTTTACGTCTTTTACAACGTCTTCTTTTGTGCATGAAGGGTGGAGCCCCCTTACAATGACTCGCAGTGGTTTTTCGTACTTATTTTGATAAGTATACCACTCGATTCTTTCTGCATTCAGTCTAAGAGACAGCGCGCTATAGGAATCGGCGTTGTCAACATTTACTTTCCACACGTTATTTCGGTGCGAAGTAAGCTTATAGTTTTCTGTTCTCACCGTGTTTGCAAGAAGGTTGCGCAATCTCCCGAAGTCTGCTATCCCGACGATGTTTATTGCGGGAGGTGGACGAATTTTCGCATCTGGTTTAGCCTTGTGCGAATTCCTTGTGCGAAGCCAGAGGGCTTATCTTCTTTTTGTATTACTTCGGGAGAGGAATTCGCCTTACGCTTCTTGCTAGACCTTTTCATTAAGACTGAATCGGTCTCAAGTGCAAGTTCGTCCTCGTCCGTGAAGTATTCGACTGCTGGTCGGTTCGGTGTTACACTCTCATTCGTTACCTCACAGTCTTTCGTTAAACAAGTATTTTTAATATCCTCGTTTTATTTTCGCAGAGAGTCAACTTCCATTTTTAGATCTTGGAAGAGTCGCTCCATTTCAGTAAGCTTAGCGCGGAGTTCATTATTCTCCTTTTCTAAGCTCTTAATTTTCACAGAGTCCTGGTTTACCGGTAGACTGCTTTTCCCGGATATGTTCGATCTAGGTGGTGGTGATCGATTTAGCTTTGTCCTTTTCTCAAAAGGATTTATAAGCAATAAAGGAAGAATAGGAAATAGGGTTTATACATAGATAAGGTACAACGGACATTATTCTAGATTTTGTTTACACAAAAATTTTGTCCACGCCCATATTAAGGAGCGATTTCACATAATTAATTAATTTAAACCAAAAAAAAAAAATTTGCGCACATTTTTACCGTAAACTTGGATAAACTACGCAAATATTGATTTTTTGTTATGTTATCTGGACATGCCAATTTGCTTTTAAATATAAATAAAAAACCTTATACCCAAGGAATAAAATATTTTTTTAGTTAATTAATGATCAATAAATAGTAATGGGAAAGGGAAAAACAAAAATTATAAAGGAATGGGAAGGAGAATAGAAATGGAAAGAAAAATAGGAATAGGAATAGGGTAAATATACCGCGGTCTGTTACAGACGGACCGCGGCTATAACATTCGCACTGTTGCGCTTACTTTCTGGTTAAAAATACTTTTTTGAAGTTTTAGCTATGTAACGATGGTGCTAGCCTACTAATTTTTTATAGCAGAAGGAGTTTAGCTTTTTCATTGACCATGCCAACTTTTTAAGGAATTTTCAATTAAAATTACTGTTTTTCAATAAGCGTATATGAAACGTGATAAAAAATTGCATAACAAAAGTTGTGGATATTAGCATTTTCTATTTTTTTTTGTGTATATAGTATAAGCCCCCACCCACTTTTGCGAGCATGTCTTTAAAAAGAGTTGTTTTTTAAGTTAACCAGTGAGTAAGTGCTACAGTGTGTAACGAACCGTTAAATACCCCATCCTTTCCCACATTGTAAATTACTAAATAGATGCCACGCGCACTGGAGAAGATTAACCGATTAAATTTTTTACACTTGTACTGCTTCGCATGACATGGAGCTTACGTACAAAATTTAAGCTCCCTAGCTCAAAATGTAAGGCCTAAAAACATGTGACATACAGACGGACGGACGGAGGTACATACATGGCTCACACGATTCAGAATTCGGTCTCGATCATATGGTCTTGAGGTCTTGGAGGACTACCATTATTATTTATTACAAACTATGTGACAAACTTAATATAACTGCTATCCGAAAGTCCGAAATGTATGCAACCAACTAGTATAAAACAGTTATATTTTTATATTCTGCCCATTTTTTTGAGGCGTGACACCCTACTCTACCTCTCTTTTTGGGTAGAGTAGGGTATTACGCAATCTGTCGCAGACGGACTGAAGTTTTAACACCCGCACTGTTGCAATTTTCCACTTGTTTTATGCATTTTAGCAAGTTTTTCATCTAAGTTAAATTGCTTTTTACGTGTGTTCAATAATGGCTTCGTGCACTAAGCGGTTGCTCAAGTTGTTATGAGTCAACTCTTTATTTCTCAAAAACATTACAATAAAAAATGTTAATTTATTCATTTAAGTTCAGTATCTACTTAAGTTTAACTTCTTAAGTAGATACTATAAGATAAGATAAGATAAGAAGTTTCTTAACTTCTTTAAATGTATTGAAAAACCTTTAATCTATTTTTCCATGAAACTTCAAACTGTAATCAAACCGTTATGAGTGCTTGAAAAAAATTGTTCTCGTTTGGTTCCCTGACTACTTCCGCAATTTAAAAGCACTCCGAATTTTGTTTTTCTACGACTTACCGTTAAAGAGTTGAGTTATAACGCAATTGAACGGACGGACCGGCAACGTAGCGATACCACAAGATGTCATTTTTCCATTTTTGAACTGACCGCAATAAACGTAAAAAATTTCGTAAATATTACGAAGCTGTTCCCATGTAGGAAGTCTGCATAAAAAAAACAAAATAGCTATTTCATGTTATACAACCTTTGGAGAGCTAGAGGAGAATCGCAAAAGGTGTGCATTTCGTAGAAGACGTAGAAGATGACCTTGTTTCTGGTATAGATGAGGATCTTTCCTCTCCGCAAGAGGAAGATCTACGTATTACATTAAAAGCGGAATTCGATTCGATAAAGGCCGATCCTTTAGATTATGTACACTCTAAAAACTGCGTGTAAAATTACTATCAAAATGTGTGTAATTTTTTGTTTAAAATTAGGCACAATACGTAATTTTACACATCAGAGGAGGTAAAAATTAGTTTAAGAACTGTCTGTTTATTATTACAAACATTATTTTACGAATTTACACATAAATGTGTAAAGATTAAACATGAAATGTGTAAAAACAAACAAAAAATGTTCAAATGCAAAAACAGCAGTAAAATTACACATAAAATGTTTAACAATCAACATCCAATGTTTAAATTTACTAACGTGTTGTTGAATATTACACAATTTGTGTGTAAATTTGAATTGTTTGTTGATGCAACGAAGGGCTCTCGAGTTCATTTCATCATTCGTGCTCAGAGACCATTGCCGGTGCATGTAGTAATATCGTTTGGGCTCCTTAAAAAAGGTCGTGTGTGTAAGTGTATAGAAGATCTTTGGAGACGACATTATTTTGCTCTCCAGTTGTGAAAAATACCTCGTTTGTGCATAGATACTGTGACACCACATGCTTTGTTGGTCTGAAAAAAACTTCATTGTAATTTGTGACGTGATATTAGAAGATATTGCATGTGTATAGAAGATCTTTGGAGACATTATTTTGCGCATCCAGACGTGAAAAAAATACCTCGTTTGTGCAGATACAGTGAAACCACTCGTTTTGTTGGGCTCTAAACAAACTATTGTAATTTTTGATGTGATATCAGAAAACTAAAGGATCCCTTTGTGCAACGCGTATAGAAAAAAAATATTGTGTGTTCGTGTGTGTGTGTCTACCTCGCCATCCAAGAGATTCTGTTTTAAAGCTGTATGCTGCGATATATCTACACAAAAAGTTACGTTTTTTGGTTTGTTTGATTTTTTTTTTAAGTAAAATGTATCGTTGCGATATATGTAAGGTAATGCTAAGTAGTGTGCTTTTGTACCAAAAACATTTGTATAGAGGCAAAAAAAATGTTAGTTTCAAATGTGTGCAGCCGATATGTATGAAAATATTTTAAATTTTTTTCTTTTCTCGACCCAACCTATGCGCCTTAGCTTTTTGTCACACCTTAACCGAAACACCCTGTATATTATATTAATCTGCATTCCATATTTGATATAGCTTTTCCATTTTCTCGTTATATTATTTACAGAACTAGATGCTATTGTTAACAACTCTGGGGCAGACGCAGATGTGGCCTACATATTTGTGGAAAAAGTTTTGGTGGCACGCTTCCAAAAGTTTGATTTTTTGGATCTAGTCGCCCAAGTAATAAACCTGTACTACGCATTAAACATAATTTATCCATCAAAAATGTCGCAGTCCATGGAGTTCCTGGTGCGCTTTTTGTACAAACATTACCCGAACAGCACGCGCGGGTCTAAAAAGCATGTCAACAATATGCAACGAGTTAACACCTAAATTTTAAAAATTGTGGCTAAAAACTAAAACATAATAAAAAAAAATAAAACGTTTTCTTGAAGTTCATTATTTTGCTGCGATTTTTTAAATAGCGGATAATTAGAAGGGATTTACACATTCTAAAACTTATATGTGTTTATTACGATATTGTAAGTTCATTGCCAAAGTGGTGCTAAAAATGTGTTCAAATTAGTAAAAAAATACGTTTTTAATTTTAATCAATTCACACACAATTTTGCTGAATTCTACACATTTAAAGTTTAATTTTACACATTTTAAGGTGTAATTTGAATCACAATCATACACAATTTTGTTGAAGTTTGCCCATTTAAAGTTTAATTTTACACATTTTAAGGTGTAATTTTAATCTTATTCACACACAATTTTGTTGAATTTTACACATTTAATGTTTAAAGTTACACAGTTTTGTTGAATTTTACACAAAAGTAGTGTAGATTTACACATTTTTTACAGTAAATTTTTACACAGAAAGATGTAAAATTTACACATCAAATGCTTAAAATTACTTGCGTGTGTAAAAATACTGCAATTATAGTAGGTAACAAGTTTCCTCGCTTAATGATAGTAAAATTACACAAAAATTTTTTAGTGTGTAGTCACAACACAATGGCTCTGACGACCGCGATTTCATCGGTATGCTGTTTGAATCCAAGCAGTTAGAGGATGTTAATGTTAGAGGATGTGCAGGCTGGTATAAGCTCAAGTGACTCTACCTCAAGGTCTCCACGTGGCCAATGACTGAGTCTCCTTTATTCTTCCAAAGTTTTTCAGTTGGTAAGCTGTGACATCCGCTTTTGGTTTACTTACCTTAAATCAGCCCGGATCGCACTAAAATATGATCCCCACGTTTGGGGCTCGTTGTCTATCTTATCTTGCCTTATTTTATCTTTATCTTGCCTCAAAAAAAGTAAACAGTAAATTGCCTTTAGCTGTCAATTATATTTTTTACTGAACAAGATATGAACGAGATATGTAATTTGTAAGATAGAAAATAGATCTGCAAAAGGATGAACAGCAGGACTATCAGCAAGAATGGCTCATGGAGGAGCTTCTCTTTCCCACCATAACACAAAAACTAGTGTCTCGGGCACTAATTTATTGTTATACACCTTTGATTTAAAAATAATCATGGAACCGTCGGAGTCAAAAAGTCGAGTTGTCCAATTTTTATTTTCTTGTATTTTATTTTCATAACTTATGTTCATATATTCTCTGGTGTATATATATAATCATTTCAAATTCCTAGTTACACCAAAAACAAAAAAAAAATAAATTTCATACACTTTTGTTATTTTTGCTTGCTCGCTTGCATATTTTGTTCTCTTCTCCGTGTTGTATATATAATATTTTTTTTTTTTCATTTAATTTAACAATAATTATAATATACTTCTTTTTAAATTTTACTACATCCTGTCAACATTCTTTTAAAACTCAGTATAAAGTTATTTAATTAAATAATAATTATTTTTCTTCGTCACATCTATTAAATTCTCTAGTTTGTTTTTAACTACATCAACATTTTCCTTATTTGAAAACGATGTTCTTTTGTTAAAACTTTTTCTTGCTTTTTGAAAATACAACGAACTTACATTTTTTACATAAATTTCTAGTAAATATACGAGTAGTTTTTTTTTGTATTTCGCATCGCCAAACGATTGAAATCAGGGAAGATACCAATGAATTTGTTTGTAGTGTTTTTATTTTTTTACATATAAATTAAATTTATGTTTATTCTATTAACAAAATTTCGGAATTCTTAAAAAACTCAGTTTCACTTAAAACCAAAACAAAATGTTGCCGTTTTGTCTTATAGTTTAGTTAACTTTTTGTTATAAGTTTTACATATATATTTAATATACTTTTTGATATAATCATGTTTTTTTTTGTTTTATGTACAACGATTAAGTTTTGTTTAACACTCAGTTGTGAATAGTTTTCTTTTGCTAAGTTTAAATAAAAAAAATAATAATGAATCTTACTTGTTTTTTACATTTCCTACTTTCATAAACCTATTTTTTATTTTTAAGAGGCATAAGATCGCTTTGTTAAGTTGCTGTTGTTCTTACGTTACATTGTTTTTTTTTTTTATTAAATTTGAATTTAATATTTCATGCAGTTTTATGTGTAGGTTTTTTGTAGTATTCGCTTGATTTTTTAACCTAAATTATGACTCGTCCCGTATGTTGTGTACCCAACTGGCTGGTACCCATTGGGGTTCGCGTTCCAGCGAATTTATTTCGGCCAACAGTTGGTGATAGGCTCTTTCGGTGTCGTTATTTATAATAATCATATCGAAAAGATGTCCCCAACGTGCCTCCATATCCCGAGCGGTAGCAATTATGTCCTTAAGTTCCTCTTCCTATAAAATATAAAAAAACGTCGTTAACACATGAAAATAAAAAGAATACTTGTCTTTCTTACCTTAAACGGTTCGCCGTTTCGAAGCTTCTTCTGCCGAAGTTTATCTAAGCTAGGAGGTGCTACTAGCACAACGTAAGGTTTCAAATCGGACGCTCGAAGTAATTTGAGACTCTGTGGATGCAGATTGAGAACACATATTTTACCGCTAGCCACAACGGTACGTATTGCCTCCAGTGATGTACCTAAGGTCAATTTGATGGTTGTATTCTATTTAAGGTTATGCTGAGAAATAGTGAGCTTACCATAATATGCCTTTTCGTATTCACCGTGTTCGACAAAACGTCGAGCCAATATATCGGCCTCAAATGCGGCTCGAGATATGAAGTGATAGTCCTGTCCGGGAACTTCACCATCTCTACGGGCGCGGGACGTATCTAAAAATAAATGGAGGAACCATAAGTGAATGTAAATAAGTGGGAAAGTAAAACAGTGCGTATGTAAAAACTTTAGTACGTCTGCGACATATTGCAAAATACCCTGCCCTACCCTACCTTTTACACTAAAAGGTAGGTAAAGTAACAACAACATACGGGACTAGTCACTTTTTTTAAAGCGACGCCCACAAAAGTGGGCGGAAGCTTATTTTATGTATACAAAAAAAAGTTATAAAATGCTAATATCTAAAACTTTTGTTCTGTAATTTTTTGTCAAATTTCATATATGTATATTTAATGAAAAACAGTCATTTTAAGTTAAAATCAATTAAAAACTGGGGCCAAACTTTTTCTGCTACCTCAATAATTCGATTAAATTCACTGTCTTACTCGACGCTGATCGAAAATTGCCTTTCCTAGACCTTTGGATTGAAAGAAATACAAACAACAATATTATATAAGTTCAACATTTATAGAAAACCGTCGCAAACGAAGAGCTACATCACAAGTTATTCCTTTCACTGTTTGCACAAGAGTATGGGCTCTCTGAAGCTAGCGGGCACACTTCATCGGCCACACAGGGGACCCGGCGGGTTTATTGTAAATTGACCCGGTTCCGAGAAAAACAAGATTTCGATAGGTTCAGATGAAATTTTGGCCCGGTTCACTTTTTTCAGTAAACCGGCGACCGACGACCCAATATCGGAACTAGTCGGTTAGTTGTAGATTTTTTGTAGCTTTTTTGTTACGCCTATTGGAAATTTGTAGCTTGACACGGTTTTCACAAAAACACGATTTTTCAGGCTGTTACCTGAAGCTAGCGAACATACTATAGCGGTTAAATTGGGGACCCGGCGGGTCAATTGTAGCTTTTTTGTTATATCTGTTAAAAATTTGGAGCTTGACCCGGTTCCGAGAAAAGCACGATTTTTAATGCTGCTATCTGAAGCTAGCAAGCACACTACAACGGCTGAACAGGGGACCCAGCGGGTTAATTGTAGCTTTTTTGTTACGCCTATTAGAAATTTGTAGCATGACCCGGTTCCGCAAAAAAACACGATTCTACTAGATTCAGATGAAATTTTGACCCGGTTCACTTTTTTCAGTAACCGGGCGACGACCCAATATCGGGACTAGTGGGTTGATTCTAGCTTTTTTGTTACAGTTTTCTCGCTATATATATATATTTTTTTTGTAATGAAAAAGCTTTACTTGACAATTGATTTATCACGTATCTGATGATGGCTAAGAAACCCGTAATAACCCGTAGTCCCAGCACTAGCTTAAAATTTAAGGCCTAAAAGTTGTTTACATACGGAAGGACGGACGGACAAGGCTTAATTGATTCTTCTGTCCGTCCCATTCATATATCTCTAAAAGTCCTAGGGGTCTACGGTGAATATTTCACTGCGTTACAAACTATACATCAAACTTAATAGGTAGGGTATGAAAAGGTATAAATACTTGGCACTCTGGGTAGGGTATGAAAAGGTATAAATACTTGGCAGCTCAGAACAGCCCACGCCTGTCCTCTCACAACCATATGCGTTCTCTGTGTGTTTCAAGTATTCTTATACACATAGAGACCTAAAATTTTTTGCCGATTCCGACCGGCGGGCGAATTGAGGGGACGCTTATGGCAAATTATACTCTCGAAGGTTTGTCAGACTTTTGCGGAGGTGGGACCGTGAAAAAAACTTTAATTGCCCCGGTCGGGATTCGAACCCGAAAACCGTAGTTTGGTACACATACCACTGCACCACGGCACCCGCCCACATTGGTAACAAATCGAGCCTAAAACCTCCAAATTAGCTGTACAGATATAGTAGATATGGGTCGTTTGTCTGATGGATTTTCTTGCATAAAAATGTTACCCGTAACTTTCAAAGTTAATTTAAAGTTAATCTCTAATAGAAATGGCAGAGCAATTTGATATTCATATGTTTTGGGGCATTTTAGGCATTCCAGATAATTCTAGGGCCGATTAACTCATCACATCAGATCAAAACAACACAACTTATTTTAGCCGATTAAGCTACTTTAAGATAAATTGTTACCAATCCCTAACTGCAATTATTGTCCGAACTTAATTCGAGAGGACAAACATTGGGTGAACAAACACGCCTAGCGACAAAAAAATGCATATTTTCCCAAAAGGAAGGAAATTATATTAAAATTTTTAGTAGTTAAATAGTGAACCAAAAAAAAAGAGTTTAAAAAAAAGTAGGTCACTCTACATCAGGATAGGATGAGGTCAGTAGATATGTATGAATAGTGCATTGCATGAGCTCACATCATCGATTTTCTTGCTTCTAGTATTAGTGAACGTTTTAAAAGCAACTATTTTTTCTTATTTAGAAAAACCAAAGCGGGGTTCTGGTTGTGTTCGTGTGTGCGCTCGAAATCAACCACCATATGCTTTAGATATAAAGTAAAATGGGGGTTTTCGAAAAGACTTCTAAAAGTTCATTGTGTTTCTAAAAGTTCCTTGTTCTCCTTGCCAAAGGAAACTTTGAGGCCGTGTTTCAAGGCAGCTTTGTGAACCCCGCTTTTGGCTGTGTGTGCTTATATTTTAATTCATCGTGGCATACCTGTGGACAACTACAGATGCACTAATAACAGCTCTCTCTCCCCATGAACCGCTCCAAAGCTGAGAGAACCCTCCGCCGCGGGGTGAAGCCGAAGCAAAGGCTTCTTTGTGAAACCGGCTTAATAGTTTTCGAAAAGACTTTGGCAGGGCAGAAAAAAAATCCTTAAAGGACTTGCAACTCTAAAGCCGAGAAAAAGGAGGCAAGCTGAATAAAAGAAGGGTGTAAATTTGTTGCAGATCTTTAGAACTATGAAGATCTGCAACTATTTGATCTTCATCGATAAAAAAAAAACAAGCAAGAGCAACTTTTTACAACTGCTGCAATAGCATCCCGCTCAATTCCGTGGGCTTGCCTCAAGCCACTCCTTTTTTTATTTATTTACCAATAAATTCTAACTTTCTGAAATAAATTAAATGGAATTTAATTAAATTACTGTCCATTCCGTAAATTAAATGGAATGGACAGTAGACCTTCGGTTCTAATGTTATTAGATAAATGGGCTATAGTTATGGCAATCCTTATGAATGAACGAAAATGCTAAGAATTTTGATAAGTTTGTCCCCACTTCTTAAGAAAGGCGCTTGATCCAGTCTCATCGTCTCACCAAACCACTTACATAAGAGGAGACAGAACCTATAATATTTATTTTATATAAATACAAACCGCCTGAAAAAATTAACGAAAGTAATTTTTTTCAAAGTCCTACCTTCTTTTGAACAAGCTTCCGCAATCAGATAGAAAACTACAAAAAGTTCATTTGATTCAATAGACAAATAAAAGGTAACAAATGTCTAAACAACGGCCAACAAGCGATACAAAACAAAGGAGTCTCCTTAAATATTTTAAACCTACAAGCTGTATGGAAAACCATTCAAAATCTTACGTGGCACAGCAGCGGAGAAACGATCCGAGTCGGCCATAAGACGCTGTCGTAATTCATGTCGTCCAATATTTGGCGGTCCTATCAGTACAATCGGTCTTTTATGAGTGGCACGTGGATAGTAGAGGGCGACTTCTTCGTATGTGAGTATTTCCTCCAAGTCCGGTTCATCTGGAGCGGTCGTTGCATACAGAGGATATCTGCAAAAAACAAGAAAAAATAACAATCAAAACCTAAGGTTGGGAAAGATTGTTGGTAACCTACCCAGCTTCCGAACTGGCCTTCTTTTTCTTTTTTCTTCCCTTTCGTGCGCATAATAGTGTCGCACCTTTGCTACTGTCCTTGCCTCGACTTCGCGCTAGTCCTGCCTCCTCGGCAATGGCCAACTTCATTGTCTCTCTTTGATGTTGAAACGACTGACTAGGTATCAATCCCGCCAAAGTCTGATCTTCCTCGCCCTCACGATAAGCTTGCCACCAATTAGGATCTTCGCGAGAGATGACGTGCAACACGTCGCCTTTTTGAAAGCTGATACCTAATTCTCGACACGGAATGTACAAATCATCTTCTGGGTCATAGTCGAAGTGGGCTCGTACATGCAGTACGGCAGAGTCTCGGCCGCCACCGGGTGGAGGACTTCCAGCGGGTACTATTAAAAATGTCAGTGTGCCTTGCATGGCACCCAACAATGAACACACCTCATTCACCGTCTTGCCGCGCAGTTCCTGTCCGTTGACCTCAAGGATCTCATCTCCTTCATGAAGCAAGCCCGATTTTTCAGCTGCTCCACCGCGCACTATTCGTCCTATGACCACAGCTTCGCCCTCGTTTCTTACAGTGGCGCCCAGTGGCTCTGAAGACTTTTCAATCTGTATAATTCGAATGTGGTCGTTTTGATCATTCAGCGTTCCAAATGGTGCATTCAAGGCTGGAGGGGATTCCGGTCGCTGTTTGATAAAACTGTTTGTCAGTGGCGTCATCGGTATTGGCACTGGCATCGGCTGTCTATGCTGGTTCCGAACAGATGCCGAGACAGTTGATGAAGCTGCTGCTGCAGCTGCGGCTGCTGCTACTGATACTGGTTTTTGGGGCACATGGCTTGCGATCACAGATGGGGTACAGTCAGTCAGCGTGGCAACACGATCATGCGCCAGAAGAAGGCCTTCCATTTCGTGCGATGTCAGTAGATTGCCCAGTTCGATTGCAATCGCGGAGTTCGATTGTGACAATACTTCGACGATGTCCTTGGACAGAGCCTGGGAATTGGAGCTTATTGGCTGGGCGACACGCGGTCGTCGCCTCTGTAGGACGGCAGTTCGAGCCGCGAGCGCATGAGCGACACCTGGTCCCAGCAAAATATTCTGAGCAGCTGTCACTCGGCCAGCAAGTGTTGACATACCACTTTTCGTCAGCTGGTTTTGAAGTCTCTGGAGGGCAGCTACTAGCTCACCGTAGCCTTAACAGGGAATATAGGGGGTAATGAAACGCTTAAAGTTTTATGGGTTTTGGGACCTACCGAGAATCCTTTCCGCTTCCTCGTCATCGGTGTAGGCATCGTTGTCGACACCTGTGACTCGTTCAACAGCTGGTTGCTGCTGCTGTTGTGCAATTGGCTTATCCTGGAGTGCTTTAAGCTTTCGAGAACCACGCAAACTGGCCCGTAGAAATTCATTTTGTTGGGCTATTCGTTCTTCTTCTTCACGTCGCCGACGAAGTTGTTCCTGTAACAAATAAATTTTCTGGTTAGGCAACATTTCTTTATATTGTCAAGATTTCTTTTATATAAAACTTATTTTATCTGAATGGATTTATTTTTGTTTTTTAAATTCGCGATTCATCGATTGTATTCAACCATAAAAAGGCGCCAACTTATACGATGTATTATATGTCTTAAATGGAAGTAGGTAGGTTATGAAATTATGCAAAGTACAATTGAATCCGTGTTGAAAAAAATCGTTGATAAAATGTTTATTAGGTTAAATTCAAAATTATTGTAAATACTTTCACTACTTTGTAGACTTTTCCTCAGCAGCTTAAGACTTTTCTAATGGTCGAGCACATTACATTGCATATTGGTGCGATCCTTATGCGGTTCTGAAAAAGTTGTTAGTTTAGTTCAGTCATCTTAAGGTCGGTCGAAAGGAATTTCTTTTTCCAGGCAATTAGAATCAATAGTCACGCGAATTGAACCTGAGTGGTAGGAAAGGCAATCATTCTCGAAAAACCTAACTTAGATTAAAAATAAGTATAATAATAAACCTAACTTTCAATTTCAATTTTTTTTTTAGAGTGTCTTTTAGAGAGATTTTACCATAGGAGCGTTTTTCAGACCCTCGCTGAAGTAGGGATCTTTGAAACGAACAAGACTTTTTCTTCAGATTAATTACACTATCAGAACTGTGATGCAGTTTGTTTAATACAAACAATATCTGCAGCAGAAATTTGCCAAGCAGAAAACTGCCAACACGGGCTCATCAGTTATTGCAAGTGTTAGTGGTTAATAAATTAAACATAAACTAACACCAAACACAAACACTAAGAATTACAATTAACGAGGTGGGGATCGAACCCAGACCTCCTGCGTAGTAAGCATACAAAATAATCACCAAACCACGGCATCCAACAAGTACATGCTGCCGAAAAAATAAAGCGCACAAATGTGCCGACAAGCTTTTGGCTTGAGTGTTTGATAAATCAATATGAAGGAGACATACAAGCGGTCCCGAGTATATACATCACCGAGAAAAACTTTGTATTAAACTATAGATCCCATTCGTTTTACCAGCAAAAAAGATTTAATAACCCGCTTTTTAAGCCGCAATAAGGCTTGTGTCAAAATGGAGAACTGAAAACGAAAGCCAAATACCTATCTGCTGATTAAATCTGTAGATACACATAATGCAGGTATGTCTTCTTTGGTGTATAAAAAAAACACACATTCGTCATAGACTCCACCTTCGGGAGACGCCACATGTAAAAATGTTAGATATACGACCTTTAACCAATTGGCAAAGAAAATAATTTAATTAACAACAAAATATTGTGGGGATTTGCTGGGTAGGTAGGTACCTGTGTATCTTCAACACGAAATGACAGTGCAATCAACAGGATTTAACAAAACAGGATATGTAGATTCATGGAAAAATAAAAGAACCTTCTTTTTTATATAATCTCTAAGCCATCATTGTGGGGCTGTTATTGCGAGCTGGCTGTTTAGAGTGGGAATGTGTTTCATTGCACTCGAAACTTGTGCATTTTCATTTGTTGGCCTGTAGTAGAAGGTGAATGCAAGAGGTAACTATGTTTTTAACTAGCAATAGTGGCACAGAGAACGAACGACGAAGGGTTAATATCTAGAGTCAGCTTAAATGGTTTTAAGCTTTTATTTTTGTGTTTTGGCCTTAAAATCGCCAAACTGTGCTATGTATTGTGGTAAATAAAAGTCTGGGAGAGCGTTTAGTACTCCGCTTTTTGTAATGAAAAGCGTTGCTATCAAAGGAGTTGATTTTTTTTTTATAAGTTATCTTTATTTTAGGGAAATTTAAGATGCAAGGTTATCGCTGCACCACAGTCGCACTGCCATCTCGGTTGCCAAAGCAGATTATAATGTTCTCTCTGCATAAAATAATGCCCAATGCACAGCATATGCAACAACATGTATTAGGTATTTACATTATTTATTTAATTTTGGACTTAAGGGCTTCCTGCTTTTTATTCCACTAATCGCATCACTTGTCTTCTATATACAGACCATAAGCCCCATAAGACCGAAATCGTATCTAAATTGATTTAGCCATATCCATCCGCCCGTACAGTCTGTCCGTGCCGGATGTGTGAAGTTCTTACGTCTTTAAAATTGAGCTAAGGCGCTGAAACCTGCAATGCAGCTTGGTTCTCATTTTGTACTGACAAAATATGAAAATTTTTAAAACCTGCCTACTGTCATGTCAAGAATAGTTTCTAATGTAAGGCAACGTTATATTTATATTTCAAAAGACCTTTTGGTCAAGTTAGACGAGGCGTAAGATCTCAAATTGTGTTGTATTGTAATAGTGGCCAGAAGTCTTTGAAGCTGAATAAAAATTGGACCACCCACACCCGCGACCATGCCTCTTTTTACCATGTCAGTTCTAAACTAAGAGAAATTCTACATCATGATTCTAACGAAATTAAAATAAAAGGATTTTTATTCAGGATTGCATCGAAAAATCTGCTGAGGGGTTCCTCCGTAACACCAAGTTGGAGGTAAAAATTATTCCCTATATTTTTCCTTAGTGAGACCACTGTGCACGAGATCCCGGGTTCGAATCCCAACCGGGGCAATAAAAGTTGTTTCACGGTATCTCATCTCTACGAGTGTCTGACAAACCATCCGAGAATATAATTTTTCATGAGAGACATTTCAATTTGCCGTTCAGAATCGGCAAAAAACTGTAGGTCGTTTTATCATCATCATCATCATTTTCGAATGCCGCTTATCCTTTAAAAGGGTCGCAGAGCGAGGGTGTCTAAATGGTCTTTCCATCGTTCTCGATACTCCACCACCAAATCAAGAGACTCCGGCGCAATCCCCAGGCGACGCGCTCGCCTGCCGTTTTCGACTTTTAGAGTTTTCACCTAAGCCCTCATTTTGACTTGGCGCTGTTCCTCTCCGCGCCCCGTTACGGGCTGCTCGTAACTTCTTCCAGTTAAGCCCGGTCGGATACCGAGCGGGACCTTCCGACCACCAAGCGCTCGCATGCTGACACCCCTCAGGCCTAGTTCCAAAGGGTGCCTTGGATTTCCAGAATCAGCAAACATCCGAGGCTGTTTTTGTTTTCTTTTCATGGTTGGGGGGGATGCATTCTATACCTTGCTGCCAGGTTTATATTCTGCCGATCCTAACCCGGACAACAGACGCCGACCAGAAAGCCCGCTCGTCCCGAGACAGACGCTCCTGGATTACTGTTATTTGAAGTTCAGCCGTCCCTCTGGGATCAGACGCTGACCAACGAGCCATACAATATGTATCAGACGCTGCTGGATTTTATTTAAGCCATCGGGTTCATCTTCATAGTTATAAATTTACTGCCAAGGGTGGCCCCACAAGGAGTTTATACTCCTGGACAGAATCACTTATGCCTGAAGATTACTTCATCCAGTGGATTTTAGTCGGCTCTTATGACAGGCATACCTTACCTCAAGGCTATTCTTAAGCTCGACCTTGCAGGGTCAAAAATTAATGCCTCGGGTGAGGCATGCGTTGAGGTAAGGTGCGTTGCTGGTGTTACTCTAAGGGATAGGTCCTTTTATGTACGTAAAAATACCTGTAGCTCACACACAGCATGCATAATTTGAAGGGAGGTTAGGCGATGACTCTTCTGAGCTGCAAGATGCAGGTAGTTAGGTTAGTTTTACCTTCCCTTAGTAAGGATACGTCAATTATGTATAAGCTGAAGCCGATGCATGCTCTGGATCTCCCCTGGTTGTAAAGTTTTTTAGCTTGTCTGACGACTTAAGGGCTATCCCAGCTTAGTTTGGCGTTTATTCTCCGTTTTGCTAAATTCTTCCCTTATCGTAAAAAATAGAGGAACATATTTCACAGAAAGCGTAAGGTCCTATGAAGTGATGTCTTGCTCCTTGTGTTACTAAAAAGTCCAACATGGCCTGGCCAGGTGCCCCAGTTGGTCCAGTTCAGATGATTGAGCTTGTGTTGGCAATCCAATACAAATTTGGATCTGACTGATTTTTCTCTCTGATTTTTCGCCTCTTGTCTGACAATAGTGGCATTATATAAATTAGCTGGTGCTTATGATTGTTACTTTGATGAGCGATGGTCTGATCCTTGACAACTATGCAAGCTAAGTGAGTTGAAGGTGTTCTTACGTGCATTTCTATGCCCACGGCGAATTACGAAATGCCTCACGACTCTGGTAGGTACTCGGGGCCATAAAAAAAAAACTTTTATTCATAATAACCAAAAATTATTGGCTTATCGCTTTTTCTGTATTTCTTGTCAAGAATAATTAGACCCATCTGTCTAAATATAGCGTACCCAATATTTCCACTTGAAACATGGTGGATATTTGCTCTGCAGATTCACAGTAATTTGTTCTTGGCCGAAACAAAACACTACTTCAGCAGCCACATCAGTCCTATAAGTTTTTGACGCATTCCTCAAACTGTTATCCTTTGGGATCCTCTTCTGACTATCCAAGGACTGCTTTAGCTATATTCACTAATTCCCAAACCACCTCCATGGCTAGTTGTGCTTAATTTGTTTTGCTCTTGCTACATTGCAAAATGTATCCGTCTTATGATGTTTGGCTAACATCTCCAGACTTACCCACTGGGCTCCTGCAGGTCATAAGAGCAAAAGTATAGCATTTTCAAAGATCTCGTCTGTATAGGTGAGTCTTCAGTCTTGGATTTACCATGGATATTAGATTCTTTGACTGATAGCCTATTGCCTTGAACTTTAACATTATAAAGGGTGATTTTTTAGCAGGTTTGGTTTTGGCAACACTGCTTTTGACAGCTGACGTGTGTTTAGTACCTTGTGTCACTGTCAAACAGCTTCAGTTTGGTTTGCAATTTAACCATGGATCGTCTTACAAATGAACAACGCTTGCAAATTATTGAATTTTACTATCAAAATTCGTGCTCGGTTCGAAATGTTCATCGCGCGCTGCTTCCATTTTATGGTCGGCATTCTCGACCTTCTGAGCAGTCTATTCGGAAGATTGATCGGGCCGGTCAATTGGCCGCCTAGATCGTGCGATTTGACACCATTAGATTATTTTTTGTGGGGGTATGTCAAGGCTAATGTCTATAGGGACAAGCCCGCTTCGATTGACGCACTGGAAGCCAACATCCATGCATTCATTCGTGAGATACCGGCCGATATGTGTGAAAGAGTATGCCAAAATTGGACTCAGCGGAAGGGCTACCTGAGACGCAGCCGCGGTCAACATTTGCATGAAATTATCTTTAAACATTAAATTGCAAGGTTCAAACTATCGACTCAAATAAATATTTCATTAATTTTTTCGAATTTTTTGTGTTTTTTTTTTAAAAAAAGTTCTCAACCTCTTAAAAAATCACCCGTTACATAGCTAAAATGTGGCAATTTTTGTACTTTAAACAGAGGTGTTCACACTTACGCTTCTAGTGTGCGTGCTTGATTGTCGATTCAATATTTTTTCAAATTTGATCGGGAAAGGTTGCTCTTGCTGGCCCGTCTCGGCTACTGAATTTTAAATCGAACAAACAGACATGGTTAAATCAATTCTTTTGCCTATTTCGAAATGTTACAAGTGTGATTTGGAACGGACTGCTAATATTACCAATGTTTTCAAATGTGAACTAGACAAATTAAGGCCAATCTGTTTTAAGGGTTCAAGAGGCCTATTGATAGAATGCCAATATTTTCAAGGTGATACCAACATCAAGAATGAGCTGTCATGACCTCATGATAGCTTATAAGATATCTTCATTAGAACACACAATCTGACTCAAAGTTCATTTGATGAAAAAAAGTCTCGGCTACTGAATTTTAAATCGAACAAACAGACATGGTTAAATCAATTCTTTTGCCTATTTCGAAATGTTACAAGTGTGATTTGGAACGGACTGCTAATATTACCAATGTTTTCAAATGTGAACTAGACAAATTAAGGCCAATCTGTTTTAAGGGTTCAAGAGGCCTATTGATAGAATGCCAATATTTTCAAGGTGATACCAACATCAAGAATGAGCTGTCATGACCTCATGATAGCTTATAAGATATCTTCATTAGAACACACAATCTGACTCAAAGTTCATTTGATGAAAAAAAAAACTAATAGCTTTAGCTTATATTTAGTACCTGTTGTTGTCGAAAACGATTCGAATGATTAACATGCGTGCTACGCCTCAAAGACACTCGGGCTCCATTGCTTATGGTATTTTCCAATTTTTCCGCCGAATTCTCGTCGAATTTAGTATTATTGTTAACATGATCACTTTTGTTATTATTGCTTAAAAAACTGTTCGTATTCGAATTATCTGACAAATCGGATGCCGGTATTGTGATTGCAACTGAATCATTGTCCTCAAAGTCATTGCGACAATTACTCAGAGTTATGCTCAACGTTGACACGACCATTTCGTTATTATGTGCGGAGTTCTGTGCATTGTTTTGTATTTGTTTTATAAAATTTAATTTATTCGAATATTTTTTCTTTTTCGTTTCACTCGCCCCGCACTCAGTTCGGTTTTTTATTTTATTATTGGAAGACTTTAAGTGAAGAGGTAAACAGAATATTTTATTAGTTGTGGACTGATGTGTTGGTTAAAGAATGACTCAGGAGTAGGTACACAAATTATGTTAATACGCAAAATGTGTAGGAGTCGCTGTTTGAAATTTCATTTTAATTTAGTTTTCGTACCGGACAATTGCGTCGTGAACAAAAATCTGTTTCCGTTTATGTGTATATATGTACCTAACCTAGGTACATAAATATTGGAAAAAAGAAAAACAACTACAGTTGGTTCTTCTTATATGGTTTAGCTTTAAACATACCAAAACAAGACAGTCATTGTCTATAATCTTAATAAGAACAAGACTATCGAAATGAGCCTGCGTTAGGTGGCTATCTTTAGATCACGCTTAAGAGCGAATATCAGACGTGGAAACTAACAAATATCGTCGAAACATGGCAAAAACTAGAGATCTGCTTGTTAAAACAACTGTCTCAAATATAAACTACATTGAAAGACTGTTTGCAACCGAAAAACGAAGGATGGACTTCGTATTGTATTATGATATCCACCCCAACAACATGGGCATGTCAGGTTTGGTAGGTATCATGCACCTCAAAAGCAGCCTTTTTTTAGATGGATTGAGGCGCTTTATAGTGATATAATAATATATTTTGTCAAGTATCTACAAGAGCGAACATAAAAAATTCTGGTAACTATAGTTAAAATCTACACATTCATTCCACCTTAATTCCAAATAATTGTTCCTAGGTAGGTATATATTTTGGAAGTGAAATACACTGTGCTAAGTCTTGTTTACACTCGATTGTTATGAGAGAATTATTTGCTTTTGAATTATGGCTCTAAATGGTATTACGAAATCCACTGCTAATCCGCTTATAATGGTAGGTATGACGCTAAATATGACTTGGTAATAATAATGGTAGGCCACCTTTGGGGCGGTTATGGCGCTCTTCTCACAATAGTCAACACCCATCTAGCTTTGAATATACATTATGTATCGATGAGTTTTCACTTTAAAAAAAGCGAGTAGGTATATCGAAAATCTATTAAGATTTGTTACTTGAGAGGAAGAAGGTGCGGTTCCACCTTCACTACATTCCATTCTAAAAATGTATAAAAAAAATTGTGTTCTGAGCCAGAAAAAAATAAGCTGAATTATTGTATTTGCATATAGCTACATCAGATTTTTTTACTACAATGTTGTTTTCATACGCCAACATTTTAAAAATTTAAGCATTCGATTTGAAGGCTATTATTTTTAGTGATTCCCACGTACTCAGATGGGCGATTAGTCTGATATCGAAGTTGTATAATATGTATGTGTTGATACATTAAAAAAAAACTAATTGCAAATTAATAATGCTTACTCCTAAACTGATTTTGTGGGTTTTTAGCTTAATACCAAATACCTAGTTGTATCTGTATAGAATTGGATTTTATGCGCGAAGAGCCAACAAATTTTTGTTATGCTAATATCTTACTTATGTGCGAGAATTGATATTCTAATTGGAGAGCTGTTTGGTGCAATTATATAGAATTTTTTGGAACATAATCTAGAAAGACCTTTGGACTCTCAGAGTGTGAATTTCTCATATTTAAATGTGAACTCAAAATAGGCATTGGACGACTCAAATGAATCATGAATTGCAGACTTTGAATTCATTTCATTTCGTTTCCTTGATAAATCAATGATACTCATCGTAACAAAACTATTTTCAATATTGACTAAAAGTATTTAGATAAAATTGAAGGAGGCCAGAAAGTGAACCCAGTGAACCCAATACAAAACTTAGAAAAAATAAATAAAAATGATCACGTTTCCAAAAAGTGGGTGTAATGTAGTGAAAATCTAGGGGCTTTAACGAAAACTAGAAGGCAAGATGAAACAGTTCCAGTTTTAAGATGCAGTTCAACTATGTACGACGGGCCAAAGACCAATTTAAGGCCCGAAATTTTGAGCTAGAAAATTTTGTACATAATCTCATTGGCATGAGGAGCAATATAGGTAATAAAATTTTTCAAATCCGCCCACAGACACGCCCTTAATGGGTGTAAATGTGCAACTACCTCTAGTGCTTTCAGACGCTTTAAGTTGCTGAAATTTGGTTGTAAGCATCTCATGCTGGTTTTAAGAGATACAAGAGTAAAATTAGATGGCTTAACCTCCCGTAATGGGCGTGGCATCCATTTGAAGGGTAATTTTTCAAATACGTTTTATTCTGTATTTTTGTTTTAAATCGAAAAACTTTTACTTAACGTGTTGATGTTATATAGAAAAAACTTATTTAGTCATGCAAAGTTTAACGCCAGACCCACATTTTGAGGCAGAATTGAAGAAAAACCTTGAACTTTTAAGAAAAAAGTTATTTCGCAATTGCGTACATTTATAAGACTATCTTGGAAAAATCTTTGCTAATTTTGATAGTTTAAGGTAAAGGAGGTGAGACCACTACCCTTTTCGAAGTTAAAGCTAGCCAGAAAACCACCGCAAAAAACAATTACTTTAGCAATTTACAATGTGAGATAAAAAGGGGTAATCAATGGCCCATGTAACCGGCTGTGACATTTGCGTGCACACAAGCACTTACTCACTGGTTTATCATGTGCTATATGTATATGTTAGTAGTCCAGGTTGAACCCCAGAGGTCAACGGGAGACTTGTCGCGCGTCTATGTTGGTATAAAAAAATGGGGGTTCACCGGCTGTAAACGGGAGTCCACGAAAATTTATCTGTTTTCTATAGTAAAGAATCTTTTTTCAGTTGGACTGCCATAAGGATCAGACACTAATGCACGTAAGAAATAAAGTTTGGACACATACACTAGACACATACACTTTAAGAAAAAATTGTTTCAAACATCATTTCGTTGGAAGCCCATGGAGCTCCTGACAAGTTCGGGTGACATCGTAAGCTTATAAGCAATCTTAAAAGCATCAAACAAGCAGCATATTGCAATTGACTGTTTCGTTCACCGACAACACATGTTAGTGAAAAGTTTGAGTGAAAGATTGAACCGATCGCTTTCATTTTCGAATTGTAAATTGCACAATTGTGCGACGAAAGTTATGAAGACTAACGATTGCTCCTAAATATACTGAAGTCGTCGTCGAAAAAGTTTAAAAAATTTAAATTTGAATGAATTTTGTAGTTTCTGGAAAGGTCCACACTTAAAAGAAATCCTTATATTGAAAGCAGACATCGCGTATTTGGCAGATCTGTTCAAAAAATTGAACGACAGTAACTAGCAATTATAAGGGGACAACTCAAATTTAATTATAGCAAATAGTTACACTATTTCGGTTTGCGAATTTTTCTAGTTTCCAAACTTAATGTAGGTCTTCATGAGGATATTTAGATATATGTGTTTTTGCAGCATTTAGATTCTCTGAATGATGATATTCTCGCGATGCAAATACCAATATGGATCATAAATTAATTCGATGTGTGAGAAGTTTCGAAAATGGAATTAAAAGAGAAGCTTTAATCGAGTTTTGTACCAATGAGGAGCTGACGGTGATATTTAAAAAAGGCCAACAAACATTTTGTTTGAAGTCAGAAATTCCCGGAAAATATCCTGGGCTGTGTGAAAAACAATATTTTATGTTTACACCTCCGTAACGGTTGAAGCTCACGAAGTTAATATCCATCGCTAGATCGTATTCTCACATTTCTAATGAATTTCGGGAGCATGGGGAAAAATTTGCAGGTGGTCGACCAAAACCAGGTACCTAATATTTGAAAGTAATCTACAAGAAAATTAAATTTGAGAACTTCTAATAATAATTTAATTTAATAATTTTATTTAGGCAATATTAGTAAACTAGACCTGTCAGTGAACAGGTTTAAATTATTTTTACACTTTTGTTGTTTTCGGGTTTATTCACCGCGATAAAAAGTTTCCAGGAGATCATAGCCTAAAATTTGATTGACATGATTTATCCGAATCGATTTGGTAAGATATTGGTCTCGATCGAATGTCTCAAGCAATTGCCGTCACTATATCGCCACAATAACACTATAGGTTACATTTTGTCTTTAAGGGAACAGAGAAAGGTATTATCCATTAATCAAAGGTTAGTTTTTATTTTTGTGGTGCACCGTGGTGAAGTGGTAAGTGTGTAGGACCACTGTGCACAAGATTCCGGGTTCGTATCCCGACCGGGCACTAAGATTTTCACGGTGTTCCAATTCCGCGAGGATCTGACAAACCCTCTGGGAGTATCATTTGTCGTGCATTAAAGACCTCTCAATTTCGCCGTTCGAAATCGGAAAAAAAATTGGTCCCTTTCATGTGTATAAAAACACCTAAATCGCACACAACACGAAAGACTGTAATTAAGGTCAGGCGATGTCTCTTTTTAGCTGCAAGTGCCAGTTATTTTAGGTTTTATTTTAACTTAAATTTTGATTTAATTTGAGCTTCTTCGCTCAAATGCAATGAAAAAGGAGAATGACGGGCTTCAAATCTGGTCGATGTTCCAATAAGATTGAAACTGAGATTAAATGGGCGAACTTAATTCAAGCGAAAAACATCTTACAAGCTAACTTCCTCCTTTCGGTGAAAGTAGTAGGTTTTCGGAAAAAAAGAAAAACTCTTGATTTGACAATAGCCTCGATTAAATTCAAGGGAGAAGAATATGAGTGCCTGATAGAGGAATTTCCCATTCAAAGAATCTTATATCTCTTGCCCTCCATACAGCTAACCGCTCGATCAGTTTTAAGACGGCTGAGAAAAATATAAAGTGTGGATTTAATATTAAAAAATAATAATAAATAAGCGTTAACAATCCATGAAGATCCGTTCTTCTTTCTCTGCTAGGGGCGCATGACTGGTTAAAGTTGTTTGTTTCCGACTAAAGACTAAGGGCCTACTTTCGCGAGCGACAGTACAATCACCGCCGATAAGCCCAAGATAAGCCCGAAAAACATTGGGTTCCACAGGGGCCACAAATAACGACAGCTGTCGTTTGTGGAAGGCCAGGCGAAGTCTTGAAAAAACCTTAAATAGTTCTCTTTTATCGCTTATTGTCAGGACATAGAGGCCTTTGCCTTATAGTCATACTTTCGCGACCACAAAAATGCCGGTACGTCCTTCTGTGGCATCAGTACACTAATATACGAAGCAAAGCTTAAGGCAAACCGATTTTTTGCTGCTTCACACATCCACATATAGAGATCAATCATAAGTTCATGAGCTTCGGTGTGAATATAAGAAAAAAATGTGATAAGAGTTTTTTGTTTTCAGCCGTTTATAATTAATTGATAGCGCATTCTTTCGCTTTTTGTTTATGTGTCACTGTGTCAGTGTATGATATCAAATTAATTTTTCGACTGCATATTCCACGTATCGTATAAAAAGATTGTAACGTTTTAAAATTTCACCACAATTAGCTATGTCATTTCGGAAAATTATATAAAAATACACTTCTGAACAGTTTTTGATGATAAATGTTTATTTAGAAAAAGACATAAAACTTTAGAGGTAATTAAAAAGTGCAGTAAAATAAACAAACGAAAACCAATTAAATACAGGCAACACACTTGACGATTTCAAGCAGATACTAGGTTTAACTGCTGCATTTTATTTGACTAGCAATATCTACGTAACACGTTCTAGTGAGCAAACGACGAAGAATTCCGATTTATTTGTTGTTGGTTTGAATGAAAGAAGTTAATTTTACTTTTCGAAAAAAGTTTTGTGTTAGTTTCTAATTCGCGCTTTAAGACATTATGCCAAACATCAAAAGTAGACAAATGGTCTTTTAAAGTAGCGTGTTTTAGTAATACAAATCAATTAAATAGGTTCCAGATAAGAATGGCCGAATAGCTATACTTAGGTATGCCAACCTATGTAGGTACAAGATTTATTCTCAAAAAATCTTAAGAGTAATTTTTCCGTTTCAGCGTGATGTTCTACATATGGTGTTAGACCACCAGAACAATTCAATAGTCCATTTGTACAGAAGAAGAATATTGGCCAGCGTGCATACTGTATAACGCCCTATATGCACCCTCCCCTGTCCGAAGTAGAAATTGTTGACTTATTCTTAAGTTTTCATGAAATTATTGGAGAAAACTCGGTCTTTACAAACTCTAAAGTAGACGCAGGACTGCTGATCTTCTTTGAGGGAGATGTAGAAGCAATTTAACATTCACCTGTGACAGGACAAAGTGGGTGACAGGACAAAGTGGCATTCCAGAAAACTGCTAGCTTGCCTGATAAAGCCAAACTCATGATAAAACTCGATGCAATCGAAAGAACAAATCTTAGATGAACAAGTGGTAGAACAGGGCACTGTCTGACAGGCAAGAATGCGACAAGGTGTGTTATTTTTTCTAACGAGTTTTGCAGGAGCTAAATGGATAAGGAGGAAGAAGAGACCACTCTCCGTCTTCTCTCCACATGCGCCGCTCTCTCTAAAAACCGAAATGTTCACCTTTGGGGCTCTCGTCTATAATGATCTTAGCGATCTTAACACTTGACCCAAAACGTTTCTTACGCTTCATTTAAATAAAAATTAATAAATAGAGTGGCGCAACAGCTCTAGGTGAACCAGGGCCAACTTCTCAACAATGTATGCTGTGTGTGTAAATTCTTTCACAAACAGGAGGATCTACAATTTTTTTGCCGAATCCGAACGGCACTTTGAGAAGTTTTTCAAGGCAGATGATACTCTCGGAGGGCTTGTCGGAACTTCGCGGAGGCGGGGACCGTAAAGAAGAACGAGTCTTTTCTTTTTCAGGTGACGATGGTAGGATTCCAACCCAGACCTCCCGCGTAATAAGCATACGAACTAGTCACTACGCCACGGCACCCCACGCTTACGCTTCATTAGTAGCTCGAAATCGTTCAACGAGTAGCCAATATTTCCAGATCCACATAGTATCACAATGGACATACATACATAGGTCTAAGTGTGTCGGTTTCCTCGGACCTGACTGCCATTTTAACCAAACTTAACCGAACATACTATGTGCCGATACAGCTCAATGGCTAAATTGTTATTAGAGCGCGGTCATCTAGTTCTATATGGATAGGTTTGCACCCTCACATAAGAATAAGTCTTTAAAAACAGTATACCTAAGAGTTCCTGACGATGTTCGCTTGAAAATTCGATTTTTGAAATGATCATCGGACTATCCATTAACATAATGTTCGTAGAATTGTAAATTGCTGCATTTTTTCAATATTGCACTGAGAAGTTTTTTTTATCCAAAACTAAATACGGTCAAACAATTTTAAAACCAGTAACATCAGCCACCATTGCTGGAAAAACTTGATTTTAAATTTTCGATTAAAAAAATTTTAAGGTAAAGCAACAGCAAGAAAGTTGTTCTATATTTTTTTTTTAGAAAATTTTGTTAGACCCAATTGAAGGTCTGAGAACATTAATCAAAGAATGGATAAGAAAAATGGGAAATAAAGTTCAAGCAGGGGTACCACGGCCTCTTTTTTTAGATATAGCCTATAGATCTTCTGTCCAAACAATGAAGCAGGGTTGGATGGCATGTTGCTGTCTGCAACCCCCTAATTGAATTTTCTTCCAACTTCCATCCAATGCATCCTGAAAAAGTCAAAATTTCGTTTGGTGTGGATCTAGGAACGTAACCCAGGCCATCACCGTCATCGGTGAGTGCTGTAGGTAGATATTTAGGTACCAACTTCTTCTGGCGTGATTTGCATTATATTGACACCTACGGCAGGACGGTGCTACGTGTCACACTACGTGCCATCCAGAGACGCCGTGGAGGGCATTTGAACGATGTTATGTCCATTATGGCATCAGTATGGCATCAGTCCACATTATGGCATCAGTAGGCCTTTTAAACGAATAAAATATTTAGGTGATATCTCACACCCACTTTGTTTTATTTTAATCTAACGATAGAAAGTGCTTAATGAAAAACCCATTAAAAGTGCGTAGATTTCAACTACAATGCTTTGGTTTTAAACTCGTACATTAATACAAAGCTGTACAGGGTGCTCAGCAATAATGATGACATTTTAATGAACTTTTACAAAATTACTTCCAAGCTAAGCTTACGGTAGACTCCGGTATACGTCGATATAGTATGGAAGTTAACTACAAATTTCGAAGGAGTTTTATGCATTAGACGCTCATTTCTAGATTATTTATTTAAACACAACTTTTTCCTCTTTTAAATCCCCTTACAGTATGTCAAGTATGTATGTAAATTCTCTACGCTGACTATCCAAAATAAGATTCTCAGGACATCAATAGAATTTGTCTAAAAAATAAACATCGATTCCCTTTCTCTTGCATGAGGAACATAATGCTTGCACCAGGTATAAATGTCAAAATCGAAGACCTTTATTACTTATCACCTCATTTGAAATGTTAAAGTAAGTAGATATATTCTCGTTTTTACGCTTGATCCTGTTTTTTCTTTTTTTTTTTTGTTCATTCTTTTACCAACACGCAGTTTATTGCCGTTTATTATTCAATGATTGTCAATTTAGAAACTCCGTGGGTCATTTGAAAAACTCATTTTATTTTACCAATCAAGTACAATTACTTGATTTTCGAAAATATCGGACCAGGCATGGAAAAGTTTAAGGTAGGTCACAAAAGTATAATAATTATTCGATGGAACGATGGAATTGTTTTTTTAAGCGGTTTCAAGACAGCTATTTCAAAAACAATGACACTTTTTATTAATCCAGTTGTCTGACTGGAGACATACTGAGCCTTGATAGACAAGAACTACCAACACATTCACTGTCTGAACTCTTAAGTCGTTTCCTCCAAATAAACACGGAATTTTTAATTCAGATTAAGCCAGGTAAGTTAAAAAAACAGCCACTTTTGGGTGGTAGCATCGTTTTGGGCACCAGACACATTTTGTAGGTGACTCTTATTATTCACATTTTATCTGCATCGAACTTGATTTGTTAATTTTTGAATAACTTTATGAACTCGGAAGCTTGCTTTGCTGAACCCAATGGCCACTAAAAGAATTAACACCCGAAACGAATTTTTTTTTTGAATCTATGACATCTTTCAGGAAACCGAAATTCCGAAAAGCAACCCGAACGCACTTTAAACGTGTCTATATTGACAAGCTCTAAGCCACTCTCATGGGATGAGCCAAAACCAAAACGGTGAGCCTCTTCTATTAGCACTTGATGATCCCATACTCTTTCGATCTTTTAAAGTTCACAAATCAACCGAAAAGGCGACAAACATAAAAAAGACGAAACAAAACAAATACCAAACAAACCACACGAATAGAGCAAGAAAAACTCGAAATAGCTAGTATCTTTTTTTTTGTAAATGTTTGACCGTACCGTACGTAATCATTTACCAACTGGTTTTCTTGGTTTTCCTCGTTGTAGCACGTTCCTCGTAATAGAATTTTTTACTCACTAACCCAAGTGTTTGCTTGGTGGTGGCCTATACCTCGCTCTTACTAACCGCATAGAACTGTCGGCTGGTCGTGCAATACATCAGAGTTCACATACAATACCCTCGTGATACCTTATTTAAAACCAAAAAAGAGTATCTTTTACTCCTACATACACACACATACGGGCTATACTTAGTCCAACGCCAACCAACAAGTCTAGAGAGAAAGGGGCTTTTTCGTATTTTTTTTGTTGTCATTATTAATTTTTGAAAAGCACTCTAGCCACTGTAGCTATACATTGATAAGAGTGTATAAGTAAAAATTGTTTAAAAAATTATACCATTATTTTATTTTTCGTTTGTTTGTTTTAATTTTGCTAAGAAGTTTTGCAATATCTAAAGGTAATTAACAGGGTTGCCATGGTGCCAGGGAAAAAGGCAGACTGACAGATATGCATTGTTAGAGAGAGTGTGTTGTTTATGTGAAGTGCATGGAGCTGAAGGTAATGTGTCCATCCATTTGCATACGGTGCTCATGGAAGCGAGGTAAATTTGGATTGACCACACGAGTTAAAGGTGGTGGTTGTATTTTTGTAGTTACCTAGCATGCAGGTGAAAATTACAAATAAATGTGCAGCGAGGGGAGATCAGTACTTTAAATATGTAAAAAGACTGCATTGTTCAGCGAATAGAGCTGAAATCTGGGAAAAATGCATGATGGAACATCTGCAGAACAAAGGCTTTCTTGTTCTGCATTATGGTGATAAAAATATATGAAGACACAATGAAGGCAATAGCGAGGTAGTATACGTACGGTTATGGCATGCGTATGATTGAATTTATCAGAGTAAATTATATCTGAGTTCAAGTAAATAATGACTTTTTAATAAAAGTCAGTTCAGTTTAATTTTGTTTGCAAGTTTATAAATATTGTGCGTACAGAGGTTAACCTTTCTCGGATTTGGGCGGACCAATGTCAGTAATGGAGTTTCACTCTTCCACTCTAAGTGACTTCCTGGATCTTGCTCGGCGCCGCCTAAGCTTAACTTTAAGAATCTTTTTTGCATTCCAGATGGGTAGATATTAATAAGACCCAATAAGTAAATGCATAAGTGGAGATCTTGAAACTTATTACAGCCACCGCCTTTACAAATAAAGTTTGTATAAAAACCAGTGAGTAAGCCGTCTGCAACGGACCGCTTTCCATTCCTATTTCCCTTTCCATTCCTATTCTCCTTCCCACTTCTATATTTTTGTTTTCCATCCTTTTCCTCATTCATTACTTAATTAAAAACAAGTGGGAAAGTGCAACAGTGTGTATGCAAAAGCTTTATTCCGTCTGCGGCGGATTGCAAAATGCCCGACCCTACCGAAAAGAAAACTGCTGCGCCTCCAAAAAGTGGGCGGAATGCAAAAATATAACTGTTGAATGCCATACGCTAGGTGGATGCATACAATTCGGACTAAAACCCTGTCATTTTAACTAAAATCCACTATCATATAGGCGGAGACGTACCTATATGATATCTACAAAAAAGTTAGAAAATGCTTATATCTGTTTGTAATATAATCTCTTTGACAATTTCATATATATTTATTGAAAAACAGTCATTTTTAGTTTAAGTTCCTTAAAAGTGGGCATAGTCAATTAAAACGCCAACATTTTTATGCTGCCTAAAAGACAATTAGAAAGCAATATCAGATGCTTAAAATAAGTGTGCTAGCACCATTTTAACATGTGTAGCAAAATAGTGAAAAAAGCTTTTTTAAAATTAGAGATGGTCGCACATACAGGCCTGTAGTGGGCGTGTCTGTGGGCGGCTTTATTTCAATTTTCAGCTCTCTAGCTTAAAATTTAAGGCCTTGAAGTTGTTAACATATGAACGGGCATGGATTAATCGATTCTCCTGTCCGTCTTATTCATATCTCTTAAAGGTCTGAGGGGTCTACGGTGATAATTTCACTGCGTTACAAACTATACATTAAACTTAATATATCCTGGGCCGGGTAAAAAAATATTTTATTCATAATAAGGTTTTTGAATTTATTTTTTTTAATGGGATTTTACAAAATTTCCAGCTCCTTTAACTAAAAATTAATATTAGCATAAAAATATCCAAGTTTGCGGCTAAAATGCACGAACAAATTAATTTTTTTGGTTTAAATTCAATAATTTAGTAAAACCAAACCCCAAAAGATGGGCGTGGCCAAATTCTTTGTATGAAACAAATCTATATAGTCCGATGTACCTTATGTGCTAAACTAATTTTTTTCCTCCCTGAGTAAGGCTACAAAGCAGTCGAAATCCATGTTTTTCTGGAAAATTAGAAGATTTTCTAGAATTTTGACTCTTAAAGTAGGCGTGGCCCAAAACTGAGTATTAACAGAATGTGGAAGTAAATATTTTCTACATAATATAATACGTGAAAATTTCTCAATTTTGAACAAAAATAATAAATTGGATTTGAATGATTATTTTTGAAATCTATGCCACGCCCACTAGGAGCGGTCTGCCGACTTTGTTTTTATTTTTTATGTCTAACGAAGTCCGATTTCCGATCCGACAGACTGATTGTGGGCGTGTCTGTGGGCGGATTTGCAAAATGTCAACACTTGTATTGCGTTGGATAACAAAGAGCTTATGTTTAAGATTTCTAGCTCAAAATTAAAAGTATAAGAGTTGATGGGATACGGACGGACATACGGACATGGGGCTTAATCAATTCACTTAGGTCTCGATCGTATCTCAAAAAGGTGTTAGGGGTCTACGGTGATTATTTCACTGTGTTGCAAACTATGCATTAAAATTAATATACCCTGGGTCGGGTATATTAATTTGGAAACAAAATTATTGAAAACTTTTTATAAGAAGTTTTTGCAGACAAAAGATGATTTTTCCAATCAGCAGAGGTTTTTTTTATGGTCCAAAAACCTTTATGGTCCATATCACTTAATTGTCCCTGGGGAAAAGTCGGCGCTTAAATGCTAGAAACACATCAGAAGTTGTGACTGAGGCATAGTAAGCGGACAATATTCGTCCCCTAACCAAAGCACGCACTCACTTGACAGGTGTCCAATTGATCCTTTTTTGCTAAGAAGGTTGTTTTTTTTTAGCAGGATAAACTCTTCAGCAATTTTAAGTATTTTTGCACACTTGAAAAGTCTTGCGCCTTCATCTATTGAGACCTAAGAGTTACACCTATTTCCTGTAAGCGCCATTTATTCCTTATACGGAGTGCAATTATTCACTCCTTTTTTATATTACTACACAACATAATATGGACTGGATACTCTAGTCTTTGAGGAATCCCGAAGAAGGGTGAAAACTTCTGGCAGTCTACTCTCGTTGGGTACACGTTTTTGTATCAACTCTCAATTATATAATCATATTTTTGGTATTGACCAAATGAATTACTATATGCAGGTACATTGGAGAAGATTTAAAACAATATTTTACACGGTTAAAAATTTTGGCTTTTTTTTTTAATACATATTTTGTATTTCAGCTCTATACAAAACAGAGAAAATTAATATTTAATATTTCAAATATATTAATTTTTTTTTCATTAATATTGGGTTACTTTTTAGTATATTTTTATAAAAATCGCAATATGTAATGCAAAACAGGTTAATTTGTAATCTACTAGATTGAAATGTAATCTGTTAGTATTAAAATGTAATCCTTTATTTACTATCTTAAATTTTGTTGGTGCCTGCGATTGAAAAGTAATGCTAGAATTATAAGAATTGAGCTCTTTCAATATTATATCTTAATATTCAGTTGCTATTTCTAAAGCTTATGGAATTAAAATTTAGTTTTTGGTAAGACTTAAATCAAAATATGTAGCTTATCATAAAATGGGATTGAAAGTCAACACATAATTGTATTAAATATTAAATGCGCAGTTGCAACGCTTTGATTTTTAATATGCAAAGGTGTTAAATTTGAATTGGACAACATTGAAATCGAATAAAATTGTAGTAAAAACTAATTAAATGAACTTAAGTGAGCTTATAATCTACAATATTGCGGCGTCTAGGATGCCATGAGGCATTATACATCAGTCTTGTTTGATTTAGTGCATAAAAATTTAAATTTTACAAGAATTTTCAAGTGGGAAAAAAGAAGATAAATAGATTCCGATATCAGAAAAGTCACTCCCAGGAGGCAGGCAAGCACAAATATTACTTCAAAGGTAAGTACAAGTTGTTAATCAAACCTTGAAAAGAATTTTTACATTTATCTTGCGTGTCTTTTATTTATTTTAAGAAGATTCGACTTGAGATTGCTGCGACTATATACATTGTTCAAGTCAAGATTTTGTACTACAATCGAGACTTAAAAGGTTTGTTGAAAGTTTAATCTAACTAAAACCATTGTTTTCATATTTATCTTTGTCTGACAGATTTTACTCACCCGTATGGGATTTGTACTGCTATTTACAGCTAAGTGCTCTACAACCTGGAATGGCGGATTTAGGCGAATTCATTTTATTTCGGGTTATATGCGTACTGTACTTTTTATTTTAAATAATACGCATGATACAATGTTATACATATATTTATTATATTTTAACATATCTTTATTGAAAATAAATAAAATGTCTATTAAAATATAAGTGAGCTTGTATTACTTTACAGTGTTTCTGGTATTGCTTTTTAATTCTAGACTGATTACTCTTAAGTAATTTGGTATTCGTTTAAAATACACATCTAATTATTCACTAATGCTGTTGTATTAAAATTTAATATTTGGAATTCGTTTTTAATACACATCTCATTATTTTTTAATACTGTTGTATTAAAATTTAATGATTGAAACAATTTCTCTTTTGTTAAAATTTAATATTTTTTGTATTAAAATCCAATACTTCTTCTATTAAAAGTAGAATTCTTATGTTCTCGATGTATTAGATTTTAATAAATTTCTGGTGGTGTCCTATATACAACCCAAAAATTATTAAAAATCGCCCCAAAATTTTTAACTGTGTGTGTAAAAGAAGGTAAGTAAAAAAAGTACAATTCTGCTTTTCATCATCTCACCAAAAATCGATTCAACCACTGCTACTTTATCTCAAACTGTACTTTCTCATTTAGCACGAGTTTTTCAAAACCAATTTCCAATCCAGAGATCAATTTCTGCTACTGATTCCCTAAATAAAGCTTATGTGTGTATATGACTCAAGTTGAATGAATGTCGCACGCTACGGCTTATATTATCAACAAAGACTTTTATCTTAAGATAAAAGATTCGCAAGGCAAACGATACCCATATTCTACAGAGAGTAAAAGACAATAACAGCTGTCAGGCTACACGTATACTATCACATAAAGGGTTAACATGACAGTATCCCATTCCTCGACTAAAAGTCACTCTAATATTAAATGTTGACTGAGTGGTTAGGGTGGCAAACTTAAAAGCCATGAGAATGGAATTGTTGCAATAGGGGTGTAACAATAGCATGGATAAATGCATACAAAATGGAAAAAAGGACACAAAACCCGACTACCTATCTGTTCACCTGTTGTCCTACAGACGGCCGAAAAATTTAAGCGAACGGTTTAAAGATGAAAATTGTTGTTAAGTAGTAGAACAGTAATGATAAATAGTAGTGATTAACAGTAGCAATTGGTTTTTTTTACTTTATAAAGTAATTAGTAAAGAAGCCTGTCGTACACACTAAAAAATAATTCTGTAATATTACTATCATTAAGCGAGGAAACTTTTTATCTGCTGTAAATGCAGAATTTTTACACACGGAAGTAATTTTAAGCATTTTATGTGTAAATTTACATCTTTTTCTGTGAAAATTTAAGGTGACAATGAGTTTTTTTTTTACGCCTAATGTGCTCAAATTTCCTGTAAATCTACACAATTTGTGTGTAAAGTTCAACAGAGATGTGTAAGTTTAAACATTAAAAGCGCAAACTTCAACAAAATTGTGCGTGAATATGATTAAAATTACACCTTAAAATGTGTAAAATTAGGCTTGATGAAATTCAACAAAAATTGTGTGCTTGAGCTCGCCAGAAATTACACTTATATACGTGCATGATATTGGTCCTCAAATGCTTAGCGTTTTTGCAGAGATTCAATGGTAAAATTAAACGATAGTTGATAAGTTCTAAGCCTTAAAGCGTGTCAAATATGTGTGCAAGCCAAGCCAAAAGTAAAAAGGTTTTTAATAGAAATGCGTAACCTTATATGTGTATAAAGGGAAAATTGCGTTTCTTAGCAGATATATAGTCACTATGGTAGAAAAGGTTTTTATACTAATTTGAACACATTTTTAAGCACCATTTTGGCATTGATCTTACAATTTCGTTTAATGAAAAAAAAAAAAAATTGTTAGCGCAAACAATATTTAGACATGCATCGGCAATGGTCTGATCACGACTGATGAAATGAACTTGAAATCGCTTCGTTGCATAAAAACTATTCAAATTTACACACAAATGTGTAATATTCATAAAAATGGAAGTAAATTGAAACATTTCGATGTTCATTTTTAAACAGTGTATGTGTAATTTTACTACTGTTTTTTGTATTTAAACATTTTATGTTTTTTTTTTATTATTACACATATATTTTAATTATTTTTATACCCCATCCCATAGGATAGGAGGTATATTAAGTTTGCCACATAGTTTATAACACTGTGAAATAATAATGGTAGACCCCCGAGACCATATGATCGCCCCACCAAGGGGGGGGGGATCTGCATATGATCGAGACCGAATTCTGAATCGAATGAGCCATGTCCGTCCGTTCGTCCGTCCGTCTGTATGTCACATGTTTTTAGGCCTTAAATTTTGAGCTAGGGTGCTGAAACTTCGTACGTAAGGTCCGCGTCATGCGAAACAGTGCAAGTGTAAAAATTTTTGAAATCCCAAAGACACGCCCACAATCGGTCTTAATGTGCAACTACTTCCAGAATTTTCAAAACTGTAAGACGTTCTAAAAGGCTGAAATTTAACATTTAGCATCTCCTAATAAATGTGATACACAAAAAAGAAAAATTTAATCGGTAAACCTCCTCTAGTGGGCGTGGCATCTATTTTAATAGCAAATTTTCAAGTGCAGTTTACTCAATATTTTTGCTCAAAATTAAAAAAAAATTGCTTAATATTTTATGTGGAAAACGTTCAGTTCTACATTTTGTTCATACAAGACTTTGGCCCACGCCCATATTTGGAGGCAGAATTGAAGAAAAACTTAAAATTTGCCTGAAAAACTTAATTTCGACTAGGCTTGAGCCTGTTTTAGGAAAGCATGAAACAAAAAAAGTAGCAGGTTAGGGAAACGAGATTTGAGTACAGATTTCGTTCATATAAAGTTTTTAGCCACGCCCCCTTTTAAGGGTCGATTTTTCAAAAATATTGAATTTGGACCAAAAAAATGAATTTTACGTACATTTAAGTGTAACTTGGATAAATATGTGGTTTCTCATAGGGTCGGACGCCCCTTTTCGAAGTTTGCATTACTTATAAAATGCCAAAAAATATCCTATAATGTCATCAGCATTTTACAATATGGGAAAGGGTGGGGTATTCAACGGTCCGTTTTACGGACTGTAACTTCTGCGTACACACTGTAGCACTTACTCACTGGTTTTGAATTTATTTTCAAGCAATTATTTTATAACTACACATATTTTATGTGTAATTTTTACAAATTCATGTGTAGATAAATGGTTTGCGAACATTAATGGTTTATAACATTAAACATTCAGTTTTTAATGTAATTTTCTACCTACTCTGATGCGTAAACTTACGTATTGTGCGTAATTTTACACGAAAAATTGCACACATTTTGATAAATATTTTACACGTAGTTTTTAGAGTGTACGACATTAACTATACGCATATGTATTGAGAAGAAAAAAAATCTCCCGTGCGTCGGGATTGAATCAAGAACCTGTGGATTTTCAAACGAATGCTCTCGCAATGAGCCACAAACTCGTAGAATCTGGCCAATCATTATGTTATTCACTTTCATCATAGGATGTGACATACTAACGAAAAATTGAGTATACTCTCTTAAAGAAAAACTGGATTTCTTTTAGCAGACAAGAGCGAAAACGATTGGACATAAGACTGAACCCTGAGGCACACCAGCATTAATATGGTAGATATTAGACAAAACGTTATACACTTCTAAAGGGAGCTATAAGACGATCATTAAAAGTGACTGAATTTCGTCAGATCCTGTAAAATGTTTTATGATGCGTTTCCACTTTATGAGGATGAGGGTGAGTGCGTGTCAGATTACTAGAACACGTCTTTCCAAGAAATTAAGCTGCATTTAAGAAAATAAATGATGTTTCATCAACATCGAAAGAGACTTTAAAAAGCCAGAATAGATAAAGGCTAACGTAGTGCTTGTAACTGTGAGAAAAAAGTCATTTGAATCACTTCTTTTGAGTATTGTGAGGTTTTCCAACACTGCAGCATCTGTCAGACTGCGATAATTAAGTAGTCCCACCTCCCACAGAGTATTTGACGCGTTTAAATACAGCTGGAGTTCTCACTCAACCCGGAAGCCTTAGAGATGGCAGCGAAGTGAGCTGCAAGCGTATGATGTCATTGAACGTATGGGCTAATTTTTACTTACCTATTTCAAGGTTACTCATATCATCTTGTTCACTAGCTAATTGCTTAAAACATCGAACGACCTCTAAATTAACAGAAATGAAAGCTGTTCTGTTGTCACAATTTTTATATTACTGGAAAATATGTAGATACGCACAGTTACATGGGTGCAAACTTTAGAGCCCTACTGTTGTGTCACCCACGTAGATATGCTGTCTTTGCTGAAAAATTATACGCAAATAAAACTAGATACAGTGTTTGTTCCTTGTCATCTCAGACAGCCAGATATATTAAGGTCCCCTTACTCGTTCGATACTTTGCATTAGTCGCCTGATTATAACACATTTTACGTCAATCTGTATGCAGAAGTATATCGCTATCAGATCTTTTAATGGGTCATCAAAAGAAGAACACAAAAAACACATATTCCACTTTTACCACCGCGTTTAAAGATAAACTGGTTATATCTGTCGAATGCCGGTCGACAATTAAATTGTTAAGTAAAGCTGTTTTTGAGGGGTAGAGTAGAGACTACACCAAGTTCTATCTAAATCATAAATTTACATAAGAAGAGATTTAAATGGGGATGGAATCGGCTTAAGTAATTCGTGACAAGTGACAGGTGATTTGTGACAAAAATTTACCATCAAAATTTTTTTGTGACAGATCACGACCAATGACTGAATTGTTGATAAAAAGCTTTCCAAGGTCAGTTATTGTGAAGATGAAGACTTAAGCCGTAGAGGCTTGTCTCTTATCAATATCTAGCTTTGAGAAAATGGAAAACTAGATGCTCAAATCAATAGCTTAGGTCTGTGGGTTTTTTGAATACATAACCCTATCTATAATGCACGTAGCTAGTTTCTTTAAATAGACTTTTACAAGAGGTTTTTATTATAGGCTTTTTAATTGTTGCTATAGCAAAAACGGATAAGATATTCAAATTGTGATGACAATAAATAATTTTATTAGTCTCGCTTGATTAGGCCTGACTTTGACTTTTCATGTCGCTTCTGGCTCTCCATAAATTAAAGATCCATACTTACAATCTGCAAGAGAGGACATGTATTTATCTGACTATCACTTCACCATCGGGTATAACCGACAGTTTATGGAGCTATACTATCGTAAATTTTAGCTCATTGGTTCTTATTTCGTAACAGAAAAATGTGAAGAACGTGAAACAAAAAAAAATTTGCAACAACTTTTTTCTCCTTAACAGAATTTTTTTCCATATTAAAATAGCAACAATAACAGGTAGGAACTTCTAATTAATATGCAAACATGACTGCGTATTAATGTCTTAAAAAAAACACCACACCTTGAAATATTCAGCTGGTACATTCTTGGATACGATTTGTGCTTAAATCTAACTCTTTGAGTTGAACAAAGTCAGTTTTTGTCTTTAAAAGAACGTCTTATTGCATAAAGCTAGTCAAAATTGTGTGAAATGTATTGCTTAATTTATAATGATTCTTTTCTAGTATTTTACTACTTTCTTTCGTAGAGTGGAATTCAAATACTAGCGGAAGAAGTGTCGAAATAAATTGTCCGCGGTTCACGGGCAGGGTATGATCACTGCAACTTTTGTAAATATCTCGGGTAATGCTTTATCAATTAAGCTACAAAGAACACGAGGCAAGGAGTTTCTATGACAACCTCCTGAATAGGACGAAATTTACATAGCGGCATAAGCTTCTGCCTGGCGATATTTAAACACAAAGAAGATTTTTTAAATTTCAATCTTTTAATGTGGATGATATAATATGAAAATGTCTATATAGGGTTGGAAAAGCTTATTTCTCTAAATGTAAAAAACCTAGCTACATTTTAAAATTTTTATTCAAGTTTTCTCCGATGGATACAAAAGAATAGAAACACACAAAAGCACTCAAATGCAAAGTAAAACCTACAAAGAGAAGGTAAAAACAACATTATTTATTGTTTAGCCTTGTTACATAAGGTTAAAGGTAGAAGCCACCCACTTAGGGCAGCCAAGACCTTTCGGTAAGACCACGCTAAAATCGCGTTAAAATCAAAACAAAATATAATGGCGTAATTTTTTCATTAACATGTTTTTTGTCTCCATCGCATCGGTTAGAAGCACTCCGTATGTAGGTAAAAAGAAACCCTCTAAATGTGAGGGTGGGGTGTTTTGTTGAAAAATAGAAAAATATTTTTGTTTTGTTTGCATTTTACGTATTGAACCAGTAATGAATGACTTATAGCCTTTACTACATTCAACCCAAGTAATGTCGTTGCACAAGTATTTTTTTTCTCTTTTTACACCATTTGAAATTTGTATTCTCTCACAATTTGTAACTCTTCAGATAATGACTTTTCTTAAAGTTATGTACCAACTCTCTTTAAGGTAAGCACTTTTCAAAGCTCAGAATGAACTAGTAGATTTATAACCCAGTAAGACTTAGATATTCTCTGAGTGCTTTAACTTAAATAAATCCCTTCGCCTACCCAACCAATGCAGAGTCTTCCAAGCAGAAATAATGGCAATTAGTGAAGCCCTATCCTGGCTAAAGTGGAACGTGATATCCGCCCGCGATATCTGTATCTTTACGGATAGCCGGGCTGCCATCAAATCCCTGACATCAATCTCTATAAATTTTAAATTAGTTATTAACTGTCGCATATCTCTTGATGAGATGTCCGAACAGTTTCACATCTTCCATCAGGTCATAGAGACATCATGGGAAACTGTGAGGCTGATAAACTCGCTAAGAACGCCACTAGACTGCCAGAAGATGAAATCTCCTGTAATATAGGTATTCCCCTAGCTACCTTCAAATTGCAGCTCAAAAATCACAGCATACAAGAAACTAACGGCAGATGGAGGACAGGCACCATTTGTTACCTCCAAGCAAATCTGGCCTTGCCTCGATCCAAAAAGATCAGATAGCTTGATCTCCTTAAAGAGATCCAAAATTAGCCCTGCAGTGGGAATTATCACCGGACACTGCATATTAGGTCTTCACGCAAAAAGACTAGGTCTATTCTCAAATGACTTCTGTAGAAGCTGCCTAGATGAGGAAGAGGAAGGAAGTGTACAACACTTTCTCTGTTGCTGCCCGGCACTCGCGCCGTACAGTTAATCCATACTAGGCTCCTACTTCTACGACTACCTAAGCGACCTTAGTAAAACACCGGTCAAAAAGCTACTAAAATTCATCGAAAAGACTGGCTGGCTGTCATAGAATTCACGCCAACCTACTACCTTGGTAATATACCCACGTGGTGGTACAATGGACCTACTTTTTGGCCTAAGTGCATGTAATAAGTTTCATACCTACCTACCAAGACTTAGGTATGAACTTTCCTCCTACCTACCAAGTCTTAGTTTGTGTATTTATCACTTGCAGTCTGAAAAGTGGACCCTTTAATACCCCATCCTTGTAAACTCCTTTTATTTTTTAATTTTTTGACTCGCCTGTTGCGAAGTATGATACCTCGAACTGAAGATATCTTTTTGCCGTCAACGTCAGCATAGTTAAGACGAATGGAGGTTATTAAATTTGATAAAGCTTCTAGCAGAGGAAATCTTTGTCTTCCGTACTCAATAGTTCTCTGATGTTCCGTCTAATACTAGGCTAATAATAGGCTAAACTAATAATTCATTCATTATTAACCATTAATATCTTAGCGACCAGGAACCTACCACAGTTTGATTTTGCTCCTTGAACTAAGCTTTTGTAGGGTATTGAGGTAGTACATGACTAATTTGGAGTCAATGAAATAGGGATTTTTGCACCTTCGATAGCAGAGATGTTGACTGTTGTTCGGGTATATAGAAGTTTGTCACAGACGAACTCTTGCACTTGTTTTTATTATTTCAAATAAATTAGAAATATTTCTTAAAAAATTTGGATACACTTTGAAGCACTAAAAAAAAAAATCATGATAAGCAAAAAAAAAATTAACACAAAATTTGGCTGTTGAAAATAAAATTTCAGGATGCAGAAATAGGATGAAAAATATGTGGAAGTTCGATTATGAACACATGCAGCTTTTAACATTTATTCGTGATTTCGAGAAGTTTTTTATTTTTTAAATGTCGATCTTAATAATGAATGAATGGGTTGTACTTTATTTTCTGGTATACTATTACAAGAATATTTGGCACTGATATGGTAAGGCTTTTAAGGCTGATTACTGACTAAGTTTATTTAAGCTGATCGACTTGTAAAATTGTCTTTCTGTAGCTAAACGTCAAGTGAAAGAACATTGCATGATTTCTCGATTTCAAATTTTCGAAAAGAAAATCTTCCGACATGCCCACTTCAATAAGATCCAGCACATCTATATATAAAGAGGAGATAAAATTAATAGGTTGATAGGCGATTTGAGCTTAAAAAGCTGTTCCAGAGGATTTGATGTCAATCCAGAGAAGCTGAGAATCTTAAAAGCTTTACCATATGCATTCCAAACCAGATGTACTACAAAAAAGAGGCCTCAATCTTTAGGAAAGTTAACATTTTTTTTCCAAAAATAATCAGACAAATTTAAAAAAAAAACTGTTAAAAGCTGCATTAAAAAAGTAAAAATGCTGCTGTTGATAAGCGAATTTTCACCACTGTATGTCAACCCCAGTCTGTCAAAAAATCAATGTCAATCAGCGTACCAGCACAACCGCGAAAAAAGAAACCCTAAACATTCATTGATCACGCACAAATGAAACGAAAACAGCATTTAATTGGACTCAGTGATGAAGAGAAACCTGCTGGTTTATTCTGAGGTCCAATCGGTGAACCCCACAAGCGGGCCATTAGGAATACAGCATGAGTGGGAGGGTTATGGTCCCTAAATTCAGAGCACAAACTTGCGCCTTAATAAAGAAAAGAAGAAGAAAACATAAACAAACAACTTGGTCTCGATGTTTATACTCTTGAGCGGCATCATTATATCACTGTATTACAAACTATGTGAAACTTATTCACTGCTAATTTTTAAAAGGACTTTCTTGGTCAGTTTTTCACCCTTTACGCATTTGTAGGAGCCTTTTGTACTAAAAAGGTGTGACCAAAGAAAATTAAGTAGCAGATATTATACAGCTACATTATACGATCTCGTTACAGTTTGAGAAGCTACAGTAATAATCTTTGAGTGTATTTAAAACGTTGCATACTTTTAGTCAAACAGTTGGCGTATAACAGTTAACAGGTGTGTGCTGAAGAAAAAACGCTTTTGTGAAAACACTGAGGGCATCTTGAAGTGGAAACTGAATGAGACAAAAGTACCTACCTAATCATTTTAAAAGGATGCAGCGTGACGCTTCGATTAGAAAACGAAAACCGTAAGAAGTTCGTTGGGACGAACTCATTACTAGCACGAAAAAACGGAAGCTTAGTCATTTAAAGGAGGATGGTTTTTTGGCCCCCAATACCAATAACGATAAGTTTTGTCAATGGATAGATCCTTTTGTGTGCCACGGCAGATTGCCCTGATTTGCTGTATCAAAAACAGTTGTCCACTAAAAGATGCTGGGAGTGGTCAAAGGTCACAGACAGCGGTTTTAAAGGAGTATCTGGGTAACGTTAACTTTCTCAGGAAAACTTTCAAATTTCAAATTATAGCTTTAAGAATTCACTGCAAATATATCGAACATCTTTTTTTAATAAGGTGCATTCACAGTCGGCGATCTTGCGACCAGCGAACTTATAGCTTGACCCGGTTACAAGGAAAACACAATTTTTTTCTTATTTTACATTCAGTGATTTTGAATACAAAGCCTGCAGTGACACGACTACGACGAGGACACACGCACCTTTGCCAGGCTTGGGAGCTTCCTACCAAAAATGGTAGTTTTTTTTTCTTTGGCACCTTTCTAGTCTTTTTCAGGATTTGCTAGTTTTTCGTTCCGAACGAAATTTGTGTTTTCATATAACATTCATAAAAATTAAGACTGGAAACACTGTTATATGTTTTTTGCGATGGACTAGAAAGTAAGAGAAAAGTACTAGAAATCAAAATAACAAATCTTTTTTACTTAGTCAACCAAAAATTGGTTTTGAGAAATTGAAGTTATTTTGGTGTTTATATTAAACAACAAAATTAACTAATTTTTGATCCGAACAAGAAATAATTAAGAAAAATTTTTATGGCTCGATAGTATTTGATGTGTTTTTTTGACAACTACCAAATAGAAAAAATAGATGGCTCGTCACAGATTTAATTGAATACTTTAAAGCTTTTCAAACGACTTTAAGTTCACTTGTTATGAAATAAACGTGGTTTTTACCACTAATTATTAGGTCAATATTGATAAGTTATGGCGGAGGCAGCGACGAAACGCATTTTGCTTGTTCTTCACGAACAAATGTTTTGCAGTTGAGGCCAACCTCACTCAAATCAAAATTAAATATTTTTATACTCCACAAACATTACAAAAAACAATTTTTGTTGCTTTGTGTAATATTTTAACATTTAACACATTTTCTTTTGCAAAGCCAGGCCACGGGCTTATAAGGCAACAATTCACGTTGCTTCTTTGCGCTTAACATCACGCGTCACATTAAGTTTCGACAAGAAACTTCTACTTACGTGCGGGTCGTTAGCCATAGACCACCATGTGGAAAATTTGCGTTTAGGCAACTGCCTTCGCCCGCTCATTGATAGGTAATGGCGGAGGCAGCGACGAAACGTATTTTGCTTGTTCTTCACGAACAAATGTTTTGGAGTTGAGGCCAACTTCACTAAAAATCAAAATTAAATAATAAAAAAAACATTTCTTTACATTTTAGTTATTTCGGTAGTTTTATTCTGGTTTTGTAGGCTTTTTCAAGACATTTTGGTGGCAAACATTTTTTTTAATTGGCAACCATGCACTCGGCTCAATTTCATTGGACCGAAATACCTCCAAAGCGGTTATTCTCAAGAAAAAAAGTAATTTAATCTTTTTTGTAAGAAACTTTAAGAGCTAAAATTTAATGCCTTTAGATTTTTGACTTGCCAGCTGACAGCGAACTGACATTCGAAATTCGATATTCGAACAAGACCAGAAAATTGTTTTTACAAGGCTAAGATGGGGCCGATCCTCAGAAATTGCTGAGGTTGGCTATTGTTTTCCTTAACTTATTGTATAATTTTTGATACGGGTGATTTTCCAAATGACTTGTCCCCATAATACAGGAAATAAAGAAGTATAACACACATTTAAGCACGCATTTTTGCAACTTTTTTCGGTAATACTAAAAACGCAGTTTGAAAATTTTTTTTAAATTTTTAAGATGAGTAGAGGCTGCAAAACATTTTTACCGTTTTCACAAGAAATTTCGAACTATATACCTATCGTGAAACCATTACTGGGTGTCTAAGATCTCTACACGCAGTTTTAATTAAAGCATACCAATTTTTTTTATACGAAGCAGGTAACGTTCAGAAGTTACAACCTGTGCGGAAAAAAGTGGGAATGTCAAACAGTGCGAACGTAAAAACTTCAGTCCGTCTGCCACGGATTGCAAAACACTCGTCCTTACACCTAAGAAGGAAGCCTGACCGAATGTAAAAAAATATATCTTATAACTGCTTTATGCAAGGTGGTTGCATATATTTTGGACTAAAACCTCGACTTTTTAACTAAAAAACAAATAATTTTTTTTTAAAGACACGCTTACAAAAGTGGGCGGGAGCAATTACTATAACACGAAAAAGTTAGAAAATGATCATAATGTATATCTACAACATTTGTATAAAAGGAAAATACGCCAAAATCAAGGAAATTACACCAAATTTTTTGAAAAAGAGCCAAAATGTGAAACGGAAATTGCGCCAGAAAAAATGTTTAAAAATTGATTTTTTCGCGTAATTTCCTGTCGCCCTCCAGCCCACTCATAAATTTTCAGTTCTCATAGCTCAAAATTTAAGGCCTAAAAGTTTTTTACATACGGACGGACGAACGGACATGGCTTAATTGACTTTCCTGTCGGTACCATTCATATCTCTTAAAGATCTAAGGGGTCTATGGTGATTTTTTCACCTATTTTTTTACCTATGTAAAAATAATCTATAAGAGGCTAATTATTATCCTGCCTCTAAAACACTTGAAACATGCTACTGTTTTCCCAATTTTTTTAAGGTGCTTCTGCACGAGACTTCTGTTTTCCTGAACGAAATAAATGACTATTCCTCTGCCCACAGGGCACAGGAGGAGGCACTGAAGATAAAATACAAATCCACCCTCCCATGTCCAATATCTTCTGAGCTGTGAATAATGCAGCAACTTTGTCCATCCTCAGTAAAGGCTGTCAAAGACAGACTTTAACGGCAAAACTTCTCCATCTATGAGTTCACCATTACCGACTTAAAAAATAAAGTTTTAAGAAAACGGATAACGTAATTCCATGATGTAAATGGAAATTCAAATTGCTTTGTGCACCCTCACCCTCAACCTTGTATACCTGTCTCTTGTGTTACGCAAATTGAGAGATAGAAACGCAGCATTTACCCAGAGTCTATTCCGGGCACATGGTGTGCACTTCGAATTTCTGCGGTTTAATTAAATGTAAAATTTATTCCATTCTTGTATAGTGACGCCATCAACAGAGAAGAAGGCACCAGTCCAATAGGCACCACAACCACAAGTAGTAGTAAAGTATTCTCCTTCTCAACCTGGCAAGTGCAAGTCGCGACGATGCGCGGTGCTGAATATGGCAGTTGTTTTATTTTTTATTTTTTGATACTTAAGGATTCAGTTACATTTGGAGAACTCCCATTAAAACCACAAGACGCCACGCACTACGAAGTAAACATGACACCAAGACCGAGACCATCATGGGCTTTTGTATAGGGAACTGTCAATCAGATTTAATCAAACGGGATGCACTCACCTGGTATTTCTTGATGCTGTCCAACTGTTCCAGAGTGGGTTCTACTATTTGGGCAATCTGTTGCTGATGCATAGATCCAGTACTGTTGTTGTTATTGACCAACTTGCGATCGGGTAACTGTGGCGCCGGTGCCCGATTAACCAAACGACCGTCTTTCTCGATGCGCAAGTGATCTCGAGGCGGTGGAATTGGTTTCACGGAACCATTTAACTATAAATAGATGAGAATATTGAGTGAAATATTTACTATGAATTTGATAGGGTTTTGAGTGTAAAATGTAGGTGAAGGTGACAGTGTTAGAGGGGAAGCAGCTTTTTGAGTTAGTATGCAGTGTGTAGGAATGTGGATCAAACTATATGACTGGTTAAGCAAAGCAGAGTAGTTTCATATGGCATATTTTACGATGACCGCGATGGACCTCCTCCTGAAAATTTAAGAAAACTACAAAAGGTCCTTAGGATATTATTAGGATTGTCATTTACGATTAAGAATACTTTAAAAGGGAAATCAAATTAGGAAACGGAAGCTAGAAACTAGGAAACTAAAAAATATGTGAATAGGACTTTAAACAAAAACAAAAAACATCGTTTAATACAAAACCAGTGAGTAAGTGCTACAGTGTGTACACAGAAGTTAAAGGCTGGTAAACGGACTATTGAATACCCCATCCTATCCCATCTTATACCTAGAAAAGGAGCGTGGTCCAACCGCCCATATTACAAACTATCAATATTAACATAATGTTATACTATCAGTATAAGCATATGTTCAAGTTTCGCTTGTGTGTAAGCTTTACGTGTAAGCAAAAAAGTAATTTTTTGGTTCGAATTCAATATTTTAGTAAATTAAAATGGATGCCAAGCCCACTGGAGGAGGTTTACCGATTCAATTTTTCTTTTTTATGTCTTACACTCATTAAGAGATGCTGAATGTTAAATTTCGGACTTTTCAGACGTCTTACAGTTTTGAAAGCTCTGGAGGTAGTTGCACATTTAGACCGATTGTGGGCGTATCATGGACCTTACGTACGTATTCTAGCTCAAAATTTAAGGCCTTAAAACATGTGACGTACAGACGGACATGGCTAATTCGATTCAAAATTCGATCTCGATCATATGCCCTGATGGTCTTAGTGGTCTACCATTTTTATTTCACCGTGTTACAAACTATGTGACAAAATTATAAAACCTCTTATCCTATGGGATGTGGTATCAAACGCAACGATAAATAATGAATTTTAAACACAAACCAATAGTTGACGCGTTTTTTAGGTCGCAAGTTGGTGTTAGAAATATTTTCAAATACTTTCAACACGTAAGATGCCTAGCTCACCGAACAATGAAAGTATACTAAGCCTTTTCTGTGTTCCTAACCACAGGGTTGGTTAAAATAGCAAAAGAGCTAATAAGCAAACACGTTAGGGATCGGGCGTTTTATTATACATTATATCCGTTCAGACGTTCATTGCCACCCCTAAATGAGTTATAGTCAGTATACTTTAACGTCGTTTTTTTGTAGATAAGGTGTATAGTAGAGCTTAAGATGCGAGAAAGTGTCACACTATGAAATTAAATCTGGCCCGTGATAATATCTGAAACGTATTTATCGATAAAAAAATCTGCGAGAATGCATCCTAATTTCTGTAATTGCCTCGGTCAATGAGATCAGAGAGACAATTGTAACAAATAACATTTATTTTGAAACATTACAGATCAAATGTTTAATTGTGGTAGACTAAATCGATAGTAAGAAGATCCCACATAAGGCTTTATTTTTTTAAATAGTTTCCTTGGAACCTAAGCAAGAGCCGATTTCGGAAAATAGTGGCAATTGTAAATCAGTTAAGGACTTTAACTCAAGTTTTGTATCGAAATATTTTCTGTTGTACTTGCGCATTTGTTTATAGTTTGCGGACATGCTGCTCTTTTTTTACTTTCGGTGCTGGCAATTTCCTTTTGTTTGAAACAATGTGTGTATGCTGCACAGCAAAGTGTAAACACCAATGTTTTATGGGTGTCACGACAAAATAAACCAGCCATAACGCGACCGGAAACGTCGGGCATTTAAACGTGCCTTAGGTGCACCACACCCCTGGACGAAAGCCTATAAAGACCCCACCGTATCGTGGCGGCACCCATTCAACAAAAATAACATTTTTGTCGCTTAGTGAAGCCGCCGACAACGTCTAGCATAGCAGGTGAAGAAAGTAGCACAAGCTCCAGTGGAGAAGTGATTCAAGTTTTAGTCGTCGTTATCGCAGTCTGTCCGGACAGCTCAGATAAAAAGGCAGCTAGTATTTCCAGATTTTTGCAGCAGGAGTGTATTTTGGAGCCCGTTGTTTGCATGAATAGATGCAAGATATATGTATCTACAAGCAAACGAGGTGGCCGAGAGTTATTTGTTCCTGTTCGTTGTGTTATGTTTTGTTTTTATTTTTGCAATCGAAATTATTGGGTAAGTATAAACGTTGCCTACTTTTTTTCACACGGTGTTACAGGTGAACACTGGTGGCACATTGTAAGTGGGACATTCCGATGGTGGATTAAACCTGTAGAGGTAGAGACTGTTAGGTAGAGGTAGAGACAAGGATAAGACTAGCAAAATTTGCGGTGACGAGAAAAATTCATGTTGGTGTTTATTTGATCTACATGCCATATCCATTGCAAATGGATGTGGCATGCAAGGTTCATTGATCACCTTACCTACCTAAACCAATTTCGATAAACAGGTAATAATGAAACTGTTTGGCGCTTACAACTAAGAGGAGCTATGTCCTGACCTCTTAGCACTTAGCTCTCACAACCATACTGAATGCTCTCCGTTAAAAGTGTTCTTATGCATATGAAGGAGACTCACATTTCTGACCGATATCGAACGGCAAATCGAGAACAGCATCGCATTACAAGTCGTATTTACTTGAAAGTTTTTGACATACTCCCGTGAAACCATGACACCACTTTTATTCCAACAACAGAGATTTGAACCCTGAATCTCGAAAAAAAGTTTTTGGAAATTGTCCCAAAATTACGGTTTTGATAATAAAACATCTTCTTTGGCACGATCTGCAACTACAAGGCAAGCAATAAAAGCTCATCAGTTGCATGCCCGCATTTCAAAAATCTTACTTAAAGTAAGCTTACACTTTTAAATCTTAATTTTCTTAAAAATAGAGTAAATAGTAAATAGAGTTCACTGTTCCTGAGAGATGAAATTAAAAAAAATATCAGAGAGTCTTATTTGCATGATGGTTTGAACTGAAAGAGCTTTAGAGAGATATTTAGATATAAGATTTATTATTTCTCATATATATATAAACAGTGGGGTGCCGTGGCGTAGTGGTTAGTGTGTGTGCTTACTACGCCGGAGGTCTGGGTTCGAATCCTGCCATCGTCACCTGAAAAAAAAAAGACTTGTTCTTTTCACGGTCCCCACCTCCGCGAGGGTTTGACAAGCCCTCCGAGAGTATTGATTGTCTTGAAAAACTTCTCAAAAGTGCCGTTCGGATTCGGCAAAAAATTGTAGGTCCCCTTGTATGTAAAGAAATTAACACACCAGCATACATTGTTGAGAAGTTGGCCCTGGTTCACCTCGAGCTGTTGCGCCACTCTATTTATTTATTTATTTATATATATAAACATAAGCAGGTGCATAAGCTTTCTGGTATTAGTATATAGGTAAACACTGCAGTGGGAATCATCACTGGACACTGCCTATTAGGTCTTCACGTGAAAAGACTAGGTCAATCTCAAACGACTTCTGTAGAAGCTGCCTAGATGAGGAAGAGCAAGAAAGCGTACAAAACATTCTCTGTTGCTGCCCCGCACTCGCGTCGTACAGGAAATCCATACTAGGCTTCTACTTCTACGACTGCTTAAGCGATCTTTGTAGAACAGCGGTCAAAAAGCTACTAAAATTTATTGAAAAGACTGGCTGGCTGTCATAGAATTCACGCCAACCTACTCCCTTGGCCATATACCCACGTGGCGGAACAATGGGCCTTCTTTTTGGCCTAAGTGCATTTTATAAGCCACTATTCACCTATCTACCTGCCAAGTATATAGTTCATCCGTCCTTGAAGAAATATATTTCTAATTTGATTTCCTCAACTACGAAAACTCTTTCACCGGCGTACCAGTACAAGTTGAGGATTAAGGCTGATTAAGCCAAATCAGCTACCCTGATAAGCCCTGATAAGGCCGGTAGCTGATTTAAGCCAATCCTTGTATTTATTTTCAATAATTTTAACTGAAGGAAGGCCATCGAAATTAAAATTAAAAAATTAATCATAAATGTAACAAGTGGGAAAGTGCAACAGTGCGTATGACTCCCACACCTCCAAAAAGTGGGAGGGATATCAAAATATAACTGTTGAATGGTTTATACTAGGTAGGTGCATACGTTTCGTTTTTAACTCAAAAAACATGGCCACAAAAGGCCATTGGCGGAGGCATATACCTATACTATATACACAAAAAAGTTAGAAAATGCTAACATCTACAACTTTTGACATGTAATTTTTTGACCAAATACATATATATTTATTCAAAAACAGTCATTTTAAGCTTAAGTCTCTTAAAAAAGTGGGCGTGCTCAATGAAAACCAAACTTTTTCTGCCACCTCAAAGACAATTACAAGGCAATGTTACATACCAAAAAGGAGTTGTAACATAGCTAACATAACTAACGGACATGGCTTTATCGATTCTCATGTCGATCCCATTCATATCTCTAAAATGTCTTAGGGGTCTACGGTGAATATTTCACTGCGTTACAAACTATACAACAAACTTAATATATCCTAGGTAGTGTATAAAAACATGAAAAAATCAGAATTTTTTTTAAATTTCCCTGCTTTTTGCGTGAAAGAAAAAAAAAACTTTGGGGCTATTATTAAGCTTTGTGATTAAATTTTATATATAACAGAATAATAGCATTTTTCCGTTTTTTTTCCAAGAACATTGAAAAATATGACAGAAAGAAATAAATGTTTTCACAAAATAAAGGTACGAAAATTTTTCAGACCTGTAAAATACTTTTCAGGGTATTTTAAGGCATCAGCTATACATTTTTTTCTTAAAACAATAAGCTTCACCCGAACTGGTTAAGCTTATTGTCTGACAATAAAGCACCGAAGGAATAATAACTTTTTGATATAATGTGCCACCGTCAAGAGCGAGATTTTTAAATCCCAACTTAGTGCGACATTTTTGAACATAGCTCTCCAAAATATGCACTTAAATTTTTCTCTCTTTAACTTGAGTATATGTATGGGTCAATATTTGAAAAAGATTAATATTTTGGTCATCAATTATAATGCAACTTCTTCATATTAACTTAAAAACTTTGTATAAACAGAATCTGGAATGGAGTCTGGTGTACCTGTGTAAAATTTTATTTCTACCCTTAAACTAGGCGTAAGGGTAGTCAATATCCATGTTTTTCTGACAAGATAGGATTTTTCTTAAATTCTGCCTCCAAATTTGGGCTCAAAACCTTATTATGAACAAAATGAAGAACTAAATGTTTTTTACATAAAATATCGAGTAACATTTGTTCGATTTGGACCGAAAATATTAAATAAAATTTATTTGAAAAATTACTATGTACATAAATCGATGCCACGCTCAATAGGGGAAGTTCGCCAACTTTATTTTTCTTTTTTACGTCTTTGGTAATTGAAAGAAGATCAGGTGCAAATGCGGGATGCGTTTAGGCGCTATGCGGGAAGCTAAAAAAATCTAAGATGGCGGATGTTTTTTTTCAGATCCGCCAGACTCTTGAGATTTCGATCGCGACATGTTCCTTGACATTTCCACAGATTTTCAGCTTGTTATTCCAAATGTCCGGGAAAACGTCTAATTTTACTTGACTTTAATGTTCAGAGACACTTATACTTTACATTTGAAACCAATGGGACCAAATTTTACTATTCCGACCCAATTTAACCTTTCACGCAAATGACAACCAACATGGTAAGGACAAAATAACACGAAAATAACACGGTAATGACGACATGGGAATGATGCCGAAGAGTATTTTTATAAAATTCATCTGAACTTTACTTGAAATTTTGTTAAAAACTCTATATAATTATAAGGTTTCGCCCACCGTGAAATTAAGCCTAAGAGGCAGGTCTTCACGTTAAGCGTTTTCATTTTCTTTCAGTTCTTATGTATAAAGCTAAAAATAAAGCTTAGGACTTTTTCCAGATATCTTTTCCCGGCTCGCCCAGGGAAATCGTCCACACTACATGTTAGTGCCTATTGAGCCGAATATCTTACGAAAAATATTTTTCCCGAAAGGACAAAGTATGATTTTTCTCGGCGTGATAAAGATGCTTCGATCGAGATAGTTGCCTACAAGAGCCTGATATCTTAAGAGATATCACTCAGAGACAAAGGTGTAGCGGGTAAGTCGTTTTGAGATACCTCAAAGTCATTGCTGGTTTTGGTGAAGTTCAAACCAAGACTTTGGTGCTCAGTTACACTTTTGTTAACAATACCTCATCTTGTTATGTACAGCTTCTACCCAAGCAGCCGCATCATTTTCTCGCCTCTGGTATAAGACTTCAAGCTTATGAATTTCGCAATAATTATATGAGACTGACTTCTTACTTACCTGTCATATGGACCTGTTAATTTCGGCAGTGGTCTGAGGCGGTTTTTATGTATCGGTATATTTGACCCAGTCTCTTGTTTTAGAACTGACAAAAGATACATTTGCTCAAAACTGATTAAAATCTCGAAATGAGAAATGAGTTGCCTGGCCACGGAGAAAAAAATCTTCAACGCCAGTTTAATGCAGGCTTGGATTAATATATGCATAATCTCAGCAATCTTCCTTCCACATCTTTAGAGACTTTGTGTGAATGTGTTAGTTCTATAAACCTACTCTTTATAGGTATAGGTTCATTTTCTTAGGCATAAGTTTTCTTAGTTCTTTTTAGGTATAATTATAAAATAGTTGCATTTTTGTGAATACAGAGCTAAATAAGTTATGCTAAAGAAAAACCATGGTCAAAATTTACGTGTGACCACGAAGGTGGACCCTGCAAGGCAGAATGAAGTTGTTTAATAGATTGAAATTGTCATGACCTGTCCATGTTCTAAATATGTATAGACAACGCTCACATCAGCATGTTTTTGAGAAGTTGAACCCTGCTTAAGATTAAAATATTGCCCCTGTCAATTATTTGCTTCAATTACTTATGCTATCTGTGCAGGTTCACCCAGAACAATTAAAGCAAATCACGACGCACGAATCAAAAACGTATGAATTTCCTGTTTAGCTCTATTCAAAGCCTCAATGCCCATCAATCTTTCTAAGAGCTCAAGCAATGCGTCTGTTGAGATGAAAGTAGCAACGTTATGTAACAGTAATTAGCACGTCCCAACCTTAATTTCCTAAATGACTACCCTGGGCAATCCCAGTCTTATGGAACGACAGGACTCCAACCAAAACACTTCTAACTTTCACAAGTCTTCAAGTGCATGTGGCAAATGGGCTCCACTCACGCAAATATTAAATGTGTGAAAAACACCATACAGGATATCAACGAATGAAATGACGTAGGTGAAAAAGCGATGAAAACTGCATAAGTATACAACCACATTGTTGGACCTCGTCCCTTAAGGCATTCCACTAAATGTTGACAACGAATAGAACTTGGCACAACAACCACAAAATTATGGGGCATGAGAAATGAAGCATTATAATTAACTACGCTTGGAGACCGGCGTACAGGATTACAGGACCAAAAGTACTACCTGGAAGCACAGCGGAAGGAAAACTCTTCACCAAAATAACAACAAAATCTACGTTAGCATATGGAAAGAACAAAGTTGGATGCGGAAAAGGACAAACAAAAAGTAAAAGGAAGATAAGGGAGGCAAAGGCAAAAAAATACCTCATCATTTCGCCTTACAGCCACTTGAGGCTGAGGTTTCTGACGCTCAATGGAGCCCTGTGAGGACGATAATGAGCTCTTCGCCTTTACCACCTCCTTGACGATTTGCGGAGGACGCTTTGTTGTACCCATTGTTGATGATGCAGTTGTTGATGATGGGAGCGATGTTGCAGCCATATTGTTGTTGTTCGATAGCATCGACAACGAGAACGACGATGGTGACGATGACAAAGACGTTGTGGTCATCGTTGTAAATGACGCGTTTAGAACATTGCCAGACATGGAATTCAACAGATCATGTGAATTGCTATGCGGCAATAGAGTTGTAGTGGTTGCACTGGCGTTTGACAAAGTTGACGACAATGATGACAGATGCAGTGGCGGTGGATAGCGTGGCGGTGCTTTTATTATTTCAATAAAACTATCGGGGACATCAACTGGCAATTCCCGATGCTTACGCGCCGACACTTGAGGCTTGAGCTCACGCAATTCGTACTCTGGTGGACCAATCTCCCCCGAGGACGAGCTGCGCGTGCTCAGTGAGCCACCACAAGAAGAACTTGTATTCGTTAGCAACATGTTGCCGTTAGTCACCTTCGATACATTATTGTTATTATGGAGCTGGTGGTAACTAATCGAGTCAAAGGACTCCTTGCTACTATCGTCAAACGATAGCGAGCCCTTCCGATAAAGATCGGACAGAGGATCCAAGTCAACAGAAAGACTATCTGTAACAGTTGAACCACCACCACTACCACTGCCACCACTCAAGTGTTTGTGTTTTATCGGTGTTGGATGCAGTTGTTGGTGTGTCTGTTGTGTTTTGTTTGTGTTTTGTTGTGGTTGTGGCTGCTGTTGATGATTACTTACGACGGTGTACTGTTCGAGTTGTTGCAGTTTTTCATGAATGTGTTCGTTATCAACATTTTGTTGCAGATGATCGTGATGGTTTTGATGGAGATGATGTTGATGATTATGAATTTGTTCATAATTAGAATGCAATGCAACCGTTAGTTTACCGCTACCACACAACAACAAATTTCTATTTACCTGTACAGCGGCATTGTTGAGTGTTGCAGATGGCGTCAACGTTGCCGCTGACCCAGCCGTATTTCCTGCCATCATCATCGCTGCTGTGGTTATCGGTGGACGGGGCGGTGGATACCGCGGTGGAGTTTTGTTGCGTGCAATAAATGTTTCAGGGCAATCCACTGCCATCTCTCGATGTGGACCTGTAATTCAGAAACCAAATCAAATTTCATTTAAAATAGCAGCTAATTAACAATGACTTGAGGCCACAAACCGTTATCTTGATTTATTGACAGCATTGTCAACATTTCCTGATCGATTTCTTTGCTTTCCGAATGTTGACGATAATGTTGACTACCAATATAATCATCTGGCAGGCATGGCTTCAGATCGTCACCATCGATTACAACAATGCTTGAGCCCGATCGACGGCGGGGCCTACAAAAAAATTATAAAAAAGTTAAAATGTTACAAAGTTGACTGTTATAAATGATTAAGTAAGCTTAATCAAAAATTTAAGTTCCTACTATAAGACTATTTGACCGAAAAGCATTTTAAAATAAAATGTAAATTTGAGGTTGTCTGACATCCAAGTTAATTGTGGGCGTGTCAGTGGGGGGATATCATTCATTTTTATACTTTGGTTGTACGGAGTGAAAACTAAAATAAACCCCAAGGTTCAAATTTCGGGCCCAGTTTTAAAGGTCTTAAAAATGCATAAATACGGACAGAGGACAGACGGATGGACATAGCTCAATCAATTCACCTGTCGATCTCGATCATATCTCGAAGAGGTCTTAAGGTTCTACGGTGATTATTACACTGTGCTAACAACAATGCATAAAAATGAATGTACCCTGGGTCGGGTATAAGAAAGCATGTTGTTGTGGACCATTGGTTTGAAAGGTTATATAAAGATTGGAAAGACTGATATAGTAACCATTGACTTAGGCAAAGGTCAGTTGATCAGCTTGATTTAGTGCAAAATATTGCACATCAAAAGTTAAATAAAGGCAAAATAATAATTTTGGATTTTTTGTTGGGAAAAATCATATATTCTCAAAAGGCCCATGTATCAAGCCTCAAAAGACTGAAATCAAGGTAAAATGTATGTTTTTTTAATCTAATTGGAAAAATATTGTTCTCCGTTTTGACTGACGTTCTACTTTGTCGCGAATTCGAAACTAGAAAGAAACACTGCCCAAAAAACTCAAAAAGGGTAAGAATAAAAACCATGTATATAGATACAGGTACATTATTTACAATAAGAACCCGTCCTGATACATTTCCTGTAGCACAATACCACAGGTCACTGTTGCAACAAATGAACACAATACAAAAAATACGCGTCGCTTGTTAACAACACAGGTTTAATCATTAGAGTTGTCCTAATCCCAAAGCAGGACCTTTCCTGGAGCTGATGCTTCCATTTCGAATAGTAGGTAAGTCGCCTTAGGTGTACTTGCCCTTAGGTATAGAAAAAGTGTATTGACCATGTTAATTGAGGAAATCCTCTCAACCTACTTTATATAGCAACCTCAAAAAAAAAAAATTGTATCATCCAGATAAACACGAAAGCAATTCGTCTTCATCAATGCAGCAAGTGTAGAACGAAAGGAAGGGTTGGAAAGCATCCTTCTATACCCGGGCACAAATGATATGACTCTGCATGCACCTGCAGCGTTATACATGAGTGAGTAAAAAATATTATGGTCTTTCCTTGTTCGACGGTGTGCTGCTGTTACCGTAGAAGTAGACAGGGGTCACTCAGCCACAGGTGATTCAGACGAAAGACATGCTGAACCATTATCTCTGTTATGATAATTATTTCAGTTGAATATAACCTACCAGGCAGAGAAAGGGATGGGTTCCTTTTTGTGATTTTTTTTAGTTTTTTCTTATTGTTCCTTAGGGAACGCATACCAATGTTCGGTTCGTTGAGCGCCGGGAGCAAGAGTTTTGCATGATAGTCTCAGTAAATTATACTACTTCCGTCTGTTAATTGGATACGTTTCGTTTTAAGTAGACTCGTATGAAATCAAAGATTCACGAAGCAGACCGATCTTGAAGTACTGGTTAAGATGCTTGTTAAGGCTTCTAATAACTGCATAAGCTGACTAATAACTGCAACTTCAGAGCTGAACTGCAAATCCTAGAAGAAACAATGGAACGGATTCAAACTAAAAAAGATTGGTGGGCGATTCATGTCACCTCCGAGAGCGGCAAAATCTCTATACTAATTGAAAAATCATTCATGCTGAATGTCCATTGCTGGCGTTGGCTGTGTGGAGAGTACCGAAGCCCTGCTGAAAATATATGCCATCTGTATCCTCATCTTTCGATTCGGAGTAGTCCAGTTTTGCACGCGAAGTTGGCTGAGGTCGCCTGAATGTCGTCATATAAGTGGACTCTTTAGTTGCTGGGACAGAGCTTTGCTACTCAATTGCATTCTTAGCCCATAGGAGTAGTGACTTGCAAGTAGTGCTAACCTCTGTTTGACATCAACGAAGGTATCGTTATGTGAATTTATAGCGGAACGCAGGTAGACATAGTCTTTAACTACCTCAAAGCTATCTGTGTTCCTCCTAATGTTTTTTTCCAAAATGCTGCCGCTATTGGGTGTATTTTTCCCCAAGACAGCACGTTCTTAGTTTGGCTGTCTTTTAATGCTTTGCCCGCTTCGTCCCAATACTCAGGACGGCTTCACTGACACTACGATGTGTTCTTCCGACTAAGTCAATGTCGTTTGCGTACGCGTGTTATTGTGCGTACTTATGGAAGATTGTGCCTCTGGTGTTGTTATGGAAATTCGGCACAGTCCTCTCAAGTATGATGTTGAAAAATCACATGGCAGTACATCGCCTTGTCCAAGCCCTTTCTTGCCATCAAAGGTGTCGATGAGGTCTTTACCGATCTTGACGTTACGTGAGTTTACCATCGTCATTCTGCACAAACTGATCTAGTTTTGAGGAATGTCAAAACTAGATATTGGACATTATATAGCTCGATATAGCTCCTCTCTATTGATGCTGTCATACGCTGCCTCGAAAATTATGGAAAAATGGTGGGTATGAACTTCGAATTCCAACATGCACTCCGGCCTGTATTTTGTTGATCTACTACAGGCCGAGCTTTCAAAGTTTCGGAAAACTGTCAAAAAAGTTTCGGACAAGCCTGCATCTAACCAGTAATGACAGGACAGCTCTGTTCCTGTTCCAAGTAGCAAAGCGATTCGTTAAGTGCATTGAAAAAAAAGCAAGTGGGAAAGTGTGCGTAGGCAAAAGCTTCAGTCCATCTACGACGGATTGCAAAATACCCGACCATAGCAAAAAGAAAACTGCCACGCCTCCAAAAAATGGACGGGATATAAAAATATAACTGTTGAATGCTTTTTACTAGGTGGTTGCATACATTTCGGCCTAAAACTCCGCCTTTTTAAATAAAAAAATCACTTTTTTTAACGCTACGCCCACAAAGGTGGGAAAAAATTAGAAAATGCTAATGTCTACAACTTTTGTCATATAATTTGTTGTCAAATTTCATATATTAATATATATATATATATATATATATATTAATATATATTAATAAAAAGGCTAAATTTTTTTGGCTACCTCAAAGACAATTACAAGGCAATATTACATACCAAAAATGAACACGCTAGCGCCATTGTAACATAGCTGAAATTTGGATTTTTAGTATTTTTTTAAGATTAGAGATGGTCGCACATACAGGCTTGTAGTGGGCGTGTCTGTGGGCGGATTCAGCTAATTTTCAAAATTGATCTGAAGGACTGGACTTTCAGCCAACCCACCAAATTTCAGCTCTCTACCTTAAAAATTAAGGTTTAATAGTTGTTTACGTACTGACGGACGGACGGACATGGCTTAATCGATTCTCCTGTCGGTCCCATTAAAATCTCTAAAAGGTCTTAGAGGTCTACGGTGATTATTTCACTGCGTTACAAACTATACATCAAACTAAATATACCCTGAGTCAGGCATAAAAATGCTTCTAACCCAACCGACGACAGCACTATAAAAAAATTTTCAGTGCCACATGCATTGACTAAAACTGAAGTAATGGTTCGATGCTGTATGAATTTTCAAAGTGCTTTTGTTCCTTCTGATTGGTGCATTAGTTAAATAGTGTATAAGTGCAATTTGTAAATTTTGTTTGGTTTGCAACAAAATACACTTTTGCACTTTTTTACACTTTTTTTCCTAAAGGTATTACAACTTTAATCACACGCCAGAGTTGAAGTAGTTCTGCTTGGCCTGAGCGACAACTATTTTAGGCGAACACCAAAATCTGACCAAAATTGTAAAGGTTTTCAAGTCTACTATACACTTTGACCATTTGTCTACCTAATGATTTTTTTATGAATACTTAAAAGACTTTATAAGCAAAGTTCTTAGAAAATGCGATGTTAACACCTTGCAATAAAATTATTTAAGAGGTCAACTAATTATTTTTTTTTAATTACAACAATGTTAGTCCCTATTCAAGAAAAGCGAATGAAATATGGGTAAAGTCTAGGGACAAGTCTATTTGCCTCTACTCCAGATTGAATTGCTAACTTCAAACTTATTTGAATAAATCTATATGGAAAAGAGTGATGCGAAGTATTATGGAAGCACCAAAAATGTTGCAATTTTATTGTAATTCAAAATTTCTCAAACGAAAACTGATAACCTGAATATTTCTTAGAAATAACGAAATGCTTTACGGTTTTTCATACAAAATTTTAAGCATACGTGCATTTCAATGGAACCCAATGAATCTTCAATGTATTTCAATAAACGTAAAGCGCTAGTTCGATTATGGTGTTGTAAAAAGAAATTCTCGTTAAAGCGATTGCTGATGCTGATATAATTTTACTATATGCACATTATTCTAGTAAAATAGCACCAATCTCTTTACATGAGCTTTAACTTGAGGTAAAAAATTTCAAATAGAAAAATAATTTTACTAAACTCTTAAGGCTTATACGTATATATTCTTCATAATTATGTCATTAAACATAATTACCTATAGGTAATCCACGCCATACACATAGTTTTCCTGCGAAATGGGTTAGAAATTGTTTGAAAACCCACAACTTCTAGATCAGGAACTGTAGCTGGATCGACAAGACAAGGATAGACAAGATTCATTTCGTTGAAGCATTACATTTGGTTGCCACCGTGCAGTGTACATTGGTACAGAGTTTTGATATAAAAATATATTCCAACTTAATAACAATAAACAAATTGAGTGGCGCAACAGCTTCAAGTAAACTAGAGTTAGCTTCCCAACGAAGAATGCTGTGTGTCGCATACTGCACATACAAGGGTACCTACATTTTTTTGCTGCATTCGAATGATACTTTAAGAAGTTTTTCGAGGCAAATTTTTACTCTCGGAGGACTTGTCAGATTCTCTCGGGGATGGGGACCATGAAAAAGAAAGAAAGTTTAGGTGGAAGAGGTATAGAAATTGAACCCAGACCTACTGCGTAATAACTACACACAAAAACAACTACGCCCCGTCACCCCAGATATTGGTATACGTTAGAAATGATGAAACTGTGCATTCGAATTTGCCACTGACAATGACTGCTACATCGTTGGCCTATCCTATAATGCATAAAGTCCTTGGCTTATCTAGGATTATCAACATAAAGCCACCATTTAACAGACGCAAGAGGATACTTCCGTAACGTTAAAGCCAAGGTCTATACACCATTGATGCGGGTTTGGAGCCATTAAACTGTTATTGAACTGACATTGAACATATAGCTGCTCCTGTTAGTGGCAGTGCCGCCAATATACCATACATTGGTAGATTTTATAAAATAAGGGTTTTATAATGTCTCTCATTGTAGGGAGCGATTTGCACACCACGTTTCGAAGAAGTTTGAACAAATTCCACCTGACCTTTTAAATGTAGAGGAAGAATGTTGTTTTGGCAGCTGTTTTCAGCGGCAGTCATTGCCTCTACAAGAAATGTTTGTGGAGTGTAGCGGCTTGGTGTGACGGCTGGTGGTGAGAAAAGAATTGTGTGGCTTGAACTCCTGGAGTTCAAGAAGCCATCAGAGAGAAGAACAGAGCATAAAATGTGTGGAATCAATGTAGGAACTCTATTTCTCGAGCCCCGTACATTGCGGTAAGAACAGCCAAAGAAGAGACATGGCAAAAGTTCGGCGAGAGGTTGGAGCACTATAACAGATATGCAAACAAGACATTTTGGCAGACTATTCGCCGGCTCAGAGGAAGGAAGTTGAATATCGTTCAAGGGGTTCAATCCAAACAGTAGATGAAGTCACTGCGGCGATTAAATTGCTTAAAGTGAAAGCAAAGTGAAAGCTGCAAGTGTTGCAGCTGATGAAACCCGACCAAAAAAATGCTCAAGGCAATGGGTGAAGAAGGTTTTAAATGACTAGTACGTGTCATTAAGGTGGCCCGGGAAAATGGGAAAGCACCTAACGAATGGCAAACAGGAGTTATAGTGCCCATTTTCAAGAAAGGGGACAAGATTACTCTTACTATAGGGGTATATCTCTCTGAAGTCTACCGGAAAAAGTATTCGCGAAGGTCTTGGAAGCGCGTTCCAAAGTTGTATTCGGGCCTTTGTTGCGGGAGGAGTAATGCGGATTTCGGCCTGGCAGAGGCACAACCGACCATTTTTTATTCTGATGGTTATTCTTGAGAAGGCCTTGGAATATTCCAAACCGGTCTATGCGTGTTTTGTAGACTTGGAAAAGGCCTATGACCGGGTTCTTCGGGATAAACTCTGGAGAGTTTTGCAGGACCATGCACTGAGTGGGCCTCTTCTGAGAGCCATTCCGTCCTTGTATGGGAACTGCAGAAGCTGTGTTCGGAAAAATGGCGTCAAATCCAAACCTTTTGATGTTTGCGTTGGACTTCGCCAGGGCCGTCTTCCGCCGTCCTCCTTTTTATAGCATATATGGACTGGATGGTGAACCGCAGTCTTTGTGAGGAGTCTTTCGTAATAGCAGGCCTCAGGATACGCCATAAGCTTTTCGCAGATGTTTTAGTTATCCTGGCATCGTCCGGGAGGAACTTCAGCGAGCACTGGATGGGTTGTCGGCCATCTGTGGTGAAGCTGGGATGAAGGTAAACGTGTGCTAATCCAAAGTGATGGTTGTTTCCCGAACTCCTGTGCAGCGTACGCTGCACATAAAGAAGTCATTGAAACAGATAAAGAAGTTTAAGTATCTGGGGGTATTTTTGACGAAAGATGGAAGGAGTGATACTGAGTTATACTGTAGGATTGGCCAAGCTGGAGCAATAGTAAAAGACCTACGCCAGCCGGTCATCAAAGATCTCAGTTTTTACTTCAGTGTTCGTTTCAACCCCCATCTATGGTCATGAAATTTGGATAACGACCGAAAGAATTAGATCGCGGGTACAAGCTGCCGAAATGAGATTTCTGAGGTGCGTTGCTGGTGTTACTCTTGGTGATAGAGTGAAAAACGTCAGTATTCGTAGGAATCTTAATGTTGAGCAGCTACTTCTTCGAGTGAAACGATCAATTCTTCAGCGGTTTGGGCACGTTGTTCGCATGCCCCCGACAGATTTCCTAGACAGGTTATGTTAGCCGAGATGCAAGCGCGTCGCCTGCCTGGGTAGGCCAAGAAACAGGTGGTGAGACCAGGTAAAGAACATCGCCGAGACCCGCCAGAGGATCGCGCCTGTGTCTCTTGAGTAGGTGGCAGATAATCGGAAACGACTGAGGGACCATTTAGCTGCCCTCGCTCCGCGACCCTCTTAAGGATAAGCTGTCACCGAAAATGATGATAATAATTTTGAAATGTTTCTCGCAATTGTTTCAGTCCTTCATAATCGGCTGACCGATCCGCTCAATTTGGGGCCGTAGATTATGTTAGAGCATCAATAGTTTTTGATCCAGGAAAGTTTGCTTTTGCATACCTTTGCTTTTGTGCCTAGAGCCTCGTGATGTTGTAACTAAGGAAATGGGTTTGTCAGAGGCCAGAACTTTCTGTTTCAGAAGTCGGAAACTGCAGGGTTAAGATCAGCCTTCATCTAAATCTTTTTTCGCAGCTTAAACTTAGTTTTTTTAGATGGTGAGAGGCTTTGTTAAAAATTCTCCTTAATTTAGATCTGAATATTCTGAGCTTATTTCTCAATTTTCTTCGCCATTTTCGCTTTGATTTTTTGATATTTTTGAACTTAAGGGGACACTTTTCCTCGAAAGCAGCGATAATAAAATCTGGCAGTCAGGTGTCTACAGATTTTTCGAATTTATTATTACTATAATTCGAGGTACAGTTATGTATGTTTCCAAAGAGTGAGTGACTAAGCTTCTTTTTTTAGAGTCCAGAGTAAATGATTCTCTTTGGCCGGCTCGGAAGATAAGTGGGGTAAGGTTGATCTATTTTATATCGTGTGCCTGAGGTCTGAGTAGGAAGGTTCAGCAGACATATAGATACGAGATGGAGATGAGGTTGTATGATCGACTAGGTAATATAAGGTCTGCAATTTCTTTTCCTGTACTTATAAAGGTTGGTTCTGCCTCGATATTGAAGACATTGAGAAATTATCACTAGTATTCTATTTTGTGTACTATGCATAAATCATATAAATAAAAAATTTAAAAACAGAATAAAAAATTTGGCTTAGAACCATACGATTGAAAAACTTCCTTAGAGACTTGTTCTGCATGGTACTCTTAATGCAGCATAACCCACAAGGATTGCTTGACTAGAAGAGAACTAAATTGACGCTCACTTTCCAGGGGCAATTCTCGTTAGTACTCGGTACTCGTTTATTATAAAAGGTATACCTTATTATGTAGGTATACCTTCGTGAGCTTGTTAAAATATTCTGATGCCAATTGGGTGGGGTGCCGTGGCGTAGTGGTTAGTGTGTGTGCTTACTACGCCGGAGGTCTGGGTTCGAATCCTGCCATGGTCACCTGAAAAAAAAGACGTGTTCTTTTTCACGGTCCCCACCTCCGCGAGGGTCAGACAAGCCCTCCGAGAGTATCATTTGTCCTGAAAAACTTCTCAAAGTGCCGTTCGGATTCGGCAAAAAATTGTAGGTCCCCTTGTATGTAAAGATATTAACACACCAGCATACATTGTTGAGAAGTTGGCCCTGGTTCATCTCGAGCTGGTGCGCCACTCTATTTATTTTATTTGTAATTGGGTTAACCTAATACAAAATGATAAATTTCTGGGTGGGTTTAAGAAGCTATATTCAGATCTGCTTGCCTTCTCACCAGATACAACATTGGCATATAAACGTCCTGCCATCGACTAAATGGTGCAGAGCCAGAAGGAACCATGGTATCCTGAGCGTGGTCACTCTCAACAATATACTTTTATTCTGTTAAGAAGCCACCGATGTCTGCCTTTTATGCTGCACTGTGACAGCAGTATTAAAGCGAATTTGGACGACGACATCAACGCTGGGATCAAATGAGGTTAGCCAATCGCTGCTTCTTTGAGCTCAGAAAATAATTGAGTAGCAAAACCCTCTCTCGAGTAACTTTAGTGTCCATTTATAAGACCCTCATCATTCCAGTCCCATTTTACTGTGCTGAAGCATCGATCCTTTCAAAGGCGGATGTAAACGCTTAAAACGCTTTATTCTTGGTCCCGTTTGCATAAACGGAGAGTGAAAGAGGAGATTTAATATCGAACTGTGCAGGCTGTATAACAACACAGACGTAGCCAGAAAAGTAAGAAGACAAAGACTTTAATGGCTGAATCACCTAGAGTGGATGGACACTTACGCTCGGCACAGAAAATCTTCGAATCGACACCGCAGATGCAGCACGGCAGAGGACCACCGATAGTCAGGTGCTCCTTTACTACCACACAAAAGTGGAAGGGAACCTCAACCTCAGCCAACTTCGCGTGCAAAACTGGAGATGGTTAGATATAAACAAAGCTGGCTGGTGAAGCTTGTTGCTTAGGGCCCACGTTCATTCCGAACTGTAAGCACTTAAAGCAAGTAAGATGAGGCAGGCACCCTCGCTAATGAATCTTCTGACTTCAAAGATGATCAAGAGCAAGATATTGCAAAAAATTGCTTAGAATTTCATGTTAATTGTTAATTTTCATGTGAGTAATTCAATCACCGGGTAATTGAAAAAAAAAGTTAATAAACTGAAAAGAGGCACCTTTATAGCCTATTGCCCCTCCATTTAGTCCAATACCAACACATCAGCACTTTAAGTAAGATTTTTAAGAGAACTTCCTCTACAAAAATTCCGTATTTCTCCTAATTTTCCTTCCCTGCATTGAATGCATAAAATTAGTCTTCTGAACCTTTTGTGATAATCTTAAATTTGTCCAAGCTTCGAAACTGTACAAGAAATAAGATACCTACTTTATCTCAACCTCAACTGAAGGAAATTTTCTGTCTTACAAGCCCATCCCAAAAGCTTTTATCAAAACTACACGAATTTATCGAAAGTCTCGTAAAAACCGAATGCATTTTAGAGTCATCTTCTTATTTATGAATTAATATAGTTTCCATCTCATTAATAATCCCTTTGCTGCATTAAATTACCAAACGTAATGGCGTTGAGGAAAATCTGTTAAGAAGCTGAAAATTTATTGTTGTTTCTGTCGTAATTACCTTAATTGCCCTTTGAAGGAAGAGCCAAACCAAGGAAAAGGGAAAAATACATAACTTGAAGCTTAGTCAGCGAACCAGAGAAGGTCAATAAATCTTCTCCTATCAGTCCAAGTCCATTGCGGAGATAATCACGTGGTGTTATTGTGTTGCGATGCATGTTAGGGAGACCATAGGATTTTGTTTTTTGTTATACGGATACTATGATAAGTGGTTGGATTTTTTTTTTTTTCATTTTCAGTATTAATAAAATTTGGTGAGCACCGAAGGAGACAAATAAATCGGTCTTAGAATGCCAAAGGGGATTAACCTTTAGCTTAAGTCACATTGGTAGGTGTGGAGCTAGAGCCGTGAAACATAGCAATATGACCCCAACCATGTGAGTAGGTATATGAAAGGAATTCTAATTAATAGTTGGTGTACATTTGTAATGTCGCTTAAAAAAAAACTGAAAATGTATCCTATTGAAATATTGAAAGTGGGTGAATAGAGGCAATCCACCCACTTTCGTGGTAAGAAATAAGCAAGAGGTGATTGATATTACCCTTGCATCAAACATGGAAGGTTTTGAAATAAGGGATTGGAGAGTAGGAACATGATGAAGCGTCAATGACGGATCGCCGATGGATACGCTTTAAGGTGAGCCTTCAGTTGAGGATATGTAGTTTTAAAAAAAATCCCAGAAAGGCCGATTGGGGCAGATACATGGAGGTAGCGAATAGGCACCTGGATACCCAAGCGGTCACCTAAGGTGGCTCTGACGACATAGATAGGGTGGTTATGAAAACCTCAGTAGGGTACTAATTTTGGCTGTCGAGAAGGTGTCCGATCGATCGAACTCATAAAAGATCCTAACCATGAGTGCTGGAATAGGGATATGTAAAAACTCTTCAATAGAGCGAAACTTTTTAGAACTGACAGCACATGGAATAAATACGGCACTTGCAAAAAACTATTTAAGTACTTTAATAGGGAAGTCGAAATGGCGTCATGGCAAGGATACTGCGAATCCATCCCAGTAACAGACGAGGCCTCGAGGGTACGTAAGATGTTTTCAAAAGAAGCCTGCGTTCCTAGCTTCCTTAGGAAAAATGATGGAACCTAGGCTGAGAGTAGCTAGAATGTTCTGGAAGCTTTGGTGGAAACTCACTTACAGGCCCAAATAAGCATAAACATCTCTTTCTCCGAAGAGGAGGGAGATGCTCTCCTTGACTGAAAAAATCCACGGTTGGTAGTTCAGTCCTTCGTAGAAATCTCTGATCACTCTGGAAATCTCATCTCACCAGATGATATTCTCTCGATCATGCTACAAAAAGAATCGGAGTAAGCAATCCCATGGGAATTCTCAGACACAGTCAATAATGATTTGAGGAAATTAGTTTGGAGGACAGTAAATGTGATTTTTATACAATAAGCTGGAAAAACAGGGACATACTGCAGCAAAGGACTTCAAACTAATAAGTCCCTCTTCCTTTATATTATCGAACTTCACAGTAGGACCAGATGCGGCAATTGGTTTCTAATCGAATCGCGGCATGCATTTATGAAGTGGAAATCCACAGAAACCACCTTGCATGAGGTGGTAGAGAAAATAGAAAGGAATCTACATTGTAATGAGTTTAAGTTGGCTGCCGCCTTGACATTTGAGGTACTTTCAACAACGTAGAGCATATAGTGCCATTGGAATTGCTCTAGTAAACGCAAGCAATGAACAGGGCATTATAAACCAGGTTTGCAACATTCTTGCAAGTAGGAAAATTGACTGTTCGATTAGGCAAAGCTCGGTAAGAATGTCAGTTACCAGGGGAACACCTCAAGGTGGAGTAATATCTCCACTCCTATATGGGTGCCGGTTATCAACAACTATCTGAAGAAGTTTAGTGGTTTGGTTATAGTGTCACGGCTAACACCGATGACGTGGTGGTAATGGTGCAGGCAAAGTAGGTGCTTAAATGTAAGTAGGACGAACATCACTTGAATCAAAAGCTGTAGTCTGAGTGTCAACCCTTTAAAAACGGAGTTGGTTCTTTTTACTCGGAAATACAACATACCGCACAAATACAAATACCGCAACCCTCAAAGTTAAATGGAGTAGAGTCATCCCTATCGGATAGCACCAAGTGTCTGGGTGTAATTTTGGACAAAAGACTGAATTGGAATCTTAATGCAGGAGAAAAAATAAAGAAGACGTACAATGCTCTTTTTATTAACAAAAGATTGCTAAAGTCTCGTCTGAACATTCTTTCTCAGACCATAGATACAATAAATTCGGTATAAACGATGAACCGCCTCGGCAATCAACCTTCAGAAACTACAAAAGGACGAATTGGCTTTTATACAGAGATTTACTGAAACGTTCGTTGAACTCTTCTCTCCTAAGTCCTCCTTGTGACACCGATGAGCTTGATCACAAGGTAATTGAACTCACTCTGGCCCTCAACAAAGCACTATCTTTCTCCTGTCCTCTTATACTTCCAAGAGCCAAAATGAAACCGCATTGTTGGACCTCATAACTTGGCCTATTTAGGAAAGAATGCAGGAAGCTCTTCAACAGAGCCAAGGCCACAAATGTTGATACAAACTGGGATGCTTACAAAACATCCCTCAAAAAAAGAACTGAGAAAAGCCGAACGGTTATCTTGGCAACTATTTTTTAGCAAAATATAAGAAATCTCCGAAGCCTCTAGGCTAAGGAAATCCTTTCTACCAATCCAACGTTGCCCAGCAGCCTCAAAAAAGCAGATGGCTCCTTGACTTCCTCTAGCGCAGAATCTCAGAACCTGCTACTGGACACCCACTTTCCGGGTAGCTCCGAAGTTATTAATAGTGTTAACCTTAACAAGTCAATGGCACATATTACTAATAAGTATAACCTGGTTATATTAGGGATAGATTGCGTTGGGCACTTAACTGGCTTCAAACCTTACAAATCGGCAGGACGGGACTGGAGGTCTGGTCCTGCCGACCTTGTCCTCCCTGCACTTGAGGTAATTCTGAGAAGTTGCGTAGAGCTGGTCCACATTCCGCTGTTATGTAGAGAAGCGAAAGTGGTGTTTATACCCAAAGCCGGCAAATATTCCCATCTTACTCCAAAATATCCCAGACCCATCAGTCTATTACCATTTCTCTTAAAAACTCTAGAAAGATGGATTGATATCCACCTACGTTCTAGCATTGATAAAAGGCTGCTGTCTGCAGCTCAGCAAGCTTACTGTAAGGGCAGATCTGTGGAGACAGCTTTGCATACGCTAGTGCGTTCCATTGAATACTCCCTTCACCAGAAGGAGTACACAATGGTAGCCTTCCTCGATATGTTGGCTGCACTGTCGGCTCTGAAGGTTGATGGCGCACTTAGCGAGTTATTAACTCGCTCAACTTTTAACGAATAGGATTGTTAACTCATAGCTAGGTGAGATCGCTGCCAGAAGATCTGTCAGCAGAGGAACCCCGCAAGGTGGAGTCCTATCCCCACTCCTTTGGAATCCAGCGGTAAATGAACTGCTGGTTATCCTGGAAGGAGAGGGCTGCAGAGTGGTCGCTTATGCAGATGACGTTGCTACACTCTAAAAACTGCGTGTAAAATTACTATCAAAATGTGTGCAATTTTTTCAGAGTAGGTAAAAAATCATATTACACACAGTATGTTTAATATTGCAAACATTTTTTTGCAAATTAACACATGAATGTGTAAAAGTTGCACACAAAATGTGTAAAAATAAACACAAATTGTTAAAATGCAACAACAGGAGTAAAATTACACATAGACTGTTTAAAAATCAACATCACAATGTTTAAATTTACTACCATTTTGATGAACATTACACATTTGTGTGTAAATTTTAATGAGAGTGAGAGGATTGTTTGGTGAGGCAACGAAGCGATTTCAAGTTCATTTCATAAGTCGTCATCAGACCATTGCCGATGCATGTCTTTATATCGTTTGCACTCCCTCATATTTTTTTCATTGAATGAAATAGTTAGTTTCTACCAAAATGGTTATTGCTCTTAAAAATCTTTATATTTTCTACTTGGTTTGCACACATTTTTCACCATTTAAGGCCAACAGCTAACAATTTCGTTTTATTTTACACAGCAATAAATCTGCAAAGACGGTAAGCATTTTAGGAACAAAATCATGAACGTATCAGGGTAAATTATAGCGAACTTGTACACAATTTTGTTGAAATTTACACATTTTTTGTGTAATTTTACACATTTTAAGGTGTACTTCTAAATATATTTACACATTTTAAGATGTAATTTTGATCATATTCACACACAATATTGGTGAAATTTACCCATTTGAAGTTCAAATTTACACAGTTTTGTTGAATTTTACACACAAATTATGTAGATTAACACATTTTTTACTTTACATTTTTTGCACAGAAAGATGTAAAATTACACATTAAATGCTTAAAATTACTTCCGTGTGTAAAAATACTGCAACTATAGTAGGTAACAAGTTATCTCGCTAAATGATAGTAAAATTACACAAAATTTTTTTAGTGTGCTTCAGGGAAGTACTTTGATACCGTTAAAGAACTCCTACAGTATACTTTAAAAAAGTTAACCAGATGGACTGACAGTTGCGGACTGGAACTCAACTCCCACAAAACTGAACTTGTCCTCTTCACCAGGAAATACAAAATCCCACATATCGACCTCCCTCAATCAAGGGCACTAGCTAAAGTTTAGTAAAGTCTCATCTTCGATTGTAAGCTAAGCTGGAAATGTGATATACAGGAAAGGGTCCGGAAAGCTACGATAGCACTCTTTTCATGCAAAAAAGCCATCGGTAACAAGTGGGGACCTTAACCCCGAATTACCCACTGGGTGGCTATATATCTCGGTCGTCAGACCGATACTGACGTATGGAACGGTTGTCTTGTGGACCGCTTTAAATAAAGCCGTAAACCGCGACAAGCTAAGAAAGATCCAAAGCTAAGCTTGCTTGTGCATAAGCGGAGAACTACGCACCACGGCCTCAGCAGTACTATACACCCTGTTCCATCTTATTCCCCTTAACATTTTTAGCAGACAAAGATTTGCTATCACGGCTACTCGCCTCAAATCAACCTGTCAGTGGACCGATAGCGGGATAGGTCACCCCCCTATTCTGAAGACTCTAAGATCGCCGTTTAGAAACATAGACTTCACTATACCCCTGTTACAATTTGATAAGAACTTCCACACAACCATCCCTCCAAGGTCTTCTTGGGATGATGTATTCTCAGAAAGACTAAATCTAAGTCTCTCTTTCCGTCTTCCGGATCATTGTAGCGTCTTCCAAGTGGAAATCATGGCGATTAAGGAAGCTTTAACCTGGCTAAAAAACAACGTTATATCCGCCAAGGATATTTAATTTTTTTCTTTTCTGGGGCCATCAAGGGCCTGGAATCGGTTTCTATCAACTCTAAAGGAGCTTTAGACTGCCGTTCGTCTTTAATGGTGATGTCGGAGCAGTTAAACATTTTCCTGTGCTGGGTGGTAGGGCATGGACATTCCAGGCAAATGTAAGGCTGACGAACTCGCCAAACTTGGGACTACTCTCTCAATTTCGCCTAGTAAAAGCTTCTTAGGCATACCGATTTCGACATGCAATTTCATGACAAAAATTAGTAGTAGAAAGAACAAATCTCAGATGGACAAGTGGTTACCTGTCTAGTAATGAAACAGATTTGGACTAAGCTAGATCTTAAACGCTCTAGGAGTTTGATAGCTCTTAACAAATTACATATTAAATCTATAATCGGTGTCATTACAGCACACTGTCTGATAGGCAAGCATGTGACAAGACTTGGTGTCTACTCTAACGACTTTTGCAGGAGCTGCATGGATTAGGAAGAAGAAAACACTCTCAACCTTCTCTGCACATGCGCTGCTCTTTTTTAAGAACCGTAATCTTCACCGTGAAGTTTTCTTCTACAATGATCTTAGTGATCTTAGTACGACTGACCCAAAACGCCCCTTACGCTTCATTAATAGCTCGAAATGGTTCAACGAGTACGCAATTTATCCAGATTCACGTGGTATCATAATGGACCTACATAGGTCTTAGGGAGTTGGTTTCTTCGGACCCTACAGCCATTTCAAACTAACCTAAGCTAAGAGTAATAGCTACGGACACGGTACGATCCTGAAGACGCTATTGCCACATGGCAATTCAACTCTAACTGATGAAAATCCCTCCCTGGATAACTTTGACACATCGTAAGATATTTTTTATCCAGGTAGGGAGGACTGGAAAAATAATGCAAGTGTCAGGCCAGCCGAGCTTATGCAGATGAGATCGATATCCGTAAGAAATATCGCCATTTACATCGATAGCCAGGCTACGCTCAAGGCTCAAGGAATCGATCAACATCAAATCTGATAAAGTCAAATCTGACATAATGCTTAAAGCATTGTGCAGTCAGAACCGAATGAGACGGTCAAAAAGACAGATGAACAAGCTGACGAACTTGCCAGAAAGGGAGAGCTCCTTAAAAAAAGATTGAGGTTTTTTAACATCAATTGTGGGGTAAATTACAGTGACTGCCAACCAAAGGTGGTCTAGTTAGACTGGACATAGGATATCTAAGGCTCTCTTGCCGCGTTTTATCGGAAGAAGATCGAAGGGACTAAAAATGAGCAGCGACAAGCTTAGGGCTTTAGTGGGATTTCTGAAAGGACACTATCTCTTGTGGAAACACACAAAGAGGCTCAGGTTTTTTGACACGGATATTTGTCACTTTGAAGAATATATATATATATATATATATATAACGTTCTATAAATATATATAACGTAAATATTTGTCGCGAGAATATAACGCACATACTGTATGAATGTGAGGCAGTTTCGCGTATGCGTAGGAAATTTTGAGGGGAATATTTCCTTGAACGTTTACACAAACTTTAAAGGCCTTCTTGGCTATTACAGGGAAATTGGCTGCTTCACCAGGGAGAATGTTGAAGTCGTTTTGGCCTTTTAAGTTTTGTTGAGTTTCTGATAAGTTCATCTGGTTCCCCATAGATGCGCGATGGGCCCTTTTTGGTGCCTTGCGTAGTGTCTGTGTAACCCTTTTCACCTCACTACAGTTAAAGCTAACCTTACCTAACCTAAATTTTTAGTTGATTGGTGAAATCTTTAGGTTAGGTTAGGTTAGGCTGGGTGGCTGCCCCCGCTAGCCGGGGCACAATTAAACGAGGACCTAAATTATAACTACCCGTTTGGGTGGGAGGGGTCTAGACAACCAGTGACGGTGTAAACCTGTACCGAAGGTCACCAATCAACTATTGATTGACTGCAGACTTACCCGATGGTAATTGGAGCTGGGGCAACCGTTACGGTGTGAACCATTGTCAACAGGGTTGAGAGGTGACAGTGAGAAACTTCCTGAAGAAATGGTGGTCTCGTAACGGTTGGACTCCAGATGGGAATTCGCCTTGAGGATGGAGAAGGGGCGGACTTGGTGTTGGAATGGTTTCTATGTGAAAAAAGCCCGGCAGGGGCAACCGATTTTGGCATAATCTATGGTGAAATGAATATATTTAGAAATTATTATATTTCATCGAAAGATTTATGTCTTTCTTTCATAAGGATATGTTTCTTTCGGTTAAATCTATAACAACATCTTATATTAATATAAATTGAAGGTATAGAACAAAATTACTATGGAACAGCAGGCGCAATCAAGTATTTAATATACAGATTGTATTTGATGTATTGAAATTCAGTATGTAGTCAAAGCTGCATACCAAGCCGGGGCAGAATCCACTCCAGAGGTATTTATTGCAAAGCCTTGTAGGTAAGTTTCAATTCATCATTCAAAGAAAATCTGTTGTTCGTAGGTTTTAAGGTATTCTCTACTCTTTTAAAATCCATTATATTAGATTTACTTACATAAGTAAATACTTGATTCAATTTTTTTATGTAATGTTTTAAAACTTAACACAGCTATCTGTTGTCTGTGATAGACTAGGTATTTTTTCAAAGTATCTATATGTTAATGTCTATCTGTTCTTTGAAAACATTCAAGTAACACAACTTCTCACTTGCTTCTCTTAAAAAATAAATGAAAATAAATGAATTCAACAGCAAAAAGGATAGGTTCGCGTTCGACACAGAGCTGAGTAATTTACTTAAAAAATTCCATCAAAATTTGATTGATCTCCGCTTAGATCAGTCATGCATTCCACCCACTGCAATCAGACAAAGATCTTTTGCCCCTCTCCTTCGTCTGATGCTGAGTGTGTTTCTATGCGAGACAACGTCAACACGCCTTATTCACTTCCCCATTCCAAAGGCTTACTGACGGCAAATGAAAAATAGATTTCTCTTCCGCGATAAACATGAGTCCATGATTCTCAATGTTCGATATTACACTCTTGGAAAAGGTGTGCGCGAGCTGAGGCTGTCTAAAACCGTATGTTTCTTTTTTTTCGTCCTTTCGGTTACCATTCGCGAGAATCTGGTTGCCATCAGGGTAATTCTTTTATGACGCTTTTTGCCTTCAACTTCTTTCCATCCTCATCTCCTTCTCCAATAAAAGGTGTACAAAGGAAATTTTCAAGGAACAAATAATATAAAACAAGGGAATGACGACGACTACTACGAGGACGGCGATGAACCTTTTGTTATTGGTACTACTGCTACGGTTCAGGTTTTTTGCTCTGCACAAGCACAGGTATTGTCCTTTTAAATTATCAGGTTGGGAGTTTCAGTTAACGACCTGACCTTAAATGTAACACACCACCACGATGAATGTAGGCAGGTATGGTATGCTATCGTCAAAGACCATTATTGGCATGATGCATGAATCACCATTCTCCTCATCATCTTGATTCTTGAGCCGACGAAGATCATCGTTATGTTCTTGGAAGGAATATTCACGGCCGTACATTTATATGTGTGGGTATGTGCATATTTTTCGTTAGCGTAGTGCCTATGTAGGAACTGACATTGTGTGAGTTAAATTTAATTTTTTCAAACTAGGTACCGTACATACCTACTATAGGAAAGAGTATAAGGATATTCGTTTATTTACCTTAATTATTGTGATTTTATGAAAGAATGAAGCAATGAAGTGATTCATTATAATCAAAGGCTCGTTCAAAAGTGACATTTCTACCTATGGATGCCAGAAACAAAGTTTCAAAAGAGAGCAATCACATGTTAGTAATTGTGTAATACTTGTCCGGCTTAAAACTATAATCGCAGAAGTTACCAACGCGATAACTCCATATTAATCACAAATAAGTTCTACATTTGACCAAATCATGCGTTAACAACCAAACAACTAGGGCAAGTTGTAGTGGGTTTTTACCTTTCGTAAAATGTTTTATTCCTAGTAAAAGCAATTAAATTTTGTAATGGGCTGAATTTTCGTAACTTAGCAGGGTTGGGATTTGATGCACAGTTACAAAGAATTATATTTTAAGGATTGATTGCATTTGCAAATAAAGAACACAAGACTATATTATAAATTATACCGTCGTTTTTAAGGTCATCAAGAAGCTAATTATATTTAGTTGTAAAGTGTCTGTCCCCACTACTATAGTGGAGACAGACACTTCTCGTAAATCAATTTTTTTTAGAGATAGTTAAGTTATATCATGATTATACCCAATCCAGGCTTTATTAATTTTAACTCAGAGTTTGAAACACAGTGAAATAATCATCGAAAACCCCTAAGACCTTTTAAAGATAATGATCGAGACCGATAAGTGAATTGATTAAGCCATGTCCTCCGTCAGTCTGTATACCTATCTAAAGATTTAAGGTCATCAAAATCAAGCTACCCAACTAACATTTTACTCGTATAAGAGACTCTGCAAGAGCCTTAAAAGAGTTATGTTCAAGACTAAAGCTCTGAGAATTTTACTCTTGTAGATTGTAATAAGAGTCTTATACGAGCCTTACTAGCGTAAAATTGCCTACTTACAAGAGTTATTTAACTCTGATAAGTAAACTTAACCTCTTGTTGTAAGAACTGTATTCTCATTGCTACCTCTGCCAAAAAGAGAGGAAGATAAAATGCTGCAATAGAATTTTTTGTATATTTTCATAAGGACATAAAGACGAAAAGAGGCCAAGATACTTAAAAATAATGAAAATCGATTTGTACGATGGCCTTTTATATCTCATAAATCCTTATGGCATCACTCTATTATTAACTTTTCAAAAATGTTTTTCTTACATTATGGTGCGCTTAAACCTGGTGCGGCTAAAAATATATCAGCTAAAGTAAGCATTTTGCTTCTGAAAAAGTTAAGGGAATCAAAAGTTAAGGGAATATTTGATATTATTCAAACACCCCACAAACATTGTTTACCATGCCACTAGCAATTAGTTGTAGTGGTATGGCAAACAATGTTTGTGGGTTTAGTTTTTTAAGGAAATATAATGTGTATTTATCCAATGGCAATTGTCATCCTTCTGTTCCGTCTGTTTTGAGGTGAAAGGTATTTGGGAACCCTTTAAGGAAGAAAAAGTTGGCCTTTTTTTAACAGACAATGGCCGAAGAAATAAAGTTGTCTTATAAGATTAACGATTTTATGATCAGAGCTAATCTCTCCTTAAAAGAGTTGCACACTTATTACAAGATTAAAGCTCTTATAAGACTCTTATTACAAGACTTAAGCTCTACAAGACTTGAAGTCTTATACCAAGAGTCTTTAAAGAACTAAATATACTCTTCTACTAAGAGTTTAGCGCTACAGGAGGATACTCCTTTTACAACAGTGCTACGAGATCATTTTTGGATCTTAAAACAAGATTTTATGCTCGAAGAGTAATAAGAGTATTATAAGAGTCTAATAAGAGCTATTTTGACGTTTTAAGAGTGTAACTCTCAAGAGTATGTTAGTTGGATAGAGAGCAACCAGCTGTGTCCCAAGCAGAAACTTGGGACACAGCTTGGTTCCTTTTTTGCACAAAGTGTGAAAATTGGTGTATCTGCCAACGGTCACCCCTCCTATTGAACGAAAAGCTTTTTGGTCAAGTTAGGAAAACACACCCAACACCGAAGTCTAGGACAAAACATTACCATCGACAGGTATAACTTTGAAGTAGTTAGGGTTCCGCTATCAATTCAAACAATGACACGAGCGCTGAAATCAAACGAAGGATAAATCTTACCAATCGCTGTTTCTTTGGCAAATGAAGGCAAATGAAGAAGGCAAATGAGTAGCAAAGCCCTTTCTCGAGCAACTAAAATGTCCATGTATTTATAAGACCCTCATCATCTCAGTCCTGCTTTACGGTGCAGAAACATGGACCCTGTCCAAGGCGGATGAAAACACTTTAGGCTGCTTCGAGAGGAAAATTCTTCGGACGATTTACAGTCCCGTCTGCATGTAGGAGAGTGGAGGAGGAGATATAACATCGAACTGTAAGGGCTGTACAGCGATACCGACCTAGCCAAAAGAGTCAAAACACAACGTCTACGATGGCTGGGTCATCTAGAGCGGATGGACACCAACGTCCCGGCCCGGAAAATCTTCCAATCCAGGCCGGGGCGGAAATTATATAATTAATAAATTATTAATTATTATTATTATACAGAAAGAAGGATAAGAGCCTTTTCCTCATCAGGTCGATGTACTCACCCTAACGCCCAAAAAGTAGTGCCTTCGGCGTAGTCGGTGATTGCATTTTCATAGGAAAAAAACAGGGGTGCCTAAGAATACTGATGTGTTAACAATTATGCAATAGCAGCATGGGACAATGAGAAAGCCTTTCATGCACTAAAAACTTTTATAACCTTAGCATTAATGCAGAAATGGTTTCGTGTTCAGGACTCGCTGCTACCTAATAGAGCGTCAGCCTTAAATTGAGAGAATTTCTAGTCAGCGCTTCAGCTTTGATTGTATAACGCCCGTAACTAAAAAGCTAGCTGATTATACCACTTTTGTCACTCATAAAGGCATAACTCACTTGCGGGATTAACGTTTTGTATTTCTAAGCGGAGTTTCTATGTTCCCGGCTAAGCTTAGCACCCACTTATTTTCGGTTATTTTCCCTCCTTTAGTACCCCATTCCACTGGGGTACTAAAAGACCCCAGTGTAGAGAGAGTTACAAATATAAACATACAAAAATAGTAACGGTATTATGCCCAAGACCTGAAGGGCATAGTTATCGAGACCGTATTCTGAGCTCAAGGATGACACCTCAATAATTATATGACACTTATAAAATAATTGGCTTTAAAGCACCTGTTGGTTGCTTTCATTTGTTTTTCAAATACTTGCTCTCTTACGGGAAACCGTAGCAAGAGTTGTCGGTTAAAGTTAGCATCAATTTAATATAAAGGTCCCTGACGATGTTCGCCAGGAAGCGTTCGAATGAGCATAAGACCCATTTCACACACACCCGGCAGCCGGCTAACGGGCACCGGCTAAGTAAAGATTCGTTTTGTTATCTTTTAGTTAATTTAGTTTTTTCTGCATTGACATTGGCATTATGCGATAAAATCTTTTTATAAATCGGGTGCAATAGGGTTTCGGGTGCCAAGCAACGTCTTTTGGGATTCTATAGTTGGTTATTTTTGGGTGTTATTTTCAAACTTATTTTGATGTCATATCCTTGGCATTTTTCCCAACTATAATTTATGGGGATTTCAATGCACCATGGCCACCTTGGATGTGTTTCTTAAAACGCTTTTAAACACGATTCAATCATGACTTACCAGTGCTTTAGAATCCTCATTGTGGTAGATATCTCTCTCCTCGCTTAATAGTTTGTTGTCTAGACGAATCTGCTACTAATCCATTTGGTATTGATATATATATTATACAACTTCAAATAAAACACAAATCACTCATCTTATTTCCGTCCTAATTGATTTTAAAATACCTTTAGACTTCGAAATTTCAGCTATGCTGAATTTAAATTTCTAATTTTCACGAATTTTCACAAACACTGTCGCGTGCACGAAAGAAGTGTGGACATGCACTTGGGTATCGATAGCTGCATGAATTTGTTTAAAAATAGAAAGTGCGCAACAAATTTCACTTTCAATGCACATTCCTAGCTCGATTCCCTTCTTAAAATACTGCAAGCACTATTAAACGCCACTGGATCTAATTTTTATAAGGGAAATTTAATCTTCACTCCGACCATGATGGCACGATGATCGCAGAGCTGGTGATCGGTATTTTGCATTTCTTATGAGAAGTGATATTTGATCGATTTCACAAATCGGGAACATGCAGACACAAGTGCAATATAAAAAAATTACTGCCTAATGATGCACCGTTTTCTACGATCAATTGCGTGCGATCACCTCACAAATCAAAATCTCGCGATCGAATTTCGAAGAAGCAACCAAATACACGTCTCGGCCCGATGCGTCGGAATGCACAAAACGTAAATAATTATTTTTTAATGTGCTACTCTTCTGGGAATGTCGTTTGGACGTTTAAAATAATTGCGGCTACCTGTCACGAAACCCACCGTTATTTTATGATATTCAAAAAAATATTTGACAGGTAGATGTCGGATAACATTGTATCACAACTGGTGGATGATATTTCTCACGTAAACGTCGCGCACTGACTGTGCTGGAGCGGCCTTAGAGTCATTCGCTGAGCCCGGCTTGAAGACAGCATTCAGCTAGTCAGCCACCCAGCATGAGAGCATCTACACATGGACAAGATTACTCGACCGTATAGAAATACACAGGCAAGGTAAGGCATACATAATTATGCCTTGGGGAAGGTAGATTTTTTCTTGGTTCGGTTTCGCTGTGTGAAGGAGGAGAAACGGACTGCGCTGTTCAAAACAGGTAGCAGTAGGAGAACATATGAATCCAACAGGTAAACCATTGTTTAGAGTCAGCAAACATAGGTGTACGTTACTTTGCTTGCGCACATGGGTGTGATTTAATAGAAAATACCTGGTGCCGTAGTATGAGTGAATGCAGGCTCATAGGTATGCGGGAAGTTACAATGACACTTGACGGATGAACTTAGGTGAGTTAATGTCGTTGCGATCTGGACAACCATCGCAAATCAGAATTTAACAAATAAGAGCACCAAAATTTTTATAAAGTCTGTTATTTGGAAAATGAAAAGAAAATCTAATTACATAGGTAATATATTTAAACTTATAAATTTATGTCTATTTTATTTACCCTATCTAACCCTATGTCTGCCTTTAGTTTGATGAAAACAATTAGGTATACACTTATCCATAGATCGCTGAGATGCTTAGATATACCTTAAAGATTATGAACTTCTTCAAAGTTTCTCAAACACTTCTTCAGAGTTCAAATGTTGATGCTTTCAAATAATTTTATGTATCGCTTAAAGCTACCTACATATAATGAATTTCACTCACAGGCAAGCATTTTTTAGTCTGATTTTTTAATGTTTACATAATGTACTTGGTCTGTATTTTGTTACCTTATTTTTATTCTAATGAAAAAAGATGACTTTTTGGAATCAGTGCTAACCTCATTATGCTTAGGCATTTACGAGTAGGATTTTACATTACGACTAAGGGATTTTAAATTAATTTTCTCTGACTTATATGACCGGAGAAGAAATTTAAGTTCTCTCAATAGTCTATTCCTTTTGCAAGAGCGCTCCACTTAGGTGAGGCAACAATAGTGACGACCCCGCTAACCCTAGTTTGTTTTCGGGGTTTAATCCCGAACCCCGAAATCATACCCCTTCCACCCATTTTCCATCACATCCCAAATCATAAATGAATGGAGAACCTACAATTTTTCTACTCCAGGCGGTACTGCCAATTTCTAAATTTCAATTTCCTGCCAATTTCATCTGTTGGCAAACTGAGAGTGAGTGAGGCTTCTACTCAATGCAATGCTGATGTTGACGCTAAGACTCGGGATACTTTTATGGTTGAACGGGCTCCGAAAGAGGCGGGCCCTGCATTGTGCCTGACCATTGGACAGCGGAAGACGAAAAAGAAGCTGCCGATTGGCGGCGCAAGGCAACTTTACTGACTGAAGGCGAAGGCACTCCGGTCGACGGCAGCGTGTATAAAATATGACAGGTCGGTGGAAGTCTCACTAACTAAAACTTCTTCGGCTTATCAAACACGCAAGAAGAAGCGAGTTTCTGGGACTGACGTGGTGATTGCCAAACATCTTAGGTCTTCAATACTGAAGCCTTATCCATACAACTAAATTAAAGTAAGGCGTCTGCATGCTAGTACAATAGACCAATCCATGCGTCCGAGTGCTGCAGCGGATAGTATAGCAACCTTCGACAAAAAAAATACTCTATTTTGCTTTATCAGCTGAGAATAAAGTTATGGATATCGAGAACAAAAAAGGGGGTCGCATCAATTTCCAGCGGACGAAGGGTGGCCGGACAAGGTAGTCCGTTAAGTTGAGAGGCTGATAGGGGGTCAGGGGGTGTCTTTAAAAGAAGTTAAGTGACTTTTTTATTCAAAAAATACGCCACAAACGTGTTTCTACAATCAATATATAATGTTTATGTAGCCCCATCAAATATTGTGTGTAAATAATATTATCATATTACCTTTAACATAAAAATATTTTTTTTTTAATAAATTCAATTTAACTTTAATTGCCACAATATAATAGTAGATTGTTGTTTCAAGACATCCTGCACAAAAAAATTATATTTGATTTTAAGCACCTCTGTACATGCAAGCACGAAATGAGGACAGCAAATTACGGATATACGTTTAAGAATGTGGACCCTAAACCCTAAACGTACTCCTTGATACGAATCAACTATCTTGAACGGCTTATCGACGTGTATCTGAGAAAGGTGAGGCCATAACTACTTATCAAATTAAGAGCATGTGTGCAGATCAGTTGACACTGCACTGCATAGCGTAGTAGCAGTGGATGAAAAAATGTTTGGAACACAAGGAGCACACTTTGGGTGCGTTTGATAACATTGAGGCAGACGCGATACTGCGTATCTTGAGAAATGCTTACCTACGTATATCAGTCTATGCTACTAAATCGGGCTCATGTTAAGCACACGAAGGATTAAGAGTTACTTAGGCGAAGTATGCCACCAGACGGAACGTCAGGAGAGGAACACCGTAATGATGTGTCCTATCTCCGCTTATATGGATCCTGGTAATAAAAGAATTGTTAAAAACCCTGGAGAAGGAAGGCTTCATTGCAAGCGCATACGCAGACGAGGTTTCATTCCTGATTTTAGGTAAATTCCCATAAATTCTCAGCGATCGACTTAGCTACGCACTTCATATTAGTAACTGGGTTGAGGGTCCAGGACTGGGATATAAATCCTTATAAGAATATCTTGTTTACAAGGAAAAAGGCCTTTATTCCAGCCTTTATCGGTTATCTGAGTAACCGATGTCCAAAGTGTTAAGATACCTGGGCGTCATATTGGACTCTAAACTCAGATGGGAGGGATAATATAAAAGATCGTGTCAAGCGGGCAAATGTGGCATTGTACGTCTACCGCAGAACGTTTGGCAGCATGTGGGGAATGCAACCAAACATGGTATACTGGGTGTATATAGCAGTTGTAAGACCAATCCTAAATCACAGTGAAGTTGTATGGTGGAAGGCTAAAGAAAAAAGTGTCATCTCTTTAACCTCACCAAAAGTTCAAAGGGCAGCCTGCATGGAAATAACGGGGCCCCTAAGGACCCACCCACCACATCACTGAAAGTACTACTCAATCTCACACCTTTGGGCATACACTGCAGCAGCGAGGTAGCAGCAAAACAACTGTCCGCCTTAGGCAATCCGGGCTGTGGTCCCCAAGATCTTATGGACACGACTATGTGGAAACAGGTCCCCCAAGGACCACATTAACGACAGCACTGGAAGTACTACTCAACCTCACACCTGTGGACATATACTGCAGCAGCAAAACAACTGTCCGACTAAGGGAATCCGGGCTGTGGTCCCCAAGATCTTATGGACACGATTAAGTGGAAACTCAATGGGTTGCCTCCATAGATGCCCGAGGCACGGATTACCTTTCTATGACATTTGCTTAAAACAGGATATTCGCTACTAGAATACCTGAAGGGTGTGAATGGGAAGAAAAGACTATCGCAGGACATTACGAGATTACCGTTTATACTGACGTCTCTCAGTTGGACGTACCCTCGGCAGTTAATTCTTCAATGAGCTCGAAGATATTAGTAATGCGGATCTATAGGACCCCTTTATATTTGCATACAAATTCGAATGGGTTGAAGAGAGCGGCACTTTGAGCTTTTAACAGGGGTTTATTTAAGTGGTCAATGGACGCAATGGTTGGTTGCAGTGAGCCGTGACTGTTTTTCCAGAGATATCCATCAGTGTAACATAACTTAAATAATGAGAACACTGAATATGGCCTGGATGATTGAATCTCATCATCATCATTTTCGAAATGCCGCTTATCCTTTAAAAGGGTCGCGGAGCGAGGGTGGCTAAATGGTCTTTCCATCTTTCTCGATCCTCCGCCACCAACTCAAGAGACTCCGGCGCAATCCCCAGGCGGGACTCAGAGAGGTTCTATACTTGAACCTACCACCTGTTTCTTGGCCTATCAGGGGGGCGACGCGCTCGCATCTTAATGATTGAATCTGCCTGACAAATAAAATTTCACTTCTGAATGTTTTTGGAGTCTACGGTCTGAAACATAATTTTGTGAATTTTAAATTCGCTGGCCTTCCTGGATTCTGTCTTAGTCTTTGGTAAGCGTCTTCGTCTGAATGGTCAGCCATTTTTATTTTTACACAATAAAAGACTCACAGAGCAAAGTGGAATTTTCACGTTTAGCTGCCACGGAACCCCTGTTTCTTATGCAGCATGGCCCATGCTCTGTCGAGTTTTTCTACAGTCCTTACATCACCCACACCCAGAATCGCAGAAGACTTGTTGTATGTTGCACTCGTTATTCGCTCTTACATGTCTTCACGTAAACAACGACGCGACGCACGTAGGAAAACCAAACACTACCCGAGGAAGAACGCCCAAAGCAATCGCACCGAGAAGAACAACATAAACAAACTCTATAGTGTGAGGAGAGGTAAGGTATCACTTTACTTGTTAAAGGAAAACAAATCACGCGAATGATACCTTCCCCCCAACCCCCAACCCCCACCCCTTCATAAAATAATGACGCCGCTTCCGCCCGCCACTGCCTGTCTGGCTAACATGCATCAGCGACTCTTCAACTCTTGTGAGAGTCATTTATTTATTCAAAAATTTAATTACGCCACGTATCTCATGTAACTAGAAAGATTTAAATGCATTCTGACTCGAAATAATATCTAATGTAAGGAATTTATTCAGCTTTATATTCAAACTGAATTATTCGATGCTATACGGGCTTGATGCAAGGTCAATAATTTGTTGGTGTCTGGTGTCTCGCACGTATGTAGGAGTAATACACATATAAGAATAGAATAATATAGATAACATTAATGCTTTTCTTAATTTTTAATAGCGTATAAAGCTCTAAAATCTATGCAATTATATCTATGCGATGCAATTATTATCCCAAACACCTCTCCCTTAAGTTCTTCATCTTTGACGGTTTGAGGTTGTCCACCCGACAAATAAGTGACGACGGAAACACAGAAGAACATGATAATGAAGCAATGAAAACTGTTTCATCGAAATCACATTTTTCGAGGTGAGGAGACGTCATAACAAAAGAGCTGTCAATGAACAAAACTAAAGTTTTCTTTAAGACTCACCTAGTTTTTTTTTTAAATACTTTGACGGATGGAGGTTAAAACTCCAAAATCTTCAAATTGGTATATTTTAAAAATGCACCACTATAGCAGGTATATACTATCAAAATAGCCGAACTCTAAACTGCGAACTCTGAAGAACACATATAAATTAGATTATGTGAGGAATCGACATTACTATCCAGAACAGAACCAGCAACAAAAAAAAATTTATTTAACTGCAGGCAATATTACATGTTAAATCGTAGGTATAGTTTGTAACGCCAGTAAAATAAAATGGAGGATGGCTAAGGATACATGTGCGAGGTTATGAGTGGTGATAATAGTCGAAATTTTTTTCTTAATTGCAGGAAAATAATAAAGCATATTTCCTTTAGGGTCTATTTCCACTTGCGACACTACAGACGCCGTAGACAATTGGGATAAGCTCAAAAAACATTGGGGCTTACGAGAGCGACGTACGACGGCAGCTGTCGATCTCGAAAGGTTTTTGGTATGGCTCAATGTACTCAAAAACTTTTTCGTCGCACGTAAAAGGCCAGGCTTAGCAGGATGAATCTTAAGAACATAGTTTGGTACACTGCCTGGTAGAGAGAAATTTAGTCAGAATTTAGTGGAAATCTCTATACCTAACGATTTCTGTAAAAGTTGCACAAACGAACCATGCTTTATTTTCCGTACATTTATTCCGCTTGTCAGCCTTGAGAAGAAAATCATAGGCGAATATTTTTCGAAGATTTAAACGATCTAGCCAGGCACGACTTACTCTTAAATAACCTTACTACACACTTCGCCGACATGCGCTTACCTACAAACCGAGTCTAGTTACTTTCGTTACCACCCCCTACTCTATGCCACTCAAAATTTCCTATCACTGAAAATATGTTATTTTCGTATGTAAAAATGAATTTAACTTAATTAGTTAATGATGCCAAATTATAGATAACAAAAATTAAATAAATAGAGTGGCGCAACAGCTCGAGGTGAACCAGGGCCAACTTCTCAACAATGTATGCTGGTGTGTTGATTTCTTTACATACAAGGATTATAATTATAGTATTGTATTATAGAATAATTATAGATGTTGTATTAAAATTGTATTAACTGCGACAAGGAATTCAAAAGTCTAAAATTTTCCGCGTTCCTATAAGCAGTGACATATAACTGAAACTGATAAGCAGTGACATATCACTGAACCTACTGACACATGAACTGAAAAGCTAAGTACTCCATGTGGTCACTTCCTAATCGAACTGAGTCCTAGATCAATAATTCTCAATTTTGTTCAGGGCTGATGTCGCACTGAAAGAGAAGTGTTTTTCATAAGACCCCCTATATATAACAGCTTTCAAAAGGTCGCAAATGAAGCTAAACCTACGTTTCCCCTTTTATAAAAAAAAAACACCTGCATGCGTCGATTATAACCTCTTATAGTTCTGCCTTTGTCTGCAACTGAATGAGGCCTTCAACAAAAGTTATCTTGCTCGCTTGTAGGACAACAAAAAGTATTCACACAGACATGTGGTGAATACCCTCCAATACCCTCAGCTGCAGTTAAAAATCTCTAGAGAGATACTTGGAATGTGTTTTCCTGTAGCTGGCCTAGCGAACACTTACGGAATTTTAATTGCCCATTTTTCTTGCTTTTATTAATGTGATTATTCTATTCCATAAACGAACGAAATAGACAAACTAGGAAAAGAAAGACTAAGCCACATTGAAAAGAAATTATGACCGACCTGGGCACCGCTGGCTGGCAAAGGCACGTCTGATGGTATCACCAGTCTATTGAAAGGAGAAGTGGTCAAACACTGCACAAAGCCGTGGAATTTACTTCTTCCACTAAAATGGTTGCGCTTTGTTTCAAAGAGATTTTTCAATGGAATCTTCATAACCCGAGGTGGTGTATTCGACGTGCCTACTGAAATCTGACTTCTTGGTTTTCTCTGAAAAAATCAATGTGTCAATTTATAGGGCTCTTGTTTTTACCGAAGCTATGTGGTGAATTGTTGAAATCGATTTCCGTTTCTTTGAACAGGTTTTTTTTGAGTGTATTCATTACGAATTAAGAAGTCGATTCTCCATAATAAAAACAACTGTTTTGAAATTTCAACATCGTTTGCGCCATCATAACTAGATAGTATGTGATTTGAACATTCTGCAGTAGATAGACCTTTTCAGTGACGGTGGTGAAGTCTCACAAAAATAACTTAAGTTACTTACAAATCCCCTATTTAATAAAGCGCCGTGTATCCATGTTAAGCTTTAAAATTTTTTCGACAGCTTTATATAGGTATACAGAGATACACAATGGCCGCTGAAAGTTCAAGTTAGAATTTTTAATGCAACCACATTCAGGTTGGTCGAGATATTAGACCTCCTATGAAAGGATTTTCTTGAGCAGTCCAATTAAAGCCTGACTTTTTGGGGTGCCGTGGCGTAGTAGTCCTCGTAAGTATGCGCTTACTATGGGGGGTGTCAGGGTTCAAATCCTACCTCTGTCATCGCGAAAAGACTCGTTATTTTTCACGGTCCGCACCTCCGCGAGAGTCTGACAAACAATCCGAGAGTAACATTTGTCTCGCGAAATTTCTCGAAGTGATGTTAGTCTAGTAATTTGTCTAACACTAAGTCGGCGATTGTAAGTGAAAAGGGGTTCCCCATGGTATGCCATACCATGTATATGCTTTAAAATTTATTCTAACGAAATAAATGACACAAAAATCTTAAAGACAAGAACTACCCAAATGAAGTCATAAGGAACCTAATGCTCAAGCAGAAGCTTCAGTTTAATCGAAAAAACGAAAGGAATACAGAAGCAGCCAATAAAAAAGGAATCTATGTCCGAAAATTTCAAACACATAATCACCCACAAGACGTAGGACACATATCTAGCGCAAAACATGGACACTCTTTTCCAAACTGAAGGGCAAAATGGATAAAAACAAAAGCACCGATGTTGTTTACAGGATTACATGCAATTAAGAAGAATGTGGCCTGTGCTACATCGGGATTACAAAACAGTTCCTTGGACAGAACTTTTTTCGCCATTTTCGCATCTTCCGTTTTTTTTCGATACGCTTATTCCGGAATATAGCTTTTCTGAGAGGATACAAGATTTCTGTTCCAGGAAAGTAAGTTTTAAGTCATAGTTCAAATATTAATTTGTTATTTAGTTCTGATCCCATTCTTATCGCTTAGAGTAAACATGATGAAAGGGGTTTGTCGGAGACAAGAACTAAGAGTGTGGGGTGTATGTTAAAAGGGCAAACAAAAACACTTAATGGTATTTGATCTTACTCCAGGCATTACATTGTTAATAAACAAGGCAATAAGCATTAAAAGAACCCAAGAACAACAAAAATTCCCGTAGAAATTTAAGTACGAATAGCATTTCGTATGTATGATTGGGAAATTTTTAAATCAAATGATGAAAATAGCTGTAGATATTTTAATACATTTAAAATAAATATCCAGGTATAATTATGAGTGTCCTACTTAAAACTGCGGTTTACGGCTTCCAAATATTGACAGTAGGTATTCCTAGCTATTTTTGCAAAATCAAAACAAAATAAACCCCCTGCGAAAGTTTCCTCCAAAACTACACTTTCCTCCATGCTCCATTGGAGGAGAGTTATTATCGAAATGTTTCCAAAATAATACACATGAAAAATCTCACTGCGTAGGCTCCAGCTTCTTAATAAAAAAGGCATGAGTATGTACTTGGGAATACTTCTCACTTCCCCAGAGACACCATATCTTCAATTATCCTTGTCAGTAATTATTTAAGATTTATTTCGCTTGCGTTTATCATTTCTACGTGTGGCTATCAAAAAGTGACCCCGTTGTCCAATTCATGACCTACAACTAGATTTACTACTTTATTCGTAGGTTGGCTTGTGCGAAAAGTCCCCCAGAGATTTTGCTTCTTTTTTTTGCTTTTATACATCATGAGCATGTGTATTCGTTTTTCTTCACAATGCGTACACCATACTCGTGCAGACATTGATATACAATACATACACTTCATTTATTTCTTTGGTTTCTATTTATAAGGATATGTTTTTGTAGCCTCTATATTCTACTCTATGGCCAGGATGTGGTTTTAGTTATTTTATTTGTGTGTTATTCCCACGAGTAACACCACCAATGATAGTAGACAGCAGCAAAGCAAATTGTCAATCATGGGGCGTGCAACAGATGGTACGTGATTAGATTTAATGACTCTGGCGTCCCGACAATTTGACTCCTTACTTACGGCCACCAGCAATGCAATGGCATCAAATAATAGGCGTTTGCTTCGCAAAGGTACAACAACTAAATTTGCTTCGAGCTATAACCATTACTACCTTTATATCAAATCCTGGCTCCTTGGCTAACAGCACTTCAGAGAAGAGGCCAAATGTAGGTATTATAGTGTCACTGGGTACCACACGACTTAGGATTCCCCACCAAATTCAAATCACTTTTACTGCAAATATGAATTTAGGTGCGGATAGTCTAAAAGTGGTGGCTGCCATGTCAGCTGCCGATGCTATGTATCATCTTGCAGGGCGAATTTGGGTCCTTACGTAAGTTTCTACATTAATGCCATTGAAATGGAGTCGATAACCTACTGCGGCCAACGCAAGAGCATTTGTAACCTCGGCATTAGCTAACCAAGCAAACATAAGGGTTGTTAGAAGATTGCAATGTCTGTCCTTTGTCATAATGTTGCTTGTATTTAATTTATTTCTAAGATCAATGGAGTAAGACTCCGAATGACAATCTATTTTTATACCCGACCGAGGGTATATTAATTTTAATGCATAGTTTTTATCACTGTGAAAAAATCACCGCAGACTCTTAAGACCTTTTAGAGATATGATCGAGACCGACAGGTGAATCGATTAAGCCATGTCCGTCCGTCCGCATGTGTGATGGTCATGCTAGAAAGCTGAAACTTTGTACATGGCTTGGTTCTTTTGTTGCACAGGCAAAGTGTTAAAATTGGCTCAATCGGTCAACGGCCACCCACGCCCACTACTGGCTTCAATGTGAGACCACCTCTATTTCACTATTTTTTTCAAAACGCCTTTTGGTCAAGTTCGACAAGTTATAGGAATTTAAATTTTAGTACTGAACAATATTGGCCCAAGACCTTTAAAGAGACAAAAATTGGACCGCCCACAATATCGACCATGCCTACTTTTAACATGTTAGATCTTTAAAAACCTGATTTCTCGGAAAGTTGACTCCAAATCAAAAACAAAAATTTTATGACAAATATTAAAGATATCGCTATTTGCTAAGTTTGTTCCATACAAAGTTTTGAGCTCCGTCCACTTTTAGTGGGCGCTTTTAGGAAAGAACTGTTTTTTTCTGAAATAGTGTTCGCTTTAACTGTATTTTCTCATGATTCTAACGATATTACAATTAATTGATTTTAATTATATAGGACATGGCCTATACAAATAGTATATGAATTCGGGCCAAGAAAGTTTGAGATTTGGTGTAACATGGTATATAGGGTCGGGCATATAGAAGTTTGTCACAGACAAACTCTAACACTTACTCACTTTTTTTTAACCTAACTAATACCTACTATAAGTCTCATATAAGTCTATAAGTCCATAATCATAATGTCTGAATCTGTATACAGCCTCTAGTTGCGCACTCCAAGCAAATTAAGAACACCCCTCTTAATTGACCTATTTAAATATTTTGATGTATTTCTATGGCAGATTTGCATCATCATCACCGTAAATCCATATGAAAATTTCTCAAAAACGACAAAAGTTCTAGGCAACCAGTGTTGGAGTGAACCCATTAAAAAAAAAACACTCGACTACAGTTGGTGCTCCTTTCTTTTAACGTCTTTAAAACATCTCTTATACGGCGGAAACGCGAGTTTTTCACTGGCGGCTTCTGCAAGTGATCTGCGAAAAGTCAAAGCAAACCTAAGTCTTTTGTTGTCCTTCGTGCAATATCTATTATTGTGTTATTGTTATTAGACATCTATTTATTGTAATAATTATTTGCCTGGCTTGAAACTATAACCCTTGTTAGCAACCTTTAAAGCACATGGCTAGGACTGTATAGGATTAAATTTCATTACTTGCAAAAGACATCCTTTATATTATTTATTTAAAATCGGCGCCGAAGCTCAGAAGGAAATCCATACTACGCAACGGCACTCATACTTTTTGGTAAAATGCTGCAGAAAGGAAATTGTTTTCTCTAAACTCTCGTCGTAACTCAAAAGATCTTCTCTTTGTGTTCTTATGTTCCTTTATAGTTGGTATCTATACCTACAACCTTCATAGCAGGATCGTTTGTGGAATTTTTCCATAAAATTTTTTTGTTTACCATTCCTGGTCGTGGGAATCAACAACTTGTTTGAGAATTTTTCAATGAATTGCTGCCAGGTACCTACACCATCAGGTGAGTGTTAAATGAATTTATATGTGTCTGTGGATGCAGATGGAATTTTATGATTACGTATGGCAAACATGTGCTGCACCAGAGAGTCCGCTTTGGCGAAAATGCAAAAAAAACCTTCCACGGAATTCGACACATCTGTGAGCGCGGAAATTGAGGAGGTTGCAATGCCCACACTTAGATGGGTGCAAGGGGCCAAACCCATTCAGCGGGCTGTACGAGGAAGGCTGAATAAGCCGTTAAGCATTAAATTTGAATAGTTTAACTGGCAGCCATCGAATCTATTGAAATTCAATTGTTTGTGGCGTTTCTTTTGTTTTCTGATGACTATTTTGCATGGGTAGTTACTGGAATCGATAGGCTTGCGCCTATAGGATTGTGTGCGAAATGAGTCAGAGTTTCACGAAGTGAATTTATAAACTGTAAATTGCTATGCGTAAATTGGTATGTATTTCAACAGTATACGTTCTGGGCTAATTTCTGTAACAATTTTCTCAGGTCAATAAAATAAAGTATTTATTTTTAAATAGTAATATAATAATGAAATAATATAAACCACTTAATATGGTAGCGTGGGAGGGAGAACAAAAAAGAAACTCCGTTAATGAAATAAGTGTGCACTTTATTCGGTTTGGTGAATCGTTAATACTCTCCGTCTTAGTAGGCCCCTGTCGGTCCCCGACCGTATGACTTTGTAAAACTTTGGTGTCAAATATTGAATTTTATTTTAACTAAAGTCGATTTTGAAATTCACCTATCAGTTGAAAATCTACTTAAGTGTAGGAGGCGTGGTGTATGGTAGAGAGGTTGATCTGTTTTCAATAGAAATGCATATTTTGTTTAAGTATTGAACGAGAAATAGATTACAAGAGATGCAAGTTGTTATTGATTTGAAACAAAATTTTATAAATAGCGTTTTAGTAACTGTACCATTTTTATAGTGTTTCCGAGAAAATATAATATAGTTTTTGAGAAATAAAGAATTTAAAATAGGAACCCCTTTACAATGTATTTAAGTTCATAATTTTTAATCACAAACATATGCATTAAGCAACCATAGTTGGAGCAAAGTCTAAAATCAAATTTTGGTCAAACGGTTTTAAAACTTCGGCTTTGACGTATTTTCGAAAAAAGAAATCGTGAAAAAAGTTATGTCCCCACCACTGTCTCCGAAGCCATAAGGCCAAATGATTTGAAAAAATCACACATATCAAGAATTATTTGTAATTTTCGGGAAAACTAAAGAAAACTTTGAATATTAAGCAGATTCTGAGATTTAGTTCGAAAGCTTCAACTGAAAAGCTTCGGACTGAAAATTAAAATCAATTAATTCTAATCTCGGTATAATCAAAAGAAAATGCGTTGAAAACGAAAAATATTGCTTAAGAAAATCGCTTTTTCCTAAAAAAAAGCCCCCTAAAAGTTGGGCGGAGCTCAATACTTTGTGTGCAACAAACTTAGCAACTGACAATATCTTTAAATTTGTATTTAATTTTTTTTTCGATTTAGAATGAATTTTTCCGAGAAATCAGGTTTTTACAGATTTAATATGTTAAAGGTGGGCATGGTCAATGGTATCCTACGGAACAATGAGTTCCTACGCCTTGTCTAACTTGATCAAAAGAGATTTTGAAATAAAATGATATTTTGAGGTTGGCTGACAATCAAGACAATTGCGGGCGTGGCTGTGGGCAGATCGTACAAAACGTACAAAACGAAAACCCAGCTAGGTTTCAAGCTTCAGCTCTCTAGCTCAATTTTGAAGACCTAAAAAGTCATTGATACGGAGGGACGGACGGACGGACATGGCTTAATCAATTCTCCTGTCGGTCCCATTCGCATCTCATAAAGGTCTACGGTCATTTTTTCTTGTGTTACAAATTATAGATGAAACTTAATATGCCCTGGGGTAGGGTATAAAAAGTAACTCGCTAATATAGCTACCCAAACAGCCTTTCATATACAAACTAAGCAATAATTGAACGCTAAACCTTCGGCCTTAAAAAGGCCAACGGACTACTCCGTGTATGACTTGGTTCTTGACAGTTTTTTGTACTTTTAGTATGAAAAAATACTAGGTTAATTCTACATCACCTGAAGGTTCAAAGATAGGATTGAAGTTGAGAAATAAGGTAAGGAATTATAATAAACTAAATGTCGCTATATCCGCTACGTGTTAACGTAGCACTGGGAGTTTCTACATGGATATTTTGAATATAACATGAGGGTTTCAAGTGATTTAAACCCTCTTACAGCTCAGAAACCCGATTTCAATACATTGCACTCTGAGACGTTCTGAAGTAGCATTTCTAGGTGTTTGTGAGAGTTTTCCACCTAGAAATGCTAATTGAATTCGTCACCGCCTGGCACATTCAAAAAGACGAACTCAACTCAAGACGCCAACACCCAGGAATGCTACTTCAGTACGTTTTCGAGAGTGCCGTACTAAAGTAGGATGGTTTCAGGGTGTTTGCGAGAGTTTTCCACCTAGAAATACTAATTGAGTTCGTCATCGCTTGTGTGGATGTACTTTGAATTAGGGTTTCAATATACGCACCCGGGGTACGGTAAAATAAAAACTTAAGTCTACCAATATACCAGTTAAGGACCACTTAATTTTGTTAGTGCGTCTAAAAGTATGCAACTTTTTCATTGGGAAGATGAAGATAAATTTAACAGTGGTAAATGAATGCTGATATAAGAAAAAAGTGTCTTCTATATTTTTTTTTTCTTTTATTTTTTTTTATCATAAAAAAAGTTTCGATGTATTTAAAAAAAATTATGCGCTTAGAAAAGAATTGGGAAAAACGCTCTGTTTCAAACAAATATGTTTTGTGGTCATAGGTACTTACCGAGGGAAATTGTGTTGCCAACGCAACTGTCTAACTCTAACATCATACATTTAGCCAAAGTTAAAAAGCTGATTAGTGGGCAATCTTCGTTTTAGTAGGTAGGTACGCTTTGCTAGCCATTTTCGTTATGGTGCCACTTCCCAATTCCATTCATCCAGATACTGACCATGGCACCCACCCATACACTCAAGCCGATTGAGTGGCTTCGAACAATGAAAAAGTGGGTGTGTAGCAACGCAATCTGTCGGCTTCATATTTATCAAACAATTATTCTCTAAGAGACTGCTTACCGGAAATACAATTTGTACGGAAATGAATGGAAATAATGACGGTCTAACGAAATGAAACGAAAAAAGAACCGCCACAAGTGGGCAACCTAAACTGGCGTGATTTGGATTCGTCCCAGCTAGTTTAACTGCATTCTACACGCGTCGCACTCTGGATGAAAACCCATTCTCTAATCGATAGGCCATTGGCTTTCTTCGTATTCTCCTTCTTCAAAGGGTACAGCGTATTTTACAGTTATACCTTTCTGACCATAGCACCAGACGTAATGCAATAAGCATTGACCCACAACTGAACTGCCACAATGGGTCAGCATTCATTACACTATGCCCAGCCAAATCCGAGGAGGCCACACTCTTTGTGAAACCACATTATGAAACACGGTTTTGTCTTGATTTGCCTATTTTCTCTTCGGTTTTTTCAAATCCAATTAAAATCCGCCCAAGTGAAATGAAGTGTTTATATGCATCGCTAAACTTGCAGAATGTTGTGAAAAGTCAGCCAAGCTTACGTATCCCGTTATTGTTTGTTAAAGTAGAGTATTACATGTGTTGAACTATCTGGAAAAAGTGGCAAATTCCTTTTCACTTAAAGGTATTTGATTAGAGTTACTAGGTATAACATTGACATTGCATGAGCTCTTTTGTTTTGTGATTTGTTAGCTAAACTAGTATTCTAACAGAGAGCTACAGGTAATTTATAAATGCAATTAATTGGAAGAACTTTTTGTATTAATCTTCATTTTAACATCCAATCACGGAATAAAATTTTTATTTTATTAATGAACAGAATCGCGACAAGTTAATATATCTAAAAGTTAATATACCTAAGAGAAAAATTTATATCAAGGGAGAAATTAAGAGAGACCAATCATCTGTCATAATCTTTTTAAGTTGGATAATTCAGGCTGCTTATGGAACTGCTCTCTCTCCCAACGCTTGTCACTCTGTGTGCGGCTGTTTCGACACTACCGATAGATACGAGTAACTTTTTGATTATATTTTAAATGCCAAAATCATTGTTTACAATACAGGTAGCCAGAATTATACTTTATTTTCATAGCCAGAATTTGGCAAGAGGTCTTGGACACCCCTCTTGTCTCTGACTTAGTCAATTAGTCAATACACAAATTTGATCTCTTGTCGAGATCCCAGTACGAAAGACCTCGTAAAATGTTGCGAAGGTCAATTTCCAGCCTACAAACCCATGGTTAACAAATCTTTTTTAAGACCAAAGAGAATGTATATTTATCTCGTAGTTTTCAGGGAGGTCTGGTTTTTGTTTTAATTGGCACAGATCATGAACTTTTGGTAGGTCACGTGGGAAAACTTTCTTCCTCTATAAATTTGCTTAAAAGGATAACAAACAGGTTCATTGAAGTAGGCGCTGTGTTGTTTTAGAACTCCACAGGAATTAGTAGGAGTAAGTTAAACCTAGTAGGTATTTTGTCTCTAAAGAAAATGGATAGAAGCCATATAGAGAATGAGGAACAGAAAGCAATGATTCTCTTAGAAACTCATTTTCCCGGTTACTCTCCTGACACTTATGTCTGGAGCAGAACCAACACATCGAGACCTCGGAGGAAAGACTAGCAGATAGCGAGAGGCATTTGATCTAGAGGCATATTAGAATGGGAAATAAGCTCCGTTCAACCTTTTAACTCACTGTAGACGACATTTTACCAGCCCTATTACAAAATGGGCAAGAAATGATTCTTCCACGCTTAATAAGAATAGCAAAAAGAAGTCTTGCCCTGGGATATACCGAACCAATGGAGACGAGCAAAGGTTGTATTTATTCCAAAGGTGGAGAAAAAATACCCAACACAACCGAGGTGCTTAAGACCGATCTGCTTAACACCCTTTACGAGGAGGTAACTGTAATCCTAGGACACTTACCTAAGAGAAAAAGTGCTAAGCAGCTTTACCTCCGCCAGCATGCGTACATAGCGGGCAGATCGCAGATCTATCGAGACCGCTCTATTTCAGCTGACAGAAATTATCCAAATTGCTACTGACACAAAAGAGATAGTAATCTGTGCCTTCCTAATCTGTACCATTCATGAGACTTTCGGGCACGACACTGATATCAGTCATAGAAGTTTAGTGTTTAGGGTAAATCCTAAACAGTAAACTGATCTGGAAACCAACACAGAAGAAATCTCCAGAAAGAATACTCGTGCTCTTATGATTTGCAGAAGCCTTGCGAGTTAGTCTTGGGGATGTAGCCCGAATACTATAAGATGAATGTGCACTACTATAGTGACACCAATGATCACTTACGGAGCAGTAGCATGGGCAAAACGAATAATTCTGCGCATAACGACAGAAACACTTAAGAGCATGCAAAGACTGGCATGCCTCTGCAATTCTGCATTACCGAGGCTATGCAAACGTGTCCGACCGCGGCCATTGAAGTCCTTTTGGAACTTACACCACTACACATCGTGGTTGAGGAAAAGGCTAGGCAAACGATTCTTAGGATGGCTAAAGAGGGGGTTGGGAAAGAGAAGTGCAAACCTAACCTAAATAATAAATAATAAAAAGTAGGCAATTAGGTATTTAAGTATATTAGATTTAGTGTCAGAAACAACTACAAGTTCATCGGCACTAATTTTACCCGAGCTGATATCTTAACTCGGTTTGCAAACAGTTTAACAGTTCAACCTAAAAAAAAGTTCAAGACGCTTCCTTTAACGTTGTTCCAACTAATTATTTCATAATATTTATAAATTTTTTTGAATTTTAATTACGAAAATTTCTGAAAAAAAAGACTTACCTTAGATCCTGTCGCAACGATTGGTCACCCAATAAAATCTCCGTTCGTCCTTTTGATATGCTAGTTTGACTACTATGTAGCTGTTCGTATAACGCTGCAGCTGTCGCCCGTAAACTTTCATCAGCGCCAATTTCGCCGTCTATATTATCTTCGTCAAGTGTTGTAAGTAACTGGAATAGAATGAAAGTTTTAAATGCATTTTTCCTGCATACCATTTAGGTGGACTAAGGATATACCTCACGTCTCGGTGGATGACAGTTCGATATTAATAGATCACAATTGCTACTATTACCGTAGGGTATTGACGCCCCAGCTGCCTGATTAGACGCACCTATTAGCTGTGGCGGTACACTCACAGCCGACAGCGATAGGCTTATGTTAGTGGTATTACCAGCACCAAAATTACTAGTATTATTGCTATTATTGTTATTACATAGGTTACTATTATTTATTAATACACTACTGGTATTATTGTTATTATTGTTTAAAATGTTAGTACTACAATTATTACTTATTAGTAGACTGTTTGATTTGACAGGCTGTTGTGGATAATGAACCTGTTGGTGAACTGGTGCTTCAACTGTCAGCGGTGGCGGTGTAGTTGCGGTTTGTGCATCTACCAAGACCGCGTGTGATTTTAAATTATTTAAATTGTTACAGGCAACCAAGTTGTGGGGTTGCTTGAGTACCACTGTTCCGGCACTAGTGTAATTGTTAATTAAATTGTTACTACTACTTAAACTACAACTATTTCCGATTAATTGGTTATTATGATGATAGCTAACACCACTGTTCTGGTTAGTGGATGCCGCCGTTGATGATGTTGATGCGGACGACAACGTTGTTGTTGCTAGGGCTAATGGCGCTGGTAATGGTGTAACCGCCACCTCGCCTTCACCTGATAAATTGTTAGTAAAACACAAAGTGTCGGGCAGTATTATTCTAGTGACATTATTACCTGTAACGAATGTCCCTGTTGTTGTTGTGGCTACTTTGGTGTTACTGTGGTGTATTGTTGGAGTTATCGTTTGTGTTGATTGCAAATTATTGTAAAGACCAACTGATGGCTTATAATTTTGATTGGCTTGGCTATAACCACTAGTACTACTTTCACTGCTGCTAGTTGGATAGTGATTTGGTATCACATTTACGGCAGTTGCAGGTACAACTGATCCAGCTGCGGCAGATGTTGCTTTTATTACTTTTTGTGTTGTACTGTTGGCGTTCTTGTCGGATGGTATCACCGTATTAGATGTTGCCGATGCAATCACCGTTGATGATGATATTGGTCCAATAGATGCCGCTGTGGCAGTTGTTATCGTAGATATACCCGCGGTTATGTGATTACTAGTAAACGATGTCACATAAATGGGTGACGCTTCCTTGAGGAAACTCAAATCTTGACTTGTCGTTTGGCCACCTTTTATACTATTTTGCTGATTCAACTGAAATAACGATATAATACAAATGAAAATAATTTTGGGTATTTACTGCAATTAGCCTTATAAAATAAAAGAATAATGTAATGGAGGTAGAACAATACAACTAAAACAAACTATCTGTAGGTACTCGATTTTTACTGTTTTGATTGGTTTGACAAAAAAAAAAACAGATACTCTTTTGAATAAACCCCTTAAAAAATCATGCTGGCTACTAGTGTATGTGTAACCCACCGAGGTTACATGGTTAGTTGGTTTCCAATATACTAAAATGCCTAGTTTGCCCACATGAATGTTGGCATTGTAGCCGTTCATCTGTCCGTATGTACGGAGTCATAAGACATTTAAACTTAAGGCAGAGGGCTGAACCTTGACATGTCGCTTAGCTGTTATTTTGCAGACTGTAACTTAAAAATTGGCTCACAACTACCACGCTTGCAGTTATTTTGTATTATAGTTATTATTCAAAGCTCTTGAGCTTAGGTTTCAATTCGCATTCCATTTTTTTAGCAGATAATTCTTAAGCGGACGAAGAATTAACTGCTTTTTGAAAATCGATCCACATTTTTACAATATATTAACACGATAAGTAACTAAACTTATCACTAGCAAAAAATTTTAAGACTTTTTAGTTAAGTTTACTTTAGTGCATCCCGAAGGGCAAATTACTATTAAGTTTACTACAAGCGTACTAAAACTAGGTCCAATACCATACACAAATAGCGTTCGGTTTTGGTTAAAATGGGGGAACATAGTTTTTACTGAAAATTGTCTATTTCTAGTATTCTAGTAAAAGGAAACAACCTGGGGTTGAATCGGCTAAGGTTGATCTGTGATTTTCACATTTCGTGACAGTCAATGTGATCAAACAGTCGATGATCACCTTAATCCGTCTACGTAAGGTGATCACAAAAATATTTTCCGAATCGTTCTTTATTAGAATTTTTTTTTTATTTATGAGTCTAATTTATGGGTCTTTATTTATGAGTCACTCTTAGTTGAAGCAGGAAACAACTAACCGGAAATTTTGAAAACTGGGAACCAGTTGATTTTAACGGTGATTGATCGAGAGCTGTCACAAGGAAATTTTGATGATCATAGTTACGCAGACGAATTTTTGTGATTTGTGACATCACTAATCAGGATCACCTCAGCCGATTCCACCCCTGATAATTTCTTGTTGCAGGTTGATATAACGTTAGTATATGTACATACGTTGCAGACGACTTCTAGCATTTTTCTTATTAGTTTCTATTTTTTTAATATTTGCCATAACAGTAATGTTAGTTTGGTACAACCAAAATGCATTTGGTTGAAAATATGGGAAGTTGTCTTTTTCCGGTGCTTGGTTTAATGCTTCTCAAACGAGCATTTATTCATCAAGCTTCATTGCTAAAATAATCTGAGGGCAAAATCTTAGTATCTCCCGACGTGGCGGATAAGGGAACGCATGAAAGGTCTAGGGACGCCTGCCTCGAAATGAGTGGCTTAAACTGCTCCACATCTGTTAGAGTCGGGCGACTTTTTAACTCAAAAGTCGTTTGAGAAAAAATGTAAAGGGTTATTTAATAGCGATCAATTTTTCATTAAAAAAAAGACCGTCAAGTATGAAGACTTACGCGGAGCGGTCCGTCGGCTTTTTTTGAAAGTTAAAGTCATCTATATTGCGCAGTTTGTGTAACATTCTATTTATTTATTAAAATTATTTCTGGATATATTTTACAGTCTGTAATAAACCTTTTTCGTAGGGCTGTCTACTGTTCTTATATTGGGTGATTCTATATAATCATCACCCAATATAATAATTTATGTATTATATTGGGTGATTTTATATTGGGTTTCGTTACTCTAAAAATATGCTGACAACAAGCTTTACCGTTTCGAAAATAGAGGGAAGGACAAACTCTTTCTTGGCCTTTTTTAGGATTTTTATAATTTAAAACCCAGCCCTGCAAGGTCGGGTTTAATTATAGCCTTGAGGTAAGGTATGCCTGTCATAAGAGCCGACTGAAATCCACTGGAGGAAGTAATCTTCAGGCATAAGTGATGCTGTCCAGGAGTATAAACTCCTTGTGGGGCCGCCCTTGACAGTAAAGTTATAATTGAAAAAGACGAACCCGAAGGCTTAAATAAAATCCAGCAGCGTCTGTTACATATTGTGCGGCTTGTTGGTCAGCGTCTGATCCCAGAGGGAAGGCTGAACTTCAAATAACAGAAATCCAGGAGCGTCTGTTTCGGAACGAGCGGCTTCCTGGTCGGCATCTGTTGTCCGGGTTAGAATCGGCTGAATTTAAACCTGGCAATGCACCCCAACAAATGCCAAAGTATCAGCTCGATGCAACTGGCATCTCCTCAACTAAGTGGAAGGGTTCTGGAACCAAAGACTTCGATGATGGGTGGAAGCTCTTCTGGTCTGGCGTCCCAAATCACATGACCGCACAGGCGGGTGTGGGGGTACTCACAAGCCCCCGGTTGTCAGAAAATGTATTCGATGTCATTCCGTTAGGGGGGAGGATTCTGATCTTAAAGCTTAAGCTTGAACGATCGACTCTGGCTCTGGTTCAGGTTTATGCACCAAATCGAGAGTCAGAGTATGAGTCCTTTTTGAACGAAGTTGATGCTGCCCTGGACAGAGTGGCAGAAATGGACTTCTTTCTCCTGATGGGTGACTTCAATGCACATGTACAGACGACAGTACTTGGAGGACTGTGATCGGGAGGCACGGTGACCCGGATCAAAACAGGAACGGAAGGAAGTTGTTGGACTTTTGCTGTGCATATGGCTTGTCCATCATGAACACATATTTTTAACACAGAGACATTCACAAATACACATGGTACAAGCACAGTTTAAATCAGAAGTCACTGATTGATTTCTTTATTGTACCATCGTGTGTTCAAAGAATGATTTGTGATGTTCGAGTTTTCAGGGGAGCTGAGTTGTCAACTGATCACCACTTAGTGCTGTGTAAATTGTTTTTCAGTGACAGTATTCCTTTGCCACCCAGGCGAAAACCAAAACGGTGACCCGCATACGGTGGGAAAGGTTGCAGGATACTGACTCTGATTTCAGAGAGCGTTTTGCACAGCATGTTCCGGAGAAGTCTGAACAAATTCCAACTGACCTTTTGCATGTAGAGGAGGAATGGCAGCTATTTGTATCGGCAGTCATTGCCTCTGCAGGAAATGTTTGTGGAGTGAAGCGGCTGGTGGTGAAAAAAGAACTGCTTGGTTTAAAACGCCTGCTTTTTACTCTGAAGGTTATTCTTGAGAAGGCCTGGGAATATGCCAAACCGGTCTATGCGTGTTTTGTAGATCTGGAAAAGGCGTATGACCGATTCTCTCGGGATACACTGTGGAAAGTTTTGCAGGACTATGTGCTGAAAGGGCCTCTTCTGAGAGCCATCCAGTCTTTGTATGGAAATTGCAGAAGCTGTGTACGGATAAATGGCGTCAAATCCCGTCCTTTTGATGTGCGCGTTGGACTTCGCCAGGGCTGTGTTCTGTCGTCGCTCTTTTTCATAGCATATATGGACTAGTTGGTGAAGCGCAGTCTTGGCGAGCAATGTTTCGAATTGGCTGGCATCAGGATGAGCCATCTGCTTTTCGCAGATGATTTGGCCATCCTTGCATCATCCAAAGAGGAACTTCAACGAGCACTGGATAGGTTTGCACCCGTCTGTGGTGATGCTGGGATGAAAGTAAATTTGAACGATTTGGAAGTGATGATTGTTTCCCGAACTCCTGTGCAATGTACCCTGCACATAAATGGAGTTCCATTAAAACAGGACGTGGAGAAGTTTAAGTATCTCGGGGTCTTTTTCACGAAAGATGGGAGGAGTGATACTGAGTTGTCCTGTAGAATTGGCCATGCTGAAGCAATAGTAAGGGAACTGCGCCGGCCGGTCATCAGGAAAGCTGAGCTTGGAGTGAAAGCAAAGATCTCAGTTTTTAATTCAGTGTTCGTTCCGACCCTCATCTATGGTCATGAAATTCGGGTAATGACCGAAGGAATTTGATCGCGGGTGCAAGCTGCCGAAATGAGATTCCTGAGGTGCGTTGCTGGTGTTACTCTAAGGGACAGAGTCAGAAACGTCAGTATTCGTAGGAATCTTAATGTTGAGCAGCTACTTCTCCGAGTGGAGCGATCGATTCTTCGATGGTTTGGACACGTTGTTCGCATGCCCCCTGACAGACTTCCTAGACAGGTCATGTTAGCCGAGACGTGAGCGCGCCCCCCTGGTAGGCCAAGAAACAGGTGGTGGGATCAAGTAAAGAACCTCTCTGAGTCCCGCCTGGGGATTGCGCCGGAGTCTCTTGAGTTGGTGGCGGAGGATCGAGAAAGATGGAAGGACCATTTAGCCACCCTCGCTCCGCGACCCTTATAAAGGACAAACGGCATTCGAAAATGATGATGATGATGATGATGACGATGATGATGATGATGATGATGATGATGATGATGATGACGATGATGATGATGATGATGATGATGATGATGATGATGATGATGATGATGATGATGATGATGATGATGATGATGATGATGATGATGATGATGATGATGATGATGATGATGATGATGATGATGATGATGATGATGATGATGATAATTTAAAACCCATAAAACAGCAATTTCGATTATTTTTAATTACCGTTAGACTTTTTGATCAATTTTACAACCACCTGTGCTAGCATTTGCCACTTTTCTCAAATTCTGCGGACATGGATTTCTGAGAAAACGGTAAAAATATGCTGTTTTTTATTTCGCTTGTTTAAATGGGCTTTAAATCTTAAACAAGATGGTTATAACCTTTAAGGAACTAGAAATCTTTAAAAAATAGTTTTCGAAAATGTTTTCACGTTTTTCAGTTAAATCTTCGAAGTTTTTGAATATTTAAAGTCTACTATAGTTTTGTATAAAATTTAAAAAGATGGACTATGCCGGTGTTAATTTAAAAATTATACTTTATACCGTTTGGGAGGTAGAGGGGGAGACATGCGTTCTTTTGACCTTGTTTATAATTTTTTAAATTTCAAATCCATAAAGGCATACGTTTTTTCATGCATTTTTGCGATTTTTTTTCGAAAATGAGTCAAAACTGCAGTACTCAAACTGTTTTGAAAAATATGACCTAAGCACTTGGTTAGCTTTGAGTTGCTTTATACGTATGTTCAATATTGATTTTGAGCGATAAGCCGTTCAAAAGTTATGGCTTCTAATACTTTGAAAAACGTCATGCATTTTCGAATCTTTATTTCTCAGAAACGTTTTGATATTTTCGAAAAATTTTATTCTTTAATTAAGCTTAGTATTTTTTAAACCTAAGTTTCGTTTTTCTAGTTCTTGCCAACTAAACTTCTTGAAAAAAAACGCTAAAAAAATTAAGTCAATTTTCACATGAAATTTCAAACTGTAATTAAACCGTTATTTGTGCTTAAAAAAATTGCCCTCTTTAGATTCTCTGACTATTTCCGCAGTTTCTACGCACACCAAATTTTATCTTTCTACGTCTTACCGTTCAGAAGTTATAAAGCGATTGGACAGACGGACGGACAACGTAGCGATACCATAAGAGGTCATTTTTCCATTTTTTGACGGACCGCTAAAAATATATATTTTTTACACACGAACCTTTTTTTATTTGGTAAATAAGGCGTGGCATGACAAGCCCCTAGAACTTAAAATCAATATCAGCGTATAAATATCCAAGCTTGCGGCATGAATGCACGCAAGAATTTAATTTTTCGGCTTAAATTAAATAATTTTGTAAAATAGTCCCCTAAAAATGGTCATGGCCAAAAACTTTGTGGGGAAAAAAAATCTAGAACAAAGTCTGATGTACCTAAACGAGTGTTAAATTTTATTTCCTTGTTCTTTTCTTAATTAAGGGCTGTTACAAATTCATTTTTTCTTGCAAGTTAGAGGTTTTTCTTAAAGTCTGCCCCAAAAGCTGGCGTTGGTATTGTCCTAAAATAAAATGTAGAATAAGGTATTTTCTGTTACATTTCATATGTTAAATATGTTTCATTTTCAACTGTATTAAACTTAACTCAATTCCTGTGGAATAGGGTATAAAAATTGACAGAGCTTTTTAAAAGCAATCGATTATTTAGTAAGACGTTTCATGCTTTTTTTTAGATTACTCACACATAGGTACAGGTAGCAATCACGGTTTCCTTTAAATGCATTTGCACATACACCATTGTTAATAAATCTTTGCTTAAAGCATCAATTAAATGTGTACTTGCTATAAATAAATATAATGAATATTCAGCTGTGATTTCGAAAAATCAAAAAGTAGCCGCGAAAAGTAAATTAACCTGAAGTTACAAGTTCACGTTCGAAGCATACAATCTCACGTTACGTGTATCAAGGAAGACAATGTGTACGACGACAGGCAGCTTTTGTGTGGGATTACGGACAAAGAGATATGATCGTGACGCGATTTTCGGTTTCAAACCAAATTAATTAGTTTTTCAAATGTTGTCCATACTTTTTTTATTTCTTCATTTATGAGGGGTGACAGTCCGCGTGAGACACCTCAACGCGGTTGCAATAACTTTTTATTTGAAGCAGAGGAAGTGGTGTTTATGGCAGGCACAACGAAGACGCGGTTGACTTTCCCTCTGTGCTTATCACAATGACTTTCAAATAATAAAAGCTTTTGATGATTAATCATGATGACAATTATTAAGTTCTTCAAGAGGTTCTGTTGCTAACTGAAATACCAATGGGATTATCGCATTTAGTGATTTTGAGAATAGAATATAAAAAAAAAAAAAACAATTCAAGTAGCAACAGCTCTCGAGTGATTCTTTGAAAGCCCAATCGCCTTCGATTGAGGACGTCTACAAACATAGTATGCCCAGTGTATAAATATCGAAAGTTAAATTTAAGGACAAATTTGAATAAAACCAGTGAGTAAGTGCTATTCCTATTTTCCTTTTCATTCTTTTTCTCGTCTTCATTTTTCATTCCTTATTTTTTAACCGCACTTTTCCGCTGCCATTGACAAATCATTTAACAAAAAAAATAGCAATTTCCAAAATTTAACCATTTGCATAAACTATTGTTAGTCAATGCGCATGGGTTTTATTTAAATTAAATTTGCTATTATTTACGGAAGCTGTTCCTTCCTTATAAATAGCCGCAGACCCTGGTAGTTAGTGCTATAGCCATTAAGTTAATATTGTAATTTACTTACATATTTAATAAAGTTATAATAATAATAATAATAATGTTCCTTATAATGTTTCTTTAATTTGTTTCAAAATAGGGTGGTTATATAGGGTGTTTCCTAATTCGATGCCAATACTTTGGGACAGGATTCTTGGGTTTAATTGAAGAAAAAAATCGTTCCACAGTATAGGCCTATCTCTAAATTTGATATCATTTATTGGGAATTTAAAAATCACCTAGTTTGAAGTACCTTGACCCATACAAACACAAATATTTCCGCTAGTATTTACAACAGGAACTTAATTTAGGCTTTAGATTTTAGAAGAAATAGTATTCCTTTTAACAGTATTAAAATAAAATCAATGGCTTTTTTAGCTTTTGAGACATTTACTCTTAAGTCGGATCCTTTTTCCCTGCCCATGCCTTTTTTTGACTTTGGAGTCACATATTTGCAAAATATATTTTATAAACGTAACCGTAAATTTTTTTTCTAGTGAACCTAACAATACTTAACAAAAATTGCTGCATCAAGGTACCTGAAAAACGCACAGATTTTACGATACTTGGGAAAAGCCGTAGCAGATAAAATTAAGAAAAAATATTTTCACGAAGCCGCGGTAGCTACAAGTTGGAAATATGATTTGTTACCTACTTTTATAACCGCAGTTGACAATAAAAACGATTTTTTGACTACGTATTTATAATTTACGTAGCATTTTAGAGAATGCATTTTTATTAAACGACCTACTAAAACCGTAATTCCTTTACCGTTTTTCTGTTGAATCTCAAAAATGATTAAATTTGGGATGGGCGCCTAGTTTGAAAATTTACCTAACGAAAATTGCATAAAAGGTTCGAAAACAAAACTAAATCCATCATTTTAATTTTTGAAGCCGAGGTTACACAACAGTAACGCGGATATTATCAAGGTTTATGGGATGTGCAACGGGAGTTCTAGTAGAGCACGGCAAAGATACCATGAGCTCTATCCTAACCGAAGAATACCTAATCCCCGTATATTTAGAAATTCGTTTCGAAGGTTTCGGGAAACGGGATCTGTTTCAACAAGACGACCTAACGCAGGAGCTTCACCAGGAAGAGTTGCATTTGATGAAAGAATACTGGAAGCTGTTACAAATGATCCATTGATCAGCATCAGGCGCGATTCAACGTTTCAACACATAAAATTTTTCGTCTCTATATCACCATACACCTGTGCAGGAACTGCTTCCGAATGATTTGGAGCCGAGACTTGAGTTTTGCAACTGACTTTTTCTTAATAAGGCAAACCTGCTACGGCTTTTCCCAAGTATCGTAAGATCTGTGCGTTTTTCAGGTACCTTGTTGCAGCAATTTTTGTTAAAAATTCTTAGGTTCACCAGAAAAAAAAATTATCGATATGTTTATAGCGTATTTTTTGCAAAAAAGGGACTTGAAAGTCAAAAAAATGTCATGAGCAGGGAAAAAGGATCTGAATTAAGAGCCAATACCTCGAAAGTTAAAAAAGCCATCAATTTCTTTTAACACAGTTGAAAGAAGTATTATTTCTTCGTATATTAAAATCCTTAATTAAGTTGTAAGTATTAGCAGAGATATTTGTGTTAGTATGGGTCAAGGTACGTAAAAAAGAAGGTGTTTTCTAAAATTCCCAATAAATGATATCAAAATTAGAGATAGGCCCATACTGTGGAACGATTTTTTTCTTCAATTATACCCAAGAATCATATCCCAAAGTATTGGCATCGAATTAGGAAACACACTGTATAGCTAAATGTCAATATTAGAATAGATATGTTCAAGTTACGCATAAATGCATTAGTTTTTGCTTATAACTCAAAAATGAATTTTTTTAGTTAAAATTCTGTAGTTTTGTCAAACCGACTGCTTTAAAATTGGTATGACAAAAACTTTGTGTGAACAAAACCTCAAAAATAGTCCATATATTATTACAAAGCTTCCATCTGTAAAAATTAAAATTTCAACCAGAGCCACAAATTCACTTTAGTGGGCCTGGATTTTTTTAGCGGTCCGTCCAAAATGGCAAAAGGAACTCTTATGGTATAGCTCCGCCCGTCCGTTTTATTGGGTTATAACTTCTGAACGGAAAGTCGTAGAGATAAAAAAAAGTTTGGTGCGCTTTTAAACTGCGGTGTGCTTTAAACTGAAATAGTCAGAGAATCCAACGAGGGCACTTATTTTTAGCATAAATAACGGTTTGATTACTTTTAAAATTTGATGATAAAATGGATTAAATGCAATACGTGTTTTAAGACGTTAGGCTGGCAAAAACCAGAAAATATTGAAAAGTTTTTGAGAAATGAAGAGTTGAAAATGGGTGACGTTTTTTAAAGTGTTTTGACCATAACTTATGAATCACTTATTGCACAAAGCCAATATTGAACACACAAAGCTAACCAATAAAATATATTGCAACACAAATAACCAATAAGCAACACAAAGCTAACCAAGTATGGTTATATCATATTTTTCAGAAAAAGTTTTAATACTGCCGTTTTAACCAATTTAACAAAAAAAATCGCGAAAGTGCATGAAAAACAGTGCGTCCACCCCATCCCCCCCCCCCCCCCTTTCACCAGTGTTTTTAAGAGAAATCATAAGAAAAATCACACATATCGGAAATCGCCCAAAAACTTAAGGAAAATTATTGCGAATTTTAAAATTTTAAAATCTTCTGAGATTTAACCGGAAAACATAAAAGCATTTTCAAAAAATTTTGTTTTAAATCTTCTAGTATCTTAAGTACATATACAAAAAAGAAAATGCTAATATCTTTAGGTTTCTTTATATAATTTTTAGTCAAATTTCATATTTATTTATTGAAAAACACTCATTTTAAGCTAAAATCCCTTAAAAAAGTTGGCATGCTCCTAAGTGGGCAAACCTAAGTTTTTCGAAGCCTATTTAAAAACGAAATAAACAAGTGGGAAAGTGCAACCGTGCGTATGTAAAATTACAAAATACCCTACCCTACCAAAAAAACTGCCACGCCTCAAAAAAGTAGGCGGGATATAAAAAAAATATAGCTGTTTAATGCTATACTTGTTGGTTGCATAAATTTCGGATTAAAACTCCGCCTTTTTGACTCAAAAATTCACCTTTTTTAACGGCACGCCCACAAAAGTGGTCGGTGGCATATTCTACAGATATAAAAAAGAAAATGCTAATATATATAAGTTTTGTCAAATTTCATATATATTTATTGAAAAACAGTCATTTTAAGCTAAAATCCCTGAAAAAAGTGGGCGTACCAAAAAATTTTAAGGACTGGGAAGCACACAGGAAGGTTGTGAAGGGCAGGCATGTTTTATTTGAGTTCAAGTTATTAAATTTTCAAGGAGAAATGCCGCGTGTACATCAAAATCTTATATGAACGTACATCTAGAAGTTGTACATTTACATGTTTCTTGTTATTTCTTGTAAACAATGCACTGTTATGAACGTCAGTAAACAAAGCAGGTACATTTAAGCTTTAAAGTTTCGGCTTTGGTTTAAAAAAGGTGTGCAAAATGAGGCATTAATCTCAAATGTACGAGAATGTTACTTCTTTAACCCAGCAATCCCACAGCGCATCTTATTTACATAAAACCACATCACGCGTACTACATTTTAAAGGATACCGCACCTCCAAGACGAAGAGATATAAGTATGTAGGTGTGATTGGTGCACTTCGACTGTATACGTACAGGTAAAAAACTAAATGAAAGATGATTTAATTGATACTGTCTGCTAGCTTGATGACTAATTCATCAGAATTTGGATTGCCTCGATCAAATTTGTATCAGCCAGACATAACACACCTTAAAGTGCTCTTTAACGACATGTTCTCAGAGCAGATCAAGCAAATTGTTGGTTTGATGGCGGAGCAAGCAACACCTTTAGAAGGAGTGTTTGTCTTACCATGCAATATTTTATCATAAATTAGAGGATAGGACACTCCTACGGCCGGATTATCTCATAAATGGGAAGGATGTATCTGGACCGGTCGAGAACGGTTCAGGTGGTTTAACTATTATGCTGTGTGGAATCTTGCCAAATCTTGAACACATCTGAGCGAGAATAAGTGTCATTAAGTTTGAATTGAGATCAAGAACGTTTTAAGCTACGGAGCTCTAAGGGTCTAACCATAACCTATTATCGGATTGCATCATTGAAAAATTTGTTTTCATGTTTTTAGACGTATGAGCAAAAAATGCTAGCTGTTTTTAGTATCAAAATGAAGCTTATGAGTTGCAGAATGTAATAAAAATACACAAATTGTGTTAAAACTTTAATGTAAGCCCGCTTTTACTATTTCACTGACAGAAATCGATTTCAAGGAACAGCTAATTTTGATTTGTGTTTTTGCGGCAAAATCGTTCCACTGAAAAGCATTTCATTCTCTTTCTATTGTCAGCTGTCACTTTTCCTTTCTCTGATCAACTCCAACCTCAAATGCCTATAGTTGTTTGTTGACACTGAAAGAAATTTTTAATGATTTCTATTAATGACTTGTCAGAAAACGAAGACATTGTTCCACTGATTTGTTCAAATGATGCTATCCGATGATAGCTATGATTAGACCCTAACATTTCTATGCCGGACCAGTATGGCTCGCAAGGTGTTTCATATTTTCCAAAATAGGCAGACTCCGAAAACCATTTAAGTGCAATTTATATAAAATTTAGCCCTTTTAATATAAAGGCTTTACGAAGATAGCCCAAGGGTATTTAATAATCAACTTGTTGTTCGTTAGCCTTGCACAGTCGGCTTAATATTTTATACACTAACTAAGATCGTGGAATTGATGACAGCCTTAATCGAACTTAAAATTCAGAAAATCCTACTTCGGGTAGGGGTTAGAATATACTCGAGGTAAGGCATGCCTGGCGTAAGAGGCGACTAAAATCCTTCTCCGTATGCCGGGCGCGTAGCGCATACCAACTATGCAATGGACAAAACAAAAGATATCATTACCCCAGGTGGCAATCCAGTTTCACTGGCAAATCCACCCTCTTCGGAGGTAGGCTCTACGGATTCTGGGGAGAGCCATTTATTGCTTATAAATCCCTTTTTGCAAAAATCAAGAGTGCCTCGATCTCCACAAGCTGGTTCGATGGACTCCGAGAAAGGAAGTCCGCCGATTAATCAGGACTCAGCGAAAATTAAATGCTTTGAAGCGGAAAACAACGAACTCCGTGCTAAGCTTAATGAAATGGAACATCTCTACCATGAGCTTAAAAGCGAAGTAGAATTTTTACGTAAAGAAATGAACCTTAAGGAACCCCCGTGGTACTATAGAATGCGGCGAAATGCCGAAAGGACGAAATAATACAAGACGTTCAAGCCCAAGGCTTTAAAATTCTTGACGCCGTGAACATAATAAAGAAAGAGAAGCGACGTACGAACGAAGGCAAAGATTCCGCTGTTATCCGACGCGGCTTGTAAATTTTTATGCTTTCTTTTGATAGAACTGAGAATATTAACGAAATCTACAATATTTAATCAATCCTTAACATCAAGGTCAAAATCGAGCCCAAGCGGAAGGGCAACAGGCTAGTTCCCCAATGCAAGCGAAGCCAAGATTTTCGACACACGCAAGCGTACAGCCAAAAAAACCGCGATGCGTAAAATGCGCCGGCAAACATCTCTCGACGGATTGCAATGTCAGCAGTCAGGCCCCCGCGGTTTGCGCCAAGTGCAGGGGAAGTCACCCAGTGAGCTACCGAGGTTGCGAAATTGCCATTGAGTTACAAAAACGACATAAAGCTCCAAAGAAAATAGTGAAAATAAGGGCCCAAGCCTAAAACCTCCTAAAGTAGATAAGCCAAAAACCCCTAAGTGGACAAGGGGTACGGGTTTGATTAAAAGCAAAATTTAAAATGCCCAAGAAAACGTTGCTGGTCCTAGTTCCCACCGGAGTCAAAAGGGAGCACCCACACTTGTTGGTCCAAGATCGTACGCACAAGTCGCGTCACGTGAAAGTAAGCCACAAACGGCCGCATCAGATTCGGTCTCTCAAATTCTAGGCATGATTTTGGAAAAGCTTGAGCAACGGACGAAACTTAGAACTAGAAGTATTCCTACAGAAGAATAATGTAGACATATGCCTGATTTCGGAAACCCACTTTTAAAAGGGTTCGGCAAGCAAAATAAAAGGTTACATTGACTATCACGCGCATCATCCTTCAGAAAATTCGAGAGGTGGATCCTCTCTCTACATTAAAGACTGCATTAAGCACTCCAAAAACGAAGAAATAGAACTTGACTCTATGCAAACAGCCTCAGTCTCTGTAAAATTAAGTCACATAAAATACAACATCGCGACGAGCTATTTTCCTCCGCAGTATCGGCTGGCAGATGAAGATCTTGCACTGCTCTTTGATTCACTTCGGTCAAACTATATCATCGGCGGGGACATTAACGCGAAAAATACTTTTTTGGGCTCACGGTGCAATTCAACAAGAGGCAGAGTCCTCTTTAAAGCAAGTACAAAACGCGGCGTGGTCTTCTTATCGACGGGAAAGCCAACATATTGGCCAACCGACAGAAATAAAATACCTGATCTCGTCGACTTCTTTATCGCTAAGAGGGTACCTCGTTACCTTACGAACGTAGAAGAACGCTTTGATCTCTGTTCAGATCACTCGGCAGTTCTTTTGAAAATCGGTGGAAGCCTAGCGAAAAAAAAGAGCGCCTAGACTAACTAACAACCACACCGACTGGGAGGATTTTAAAAACTCTGCAAAGAAAACATTGCTTTAAATGTACCGCTCTAAACGCCACTTGAAATAGAAGACGAACTAGATAAACTCGTGAGAGTTATTTAGAGCGCTGCGTGGAATAACACTTCTATTCGGAGGTCCGATTTATCGAACAGCGGAACAATATATCCGCGAGAAATAGAAAAGCTAATTTGCGAAAAGAGGAGAGCGCGCAAGAGATGGCAACGTTCGCGAGTACCCCCGGATAAGACCATCTTGAACCACCTTTCTAACAAACTCGAGCACGAACTTCAAGTCGCGAGACTACTGCTTACCTCGAAAGTTTGACTGCCGATAAAGGTTCGAACTACTCTCTTTGGAAAGCAGCAATGGAGAACATTGATAAATTAAGGCTGACTTAAATTAAGTTTAACTTTGGTAGGTTGAATTAGTGCATAAGTCCGTTAAGAAGCCTATAGCACACTCTGAGCCATTAAGAAAAGCCAACGGCGAATGGGCAAGAGAAGACATAGAAAAAGCGGATTTATTCGCAAATTACCTAGAAGAAACATTCAAACCGTTTGACGGGGAACCGTTGGTCGAGGAGCTCAATCCTTATACGGTACAAGATAATTATAGAATAAAAACCGTGTCATTGGCTGAACTTCGTCAAACGATAAATAATCTAAAAAACAACAAAGCATCTGGCTACGACTTAATTACTAGCGAAATCCTAAAGGAGCTACCGAAAAAAGCTTTGGTCAAGCTACTCTATATCATTAACGCCTCTAAGAGAATTTTATACGTTCCAGGGCAATGGAAAGTGGCCGAGGTCATAATGGTTCCGAAACCAGGAAAATGTCCGAACGACAAAAAGTCATACAGACCTATTTCACTATTGCCGATAATATTTAAGGTATTCGAGAAACTGTTGCTTAAGAGAGTTTACCCCACGATGAAAGAACAATTTTAGCTACGTTCGCTGATGACACTGCTATTCTCGCTATTGATACGACAGTTGAATTATCAACAGGGAAACTTCAGCGCGCTTTAGACAAAATATGCGACTGGACGAAGAGCTGGCGAGTCGCCCTTAACGAGACTAAGTCAACGCATGTTAACTTTACTTATAAAAAGATAAATCACAAACCTTTATTCATTAACTCGGTACAAATCCCGTACTCAAATGAAGCAAAATATCTAGGAATGATTCTAGACGCAAAACTTAAATGGAAGCCGCACGTTAAAAAGAAACGCGACGAGCTCGAAATCAAGTTATACTTTTCAAAATAAGACACTCAGAGCAACCGTTAATGCTCCATGGTACATAAGAAATAGCGATCTGCACCGAGGTCTAGGAATCGCAACCGTGACTGACGAGGTAACAAACTTTGTAACAAACAAACAAACTTTTACTATGAGCATGCTCGGCCGGTCCTCGTAGTGCTTATGAAGGTTTTTCCTACCGCCGGAAAAAAAAAAACAGAAAGTAATAGAACATAATCATCCAACTTTATATTTATGGTAAATTTAATTTAATTATAAATAAAATTAAAAATTATAAAAACTTTAATTTGATAATAAATAATATATAAACAAGTGAGTAGGTGCAAGAGTTCCTCTGTGACAAACTTCTATATACCCGACCCTATATACAGTGTAATACCAAATCTTAAAATTTTTTGTCCCGAATTAATATATAATTTGTATATTCCACGCCCCCAAAAGTTGGTCTGGGCTAAAAGGCATTTTGAAAGAAAATGTGAAATGGAGGTTGTCTCACATTGAAGCCAGTAGTGGGCGTGGCCGTTAACGGATTAAGCCAAATACACTTTGTCTGTGCAGCAGAAGATCCAAGCCGCGTACCAAGTTTCAGATTTCTAGCTTGATTTTGAAGAGCTAAAGCCTTCACACATACAGACGGACGGACGGACGGACGGACATGGCTTAATCGATTCACCTGCCGTTCTCGATCATATCTCTAAAAGGTCCTACGGGCTACGGTGATTATTTCAGTGTGTTACAAACTATGCATTAAAATTAATATACCCTGGGTCGGGTATAAAAAGGCTATACAAGTTTTTCAACACTGGAAGAAAGGAACAAAAACATGTGATCTTCGTCACGTGCGTCGTGACGAAGATCATTTCGAAAGATGACCGTCTAGGCCGGCCGGTTTACCGTGATACTTTTGGTTTCATAGGAAAATATAGTCAATTTTATATAACACTTCCATTAATTTTACATTTGCTGTAATATGTACTAACTTTAGTCAGACTGACTTTATTAAAAGAATAATGTAGTACATATTAAAGCACAACTATATCCCCTGAACTATTAATGTGATGCATCATTATTCTAAAACGATGAAGTTAAACAATCAAGTAAAACATTAATGTAATAGTTTTAAAAGGGTTATATCAATGGTAGACATCGAATGTACCAATAATTTTAATAGGTTAGAAAGAAAGTCATAATTGGATTTTTTATCCACTTAATAGTTTTATTTTTTGAATGTTTGCGACGATCCAGTGTAAAAATCAAATCGAGGCATTTTAATTTTAATGCTCGCCAAGGTTGTCGACCCATGGGTCAATCCTAGTCTAAAGTCATTCCACAATGAACTCGCTCATTATTACAAAAAATTTAGGAGACGTATAACTCTAGTCAATTATCAAAGAAAAGATTTGCTTCACGTTTATGGCATTTCTTACGTAAAGATCCACAAACGTGCTTTGAATTATTAAAGTGCCGCGCGTCGCCGCCTTGGCGTTCAAGCACCAAAAAACTTCACTTTCATGAGTTTAAATGCACATGTTTGGTGTCTCTTTCTTCTTATTGCTTTGTCCGTCAAAAGAAATGAGATAATTCGGAGATTTACCAAGATGAAAGGGGAACACAGACGGACGAAAGCGAGTGGTGTGTGACAAAAATTAAAGTACCTTGGAGCGCGTAACTGATGGTCGGTAATGTTACGTTTGTCTTTTAAGCATACTGGCCATATGACAACGTGCGCACATATTGGTCACATTAACAGGGATTATACTCCGGTCATACTCTTTACTTTCGCTAGATGTGATGATATTTTCATTGAACGTTCATGATCTCGCATTTTCAACTAGTGAGCGCACCGGGGAATTGAAAGTGAACGTCATGGACGCGCACGTCAAACAGACGGTTGACGACTTTCACCAAAAGGTAATGTCCTAAGTTTTGATAAGGTGTTTAATGTGTTTTTTAGGGGAGTTCTTGTAAAAAATTTCGTATATGTATATTGTATATGGCGCAAAGTTTGTCACTTATTCCACTTACCTTAATTGATAATTGAGACATATCAACTGGTGTGACTCGTTTGAGCGCCGACAGACGTTGCAAACGCTCGCGAGCCTGCTGTTCGACAGCAATAACGAAGGCATCTTGAACGGCATTGCCAAGTTCACCAGCTGAAAATAAAAAATTGAAATTTTAACATTTTGTGAAAGAAATACTAAACAGAATCAGAAAAATATAATTATACGTAGCTAGGTTAAAAGCTTCTGGAACATATAATTTAATCAATTTTAAACCTATAAACGGAGCAAACTATATTTATTCCTCTGTTCAATGATTTAAGATAAATCTAGGCAAGAAATTCTTCTCATGTATAATAGTATCTGCTGCATTTTAAATTTGAGACGAATTCGCAGAATTCGTTTTTTCTCAATTAATTAGTTAATTTCCCTCAACACTAACTGGAAGCAGGTTTTGAAACATTCTGATTCATTTTTTTTTATTGCATGCACTTAAAAGCACCTTTTTGTGCAAAGATGACACAGAGTTGTTCTTACCTCCCACCGCTCAATAATATGCAACACTTTGAAACATTGTTTTTTATCAGAGATGAAATGTTTTAATTGGTCACATTTATTGTCGCATTATGTGAAAATTGAAGTACCCTGGAGTACCATAGCGTACAGGGTGAGCTTGATTTAGAAACTCTGCTCTTTTCATTCACTTTTTCAGACATTATCAAAAATATAGCTTAATAACTTAAGGTTTTCAGTTATAATAACTTGATGCCTTAATAACTTAAGGCATCAAGTTATTAACCAAATGTGGATGACAGAAGCATGTGCGAGAACTTGACAACCGGCATGCAAGATCCCATTAAATCTACTACTATATTCTAATCTTCTCACAATGAGAATATTAATCTGTTTTGCGATACACTAATCTGCATGTAACAATGTGTCTTTCGGCCCGGCAGATCAACCGTAGATCACTTAAGCCAATCCTAAAAAAGACCAAATTCAAGCCGAGTCACTCCTTTTCATTGATGTTTAACCCGCATTTCATGCAAGGACCTTTTCTTGGCGATGGTTGACTTCCAGATCCCGGCCAACCTGATGATCAAATTATAGGCATAAGTTTACCCTAGGACCATGTGGAATTTGTTGAATTTTTTTATCCTAATATATGGATTTGGGTGCCCTGATTCCGAACATGATATTAAAGATTGTCGGTCTCGACTAGTTTAGAATTTATAGAAAAAAAAAGAAAAAGAAAAGAAAGAAAAAAACTTTAGAAAAACAGTCCAAAAAGAGTCCAACTTTAACATATCTACACGTAAACGGCGCGGGCGTCTGCCAGACAGCTGGCACCTACCCTTAGCGACAAAGTCACGTGAGCGATCAAACCTTGCGAAAAAGAGAGTTTAAATCCTTTAGCCCGTCAAGCGAGCCACCCAAACACTGTTGTATGCAATAGTACGTTTTGTACAAAAACAAGTTAAATTTGCGATGCATATTTTTAGGCAGAAATGTTGAGAGTAAAATGAGGCAGGTGAATCGATTAATCTATGTCCGTCTGTCGTCTGTACGTATGTGTAAAGTTTTTAGGTCTTTTAAATTAAGCTGGCACGCTCAAACTTGGGGTGTATCTTGGCTCTTATTTTGTACAGACTTAGTGTGAAAATTGGTTAAATCGGTCAACGGTTACGCCCACTACTGGCTTCAATATAAGACAACGTCCATATAACACTTTTTTTTGTAAATGTCTTTTGGTCAAGTTAGACAAAGCGTATTGGATCCAAATTTTGGCCAAAACCTCTACGAAGGCAAAAATGAGACCGCGCACAATATTGACCATGAACACTTTTAACAGGTTAGATCTTTAAAAACCCGATTTCTCGGGAAGTTTACTCCTAATAGAAAAAAAAATGTATGACAAATATTGTAGATATTACTATTTGCTAAGTTTGGTCTATACAAAGTTTTATGCTGCGCCCTTTTTAGGGGGGCGGTTTTAGGAAAAAAGCGGTATTTTTCCGAAATAATTTTAGGTTTTATAGCATAACCGAAATTACAATTAATTGATTTTAATTTTTAGCCCAGGCTCACTTTTGGGGGTGTGACCTTTACAAATAAAAGATATATGAATTTGGGACAATTTATGGTACTTTACGTCAAAGGGCGCACGAAGTAAATCTGTAAAACGAAATGCCGCTTTGCGTTTTGGGGTAGGAAATTTTTTAAAAAGATATTTTCAAAAGAAAGGACAGAAAAGATGCTTTTTTAAAAACTAACCGAGCTGCTCAGCAATCAAATTAAAGTTATTTCTTTTAATTCGATCACAAATAGGTATATCCAAGGTGGTACACTCGTGTCTTTATGCATGCCAAAAAACAACACATTGCGAGTTGTCGCGAAGAACTAAAAAAAGAAATAATACCGAAAAACATCACATTTTCTACTCAAACCTCTGTACTCTCAGTGAAGGATAAATAATACTCTGTAGTGTAATTATACAATAATTATATTATAATATATAATTATACTTTATGGAAAGCTTAAATTTGAAATTACGTTGCACGTTGCGAAATAAAGACTTAATAAATATAACCATAAAGTCTAATTCCTTCTAACGGGATTTATTGTCCTTTTTCTTTTTTTAACCTTGGGCGAAGAGTCACCTTGCTAAGACTTTTTTAATGGACGGGACTTAGTTACGTTCCAGAACTTTCTCACACAAGAATTTGCTTGATCGTTTCTGGCTTTTCTATAATTTCAAGGTTTCGGTTTATTTAGACTCCGTTTTATAAATTTTAGGTGAAGGCTCTGCATCTTTTCAAAGCAATTCATTCCCTGAGTGCTATCTAGCTATACAGGGTGCTTTTTAGCTACAAGAGTTTTGCGTTCGTTTCCTTACATTAAAAGATGATATATACGATTTTTTATAGATTCTCAAGTCTAAACTCATTTCAAACAATTCTTTGTTTTGCAGACCTGTCATGAATAGTCGGTCCCACTGTTGAAATCAAATATTTTAAAAGTTACTCATGTGTGATTTAACGACATAGCTTTTCAGACAGATGTCGTTGACATACTCAAATTTCATAATCCCGCTCCGTATTTTTCTTGAATACTTTGTGTCTCTGCACTTGATGGATTCATTTTTTAAATACGTAAGTAATTGACTTCAGTGTCTCGCAGTTTTATGCTCCACAAGAGAAACAGCAATTAAAAATGAATAATTTATACAAATTTATGCATTATATACAAATAGGTTCATAGATACGAATAATAATTTATCTTTTGCAGCATTTTACCTTTTCTGCTGTTTAGCTCAACTTTATTAGATTTATCATAATGTTTCCATCCTTCAGTATACTATCTTGCTGAGAGCAAGAAGGCACAGGAGATAGGGGAAATATTTATAAACGTATCGAGATAAATTTAGCTAGTTGACAGTTTTCCCATTGCACGTGTACTTTGTTCGCATCTTCAAGCCTCGCAATGATACTGTGCGGAAAAGTTTCTAAACTTTACGTGAGATACATTTGCTCTCATTTATACGGATATGCTATGCATGTGTGTCATAGTCATTCCATTGAGTTGAGATACTTTGCACGGTTAGGCAGGCAAAACTTCCGAAAGTGTGTCGGAAATGCTTTGAGTTTTATGATACTATACTCGTAGTGTGCCTCAGATAATAGCAAAGATGTCTGGTAAGCCATTTATCAGCTGTTGAACAGCGTGTGGAAAATGTCTCAACTTTTGTTGTTTTTTTTTTCGAAATGTTAATGGAAGAAGATGTTTCTGCTGTTCAAGTTGGAGTAGTAATGTTGTAAATATTTTTACCTTAAGCAAAATCTTTTTTGCTTCTTCTAACGACAAGGAGACGAACGATTGCTCGGACTGAAGGTCACAAACGACCTCAACTTGTTTTTTAACACTTGGTAATCTACGAATATGCAGGCGGTAGCGATGCTTGCCCTTAAAGATGAATTAAGTGTAAAGTTTTTTACCATCCTGTATTTTGAAACAGTTGAGTAACCAAACCCGAAAATCACCCAATATAAGAACAACAGTCTTAAAACTAAGAAAAAAGTTGTTTCTTTTACATAATGCTATACTTATGCACAACATGCATGTAAACATTTTTTATACTCCATCCCATAGGGTACGATGTATATTAAGTTTGTCACATAGTTTGTAAAACGGTAAAATAATAATGGTAGACCCCCAAAGACCTAAGGGGCATATGATCGAGACCGAATTCGGGATCCAATAAGCCATGTCCGTTAGTCCGTCCTTCTGGTGTCACACGTTTTTAGGCCTTAAATTTAAGGATAGGAATCTGAGAAGTTCATTGTTATCCGAAGCAGTACAAGTTTAAAAATTTTTGAAATCCGCCCACAGACACGCCCACATTCGGTGCAATTGTGAAACCAACTTTAAAGTTTTCAAAACTGTAAGACGACTTAAATGCCTAAAATTTGGTATGTATTATCTCCTGTTTACTGTTAACATCAGCATTTTACAATGTGGGTTTGGATAAGGTATTCAACGGTAACTTATGCGTGCACTAGCATTTACTAGCCACGATTCGATGTGGCCTTAGAGGTATTTACATACACGGACGGACATGGCTTAATCGACCTTTTAGAGATATGAATGTCGGTCCCATTCATATCTCTAAAAGGTCCTTTGGGTCTGCGGTGATTATTTCCATGCGTTACAAACTATACATCAAACTTATAATACCCTCTGGGCAGGGTATAAAAATTTAACAAGTTGGATTTTAAAAATAGCTCTTTAATCGATACCCCGACCACAAGAGGAGGATAATTACTGACATTATTGTTATTTTTTATGTCTTTTACAATAGTGGCCCTCATCTGACAGCCATTCAGCCTTTGTTTGGGAACTACAAAAGCTGTGTTCGAATAAATAGCATCAAATCCCATCCCTTTGATGTAAGCGTTTGACTTCGCCAGGGCTGTGTCCTATCGCCTCTCCTTTTAGCTTTTAATAGCATATATGGACTGGATAGTGCAGCGCGAAAAATACACTACAACAACGCCTTCTATCTTTTATGTGATATTCCTAGTCAGATACATGGAATAGACTAAGAATATAGAATTCAACACACATTAATCCTTCACCGATAGCTAAGGTGGAGGTTTTCGCTATTTGTATTTAGTCTCAGACGCTCGACCTCAGAACCTTTGATCGGAAACCTTCCATTTTGAAACTGCTTTACTTAATGCACCTGATCAACTAGGCACTGTCAATGCCTACACGCATCTTTTTCAAGAAAAAGGGACAAGCCAGAACTTTCAGCTTTCAGAATTGAACAACAAAAGAAACGCTTTATGAAAATTTATTGATCCTCTCCTGAGAAGAGAAATGTGATGTTTTTCCTGTTTTTGTGTCCTGGATTTTTTGTCCACTTTACACTTATACGTGACGACGATGACAGTGGCGCAAACAATGACAAAATGAAGTCGGAATTTTTATCTATAGCTGAACATACATCATCAACTCTGAACCACAAGAGCTACACGTTATCCCCCTGGGGGGAGGACGACAAAAGCCTACACTAGAACTACAACTTTTCCCTGTGCCACTGACTGCCACTTGGCAACCAAACACGAATGAGAAATGCCTTCTGAAAACGAGAAATGTCAAAGTATATACGCGCTTGACGAGGGGGTGTTGCCAGCCATGCCATAAAGGTGGTTAATATGAATGATTCAAGCAGATGAATGAAGTGGGAAAGATGATATGGCGGGGGCAAACAAAAGTTGAATAGAAGGACAATTGTAGCACTGAGTGCTGGAAAATTGTCTTTATTCACAGAAATGAATGTCGCCTGGATAGACATAAATACATGTTCATACACACTCATTAAGTGACTATTTGGCAAGAGTTTAATAGATTTTCCTTGACTATATTTTTATGTGTAACACGAATGACGTATTAGCTTAAGGTACCTTTTGCCTGTGGGATACCCAATCGGTGATTGTTTTTTTTTACATCTTCTATGACGTGTTCATAAAAAAATTGAAGAAATAAATGCTTTTCTTTAAAATGTAGTTTGAATTCTAATGAGTATGTCTTAAAAATAAACACATTTGTAAAAGTATTGATGCATATCAGGACGAAACTAATCGTGCTGCAGCCCTCTCGACGGTTTCGAGAAAGAAATGCGATGTCATTATCATTACATACATATGAATATATTTCAACAACACGGTAGAATTTTTTTTTTAGAAATCATAGTATATACTTGCATACCCCACCTACACTGACATATTCGGCAGCTCCCGCAAGCTTTCATGATACAGAAGCGGCTTATATGTTTTTAATAGTGAGCAAAATCCAAGTAAATTTTGTAACCATATCGAACATCTACCCCGACGTTTTGACCAAAGCATCACAAAAGGAAGCAACAACTTTGAGGTAGCAAAGAACGCCTCGATGGCCTCATTACCCCTGGTAGATGCGTAGGTTTACCCTCATCGTTTAAGACAAATGAAGGAGCAGAAAAATTATAGGGGATATCTGACGAAAGAAGTTCGTGCAGCCTGCTGAGTATAAAATATAAAATAGACTGGCGAAAAAGCTCGAGGTGAACCAGGGCCAACTTCTTAACAATGTATGCAGTGTGAGTTAATTTCTTCACAAACAAGGGGACGTACGATTTGTTGTCGAATCCGAACGGCACTTTGAGAAGTTTTTCATAACAAATGGTACGCGGAGGTGTGAACCGTGAAAAAAACGAGTCTTTTTTTCATGTGACGATGAAAGAATTCGAACCCAGACCTCCGTCGTAGTAAGGACACACAATAACTACTGCGCCACGGCACCACCAGCCTGCTAAGTATGGCTGGAAAAAGAATGGAAAAAGAAACACTCTTTCTTTGTGCTTCGACAATGGGCAATAAAATTAAGAGGCATTGCCCGCAACTCGCATTCAACTACTCGAGCTTAGCCGGGGTTGGGGTTCTCGAATTTCAAGCAAAGAAAATTACCATGATTAGTCTTTGTTGTCAAACATGACAACTACAGAAGCTAACGTGACGTTCTCTGACGAAAAAAAATAAGCTTTTTAGCGAGAAGGAATCGCACAATAAGCGCGTGCAGTCGCTGCTCGTAATCGTAGTATTTTTTTCTACTATCCGATGGAGCGCTCAGGCACAACTACTGGTCCATTGTACGACCATGCGGACACCTTACTTTAATGTATTTAGTTTACCCGTCTTTCGAGACAAACGAGAGGAAGCTTTAGTGATCAAAAGCTTAGGTGTTCGGCACTCACTACGTCAACACCAAAGACCCACCACCATATGCGAACAAAGGCAGGGCAACTACAGAGGAAGTGTTATGCAACGCTGTATCGTCGTCCTCTCCACAGGCAGGGCAGCTGGTGATTTCGCTCAAGACTAACACATTCAAGTGTTTAGCAAAAGCTTGGAGGCCCGTAAGGACGTCTACAAGAAGTCTGCAGTCAATTCTACTGAGAGATAGAAGGAAAGACGCAGACTCCTTACGGTCGTTTAGCCTGTCTGGCCGTAGTCGTTAAGTCGTAATAAAGGGTGATTTTTTAGCTGGTTTGGTTTTGGCAACACGGGTTTTGACAGCTGACGCGTGTTTAGTACCTTGTGTCACTGTCAAACAGCTTCAGTTTGGTTTGCAATTTAACCATGGATCGTCTTACAAATGAACAACGCTTGCAAATTATTGAATTTTACTATCAAAATTCGTGCTCGGTTCGAAACGTTCATCGCGCGCTGCTTCCATTTTATGGTCGGCATTCTCGGTGAACAGTTAATTTCACGTTTCGGGCCGGTCAATTGGCCGCCTAGATCGTGCGATTTGACACCATTAGATTATTTTTTGTGGGGGTATATCAAGGCTAATGTCTATAGGGACAAGCCCGCTTCGATTGACGCACTGGAAGCCAACATCCATGCATTCATTCGTGAGATACCGGCCGATATGTGTGAAAGAGTATGCCAAAATTGGACTCAGCGGATGGGCTACCTGAGACGTAGCCGCGGTCAATATTTGCATGAAATTATCTTTAAACATTAAATTGCAAGGTTCAAACTATTGATTCAAATAAATATTTCATTAATTTTTTCGAATTTTTTGTGTTTTTTTTTTTTTTGTAAAGTTCTCAACCTCTTAAAAAATCACCCGTTACATACTTATCAAAATTGTTCTCTACCCACGAAAGAAAACTTTATTAACAAAAAAAATTAAGGACATATCCTCACTAACAAAAGACTCTGCCAGTGGATATGGTGGAACTGAAAGTAGCTTTTATTCCAGCCATTTAATTAAGTTCGTAGAATTGTAAGATCGTTGCTTTTTTAAATTATTTAAAGTTGCACTCACAATATATATCTCAATTCCATAGTCAACCAAGAAGTTAGTTTTACAGAAAATACATTTTCCATTCGATACCATCAGCGTCACATCGCACTGCATCAGCTTCCCGCTACTGTGCGCCAACATATAGAGCAATGTAATAGAGTTAGAATCGGAAACCTTTTAGCAATCGAGTCCAACTACACCTCCCTTTCTATCAGGTTCCATGCCGGTACACTCTTTACATAGTTTTCTACACAAAAACAATTAAAATAACGAAAGGAATCCATTAACAGACCAACACACTGTGTCTTGAAACCTGAGCATGGTCTAGCATACATCAATCATGTACTTAGGTTTGTACACTGGGGCTCTGGCACTACATTATCAGCAAATCTGATTCAGATATCGAATTACAAAAAGAAAGAAAAGAATCCCTTGCACCAAACTAATTTACAAAACAAAAATCTCTGCTGCCATGCAACTGGTGCTCGGCGCTCAACAGCGAGCTTCGCTTTTATCGACGCAGCAATCGTCATCCCCAACGTAATCGGTGAGTCTATATGCCGGTGCTATGTCTGTTTAATTGGATTTTCACTTCTCTTCCAACCGTGGCTGTGTATCTTTATAACTCGGTCGTACTGTTTTTACATAATCACCCCAGCACCCACCACCTACTTACGTTCCACAAAACGTGTACGGCAACATTATAACTGGCACTCACACAGGGTTTTGTCCTTTATTTACTCTTGTAAGTGGAACTCGACTCGTTTCACTCTTGAATGAAATTAATTAATAAAAGTTCTTTTGATGATGCACATCATCAACCCTTTTAATTTTTTTGGTCTGCAATCGGAGTGTATTTTTGATTTCTTTGACACAGCTGCAGCTTTGACATCGTTCCGTAAAACGTTACTTTTCTAAATGGGCCTGTAAAATTTATAACCTCCATATATTCGACCTTCAGATAGGGGGATGAGTAGGGTTGTAAACAGGCGGGTGCTTCCAGGGGTTATAGGATGCTTAACCGCAAATTTGTGATATAATAGTCGTTTAGAGGTTTTCGACTAATGGATGACTATGGGCTTGCGGTGAGAGTAACTCACGTTTGACAATCGCTCGTGTAGCTTGTAGCAATAACCTCTCTCAAAGGTATTTTGAGATCATTAGGACAATGCGGTTAAGGTATGCTACTAAGGAGTATATCAGCGGGGGAGAAAATGAATAAATGTATACATATAGCTACCCTGTTGTGTAGCGAAGAGAAATACTGTTAATCTTTTACGCAGGCATCCCTTGCCTTTGCTGTGTGTCATTAATTTTCTCATTGACAAAGTAATCGATAAGGAGAGGTGCTTGTGGGCTGATTAGTGTTAACATGCGGAGCTTTGATCCGTGCAATGTGAAGCAATTAGGAAGTGCCACAGCATGTCGAAAAAGTAACAGGCATTGTAGTTTAACGTTAAAACCGTACTTATCTGAATAACTCAATAAGTTCATTTAAACAAGTGAGTAAGTAAAAGAGTTTGTCTGTAACAAACATCTATATACCCGGCCCTAAAAAGCCCTAAAAATTTTTGAAAATTCATGAGAATCATGAAAAATGCGTTAAAAGCTAAAATTATTGTGGAAAAAATAGTTTTTTCGGGGCTCAAAACGCTGTATGTAACAAACTTAACAAAGAGTCTTTAATATTTATCATAACACTTTTTTCGATTTGGAGTGAACTTTCCGAGAAATCGAGTTTTAAAGATCTAACATATTAAAAAAGGGCGTGGTCAATATTGTGGGCGCTCCAATTTTTGTCTTGGTAAAGGTTTCGGGTCAATAATGCTTAATACCAATATTTGAGCTTCTACGCCTTGGCTAACTTGACCAAAAGCATTTTGAAAAAAAAAAGTGAAATAGAGGTTGTCTCACATTGAGGCTAGTAGTGGGTGTGGTCGTTGGCGGATTAAGCCAATTTTAGCACTTTGTCTGTGCAACAGAAGAACCAAGCCGTGTTCTAAGCTTCAGCGCTCTCTAGCTTGATTTTGAAGACCTAATACCTTCACACATACAGACGAACGGACAGACAGACGGACGGACGAACGGACATTGCTCAATCGATTCACCTGTCGGCCTCGATCATATCTCTTAAGGGTCTTAGGGGTCTTCGATGATTATTTTATTGTGTTACAAACTATGCATTAAAATTAATATACCCTCGGTCGGGTATAAAAACTAAAACGGAATGAAACACATCAAAATCAACTTTGAAAATTAATCAGCAAGTTTTAAATACGCTGTGGCTTGGCCAAAAGTCCCTTCATATTCCAACTAAATAACAATAAATGCTCTTAATTGATTTTAGCTTTATATTTCTGTGATATATTTATTTATTTATATGTTCGCTTATTTATCAATTTATTTATTTATTTTATTAATTTATTTAGTTATTTAGCCACTAATTTATTTAATTTATTATTATATTTTACATTTCATTTATTATTTTTCATTGAATTTTTGAAATACACTAATAATTTGTAATTATTGCAGTTTTTTTGTTATTATAGCAATAACTTTTTATTATTCACTTTCTTTATTTGATTACAATGATGATAATTTTACTATTATTAATTTATTTTTCTTTTAATTTAATTGAAGATATTATTGTAATTTTGTTTCTTAATAAAAACTAATTGCGCAAAACATTCTTCTTTCTTTTGTTTATGTAAGAATTAAGTTTTTAGTTAAAAGATAAATTATTTTTTTAACAAATCCCTTAATGTAAAATGTGCGGTTACAAACCACTTTGTAAATTATGGTACACAATAAAAAAAATAACTATCTATCTATCAACGCCAAAAAGTGATTGATTACAGCTTTCAAACTTATGTTTATTATTCATTTTATAATGATATCAATTTTGTTGGGAAAATCTGCCGGTCTTTCGGATCTTGAAAAGAAACGCTTGCTTAACACATTTTACTCTGACCGAGACAGCAAACAAACATCGGCTCTTTTAAATAGAGCAGTTGCATGCTTTGCAAGCCCTATGTTGTCTTTCTAACTATCTCCCCTCTATAAACATTGAAACACGTTATTAAAGTGTTAATAATATGTGACTTAAAAATAACTGGTACGCACGAAATAAAATGTTGCGCATACGCCACAGTAAATTAAAAAAAAAGTTGGTTAATTGTACCTCATAAATGTAAGCGTCTCTTTCCCTATTTATTATATAAGCTGACGAAACCCAAAGTGAAACCAAAAGTGACGAAACCCTTAATCGTGATTATAGCAGGTCCCTTCATCAGCCTCCGTTTTTGAGAGAACTTATTTTCATTGCATTAAGTCAACGCTCCCTCTAATGTATGATGGTGTTCAAGGTGCGCCTGACTAAAACAGCAAAAGAGGAAAAGGTAGCAGCTGATCGTAAAGACGCACATAGATAAGCTACATGGGCTGAAGGCATTTCGGTGTGTTCTTTGGCGATTTTCATAATGGCCCTCTCTTATGAGGTTTTTGTGGATTAAAGGCTTCTTACGGCACGTTTTTTTTTACGAAAATATTGACTTAACTCATTGCATTGAAATTCTGCAAGATCTGGCTCGTTCTCGCATTGCCTTATTTTCCCTATCATTCTTTAATTCCTGCTCGGTCAAAGGCAATCGTTAAGCTTGTAGAATAGGTAATGTGAATACAAAGGTTGAGCCTTATATCCTGTGTTGCGATGATGAATAACAGAACACTGTGTTTATTATCGCAAAGCAGGTAGGTCATTTTCCTACATTTCTGCTGCAAGGAGACAGGAGGTAATTGATCTCACCCTGATGTCCAACAAGTGTTCTAATGCTATCAATAAATGAAAGTTATTGCCAGCTAACACCTTGCTAGAGCTAGATACAAATTTCATCAAATTTCTCGCCATATCGAGAAAACAAGAATCTGAAAAAAAAAACGAATTGGGCATACTTCAGAGAGAAGGCTTTCAACTTTGTCCACTAAAACTTAGGTAGAGATCTCTGCTCAAGATATGAACAGGGCCTTACCAGTTGCTTTGTTTTAACGCACCCGGTGACTAAAAGCCCCCGCAGAAAACCGGTACCTTAGTGGAATGCCGAACTGTAAGGTATTCAAAAAGATACTAGGAAGTCCCAGTCAAGAATATGATTTTCAGAGACTTATTTGCAAGTCAAAAATAATATAAAATTCATATAAAAAATATGTTCGGAGGTCGAATCGAAAGAACTTGACATGCCTGCACAAAGAACTTCCCTAGCACACTGGGCTCTGCTCTAGATTCTTTGTTGAGCTTCCACTTAATGGTATATTTATTTATTTGTTTACTTATTTATTGGAATGGCTTGAAATGGCTTCGGCCAGAATCTAAGCCAGGGAAAGAATGTCTTGCCATGGAAAGAATTACTCTGAAACCGGACTAGGGTCTGTTGCTGGAGTCAAGAGCATTAGACTCCACTTACCTCTTAGGTAAATATGGCTCTTTCTGCCAAGCGGACATTTTTTCTATTCTAATGGCTAGGCACTAGCGGAACACTTGTCAGGTGGCGGATCTTTGTGGGTGGCATGTGAGTGCCAAACACCTGAGTTACCCATCACTGAATCTCACACATAATTGCAAGGTGTCTGCGAAGTGTTCCAATGGACTAGTAGTTGGGCCTGAATGTTCACTATTTTGTAACTATTTTTTTTTTTTTTTTTTTTTGCTAAAAACGTTTTACTTTATTTAACACGAACTTGTTTTGTACAGAGCAATTGAACTAAAAAAGTCTTAAAATCATAAAACGTTGCAGACGTAAAATAAACGCAGTATGGGCAGAATTAAACAGTGGAAAAACCTAGAGAGTATCGCGCCAAAAAAATAACACAAAACGTATTACGTAGACCCTTTCTGCAAAGCTGAAGTTCAACTTCTTATGGCAACAATATCAGAGTTTCATCTTACGGAGAAGTAATTGCATGTTTCGAACACAGATGCAATCGAACCCAGAAAGTTAAAATTAGCGGCTTTGCTGTCAACCATTTTTCCTGGGAAAAACCAACGAATTTGAAGTTGATATAAGCACGGCAATATTATTTATAAGTGAATAATTAAGTTATTATCATGGAAGCAGAGCGGAGCCTCTAGATAATTTTGGATAGTATCTCCTACTCTTAATTCAATGGAGACCCGATAAGCAAATAAATTATGTATAAAAATAACTAGGTAAATTTACACATTTTGGGGCGAAAGCCAAAGATCGGATCAAGTGTCAAATTAGCTAAATGTTTTCAGAAACAAGTTATTGCAGTTTTCTTAATGAAAATAATTAATTCCCTACCTTCCCAAAAGAATAAGATACATACATATGTACGCAAATAATGACCGATAATACTGATCTCTCTGACCTATATATCTTAATAAAGTTGAGTCGGTGCAATAGCCACGACAAGTTCCAATGCAGCTGACTCACATTACTTAAGCAAACAGGTTAGAGATTATGTTTGTGTCCATTTTCTCAGGAATTCCATTGGACTTGCCGAGAGAAAATCCTACGGATGCATAACATACACGAAAGAAATTATCCATATACGAATGAAATTATACATTTTCCCCTCACTTCACAGACTCACCTTGGTATAATGTATACGTTTAACTCTATTTTACACAGAAAATTTAGTGCATTCAGGTACACTAAATTCAGTCAAATAGTCAGGTGAGGTAACTAAAGGAGGTCATTGCACCTTCTAGTCATTCAGGTGATGTTTTGTTAAACTAGTCAGAGATACATACACACAGCATCTGGAGTCAATGCTTTAACAGCAAGCATGGCGTGATGTCTGGCTATATCGTTGCGCCGCACGCCGTTGACATAAATACCAAATTGATTTCCGAACATATCGTTGCGGCACGATCATGTAGTATTGTATTGATCTACTTTACTTCGAATTTAATGAGCGATTTCGGATGAACCACAGATTCTGCGGAAGTAACCAAAATATATTTATCTCCATCTCACTAAAAAGTGGAAAAGTCAATATAGGTCAGGTCAATATAGGTATTAGCTACCGGATATTAGAAACATCTTAACAAAAATTTGGAGCTTTTATTAAAATAAATTATTTGGTATAATTATAAGAACACACAAATGTAGGCCACAGAATCACTAATGTGCTCCAAAAATAGTACTAAGCTTTTAGTACTAGCTTTTTCCGCGTTTTCGGTATATTGATTGTTTGATTCGATTATTAGATTCTACAGACTGACATCTAACAAGAAGAAGCAAAGAAGAACAAACTTTTATCAACTTTTACTGTAGCTGCCTTAAAGTTTGTGTTGATTTGAGAGACACTCTATTAGCTTTTAAATCGTTAAGGAACTTAAAAAAAACTATTGGTAAATCCTTTACAACCAACGCTGAATACTGCGTCGGTGTTACACCAGACTTATAAATTTAACTCGGTGTAACAGTTGAACAGGCTAACTTCACCTTCGGTGTTCCATAAAAGAATGATTATCTCACTCTGAACTACACAGTTTTGACATTCCATGTTGAAAGGAATTCAGCATGTTTTTTTAAGCACATCGTGACACATTTAAATTTTTCTCTTTTATCATTTTCATCTTTTTAAAGAGCACCCTGAAATTCTAACTCTTGTAACATAATCTCTCCCAACAGAATATCAAAAGAGAAATTTTATGTGTAGACAAGTGGGAAAGTGCAACAGTGCGTATGCAAAAGCTTCAGTCCATCTAGGACTGATTGCATAATACCCGACCATACTAAAAAAAAAAAAGACTGCCATGCCTCCAAAAGTGGGCGGAATATAAAAATATAACTGTTTAATGCTTTATACTAGGTGGTTTCATACATTTCGGCCTAAAACTCCGCCTTTTTAACCAAAAAAAATCCCTTTTTTTAACGCCACGCCTACAAAAGTGGGCTGAGTCGCATACCACATATACGTGAAAGTTAAAAAACGTTAATGTCTATAACTTTTGTATATAATTTTTAGTCGAATTTCACATATATTTATTGAAAAACAGTCATTTTAAGCTAAAATCCCTTAAAAATGGCCTGAGTCAATGAAAAGGCCAGGCTACTTCAAAAACAATTCCAAGGCAATGTTACACACTAAAAATGAATGCGCTAGCACTATTGTAACATAGCTAAAATTTGGAAAAGAGTATTTTTTAAAATTAGAGATGGTCGCACATACAGGCTTGTAGTGGTCATGTCTATGGGCGGATTCAGCTAATTTTCAAACTTGATCTGAAGGACTGGACTTAGGGGTCTACGGTGATTATTTCACTGCGTTACAAACTATACATCAAACTTAATATACCCTGGGTATAAAAACGATCCCGACAAATGCATCGTCGGCGTCGGTGTTTTATCTCCACTAGGTTCGTCAGATCATTATAAATGATATTGACGTATTGCCTTGTAAGCAAACTTCAAAACTGTCTGGCGATATGAGAGAGCTAAAAAGGTCGGATTGTTTTTAAAGAGTTTCTATTAATCCCTATACTTTTTCGATAACAATGTTAATACCGCCACCAATATGATCACATATATTATTCTCCTAGGAATGGGATTTTTACTCCTAATAGGCCGAAAAGTCTCAGAAGGAAGGAGAATTCGTAGTATGACTAGAGATATTTAGGAGCAATTAGTAGCAGGCAGTTAGAAGGAGTCGGATTTTTGTCGGTCTTTAAAGACCTTAAAGATCAGAAAAAGTTTTAACCAGGCAGAAAGGATATCCGGCATTCAAAAGAGAAAATTGTTATATGGTTATTCCGGTTGTAAAAATGTTGTTTTTGTCTGTGCTTCTTTGAGGCAACAGATCCTATTTTCTTAAAAATTACTAACTAGTAAGTGGTTGTAAGTGGTGTGGGGTGCCGTGGCGTAGTGGTTAGTGTGTGTGCTTACTACGCCGGAGGTCTGGGTTCGAATCCTGCCATCGTCACCTGAAAAAAAAGACTTGTTCTTTTTCACGGTCCCCACCTCCGCGAGGGTTTGACAAGCCCTCCGAGAGTATTAATTGTCTTGAAAAACTTCTCAAAGTGCCGTTCGGATTCGGCAAAAAATTGTAGGTCCCCTTGTATGTAAAGAAATTAACACACCAGCATACATTGTTGAGAAGTTGGCCCTGAATCACCTCGAGCTGTTGCGCCACTTTATTTATTTTATTTATAAGTGGTTGTAAGAATTTTTGTAATATTTTTTTAAGTATATTTTGAAGTGTATATCAACCGCATTGAACTTCGCTCTTAAGAGCAATGCATCGTGGGGCCTGGAAACAGGTTGGCCTTTAAAGCTTCTGCAAACAAAGTGCCTCAACTTATTTTTCTCTGCTTTTAATTCTTTCCATTCGTGAGGTGTCAAAGAAACACTTAAAGGGTAGCTTTATCCCTACCTCACGGGTACATTATAAAATAAGAGGGAAAGTTACTTACTCACTTAAAGTGGCGCTACAATCCGGGATGGACCTGGGCCTCAGCCAACAAGCTCCACCAGCCAGCTCTGTCTCTACCTAGTATCTCCAGTTTCGCACGCGAAGTTGGCTAAGATCCCCTCCCACTTGCGTGCGCCTCCTGAGTTTCGGTGCTCCTCTACTGCACCTTACCGCCGGGCCGGGGCGTTGGTGTCCATCCGCTCAAGATGACCCAGCCGTCGTAGACGTTGTGTTTTGACTCTTCTGGCTAGGTCGGTGTCGCTGTACAGCCCATACAGTTCGATGTTATTTCACTGCGTTACAAAATGTACTATAAACTCAATATACCCTGGGTAGGGTATAAAAATGTTTGCCAATCATAGACGCATGGTTCATTAAAATATCGATTCTATCGGCCGAAGTTTTTTTAAGCCTAACAATTTATTAACTTAAATAAGTTGATGGCCTGTCTGGCAGGAACTAGGTTTTTTTAGTATGACTACAAAGCATCCAAGTTGCTAGGTTTTCATCCTTTCATTTCAAGTTGCTTCGCTAGGCATCGAAGTAGCTAGCATGTGGGATTTTAAATCACTCGTAATTTTAAATTATCCAACAGGAATACAACAGGAATTAGAACGAACATTTTGCCAAAGGATCAAAAGCTCCTGCCAAGGATATAAGGTTTGTAAGGAAATTTGGAGAAAAACGTTTCTGCAGAATGTATGATGCCAAAGACAAACCGAATCCCGCTGTCAGGCAGATTTCGCCATTTAACCCGAGCGAAGAAGTTACCGACGAAGCATACGAAAGATACGGCTTCCTGACCTGAATGAAGTGTAAGTAGCTGTGTTTAAGCTTAAGTACGGGAAAGCAGCCAGAGGTGACGGCCTGGATGCCGCTGAACTTTTCGAATCCGCTGGCGATGATCTGGTTAGGAGCATATGCAACTGAGCGACGAATGGAATCTCAGCATTGTACCCCCGACTACAGAGGCATCAGGCTTCTTACCATCACCTGCAAAATCTTTTCTGTTGTATTGTGTGACCGAAATTGAACAAACGTGTTCAGGCGGCATTGACAAATTTCCACACTTAGAGAAACCCCAGAAATTACAAATCGATCCCAACCAAATTTTCTTTGACTTCAAGGCCGCGTTTATTAGCATATATAGGGACAAGCTGTATAGCGCAATGTCTTATTTGGCCAAACTCATTAGTTTGTACAGAATGATGATGGACGATATTCAGTCGAGGTCAGTAAAGACCTTCTCGACCCTTTTTATGTCAAAAGGGATTTAGATAAGGCGACGCGCTGTGACTTCTTTAGTATAATACTTGAGATAATTGTGCAGAACTCCCGCGCCAACACCAGAGGCGAAATCTTTCAAAAGTCCGTACACTTACCCGCATACGCTGACGACATTGACCTAATCAGAAGTACATAGCGTGATGTCATTGAAGCCTTCGTAAGTATTGGGACGGAAACGGCGAACATGTGTTTGGCAGTCAACGAAGGAGAAACCAAGTAGATATATGCTGTCATCAAGAAAAGATACCCAATACCGACGTCTCGGACAAAACATCACCATAGACAGCTATAGCTTTGAGGTAGTTAGGTACTTGTATACCTGGGTTCCGCTATAAATTCAGACACTAGCCCGGAAATCAAGCGAAGGCAATTAAGTATCAAAAGCATTCTCACGAGCAACTAATGTGGTCAATTTATAAGACTCTCGTCATCACAGTCCAGCTTTACGGTGCAGAAGTATGCGCCCTGTCAAGTCGGATAAAAACCATTTACCCTGCATAGAGAACAAAATCTATCGGACTATCTATGGTCCCGCCTGCATGGACGGAAATTGGAGGGGAAGATATAACATTGAACTGTACGCGCTGTGAAGCGACAGAAGAGTCAGAATCCAACTGTTGCGTTGAGTGGGTCAACTAGAGCGGATGGTGAACACCAACACATTGGCACGGAAAATCTTCGAATCCACCCCGCAGGAACGGTTGAGTAGGGGCGCACCGAGAATCAGGTGGCGCAGGCATGGGGACAACAGCCAACTCCACGTACCAAACTTGAAACGGTTAGCTGGGTACGGAGCTGGCTAAGTAAGTAAAAAGTAATATTTTAAATTGAGAAGAGCGGCATTAACTCTAAGAAATAATTACTCGTAAAGAATAATTATCGAAAATGCGATTTGTGCGGCAAAAGTCTTGGCAGATACTCTTCAGTGGGGGGTACTGAAGGTCGCCTTTGGTCGATGGTTATCAAATCTAAAAACATTTTTGATTCAAAAACTTATTGTAGCGCGCTGTTTAAGGAAAATAGGCAACGTTAGGTAATTGTTGTTAAATTAGCCCGTGGTCTAGCTTAGGCAAATTAAAATTTTTTTTAATATGAATACAAAGCAGCCAAAGATGCTAGGTTTCCATATATGTGCAGTTTCTAATCTTGGCACTAGGGGCCCCAAACAATCGCGGGACAATGGATCCTAGTACTTATAGTGCCCCAGTGGATAATAAGGTATTATGTCTCTCCGTCTGTATACCAACGTAAAAAATATTTCTTTCTTTAATTTTAAGCTAAAGAGCTGGAAATTGGTAATTGGGCTGGAAGGAAAGTTCAACAGATCAAGATGGAAAATTATTCGAATCCACCCACAGACACACCCATACAGGCATGTGTGTGAGACTAACTCTATTTTTTATAATATCTACATAAATCACTCACAATTTATCTTTACTAGAAATGCGTCAGAATCGAATCGTTGTAGAATCGCAGTCGGTGCTGAGGATTTGGAAAGACCACTTTTGCAGACTTTATAACGGCGAGGACGAACCAAATACCCCTGTCAGGCAGAACGAACCATTCAACCCGGGCGAAGACGTTACCGACGAAGCATTCGAACGATACCGCCCACCCGACCTGGAGGAGGTGAAAGTAGCTGTGTCTAAGCTCAAGTGCAACAAAGCAGCCGGAGCAAACGGCCTAGCTGCCGAACTTTTTAGATCCGCTGGCGATGAGCTGGTTAGGAGCATGCACCAGCTCATCTGCAAAATGTGGTCGGAAGAAGGCATGCCCGACGAATTAAACCTCAGCATTGTTTGCCCGATCCTGAAGAAAGGAGACCCTCTGAGTTGTGCCAACTACAGGGGCATAAGTCTTTTTAACATCGCATACAAGAACTTTTCTGCTGTACTGTGTGAACGCTTGAAGCCGTTTGTCAACAATCTGATAGGCACATATCAGTGTGGCTTTAGGCCAGGAAAGTCCACCATCGATCAAATATTCACATTGCGGCAGATCTTGGAGAAAACCCAGGAATTCCAAATCGATACACACCACCTCTTCATCGATTTCAAGGCCGCGTATGACAGCATCTATAGAGACGAGCTATATAGTGCAATGTCTAGTTTTGGCATCCCTGCCAAACTCGTCAGTCTGTTCAGGATGACGATGGAAAACTCACGCTGTTCCGTCAAGGTCGGGAAAGACCTCACCGACCCCTTTGATGTCAAAAAAGGATTTAGACAAGGCGACGCGCTGTCATGCGACTTCTTTAACATCATACTTGAGAGAATTGTGCAGAACTCTCGCGCCAACACCAGAGGTACAATCTTTCAAAAGTCCGTTCAACTACTCGCATACCACTACTCGCATACCCAGACGACATTGATATAATCTGTAGAACAAAGCGTGATGTCAGTGAAGCCTTCGTGAGTATTGGGACGGAAGCGGCGAATATGGGTTTAGCAGCTAATGAGGGCGAAACCAAGTATATGCTGTCATCAAGAAAAGACACCCAACACCGACGTCTTGGACAAAACATCACCATCGACAGCTATAATTCTGAGGTAGTTAGGGGCTTTGTCTACCTGGGTTCCGGTATCAATTCAGACAATGACACCAGCGCTGAAATCAAACGAAGGATAACTCTTGCTAATCGCTGTTTTTTTGGGCTAAGGAGGCAATTGAGTAGCAAAGCCCTCTCTCGAGCAACTAAAGTGTCCATGTATAAGACCCTCATCATCCCAGTCCTGCTTTACGGTGCAGAAGCATAAACCTTGTCAAAGGCGGATGAAAACACTTTAGGCTGCTTCGAGACGAAAATTCTTCGAACGATTTACGGTCCCGTCTGCATAGACGGAGTGTGGAGGAGGAGATATCATCAGGAGATACATCGAACTGTACGGGCTGTACAGCGATAACGACCTAGCCAAAAGAGTCAAAACACAACGTCTACGATGGCTGGGTCATCTAGAGCGGATGGACACCAACGCCCTGGCCCGGAAAATCTTCGAATCCACACCGCAGGGACGGCGCGGTAGAGAAGCACCGAGACTCAGGTGGCGCACGCAAGTGGAAGGGGACCTCAGCCAACTTCGCGTGCAAAACTGGAGACGGCTAGCTAGAGACAGAGTTGGGTAAAATAACAATTTTACCCTTACATTGACCATGCAAAATATGATGCAGGTAAGTGGTGTTATTGATATATGGATCACAAAAATACTAGTTCATTGTTCATACCTATGTCGCCTGAAAAAAAAGTCTCGTTCTTTTCACGTTCCCCACCTCCGCGAGGGTCTGACAAACTTCCCGAGCTATTGCGCAATGTTATTTACTATATATTTACTAATATATAAATACAAACTATAGTAAGCACAATGGGCTGTGTAGGATACAAAAAGAAATTGCTATATGCATGCACAACAGTGCAGCCTTTTTTGCGCACACGCAAAGAACGCGAAGCTGGAAGGTCTCTTAGAAGGGGTCAGTTGAGCTAACGTTTTCAAAGGAAAAAGGTTTGGGACGTTACTATAACCTATTTTAGACAAACTATAAGACCGTTTACGCTCTAAATGAGACCTATAACACACACTCTCACGTATTAATAAAACTTAGAGCTTGTTTTTCCTTCTGCGAGTGACAAAACGATTGACAAAACAGAGTAGAAAAGTCAATTCAAATCCAATTGAGTATCATTGGCGTGACTTTTTCCCCAAATGTTCTGATAAGACGCAATGCACCCGGACCCAAAGATGGAACACTTTTGTTGCTCATAGAGAAGGAAGTGTTTTTTCTTTTAACTTTCAATCCTTACCTATACCCCGTTTAATTTTAATGGACACTATCGGATTGCATCTCTAAGATAAGTCTGCCATTCAAAATACTAAGGAACACAAATTTTTTAACACTCTGATAAAAAAGCAACGTCAATTAAGATAAAGCAGCCCGTTTAAAGGGGCGTTTATTCTCAAACCTACGACCCAACAACCCACAATTGTGATTCAGATAGCGCATAGGAAAGCACAGAGAGGGCATGTAGATACATTTATGGATTTTTCGGGCGATACAAAATATTGTGTGACGTATTCGATGACACATATCCTCTCAGGTATATAATCACTTAAACGTTTCTTCGAACTAAACCATTTGCAATAATTTTTATTGAATTCCAAACACAATCTCAAAACCTAGTACCTACTGCTCACACAAATCTGGGCCGCATTATTATGAAATATTTTTTGTTGACAGATTAAGAAAACACAAAAGAAAGATAAACAAACCGTTATGTGTCACGCCAGGTAAACTAAGTCAAATATTTAAAAAATTCATACCGGCATTGCTATAGCTATACATAAATGTATGCTGCGTAATTGTCGTCAGTAACAAGCTAGTTTGTGGCGATTTCAAACCAAACAACAAGTTTACACAAGAAAAGCCAACAATAATGTTCTTAATATCAATGGGAAAATCTTTTTGCTTTTTAAGTGGCAGACCGTGCCCGGAGGTACGTTACATAGGTACCTCCTAAGAAAAGTGAAAATTTTTGAGAGGCTTAAAAACGATTATTGAATCATTTGATTGATAATGTTTGCTGATGGATTTTAGTTAATTGTTTATTGACAGATTGATGACTTTGGATTTGTGGCTTTTGACACGAGAATTATTTCATAAATGAAAGTGGGTACTTTATGTCAATTAAGACTATCTTGGTTTTACTGTAATGAGTAGAAACTTTTTAATCAAGAAGACAAGACATGGATCTTGTTTATTAATTGGTTTTGGTACTTTATAATTGGATGATAGAAAGCCAACTCATTGGGCAGTCGGTTAGAAAAACAGAATTATTTTTCATATTTTCGAAAGGAAATAATTTTTTACGTCCCAAGCCTTATTCAGTCTCAGAGCCTATGGATTTTGTTTTATAATATGCTCCTGATCAAGGGGTTATAGCTACCCTTAAAGTTGGGGATAGAAAAGAAAGAAGAAGAAAGTAGTTCTCGTTCGACAAACGCTGTTGAGCCAAACATGAAACCTTTGCACAGAAACAACAAAGTTTTTTTCCGCAAGTGTTATGCCTTTACGGAGAAAACCATAAGTATAACAAGCAGAAAGTACAGAAACATCTGACATGCATCTAATTGTTGTATTTTCTTTGCATATTGGGAGAGGAAAAGGTGTTTTGTATTCGGCCCACCCTTACCTAGATAACAGACGCCGACCAAGGAACAGTCGCTCATTTTGGGACAGACGCTTCTGGATTTTTCGTTTGTTGCCGGTTTTGGTCCACCATAGGGTGGCGCCAAATTTTGGGCCAACAGCCCAATTCTATTTGGAATTCTAGACTTAAGATTTTCTATTTTCAGGTCTCACATTTATTAGTTTGTTTCCCAGGTTTACTTGCATTTAAGCGTCAGTGCGACAAGGCCAAAACCAATTATGAAAGTCAAAAGGGCTAATATATTAAAAATAAACTGTGTGCAATCTTAATCAACAATTATAAAAATAAGAACATTCCTTATTGACCGCAGTATTTTAATAATCAATTAAATGTTTTAATTGAATTACCTTCAAGACGCGTTTCGGTAGAGCCTCTACCGAAACGCGTAGAGCCTCGGTAGAGCCTCAAATGAAAGTTCAAAATGAAAGTTCTTTGGGAATAAAATGACTAAAATAAGTGCCAAATTGGTAGATTTCGATTTCAAAAACCAAATTGTTTTTATTTTCTTTGATTTTTTCACGATCAGTACCAAACCATATGCTAGTATGGTTTTTCTCCTAATTTTAATTCACTAAAAGTGTTTATTTTGTTTATTGAAGGGGCATTTGTTACTATTCCTTATATTTACATGTACATAAGCAATACAAAATGTCATCACTATTTCATATTTTGTTATATCATTATTTATTTATCAATTATTGTTAGTACTTTATTTAAGCTGAAATTAACTAACTAACTAACTAACTAGTAGGTGCATCGAGGCTACGAACTATATCAGGGCAAGGCTAAATTCAATGAAGTTGGGCCTTAGCGAATTTTACTAGTGTTTGGCAGATCATTTAAAAAATGGTTATAAAGTTAGTTCCATGCTTGTACGTTCCGATTAGTGTGAGCATTAAGCTGCATTTAAAAACATAGTATAAGGCACCTGTTAGATCCAGGGTTAAGGATTGTAAAATATATAAGCAGTGCCAAAATCAGTGCAAAAAAAAATCCCACAAAAAAAAAGACGGCAAGTTTGAGTAGTAAAACATAAAAATTACCACAAAAATGTCTTAAAAATGTCAAAATTGGTCTTAGTCTCCGTTTTTTGGTCGTGTGTTTCGCTGAGAAATCTCCTAGTCATACAGCAATAGTTAATGTGCATGTTAAACTTTTCCGTAAAAATTACCGTTGTTCTATTATATTTAAGGTCTACCCCAAAATCTATAAGACAAAAATATAGGGGTAGAACAAAAAATCTCAAAGCCAAACAAATCTTGAAAAATGACATCTCAAAAGGCTTTTCATCCTGATTTTGTGAAAAGGCTTTTTAGTACAGTTGAGTAATGTATGGGTCATATTGCCCCTGCAACCCTGACTAAAAGATTTGGGGTAGAGGCGAGTTTGGGTTCATAAAACTATTTCCGATTTTTTTAGGTTTAGGTTTTCGTCTTTCTAGGTTTTGTACCATAGCGATTTTTTATATGCATTTTCGACATTTCGTCCATTATAAATTTTTGTCGTCGAACCGTATTTTAATGAGGTCCGCATAAATGATGGCCTTGTTAGATTGGCCCGTGTTAGACATTGAGTTTGACATGCTTGATCTAGATAGTATTTATTATTTTATTGCAAATAGAACAAAATAATTAAATTTTAATTTATTCAAAAATTTAGATTTTACTTTTTAAAGTTCTTTTAAATTAGACGAAAAATACCTGAGACCACTTGAATGTCCCAAATGTCCAAATGTCCAGGCCTGACCTGGACATTTGGACATTTACAATACAAACAATACATAATAAAAAAATCAGCAATAATGGATTCAAAAGTATTTGACGAATAAAAAGTGCCGAAAATAATAATTTCTAACATTGTTTCATACAATATTAATCCAAGCAACATTATCTAACTTTGAATTGAGTGAGTTAAATGAAATCAACAGTGAAACGATCCAAGTAAAAATCAAGTAACTAAAATCACATATACGCAAGAAATTTATATTTTAAACGCAATACAGCGATGTCAAAAAGTGGATTTAAATACAAGAAACATTCGAAAGCACTTGGATCACTTTTGCACAACCTAAATTCTTCTTTTTTTTTAAGTTCCAAGATGTTCTCAGCTGAGATTTTCTGAAAATGGTACTTTGATCACTTTTGTTCTTAACTAGCCAATTAAGTAAATAATGTGTGTTTGTGGTTGAAATAAAAATCAACAGAAATGACATTTCTTTTGTTTTAAGAATTTTAAAATATGGAACATGCAACGGACGACATCGTGTGTATTTTATGCAAAAGTTGTAAAAGTGGTGAACTTGTTGTTGTCAAAAAGGAACTTGACACCCTCCGCAGAATTAGTCAGGAAAGAAATGATGACATTGCCGGTTTACTTAACGAAAAAGAAAGTGTAATGCAAATATAGTGAAATACAACTAAAACGCAGAAATCGCATGAACAACTCAACGTTCTGTCGGCAAGATTCGCGTCCACAAAGTATCAAAGATGTAGAGGCAGATGCTATAATTGATGATGCTACACAATAAACAAGGCCGCAAGAAGCGTTTTTGGCAAACATTAAAACCAAACCCTTTTAACAAAACACCTCAAAGGAGCTGGTGTTAAGGTCGTTAAATCCTCCGACGACCCGGACACATTCATAGTGAAGATGGCTGTGCAAGCTGAAAACAGCGGTGAGAGATCAGTTATCAAAGGCGAGGACACCGACCTTCTCGTCTTAATGGTTTTGTCCAAACCTGGAAGTAACGTCCGGATGATGATGCCTAAAAAAAAAATGCAGAACCTCTGATTTTTAAACCATATAGTGAGGAGCTGATTGCCGCTCTTGGAGATCTCCGTGACAACCTTCTGTTTTTCCAAGCAGCAACTGGATGCGATACTACTTCTGTTCAGAAAAGGAAAAAAAGGATATTCTAAGAATTTTCAAAAAGATAGATTTGTAAGAGGTGTCGGTCTTCAACCAACCAAATGTCACACCTGAGAAAATCGTGGAAGCGGGAGAATATTTCCTTCTCGTCTTATATGACTGTGACATTCGAAACAACCTAAACAACGCTAGACATCAGAGCTATCTGAGCTAAGCAATACGTCGAAACAACATTTGATTTGGCTGTACTTCCAACTACATCCGCTCCACAGTGGATAAGCTACATTCGTACAGGGTTAACCATATCAGGTTAGGATAGGACAGAGATCGTAAATTTTTTTTGATTTCAAAACTGAGATTTTATAAACCATAAAGGTTCTAGTATGGATGGGTAATCGCCTGCCGGAGGAAAAATGGGGATGGATGGTGCATAAAGGTCAGCTGAATGAAACCAATCCAGACTGGAGAAGAAGGAGAACCAGCACGAGCGTGTACCTAAAATTGTATCCTTAAACTGCAAATCTGGCTGCGAAAGGAAATGCCGATGCAAAAAAGTGGTCTCAATTGAACTAGTTTGTGCTGCGCTGGAAATAGAAGCGCAAATCGCATGGACTTGGCGGACTCAGACATTGATGTGGACCTCACACCTTTAGCTGACATATTGCCATAGAAACGGCAGAATACTTTTACTTTATCTCTTTCAGGTCATGCATTCCGCCAAATATTTTAGCAAACATGTGAACACCGCGTCGTTTTACCTTAACCATTGTTTTGTTTCTAGCATTTTTGTGTTGTTTTTGTAAATATGTATTCCACTTTTTTTTTTTTTGATAATAAATGATTTATGAATTTCTGAAAAACTAAAGAATTTTCTGGAATCCTGCCACCAAATGTGGAGGTGACCAACAACTTTATATGAACAAAATGTTGACATAAGTGCTTTATACTTAAGTATAAATTAATATAAAGCTAATTATACTAAGTATACTTAAGTATAAGTGCTTTATACTTAAGTATACTTAGTATAAGTAATTTTTTTCGATTTGGAACAAAAAATGAATTAAATTCGTTCAAAAAATTACTCTTTAAATCGATGACACGCCCACTAGGTGAGGTCTACAGACTTTATGTTTCTTTTTTAAGGTGTAAGCTTTATTAGGAGACAATAAGATGAAAAAACGAACGCAATCGAACTGTCCGGTCCGTTCAGTCGCTGTATGGAACATTCGAAAAATCCAAGATGGCGTCTGTTTCCCAAGATGGTGGATTTGCCCCAACTCGGATTTTTCGGGACTTTTGGGATTTTGATTAGGACATCATCCTTGAAATGTCAACCATTTTTTAGCCTGTTATTCCAAATGTCGGGGTTAATGTCTAATTTTACTAGACTAAAATTATTAAGGACTAGTAAATTAAAGACTAGTAAAGGTAAAGCCACTTTAGTAAAGACATCTAGGTTGAGTTTCTTTTTCGAATCCTATTCGAGGCAAAAGAAACATGTTTTTAGCGTGCATGCCATTGGTAATCTTTATCTTTGATATCCCAGGGTAAGCCTGGGAAATGTAGAAATGAGTCCTGTAGAAATTAAGATTAGCTAGTAGGAAGATTGCATTGTTCTGGCTAATAAATAACAATAAATAATAATAATTACCTATGATATCTTAAAGTGCTTTGGCATAATACTTTTTATGAATAACAAAAATTATCAAACCCCATCACCATGATTAAGCTTGAAATTAACGGAAAGTAAGCAAAGAGAAAAAAAACCTTAATTAAAGATCCGTTTGCTGTGCATTTATTGCAGCGCAACCGTTAAGTTAAGCCAAGTTAATTACCTTAAATGGCTCCCTTGCCAATTCAAACGTCAAACAGTCAAATTGTATGGCTGAAAGGAAAACAGTAGTAGCAGCCAGCAACTGCCACAGCGACAACAACGGCATAGAAACTTGCGCTATTATAATTGCGCGTCTTCTCGCCAGCTATTGTCTGTGTTAGGTTTTAATAAGACGGCAACGTTAACAGCAGCGGTGACAGTGATTAGCATTTTGGATCTACAGCGAATCATAGTCGCAGAGAGACGAACGAGATTTTGGAAATAGTTTCGGTTTTCATTTCGGCCATTCATCGCTGGCAGTTGGGGATAAACCAAATAATTGGCAACCAAATATTGACCCTGGCCGTTCTTGATACTTACAGTGTTTTACTATGCAATAAAATATTCATGCGCAGGTAAGTTCACGCTATACCAAGGATCCCTTAATCCCCCTACCTAGCCACTTAACGTTGTCATGGAAGATAATTTTCGCGCTAGCTGCAATTTTTTTTTCCTGACATCTATTTTACTATTATTCCAGCGCAAGATAGAGATAAAAATACAACACGAACGTGGCGATGATGCCACATGGCTGAGATGTTGGCAACAATTATTTGACTTCATAATGATCGTGTGCTTGGTTAGGTATAAAAGTCGTGTTTCTTGAAAATTGATGGGGGACTGAGGTGTCCTCCAACTTGGATTAAATAGGGGAAGTTCAATGCTGTCTTTATACAGTTATTATCTATCGGAATTGTGTTCACGTGAAGTCTGTTGTATTATTATTTTTATGGTCGACTTGCGCCAGCGTTCAATGCAGCGATCAGTTTCATGATCGGTTTCATGATCATGTGGGTGGTGAGTTTTCTTGTTAAGTAGGTTGAAATTGGCGTGTTTTTGAGTGCTAATTATTGCGAGCGTGCTATAAAATTAAAATGTTTTTGTGCTAAAGCCGAATAATGTCGAATGAGTAGAATATGAGTAAAGTGCATATCTACCTACATGTATTTGGACCAGGTACTGGATCACCTTTTCTTGTTACCATTAAGTTTCTACTAAGTTTGAAGAGAGTAGATACAGTACCCAACAGACTATAAGCCGCTCCCCAATATAAACAATACTCCGTTCGCTAAGCATTCTAATTTCTATTAAGTTTGTTCCGGAAAGTTGTAAAATTCCTCCAGTGATACAAACTGGTATGCCAAGAAAAATGAATTATTATGGTGACTATGAGTAACTTGCTCATTAAAAATTTTAATTTCATACGATAAATTCTAATCCTCTATTAATGCTGCACATAGAATTTTTTCTAATCCACATTACACCCCAGTCTCTCTATTGAAAAAATATTAAAAAAAAAGATGAGAGAAAATATTATTTCATTAGAGCAGTTGCACATTTTCACCGAATGTCCTTACACAGATAAGGAAACTGCACCAAGGAACTTGAATTCTTCAAGACGACACAAAAATTCCTATTGAATTCCCCTGAATACACACGGAATTGCAATTATGGGTCTCCTTCAAATTGCAGCAAAATGGCGCTCCTTCTTGCCAGGAGAAATTAATCTCTGAAGTGCAGTGTGCGAAAATTCCCCGGACTGTAATTAAAATTGCACAGGAAGTCCAGGAGAAGAAAGTTATTGCATTAAGGTGCACCAGAAATCCTTCTTAACGAGTACACCATCGCGTTATTTAAATTCCAATGGCATCATAGGTCGGTCTGTTTGGTAGCATTTTTATTTATTCGCCACCCAATTCATCTTAACTAGCTTTGCATATGCAACACCTTGCAAGGAATGATGTTCGTGGACCTGATCGTCCACTTATCTCAATCTGAGTAGATATTTGGATCAGTTTCAAAGAAATGCGACCCCATTACATTCGACCATATGGATATTTTAACAGTGTTCCACAGTTACGATTTATAGAATTGCATAATTATTTTTCTAATGGAAAAACACGTTTTAGTAATCTAGAAATTCAAACCGGCTTGGTTGCAGGTTTTGACTACCTAATTAGTTTCCTGAATTTTTAAGAGTCATCAATTTTTCTTCCAAATAATTTGTTTTAATGAGACTTAACTTGAGATTCTCAATCTAATGTTCTTGATTAGTCGAATTTTACCGTGACTCTGAAGATTTCCTTAAACCTTATTGTTTCAATAATTAATAAGGAAAAACAAAATATTCATGTTGTAGGGTAGGCAATGATTTGACGCTCCACAATATACGAATGGCGAAGCGGAGCTTCAATTGACACAACCAAACGCAGTTCTAAATACTTTCTTTACTTCTAATAAAACAGATGTTAGGATTATGGAGGTATACTATCAGGATTTTAAAAGTTACACCATTTTGAGCTACTTCTGAGGCTGGACACCGGTCGTATTGATCGACACTTGGAGCGCTTAGATCATTATAGAAAAAATAAATCAGGTTAAGATTTCGTCTCTTAGTGAGGGCGGGGCAAGCAAGCGAAAAGTTGAGACTTCCCCCTCATACTCCGTTCGGCTCCTGCTGAATCTTTATAACAAAACCCGGCTTTGTTGTATGCTTGCCTAGGCAAGACACCAATTGCACCGATTGAATTCTTAGGAAGGAATCTGTTGCAGGGTAACCGTCTTCGTTGTAAATCCGTACTCCAGACGACTCACGTTAGAATTGACCCTGCGGGAGGGGAGAGGAAATATACGGGTATAACACCGCACTGGTCCAGTTCTGCGATATGGTGGGGGCCAACATGGAGACGTTCCCCCCACCATATCGGGGGGAACCTCGTTTCCGGGTGGCATGAGGGGCAGATTTTGAGTTCACCTATTACGCGTTTAACCTAATTTCTTAACCCTCAATTCAGAGTTAGCCTCAATGATTAAGGAAAGGGTAACAGATTTCGGTAAAGACCCTTGCCGGAGGAGTATTCTAAGTTAAGACACTGATGAAGGGTAACAGTTTCGGTGTAGGCCCATACGTTAGGTGCCTCAAGTCAAGAACTACCTTTGGGAGGGGAGGAGGAAATGGGAGACGTAGGGGTAACCGTTGCAGTATAAACCCGTACCAGAGGGAGGGGAAAGGTAGGGGTAACCGAAGCGGTGCACGTACGAGGGGGGTACGAGGGGGAATATATACCGATTTTCCCTTCAGTGCGGAGAGGTGAAGCCAACCGAAGCGATATGAGCCCTTGGCCTGGAGAACATGGAAGTAGTGGGGGTGATGGGGGTTATTTGGAGCTTCACTGGAGGTGCTCCCTCCACCACATTAAGTTCCCATGTGGTGGAGGGACGGGCTGTGTGATTCACCAATTAGGCGTTTAGCCGATTTGACCCGGAGATTAAGCTCATAATGCTCTTTAAACCGATTCATGCTAGCTTATTTAGAAGATCGAAGAAGTATTCACCTTATCAAAGAGTTTTCCTTATCAAGGTCGATAGTGACCTCCTCGTCTCTGCAACTTCTACAAAAATCGTTGAAGGGACGTCCAGGTTTTCTGGCATGTCGCCCTACCAGAAAGTGCCCTTTGAGGGCCTCAAATATCTTTCTAAGACTCAACCTATTGAAGGCGAGATGAGTCTCTTTATTTTTCTACGATCCAGTACTGGTCGGATTCATTCGGAAGAGAGACATATGTTGATGTTATTCCATCTATTATATATGTTATTCCATCAGCTTGGCTGTATATTCAAAAAACAATAACGCTGCAGTCTATTAAGTTAATTGAAAACCAGGTCGAGGCTTCACGAACAGCTGTAAGTTCTGCTTGAAATCCACTAGAGAGATTCGGCAGGCGTTTGGAGATACACAGGTCAAGAGCACTCGAAAAGGCTCCTGCTCTTGCTCCTGCTCCAAGTGCTGTTTTTTATCTGCGTAGATTTCTTTGCATATGCAACTAAGACCTAAGACTAAGGTATGGGGCAACGTAGTCTGAGTTACATGATCATTCAAAGTGCTTGCATGTCCCATGTTGCCAGTTACAGGGATTAAAGCCCTGATTCAAGCCCTATGAACACATCAAGTTTTTGAAACCGTTGAACAGCTTATAACTATTTGACCAAATGTAAACTTTTTTATAACGGCAGTCATGGCAGTCAACCAACAATGGTTAAGCAGCTGAAGCTGGAAAAGCAATTCCGTTTTTCAAATTAGGAATTAAAGTGGCTATCATAGAACAGCAAAGCTTTACAAGACCTTTATACTGTCAGTTCTGTTTTATGGTGCCAAGTGCTGGGCGATAAGAGGAAAAGGGAAAATTATGCTTCGTCCTTCGTGAGAAAATTTTATGCCTTAAGTGATTGAAGGAGAAGAAATAACCGCGAACTCTGTAATTTAAAAAGCCAAAAATAAGGGCTTTTTTGGCACGGTCTCATAGAGCGAAGGGACAACATCACTCCAGCTAAGAGGGTCTTCGAATTTATGCTCCCAGACTCGAGACCGAACCCCCGTTTAAAGGACCAAGCCATGACGGATGTCAGAGCGCTTGGTTTGAACAGTTGAAAGCAGAGTGCACAGGATCGAAAAGACCTGAAGGCTACTGTAAATCAGGTAGAGAAGAATATAATAGAAAACTGAATAAGTATCAATAATTTCACTCCACTGGGGTATGTCACCATTAACATGTTTGTTAACCTGTGACGTTAGTCAGCTAGCAATCAAAGGAAAATGACTATCCTTAAACGCACAAGCGTTTCGAGAACAGAATGAGACTTGGAAAAAACTGAGAAAAGGCAATTTTGATGCAGCACTAACGCTATTAAGCAAGCACAGAGTAACACAGAAACAATTAAACTTATCCCCAAAAGTTTAATGCACCCTTATGGATAAAGAAATGGCAATAATGAGCAGCAGAGCAATTAGTTACAGCATTTGGTAAACGTTTCAAAGTTTCCCGCTTTACATTCATGTTGGGGGAAAAGGAAGAGAATGCTTAAAATTCGGCCGATCTTATTGTCACTTGAAGATAGGTGCTGCTTTTGGTCTGCCCTAAATCCTTAGGTGATACCTTTAACATCTGCGGTGATCATTTCTCTACCCGCTACCTTAAAGGGCGCTCAATCGGAGACCAGCAAACTCCGAAGGGATCTCCAGATACACAATTTATCAAATGAAGAAATTATATAGTGGTGCAGGGAATTAAACCAGGCGTGAGCAACTTTCAAATATATTTCTGCTATCAACAACTGCAAGCAGATGAACTTGCAGTAAATCCCCTTTTCTATATGCTTTAAATTATTGGAAAGATAAGTAATAGTAGTCCCTGTGACATAAGTCATGGCTCATTTAGGTCGTTTGCGACCATTGGTCATTTGGAAACCTCCTTTACAATTTAAACAAAGCAAGAAGAATGTTGAAAGGTCAACGTTCCTCTCTGTTGGGCCCATCCGGATTTGTAGGCCTTCAGGTTCACACTGCTTAGAACTTTTCCTTTTACTATTAAGAACTGGTCTATTACAGAGCAGATGACAGACTAATTCAATTTCTTGAACGTCCCTGAAACTTATATAGTAAATATTCATTGTGCTGTATGCCTATAGCCACTCTGCGTGAAGACCTCTTCACAGTGCCCAGTTAGGGCTTCCGTTAGTTCTCGGATATTCTTAACGCTCATAAGTCTCTTGCATGTATGCAGGGTCAAGTTTTGGCCAACGTAGGTTCCACGTAACAAACTCAGCGCTTTGCTTATGCGTTTGAAGGCTAGAGATGCATTCATCTCTGACCCAAATCTTGCAAGCTTGTCCGCTTCTTCCTTTTCTTTATAATATATCAGTTAATATATCAGTGTGACCTGGCCTTACATATATATCAGTGTGACCAACACTTTTGAGCCGTGCGTCTTCAGTTTCGCGGGAGCTTGGATTATAAACACTACAGTTCCGTTCGAAAAACACTGCAATCGTCGTTGGTTTGGAAGGAGCTTCATTAATTTCAAGAAGCTAAGTATATTTAAATTTAAGCACTATGTTCGTACTTCATTAATTAAAGTATTTATTTACTTTGATTAATTCTAAAAAAAAATAATTTGATGTTATGTTTGATTGAATAAAAAGAAAGAATCATATAACATTTAGCTTCAGGTGCTGACCATTTTGGACTGTTTCTTTAATTCTTATATGAACGAGTACTTACTGTTATTCATTATGTTAAACAACACAACAAAATAATATTCGTTATAAGACACTAGTTCAAAAAAAGCACATTCGTGGCTTTAGCTCACTAATTTTAGCGTTTTAACGTTAACGATTGGGATAAAATGCCACCCACCCTCTTAGTTTTTTCTCTTCTAATTCATCCAATAAATCTACTGAAACCATCCAAACAGAAGTGTTGCGACAATGACAACGTAATTACCCTACAAATTGGCTTACGACAAGTCACCAATAAAACTCAACGGTATGTAACCCGCTAAAATCCAACGACGAAATGACACCAATAGTGTTTTGGTGTCGAAACAGAATTAGTTTATGGGTTACCATAAGATTAAAAAAGTGACAGCAATGCTCCGAAGGGTCGACATTTCTTGCTGTAAACTAAATTTACGTCATGGTTGACCCCAAAAACACAATGGGGGTAGGAGTCACAGAGAAATCGTAAAGGGGGTCATGAAATAAATCGCAAATTAAATTGGATTTGCAAGACAGGCGTTCTTTTGTACATGAGTTTTGACAGATCAAACGTTTTATCAGTGGTTAAGTTACATACATTTTTTATTCTTAAGTTTTTCGTGCCACGCAATCAAAATGTTATCATGTGTTCGCAATGATTTTTCATTAATGTAAATATGTAACTACACTTATGTTTATATATATATGTACCTACCTACTTTATTCTATGCAGCAGTTTTTAAAACCACAAAAGACTATGTTTGAATTAAATAAATGAATATTGAAAAAGATAGGTTAGGTTGAAATGGCAGTCGGGTTTAAAAAAAAACCGACACATTTTAGATCTATGTAGGTCCATAGTGATATGTTCCACGTGAACCTAGAAATCCCTCCTACTCGTTGAACCATTTTGAGCCATTGATGAAGGGTGAGAGATTTTTTGGGTCGGTAGTGTTTAGATCGCTAAGATAACTATGGAGAAAAGCTCCAAGGTGAAGATTTCGGTTTTTAGAGAGAGCGGGGCATGTTCAGAGAAGGTGGAGAGTGATCCTCTAATCTCTTCTTTCTCCTCATTCATGCATCTCCTACATCTGTTTCGTCTCTAGACAGGTGCTACCAACCGTCCATTTGAGATTTGTTCGTTCTACTGCATCCAATTTAAGCAAGTATTTGCATGTGGAAATTGGAATTCCTAAGGAGTTTTTTGAAGCAAGATTGAGAGGGTATAGTACCAAGCTCGGTGAGTTCGCCAGCCTTGCAGTAACCTGAAATGTCGCTATGCTCAGGTACCCAGCACAGGTGAATGTTGAACTGCCCCGACATCTCCTTTAGAGACAAACGACAGTCTAAGGCTACTGTAGAGGTTATAGAAACCGATTCCAGGCACTAAATGGCCGCCTGGCGTTCAGAAATCATACGTATAGCCTTTGAGGATATAACGTTATTCTTAAGCCAGGACAAGGATTTCTTTATCGCAATAATTTCAGCTGGCAAAATACTCCAATGATCCGGAAGTCGTAAAGATAGAGACTAAGATGAGGTCTTATTGAGAACACACACCCACCACCCACCATTTGATCCATCTGTGTAGAAGTGGATCGATTCACATTCCAGGGGTGCACAGTCACCCCAAGAAGACCTAGGGGGATGGTTGTCTGGAAGTTATTTTCAAACTGTAGCTGAGGTATGGCGAAGCCTATTTTTCTAGAAGGCAACCTGAATGCATTCAGAATAGCAGAGTTTCCCACCTTGCTAAGACAGGTCCTTATCGGTCCACTGAGAGAGTGCTCTGAGGCGAGAAGCCGTGAATGTAGCTGTTTGTTTGCTGAAGATGTCAATGGGAATTAGATGAAACAGGGTTTTTAGTGCTGCTGAGGCAGTTGTGCGAAGTGCTCCGCTTATACGTAAGCAGACTGATCTTTGGACATTACTTAGCTTGTCACGATCACCGCTTTTACCAAGGCGGCCCACCAAACAACCGATCCATACGTCAGTATCAGTCTAACGACCAAGGTATTTTATAGCCAGTGGGTGAATCTGGGTTGAGGTCCCCACTTATTTCCAGTGGCTTTTTTGCAGGAAAAGAGTGCTACCTGCTAGTTCCTTTCCTGTTTTATGAGATTTCCAGCTAAGCAAACCCAGATATTTAGCTTCACCAGAGAAGATTAAGCTAGTGCTCTTGTTGAAGGAGGGGTTGATATTTGGGATTTTGTATTTCCTGGTGAAGCAGACGAGCTCAGTTTTGTGGGGGTTGACACCTAAACCAAGGTATTATATAGTCAGTGGATGATTCTGGGTTGAGGTCCCCACTTGTTTCCAATGGCTTTTTTGCAGGAAAAGAGTGCTACCTGCTAGTTCATTTCCTTTGAAGAGAACGACTTCAGTTTTGTGGGGGTTGATACCTAGACCATAGCTGTCAGCTCATCGCGTAGGCTTGTTAAGGGCATTTTTTAGGAGTTCGTGTAAGGTGTTGAGGTGCTTCTCCGATAAGATAACCAGCAGTTCGTTCACCGCTAGGTTTCAAAGAAGTGGGGATAAGACACCCCCATGCGGGGCTCCTCTACTGACAGATCTTCTGGCAGTGGTCACACCTAGCTTTGTGTTAATTATTGAAGGAGAAAAGTTCTCCTTTTTTTTATATTAATATTCCCTCTGAGAATAAATTAAAATCTAAGACGATTTTATTCAAGAAATCAAAAAAACATTTGTCTTGATATTGAACGGATCTATTAACTATGTAAACTTCATATGGATTTATGCAAAATTTTAAAGAATTCTATGTATTTAGATAGGTCAAGACTCTTTGTATATTTTTTAGTTTCATGAGCCAACATGACTTTCATCCGGGTGGGTTAAATCACACATCTTTTTGGCATCATGTTTTATTAAAAACAAAGTATACCATTTTGTTGTATTGTGAATACACCATCAAATTGTGTTCTCTTGAAATTATATATTAATCTTTTGTTGAGACACTACAATCGGCTGAGTGGTTTACCAGTGTGGTTTTTTAAAGTAATGATATATACATTCAAAAATGTATGTAGCTGACAGTGCGTTAGAAAAAATACTATGAGAAATTCGGTAGCACTTTGAAGGTGACGATTTACAAAACAAACAAAGTAAATCCTTGTGGAAAGCTAAAAAAAAAAAACACTTTTGCAACAAACCTGAAATGTCTGAAAAATTCTTTATTGAAGTGGCGCCCAATGGGGCGAATTGCGTGCTCAACCAAGATTGCTGAATTCAATAAAAAGCTCTCAAATCGAATGTTGTAAGACTATGACTTAAGTCATAATTTTTTTAAGCTGTCAACAACTCAACGCCCAAAATTTTAATGCCAACCAAATTATCTCCCATCAACGGCGACATTTATTCATAACCAATGAGTTTTACTACAATAGTGAAATGATTAGGGCATTCACAATGATTGTGCTTTAAAACCGAGCTTAGTTAACCCTGAATAGCCAAACAAAACACTTTTTCAACGGAGCTGAAATGTCTGAAAAATCTTTATAAGTGGCGCCCAATGGCGTGTCTATTTTTGAGTTGACAACAACTCAACGGCCCAAATTTAAATGCGAGCCAAATTATCTCTCATCAACGCGGAGATAAATATTCATAACTACTGATAACTATAAATTTAATGAAATGTTCTTTCAGACAAAAGCCACAAAATATTTTATTTTTTTTTTTCAAATTCTCAACATCAAACAAGCCTAGAATATTTACACTTTAATCCGCGCGACCAGTTTGCAACAACCAAAAAATAAAGAACGTTGCCAGAAAAAGTGCGAAAAAAAGTCAAAACTGAAATTCCAATCGGTTTTTACCAGCTTCATCTTAGTGTATAGATAGATACAGTGTATCTGTTTGCAAGCAAACCGATGATTTTACCGATGTATGGTGAGTAGCATACCACTGTTCGTAGCACGGGATAAAAAAATAATAACACTTTGGGTGCCGCCATTGTTATTGCAAATTTTCGCATTTCCTCCAAACACAGGTGCAATGGCAGCTATAGTATACCTGTATAGTCAGTACAGGTATCGTACAATACGCGTACGTGGAATGGATACTAGTTTTGCTAGTTGACCGACTCTGCGGAATGTTTTTTTTTTTCGTTTGTTTGGCGAATCGAAAAAATTTACCTGTTCATATGTAGAATACATTTATTCATACATACATATAATATGTACCTACCTATACAGTGTTCGGTTGCTTTCGCGTTGACGAAGATGAGGCACTTTCAGGGCAGTATGTGCATTTAAATGCCTTTTTGCTGACTATCTACCGTGTACAATGGCTTTCTCTCCATACAGAGCTGGTGCTGTATTTTTTCATACTTTTTCATGCCAGTATAAAACGTCAGAAAAATTCAAATACGCAAAAACGTCCCTTGGTTGTGTTTATCATGTTTTTGTCTCTTGCTGTATAAAACGTATTACTAACGAGTAAAATTATGTCAATGCCGTCGTAGTTTTTTGATATTTTGTGCACTTTTGAAAGTTCGCTGCCAGTGATGCGTTTTTGTAACACGATGCCTGTCTGTGAGGATTTTTTTTTTGTTGAATGATGAGATGACAAAATATTAATATGAAAAAAGGCCATCCTACTTAATTTCCCAGCTAAGGAAGCAAATACATTAGTATGATCGACGGATTTCAGGCTTTAAACAAATAAACAAATATCTTCGAATTAACAATGAGTTGGAGTTGATAGAGCGTAAAAAAAACAAGGTAGGGCAAAGTGCTACTAACGGAGTATCAACGGAGAAAACTGCACAAAATAAATCAAAGCCAACAAAATACAAAGCTGCATCATTCCATAATTAATTTTCCTCTTGGTTATGTAGGTTTTATTCACTCATCTCCCATAACTCTCTTCATACATCTTCACTGCGTAGGTAACGCAGTTGGTGTTGGCGCGTGCGTTTTCTATCACATACGATAATGGGTCTTCTTTACACATAAAGAGAAGACCCATTCTTGTATGTGACAGATGCAATAAGAGTAAACTTATAGAGAGTCATACTAAATTTGGTTAAAAATCAGAGCCACAAAAAGTAAAGGGATACAATCCGCTTAGGCGATAATGAGGTATCGTTCCCCATCCTAATTGACACCTGTCTAGCTTCAAATCGCCAAATGCTAAATATGGCAATCTCCTCAGCAAAAACGGGTGTGGCATAAACCCCTTTTCAAAAACATTGCAGTTTTTGTTCAAACATATTGTCCAGGAGAGGTTTGCATGTGTTAAGTGCATTATTAACCAAAAATTAGGTTTTTATTTTTAATTAGTACGTCCCCAAAATTGATTGTATACAGATGTATGTAAGCATACAAAGCAAGAATTTCTCGATTACAAGCAATATATTGCATACAAATAAGGTTTGAATAATGGCAAAATAAAGGCAACCACACCCAAAATGGGAGCGTTTTTCGGTTTTTTTAAAAGCCAATCACGAAACACTCACGCAAGTATACTGCTTGAAAAATTTCATAGAAAATAAAAAAACTTCTTACAAAATTTCATAGTAAGTAAAATGGGCGTGTCAGAGGGTGGATTTCAAAAATGTTTACACTTGTACTTCTGCGGGGCCCATAAAGCTCAGATATGAGGTTTCACTTTCCTAGCTCAAAATTTAAGGCCTAAAAACTACCGACAGACGGACATGTCTCATTTGAGTCATAAATCAGTCTCGATCATATGCCTTTAAGGGGTTTTGGGGGTCTACGATGATTATTTCTCTAGGTTACAAACTATGAATCAAACTTAATATAACTCTTATCCTATGGGATGTGGTACTAAAATCCATTGAGTTGTAGATGATTAGATGATAGACATAGATAGCACATAGAACTAAGTCTAACTACATGGTTCAGAAGCCATTGAGAAGGCTCTAGATAAATTGAGCATCAGTTGAGCAAGGTGATTTCAATCATCAACTCTTGCAGACGTGCTAGAGTTGAACAACGGGCACTTAATCAAGGGATTAGGCTCTCGGCTCAAAACAACAATTCGAAATCGAACTTCAAGAAAGCCTTCCAAGTAGGTTTTCCTAGCAGAGCTCATTCGAAGAGGGAAAAAGTAGGGAAAACTTCATGTTTATATGTCATTTTTATATCTATTTATTTATTCGTTGTATGTGCTTAAGCACAGTAAGATGCAATATCTTAAAAATTTGTCTTTAGCTAATTTTACAGTTGCAAAGAGAGCCGGAAATATATAATAATAATAATCTTGGGAGTTAATTTCTTTTGTATGTAAAAGAAATTAACACACCAGCATACGTTGTTGAGGAGTTGGCCCTGGTTCACCTCGAGCTGTTGCGCCACTCTATTTATTTATTTTTAATCTTGGGAATAAAGAAATAAACAAACAAAGTCATTTTAATCCATAAGAGCTTGTAAGACTTGAAGAGCTTGGTTTGACCAATATATTAAGGTCTATAAGATTCAATTGGTCAGAAATAATGGCAACTTAAGCAGTCCCTTCTCGGATCAATATATTTAAAATAGATATGTATAATATAACTCTATCTGAATAAAGATAAAAAAGCCTTTGTTAGGGACCGGGACTATCAGGAAATTGCTATCCCTTTTGATGTTGGACTTCGTAAGTCAGTTACGCCCACCGAAAGACATTACCTAATTGATATGATTTTCATTACAAAAAGATGACCCGGCGAACCTCGTTCTATCCAAATTCATGAACGAAATATAATTAATTAAAGTATGCGGTGAAACTCACAAAAAGCCAAATACCGGTAGTTTAGACATTCTTAAAGTTTTTAGTATATACCGCGTTTATTAAAAGTGAGATCTTAAGCGTACTCACCTCGAACGTTTCGCTCAAGTTTCAATGAGCGTGGTCACCGATAAATCCAAAAAAACTTTAACAATGTCGATTAATCATCGCCAAAGCCTGAAAAGTTAAACCGGTAATTTACGTTTTTTAGGGATTAAGACTTTGAGACTATGAATTTTCGGTGTTTTTAGCTTTCATGCTTATAGTTTTCTAGCCTACTCCAAAATTTATGATATGCTGCTGGGAGCGCATCGGAGTCCCGTTTTTCAGTAATCCCGACAAAAAAATTTACCCCACACATACAAATTCCTATCTTTGATAATGATGCTTCCTTTAAGCTTGGCTCATTCCGCTTAGTCCGTTCTAGAATTCAGAACGTTGATTTGTTTAATCAACGTTTTGAATTCAACTCTAACACCTTATTCCACACGTCCAACCCTGCCCCTAACAGGGCAGTGCTTTGCAGGAGGGTAAGTTTAGAATTGGGGTCAAAATAAATTTTAAATAAAAAAAAATGTGTGGTCTTTATTTCAGTACATTGTATTTTCCCACTTTTTATGCTTTGGATCTTCAGCCGGCTCGACCGTTAAGTATCGAAACCAAAGATCGACGGCGTCATCAAAAAAGTAATGAAGAAATAATGCGTTGTTGGACTTCATTCCAACTATAGAAAAAATAAACATGGGCCCGAAAGTTTTCTCGACGGCCTCAAACAGAAGCACTGTTCGGTTTGACTTAGGGTTTCAACGATTTACCAAAAAATTTAGGCCAATTGATCCTTTCTTAAATAAAACAAAAATGGTAGTATACCACTACCCGTTTAAAGTTAGTGTGATTCCTCATATTTAAAATATTGTATTCTAATTTTGTTGTGAGCTTTTTGTTTTCAAAGTGTGCGCAAATATTAAAAAAAAATTTATACATAACGGGTGATTTTTTAGCTGGTTTGGTTTTGGCAACACTGGTTTTGACAGCTGACGTGTGTTTAGTACCTTGTGTCACTGTCAAATAGCTTCAGTTTGGTTTGCAATTTAACCATGGATCATCTTACAAATGAACAACGCTTGCAAATTATTGAATTTTACTATCAAAATTCGTGCTCGGTTCGAAATGTTCATCGCGCGCTGCTTCCATTTTACGGTCGGCATTCTCGACCTTCTGAGCAGTCTATTCGGAAGATTGTGACCAAATTTCGCACCAAATTTACTTTGTTGGACGTTAAACCACCAACACGTTTTAAACCACGTTTTAAACCACCAACAATGTCTATGGGGACAAGCCCGCTTCGATTGACGCACTGGAAGCCAACATCCATGCATTCATTCGTGAGATACCGTCCGATATGTGTGAAAGAGTATGCCAAAATTGGACTCAGCGGATGGGCTACCTGAGACGCAGCCGCGGTCAACATTTGCATGAAATTATCTTAAAACATTAAATTGCAAGGTTCAAACTATCGATTCAAATAAATATTTCATTAATTTTTTCAAATTTTTTGTGTTTTTTTTTTTTAAAAAGTTCTCAATCTCTTAAAAAATCACCCGTTATGTTAATTTAATTGAATGGATATAGAAAGCTTCTGTCCTAGCTAAAAATTTAATGATACTTGGAGTAATATCTTGTAAGCATCACTTGCACAACCGACTGTAGTTCATTCTGATTTGACACAGATTTAGTAAATAGAAACCAAAACCACTCGCTTTCTCTGATCATATGATCCTCCCGCAATTCAGTAATGTTGTACATTTATCCCGTATCGCTGAGGTTTATAAATACAGCTCTCGAGAGCTGTTAAGTGACCTTTTTTAGTATAAACTAGCGTCTATCTCAAAATTTGCTGCTTCCTGGTCGGCGTACCTATGTTATCCAGGTAAGTGTCGGTCGGATATGTCCTTTTTTCTTGCTCCTATTTTGACACAATATTGGCGACTGTAAAAACTGGTGAAGAAACGGTATGCTCATGCACTTTTTGGTAGGTATGACCAGGGCTTTCGAAGTGTTGCAATTATAACATTTGTACTGGTTTTTGAATTTTCTTACTGCCCCTACTGGCAAAAGAGCCGAAGTATTGCTTTTTCCTGTATTCCTTTTTCCGAAAACTCAAAACAAATTTTGGAGCAAGGAATCCTTTTTTGGCTCACCAAACGCCTACATAGTTATAGTGTGTACACTCCGAGTAATTTCGTGGATGCTTTCATTAAAAAACAATGCTGAACACTATGCTTGAAGGATTACGCCTGATTTGAGCATTACATCTTGATAACTATGTTCTTTATGATCTATGTTAAGCATATCTCTCAAAGCGATTTCGTTTTTAAGCTTTTTATGGAAAATTCGCACAATCTTTGCAGCACACGCCTCACACAATGTTTAGGCAGAAGTTAAAAGTATACTTCAAAATATGGCCAAAACCAGTTTGCATTGATTTTTAGAGTCTGGTGAAATAACTACAATTCCTGCCTAAATTGGGTGTCAATATAAATAGTAGCCAGTGAGTAAGTGCTACAGTGTGTACGCAGAACTTACAGTCCGTAAAACGGACCGTTGAATACCCCATCCTATCCCACATTGTAAAATGCAGATGCCATAGTTATTTTTTGACATTTTATAAGTCATGCAAACTTCGAAAAGGGGCGTGGTCCAACCGCCCCTAATTACAAACTATTAATTATAAGATATTTCCACAGATATTTCCAAGTTACACCTAATTGTACGCAAATATGCAATTTTTTGGTTCAAATTCAATATTTTTGAAAAATCGACCCCTAAAAGGGGGCGTGGCTAAAAACTTTGTACGAACGAAATCTGGACGGAAGTATTTTTTATCTAACCTGCTACTTTTTTTGTTTCATGCTTTCCTAAATTAGGCTCGAGGGCAGTCGAAATTAAGTTTTTCTGGAAAATGTTAGGTTTTTCTTCAAATCTGCCTCCAAATGTGGGCGTGGTCCAAAGTCTTGTATAAGCAAAATGTGGAACTAAGCGTTTTCTACATAAAATATTAAGCAATTTTTTTGTCAATTTCAGGCAAAAATACTGAGTAAACTGCATTTGAAATTTACCCTTAAAATAGATGCCACACCCACTAGAGGAGGTTTACCAATTAAATTTGTCTTTTTTGTGTCCTATATTCACTAAGAGATGCTAAATGTCTAATTTCAGCCTTTTAGAACGTCTTACAGTTTTGAAAAAACTGGAGGTAGTTGCATATTTAGACCAATTGTGGGCGTGTTTTTGGGCGGATTTCAAAAATGTTTACACTTGTACTGCTTCGCATGCACCTGACGTGCACCTGACGTACGAAATTTCAGCACCCTAGCTCAAAATTTAAGGCCTAAAAACATGTGACATACAGACGGACGGACGGATATGGCTCATTCGATTCAGAATTCGGTCTCGATCATATGCCCTTAAGGTCTTGGGGGTCTACCATTATTATTTCACCGTGTTACAAACTATGTGACAAACTTAATATACCTCCTATCCTATGGGATGGGGTATGAAAATCGTGCTAGTCATAGCTTTTTCCTACTTTTTATTCTTAGCAGAATATACCTATCTTGAAATTTTAGCCGCATTCAAGTAGGAATTGACTTGAAAACAAAAATCTGTTATATATATAGGATTCCTTAAATAATAATGTAGAGTGGAGTTGAAATGTTAAAGGACGGAAATGTCGAAAGAATACACAGTGTGCGGTTCACCGGCAGGGTATGATCCTGCATCCCTTACTTGTCGGAAGTTATGATCTACCAGTTGAGCTACAGTGAAGACGATTGATCTGGACAAAGACCAGATTCGACCACCTCACTAGTTTTTACCTTACGTATGCTATATTCTCTCTGCATAAATAATGCACTTAAATCAACAACATTTAATTAAATCATAATGGTCGCTCTGCGACAGGCTAACTATCTAATTCGTAAACATATCCTTATGCGGGAAGGGTGTTTGAAAAATAAATGTTCTGTTCACTGGGCATGTTTTAAACTGTAAACAATGCTTAAAATAGTCTCACAGCTTTTTTGGAAGTTCATTGCGAATTTTCGCAATATTTACATTTCAAAGATAACATTTCATAATCGTCATGTAGGCATAAATAGGTATAAGAAAATAATCAAGCAAAATAGAAAAATTCCACACAAACCTCTCGATTTTAATTATTGTCGTGTATCCGTTTAAAATTTTAAGTTTATTTTGTATCGCAAATGACAAACCATAACATATCCATTAGTTAAGATCGTTTTTCCATAGTTGTACCTACTTGCAAGAAAACAGTAAATGATTTTCATTAATGGTAATAATTATTCTCAAATAACATTTGAAATTTCTCCGATAAACAAAATATTGCTTTCAAACAGATAGGTGCCTATCAGAGTGTAATTAATATTTATGTCTACGTTTTTTTTATTGGTTTCGTTTCTTCTTTCTCCAATATCACATTCCACTGACATGGAAAAAAATCAACAACACATTTTTGTTTCAACTTTTGTTATTATGTATATACTTTTTTTAATCGGAGCGATTCAACTAACACAATGATATAATTTTATCACACACTGTATCTGGATGCGGTTGTATAGAGATGAAGAAAATCATTAACAACAACAATGCGACCGATTTTGAGTACGAAAACCCGTGATACCGGATTGGATGCTGTGTTGAATAGAGATGTGGATCGTACCTTAGCCCAAACACCTGAGAATGGTTGATGATGTTAGCGTAAAGGTGAGTATACGATCACTTTGTAAAGATGTGGAAATTCCTTCGTTTTTTTTTATCACTTCTGTGTATACGACTCTTTTTTGAGATTTAATTTTTAACAAAATTTTTATTCACTTTCTCACCAATCTTCACACAAATAAGATTTTTTGAGATTTAATTTTTAACAAAATTTTTATTCACTTTCTCACCAATCTTCACACAAATAACACAACTGTAGACGCACTGCGAATATGTTAAGCACAACACTAATATGAACGTCAGTAGACGTTTAGAATTTTCCTGGTTTTCTTTTGCAGTTTCACATCATAAATCCAATTAGAAAAAAGGTGCAAATGGAGTCCACAGGTATTTCTGCCACTGTTGGTTGTGCATTTTTGGGTTTCTTTTTCAGAGGGCGGTTCAGGTATTAATTCGATTGACTAATATTGATTTTTCTTCGAAGCATTGTGCAACATCGAATTAATAATTTCGTTGAAATGTAAACAGAAATGTGGCAAAAACTAATACGATCCACAAAAAGGTAAAAATATGTCCAATCAGATATGTGGCCACGGCGCGCATACACGGGAAAACAGGTACAAAATTGTTTCCAACACGAAGACGTTTAACCAACGACTGACTCTGACTGATTTTGTGTACGCTGGCTGAGTTGTAGATATATTTTTTTGATCAACCAAATCCAACCAGAAAGTTGTAGTGGTAGTGCTGTGCCGTTGCCTGTGACTGAGTCATGAACGCAAGTGAAGTTCATGTTGGCGCACGACGAAGAGCGTATAGAGTAGTAGTATCTTTTCTATAGGGTGGAGGCGGTGCGGTTTGGGGATTGGGAGTTCGTTTGTGTTTACGGTTTACGCTCTAAGATTGGTTGAAAAAGAGACTAAGCGCATGAAGAGGAGCAGGTCATTTCCGAACTGTATGATGAGCGGCAATTCTCAGTGTAAGGTGTTCGCTTCGGACTCCAATCTCTAAGTTCTTTGGGTATAGATAGTCGGAACGTTGGATATCGTTGGCGAACCAAGTATTTTACCAGGCGTTCAGCCATGTTGTGTTTTGGAGTGGAGTATCATGATACAACAGGTAGAACATGCAGTATAGATCTGTGTGGGGTGGAGATCGTGAGGCACAAAACCACGAGCTTATTTACTACATAGGCACATTATGTACATATTTCAATTAAATCAAGTGGAATTGGTAAAAGAAAGAGCTGCAACCTGCAGGGCTTGTAATTCTAACAGAATGGAAATGGAATGTGCGATACAACTATCAAAAGAGAGTAGGTAAGTTTATCTAGGTAAAATTTTCTACTGGGTTAGATTCTCTTAAAATTGTGTTTTTAGAGAACTACTGTGATTATCGTTGATTCTCTAAAGATTAAATCCTAAATAAGATGAAGGATCCAAAATCTAATGTATCGAAAAAGGCAGAACGAAATTTTAAACTCAGTAAGAAAATGATAAAGTGTGTCAATTACGCATACTATACAGAGCGACAAAAATATGTGTCTCAATAATGTAAGTAACAATAGGTTAATGGTTTTAAATCGCCTTTAGCAAAAGCCATTTGACCATAAAGTCCAAACGACGCGGACGGCCTGCAAGCAAAAATAATGGCAACCTATGCGAAAAACCGCCCAAAACCGAGAAATAAAACACCGCCCACTAAAATAAATTTGGGTGATCTTTCATTCATTCGGCGGTCAACGGATAGACATGTGCACTATTACAAGCATCCAGAAGTTTTCTAGACCTATCACCTCCTACTCTCACCTCCCCGTGGTGAACACCGGGCGCCTGCCTAGTACTAGTACCTCAACTGGAGATTGGGTTCCAACCCCTTTGGACGGTTGGAGATGAGAGGGGTTGAGGAGTGTTCCCACTAAGGCACTTATTTTTCCTTGCATCCGGACGGCAGGGGAGGAGTTTCCCATACGGAATCAACGGTGGCGTCCACAGTTCCACTCAGATCGAACTAATTAGTGAACACTTTACTTATGGGCTACTACGACGAGTAATTAAAATAATATGGTACTCCAGGTTGAGGGTCGGCCCGTCGGGGTGCCTTCCCGACAACGTAAAGAAGACCTACATACGAACTATTTACAAGCCTCGGAATCCGACGGATGGAGAGTGGAGAAGGAGGCATAACATCGTATTAAACGGGCTGTACAACGGGCTGTACGACGCACGACTACAATGGTTGGGTCATCTAATGCGGATGGACACCAACGCCTCGTCTCGAAAAATCTTCGAATCCACAGTGGAGGACCACCGAAGCCCAGGTGGCGCACGCAAGTCGAAGGGGACCTCCGTCCATTTCGCGCGAAAGTGGAGACGCCTATCTGGAGGCAGAGATGGCTGGCGAAGCTTGTTGGCTGAGGCTCAGGTCCGCCCTGGACTATATCCTCGCCCTGGACTGTAGGCTTTTCCATTCGCTTTTAGGCCAATTTTCATTTTCATCGCCCAAATTATCAAAAATTATTTCAATCGTTCAAGCAGGGGGGTTGCATGTTGGCAACATCCCCCTCCCCATACATATTTCATGGTTCGGAGGAAAATTCCATGGATGTAATGGATCCATGGGTCCATACATGCCCCCGCAACCCCCATGGTTAGGTTAGGTTGGAGTGGCATACTGCCCCCGCAACTCCCATAGGTTAGGTAAGGTTGGAGTGGCTGTCGGGTCCAAAGAAACCAACTCCACGTGGATCTCGAAAAATTGTCTACTCGTTGAACCATTTCGAGCTGCTAATGAAGCATTAGAGATGCTTTGGGGTCAGTCGTACTAAGATCCTTATAGAAGAAAGCTCAAAAGTGAAGTTTACGGTTCTTTGAAAGAGCGGGGCATGTCCAGAGAAGGTGGAAACTGGTCTCTTTTCCTCCTCATCCATGCAGCTCTTGCATAAGTCTAAAGAATAAACACTAAGCCTTGTTGCATGCTTGCCTATCAGACAGTGTCCTCTAATCACACCAATTGTAGCACTAATGTGCAATCTATTAAGATCTATCAAACTCCTAAAGCATTTAAGATCTAGCTAAGGCCAAATCGGCTTCGTTACAAAACAGGTACTACCACTTGTCCATCTGAGATTTGTTCTTTCTATTGTATCCAGTTTTATCATGATTTTGCATGTCGAAATTGGAATGCCTAAGGAACCTTTATCAGGCGAAATTGAGTAGTTCCAAGTTTGGCGAGTTCGTCAGCCTTACAGTTGCCTGGAATGTCCCTATGCCCTGGCACCCAGCACAGGAGAATTTCGAACTGCTCCGACATCTCCATTAGAGACGGACGGCAGTCTAAGGCTTCTTAAGAGTTTATAGACACCGATTCCAGGCACTAGATGGCCGCCTGGCTGTCAGATTCCAGGCACGATTTCAGCTTGAAAGATACTACAATCATCTGGAAGACAGATAGAAAGAATAAGATTTAGTATTTCTGAAAATACACCCCCACGTACCTAATCGTTTGTCTTTGATTCATCAGTATAAAGTAAATCGATTCACATTCTAGAGGCGCACAATCATCCCACGAAGACCTTGGGGGATAGTTGTCTGGAAAAATGAAATCAATGTTTCTGAAAGGGGATCTAAATGTGTTCGGAATAGCGGAGTGGCTTATATCACTATGGTTTCACTAAGAGATTGCTTTGAGGCGAGTAGCCGTGATAGCATCTGTTTGTCTGCTGAAAATATCAAGGGGAAATATGGAACAGGGTGTCTGCTGGGGTCATGGTGCGAAGTGCTCCGCATATACATAAGCAAGCTGACCTTTGGACCTTGCTTATACCGCAACCACCAAACTGATGAAAAAAAAGGGGGCCTGTACATGGCTACCTCGGGCCCGGATTTTCTCTCAGCGGCCCTGAACATCATCGATCGATTAACTGGGGCTTAAACCAACATTCTTTCATATGAATTGACTATTGAATGACTAAATGACTGAATCGACTGAATTGACTGAATGTTTACTTATTCTACTAAATTCTGCCCATTTTTTACTTGTTCAATAATTATTACTATTTTTATAATTTAATGTAAAAGATGATTAATTGTGAATGACTTGTTCAGTTTTTTTAGTCCAACATTTCACAATTAATCGTTAAAGTAAAGGGGTCTTAGATGTGTAATAGATAGATGTCAGCATATTTTTTTACGTGTCGGAAGCCTCCGCCAAATCTTCAAGACCTACGAATCGGGCGTGGCATTGATTTAAAAGGTTAATTTTTCAAATAAATTTATTCAATATTTATTTATAATATATTCATAATATTTATTCATTTAATCAATATAACTTTTGCATTCACCACGTAACTGGTGGTGACACTGGTTATTTATAAAGGGTAATTTTTAGCTGGTTTGGTTTTGGCAACACTGGTTTTGACAGCTGACGTGTGTTTAGTACCTTGTGTCACTGTCAAACAGCTTCAATTTGGTTTGCAATTTAACCATGGATCGTCTTACAAATGAACAACGCTTGCAAATTATTGAATTTTACTATCAAAATTCGTGCTCGGTTCGGTCGGCGAGTTTGGTGAACAGTTAATTTCACGTTTCGAGCCGGTCAATTGGCCGACTAGATAGTGCGATTTGACACCATTAGATTATTTTTTGTGGGGGCATGTCAAGGCTATAGGGACAAGCCCGCTTCGATTGACGCACTGGAAGCCAACATCCATGCATTCATTCGTGAGATACCGGTCGATATGTGTGAAAGAGTATGCCAAAATTGGACTCAGCGGATGGGCTACCTGAGACGCAGCCGCGGTCAACATTTGCATGAAATTATCTTTAAACATTAAATTGCAAGGCTCAAACTATCGATTCAAATAAATATTTCATTAATTTTTTCGAATTTTTTGTATTTTTTTTTTTTTAAGTTCTCAACCTCTTAAAAAATCACCCGTTATATTCGGAACCAGAAATCTTACAAACATTGATGTATTAGAATTTGTGAAATCAAATAAGTTTAATTAGTACATATGGTACTTCATGTGCCTCAAACAGAGCATTTGTATACCTAAAATACTTTATTATATATCGACGTAAATTTAAACTTACCCAATCTGGAATCACTTCTTCGTTTGACGCGAAGTTTTATCATACATGATTGAATACACTGCAAAAAAAAGACAGCAATTAAATAAATACACTGCAACCCAATAAAAACGCGTAAAAAGTCATCACATTGAATTAAAGAGCTTTTAGGTATACGAAATTTTAGTTAAGTATGGATAGCTGGTTCTTACCTCATGTATGTGACGTATAACCTCAGTCCGGGGTAAATCCTCCAATTTTCTCTCATTAACATCGAGTATCTCGTCTGCCACTTCGAGATTATCTTTGTCAGCCGGTGAGCCGTACAGTTTGATTTTTCCATCTCGTCCTTCAACAAGGATTATCACGTAACCATTAAGTTCAACAACTTGCTGCAAATAGACGAGTAATTTAAATAAATATCTGTATTCTGCGTTTAGACTTAAAGAGCGTGAAAGTCTGTATACGAAAAAAAAGGCGCAAATTCGAAATTCAATTTAAATCGGTATTCTTAGAACAAGAACACTTATTTTCATTCTCAGACAACAATTTCAGTAGGGTATGAGCTCCATAGCGTAACGAGATAAAATAAATGGGCAAGTGGTTCGAATTGATGCAGACCTGTACTGATGCTCACAAAGTGGGGGCTATTAGTTATTTATTTAGTGCGCACTTGTGTGACTGACTTCAAAATTTAAAGGTTTTGTTTCTGGGGTTGCTGGCCCCTAATTGGGTTCCCCCCCCCCTGATGGCGGATAGGGGAAGCGCTCACCAGATATGATGGGTACTGGTATGAAAAATACCTGGCGCGGATCAAAATCAGCAAGTAACGGAAACGCTCCAGAAGCGTTCGTCAAAAATTTGCCGTTGTAACTTCTGTTATCCAGGTTAGCATCGGCCGAATATTTAACATTTTTTTCTCTTCCAATAAACAAATAGAAAGGACAACAATTTGACGTATGCCAAATGATTTTATTGAATACTCTGCCGATTATATATCATTGCCTTTCTCGGTAAGGGCATAACACTTGCGGGGGTAAGCTTTGGCGTTTCTGTGCAGGGTTTTCATGTTTCGTACTGGCTCATCAGTGGTTTCTTTAAATAGTATATTTGATTAGTGAAGGAACTAGACTGCAGCATTTCGATTCAGGAGGTTTACAAAACTTAATGTCGGTGCGAACTGAACAAAGCACCAATTTCGGTTCAGGAGGTTTGCAAAGCTCGATGCAAACTGAACAAAGACGCATAGCCTATGAGTTCTACAAGTAAACTACGAACGAGTTTATAGAGAAGCTTATTGATGTTTATGACTTCATAACTTCATCTTCATATCTTCATCTTCAAAAGAGGAATAATCTTTCCTTTCTTCAAAAAAGGCGACCGCAGTAATCCTGGCAACTAAAGGAGCGGATTCCAGCAGTATGGGACGGTCACATCCTGTCAAACTGATATGATTCCCGTTCGGGCGTTAAAGAAGGATGTCTCCTGAGTCCGCTTCGTTGCCATTGTTCTTCAACGATTTACAAACATTTTTGCCTGCGGGAATCGAGTTCGAGGGGCTAAAGAGAAAACTCCTCATGAATGAGGATGACATTGTCACATTTGCGGAAACGCAGACTATGCTGCAAATCATGCTGTGGAACTTGCAAGTAAACACCAACAAATGCAAGTTAATGGTCTTCCGAAATGTTTTCGATGATTTGCAAGGAAGTAAAGATAGACTTGGATAGGAGAATAATTAGAAAATGTCAAGGAGTATAAGTACTTAGGGGTCATAATAACGCCGCGATTGTCTTTCAAAAGACATTTGGAAGAAAAACTAAAACGACTAAAAAACTAAAACTACCGTTGCTTTAAGCTATATATAAAATCTTTGGAGCAGAAGCGAGGTCAATAATGTGCTATGCAGCTCAAGTTTCTTCACATGGGGCATCATTATTCCCATATGAAGAAGTTCAGAAATTGCCGAGGTACTTCTTGAAAAAGCTATATAGACCTTTTAGATAGACCGGTCTAGCGCCATTGTATGTCTTTACACTATGACACTTCACTTTTTGTGCATCTTAAAAAATTTTGTCGTTCCCGAGCCAACACACCGAAAAACACTTATTCACTGTATAGTCCAGATTGTGCAATGAACACTGCCTTCGATGCAATAACCTGGAATGCAAAAAGCTGGGAGCGAAGCCTTCCAGGATCTTCTTACCAGGATTGATTTTTCTACGCGCTCTGTTTTCTGACCCAAAGCCCATGAAAGTTTAACTAGACAATCGTACAGTAGTATTCTGGAGCACGACTTAGGAGAGAAAAATTATTTTCATGCCGAAAATGCTAGCACCATGATATCGATGACTCTTCTATAATTGCCCATGAAAGACGACTAACTCTGTTAAATATTCTTAAAAGGCGAAAACCACACATACGTTTTCTGTCTGAGACACTGGTTAAGCCCAAGTTTAACGACTATAATTTTATTCGAACCGATGAGGGTAGAGGTACGCCTGTTGTTTATCAAGAAAAATTCCAAATTAATAAGGTTTCTTTTAAATCTGATGTTTTTTCGATCTGTTTAGGTGTTCTTGTGTGTCGAAATAATGCTGGTGTTGAGAAGCGTATTCTTTTGGGAAGTATATACATCTAATTGTGGTTAAACTCTTCACAGGGAGCTTGCCCGACTGTATGCTACTGCAAACACTTTTTATAAAGTCATTATTGGGGGTGACTTCAATGCGCGGCATCCAAGTTGGGGCGATTCAACCATCAATGCTGATAGCAGGTTAATCAATACCTGGTTCGTAAACGGAAAATTCTTCCAACTTGACGTAGTATCTCGAGCTACTCCGACGTTTCCTAGGTCCCCGTCTGTCTTAGACCTTTTCCTAAAGTCAACTTCGGTGAACGCTCAATCCGCTCAATGCGGTGCTTTATGCAAAACTTTCTTTACCGAATTAACTTACTTTATATGACCACTATGAAATCGAAGTTGTCCTGGAATTTTTCAAAGCAAAAACCATTATTCCACTTCCATGCTACAGAAGTTTTGAGAGCACAAACTGGGATGTATTTAGGGCACAACCTTATAATAGGCTTTGCCACCTCAATATACCAACAGAAAGCAATATTTCTAATATGAAGATAGATGAATTTGTTACTAAAGTTAACAATTGTCTTATTAATTGTATTCAAAACAACTCAGTTGCTAAAAACACCAAAGACTTGAGGTACAATAATATTTCGAGTGCTACAAAAAATCTGTTAAAAATACGAAATATCTGGCAGAGAAAACTAAACAGAATTAACGACCGGCACTTCAATAGAACCAGTATGGAATACAAGAACTTATTTTCACAGATACAATGCCTTAACAAAATTTTAAAGGAAACGGTTAAAATAGATATGGACAATGATCTGAGGTATCGTTTAAGCAATATAAAACCAACTCCGCAGGCCTTTAAGGAAATAGACAAAATATCTGGAAGAAAATACTTTGGAACCGACGTTGCAACTGATACCCTGATTTATTATGAAAAAAAAAAAAACAGAAAAAATTTATTCATTCCAAGCCACGTTTGCCGATGCTAACAACGAAACAACTCCAGACTTTAACCCTAATTTGACTCAGGAATAAGTCATCGAAACTGTGAATGTTTTTAAGGATCAGCACGGGCGTGGATGCTTCGAAACATTTTCTGATGCAAACAGTGGCTTCAATCAGGGCGCACCCTTTACAACACCAAATAAGATAGTTCCATCTTGGTCTTAAGAACAAGAAATCGCAGGGCCCAGATTAAATAACGCTTGCTTGTGTCTTTAGTCACTGTATTAATAACGGCTACTTTCCAGCAATATGGAAGAAGTCTTTTTTAAAACAAATAGCAAATAAAAAAGGAACCCGCAATATCAAAGACTTTCGTCATCGAATGTTATCGAATGTAGGTAAATTATTTGAGAGGGTGCTTTCCAAAGCCATGGATAATTTCTGCGAGCATTTTAACTTAATACCGATCAACCAATTCGGGCTTAAGAAAGGTCATTCAACAGAGCGTGCATTATTACTTCTAGGTAACAAAATTGGTCTTAATCTGAGAGCTAGGAAATGTACCGTATAGTATTAGAAATTGACTTAAAAGCTGCTTTTGATTTGATTTGGCACAAGGGACTCTTTTTCAAGCTTATGGCGACACTTCGATCCTAGCTAGTTATAAACGACCACATATTGCTCTAAACAAAATTAAAAACTCGATACCGACGTTGGTATCTTATAATAAATCCTGGGGCTTAAGCATAAATACTCAGAAATGTGGGCTGACATGTTTCAGGAATTCGTATGGGAAAGGTCATAGGTTAGCGGTAAGGGAAAGCAAAGCCCTTTTCTCACATCTTCAATGGATTTCCGTGCCGCTCAGAAATGAGACAAAATTTTTGGTGTCTGGTTCCAAAATCGGTTTTTTTTTTCAATGTTCATGCTAGGAAGGCCTTAACTAGAGCAAAGGGTGCTGCTTCTGTCCTAAAACCCTTGCTCTCATCTAACCATGTAAGCATAAAAACAAAATTATCAATCTATAAGACCCTTATAAGGCCAGTTTTAACTTACACTAGCACCTGGTTTACGGCTTCTCATTCAGTGGCAAAAGAGCTTGAAATTTTTGAGAGATACGTCATAAGATGCTGCAGTAGACTTATTAAAAGACCAGATCGAAAATTGTGTCTAAATCGGATGCTTTATAATATAACTAACATTACACCCCTAATGGGCTACATGGTAATAAGCTTGCAGAAAAGACTGCAAGTTTGTGTTTTGCTCATAAGAGCGCTTTGGGATGCAAATATAAATAATAGCGTGTCCGTGTAGGACTATTACTAGGTATCTATCACACTTCAACCTATTGAAGGATCGTGCTCACTGCTTAATCTAAGAGGATAATATCTCCCCTACGTTGCAAAAACGCATTACCTGCAAAATCACCTTTTAGAGAAAACGCTGCTTTTGTGTAAAGTGTTTCTGGTAAAGGTACGTAAGGACAATGTAAATAGAATGTGGGCGTCAAAAGTTTAGTATTAGGATTATCGATAATTCAAAATATTAAATTCGTTAAAAGAACTAACAGGTAAGAATGTTTTAACGTATCAGTGTTCTTGCATTGAAATTCATTTATGAATCTATTCTTGGTTAAAATCAAAAACACATTAAAATCACTCTTAGCGTATTTTAATGCGTTTTTACTTTGCCTAGTTTGTACAGAACTTTCTGACTTTACAATTAAAGGGGTTTTTTAATTTCATTAAAGGTGTTTTGTAATTGCATTCTAAAATGTTTAATAAACGAAATGCACTGTCAATTATATATATCTTGACATAATGCGTTTTTTTACTATAACAAAAATAAAACACTGGTAGTTAATGCGTTTTTACACTTTTAATTTCCGAAAAAAAGAGCAAATTGAAAAATCTTTTAATTCAGTTTTATAAAGCATACAACGGGGATCCTAAAAAGCCATCCAAAGCAAGAGCGCCAAGGTATCCTATAAACATGTTAATGTTCCAAGAGTAGAAAACTTGTCTCCACTCCGAACAAGTAAACAAAAGCAGCACTTAGGTTACAAGGTTTGTCCTCAGCAGAGAGGTAGCACTAGTACTAGTCATGTAAATATAAACACTAACAATTTAGCTAGTACTTCAAATTTATTTTCTCTAAACGAAATACATATGCTTACTAACGATTTAGTCTCTAAATTAAGATTATGTAAGAAGATTATGTAAGATTATGTAGTATTCGATCAGCTTAATGTCATAACTGAACTATCCCTTAATAATGAATCGAAGTAACTTAAAAATAGTTACATGGAATGCTAGGGGAGTAAGGAAAAAGAGTGCGGAATTTTTTTCTTTTATGATCCGAAAGAAAAAAATTCCGTACTTTTTAATAAAATAGATATAGCCTTAATTACTGAAACCTGGCTTCAACATAAGCAAAGTACGCCTTTTCACATCCAAACTATCTTTGCTACCGCTTAGATAGACAAAGTTCTAGGGGTGGAGGGGTAGCCATTATTTTGAAAAAGGAACTAAAACTAACTTTCCTTCCTTCTAAAGGGACCAAAGTAATTGAAACGCAAGGCATTGAAATTGTATCAAGCGCTAATCATATAATTAAAATAATATGTCCCTAGTTTAATCGACGCTTATCTAATAATCGAATCAAAGGCCTTTTTTGAAGTGACTTAATCAAGTTAAATAGTTTATCTGGGCGCTATATAATAGGTGGTGACCTAAATTTTAGGCACCAGTCATAAAGTTGTCTTTGAGCAAACACCGCCGGTAACATATTGCATGACCTTCACTCAAACTATCCCTTTTCCTTGTTGTCCCCACCTGATCCTACATAGTGCCTCCTATTGAAAGATCAAACCAACACTTCAGAAATTATCTCCCAGCCAATTGTAAACAATGACCTTTAATCTGATCATTTACCAGTAGCTGTAGAGCTCCTCGTTACCCCATTTTTAAGAGAAACTGTGCATTATAACTATAAAGCTGTGAACATATCAATCTTTCAAAATACAATTACAACCAAACTTTGTAATATTACTAGATTATCGCTTGCAGATATCCAACATTATGCCGATATAGATTCTGTGATCACGACGTTAACAAGTGGCATAAAAGATAGCGTTGAAGTTTCTGTTCCTCATTTCCCTATCAACAGCGTTTGTTCAAAAATTTATATAAGAAAGAAATAGTCTTATAGAAGACACAATTTATATATAAGATATAGAACTCGCAGAAATTGGTTACGATACAGATTACCCTGCTACAAATTTGAACTTAGGTATCTTAAGAAGCTTATTAGGTTCTTTATTTAAAATCATAGGAATATGAGATGGAACAAACTACTTCAGGGCTTAAATACTCCAAAAATGCTACAAGCCATTTTGGGACGTAACTAGGATAATTAAATACAAGCATAGAATTATTCCCGTTCTCATACAAAATGTTAGTAAATATATTACCAGTACTGAGAAGACTGAACTTTTGTCTCAAAAATTTGCCTCAAGTCTTACGATTTCAGCGAATCTTAGCAGCCCTGTGTCTCCAAATATGGTTGATTCATCGATCCATGCTTTACTACCAGGCTGGTACGTGCGACCTAGAAAAATCTAAAGCATTATTATGCTTTCTCGAATCAAGAAAGCTCCTGGTCCTGATGGAATCTCCAACGCATGTCTTGCGAATCTCCCTCGAGTTGGGCTTATATATCTTACGCACATAATCAATGGCTACCTCAAGGTACAGTATTTTCTACGGTCTTGGAAGGTTGCGAGTCCAAAACCTCATAAGCCTCCAACTGACCCTTCCAGCTATCGTCCCATCAGCCTTTTAAATAACCTAGCGAAGATCTAAGAAAGAATAATTAACCGAAAGCTCACTAACTTTTTAGATGACCGTTCACTATTAAAAAATCAACAATTTGTCTTCAGATCCGGATACAGTACTTGTCACCCTGTCTTGAGAATCGCTAAACACGTAAAAGACAACTTTATCTTAAAAAAGTCTACCGTTCTCGTGCTTCTGGACATAGAATCCATGATGCCCTAATTCATAAAATGATTAACTTCGGATTTCCCACAGCCTTGACTGCTCTGATTCGGAACTTCTTGCATGAACGTACTTTTAGAGTACATGTCGGCACTGCGATTTCCACAGAGAAACCTATAACTGCTGGTGTCTCTCAGGGGTCCGTGCTTGCACCGCCGATACCTTACAACATTTATTTGGCAGATTTTCCAGATCTTCCTAGCTGCTCTTCGTCAATTTTCGCCGACGATACTGGAATTTTTAGCTCAGTACCCATTTATAAATCGAAGATCTAAACTTTACCTTGAAATCAAGCTCATAATGTATAAAGTCATCTTTCAAGCCCTTATGGTTTGTGTTGCCCCTGTTTGGTACAAAAAAAAACGCACAGTATACTACATAGGAATTAAGTTGTCAATTATTATAGGTATAATCTTTCACAAATTATATTAAACATTTCTTTAGTCATATCTTTTCAATATTTAAGCTGAATGAGCACTGTAGCTCTAGCACTTTCATATGTATTTATAAAAGTTCTATTGCATATACTTTTAAATTTTTGAATTAATAATAAAAAAAAATTTCCGTAATAAAGAGCAAATTGAAAAAAAATTTTAATGCAGTGTTATAAAGCATATACCGTGGATCCTAAAAAGCCATCCAAACCAAAAACGCATTATGCGACCTAAATGTGTTTTTGCATAGTAGGGGAAATAAATTAAATGGTACAATAACCTTATTAATTTTTTCATCGCTTGTTCATAGGACTTAGTTTAAAGCTTAGTGAAGAAAATAGTAAAAAAAAACATTTAGCGTCTAAAATTATCATGTGACTTGTTGTTATATACGTATTGCTATACATTTAGATAACGTAGTTGCATGTAAAGTATGAATTGGCTCACATATAGAACAATAATAAAGTTTTTACTATTTTCTTTACCTTTTACTCTAATCCTTAATTTTTAGTCGGCCTAAAAGAGCCAATAATGTGCATATACTCCGGGAGCAAGCATATACAACAAATCAATTGTCAGAAATTTTAAGCAAAATGTATTTCATGAATCTGTTGGTTAATAATAGTTACACTAGATTGTTACTTTAAAGTTAGACTGATATAATTTTTAGTCGGCTACTTTTAAATCTTAAGTATTCAAAAAATAATGCATTTTATCTTTGGCCTCAATAAAAATGAATTGAATTGAAAATTGAATCTAAAGGCTAGACGGTTGCTCTCAGAATTTTCATATCGCACGTAACCCTTCGGAATGAGGAAGCCGAATGCTGTTTTAATCGAATTTTTCAAAAATTATACTGAATTTATATTGTTCAATAAACCACAACTTAACTAGCTTAACTAACTGTATAGTTAGGACTGTTTGAAAAACTCTTAGTTAAATTTTAAAGTTCGGCCACTTGATGTTTTCAAAAACGAAAATCAATGAAATGTATACGTATCAAAAAAAACATGTATTCGCGCTCGAAAAAAAACAGCCGGAATAAGGTTGCACCATCTAACAAAGAAAAGAAGAAATCAGAAAGACTGCAAACAAAACTACTTATTCAACCGTTGCACAGCTTCCTACTTCCTCGTTGAGCTCATCCGTTTACACAAAACGCATAAATTTGCATTCCCTCCTACGCTCTTCAATGTGAGATGTATCCCAAAAGACTACATCTTTCGAAAGAATAATCACAAAAACCGGTATAAAGAAGGAAGGAATGCACGAGGAGACCGTTTTCTTCTCAAATAATTGAAAAAAAGTTACGTATACGCCATGTATTGCCTCCGTTCATTCGAAAACGTTTCTCTCTCTACACCCGGAAACTGAAAAATAAAGTTTAGAGAAAAAGAGAATAAAAATACCCCATATAAGAAGCGGTTCCAGGTTACACACACGGTGCTTTGAAGTAACAAACTTTCAATAAATTCACTTCGTTATTACAAAAGGGATAAAACTGTTGCGATTCTATTGCACACTGCAAGCAATTTTCTTTGTAGGTAATTGCAGTCAAGTTTAAAGTGAAAAAAAAATAACAACCATCCCAGTGTAATCCTTTTTCATTATCTCTCATACAGCTATACGAGGATAGAGCAACTATGATGTCCAAAAGTAGCATTTAAACTCTTGTCACCCTTGCTTGTTGAAAAGGAGGGATCCCAACGTGGCCTCATTGTCGTGCCAGTGCACGAGTATACCTAGGAGTAGTAGAAACACGTGTTAAGCTTTTCAAAAGCAAACAAACAAAAGGCCCCAATGAGCAATGAGCATCATCATCATCGTAAGGATAATGCAAAGGAGGCACAAATGAATGTGCTTTGATTTTTTTTAAAACGTGTTTGGCATCATGCCAGAACAAGGAGTTTGGTACAGTGTAAATAGAAACTCATAAACTTTTTACAAAACTATTGTTAAGATAATGGATGTGAGTGATTTCTTACTTCTAGTGAAGTTGTAGCTAAGATTTTGAATGGAAACTGCACTAAATTTTCAGATTCAAGTGTTGGGATTTCCCAAAATCAATAATAAGAAGTATTGCAAATTAGTTTTAAGCAATCTTTAAATGAATTCTATTACAGTTTAAAGATGCGTGTCCATCTATCTATATCTGTCTTCGCACTTATTTGACAAATAATTTGTTGACCTACTGTAGGTTTTTTTTTGTTATTAAATTTTACTGAAGTTTTAAGCGGTCCGTCCAGAAATTGAAAAAGGACCTCTAATGGTATGACTCCGTTCTCCGCCCGTCTGTCCGCACCTGTAACTTTTGAAGACTTGAAAAAATTTACAGTTAGAATGAGGAAAATTGAAACATGCACTAAAAAAATATATTGGATTTTTATAATAAAATTTAAAATTTTTTGTTTAAGTAAGTTTTTGAAAAATAAGGAATGAAAGATAGGTACATATTTTCAACGTGTTTAAGGTAGTAATTTTTGTACCGATTTATTCCAAAAGCTGATATAAAGCAACTACAGCTGAAAAAAGGGCTAAAATCAAATTTCGGTGGAACAGTTATAAAAATGAGGTTTCGACGTATTTTCAAAAAAAAAATATCGTGAAAAGTATTTTGTCCCCCTCTAAGATTAAATCACATCAGCATCATCACTCATCAGCCTATCCTTAAAAAAGGTCGCGGAGCGAGGGGGGCTTAGTGGTTCTTCCATCTTTCGAGATCCTCCGCTACCAACTCAAGAGACACACAAGCGATGCCCAGACGAGTCTCGTATCCAAACTATCGAAGAATTGATCGAATTCAAGCCTGAGATCTTTGCTTTCACTTTAAGCCATCTTTAGTGTCCTGTTTGGGGATGGAGCAGCTCCGAAAAGCCCCGCTCCATCTGCTTGAGACGTCGTTCTTATTTGATAGAAGTTTACCGTCGCTGGGATCTAATCCCTGCAATCTGATGCCTTGAAGCGAATAGTCTCAAAAACATCTTGTTTGCAGATCTTTAATTATGCTCCAACCTTTCGCCGATTTTTTTCCATGCCTGTTCTCAGAACAGCAGTTCTGACTGCCTTATTAGAAATTTTTTGCGCCTACATTGATTCCATACAATATAGGCTCTATTCTTCTCTCTGATGGCTTCTTGAACTCCAGAAGTCCTAAACCACGCAATTCTTTTCTCACCACCAGCCGCCACACCAAGTCGCTTCACTTCACGAACATTTCTTGCAGAGGCAATGACTGCCGATGAAAACAGCTGCTATCGGCATTGACCTACATTTAAAAGGTCAGTTGGAATTTGTTCAAACTTCTCCGAAACGTGCAAATCTTTCCCTGTAATCAGATTCAGCATCCTGTAACCTTTTCCACCGTATGCGGGTCGACAGTCTTGGTTTTCGCCGGGGTGGCAAAGGAATACTGTCGATAAAGCGCAATGCCCACAACACTATGTCGTGATCAGTTGACAGCTCAGCTCCTCTCAAAACGCAAACTTTACAAATCATCTTTTGAAGACACGATTGTACCACAAAGAAATCAATCAAAGATCTCTGATTTAAACTGTGCCGGTACTAAGTGTATTTGTGAATGTCTTTGTGTGGGAAAAGAAGGTGTTCCTGATGGACAAGCCATAAGCACAGCAAAAGTTAAACAAGTTCCATCCATTCTTGTTATGATCCGGGTCACCGTGCCTCCCAATCACACTTTTCCAAGTTGTATTGTCCGAACCCACATGAGCATTGAAGTCACCCATTAGGAGAAAGAAGTCCATTTCTGCCAATCAATCCAGGCAGCATAAATTTCGTTTAAGAAGACCGCATACCCTGACTCTCGATTCGGTGCGTACACTTGCACTTAAGCCAAAGTCGATCGCTCAAGCTTAAGCTTTAAGATCAAAACCGTCCCCCCAACGGAATAAACTTCAACATTTTCCGGCAGCCGGGGGGCTTCTGAGCATCCCAACATCCGCCTGTGTGGTAATGTCACGTGGGACGCCAGAGCAGAAGAACCTCCACCTATCAGCGAAGTCTCTGGTTTCTGAAACATTTGTTGAGGAGATGCCGTAGCATCGAGCTAATACTTTTAAGCCTCCTCAGCCAGTTCAAGTTTCATATCCGTTAGCGATGAGACATTCCATGTGCCAATTCTAAGTTGGTGCCGTTGTCGATTTCTAGATTGACTACCTATGCGCCTATTTTGACCTTTACCTTTTGCCCCTATGTGCTAGACACTTCTTCGTTTTCAATAAGAGGCGAGGTTATGATCTGAAGTGATGGATCATAACCCTCCCACTCTACTGCATTCCTAATGGTCCGCTTGAATGGTACGCCGATTTGACGTCTGAATATATCGGCAGGCCACCCGGTTTTGGATCTCTTAGTCACTGAGGCCAAATAAATGCTGTTGTTATGTATTAAGGTGCTTTTTCTATATTTTTAAGACTTCTACGCTCGTCAAGATTACTGTTGAGTGGTCTAAGCAAAGATCATAGCATTCTACGGCTTGTGTAAAGCTCACGCTTTTTACTCCAATCGGTTGGGCAATACGTTGGCTTCCCCGTGGCGAAAAGTGCACACAACTGTTTTTGTACAGAAATCTGCCACTCGTTGGGTTGAATCACATTGGTGGTGATTTTGTCCTTCGTGATGATAGAACTCGACCCAAATAAATGAAATAATTGAACGAGTACGCCATCGATCAGTCTTCTGTCCCGAAGGAAAGTGGTACATGTGTGAAGTGCCTCTTACGCGGAAGATCTTGGTTCATATCCTACCGTCATCATCTGAAAAAAAATTCGTTCTATATTACAGTGCCCACTCCGCGAGGGTCTGACAAACTCACCGAGAGTAACATTTGGTCTCGAAAAACTTCTCAAAATGCCGTTTCGATTCGATAAAAAATTGTAGGTCCCCTTGTGTGTGAAGAATACAACACATACGGCATACACGGCTGAGAAGTTGGCCCTGGTTCAACTCGAGCTGTTGCGCCTTTCTATTTTATAATGGTACCTATATGTATTATTTCAAATTAATAAGGTCGAATATCAAATACATCCCAAATTTCAAAATCCTTAAGAAAGTCTTTTTTTATCAATTCACATGGGATTGCATAAAAGATGAAATACCTTATCGTTGACAAAATTTTGTGGACAGCGTTATAAAGCTGAAATATTTATATTTTCATCAACACATATCAGCAACTAAAACTTTTTCAAAGCATAAAAAACGATTACACCTAACCTACCCACACCGTCAATTTTAATGAAATTGGGTCAACCTCAAAAATTAATAAAATCTAGAATGGTCTAAATACAATTTTAGGTAATTTGGAACAGTCCAACCTAAAGTTGGAGAGAAAATAATGAAAAATCACAACAAATAAAAAAACATAAAGCCTCAAATTTTTACTTTGACTAGTGTACAATGTGGATACCCCTCTCCTGATCCCAATATAACAATATCAGGAGCGAGCAAATAAGAGTGAAAAAAGAAACCACCCTCACTGGAAACGTCCACGTTAATGGGACAGTGTCAATACTAGCAGCAGCTGTAGGCGAATCCCGAATAAGAAATGTTCGAAAAGAGTATCCAACAAAGGAACAACAAAAACAACTATTGGCATTGGGAGCAGGCAGTAAAAATCTGTGGAATTCATTGTGAATAAAGTTTTATGTGAGAAGGAGTCTGCAATCCAAAGACAAAGTTGAGGCAAAGAGATTTATTTAGTACAAACAGCATCCACAGGGGACATGGACTGTTTTATTTAGACGTGTTCTAACCGTTATATCTTACGTTGATGCTTTTATGCGCAAGAACGAATTGCTACTCCCCAATAGACATGTTTTCATATCTGTGTGTAAATGGGAGAATGTTTTCCGTCGATTCTCTCACCTCACAGATGTGGATAATGTGGATGGTAAGATTTTTGTTTTGTGTGTTACGTCGACGTTGTCAACGCAGGAATTATTATCCTATTGTCAATTGGTGTGTCGTGGATTTTTCTTCCTCGAGACATCCCTGCATCCCCCTTAGTAGGTAATTTACAGCATCCTTTGCATTTGCAGGCATTTATATGGGAAATTCTCACAGCGAACGGGTTATCATACTTAAGGTGGGGGTCCTGTTTTTCTTCTGCTGGTATCATTTCCATACAATGAATCAACGTGAGCAGAAGAGACGTGCCTTTGGGGATGGCATGAGCGATGGCGGGATATTCCATTTTAGGTTAAATAAGTGTGACGGAACGTATGCTTTGATGTGGCATTTGGGTGCTCATTTTGGAAGAATAGCATGGAACACGGGCCAGTAAGCAGTGCGTGTGTGTGTAATGTATGTATGCGCAAATGTGCGTAATTGAAATTCTCTTTCATTAGGTTGTGCAAATTAAATGTGCACTTATGTGAACAATTAGAAACAGCAGTAGTGCTGCACCAAATTGCAAGAAGATGTTAAATTTTAATGTTATTATTTGGAATAGATAAGTTTGGAAATTTATAGGTAGTTGCATTCTAAATAAGATGCAACTACTACTATTGAGCTGAATAATCACCAATAAAGGTTAGACAGGTATCTACTTACTAAAAAATTCATAATTTGCTTGTGTCGGGTGACATAAGTTGATGTTTTTACTTCAATAGGTTTAGTTGCCAGACTATTGGCCAGATTGCCAAAATGGTTCCGAGAACTTAATTTAGGTATTAACCTAGTTATATAGCAGGGCTCCCAATCCTTCGAAAGTCTAAATCTGGTTCACAGTAGCTTCTCTGTAATCCCGTGCACACTACTTCCAATTGCCGCGCCCAAGCACTCTGGCATCCGCGATTGCCTGGGGGCTCGAAGACTCTCTTGGCTGGAGCGGCAATGTAGTCTTCGAGTTTCTGCTTTTCGAACTACATCCACGTCTTGGTACAGCACACAGAGTTCGCGGTTATATCTTTTTTCATTTGCCCTCCTCGCACACAGGGTCATTAATTCGCGTTAAAATCTTTCTCTCGGAAGAGTCAACTATAATTTCTCCTTCACTGCTTGTCGTCCGGTACTCGGCGCCATAAAGCAGAACTGCCAGAATAAAGGGTTTAATAGAACCTATATACATGAGAACTTGTTGAACTCCAGAAATTTTGCCTCCAATAGTAGCGGTTTCCGGGCCATTCTTCGACGAATCTCCACTAAGGTGTATTTCGGGTAAGTAATGTTAACTCTAAAGTAGCAGGGACAGATAAGCCCTAGAAGCCCTTGGGGCCCGGGCCCATAACAGCAAATTTTAGGGGGCGGCAAATTTAAAGGACAAAAAGAAATAATCCTAATTGTATGTTGCTTGCATATAAAAATGTTAGTACCTGCTAACTCTTATCAATTAGAAACCCTTTTATCATCCCTGGAAATATTTTTTCCGGTTTGTAGGTAGGTACCAAACGTAGAGACGCTTTTTGCATTTACCTTCGCCTTTTTGCCACAAATTGTTCAGCGGAACAATGACGAACGTCAAATTGAACGAGTTTCGATGGTATAGCATCTGACTTTGAACGAGTCAGAGTTTGAGTCATCTTGACTCAAATTGAACGAGTTTCGATGGTATAGCATCTGACTTTGCTTCCATTAAAGGATGTCGCAAGATACCCCTAAGACCTTTTAGAGATATGATCGAGACTGACAGGTGAATTGATTAAGCTATGTACGTCCGTCCGTCCGTCTGTCTGTCTGTGCGTATGTGAGAAGTTTTTAGGTGTTTGAAATTGAGCTAGGAGGCTCAAACTTGGAGTGTATTTTCGTTCTTATTTTGTACAGAGTGTGGACATTGACCAACGGCCACGCCCACTAAAGGCTTCAATGTAGGACAACCTCTATTTCACATTTTCTTTCAAAATGCCTTTTGGTCAAATAAGACAAGGCGTAGGAACTCAAATTTTGGTACAGAGCTATTGTGGCCTAAGACCTTAAAGAAGGCGAAAATTGACCACCCAAAATATTGACCATGCCCACTTTTAACATGTTAAACCTTTAAAAACCCGATTTCCCGGAAAGTTTAGTCCAAATCGAAAAAAAATTGTATAATAAATATTAAAGATATTACTGTTTTCTAAGTTTTGGTCCATGCAAAGTTTTGAGCTCCGTCCACTTTTAGGGGGCGTTTTTAGGAAAAAAAAAATTTTTTCCCATATAATTTGCGGTTTGAACGCATTTTGTCATGAATCTAGGGGAATAATAATTAATTGATTTCAATTTTTAGCCCAGACCCACTTTTGGGGACGTGGCTTATGCAAATAATATATGAATTCGGGACGAAAAAATTTAAGATTTGGTATTTAGTAATACACGGTATATAGGGTCGGGTTTGTCACAGACGAACTCTTGCAATTATTCACTTGTTTTTTGATAACATACATAAGTACTTAGTCTATCATTAATTGCCAGACCAAAGGCTTTTACGGTGTCCTCAAATCACCGCAAAAGCCTTTATCACGGCGCTGCTGGAGCAGACTATGATGTCGACATCGTCCGCATACCCCAGTTTTTACAGTGATCTGTTGAAGAAACTGCCTCACGTGCTAACTTTTGTCCTGCACAATATCATCTTCAGAACAATATTGAAGAAGCACATGACAGTGCATCTATCTGTAGAGATCCGATGCATGTTCGGAACAGTTCCGAGGATCTGTTCCTAAAATGCACATTGCACCGCGTATTTTCTAATGTTACAAGGAGCAGTTTGATCAGTTTTGTCGGGATCTTAAATTCGCCCATCGCCAGGTAGAGCTCCCGACTGTGAATGCTGTCATATGCGGCAGAGAAAGAGGAGAGGAACTGCTGCACTTTGGTTTTGGACTGTTGGGGACAATAGTATCGAACATCCGTGTTGTTCGGCTAAAAAAAGAACTCACAATGCTGTTCATCCGAAATTGGGCCAAGGGTGTACAGTGTACTGATGAGCATTCCTTCTTGCGCGGGTATTGCAGCTAAATTCTTTAAGAGGTGGAATGCAGCTGGCTATTTCAATGGAGCACTCATTATGGAAAAAACGATAAAACAATGAAAGGAGACATTTCGACGATGTTGCAAGAAATGTTTACAATGTTTAAGTCACTTATCAGTTTTAATACTCTTTTTTGCATCCTATCGAGTAGGTGTAAATTTGTCTTAGAAGCTCTTGCCCAGACATGAGAGTTTTACTCGAGTTTTGATAGTATATACGATTTATAAATGACAGCAAGAACAGAAGGTTTTAAGTATTTCTTGCATCGTCTTAGGAATCTTAAGCATTTCGCTGCGTTCTTGGCGAATTCGAATATGCTGTCATTCCAACGTAAGTTTTCATTAACACGCATACAGAGGAAGAAAAGCTGTTCGGTTTCATGGATAACGGCTGAAGATTTCTGTTGAGCTTTGGAAGAAATAAACAGCATTGATTTTTGGATGCAACAAATTCCACTCTGTTAAAAAGCCCCCATCTTGATATGCTGTGAAGGTCGGAATTTAATGAGTTCAACATTCTTAACCGTTCCTTTTCAACGTCCGAAAGACATATGCAACGAATTGGGGATCAGATGTGGTAGCTTGTCTGCTCTGACATCTCAGACATCTCATTTAAAAAGATCAGAAAGAGTGTTGGTGCAATTGGTCTGTAATATTGCAATATTAGCGTAGCTAATGGAAAGGGAAATTCATCACAATATTGGCTAAGGGAAATTCATCAACCGAAGAAAGTTCAGGCATTAAAGACTACAGATTTTGACACCCAATCTTCGGGCAAAGGGTGCCTCCATAATATTAAAGATTTCTCAGGATCATGGCTAACCTCCAAGAACGGCTCAGGAGGTTAACCTAATCATCCAATGTTGAACACGCACACTTCAGAAAGGTTTCAATAAGTTTCAGTTCCATTAGTTCATTTAAGCATAAAATACAATTAAACAGAGTCTTACTTAACTGCCAAAGATGACAGTTTTACTGATAGCATAGAAATGTAGCTGTATGCGTCCTTTTTGACTATGTGGCTAATAACTGGTGGTTTTGATGAATGGCTCACAGAAAAGGGCATCAAACTGCCTATATTTTTTCTAGTTGATGATCATTGTGTCGCAATTGATAAAACAACTGATCAACTTTTGCCGAAGTAAAGACATATTTTTTTATTATCACTTTCTACGTTTTATTTTAACCTTAATTATATAATTTGGTTTGATTTGGTAACGTAGTAAATTAATCTCCCTACCTAGACCTTAAGGGTCATATAAAGTTGCGATTTGTTGAAAATCCCACCCATCGAGCCACTAACCTTCCACACCCAAAATTCAACTGTCTTTCCAGTCAGCTTAGAGCAAACTGGTATTTCAAATTCTAATTTCGTATCGAATTCCCCTTCCAGTGGAAACGTACCAGTAGAAACTAAAAGCAAAATTTCGAGAACTTTCTTTATTTGTAGAACTAGGCGGATAGATATATAGAATTGTGATCATCGAGGGATAAAATTAAAGGTGCTTGAATTGATATAAAGTGTTCAATTGAGTGCAATTAAGTTAAATTTATTGTGATGGGAACTTAAATTAATTGTACTTGAGAAATAAAATGTTGCGTTGTGTAATTATAAAAGGTATTATTAATTTTTATCCGACGAACTCCAGGCAAAAGTATTAAAAATACGATCGAGGCTCGACTGGTTATTGAACTAAGCAAAGTGCTTCCTTCCGCTTATTTTTAAATAAACAGCTCGACGGTGTTCAATTTCCCAATGACCTAAGCGACATTGGGCCAAATCTACAAATTAAGCCATCAGTCACTTTATCAAAGTGTTATAATACCGAATTTTATAATTCGTCATCATGACACTTTTTAAGGCGACATTTTAATGCCCAACTGGCCAAAATATCATTGGGCCAAATGTAATGCATGCAAAATTAGAATATGAACCTATGGGGGACATGCCTAGCAGCGGCCATTTCTATAAATCTCCTTGGTTCCTAAAGTCCAAAGTGGCATAGTGCCAACTGGGCGTTATGGCACTTTACCTGAGCGCCATTAGGCCAAATTTTATATTGGGAGGATAATTTCAATTGAATTGAGCTATGGAGATGGAAACGATGGAGATGGAAAAGCTAAGACTCCTTTAGTCGATGAAGTTATGGAGTAAAAAAAAGCGGATGGCATAATGTTCGCACGGACATAATGGACGTTATGTCCAACTGCCTGCTGAGCAAGCATTTTCTGTAGATACAAATCGGATTGGATTTGATACAGTAGGTACCAGCTTTTTTGAATATCTCAGGCAGGAAGCGTAGAATGACGATGAGCCATAAGATATTATAAACGGAAGAATAAATGGCAATATGAGTTTTATGAATTTAGGGTCAAACCGTCAAGTCCAGTAGCCTTAGACCTAGAATTTAACATTTAACTGTGTTGGACTATATCCTCATAGCACACTCTTTCAAATTGGAAACTGTTGATTTCCTCAACAAAGCATTGGTTATGCTAATAGTTTATCTTTTGTGATATTAACCGGGAATTTATCAGAAATATATTCCCGGGGATATTAATCAGAAATAAAACTATAAGTGTTGCGACGTTTCGCTCATGGATATGAGTATAATCAGGCTTTTTTTAATAAGTTTATAAAAATATAGGCATATACAAGGTGTTAGGAAGAGTATAATTTTGCATCATTCAAAACAAAATTCAAAATTCAAAGTGGAAAATTCCATGGAAAGGATTACCTTTATAGAAATAGCAATAAACGATTAATTCTGTTATATGTTTTTCAACGTCATTTTCAACTAAACACAAAATCAACATATTAAAAAAATTGATTTAAACATTATGTTCAAATTTCTATAATTCTGGAGAAATTTGAAATAATTATTTATTTATTTGAAATTTGATATAAATATTTATTCTTAATTTATGAAAATAGGTAACAGACATTCGACCAGACTAAGTTTGAACTAGTTTTGCTCATTTTTGTCGGTAAATTATAGTGAGTTGTCGGTAACCCTAATCATGTTGTAGTAGTAATAGTAATACTAGTTGTAATAGAAATAGTAGTAGCTCTGATTTTATTTAGCATATTATTGATTTTTTCAATTCACAATAGAAAGCATTGGTAAGTGCCGTCAGATGGCACTCGGAGATGTTCTGTACCTGTTCCCACCACCTGTTTCTTGGCCTACCAGGCGGGCGACGCGCTCGTATCTCGGCTAACATAACCTGTCTAGGAAGTTAGTCGGGGGGCATGCGACCAACGCGTCCAAACCATCGAAGAATTGATCGTTCCACTCGGAGAAGTAGCTGATCAACATTAAGATTCCAACGAAACATTACGTTTCTCACTCTATACTTAAGAGTAACATCAACAACGCACACGAGAAATCTCATTTACGTAGCTCTGTACCCGCGATCTAATTCTTTCGGTCAATACCCAAATTTCATGCATGACCATAGATGAGAGTTGGAATGAACACTCAATTTAAAACTTACATCTTTGCTTTCACTCCAAGCTCAACCTTCCTGATGACCGGCTGGCGCAGTTCCTTTACTATTGCTCCAGCTTGGCCAATTCTACAGGATAAGTCAGAATTGCTCCTTCCTGTAGCTCTCAGAGGAGGCCCACTCAGTGCTTAGTTCTGCAAAACTTTCCAGAGTTTATCCCGAGGTCATAGGCCTTTTCCAAATCTACAAAACACGCGTAGTCCGGCATTTTCCCAGGCCTTCTCAAAAACAACATTAAGAGTAAAAAGCTGGTCGGTTGTGCCTCCGCCAGGCCGAAAGCCGCAATGCTCTTCCCGCAATAAAAGTTCGATTATAGCTCTGGAACGCGCTTCCAACACCTTTGCCAACACTTTTCTCGGAAGACTTAACAGAAATATACCCTATAGTTAGAGCAATCTATCCTTTCCAATTTTTTGAAAACTGCGGCCTATAACTCCTGGTTGCCAATCGCTAGGTGCTTTTCCGCTTTCCAAGGCCACATTACTTAATAACACGCGTAAGCCAATTAACACCTTCTTCACCCATTGCCTTGAGCATTTCTGGCCGAATTTCATAAACTCCAGCAGACTTACCCACTTTTAGCGATTTAATCATGGCAGCAACTTCATCTACTGTAGGACTATTCCCCGCCCTAATCTCGTCAGTAATGGAATTGCCATCTTCAGTGCCCTGTTAGGGATTGAGCAGCTCCGAAAAGTGCTCGGTCCATCTGCGTAAGACGTCGTTCTCATTTGAAAGAAGTGTACCGTCTTTGGATTTAACCCCTTGAATGATAATCAACTTCCTTCCTCTGAGCCAGCAAATAGTCTGATAAAATGTCTTGTTTGCAGATCTTTAATCGTGCTCGCACCTCTCGCCGAACTTTTTCCTTTCCATGCCTGTTCTTTTTTTTTTTTGCCGGCTCTGAATAAAGTTCTGAATTTAGGATCTCTTCTTCTTCTCTCTAATGGCTTCTTGAACTCCATCATTGTTCTAAGCCACGCAGTTCTTTTCTCACCACCAGCCGCCACACCAAGTCGCTTCACTCCACAAACATTTCTTGCAGAGGCAATGACCGCCGATGAAAACAGCTGCTATTCTTCCTACAATTAAAAGATCCGTTTGAATTAGTTAAAACTTCTCCGAAACGTGCCGAGCGAATCGCTCCCAGTAATCAGTTTCAGCATCCTGTAACCTTTTCCACCGTATGCGGGTCACCCGTCTTGGATATCGCCTGGGTGGCAAAGGAATACTGTCGATCAAGCGCAATTCCCACAACACTAGGTGATGATCAGTTGACAGTTAAGCTCCTCTCAAAACGCGAAAATCACAAATAATTTTTTGAACACACGATGGTAATTGTGAATTTCTTTGTGTGGGAAAAAAGTGTTCATGATGGGCAAGCCACAAGCACAGTACAAGTCCAAAAAGTTCCCTCCGTTCCTTTTTTGATCCCGGTCACCGTGCCCCCAATCACACTTCTCCAAGTACTGTCGTCTATACCTCATGTGGGCATTGAAAAGTCACACATCAGGAGGAAGAAGTCAATTTCTGCCACTCTATCCAGCGTAGCATCAACTTCGTTCAAGAAGGCCGGATACTCTGACTATAGGTTGGATGCGTACACCTGCACTAAAGCCAAAGTCGATCGCTTAAGCTTAAGCTTTAAGATCAAAACCCTCCCTCTTAATGAAATAAACTCCAATACGTTTTCCGACAGCCGGAGGCTTGTGAGTATCCCCACACCCGCCTGTACAGTCATGTTGTGTGGGACGCCAGACCCGAAAAGACTCCACCCATCAGCGAAGTCTCTGATTCCGAAACCTTTCCATTTAGTTGAGCAGATGCCAGTAGCATCGAGCTGACACTTTTAAGCCTCCTCAACCAGTTCAAGTTTCTTCTCCGTTAGCGCTGAGACATTCCATATGCCAATTTTAAGTTGATGAAGTTGTCGATTTGTATGTAGACTGGCCAAGCCCTCATTTTGGCTTAGCGCTTCCCCCCTCCGTAATGGATAGCGTCACCATTGCCGGGCTGTTCGTAACTTCTTCGGGTTGAACCCGGCTTGCATACCCCTCAGGCCTAGTTTCGAAGGGTGCCCTGCGTTACCAAGATCAGCACATATCCGAGGCTTCTTATTTTTTATCTTCATGGTGATGGGGGTTCATTTTATATCTAGCTGCCAGGGGTCTATCCGACCGATCCTAACATGGACAACTGACGCCGACCAAGAAGCCGCTCATCCCGAGACAGACACTCATGGAGTTTAAGTGTTTAGAGTTCAGCCGCCACTCTGGGATCAGACGCTGAGCAGTTTGCCACTATGTATCAGACGCTACTGGGTTTTATTTAGGTTCATCTCTCAGTTACAACTTTACTGCCAATGGTTGCCCTAACAGGAGTATATATTCCTTGCAACATGCTGAAGACTACTTCTCGCAGTAGATTTTAGTTGGCTCTTATAACAGACATACCTCACTTCTAGGCTATTCTGACTCCGACCCTGCAGAGTACCTAGGATCGCAAAAGCTGTTGTCCTAGGGGACCTAGGATGCAAATACCTAGGATCGCAAAAGCTGTTCTTCTTTCCCTACATTAAATGTATCAGTCTGAATTTTTCAAACTTCTCCTAAACGAGCTTTGCAAAGCGGTTCCCCAAATCGGTGTCAGCAGCCTGTAGCCTGCATAGCCTTTCCCGCCCTATACGGATCATTAGTCTTGCTATTCACCTGCATTAAAAAGGAAGGTAGTTTTCAATCAGCTGTCAAAGCAACCCCTCTCAAAACCCGAATAATGGCGAAATTGTAACATAGAGAAAATATAATAGGCACATGATCGAGACCGAACTCTGAGTCGAATGAGCCATGTTCGCCCGTCCGTCCACCCGTGTGTCACCAATTTTAGGCCTTAAATTTTGAGCTAGGAAGCTAATTAAGGACGTAAGCTCTCCGTCATACGAAGCAAATGTGCAACTACATCAAGTGCTTTCAAAACTGTAAGACGTCAAGAAAAGCTGAAATTTAATATTTCGCATCTCCTAATGATTATAACATAAGACATAAAAATACAGTCGGTAGACCACCTCTTGTGGGCGTGGCATCGATTGAAAGAGTGAACTTTCAAATGCAGTTTTTCAATATTTTTGCTCCAAATCGGAAAAGATTTACTTAACATATTATGTAGAAAATACTTGGTTATAAATTTCGGTCACAAAAAGTTTTGCACCACGACCTTATTTAAAGGCGGAATTAAAGAAAAACCTATAATTTTCCCGAAAAACGTGGATTTCGACTGCTTTTTAGCCCTATGAATCTCCACGACGGTTTGCGTGGGGCCTCTGTATACAAGACGTCCACAGAGTATGAAAAAAATAAACGTTTTTATAAGATAGTCATGATAACAACAAAAAAATTATTTATAAAGATAGAGTATACTTCCCTGAAAACCTTCCTAGAAAACCGTCTTGGACTCACATATTTATGATTGAATACTTTGAGGGCGTCTTGCAGGTAGAAGCCCCAATGCACACAGTCTTGGACCTATATATTAGTTATCAGGGAAGTACCTATACTCTATCTTTTAAAATGAATTTTGGGCTGTTCTAATGATTATTTTAAAAATCTGTTTTTTTGCATACTTTGAGGGAGTCTTTCGGACAGAAGGAAGAAGGCCCCATGCAAACCATCTTGGACACATGTTAAGTATCAGGAGAGTGTACGCTATCTTTAGAATTATATAATCTTATACAATATCTTAGACAATTATAATATTATAATCTTATTAATTATATAATTGCCCTTGCCTTTACTATTTAAGTAAATTTCTGAAGTCAAACTTTCACTTTGGAAGTCCTTATTTATTAAATCCGCACAATGTCAGATCCTACATAAATAAGCGACTTCAATGCGTTTCCCCACTGTTGCATTCTAAATGCAAAAACGATTTCCTTCTTACATACAAAAATATTCTTTAAATGCAAAAAGCAATTGCCAACATAAACAGGACTCACACCACCCAAAAAGGACAATAATTGAAAAGCCTCCAGCCAAAGGAGTAATAAAAAAACAACATCCTTTTGTACAAGAGAAATTTTCTCGTTTTCTCCTCCTTTTTCGCTTTATTTACACGCTGACAGATGACAATTGTCCTCCGCCTCTACCTCCGCACCGCATTATCAATGCCACTTCAACGAAAAGTATATAAATGCCTGTAGGGTATGCTTCTGGACTTCTTCAGGATGAATGCACACTACTTGCACCCAGTGGTGTGTACTTTATACTCAAATTATATATCAACATGCGAAAGGGAATAAAATCACTTTTCGAAATAAAATCCCAAATATAAATAACAAAATCATCTCGTGTGGATCGTATTGTGGAACGCATTAATTATAGGTAGAGACTATCATCGAATTTAAGTATTTTTGCACTTTTTTCACGAGAAATTTTCATGATTATCGAGTTGGGTGAAATTTGAAAAAAGAAAATTCTCAAAAAAACATAGTAGAACAATATTTTAGTTTGCAACTCAGGGTCGAAAACTCAACTTATATAACACATACCTTTCCAGATGATGTTGAGGCTGTCGATGAAGTTTGTGGCCCAAGTGCCGATTTATTATTCGCTTGCATTTCACATTTAAGACGGGAAATAAGTAAGAAAATCTACAATCTTATAAAGGTCTTGCTTATGCCCCAAACGAGCTTAAGAGCGCTGAAAACAATAAAGAAAAAATCACACTGCCGTCATCAATTGATGAAACTTTTTCCACTAGTTACCGCACAAGTAGGCACTTAATTTCACTATTTTATCCTTTTGCAATGCCTGTAGCCCACACAAATAGGGCTAGGTCATCCCCTGGGCAGGGATTAGCTAAGGTTACACGACGGGAGGGTGGAAATTATTTGAAAACTATGCTCCTTTCCTTTTTTTATTCACTTGAAGGTATTGAACTAAAAACCTTAGCCTCACAAACCAAGACCACAGAAAAAATCGCCCGCTTCTGAGAGGAATTTGACGGATTTCCGAAAACTTTTTTTATATTTCTTTTGTTAATTTTTCAAACAAAAAGCCAATAAAAACTCAAAAGAAAAAAGGAATTCCACACACGCCGACACACAGAGGAGAGAATCAATATTTCAGAGACTTTCAGTTGCGGACTGCAGGAGCAGATCTTTGCGAGGAGGCCTTCCACACTCAGTGTGTCAGCATCGGCAGCCTCCCCTAGAAGCAGATTCACAACGTTACCATGTGGAACCTAAGCATCCATCCTTCCTTACAGTGCTCCGTTCGGGACCATGTGTTTGCATCGGTGTGTGTGAGAGAATGCGTGTACTAAAATTGCGCCTCGGTACACTGGTCCTCGAATGTTGTCCACAAAATGCTAGTGCGCATAGCGCATGTACGATAGCCGATTTCCAAAATTATTTTACTGATTAAATGGCAATTTTCGTTATGAAAAAAGCAGTTGCTATTCATAATAGAGATGATATGCATTGAATTAATCAAAAAAAAAAACACAGGTTCTACCGAGATTTGAACTCGGATCGCTGGATTCAAAGTCCAGAGTGCTAACCATTACACCATAGAACCAGATGAACAAAGGTGTTCAAGTGCTGTATATGTGTGTAGCTTCACTCAAAATTATTTGATTGGAATAAACACCGAGATGAATGTTTTGAAAAAAAAACCATACAAATGCCAAATGATTATTTCGAGCTGCAAGAATTATTGAAATTTACGTAAAACTGTATCTCGTAATCCTGTATCTGTATCTCGATCCTGATGTCTACAAAATACAATAAACTACACAAAACGACCCAAACCTACGAAAAATAGCCAAATCCCGTTCCCGTACACGGTTTTTGTGTAGCTTTGGACAGGAGAGAGAGCAAAACCGAGAGTTTGAAATTGCCCCTCCCCACGAAATTTAGCCCAAGAAATTTCTTTGGGCAGAATTATGAAAAGTGTCAAAGCGGTGTCAATTGAGTTGGACAACAGCGGATGACATTTAGGTGGACACTTATAGCATTTTTCATTGAAGAAAAGAATTTTAATCTCTCTGTCAAAAGATTTGATCTTTTTCGATTTTGCATATTTCATTGAAAATAAAAGAGCAATTCTAGATCAATTCTCAACACGAAAGATACGATCTCCCGACTTGGGAGATTTGATCTGAGCTCACTTACACATGCAAACATTTCTACTGTCAAACGCCAAATTGAACCGATTACATTACATTACCGATTTTGTTTGATTCGATTTTATTTGCGGACGTGTTTGTTGGCTGCCAGTCCGTGTGTGTGATTTATTTTGTCGGGGAAACATATTTTATTGACACGAGCAGTTCTCGATTTTGAGAGCAATGCTTTCAAGTGTCAATGAAAAACGCTATTAGGTTTTAGCTATAGCGACTCCTAAATGTGTACTTTTGAACAACTTTTGCTGTTTCTATAATTTGAGTCTTTTTTATGTGAAGTTTCGAATGTTAAAGAATGTTCTTATCGACTTTAAACACAAAAAACCTAAAGTCAGTGAATATTATGCTGCAGACAATTTTAGAAATTCTTCAAGTAAGTACTTCTTATTGCATGCATATTTTATCAATCGCTATAACTTTTCTTTAACATTGGCTTTGACGTTTAAAATGTGGGTATTTTTTGGTCACAAAGCGTTCCCTTACTTTTGGTCAGTTTTTCCGCTCACTGAGAGATTTTTACCCCCACTCCTTCAAAAAAGTAAATTTGACCAAAATGGTACAGAAAGTAAGGGAACACACCTATAGAAAAAAAAAATCCGGTTGGTTCTTGATCACAGTTTGTTAAGACGCTCGGGTTTGTTAAAACGGGAAATTTTAAAATCTCATTTTTGCTCTCTCTTCTGTCCAAAGCTACACAAAAACCATGTACCTACGGGAACAGGATTTGGCTATTTTTCGTAGGGGGTCGTTTTGTGTAGTTTAGGACAGGTACGGAAACAGACCTAATGTTAGTTTGGCGGCAAAAATGAGGGAAAATAAAAGGGGAAAATCTCATTTCTCGAATCGAAGAATAAAATCACGATTTTAATCAAGATTTTTTCAGATTTACCAATACCAACGCGGTTGGGTTGAAAGTTCACTTGTTTACTTTACCTAAAAATTGGAACGAGTTGGTTTTTCTAGGGAATTTTTTTGTTTTGTAATACGTTTGTATTTAATTAATTAACTAGTAGAAAAACTTTAATTTAAACATTGCTAGGTCGTGGGTATGGGGAATTTCCCTTTTCGTGGGGAGCATCTGTTCAAAGATTGAGGAAAGGGGAATCTTTACTCTGTTACTCTGGGGAAAACCACAAAAGATGAGTTAAATGAGAGTCTTAGGAGTTAAATGGAGTTAAAATCTTGAAAATCCAGCACAGTAACAAAAAGGAAGTACATAAGCAAATAAAGATTGTTAAGGAAAGTTGCTGTTTCCGAATTTATGTCTTCGGAATGCTAATGCTTTATTTGAGTTCGAATGCCTGAGCCTGTTTTCAATACTTACCGACGTGCAAATAAAAAAAAATTGGTTTTGTCTTTGTTTAGCGCAATAACGCATAAACTTTATAAAGATCTGTCTTCAAGCCAAGGAATTATAGCAGCAGAGCAGTTAAGCTTGAATCCCATGCAACGTAAAACAGAATGCCGTACATTAGCAACTGAAACCTAAATTCGCTACATGCTTTTCGCGTTGCTTATGTATAAAATTCGTTTCTATTCCTTGTGACAACGTGTTTTATACTATGTCTCCACCGGCAATTAAAAGAGGATTAGCGGGAGACGTTTAAAAATGAATCCCGAAGTGGCTCCACCGGACAAATATAGGATTTATTTGACACGAACACTCCGTTCCTGTCACTTTTGCATCTCAAAAGAGAGTGACGATGTCATTTTCCTGAATCGAAAAATGATTTCCGTCATAAAAATCACAATAAAAAACGTACTATTGACAGATCTGTCATACAGGGACAGTTTCAGTTTCCTTTTTTGATTTTCGAACTATTGCAGAAATATGTGCAGAAAATAGGTTTGTGAATAGGGTGAATGGAATTTATGAGAGAATTTATTTTTAATCGCTTGCCGAGAGGATTTAATTTTGTATGGTAAACCGCGTGATTTGTAAAGGATTTAATAAAGATTTATATTAATCGCGAATTAGTGCCGGTGGAAACATGGTATAAAGTAAACAAATTCCAATATGTAAGACTTGAAATCTTATAATAGTTTCATAGCAAAACGGCAGCAGCTTCAATTAAAGCGTAGCAAATTCTTAAAAGAAACATTCACAATGTACCAATAAAAAGTAGTATAATCTTAAAGCTTTATATATTTTTGGCGACTGTAAATTCAAATTTAAATTGTAACAGCAATACGTATTGCAGTCTCTCTTCTGCGCAAACTAATACATAACAATTTCATTACGCTAAGCGTAGTACACCAAAAAGCTTTTGAATGAATTAAATCTCCCAAAACAGAAACATAATATTTAGCATACGACTATAAATCATAAACATGTCATTTGTATTCTGTACTTTAAGCAATAGTTTATGGTTATTGTTATTTATTTGCCGTAGTATTTATTATTTATTTAATAATAATATTAATATTTATTTAATAACACTAGTTATGGTTATTATTTTTATTAACAGACTGCTGAAATAAAAATGTTGAGGTAAATTTGCATTTTACCTTGAAGAAAAGCTTTAAAAAAGCTCAATTTGATTATGCCGATTGTACTTTACTTTGATTTGCCTAACCCATTACAATTGTATTGGTCTTCCCACCATTCAAACAAAACTAACATTTGAAAAGTTAAAAATTACAACAATTTACAATTCTACAAACATTTTAATAATGGCTATTATGACCATTTCAAACGCAGCCAGACAAACATCATCAGGAACCTTTATATTATAATTATGCTGACATTAAGTGACAACTCTTCCTACGGTTTCCCTTAAGAGAACAAGTATTTTTTAAAACAAATACAAGCAGCAAACAGTATAAAAACACACAAGTGTGGCTACTAATACTGCGAGCCGTCGGTATAAGTGACACTGATCATGGTATAAGTGATCAGTGCCACTTATACCGACGGCGTATTTCAATTCCACTTTTTTAAATGCAATGCATCATAGATCGCATTGTAAGAAAATTATCTTTACACATATTATTCTCTTTCATTGCATTGGTAAAGAATACATCTTTTACTTTGGATATCTGTCCCCAATTCCCACTTGAAATTCCGAAGTGAAAATATAGACCTTTTAAAACGGCTGTCAAAATCTGACGTCTTTCACATTTATCAACCGCGGGATGCCAAGCAAATTGCGTTTTTGTATGGAAAAATTTAATAGTTTCTGTAGAAGTGCGAATTACTAAAAAAACGACTCAACCTAGAGTGTGCCGATAAGGAAAGAAGTTATTGTGCTTATTCCGTTATTTATATTGACGCAAAAATTATTTTAAGAAAATATGTGGAAGGTACCGAAAAAGTGTTCCGAAGATATGATCTCCTTGAATTCGTGTACCCTTTTGTGGTCGTATACACTGTTTCTACAACACAAACAATACTTTTCTTATCCTTTCTGTGTTATACAATGAAAATACTTTTAGCATTACCTAGGAAGCCTGATCATATCTACAACTTTCCTGTTCATCGAAACACAGGGTTGCATTTTTTAAATAGTTATTTACGTTTATGTGTAATTGTTGTTCGTTTTCCATATAAAAAGCATAAATTACTGAATTACTAGATATTTTCTTGCCCTCCAACACCCATTTGTTTACGTTTTTTATAAAGCCTTTAAATCTTTTGTAAAGCTTTAAATTTCCGTGTCGGTGAATACGTGTAAGAAGATACAACAACAATTTACCTTACGCGATCAGCTGATGTAAAAGCTGCAAAACGAAATTGCATGGAAATAACGAATTCATGAATTTACTCACATTTGTAAATAAATGTCGGAGAATAGGTAAATTCATAAATTTTAGCTTGTGGGCAAAGCTTTTACATGTCCGAAGTTGAATGTCTAGTTATTCAGTAATTTATGAAGGAACTTTGTTTAGCATCCCGCACTCGATAATACCAGTAGACGTCAAACTGTTAAAAGCTCTATTGCGTGTGAATTGCATATTGGGTTGGTATGCATGAATGAAAGAATGTAAAGATTACGCCACTAGTTTGTTATGACATGTGTTTGACAGACCTAACTGTAAACCTGACGTCATCGGAAGGAACTGACATATTGTACTCCTGTAAAAACAAGCCTGTTTGTTTGCAACCAGCCTGCACATTACAATCATAGATCAGCAATCTGTTTTGCTTTGAATCAGATGACGAGGCTGAATCGTGAATGGGCTGAATGAATGGGTCATCAATCTGTTTTGCTTCGAAACCAAAGACGACTCAACCCAGAGGTGTAGCTTATTTTTCTGTGATTTGTGTGTCTCACCCGTTCCCACCTATACTATCACAAAATATCCCAATTTAAATCTTAGTTGCATATAACCACAAAAACATAAAATTTGGATTTAATTTTACCTAAACCCAAACGAAAGCCACATAGCAAAGAAGTCCCGAAAGAGTTTATAAGTCCCAGAAAAAAAATGGTCCAAAACAAATAAAAATCCTAAAATAAGGCCTATAAACGGGGACCGTAAAGCAGCCTCAGGCTTCGGCTTAGCCCTGTTACGATACGTGGGCATTGAATCGGCTTTGCAATGACATTTCGCTCATGGAGAGAGAGCTTTTATTGAGCGGGGACCACAAAGCAGCCTTAGGCTTCGGCTTTAAAATGGCATAAAATGAAATCAGCAACCAATTATGAACCAGTGAGTAAATGCAACAGGGTGTACGCAGAACGAATACCCTCCCCATCCTATCCCACATTGTAAAATGCTGATATTTTTTTAATTTATTTGACATTTTTTAAGTAGTGCAACCTTTTGCACTACTTTGTTTGTAATATGGGGCTTGGTCCAACAGCCCCTTATTACAAACTATCAATACTAACAGATATTTCCAAGTCACGCTTAAATGCAAATTCAATGCAAATTAAATGCTCAAATTCAATATTTTTGAAAAATCGACCCCTAGAATGTGGCTTGGCTAAAAACTTTTTATGAATGAAATTTGAAATGAAATCTCGTTTACCTTACCTACTAAATATTTTGTTTTATGCCTTTCAAAATTAGGCTTAAGGCCAGTCGAAAAAAACGTTTTTCCGGAAGATTTTAGGTTTTTCTTCAATTCGCCTCTATATGTGGGAATGGCCTAACGTCTTGTACACTTGTACAGACTTAATGAAGAAAATGTTAAATTTCAGCCTTTTAAGAGACTAACAGTTTTGAAAACTCATGACTGACGGACATGGCTTATTCGATTCAGAATTCGGTCTCGATCACATGCCTTTCAGATCTTGGGGGTCTACCATAATTATTTCAACGTGTAACAAACTATGTGACAAACTTTAAATACCTCCTATCCTTTTTAGGATTCGACATCGCAATCCGATGTCTATGAGCCGAAAAAAATGTAACTTCGATTTTGATCTGGTTTTCAATTCCAAAACCGATACATTTTTAGTGACTATACAATCTCAATAACGTAATTTTATTGGCATACTTTACGGAAAGCTAGTGTTTGACGTAATCCTCTTCTATTTGTTATTCAAACCGATACGGGGAAAAGATACGTAAAACGAGAAACAGTCGAAAAACTAGATTTTTCCCTCTTAAGCCGTGGTGTCACAAGGAACAGGAACAGAAACAGAAACAGAATTTCATACATTAGCAACGCAAAAAGCATTCAGCGAATTTAGGTTTCAGTTGCTAACGTATGAGATTCTGTTTCTGTTCCTGTTGTACGTTGCTTGTGACAACGCGACTTTAAGCATTTACAGCAATCGGAAAAAAACCAACCGAACAAACAAACACCCGACTTCAGTTTTTTGGTTGGATGGAACAGTAAAAAATATAGAACAATTCAGTGGTATGAATGGGTTTCATTTTACGTCAGCTGTTCAGAAAAAGAAATTCTGATACGAAAAATTATAAAACTGCTTTCGCGAGAGAGTTTAACTTTAATCAATATATATTTTCTTGTGAATTGGTTAAGTTAGTCAGAGGCAATTTTAAATCCAAATTTGGCATAAACGCACAAGTGAAAGTACGATATAAAATGAGAGAGAAAATTTTTCCGTATCGTTTTTCCGTTTCGCTATAGCTGAGCCCTTATAAATGGTCGTCACATAGACGAACATAGTCATGTTTATTTAGTTTACGTTTATAGTCACAAATTTCTAACTGGGATTTTTAGGTAGGTAAACGAAAAACTATATGGCTCATGCTTGAAACGGAATTCCACTTGCACTGTGCAGATTCAGTGTGCATATCGAAATTACTTACATTTTGAACACAGCCGATGTCACTATTCCCTCTTTTGTTGACATTTTATACCAAAACATTTCTCAGCCCTTTTCCTCGCTCGGTCCGGCTATGTGTCCTTCTCCCTCATACCCATAAGTCAATTCCCACGTTGGCCAACCACGAAAATCTAAAATTAAGAAAAAGGAATTTTGTGACAGTGAAAAATAATGGCCGATGAGAACTGAATCAAAATTACGAGAATCGCAAATGATGTTGTTTCGCGAAAATAAATCAATTAAAACTAACTAAATCGAACCGAAACTAATCACAGTTAAATTTTTAACTGTTAAACTTTGCGCGTGTCGCAGCGCGAGTGCCCGGAGTATTGTGTAGCTGCACCCAATTTGGATCATGTTTTGCGGAGTGTGCACCATTGCCCTGAAAAACTGATAAAGAAAAACAAAAAAAAAGAGAAATTCTAATTTCCATTGTGATAAGGTGGGAATTTTGATTTTCAATCAACTCGGTTACACACGATCAAAACTTAAACACCGAGAAACGACGGGGCGCTCCGCTGGGACGGAGGGTGTCAACAAAATCTTAACAGGCATTCTCTGCGTTCGAATGCCACCCCTGATCCTCTTCAACGATCCTTGTTCGAGTGGACCCCAAACTTCAACACTGCTGAATGGAATGCAGCGTAGTGGCATCTCAACAGTCAATGGAACGGCAGCACCCCAACAGCAGCAACAAATGATTTCCATCAGCGAGGAACTCCAGGTCTCCACAACAACAACAACCATGACTTCCACCACAACCTCGGCCAATGGTGCGGTCCCAGATGGTACTTTGTGGACGGCGCTTTACGACTACGATGCTCAGGGCGAAGACGAGCTGTCGCTAAAACGAGGCCAAATCGTCTGTGTTCTGTCGATGGACAGTAATATTTCCGGGGACGAGGGGTGGTGGACGGGTAAAATTGGCGATAAGGTGAGTGAATTTCACATTGAATTGCGTATGCATAGCACAGTGCTATCGAAGTATAGACACTTCGCTTGTCACGTTTATCTCCGGAGGATAGAACAGCCAGAGGTGTGCGTTTTAAAATTAATTTTCCGTAATCTTATCGGCCGAAATATCCAGCGACATTCGCTGGCAGATGTTTGTCTCTGATTCTCGTAGCCACTAGTGCTTCTGTTGTTGTTGTTATTTTAACTTTTTAAAAAACCAACTTCTCGCCGCCAATGGGCTATTATTGGAACGCTACGTAAGTATTTAAGCGAGTGTCTCCTGATTGCGAAAATCTCTGTGAGGTTTTACGCTATGTGTGTAGCTTTCCACTCCATATCAGAAGCGCTCTGTATACACTTGTCCTTTGTCTGGCTGAGCCTATTGTCAGAGTATTGTGCTCTGAAAAAGGTCATCATCAAGGGCGAAATGCACTTTAATGCTTGAGAATAAGGCGCAATGAATGTGAAGGTATTCCATGTGGCATGTTTTGTCCTCTGAGAGTGGTAAAGGTGTTTGTTTCATTGAATTTGAAAGAGCTTAGTATGTCCTTACCGAGCTTAAACATGTTGTTTCTTTGCTATGTGTACCTACATTTAGAAGCAATGGTGTAATGCCGCTAGAACTGCGTGATTTGTGTGCACAGATTAGTATATGGCGGCTGACGTTGTAAGTTACAATCTAAGCAATTATCACTGGGTTCTCTCTCTTGAATTTCAAAAGACGGGAAAACTAAGAACGTTAAAGTAGGGGGCCTGCATGGTAGTGCAATAGACCAATAGTTGCGTCCTACATCTGATAGTAGCAACCTCCGACATAACAAGTTCTTTTGTCAGCACGGAACCTTTTTAATCTCGAAAAATATTTATTAAAACGAGAGCAGGTATTTTAAAAACTTTTTTAATCTGCAAAAATTGTGAACCTGCTTGACCTTATCCGTTTTGAAACATTGCCTCCTCTTTTGGCTCCTTTTGAGTGTTTTCTGATAGAAGACTTTATTAAGAGCCGATTTTTCAGTCATCATCATCATCATCATTAGCGTTACAGCTCGGCGTGAGCTTTAGCTGCATCAACCAGTTTTCTCGACTCCACTTTGTTCTTTGCCGTCTCCATCCAGTTCCTGATTCCCAGCTTCCTTATGTCGGCAATAACGTCGTCAAGCCATCTTAGGCGCGGACTCTCTGTAGCTCTAGTTATGCACGGTGTGTAGGTGAGTATAGCGTTTTGCGGCCTGCTTTCGGACATGCGCACTACATGCCCGGCCCATCTGAGCCGCTGCCCCTTTGCGAGTTTGACTTAATCTTCACCGTCGCATATTTGCAAAAGTACCTCGTTAGTGTGCCATCTGAGCTCTCCGTTTGCCAAGTGTATAGGCCCATAAATTTTCCGCAATATTTTCCGCTCAAAGACTCTAAGCTGGTTCTCTTCTGTTGATGACAGAGTCCATGTCTCCGCTTCATAACATACCACGGGTTTTATAATTGTTTTGTATACGCCTATCTTCGCTCTTCGGGGCACGATGTTGGGTTTAAAAAATTTAGCATACCCGTAGAAACATCTGTTTGCAGCCATGATTTTTTCCTGAATGCAGTCGTTGGTTTCGTTGCTGCTGCTGATAGTTATTCCCAGGTGCCCAAGGTGCTCAATTCCGCCGAATGTGCAGCCAGCTATTCGCATAGTTTCCGCTTTTCTTTTCTGTTCATCCCTTCATATCTTCAAGTATCCACGGATAAGACCATCTTGAACCACCTTTCTAACAAATTGAAGCACGAACTTCAAGATTTTAAAAGTCGCGAGACTACTGCTTACCTCTGTCTGAAGTTTGACTGTCGAATGGGCAAGAGAAGACAAAGAAAAAGCAGATTTATTTGCAGATTACCTAGAAAAAACATTCAAACCATTTGACGGGAAACCGTTGGTCGAGGAGCTCAATCCTTATGCGGTACAAGATAATTATAGAATAAAAACGGTGTCATTGGCTGAACTTCGTCATATGATAAATAATCTGGAAAACAACAAAGCCCCTGGCTACGACTTAATTACCAGCCAAATTCTAAAGGAGCTACCGAAAAAAGGTTTGGTCAAGCTACTCGAGAATTTTATACGTTCGAAGGCAATTGAAAGTGGCCGAGGTCATAATGGTTCCGAAACCAGGAAAATTTCCAAACGACAAAAAATCATACAGACCTATTTCGCTACTGCCGATAATATCTAAGGTATTCGAGAACTGTTGCTTAAAAACTTGCAACCAATCATTGAAGAAAGACGATTGATTGATTCCGGATTACCAATTCGGATTTAAAAAAAAGCATTCAACAATCGACCAGGTCTATCAAATAACAAACGAAATCGAAAAAGCTCTGGAAGCAAAAAAGATATGTGCTACCGCTTTTGCAGGCCTTCGTGCCATACCGCTTTTACAAGGTATGGCACGAAGGCCTGAAGTACAATTTAAGGCTCATCTTACCAAAAAAAACTCTTTAGAATCTTAGAGTCTTACCTTGAAGACGTAAGGTACGAAAATAAGTACTCGGAATTCAAAGAGATAAATGCCGGTGTCCCGCAAGGAAGCGTTCTCGGCTTAATATTATTTTTCATTTATACAAGAGATATACCCCACGATGAGGGAACAATTTAAGCTACGTTTGCTGACGACACTGCTATTCTCGCTATGGATACGACAGTTAAATTATCAACAGGGAATCTTCAGCGCGCTTTAGACAAAATATGCAACTTGACGAAGAGCTGGCGAGTCGTCCTTAACGAGACTAAGTCAACGCATGTTAACTTTACTTATCAAAAGATAAACAACAAACCTTTATTCATTAGCTCCGTACAAATCCCGTACTCAAATGAAGCGAAATATCTAGGAATGACTCTAGACGCAAAACTAAAATGGAAGCCGCACGTTAAAAAGAAACGCGACGAACTCGAAATCAGGTTAAGAGAAATACATTGGCTTATCGAAAGATTTTCGAAACTAAGCGTATATAACAAACTGCTTTTGTAAAAGCAAGTGCTAAAACCATCTACGGTATACAACTCTGGGGTTGTACTAAACCAAGCAATATATATTTATTTTAGAAACTTTTCAAAACAAGACACTCAGAGCAATTGTAAATGCTCCATGGTACATAAGTGACTGACGAGGTAACAAACTTTGCTCGTAAACTTAGTACTCGACTTCGCGGACATTGCAACAATGAAATTATCCGAACTTTGGATCAGACAAATCTTACGCGCCGACTATAACGAATGAGACCGTTAGATCTAGCAGCATAAGATGAAACCGCATAAATTGACGGTATTGTAAGGGCCTTCGTTGGAAGGTAGCCTGCCACACGCGATTACTACAGAAGCTTGAACTACTTGTTAAGGAAACTTAGTCGTAGTCTGACCGAAAATGGGAGATTTTTTAGTGAGTAAGAATCTCACACTACTATGAGCACGCGCGCCCGGGCCTCGTAGTGCCTATGAAGGTTTTTCCTACCCACGAAAAAAAAAAATCTTGCAAGTATTTTGTTTTCCAATGACCACCAGTCTCATTATTGCCGCACGCTGCTTCAGCTTCACGAAGGTGTCTTCTATCCCTTTCTTTGATATGCTTGTGATTACAATGTCGTCCGCATAGGCAATTATGATGGCTGGCTTGGAGAAAATGTTTCCTGTAGCTGTTGTTTGCTGTATCGCGTAGTGCAGCACCAAAACTTTGTAGCAAACGCTGAGCAGTGTAATGCTTCTGTAGTTTCCGCAGTTCAGCTTGTCGCCTTTTTTGTGCAAAGGGACAATCACACATGTGAGCCACGCTTTTGGAAGAACTTCTTGAGCCCACACGCGTTTTATGAAAGAGTTCCCTGGTTGCTGTTTATCTATCGTACAATTTCGCACGTCTCCTCGTTGGCTCCGTACCAAGTACCTCTCGCGTCGCTCTAGTCATTGACAGTCACATGACCCTGTTCCATGGGTTCCAAAAGCTCCACTTCGCGTTGTTGGTATGTTCGGGCCACTCCACAGTTTTTAAGCTTGCTTACATCCCACTTCTCCTTCCTTATGCCGTGTGAGTTTTGGTTGGCTGACAGTCTCTGCCTGAATTTCACTTTGATTAGAAAATGGTCGCTATCATTCACATTTGCACCTCTGCAGCTATGCACGTCGCCTGGCAGCGTTTGAAATGATCATAGAACTAGTAGTCCAAGGAAATTAGACAAAAAAAAGGCCAAACTTCAGGAAAATTTCGGGAAAGCTGAATTTTGGTATGAAGCTTGAGAATGTCGTTCTTAATAAAATGTCAAAAGTCCCCATCGATCCAAGTGCCGCTTAAAATTTTGGTAGGGGTCAAATGTCACTGAAGACAGTTTTTTATGAATATCTCCATAACGGTAACTTTTACAGAAAAACTTTCTATGCAAAATTGTAGCCCTGAAAATTTCCTATCAAAAATATTAAATGACTTTTCTTCGTTAGGCTAACCGTTTTTGAGATATATGCAACAAAAGAGCTGTAGCTAATATGAGTTCTCAAAGAAGAATTCTTGGTAAATTAGCTCAATAGGGCAATCTTCTTAATATTTTAGCGAATTTTTCGCTCCGTGTAGATATTAAACATTCTTTATTTAGCGGAATAAACTACAATGGCTCGTAGCCACATATTCAAATTCATATATATGAGAATCAGGTGCGGATACAGGGGTAGGGGGGACTTGATGAGTGCAATTGCAAGTGTGGCACTAAATTTGTCTTGTCCCCGATCAGAAGAGGTTTAAGGTTAGAAGGTCTGGCAGAAAAATTGGTTTAAAGAACCTCCTCAAAGTATAAAGTTCAAGCGGAAGCCTATAAGAACTACGGCGGCGGGGAACCGAGTTCAAGGAGGTGAAAAACCAAACTGTACGGGCAATAAAGCAACACCGACCTAGCCAAAAGAGACAACAACAACAATGGCGATGGCTGGGTCATCTCTAGCGGATAAACAGTTCAGCACTTTCTGGCCCATACGAGAAATTGCCTGTCTCGTAACAAAGACTAGTGGGAGGGTTACAATCCGCTTAGGCGAATCGTTGGATACCTCATCCCAATTGACCACTTTCAAGCTCCAAATTGTGTCATAGATCTTGGTTGTTAAATTTCAGTTTCTATTAACTTCAACTGTATTTAGATTTTCTCAGTTAAAGAATCTTCTCTTTTAGAAAAGGGCGTGGCATCCACCCCTTTTCAATAACATCGTTATTTTGTTTATATTTTTTATCAGAAGTGGTACACTCGTGTTGATTGCATTTTCACATTAAAACTTTGGTTTATACTTAAAAACGCCCCCAAAAGTGGTCGTGGCAAAAATTTATTCATTTCAGTTGATAGCTTTCACACATATCTGAACATTTTATAGCGCAAGTTTTTTGGATTCAAAGAAAATGTATCGAATAAAAACCGTTTATTAAAATGAAAATGAAATATGACCACGCCCAAAAGCGGGCGGTTTTTGCCTTTTTTTGAAATGTCATCACAATACACTTAAGCGAGGATAACGCGTACCAAATTTTAGCTTCCTACGACAACTTTGAATTTTCATGCTAATAAGTAAAGTGGGCGTGTCAGCAGGCGGAATTTAAAAATGTTTACACTTGTACTGCTTCGGGACCTAGAAAAAACAGATATTAAGTTACAAGCTCCTAGCTCAAAATTTAAGGCCTAAAAACTACCGACACACGGACGGACGGACGGACATGGCTCATTCTACTAACAATTCGGTCTCGATCATATGCCCTTAAGGTCTTGGAGGTCCACGCTGATTATTTCTCTATGTTACAAACTATGAATCAAACTTAATATACCTCCTATCCTATGGGATGGGGTATAAAAAAAAAGAATCTAGTGGGGCAACAGCTCGAAGTGTTGCTTCTCCCTGAACCAAATCCTGGATCCACGCCTGATGACCATATATACATACTAATACTATCCCTCAGCTGAGAAATATTTCAATATTTCTAATAAAACAGTCTTACCTTCTAAAAGAATTTTACTGCAAATAAAACAAACACCTGCCATTTTTCGAGTTTTAATAAAATTTCACAGAAAAATAATTGAAAAGAATTTAGTTAACACACCTGTTTAACAAGAAAAATCAATGCACAATTAAAAACATTCTCTAATAATAACAGTTAATACCCATTCTTATCAGTCACCATATATTCCTCATATGTGATATTGTACATATAACTTGCAGTCTTTATATATATTTAAGTTTCTATACATATATTCCAGTTGATAAATGCGTGTAAAGCTGGTAGTTGCTGTAAGCTAAGAAGTTTACTGGTGGTAGCGTGCCAAATTACTTAATATTAACACCGGTCTTTGTTCGCTACAATTGAAATATCTCAAAAACGGTTAGCCTAACGAAGGAAAGTCATTTACCTATTTGATAGAAAAGTTTGAGAGCTACAGTTTTTCTGTAGCAAGCTTTCTGAGCAGAAAGCTTTTCTGTAAAAGTTACCGTTATGGAGATATTCACAAAAAACTGTTTTCAGTGAACTTTGATCCCTGCCAAAATTTTAAGCGGCACTCGGATCGATTGGGGCTTTTGACATTTTATTATGAACGACATTATCAAGCTTCATACCAAAATATAGCTTTCCCGGAATTTTTCCGAAGTTCGAATGTTTGTAGAATTGTAAATTGTTGTAATATTTCACCTTTCAATATTAAATTTAATTTTGTATGGCTCCTCAATATTGTATTGCTCCCCAATATAATTTCAATTAAATTCAATTTATTAACGAAAAAACAGAAATAAGAGCAATATAAGCAACGATACGTTCGGTTAGCGTTTTAATTAATATTTTACAAGTGGCAAAATGACAGAGTTGTTAAGGAAATAAATCATTTTGTAATTTAACCTCCGAACTCATGAATTCGCTTAAACTTTAATTAAATATAATAATCGGCTTTGACTTTAAAATTTTCAATCACCATTCACTTTAAAGTCATTGATTGGGAACTAATTTAAGTGAATTCAATGATTGCATTCATGTGAATGCAATTTCCTGTAGTTTCAGAGAGGTTATTGAAGTATTTTTGAAGTAAAAAATTATTTGAGTCATTTTGAAGTCTTTGCAGTCAAATTTAACTCATTGCAGTAATTTTGAACTATTTTTAATTTAATGTTATTGTGATATGGCGACGAAAACGTTTTACATTCAATTTCTTATGGGACACCCGCTGTTACTTAAATATCCTCATTTCCCCACCAGTGGAGACTTAAGCGGATACAATGAATGAATTCCAGTCGTCAAACTTTGCCCTCCATGCTCCATCTAGTGTGATGTAGGAGTTTCACGACGCTTCGTCACCGCGCGTCTTTCTTGTGGTTAAAAAATCTCGCAAATTTCCGCGAGACCGCAGCGTCAACGTGAATGGCAAATTGTAACCAGGGTTAAAACTCGCAAGTGTGCATTGAACATGGCAGTGGTGCCGCTGCGTCACCGCGCGTCAAAAATCGCAAGCGTGCGTAAAAAGGAATCGTGTGCTCCGACTTCAGACCAGTATTACCCAGCAAGGTGGGGATCCCAAAACGATGCTGTTCGATGTACAAGAAGAACAGCAAAAAAGCATAGTAATTACTGCGGATGAAATGCCCGCTTTCATGAAGTTGATTCTGGAGAAATTCGAGAAGCTTGAGAGCGGCAGAAAGAACAAAAGAACGCTTTTGAGGAACAGAAGAAAGCAAGTTTGACATACAAAAGAACGCTCTGGAAAAGCAGCTTCATGAACAAAAGAATGCACTAGAAAGTAAACTCGATTCCCAGAACGCACTCTTTGAGGAAAAGTTCCAAACGATAGATCAAAAAATTGAAAGTGTGAAAGAAAAGTTCACTGAAGTCAAATCGGAAGTAGAACAACTGGCTAAGGAACTCGAATTGGTTAAGAAACGACGGTCCACGACGAAGAGAAATGCAACCGCCTGTCTTCGATGATCAAACATCATGGCTGATTTATAAGAGGTAATTCGAACTTGCAGCAGTTGCAAGCGGACATCGAACGTTTGGCGAATTCATCGTATCCAAATAGCAACAGGGAAATAATAAAAGAGCTTGCAACCGATGCCTTCACAAATGGCACAAATTACAAATGGCTGTAAGATTGGCAGGTAAGAAAACACTCGCTGAGGCTTTGGCATTCGCATCAAGCTTCGCAAGTTAGCCATCGGATCAGAGAAATGGCTACGGTAGAGTGTTCATGTCAACGCGTAAAAATCGAAAGACAAAACACAAGCAACGTTCGAGATGCAACAAGATGGGACAACAGCGACAGTGCTGAGCTCCACCAAGGCAAGCAAGCTGCCCACACTGCTCTAGCAGAAGACAAAATGACGAAGCATCTGGCAGGGCCGACATTTTACCTGCTGGACATGCTTCGGAGCAACATCAGTCGGGAAATGCCTAAGAACCAACTTCGCGGGGCAGAAGTTGGTTGATGGAATCGACGCCCCCAGGACCATCATCCAAGTTTCACAAACAAAACGGGACAACAAGACTCTGACAGTGGAGGCAGTCGTCAACAACAGAAAATGTGTGGCCACCATCGACACGGGTGCCACGGCCTCCATAATCAGAAGACACCTTGTCCAGACTTCTTGGCTACATAACACCAGCTGCTGCAGGTGTTAGTATACGGGGAGGTTCTTCTACAGATATAACTAGAGGGATTGACCTTCTCACATGCATTCTTGGTAGCCGACATATGCGACGATTGCATCATTGAAGTGGACTTCATGAAGGCACATTAGGTAATTCTAGAACTTCGAATGCAAGTATTAAGGTATCGAACTATCGTGATCCCTATGGTATATGGACGCGTTTGGGGAGCGATCCTGGGAACCACCGATTCCATCGAGTTGAGCCAGATATTGAAAAAGAATTCAAGAAATATTCTTGCGGAACTCAAATAGAACATGATACCGGTCAGGGTGTTGAACCCAAAAAAACAAACACGCCTCGCCGTCAAGCTTAGACAAGGAGAGCGAGAGATGCGTACCTATTGCAGCAGTTTCGACTTTAACTGAGAGTGAATCTGTGTGTCCAGTCTCTCCAACAAAACAGGAAGAGCTATGCAAGACTATTCTCGGACACTCTGAACTAGCAGAAAACTATGGCGGAGAATTTCATTGGCGAGTTTGCTGATATATTTGCATAACAGGATGGAGACTATGGTCGAACACACCTCGTACAGCACCGCATTGACACCGTAGATGCCAACCTGCCAGACGACTTCCTTTGGCGAAACAAGCGCAGGTTGAAGTGATGATATCGACCATGGAAAAAGAAAGTTTGATCGAAAGTTCAAAAAGTCCGTGGGCATCACCTGTTGTACTGATAAAAAGAAGAAACGGCAGTACTAGATTCTGCGTTGACTACCGGAGGCTAAACGATGTCACGAAGAAGAACAGCTACCCTTTGCCTCGAATTGATGACACCTTGGACAAACTCTCTGGAGCAAAATGGTTTTCCACCCTTGACCTAAAAAGTGGCTACTGGCAGGTACAGATCCATCTAGAAAACAGAGAGAAGACCGCATTCACAACCGGCAACGGATTATTGCAGTTTACAGTAATGTCATTTGGTTTGTGTAACACTCCGGTCACCTTTGAGCGTCTTATGGAACGTGTCTTACATGGTCTGACGTGGAAAACCTGCTTGGTGTACATGGACGATGTCAACGTTGTGCGAATGACTTTCTCTGAACACCGAGACAACTTGAGAGATGTGTTCACACGGCTTCGAAGAATACAATTGAAGCTATATCCAAAGAAGTGTGCACTCTTCAGAGGAGAATCGACGGATGGAGTGAAGACGGATCCAGAGAAAATGTGAGCAGTGAGAAGTTGGCCAGTTCCCAAAGACAAACATCAGCTAAGGAGCTTTCTCGGTCTTGCCACATATTACAGAAGATTTGCGAAAGACTTCGCCGGAATCGCCAAATGTCTACACCAGTTGACCGAAAAGGGAAGACAGTTTAAATGGTGAGGTGAGTGCGAAAGAAGCTTTCAACATTTGAAGCTTACCCCAGCTTACCCCATCCCTGGCAAGACATTTTTTGTGGACGCAGACGCTAGCTATGTGGGTGTTGGGGCAGTGTTGTCGCAAAAACACGATAGGCAGGAGAGAGTGGGACCCGACCAGAGAGAAATTACTGCTTTACCAGACGAGAACTCCTTGATCTAATACTGGCGACGAAACATTTCCAGAAGTACCTGTGTGGCCAGAAATTTATCATGCGTACAGACCACGCAGCTCTCAAACGGTTAATTCATTTCAAAAACCCTGAAGTCGCGAGATGCATCGAGCGATTGCAGGCTTATGACTTCGAGGTACAACATCGCAAGGGAAGACTGCACTGTAACGCCGACGCGCTATCCCGGAGACCATGTGAGCACAATTGTAAGCATTGCGTGCGACAAGGAGAAAAAGGCGAAGGCAATGCTGTCCGCAGAATAAGAGCTGAACCTGCAGAAGGCTGGTGCACGGAGTAACTTCGTTTTGCGCGACAAGAGGATCCTAACATCGAGCCAATCCTTGCGTGGAAGGAATCTTTGGAGAAGCCAAATGCAAGAGATATCACTGACAGAAGTCCTACCTTAAAGGCGTATTGGGCGCAGTGGGACTCTCTCCATATACAAGATGGTATTCTGCGTAGAAAATGGGAAATGCCAGATGGTACATCCTTTAAGATGCAGCTTGTGGTGCCACGATCGAAGGTTGAGGAGATTCTACGGGAAATGCATGGTATAGTCTCTGGCGGACACTTGGGAATTAACAAGACACTGGAAAAGGTAAGGCAACGCTTTTATTGGCTAAGTCCAAGAAACGATGTCGAGAGCTAGTGTCGGAGGTGCACCAAGTGTGCTGCTAGTAAGGGACCCAATGTCAAAACAAGTAAAATGCACCAGTACAACGTGGGTGCCCCCTTTGAGAGAATCGCCGTCGACATCGCAGGACCGTTTCCAGAAACACAGAACGGCAACCGTTACATACTTGTAATTGACGACTACTTCAGCAAGTGGCTTGCCACTTTTGCGATCCCAAACCAAGAAGCTGAAACCGTTGTCGACCAGATAGTAGACCACTGGGTGCGCAGGTTCGGTGTGCCGATGGAACTACATTCCGATCAAGGACGAAACTTCGAGTCAAAGATATTCCAGGATATATGTGCATCAATAGGATTACAAAAGACACGAACCACACCCCTTCACCTCAGAGGGAATGGTAGCACGTTTTTATAAGACCCTGAAGAAACATCTTCCCAAAGTCGTGGACGAGAATCAACGTGATTGGGATCGGCGAATACCTTTGTTCCTAATGGCCTACCGCAATGCGTTTCATAGTACAACTGGTTATACACCACCTCATGTTCTTTTTGGACAAACTGCCAGGCTATTCAGTGACCTAAAATTTGGATTACCTGGTGAATCTCTGAAAAAGGATCAACCAGAAGCAATATAAACATTGCGAGTGATCGCATGAAGACCAGATATGTTGCGAGAGAACGGCACCAGAATTCAACGTGGGAAATCTAATGTGTCTCTACAATCCCCATCGTAGAAAAGGAAAATCGACACCAGTGAAGACTTTAGCGAATACAATGAATAAATGCCAGTCGCCAAACTCCGCCCTCCACCTAGCGTGATGTAGAAGTTTCACGACAAGTGATATTTGTATTAATAGCCGATACCGTTGCCTAGTTTTCAGTTTTGAATCCGAATACTTGAAAAGCGAACGTCGAGTGTGGAAGTAATAGAAACAGTTACGGTGAACTAGATTGAACAAGTTGTGTTTGATAAATAAAGATACTTGTTGTAAGTTTATTCAAAGTGAAATTGAGTTTTATTCGACGAACCCCATGAAAAATATTACACTGGGTTGATTTGAAGGAAAATAAGTTGACACTCTAAACAACTTTATTTTACGTACTTGAAATCAAACTAGTGCGCGGGTTACAATCCGCTTAGGCGAATCGTTGGATACCCCATTCCAATTGACCCTTGTCAAGGTCCAAATCTCCTTTTGTAAAAAGGGGCGTGGCATCGACTTCTTTTTCATAACATTGTTGACTTCGTTCAAATAACGGGTGATTTTTTAGCTGATTTGGTTTTGGCAACACTGGTTTTGACAGCTGACGTGTGTTTAGTACCTTGTGTCACTGTCAAACAGCTTCAGTTTGGTTTGCAATTTAACCATGGATCGTCTTACAAATGAACAACGCTTGCAAATTATTGAATTTTACTATCAAAATTCGTGCTCGGTTCGAAATGTTCATCGCGCGCTGCTTCCATTTTATGGTCGGCATTCTCGACCTTCTGAGCAGTCTATTCGGAAGACTGTGACCAAATTTCGCACCAAATTTACTTTGTTGGACATTAAACCACCAACACGTTTACGTACTGTACGTAGTGAAGAAAATATTGCGGCCGTATCAGCTAGTGTGACAGAAGACCGCGAAATGTCGATTCGGCGAAGGATTTGGGCGTAAAGCCTTTTAAGATACAGCTGGTGCAAGAACTAAAGCCAGCCGACCTACCACAACGCCGAATTTTTGGTGAATGGGCTCTTGGAAAGCTGGCCGAGTTATATTATCCAAAACTGTGGTTTGCATGTGTAAAGTGCAGTTTTATGTCAAAAATTATTTTTACTACGCCCCCAAAAGTGGGCGTAGTAAAAATATTTCCAATAACAGTATAAAGAAATATGTTAACATATGCAAGATCAAAGCAAACGCATTGCTTACAAATATTGTTTGTAAAACTGAAAATGAAGTGCGACCACGCCCACGCCCACATGGGGACTCGATATATTAACTTTTAGTTAGGCTTCTTCTTTTTCATTTAGGCGCGAGGTTATGACCTGAAGTAATCGATCATAACCCTCCCATTCTACTGCATTCCTAATGGTCCGCTTGTGAGGTACGCCGATTAACTTTTAGTTAGTAAAGGATTTATTATTTTCCATTCGTTTCAGAGCTCGTTTCTAAACATGTGAAGCTTATCACATCAGCTGGTGCGTTTACTTTTCTTTTGTTTTGTTTTGTGCTTCTCTCTTTTTTCAGCACATTAATGAGCGGATCCCACGCACCTGAGAGATTACAAAGAGATAACTTTGATTTCTATTGAAGTTTTTGAAAAAAAGCTAAAAAAGCCCTAATTCCGCCTTAGTTGGGCGGCAATAGGAACCAATTTTTTCGATACCCCAATTTTGCCCGCTTTTATTTTTGGTTTGTTTCTCAATGTCTGGGACAAATTTGAGATCTTTTAATTAAACCTTAAACATAAATAAGCGTTATGAATGATGCAAAACTTATATCCTGTTTTTATTTCCTTCAAAAAAGCTGAAAATAGTTTTGTTTAATTTTATGTTTTTTTTTACGAACAAAACTTGAGAAAACACAGGTTTCTGCACAACAACTTAAATAACTTTTCTAACAAATCAGATACGTATGCTTTTTCGGTGGAATATAAACAAAAGTGCAGTCGCAATGCAAAAAATTTAGTAAAGTTGAAAAAAAATTAAAACGGGCGGTATTAGGAGCGTGGGCGGAAGTGGGTGCATTACACTAGATGGAGGGCGGAGTTTGACAAGAGTTCATTGTATTCACTAGTCTCCACTGGTGGGGGGATTAGGATACATATTTAAGTTACAGGGTGTCCCATAATTAAAACATTTTTGTCGCCATATCACAATATTCCTGATTGTTTTTCTACTGAGAACACTTCCTTTATCGAGTTCTTATTTTATGTACATTCCTTATGCAAGAAACTGTTTTGGGATTTGTCGGATAGTAAAGAACACATAACTAGACGAGGTAAAGTAAGATTGAGCATTGAGGTCTTTCTGAAAAACCTGAATTACAGTTAAATTCTTAGTCGCATTTCTTTTATAACTTTTATCGACTCAACAAAAACAAAAAAAAAAAATCTTTGATGACTGCTTTAACATATATTTTTTTTCTTTTCCTCGCTAGGTTGGAATATTTCCATCAAATTTTGTCACCAACGAGGATCCTATGCTGATAAATGTGCCTTCAGCTATCGGTGAAATCCAGCCACTCGAAATCGCTTACGAAGAACTCGACGTCCAGGAAGTCATTGGAGTGGGTGGCTTCTGTAAAGTTCATCGGGGTTTTTATGGCAACGAAGAAGTAGCGGTAAAAGCAGCTCGCCAAGGGCCCGACGAAGATATCGAAGTGACACGTGAAAATGTCCTTCAAGAAGCGAAACTTTTTTGGGCCCTAAAACACGAAAACATCGTCGCCTTACGTGGCGTTTGCCTAAAGCCGCCAAAGCTATGCCTTGTCATGGAATATGCAAGAGGTGGATCACTCAACCGAATACTAGCCGGTAGAAAAATTCCGCCCGATGTCCTGGTGAATTGGGCGATACAGATCGCACGTGGCATGAACTACCTGCATAACGAAGCACCGCTTTCTATCATTCACCGGGATCTAAAAAGTTCCAATGGTAAGCGACTTTTGCTTGTGCTTAATATAGGCAAACATCTTATTGTGTTGAGATGGATAAGAATTTGGGGGTTTGTGATGAGGTAGAGGGGAAAGCTTATCATTTTCTTTTTAAAAAACTCAATAGAAAAACGCTGTGGTTTCTTTATCGTATCTTTATTTTTTGTTAAATTGAAAAAATCGGAAATTTTCTCAAAATCGGAAATTAATGAGTGATGAAGTTATTAAATTAATGATGACGTTAACTTCCAATGTATATTTTTTTAGTTGTAGTTTGCCGTTAATTATGAATAGACATGGAACTGCAGGTCACATGCAAAAAAGGGACACTTATTAACTTGCTTAACGAAATACGTCCCGTGTGAAGCCTTTACCTGTGGCACTGTCGCCTTCTATTTTCGGGTTAATGAAGCGCCTTCCGTGTTCGCATCTGCAGTACGCAAAATCTTCTTCAGAAAAAATATTGAAAATCTCACATGGCAAAAGCATCTGATCCTCACTGAAATTTGGTGTTCCAATGAGCTGGTGCTTATATGTACCGCATATTTTCTAATGGCCCAGTTGCATGACAAAAACCTTTCCCCTTCGGAAACATTACACTTCGCTTAAGATTTGGTACTTGTACAAATCATATCGAAACATATTCATGTTTTGAAGAAATTGGTCTATGAAAAAACTGGTTAAATGAGGAAAAAGAGTTCCCTCTTTTGATAAAAAAGTTTGCTTTTTCGCATGTAATTGGTGTTCAAGTAGTTTATGGTTGTCGTAAGAGCCTAAAAGATGCTGAGCTCAAGGGAAATCGTAATGACGTCGCAATCTAGAACTGTCAACAACTACCACAATATTGGGTTGGATGATCTCTTGGTCAAGGTTTCTGAGAAAGCTAAGATTGTAACAATTTTAAATTATACCGTTTCTGAATCCTGCATGAATATTTGGGCATGCAAAAATTATCGACAAGGTAGCTGCAACGTTTTTAGTGGTCCGTCCAAGAATGTAAAAGGACTTCTTATGGTATCACTCCGTTGTCCTTCCGTCTGTTCGCACTTGTAACTTCTGAACAGGGAGTCTAAGAAAGATAAAATTTAGTACGCCTATTAAGTCCTACCATCCTACCATCTTTACCTAAAAAAGACTTGTTCTTTTTCACGGTCCCCACCTCCGTGAGGGTCTGACAAGCCCTCAGAGAGTATCATTTGTCTTGAAAAACTTCTCAAATTGCCGTGATTCGGCAAAAAATTGTGGGTCCCCTTGTTATGAAGAAATTAACATACACGGCATGCATTGTTGAAAAGTTGGCCCTGGTTCACCTCGAGCTGTTGCGCCACTCTATTAATTTAGTCCCTTAACGGTTATGAAGATCTTGACTAAATTCGGCTGAAGTATGTAACGCTTAAAAGTCATTTCAAAATGGTCGTGTCCAACCTTAAGTTTTTAAGCACATTTAAACAAACAAAACAAAAAACAGCATGTTTTACCTTTTTCTGAGAAACCCGTGTCTGCAGAAATTTAGAAAAGTCGTAATACTAGCACAGGTGGTTGTTAAATTGAAAAAGCAGTCTAACAGTAATTGAAACTTAAAGTGAGTAAGTGCTACAGTGTGTACGCAGAAGTTACAGTCCGAAATACGGACCGTTGAATACCCCATCCTATCCCACATTGTAAAATGCTGATGGCATAGTTATTTTTTGACATTTTATAAGTAATGCAAACTTCAAAAAGGGGCTTGGTCCAACCGCCCCTAATTACAAACTATTAATTACAAGATATTTCCACAGATATTTCCAAGTTGCACTTAAATGTACGTAAAAATGCAATTTTTTGGTTCAAATTCATTATTTTTGAAAAATCAACCCCTAAAAGGGGGCGTGGCTAAAAACTTTATATGAACGAAATCTGGACTGAAGTATTGTTTACCTAACCAGCTACTTTTTTTGTTTCATGCTTTCCTAAATTAGGCTCAAGGCCAGTCGAAATTAAGTTTTTCTGGAAAATCTTAGGTTTTTCTTCAATTCTGCCTCCAAATGTGGGCGGGGTCAAAGTCTTGTATGAGCAAAATGTGGAGCTAAGCGTTTTCTACATAAAATATTAAGCAAATTTTTTTCAATTTCGAGGAAAATATTAAGTAAATTGCATTTGAAAATTTACCCTTGAAATAGAGGCCACGCCCACTAGAGAAGGTTTACCAATTAAATTTGTCCCTTTTGTGTCTTACATTCACTAAGAGATGCTAAATGTCAAATTTCAGCCTTTTAGAACGTCTTACAGTTTTGAAAACTCTGGAGGTAGTTGCACATTTAGACCGATTGTGAGCGTGTCTGAGGGCGAGGAAAATTTTAACACTTTTATTGCTTCGGATGACCGAGAGCCTACGTATAAAATTTTAGCTTTCTAGCTCAAAATTTAAGGACTAAAAATTGGTGATATACGGACGGGTATGGCTCATTCAACTCAGAATTCGGTCTTGATCATATGCCCTTAAGGTCTTGGGGGTCTATCGTTATTATTTCTGTATGTTACATTTTCGCCTGTATTAAACTTAATGTATTCCATACCTGTGGAATAGGGTATAAAAACAAATCATTGCTCTATTGAAGCTAAATCTAGCTTTGATACAATTTTTTTTTCGAATTGTAATGAAGATGTAAGTCAACGCTTAAGCGTGTTTCGCATAAAAGGGATACCACATAAAAGGTACTTCATCGCTACGGTTTCACTTTCTTACAAGTTCTTGTATTGGGATTTTTGTATGATATATTACTTTTCTACTGTTCCTTAGGTATCATATTCATATTATAGCATACTCTAAATCGAACTGCGATAAAATATTTAAACATTTTCTTGTTACTTTTTCAGTATTAATATTCGAAGCTATTGAAGGTGACAACCTCCAAAAGAAAACTCTTAAAATAACAGATTTCGGTTTGGCACGCGAACTTTATAACACAACACGTATGTCGGCGGCTGGAACGTATGCGTGGATGCCACCCGAAGTGATAAGTCGTGGTACCTATTCCAAGTAAGTTTATGTTCTGCAACTAAGAAAACATGATTAACTACCTGTTTTTATTTAGGTCTTCAGATGTTTGGAGTTACGGTGTCCTTCTATGGGAGTTAATTACTGGTGAAACACCCTACAAAGGTTTCGATTCCTTATCTGTAGCCTACGGCGTTGCTGTAAACACACTGGCACTACCTATACCTAAAACCTGTCCCGAAGCATGGGGAAAGCTCATGAAAAGTAATTACGTGTTATATTATTCTCACTGCTAATAAAAATAAACTTTAACTTTCATAGGTTGTTGGGAGAACGACCCACATAAAAGGCCAGGCTTTAAGGATATCCTTGTAAAGCTTGAAGATATTTCTCGATCTGGCTTTACACAAACGCCACAAGAATCCTTTCACACAATGCAAGATGGTTGGAAAAAAGAAATCGCCGAGGTTCTTTACGAATTGCGCATGAAAGAAAAGGTACGTTTTTTCCTTGACAATTTATTCCCCAACGCAGATAAAAATTAATGCGCTCAATGAATAAAAATCATTGCTTAAAACAGCTTAGTATACATACTTTAATATTGTAGTATGATTCCCTTGTTTAGATTTAGGTTCTTATTTGTTTTTTATTCTTTCTTTTTGTTTCCTTTACCTTCCATATTCACACACAACTACTTTAAACTATGAAATCTATTTAATTGTATGATTGCATAAACTGTGTAAAAAAATCCCAATCAGGGCTTTAAATCCATCGAAGAGGTAAGACCAGCTAAAACCGTATTGAGAGATTTCGCTTTGTACATTGTTTATGTATCGTTTTCTTATTTATTGTATTTATATCGTGTTGCGTTTGTTAGTTTGTACCTTTTAATTTTTTCTTTATTCAAAAAATTATTTTTGTTTAGAAGTGAGATGTAATTTGATAAACAATTGAATTTTAGTTCCAAACTATCACAGACTTGAGCTTTAACCCCTGTTAGCCTAAGAACACCAATTAACCGTTTTGCAGTAACTTTTGGTTGGAAAATTCTAGACTTGTAAACTTAAGCCGCCTTCAAAAATTAATTATTCGTTTAATTGATGATTCTGGGTTAAGAACAAAACTCTAATCACTGTCACATCGTAAAAGTTTATAAGTATTTCAATGGAAAATATTCTAAAAAATTTAAATAGGTAACTCTTAAAAACTTATTCAGTATCTTTATCGTCCAGAACAATGATTGCGATGGCAGTCTTGTTTACATTAATTTCTAAGAAATGAAAAAAGTCGCAGTATTGAGAACGGCTTAAATTATCTGGTACTAGCATTAGACCACTTCTTGTTTGCTTCTGGGGACGGTGGCAAAAATTTTAATCCTGATCCGCTGTCTTCAATCTTACATATGTTAGGAAATTTTACAAGTTTTGTCAGGGTTTCCGAAATTACCCGGTATTTTTTTTATATACTCTATTCGCGTTCAAGAGTTATGACTACCCCTCTAATGAATAAATACAACACGGATGGAAAGGGAAAAGATAGGAGGTGCTGGTGTACTTTGCTTTCGAACTGTTTTGACGACTGCAATTAAGAGGAAAAATTACACGTGAAAGCTCGTTCCACATACACATAATGTTCTGCTATTAACAACTATTATTCCGTACGTCCAAGGCCGATCTTAAGTGTGAATTCATAAGCCATCATTTGCGTCTAAATCCTTAATGGGATGCAGCTTCCTATTTCATTTGAAAAAAAATTGAACAGTTTTCATAGAAGAAACGATCTTATAATGCAATGGCTTACCACCATCAAAACTGCCTGCCTGCTTGCTTAATTATCTTGCATATAATATTATCTGTGGGGTGCCGTGGCGTAGTGGTTAGAACCCAGACGCCGGAGGTCTGGGTTTGAATCCTGCCATTGTCACCTGAAAAAAAAGACTTGTTCTTTTTCACGGTCCCCACCTCCGCGAGGGTTTGACAAGCCCTCCGAAAAAAAAACTTTTCAAACTGCCGTTCAGATTCGGCAAAAAATTGTAGGTCCCCTTGTATTTGAAGAAATCAACACACACAGCATACATTGTTGAGAAGTTGGCCTTGGTTCACATCGAGCTGTTGCGCCACTCTATTTATTTATTTTATTATAATATTATCTAGTCATTTCACCAAAAATCCGTTTTAAGTAATAGAAGTTTGGTATTGATTTATAGTTTTTTAACACTTTACCACCTGTGGTAGACAACCCAATAACTATTAGCCTACCATAAGACTATACTATGACACATAAATTTTTCTCAGAGGGAAGAAAGGACTTTTTGCGTCTTTGGCTTTTAGACTATACAGGGTGTCCCGAAACTCAACGTCAAGCGGATACCGGGTAATATGGGAGGTTTTACTTATACTTGGAAAAATAATATAAAAAATTTTAGTTTCATTTTTTTTTTTTTTTTAATATGAAGTGTCGAAGTTGGCTTAGTTTTTTTTAACCATGCCCCAGCCAAACATTATTTCTTTTCATGAAACGAGCAGCATTAACTTTGAAATTTTTGATTGCGATCATTAGCATGATTGTTATGATTATGTAAAAAAAAAACCTGCAAAATATTGAAACTTGTGACCACAGCACCTCAAAATGTGCTCTAGGGTATAGATTTTCATTATTTTTCTAAATATTCCTATTATTACTAAACCAAGATAGATATATTTTTTCTATTATTTTTCCCAGCACGAGTAAAACCTCCCCTATGACCCGGTATATGCTTGGCGTTTAGTTCCGGGACACCCTGTATAAGTGTTATCGTTCTGGATCCTATCAAGTAAATGTAGAGATTTTTTGAATGCACATGTCAAAACATGAGAGTTTTATTCAACTCTAGGGCGAATAAATGCTTTACAGATGTTTTTACACCGTATTAGAAATTCTAGGTTATGTCGGCCGTATATGCATCTAGTTGTGCAATCTTGCTTACTTACTTTGGGTGGCGCTGTGGTTCGAGGTGGACTTGGGCCTCAGCCAACAAGCTTTCCCAGCCAGCTCTGTTTCCAGCTAGCCGTCTCCAGTTTTGCACGCGAAGTTGGCTGAGCTACCCTTCCATTTGCGTGTGCCACCTGAGTCTGGCTCTACTGCGCCGTCCCTGTGGGGTGAATTCGAAGATTTGCCGGGCCGGTAGTTGGTATCCATCCGCTCTACAGCCGTTGTATTTTGACTGTTCTGGCTAGATCGGTGTCGCTGTACAGCCTATACAGTTCGATATTATATCTTCTTCTCCACAGCAGCCTAAAGCAGCCTAAAACCACCCTTGTTATGCAATCGCTGTTCTGTAATTCGGTCGTAAAATTACAGGTATTCACCCTTGTTTTTATTTTAAAACAGGCGTATTTGATTTGGGCCGCTGTAGCCACTCTCCTGCTGTTTCAGCCTTCAAATGGGAATCCTTGTATCTTGTGTACGAAACATTCTGCACCAATTTGAATCTCCCCTCAATTAACTTTTGTTTTGAGCTTGCGTTTTCAAGCGTTGATTATGTGTTAATTTTTCCAACTCCCTTTTCTCATCCTTTCTCATCAAATTGTACCTGCCTAATACATTTTGTATTTTACCATAAGCATTTGTATATTTTATTAATTGCTTGTTTACAATAATTTTTAATTTTAATAATTTGTTGTTCCTTTTTTTATTATTTTTATTTCGCCAACACCTCTTCATTTATGCACTACCACTGCACCTGTTGCTTGGTTACATAATGAACAACAACAAAAACAGGAATTGCGCTGCAAAGAAGCCGAACTGAAGCGTGTACAAATGCAGCAACGGGAACAAGCCAAAGATTTACAGCAGCGTGAACAAGAGTTAATGGCGCGTGAGCTGGAGCTAATAGGGCGCGAATTAATAATTGCACAGAATACACCAGTACCAAGAAAACGAAGGGGGCGTTTTAAAAAACTAAAGGTAGTCAGTTCAATAAAAAAATTAAAAAAAAAGTCTTTGAAACCGTTTCTCTTATTGCAGTTGCAGCTTAAACGTGACCCCGCACAAATATCACTTCCGATTGATTTTCGACATACGATAACGACAATACGAGATAAATCACGGGCCAGAACTGACACACCACCTGGATCCCCTGCGATATCAGGTTTAAGAATAGTAGCACGTAAGTAAACTATTTTTGTGTATGAGCCATGTTTTATACATGTAAAGCTGCATGAAATAATATTGTTCTAATTTGTCATTGCTTTGTACGTAATGGGTTTTGGTTGCAGTTGTTGTTCACTGTTTTTTACCACGCATCTTGAACAGTACGTTTGACACCTATTTGTATTAAAGGAAATTTTTCTCTTAACTAAACTTATTGACTTAACAAGCTTCCAACCCAAAAATGCAAAGTTTTTACATTTTACTCTACGATTCACTAGGGGCATTCATTTCGGCTGCTTGGACTAGTTGCTCATGCATCCTTTATGGTTAATTTTTTGTCTATCATTTTGAATCTGTGGGTTCAAATATGAAGATCTGTTTAGCTGTGATTATAAAAAATGGACAGCGTTTTCAACGTTATAAAACTAACAAAAAATTTCGGGTATTTTGAGCTTTTGAGCTATTTCGTTGTCTGCTTCGCAAAGTCTATGTAATCAAACATTTCCATGTTTGATTACATAAGACCATGACCATGGAAGAACCATGGCCTTGACTCCTCCGACTTACGACCCTGTGCGTCAAGGTTCCGATTTCCTGAAGCAAATGAAATTCTCTTTAAGTATTAAGAAGAGGTAGCACGATAGCACCTTAGAATGTTTGAGTGGTCCCCTTAAACGTAACGCTGCTTTTATCGCCAAAAGCTTTACAGACACATCAACGTCCATTGCCGTTCACTAGAAGACTACTTCAAGCATAGGAAGGCAGCAGGCGACTGCAGTGTGAAAATATTTCACGGGTTGGCAACGAAATTCCGACTACAAAACCCGACCTCAAAATCCTGGAAATGAAAATCCCGGAAATCAGAATTATGTAATTCAAAATCCCGGAAATGAAAATCTCGATTGTTAAAAATCAGATCGAAAAAAAAAGAAATCAAACATTGTTCGGGTGGTTCTTAAAAAAAGACTCCAAGCGTCTTTTCGACTCATACACTGGCGTGCCTTCGGTCTCGCATGCAAGTAAGTGCTCAAGGCGACGTTACGCGGCGTTTGTCCAATTTAACTATTTACTTCCTTATAGGGCTCCCGATCCATGGATGGTTTCTACCTGGTTCACAGAAGCCTTACATTCCTGCGATCCTGGGCACGCTGCTTCCAATTGTCCAGTCCAAGCGCTTTCTTGGTACAAGGGTATCCGCGATGGCTTGGTACTTAAAACGGAAATTTAGTCTTCCTGCTCGTTTCGAGCCTGGAGGCTTCGATTCGTAAACCCTTTTAGTTGGAGCGTTGTTGTCCGTTCGCTCGATGTTACCGAGCCAATGTAGTCTTCGTGTTTTGCCTTTTTGAAATACATCCACATCCTGGTACAGTATATAGAGTTCGCGGTTGTATCCTCTTCTCCTCGGACACAGGACTTGAAAAAGCCAAGAATAATTTTTCCTCCTCTGCTTATCGTCCAGCACTCGGCGTCATTAAGCCGAACTGGCAGAATAAGGCTTTTGTAAGGCTTACGCTTTGAATCCATTTGTTTTGGCACTCTGTATGTGCATGTGATCCTTGACGAAATCCATTGCATGTTTGGAATAGTTCCAAGGAGCTGTTCCCAAACTGCACGTTGCACCGTGTGTTTCTAATGTTACACGGCACCGTTTGATCAGTTTTGGTGGGACTTTGGTTTAGACCATCGCTAGGTAGATCTCCTGACGAGATATGCATCTTCTGTCACTTTATTCTGTTCACGCAATCATCATCATACCAAAGACTCTTTTTTAGGGGTGGCTGAAAGCCTAAAGTTGTTTCGCCATGCTTCTAATGGTCTCGCGTACTGGCTCCCCTGGTTGTTGACGTCTAGGGAGAGTGAATGCAAAGCGTGAAGTCTCTCATACAAGCGCTCTCTGTAGGCTCCGGCTACTCCAGGTGTGTCGAGGCTTTTTCTGGCGGCTGGGAAACATCTTTTTCTTCGATGGGAACCCTTGAAAGACAAAAGCAAAAAACTGTTGCATAATGTTTTCCAGCTTTTCCCAATATCGGTTTTGGCTAGACTTTGAAGACAAGTCGGCGTTTTTTTTACGTAGTTAGATAGTTGGCGTAACGCAAGACTCCTAAACTACTGACAATTTTTCGTTTTACGAACACAGAATGCTCAGAACAAATCTCCACCTCCTCGACCGAGTCTGATTTTGGACCGGTCGGTTTTCATAACCAACGGATTTGAGGCAGTTGTTACAGGGGATTTATTTAAGTATTGCTGTTTTCTTCAGCATTAGTCAGACCCCGGTGCCTACGATAAGAACATTTACTAAAAAAGAGAGAATAAATCGGTACTCCTACAAGCATATACTACGCTCAAGGCAATGGAATCGATCAAGATCAAATCTGATGTGTTCAGGGACTGTCGCACAATGCATAAGGCATTGTTCGGGCAGAACCAGGTGAAACTGTGCTAGGGTTCCAGGACACTGCGGTATAGAAGGAAATAAACAAACCGACGAGATTGCAAGAAGAGGAGGGGTCCTTGAAAATAGTGAGGTTGTTAATGTCAAACCGTCCCTCTGCATGGGTAAAGGCAACATTAAGGAAAAAACTACAATGACTTCCTACCAAAGCTGGTCAGTCTGATTGAAGCACGCAAAGAGGCTCAGGCTTTCTGACATGGGTATTTCCTTCTGCGATTTGCAAGCGGTTGAGGATATAAAACACATACTGGTATTTTCGTGTGTGCGCAGAAAATTTTCAGGGTAACATTTCATCGAAAGTAGACGGCACTTACTTTAAGGGCCTTCTTGGCTATTGCAGGGAAATTGACTGTTTCACCAGGCAAAATGTAAAGTTTGTTTTACCTTTTAAATGTTAATTTAAACTGGCTCCCGAAGAATCGCAATGGTCTCGTTGTGGTGCCTACTGTCTGTGTGTCCCAGTGTCTTTTTACCACCCCTGTTCATCCTTACGTAACATAAGTTCTAAAACGAGATATTGTCAAACGTGCTGTGACCTGTTTTGCATAAGTAGCTTTGACTTAAATGAACTTAATTATTATATTTTCAAAAGTACAAGTTTTTTATTTGCATGCATCAAAATTTATTTCAAAGACTTAAACGAAAACTAACTAACTGTAGGAAGAAAAACCGCCTGGCCTTAAAAATCCTTTAGAATGTATTTCTATCTAATTTAATGCCATAACCCTTTCAAAGTCAACATCTTTTTCATTGCCAAAATCTAACATTTACATATTTCATAACATTTATTAAGATTTTTGTAAACTCTAAAATAAACTCTGGAACTAATGAACCCCATCACCCCCATACGCTCTCATTTGTTACCATTGGAAAAAAAAAATCATCTGATCATATCTCATCTTTAATCCACATTAACTCACCCAACATTTGACTGTTAACTTTGTGTATTAGATCTTGTTGTAAAGAGTTTATTATTTTCAATATCATCTCTATATGTGTTCAGTTCCGCCGGATGGCTTCAAAGGTAAAACATGGGGCCCATCCACACTCCATCAACGAGAGCGAGGGCATTTGCTGCCTTCGCTTAATTCAACTGAATGGACACCGCCCAACTTCAGTAAGAGTGCTCCAAATTTGGACAAATCACGGATAGCACTCCCTCCACAGTCACCGGGCACACAATCGGCGACAGCAGCCACTACATCAGCAATGATAGCCGGCAATATGATCGGCTACAATCCACAAGGTATTCCAATATCATCCACCAAATGTCTTCCTTATAATACCGCTAGTAACATCAACAATAATCAAATCAGCAACAACAACAACATCATAAGCTATAGTAATAACAACGGCAATAATAATAGTAACCATAGCAACAATATAACTTTAAGTAACAATAGCATACGAAAGAGTAAAAAATCATTAGCAAACACATCTCCTCTCCTTTGTAGTAATAGTAACAGTAGTAGTAAGAATAACAAAACAAAACTGGTGGGAAAAAGTCATGATCGTGGTCTAGATTCCTATAAAAACTCAAACAACAATTCATTCACACCAATTCCTTTAAGCTATAGTTTTAACACTTCCCTGGGTAGTAGTAGTGCTGGAAGGGTTCGTCCTACACCACCATCATCATTGAATATTCAGATAAGTGGTAATAGCAACGGAAGTAGGCAAACATACGATGATGAAGATGACGATGACGAACCACAAAGCATGACAGGCTGCTTTAATTTCCGTCGATCGGTTAGCCATCGGAGTCAGGCAACGGAAACAACAACTACTATAGTCAGCAACGCCTCGAATAGTCAAAATATCCCGATTGGCGGCCGTAAAAAACACAGCTTAGATAGTAAGATTCCTAATATGGTACATAAATATCGAGAAAGCACGAGTTCTGTCATGGTGACTACAGTCGACAATGTTACCTACGACCGTGTATTCTACAAGGCCATGCAAAAAAGTCTCGACGAGATCTTCTCAACACCCTGTGATATATCGACGAACATATCTTCGGCGAATCGTGATGTTTGGAACAGAACGGAGAAGGTGAGTTCCAAGTCTAGTGGCGATCTTACTATGTACAGCTTCCAGACAGTCGAACAAGACATCGAGGACAGCGAGAGTGCTTATCGATTCCAACGCAACGGCTCTGGATCACAGTTTCCGCGTCACTGTTTCTTTCGTCAGCAAGCGAATTCTATAGAAGATAACGTGGCAAAAATATCGAAGAGTAGTAGTAGCTCCAGCAGTGATAGCAGTAGTCGTAGTGAAGTGGACCAGTTTAGTGAGAGCTTCAATTCGTCCAGTCAGCAGGGTACTCAAGTAATGAACTCATTCTGCAGTGACCGTTCCTCATCGGCCGACGTTTCGTCGCCCTCTCGCAAAAACTCGGTAGTAACTTTTCGCTGTACGAAGACCGAGGATATGGACTCCACTCAAGACTGCTATGATGAGCGCAATAATTCTTTCAGCTTTGCCACCTATTGTAGTGATGAAGGTAGAAATGACGAAGATTGTGGGGCTCAGTCGTCAACTGCTTCGATATTTATATTAAAAAATTCGACAATGGACTCAAGAAAGCTCAAAGACGTCCAATCCAATCCAGAAGTAATCAAGTACAACTCTTCGTATCTGCGTGAGGGCAAGCAGGGAAAAAGGAAAAAGACTGCCATAGACCGTTCGAAGCTCAAGAATTGGATGAGTTTCTTTAGCTTCGGCACTTTGGGGAAGAGTTCAAAAAAAAAGTTTGCTCAGAACTCGGGCACAGCTGCTTATAAACTATTTGAAAACAACTCGGAAACAAATGAAGCAGTTGGAGTTGAAGTAGTTACAAGCAGCATATCGCAAAAGAACGAGGAAGAAATTGCTGCGATTGTAAGTGGAAACTGTAGGCAAGAAGTCGTCCTTGGTGGGGATGAAAGTAGTATTCGAAAGGTTTCGAAATAAGGTGATAGGCAGCCGTGGAAGATGGTGTCTTTCACATTTTTAATTGTAGATATTGTACCTATCAGCTTTTAGTATTTTGTTGTGCAAAATGCTTGAAATGAAATTGTTGTTAAAGAGCAAATTGGTTTGTGGTCAAATAGGGTTATACAATTAGAGTAAAAAAAAATCGTTGTTCGCATTTGCATCCTACAAAAGTTTAATTTAGGATTAAGGACTTTCTTGAGCTAAACAATTCAAAAGAGATAGGAGGTACACTCAACGTGTTTGCTGTATACAATATTTAAAGGAAAAAAGAAAGTCAATAATAAATTAAAGCTACTGGGGCATCATGGGCCTGTAGCAATCAAGTTATCGTCATGTGCTTTAAGGCAGAGTTAGGTGATTCTGAGAACATCGCTTCTCGCGATCCGGCCACTGATATGCATAGCTTGCTAAATGGAGAAATAATCACAAAGAATCAGTGGCGTGGCGTAGAGTTCGGTGTATTTGGTCTACGCGGAAGGTCTAGGTTCGAATACAATTGACTAAAGTAAAGAAAACTCAGTTTCATTAAATTACTTCAATAATATTTAACCAATGTTTTGCTCGATTACAGTAAACATTTTGTTTCAGTTCCCTCAAAAATGATTGTGCAAATGTTCACCCCGATGCTATAAAAATCTTCGAAAAGTTCCCTTACAAATCAAAAAAATATGTGATTGTAAGCATTGTCATTGACAGGGCAACTCTAATTTGATGTGCTTAAAGCTCTCTCATAAGGCCTGTACTGCACACTAACTGGGCAGCGTATAATTGTAGACATAAACACAATTGGCACATTGCCTTCTTTTAGCCTTAAGGACTAAAGCCCCAACCATAATAGACTTAAGTGCGATTAACCTTATGTCAAAATACATCGAAAATCGCACTCACGTTCTGGCAAATGCTTACGGTGCCCATAATAGACTTCAGCAAACGTTTCGGAAATCGTATGAAATTTGTGTGTATCTAACCAGCTGTCAAATTTCCGTGCTTAACCTCTTACTTGAGTGGGACTTAACTTAAGAGAGCAAAAGTTAACGAAACCGAGCAAACAGCTATTATGGTTGTGGCATACGAATTGCGTGTAATGGGACATTTCGGAAATCCGACTTAAGCCTATTTAATTCTATTATGGTTAGGCCTTAACCATAATAGGCCTTAGCGGTATTAATCTAATGTCAAAATACAATGAGCCAAAAAAAAAATTGTGCCCATAATAGACTTAAGCAAACGATTTAAGTCTCGTATCACGCTGCCTTGAGAATTTTTAATCCGATTTGGAAATTATGTATGCCACTTTTTCTGCAATTTTAGTTTATTTATTTATTTATGACAACTAAAGAACTTATGACAAGTAAAAATAAAACACAAGTTAACGAAAACCTAACGAAATCGAATACAATTCTAGTATGGCCGTGGCATACGTATTGTGTGTAATGGGATATTTCTGAAAGCCGACTTGAGCTCATTTAAGTCTATTATGGTAAGACCTCAAGTGTGTACGCGAAATTTTGTTATAGTCAGAAACAGCTATAGTCAGAAACAAGTATGGACTTTTTTTTTTATTAATTAATAAAAATGGAACTTATAATCGCATTCTTTAATTTTGCTCCTTATCGGATGGAAAGGAGCTTTAGATTCACTTTTCCATTTTTTTATTCCATACCTTGTTAAAAAAAAACCAAAACTATTTGTAATTATACAAGTTAAGTACTTGAAAGCTATATAAGCAATATTAAAAACCGATACGTCATATAACAATAGGTACACTATGAAAATTAAAAGCGAACTTATGGGTAAAGCTATCAGAAGATCAGTAGATCTAAAATTTGTACAGAGCTTCATAACAAACCTGTGACTCGTTATAGTATAACAATTCACGCATTTGTTACAACAAAACTTACGAAAGCTGTGCACAGTTTTCCGAAACTGCACTTTTTTAAGTATTTTCATATTACTTATTTATAGCCTACACCTAAATCTTTACATTTAAACTCTCACAAAACTCACTTCCTACACAAAAGCATAGCTTTTCTTATAAATTAATTTCTTAAGTTTAAGTTACGCCCATTGGTCTAGAATAGCATTTTTCTTCTCCTCGGTTGATTTTTCTCGTTTAAGGCTTAAGCTTGTTTTTAATATTAAGAAATTTTCTCTAAGACTTAAAGTGCATTATTTGAGAGTTCATTTGCATTTATACAAATCTATTTCAATATATTCTAATTACAATAATTAGTTCTTAAAATAATTGTTTTTTATTTTCCTTAGTTTTTTTATGCAAATTCGATATTTTTAAATGTCATAAAAAATAAAATAAAAATATAAGCTGTGATTAAATAAATATACAAGAATTAAATTCAATCTGAAAGTATGTATTTGTATTTCAGACTACATCTTTTTGTTGTACTATACAACTAAAAACATTTGTCGCATTTGCATAAATTTATCAGATTTTTTATTTTTAAATTTGTATTATTTATTTGTTTTAAGCGGAACTTGTATTATTTTATTTTTAATTCTTGTTTAAATTTAATTTTTATTCATTTTTAAAAAATTTGGTTCGTGTTTTAATTTTAACTACTTTGGTTTGCATAGTATGTTAAATTTTATATTACAAACAAAAACAACAAAAAATTTATAAGTTATATTCCAATTTTAAATTGTAGAAAATAAAAACAAAAAAACTACAAACTGACAAGAACACTAATTTTTTTCTTTCATTTAATTAATTGGTTTCATTCTATTCGTTTTGGTTGGTGGACAAATACATTAACAAAAAAGGTTGAAATGCGGTTTTTAAATATTGATGACGAAAATATATAATTTTTTATTTACTCAGATATGTTTTTCATCAAAATAAACGAAACCCCTTTCATCTTTAGGGGAAGCGTTAGATGTGAAGATGAAAGTAGATGTAGCTGACATTGTTCATACTTCAAGCATGACGTTTTTCAAAAATAGAAAATTTGTCAAAAGTGACAACAACTTCAGAAAGGATACGTGCTTTTATTTCCCGCTTTTGTTTTATGTGTCTAATGATTTTTTTTTTTGCCATTCTGCTAAATTTTTTGAAGCAATCGGCTGGTGGTTCTGATTTCAAACAAATGCAATACTAGTATGATTATACCGTACAGTCTCAATCCCAAATTAAGTCGTAGGACGCAGTAGTACGTGTGCCGACTTCCATGTGATTTGCATACCACCTAAATTTAACGACTCCAGCTCCACCATGGACTTACAAACCATCTATTAAGTCCCACAATGGACTTTCAAACCATCCGATGGTAGTACTTGCAAAGTAAGACTTCTTAATATGCTACTCACAAGCTGCAGGCTCCTAGTAGTGTTGAGAATATAAAGCACAAAGCATGCAAGTTAATCAAAAACTATATCCAAGTTAAGTGTATTATTGAGCTCGTTTTTGTATTAAAAAAAAAGTTTAAGGTCTAATAATTAAGTTAAATAATCTATAAAATAGTGCTTGGTTATATGCACAGTTCTACTCGCTAGGTTATATCTTTTGTGTTCTCAGGATTCGCCTTTTTTTTCTTTGATTTTAACTTTTATAACAGATTATGGTGTTTTGTGAACATAACCGACAATCAAACAGAATAACAAAAAAAAAAGCTCCAAAATAAATACAATTTGTTCTCTTCTCTTTGCTTGCTGCTTTTGGATTTTTTTGTTCCCCTATGTTTTTCTACACTAGGCTACAATGCCAAAGATGAGTGGTGTTCTCCGGTGGCAATACCATCGATAGTCTCTTCACCAAAAATGAATTTCGCTGCACCAAATGCATGTCTTTGGAATCGGTTTACGTCGAATATACCTATGCCGACTCTGTATTCTGGTGATTCTGTTCGAAAGCCAAAACTATCAGTCATTGAGGTTCTTATGTACAACATGGCTGCTTTGTTAGCTGGTGTTGCTGCGGGGTATGATGTACGAATGTCGAATGTATCCCCCGTCCACCCCACACTGCAGCCACAATCAGTTCTGAATGAAATTGCTCCATTAAAACCTGTAATGGACGTGGAGTTTACCAGTGTAATTGGTAATGATAGGAGATTTGCTCATAACACATACCATGGACCAGCACGGCATAGTCGGTAAGAGACTTGTAGTTCATGAATTCATATGCAAGACTTTTAATACTGTCTTTGATAGAGCGGCATTAACACCAATGTCGCTGCTGCCGGATGATCGAAACAATCGTCGGTCGGATTCACCGCAGCACTACCATCATCCTTCGACAATTTCAACAACCAGCGGCTTGGGATCGAATTTCACCACGAATACTTCGGCCATGCTTTCGTCATCTCTTGGAAGTCATACCCAGCCACCAACACCTTCACCAAGACGAAAGATAAGCGCCTCGTCTTTTACCGAAAATATGGACTATTCAGGTAGAGATACACCTCCCCAACATAGGTACTTTGAGACTCGCGCACAGCACCCTATTTATCCATCGGGACTACCGCACGAAGACTACTCAGCGGTGACTCATAGAGCCGGATATTTTGGTGAGTTATAAAAAATCTGAAGCTTGTCCGTTCTCTATTAGAATTTTTTGACCCACAGGCTCGAACTATTTTCCTTACCGCCCTGAGGTGAATTTGGCATACGAACGGGATTGCAAATCATATCCCGACTACTCCTACGACAGTCCGATGCATCACAACCGCCTTCCAAGCTACTACGACTACACTTATGAGCAGCAAACTAGAACACCGCCTCCTCGTGTTCCACATATGGGTATAACTGCCGCGGGTCATCGACGCACTCCATCAAATATATCAAACAGCTCAAATGTAAACCAAGCTTTTAGCCTAGAACATGACGATTTGCCGGAGTTATATGATTTCAATGCGATGAGTATTCAAGCAGATCCAACGCGAGAAGTATACAAGGGATCGCCCAATATGAACCGCATGAGAGACTACGAAAATCTTCCGTTCTTCAGTGGAAGCCCGCATCACCAAACTGCTGTTGTTCCTCCTAGGCCACCATACTCTTTGAGTACAACGCCGCATCGCGACTTGTCGCCATTAGTAATTCAGGAGCGGCCGGCGAGTCTTTCCTTTGAACATGGTGTCGGTGGCAATTCAGGCGTTGGAACTAACGGTGGCGGAAATAGATTGCGTTCCAGTATGAAAAAATACTACAGAGTGCAAAACGCCAACGGTTCAGCTAGTGGTACGCCAACAAATCCAACTCCTCCGGATTCACTAACTAGCGACGATAGCTCATACATGAGTGCCAAAGAGGGTTCTATCTCTTCCCAACACAGTCGAGTGCGTTTCAGCCCGGAGTCATTTCTAGACGTAACATCTCCCGGAGCTCATGATTACGCCAGTGCCATTGGACACGGAAGTACTAGCGTTAATGGGATGAGTCGTAGAGTATCGAGGCGCCACACTAGTGATCTGGCATCCTAGCAGTGCCCTGATTTTGTAGCGCCAAATGGTATCTATCGCTGGCACTCTGGCCGGCGATCGAGATCTGCACATTATGAGTATAAATTGTAAGTTTATATTTTAGCATAAATAGAGTTTAAAATTGTCTATGCAGGAAACCATTCGCTTATGATAAATTTTGACGGTGTGCAATAACAATCAGCTTAAATGTAAACATATGCTTTAACACGTTGAACTTAACATTTCTTAATGCGTGGCAAAAGAAAAAACCCGACGAAGCATTTTTTTTATAACTGAATGATTCATTGATGGTCACGAAATTCAATCATAAATCACCTTAAATCACCTTAGCCGATTCTCTTCAAATATCGATTTAATTTGAACGCTCGTAGCCCTAAGCCCGTTATCCAAATAAATTTTGAAGACTGTTTATAACTCTCTAAAGAATGCACACTGCACAGTGTCGTTGCAAATTCTTTTAAACAAATTTTTTAATTTATAAGCGTTGCATTGTCTACTAAAGTCTTGGCGTTGGCACTGTTAGTCTTTCAAAAACCGTCTACACTTCTTAAAAAAACCTTATTAACTGTTATAAGGAAACTATAGCTCTTATTGTAAGATTACACACTCTTATAAGGCTCTACCTCGAAAAGTCTCTATACGTGGGGGCTGTACTCTCTTTGTTAAAGGAACATTATTTTCATAAGAAGATAACTTTTCAAATCAGTTCTTATCGCGTTTTATAGTGCACCTGTTGCGATTAAAAAATATAAAAACAAAAGTACGGAAGCATTTAAAAAAAAAAAATAAATAAATAAATAGAGTGGCGCAAAAGCTCGAGGTGAACCAGGGCCAACTTCTCAACAATGTATGTTGGTGTGTTAATTTCTTTTCATACAAGGGGACCTACAATTTTTTGCCGAATCCGAACGGCACTTTGAGAAGTCTTTCAAGACAATTGATACTATCGGAGGGCTTGTCAGACCCTCGCGGAGGTGGGGGCCGTGAGAAAGAGCAAGTCTTTTTTTTCAGGTGACAATGGCAGGATTCGAACGGAAGCATTTTACTTCACAAAAAAACAATGGGCCTCAAAAGTAATATCAGATATGCATTTTATAAATTGTCACTTATCGTAGCAGGGTTAAATTTCTTTCTCTTTTTATTGTTCCTTATATGTTTCAAAAAAATATGTTTATACCCTACCCAGGGTATATTAAGTTTCCGCCCGTATGCAAACAACTTTTAGACCTTAAATTTTAAGCTAGACAGCTGAAAATTTGTGGGTGGACTTGAAATCTATTGGACCAAATCAAGTTTGAAAATGAGTTGAATACGCCCACTACAGACCTGTATGTACGCCTATCTCTAATTTAAAAAAATACTTTTTTTCAAAGTTTATCAACGTTACAATGGTGCTAGCGCACTATTTTTTGGTATGTAAAATTGCCCTGTAATTGTCTTTGTGATAGCTGAAAAAGTTTGGCCTTTACATTGACCACGCCCATTTTTTAAGAATTTTAACTTAAAACAACTGTTTTTCAATAAATATATATGAAATTTGTCAAAAAATTGCATTACAAAAGTTTTAAATATATGCATTTTCTAACTTTTTTGTATATATAGTATATACCTCCGCCTACTTTTGTGGGCGTGGCTTTAGGAAAAGTGATTTTTTTAGTTAAAAAGGCGGAGTTTTAGTCCGAAATGTAGCATTAAGCATTCAACAGTCATATTTTTGTATCCCGCCCACTTTTTGGAGGCATGGCAGTTTTCTTTTTGGAAGGGCAGGTTATTTTACAATACGTCACAGACTGGAGTTTTTCATACTCACTGTTGCACTTGCCCACTTGTTTAACTTAATTAATAAAAAAATTCTGCCTGGTTAAGTTGCCCTAATTTACATCTTAATATATTTTCTAATTGAATACATAAGTTTCGCAACACAAAATACTAAAAGAAAAAACTTCACAGTCCATAAAAGTCCAGGCACATTGAATGAGCAGTCGTACATTTAAATAAAAATTTTAATACTTCTATTCTATTCGTTCTCCTACACATTGATATATACACATTTGGTAATCCTTAAAGCAAAAAGTTCAGGATTTTTTTACAGGTAATAGCCAGGGAAGTTATGTTGTATTATAAGCCAAAATATCATATTATGAGAGTAAATGTCTCTTTATAAGATTTGCACTCATATTACAAGTTTAAGGCTCCTATAAGACTACTCTTCTTATAAAACTATAACTTTGGTAGAGGTTAAATCTGGTAACAAAAGTCTAAATATACTGATATATAAGTATAAGCCAAGGCGTTTCATCTGTCCCAGGTCCGTCCGAAACTCACTTGTCTAGGACTAGCACTGGTGTTTTAGTTGATTCGTCTAACCATACCTTGTCTCATCCTAAGCGTGTTAATCTGAGGCGTCTCACAAACAACAAAAAAAGAATTGAATCGTCTTACACTTCAATGATTGTTGTTCCTCAAACTACAATCGGACCGTCTAATGGGCCTGCTGTTGAATCTGCAAACACCTTAGAATCTGTCTCTAGACCTAAAACTGTAATTATTTCAAGACTGCCCGAGACTACACCGGGTGACACCATTCATCATCTTATTTCTCAAAAGTTTGTCGCCAACGTAAACACGGTCAACTGTATGAAACTTAAGCTAGAATCGCAATGCTGCGTTGCTGCGTGCGTACGTTAATTTGCGTTGCCATTCTTTTCCAAAACTTTACGATACTTTACGTCAAAGTACGCACCTAACAAATTTGCAAAACGAAATGCCCCTTTGCGTTTAATGGTAGGAAATTGGAAAGTATCAGCTCAAACACATTCAATTTCTGTTGAAAGATATTTGCAAAAGAACGAGCAGAAAAGATGCTTTTTAAAAACGAATCGAGTTGTCTTGCAATGAAAATAAAATTATTTCTCTTAATTCCATTACAAATATATCCAAGGTGGTTTCACTCGTATCTTTGCGTATGCTAAGAACTAACACATTGCGAGTATCGCGAAAAAATTGAAAACAGAAATAATAAGAAAAAAAAACATCACATTCTCTACTCAAACCTCTCTACTCTACGCAAACCTGTTTTTATTCTGACTATAAACAGAAACAACCCTTTTTTGTCCCCACAACCTACTGACGATAAGAGAATTATACTCACTCACCACACAATGAACGAATATGAGGTTGTTCAACGGACAGAAAGTAGATCTACTTTTGCGTTGTAGATGCGTCTATGATATTTACGGTCAAACGCGGTGTGAAGTTTGGAATTAACATTTCGTTTTGTCCCATATGCGCCCGTTGTTTCAACTCTGCTTTTCATCGAACGCACGCAGCAATGCAACATTGTAGTTTGGACTTTAGCAAGCCTGATAGTTTCGCATCTTCATTCAAAATTGTATTCCTTGTTGTTGTTCTTCCTTCTATCTTTGAGCCAATCTGTGACCATAAGCTGTGGCCGTCTAACGCTCTAGTTCGTCAAAGTTTTCATACCGGCCATCAAAATCTAAGCAACCAAATAATATTCAAAAAAAAAAAAATATTTTTTTTATCAAAATGTAAGATCCATCCATTGCAAACATGAAACAGATTATATATTTAAAAATTCTATGGTTTTTCCGCGTGACGTCATCATTTTGACTAAAACATGGCTTAATGCTAACACTACTGATGCAGAACTTTTCACCAAAGAGTTTCCTGTATATAGAAGAGATCAAAAAATTTTACATTTTATTAGTCAACCAGCAAAATGCTAGTTTAGGACATATAAAATGCTTGCGGGGCTTTTGAAAATATTCAAAAAAATTATGAAGGTAGTCTCTTTTGGACTCTCATAACCTCCGAAGAATGCAGCTTTAACTCGTTCCACGGCACAGAACGAATTTTGGGAAAATGTGCCTATCAGACATAGCAGTATTTTAGACTTTAACATGAATAAAACCAAACTAAAGAGGCTGATAATGATAATGTTTCTATCATTTGCTTGTTTTTTGCAATTCTTAGTGTTTTGTGTGAGTTTATGTTTAATTTATTAACCACTAACACTTGCACTAAGTGTTAAGCCCGTGTTGGCAGATTTTTAATTGGCAAATTTCTGCTGCAGATATTGTTTGTATTAAACAAACTGCATCACAGTTCGGATAGTGTATGAAAATATAAGCATAAGAGTTATATCTTCTTTAAGAAGAGTCTTTCCAGATCTTACAACAAGAGCCATTTCGTCTTTCTCAACTAATTTTAATCGAATTCACAGATTGTTGGTCGTCTGGCAAATATTTTTATCAGAGCCAATCAAGTTTGTATTTCCGAAACTCAGGAGCTTTATTTTGTTTGCTCATTCATGGAATCGCTAGGGCTTCTACTAGGAAGCCTGCTTCTCTGAATCTATTTCTTATGGTTTAAATTATAGTTTCGATGCTCTTTAGTTCTTAAAAAAAAAATAACAAAAGCATCATGCAATGTAGGACAGGATGGGGTATTCACCGGCTTGTTTAGGGGCTGTAACTGAACCCTTCACACTTGCTAAGCAATAGATTTAGCCGTTGTGGCATAGAACTTGAGTTTGATTATACATTCGTCCCCGTCCATTCAGCGTAGATCAACTGTAAAATAATCTTACAGAACTTTATTATTGTAATTGTTAGCGAACCTTGTGGAGAATAATAAAGTACCTACGCCTTAAATTTAACCTTGTTCATCTTGCTCAACCTCGGTTACTTTCTATTTACTTTGGTCCGTTGCCCTGGTCAAAAATGATCCTGTAGGTTTGCTTAGAAAAAAGCGGTTATATTCTTTTGTTTTTCGCCATCCTTTCATTCGTTTACTAAATTGTCAACAGGTGCAACAATTCTATTCATTTCTTTACGCAGATTGATATATATAAAGAATGTTATTTCTTCCAAGATATTCCACCATTCGTTGTTTTACAACAGTCTTAATAAAGTTTTCTATTTATTTTAGTGTGTTTTTAAGTCGAAATTCCCAACTTTTGCTCGTATTTGCTACATTTTTTTGCACATCTAAAACCATCGAATCCTTCTATCTACTTAGGGGTTCGCCCCTCAATTTTGATGTATTAACTATAAATATGACGGTTCGTTCTCAAATGCTTTCAAAACTTTAAAGCGTCGTGAAAAGCTGAAATTTGACATTAAGCATCTCCTATTGATTATAAAACATACAAGTAAAAACGAAATCGGCAGACCGCTCCTAGTGGGCGTGGCATCGATTTTAAGAGTCATCCTTCAAATGCAATTTATTCAATATTTTTGTTGGTTACAATCGAAAACATTTTACGTAATATAGCAAATACCTGGTTTTACATTTTGTTTATACAAGGTTTTGGGCCACGCTCATATTGAGAGGCAGAATTCAAGGAAAACCTATAATTTTCCAGAAAAACATAGATTTCGACTGGCTTTTAGCCTTACTAAGGAAAGAATGTAAAAAAAATCTTGCACCTATGGTAGTATTTTGGATTTTGTTCATACAACTTTTTTGGCCACACCCATCTTTAGAAGTCAATTTCACGAAATCATTGAATTTGAACCAAGAATTAAATTTTTTGCGTACATTTCAGGCGCAAACGTGGATATTTCTATGCTAATATTGATTTTAAGTTATAGGAGCTGGATAGTCACGCTTTTAAAAATTTAATTAATTTAATTAATAAATTAAATTAATTTAAATTAAACAAAATAAGGAGTAAAATATTTTTTCTAGCTTAAATGGTGCATGAATGGTAACGGGCGGGGATGAAAAACAAGAATATACACATTGAAAGCAAAATAGGAGAAAAGGAGTAGAAAAAGAGTATAGGAATGGAAAGGAGAAAAGGAATAGAAAAAGAGTATAGGAATGGAAAGGAGAAAAGGAATAGGAATAGGGTATACCGTGGTCAGTTACAGACGGACAGAATTACATATGCACTTACTCATTGGTTTTTTTTATAAAAAATGTTCCAAAAAACTAATCATGCATTACATTTTGTTTTTTATAACTTCCCTAAAGAGTCTTCGGTAATTATTTAACTCATGTCATAATTCCACACTACATCATGTTTCAAGTCATCCACAAAACTAGTACGAATGCAACAAAGCATTTCAAACAGATCCTTCTTCAAGTGATTAAGTGATACGCTCTCCCAGCTTAAAAAATTTCTTACTGCAGTCATTAAATCCAACTTTTTTTTATTCCAATGACATACGAACTTTTTCCTCTTGACATAAGAAAAAATCTATTTTGATTGAACGTTAAAAAAGGTACCCAGCGCTAAAACCTAAAACAATTGATTAGAAAATAAAAACTAATTTATATATTGAAACTTAAAAACATTAAAAAATTCATAATCTGTAACAATGGTTTCTAGACATTAGAGAATTTCCAATTAAGAGTATAACAGTTTGCATATATTCCTATCCCCGTCGAAATAAATCCGAGTTACTATTAGTAAATTCAGCAGAGTATTTAAATAAAATTAAAATAAATAAGAAAATTAAAAGAATAAAAAGTATTTGTAAACAATAATTGCCAAAATTAAGATTCAACCGCTACGTAGTACATAAGTTCGTGTATGTTTGTATATGCGATAGTAAATAGAGCTCGAAACATTGACGAGTGTTGAAAGAAAAACGAATCATGATTATAGCATAAATGCCTTAACCAAAAAAAAGAAAATGTAACAAAAACAACACTTATTTAAATTTAATCAAAGGCTGAACGTTTAAAAAATTAAGCTAAACTTAACATGAACAAAATCAATAGCTCTTAGGATTTCTTAAATCTTTAAAAACTCAGTAAAAGTTATAAAAAAGCATTTATTTTAAGCGTTTTAGAAAGAGTTTTATTTAATTAATTTTTTTATTGAGGGGTTAATTTTTTAAAGTTTAGAAACACAATGAAATTTTACATCTTCCTTTTATTCTTTATGGAACGCTTTCGTTCACCCAAGACGTCGCAGTTTCGTTCCCTTTATTTTGATGACATCATATTTTTGATGATCAAATTAATTTAGCCTTTAAAAAGAAACGAACATTCAAGTGCACAGGTCATTTGTAGTTCGGTGGCCACTTGAGGTGAACATTTTTTTAAATTATGATTAAATTGTCAATCTGATTGATTTGATGATAATTTGAATGTTTGCTTCTTAATAATAATGCTTCTTAATTAATAAATTGTGCAATTTCAGCGCTAAAAAATAATTCCACAAGCATCTTAATTTGAGGTGGTTTTTAGTTTGATACAAAACTAAACTAGGCACTTATCCCTTTATAACAGATTAAAAAGATCGAAAAAGAACAAACTTTGAACTGACAGTTACTTTTTAAGGGGTTTTATTGCATATGAATTCTAACTACTTCATTTATCGATTTTAGTCAAAGTTACACTCATATTACATAAAATATGCGTGCAACACTTTATTTACAACGCATCCAGCTAGTGGATAACATACTAAAGATTATACCAGTTTTACGTTTCTAATAGGGAATATGTTTTTTTTTTTTTTTGGCACAAGAATGAAAATGAGGCTGCGTCGATCGATTTTTTTATTATTCTATCAACACCCCATTAAATAGTTCTTAATAAAAGTTAATAAACAAAATTGTCCCTCTTGTATTGTGGTTGCTTGACGAAGAAGATGTATGAAACTTGTCAAGTAAGACCTACTCCCTTTTGGTGCGTAACATTCCATTAGCTTAAAGTCTAACCTCAATCACAAAGTATAAGATCCTTAAATTTATAATATAATATGCGCAATCCTCATCTGTTTAACATGTTTATTCGGTTAATAAAAATAATAAACTAATACAATATAAAATTAACTACGTTATAATTCCAAATTTCCTCACAATAAAGTTATCTTAAAATTTAATGATAGAATTGTAAGATTTGTAATATCTAACCCATGAAAATATCATGTAACTGATATTACGCTTAATTTTTATAACATAACCAATGGCGAAGCATTGAAACGGTAGTATGTACATATTTTTTGTATTGCATTAGGCTAGACTTTATTTTATCTCTTAAAAATATCTTAATTGTACACATAATATTATTTATAAACTCAAATAAGCAGCAACTAGTTTTTGAGTTAAACAAATTGTACAAAAATAATTTATTTGCATTTGTAATTATTTTTTTATTATTTATGCTTAAATTTATTTAGGTTCTAGCAGTTGGTATATATTCCCATAAATAAATGAAACAAATATTAATAAAAATATATAACAGATCATAGCGGTAAATAAAGAGATATATTATTTTTTTATACAAAAAGGATAAACGGATGTGTTTTATTTCAATTAGTTTTCGATCAACACGTGTATACCACTTCTGATGAAAAATTTAAACAAAAAAAAAACATGTTATTGAAAAGGGGTTGATGCCACTGCCCTTTTTTAAGGAAGAAGATTCTTAACTGACAAATTCTAAATACAATCAAAGTAAATAGAAACTGAAATTTGAGAACGACGATCTGTGAGGCAATTCGAAGCTTGACAGTGGTCAATTGGGATGGGGTATCCAACGATTCGCCTAAGCGGATCGTAACCCTCCCACCATTTAAAATTTAAAATCCATAAAACAGCAATTTAGATTTTTCTTTCAATTACCGTTAGACTTTTTTTTCAATTTTAATACCGCTGTGGTTCATAGGCCACTTTTCTTAAACTCTGCGGAGATGGTTGATGGCAAAAGGTTTTAAAACTTTAAGATTCTTTTCAACTTTCCTTAAAATTTTGGATAATTTCGAATACGTGTGATTTTTTCATATGATATGCTCAAACAAGACCAGAGATGGAGGTGGGGGGGGGGCGATTTTTTTTCGATAATGCGTTCAAACAAGTAGATATTAAAACCTTGCAAAAAATATGACTTAAGTATTGGCTTATTGGTTTGTGTTGCTTTATACGTGTGTTCAATATTAGCTTTGTGCACTAAGCGGTTCAAAAGTTATGGCCTCAAACACTTTGAAAAACATCACCCATTCTTCATTTTTCCCAAAAATTTTCGATATATTAAAAAAATTAAATATTTTCATTAAAGTTCAGTATCTACTTAACTTGAGTTTTGCTTTTTCTGTTTTTGCCTGCTTAAGTTCTTAAAAAAAGTATTGAAAAACATATAATCCATTTTCCCATGAAAGTATATCACTCATCAAAGTGGTACCATGAATGATACCATAAGAGGTTCTTTTTCCATTTTTGGACAGACCGCTAATAAAGGTAATTGTCTATGATTGCCAGCGGGCGAGGAGATATTAAGGTGTGTGGAAGCCATCGCTCAAAACTGTAACGTTGAAAAATATTATGTAGTTTATTCGAACATCAATTGATAGCAAACATAAATTGGATATAATAAAAACAATGCAACTCAACAAGTTTTAGATCGTGTTTGCCGAGATGCGAGCGCGTCGCCTCCCGGTAGGTAGTTGCATCGGAAAAGAATAATCTCCGAGATCCCCCTGGGGATCGTGCCTGTGTCCGTTGAGTTGGCGCCAGGGGATCGAGAATGATTCCCTCGCTCCGCGATCCTTCTAGGGAAAAGAAGCAAAAGAAAATTATGATCACTGGTGAATGGTACCAAGCACACGCCAAATCATCACTCTTTGGACATTTATCGGAAGTCCTTGAAAAATTTAGAAGCAAGAAATACGTTCGCACAAGCGACAGAATCTCAAAATCGAATCCATAAAACATCTAGCATCTGTTTGAGTACTAGCGCAAAGTAATGGAGAATCGAGAAAAAACCCGTTTGTAATTTTTTTAAAGTTTTTTTTTTTAACGAAAAAAAAACATCAAAAAAATTGTTTGTCACCCTGCGTTTCGATAAAAAGTTGAGAGACTTGAAAGTCGGATATTGTAATTTGTAATTGTAAAGTGGATAAATGCAAGAGTTCGTCTGTAAGGAACTTCTAAACACCCGACCCTATTTATATTACACTATAAAACCAAAGTATAAAGTTTTTTTATTACAATCAATTTTACTGCTAAGATACCGGAACATTGAAAAACAAGTAAGTAAGTGTGTTCGTCTGTAACGAACTTCTAAATACCCGACTCTATTTATATTACCCGTTATATGATACCCTTCTAAATACATGCCCCCTTTTCCCGTTAAATGTAAACGTAAAAGTTTTTTGGCCTGATTCTGTACACTGTGTGCCCCCAAAAATGGGCGTGGACTGAAAAGATAAATTAACTAATTCTAATTTCATTGGAATCATGAGAAAATGCGTTAAAAGCGTATATTAATACTTAAACCAGTGAGTAAGTGCAACAATGTGTACACAGATGTTAAAGCCCGTAAAACGGACCGTTGAATACCCCATTCTATACCACATTGTAAACTGCTGATGTTATTATTATTTTTTGACATTTTATGAGTAGTGCAAGCTTCGAAAAAGGGAGTAGTCCAACCGCCCCTTATAACGAACTATCAATGTTAACAAAATTTCCAAATTACGCTTAAATGTACGTAAAAATGCATTTTTTGGTTCAAATTCAATATTTTTGAAAAATCGACCTTCAAAAAGGAGCGTGGCTAAAAATTTTGTATGAACAAAATCTGGAGTGAAATCTCATACACTATCCTACCTGCTAATTTTTTAGTTTCATGCTTTCCTGTATTAGGCTTAAATACAGTCGGAATTACGTTTTTCTGGAAAATTTAAGGTTTTTCTTCAATTCTGCTTCCAAATGGAGGCGTGGCCTAAGTTGTGTATAAACAAAATGAAAAACTAAATGTTTTCTACATAAAATATTACGCAACATTTTTTCAATTTGGAACTAAAATACATATTGAGTAAAATGCATTTGAAAATTTATCCTTAAAATAGATGCCACGCCCACTGGAGGAGGTGACAATTACATGTGTTTTGTGTCTTACATTCATTAGGAGATGCTAAATGCCAAATTTCAGCCTTTTAAGACGTCTTAAAGTTTTGAAAGCTTTGTAGGTAGTTGCACATTTAGACCAATTGTGGGCGTGTCTTTGGGCGGATTACAAAAATTTTTATACTTGAACTGCTTTGCATGACATGGAGTTACGTACGTACGTACTTAATTTCAGCACCCTAGCTCAAAATTTAAGCCCTAAAAACATATGACATACAGACGGACGGACGGACATAGCTTATTCGATTCAGATTTCGGTCTCGATAATATGCCCTCAAGGTCTTGGGGGTCTACCATTATTATTATACCATGTTACAAACTATGTGAAAAACTTATATATATCTTGTAACATATGGGATGGGTACAAAAACTGTTTTTTTCCTAGAAACGCCCCCTTGAAGTGGGCGGAACTCAACGCTTTATTTGTAATAAACTTAGCAAACGGTAAAACATATTCTTAATATTTGTCTTATAATTTTTTTTTTTTGATTTAGAATGAATTTTCCGAGAACTTAGGTTCTTAAGATTTAACATGTTAAAAGTGGGCATGGTAAACAGTGTGGGCGGTCCAATTTTTTTCTAATTAAAATGACCGCTTTTGCTCTGCACCAAAGTTACCATTTAAGTTCCTATATGCCTTGTCTTACTTGACTATTAGGCATTTTGAAATAAAATGTAAATTTGAGGTTGTCTGACATTCAAGTCATTTATGGGCATGGCAGTAAGTGGATCTTCTCAATTTTCATACTTTGTCTATACAATGAGAGACAAATGAGAGACCAGAAACACTCCAAGTTTCACTTTTCTATTTCAAATTCAAAGATCTCAAAACTGCATACATACGGACATACGGACGGATGGACATGGCTTGATCAACTCACCCGTCAGTCTCAATCATAATCTCTAAAAGGTCTTAGGGGTCTACGGTTATTTATTATGATTATGCATAAAAACTAATATATCCTTGGTTTATACCCTGGTCGGGTATAACAATCAGTGCAGCAATACAACTTTGGGTCCGTTATTAGCATTATCTAGCTTTTAAGAAACAGATTTTTTTAGTTAAAAAGGTGGTGTTTCAGTCCCAAATGTAAGCAACAACGTAGCATAAAGCATTTAACAGTTACATTTTTATATCCCGCCCACTTTTGGAGGCGTGACGGTTTTCTTTTTATGTAGGGTTTGTAATCCGTCGCAGACGGACTGAAGTTTTTACATAAGCACTCTTGAACTTTCCCACTTGTTCGAGTCTCGCGTTGATACTGCCGCTGTGGTTTGACGCTGACGCGCTATTATGCTGCGGTTTCCCGTCGTGTCAATCATCATCGACTGGTGCTAAACACGACAGGGTAGCGCAGCATAATTTAGTTAGTTTATTTAAGTTTCCTATTTCATTTGTCCTAAATTAAAAATTAAAATATGTAATTAAATTGTGATAAAATTGTACAATTTATGCGGCAAATAGATTAACCACTTCGACATCGCGACATTGACAACCACCACCGAAAGTTGTGTAAAACAGATTGAAAACATCGACAGCAATTTTTCGCGTGTATTTTTCTTACGAGAGTTGAAATGTGAATTTGGAAGCACTTGCACAGCAACATTTAATTTAGGATTGAATTTAGGATTAGTTCTAACGTCGATGTCGACGTCGAAATTGCTGTGATAATACGCGAGTTTATACACTGGGCATAAAAATTGTGCTGTCGATGTTGCTGGTGTAATCTGTTTTTACCTGTCTAGTAACAAAACAGATTTGGCCCAAGCTAGATCTTAAACCCTCTAGGAGTTTGATAGCTCTTAATAGATCGCACATGAGTACTACAATCGGTGTTATTACAGGACACTGTCTGATAGGCAAGCACGCGACAAGGCTTGGTGTCTTTTCTAACGATTTTTGCAGGAGCTGCATGGACGAGGAGGAAGAAGAGACCACTTTCCACCTTCTCTGCACATGCCGCGCTCTCTCTAAGTACCGAAATCTTCACCTTGGAGCTTTCTTCTATAATGATCTTAGCACGACTGACCCAAAACGTCTCTTACGCTTCATTAGTAGCGCAAAATGGTTCAACGAGAAGGCAATTTTTCCAGATCCACGTGGTATCACAATGGACCTACATAGGTCTAAGTGAGTTGGGTTGGGAACAGCCACTTCAACCTAACCTAACCTAATCTGTTTTGAGCTTAAACTTTCTTAATAAATTGGAAGCATTATAAGTTTAATAACTAATACTTGGAAACCACAAACAACAATGGAAATAGATGAAAGGAGCTCTAGATGAGATGAACCTTGTGCGAAGTCGTCAACGAACGAGACCGTAAGATTTAGCGTCATAAGGAGAAACCTCATACTAGGACGGTATTGTATGTGCTTCCGTTGGAAGGCAACCTGACAAACACGGTAATAATTATTACAGAATTTTGAGATTCTTGTTTAGGCTAAATCAAAGTCTGAGCGAAAATGGGAGGTTTGTTCAATGTGAGTAAGAATGTCACACTATCAAGAGAACTCGCAGCTGGTCCTCGTAGTGCCTATGATGGCTTTTACCTTCCCACGAAAAAAAAAACTTAAACTGATGCTGTTAGGAAAATCTATTTTGTATAACTTTTGTTAAGGTCTTCCTTAGTTCCTTAGTCACCAAGTCTAAAGAAACAACTGTTTAAATCACTTCTTTCTTCATATTAAACCTACACTCAAAATATTTTCCTGGTGCTATTAATCAGAAATACTGATAGAATGTATCAGTTTTTCGGATAACTAGAATCTCCCAAGATAGCTGATACATTGAACCAGGTATACATGATAAATATAACCAGGAACTTTATCTTTGGTATGGCAAATAGTATCAGGAACCTGATAGTATATACCAGTATTTTTCTTTTGGTATGGTTAAATGTATCGGGAATCTGATTGTATTTACCAGAAGTTTTCTTTTGGTATGGTTAATAGTATCGGGAAACCTGATTGTATTTACCAGTTGTCTTTTGGTATGGTTAAATGTATCGGCAACCTGATTATATTAACCAGTAGTTTTCTTTTGGTTTTGTAAAATGTTTCGGGAAGCTGAAAGTATTCACCAGTAGTTTTCATTTCGACATATGATGTCCACATATGATGTCAACTGTTATAATATGATCGAAACCATTGGTCTTTCCGTGTGTTTGCAGATTTTATACCCTTTTCCAAAGGAATGCTGTAAAAAAAGTTTGATACAAGCGAAAATGTAACTAAGAGAAATAATAACAATAGGTCTCCAAGACCTTAAACCATGTCCGTCCGACCGTCCGTATGTCACCGATTTTGGTACGAAAGCTCTTTTACATCCGAAGCAAAACAAAGATCCGAACCGAAACAAAATTTTTCAAATCCGCCAACAGACACGCTCAGAATCGGTATAAATGTGCGATTACCTTCAGTGCTTTCAAAACTGTTAGACGGCAGAAAAGGCTAAAATTTAAAATTATTCTGAATATTGTAAGGTATATAAAAGAAATATTTAAATAAAAGAAAAACAAAAATATCAAAAAAATCAATTCTACATTCCATTCATCTTAGGTTTCGGCCACGCCCTCTTTTAGGGCCCCTGTGAAAAAATACTGAATTGTGATGAAATGATTGAATTTTAACCAAAAAATTGAGGCGAGTAATCCAAACAAAAAAACAGCAGGTACTATTGTTGGATGTTAACAAACTTCCTAATTATACACTCACTTGAATTAAACTTACAAAGAAATGGAAAACATCGAGTTCGTATTCGAAGGATCCGAATCACGCATCTATCACGCCAGCGAGTGTTATTCAACTGGCTACACTAAGCCGCTTTCAATCGGCATATCTACACATATTTTACAGATGCTATTCTGGTTCAATTTATCAGAAATCCCTGGTAAAATGTATCTTACCAGTTTCTGGTTCTATTTATCAGTAGAGAGGATAACACTTCGTTTAACACGAAATCTGATTCTATGTATCAGAAATCTGATAGTATTTATCAGAAAATCTCCTGGTAGTGTACAACTGTTCTGTCTACCCGTGTGAGTCAGTGAATAGTAACGTAAACTTTACGTGGCTTTCAAGGACTGCATACTTTTTTTTTCTCCCCTTTCTGAAACACTTTATCTTTGGAATCTCTTTGCATAAATTTTTTAAGATAAGGTCTGGTTTTGAAAGAAGCTCTAGAACATCATTCATAAAAGATGTCTTAGCTTTCATTCATTTATTTTCTATAACAAGCCTATACTTAATTACAATAAAAAAATTAAATCACACATTTTGTACATTATGTGATTTATTTCAAAACTACAAATCGTCATATTAAAAGAAGTAGCCTCCAAATATAGCAATTTGTTACCTAGCCCTTGCATTATTGAGAAAGGGGCGTTTCAATAAAATCATACTGTGATTCTGAAATTACTAGGTCGCCCTTAATATTTCGTTAATTATATCATTATTGTCGTTGTGAGCTGCTTAAAATATCTATGCATTTTTTATGCTTCGGGAAAACGAAGGCAAACGAGGGAATAATAATTTAAATGTGCTCTGGGTTTTTCGAATAACATTATCAGCATTCCCATTCGAAGAACAGGTTTGCTTCGAATATATCTGCTTAAAAAAAAGATTCCGCGGAGTGTCTTCTAAAAAGTAAAAGCAAAGATAAAATAGATAATAATCACTTACTCAAGCTCACAAGTGTGAGTTTCTAGTATTTTGAAAATTAAAAGAAGAGCAAGGTAAATATGCCAAATAGGTATATTATTACTACTAGTGAGTTAGAGTAACAACAGTGCATTTTGAAAAACTACAGCCCGCTAAAAAAAGAGCCATTTTATCCTATTCAAATTCTATTTCACATTTAAAATTGCAGTACGTATTGTTGCTTAGAAGTGGGTTCTTGCTTACTCGACTCACACCCCAGTGCTGTACCAGAACCTTTCGAATAATTCGGTAGGATTTTCAGTAGGATTTTTCAGAATGGAACGTAACATTAGATACCAGTGTATCCAGGACAGCTCTTGGGACTTTTTAGTCAGTTGCGAGGTTCAATAGTGAGATGTACAAGCTTGCCCTAGATGCCTAGGCACCACACGCAAAACAAAACCACACCTGCACAAAGTTCTGACAAGGTTTTCACTCTTTTAAAAAGATAAGAAAGATATTTTTGCGAAGACTTCGTAATTTCCTTAACCTTGTTTCTACTACTACATTGAGAAATGTAATTGTATAAAATATTGAATCGAAATTAAATTGTTTTTATAAAATTATTCTTATTTATCAACGTTTTTCTTGTACAAATTGTATAATTTTGGAACCAAAAAATTAGAGGTTTAATTCTTTATTTTACAAATGCTAAAATTATTTCACCCACAGACACGCCTACGGTGTGAATGTGCAACAACTTCCAGTGCTTTCAAATCTCAAAAACGTCGAGGAGGCTGAAATTTGATATTTAGCACTTTCTGGTGATTGAAAGAAGTACTTACTTATGGGGGTCCCGACCCATGCGGGGTCTCTACCTGGTTCACAGTAGCCTTCCATCCTCTGCGGTCCTGGGCACGCTGCTTCAGATTGTCCAGATATAGCGCTCTGGCATCCGCGATAGCTTGGCTCTTAAAACAAAGGCTCGATCTTACTGGTCGTCTCGAACCTTGGGGCTTGGATTGAAAAATCCTCTTGGCTGGAGCGTTGTTGGCTCGGTCACATTGTCCACCCACTCAATGTGACCGAGCCAATGTAGTTTTCGTGTTTTGCTTTTGAACTACATCCACATCTTGGTACAGCTCATAGAGTTCGCGGTTGTATCTTCTCCTTCATTCGCCTTCCTGGCACACAGGACCATAAATTCGCTGGAGAAATTGTCAAAAGAGACCAGTATGATTTCTCCTTCTCTGCTTATTGTCCAGGACTCGGCGCCATAAAGCAAAACCGGCAGGATAAGGGTTTTATAGAGCATGTAATTTGTGGAGTTGATGTTACCTCCAAGGTAGATCAACTCCTTAACTAGCTCGAAGTTGCTGCTACCAACAGTGACATTTTGTCCTAAGCGGCGGACGAATGTTTCTTTGTTTGTTGATAACATGTACCTACCTTAGTCTTTGTCTAGTAAGTCTTATCCTCCTTAACTTTAAGGCCAACCAACTTCGCCTGTTCTTCAATCGCCGTGAAAGCCTCTATTACGGCACGGTTGGAGCGAGTGATGTGTTGAACATGCCCTCCGTTTTGACCTTTGCCCTGCGCACTTTCATCTCCAAAACTAGATTGAAGAAGGCATATGACATTGTATCTCCTTGTCGAAATTAGGTGCATGTTTGGAAAAGTTCTGACGAACTGTTTCCAAACTGCATATGGCACCGCGTATTCTTTAGGGTAACGCGGAACAGTTTGATCAGTTTTACCAGGATCTTGAATTCGGACATCGCCAAGTAGAGCTCCTTACGATGATTGCTGTCATATGCGGATTTAAAATCGATAAAAAGATGGTGTGTCTCGACTTGAAACTCCTGGATAGTTCTAAAAAGACATAAGAAGTCGATTTTACAACAAAAAAATTAATTCATTTTATGTTCATTTAAGCCTAATCTGGAAATATGTATACTAATATTGATAGCTTGTTAAAAGAGGTGCTAATGCAAGCCCCTTTCCAAAAAACCAATTTTAAGAAAAACTAGTGGTAGGGTTACAATCCGCCTAGGCGAATCGTTGGATACCCCATCCCAATTGACCACTGTCAAGCTCCAAAATGCGTCAAAAATCTTGGTTGTTAAATTTCAGTTTCTATTTAATAAACTTAATAACTTATTTAATAACTTAATAAAATAACTTTAATTGTGTTAAAAATTTGTCAGTTAAGAATCTTTTTTCTTAAAAAAGGGGCGTGGCATCAACCCCTTTTCAATAACATATCTTTTTTATCATTTTTTTTATCAGATGCATATACACGTGTTGATCGCAGTTTTATATTAAAAATTTTATTTTTTACTTAAAAACGCCCCCAAAAGTGGACGTGGCAAAAATTTATTTATTTGAGTTGATAGCTTACGCACATATCTGAACATTTAATAGTGCAAGTTTTTTGGATTTAAAGAAAATATATTAAATAAAAACCGTTTATTAGAATGCATGCAATGCTTTTTTTTAATGCCAATCACAAAACACTTAAGCGAGGATACTGCATACCAAATTTCAGCTTCCTACGACAACTTTTATTTTTCATGCTATTAAGTAAAGTGGGCGTGTCAGTAAGCGGATTTCAAAAAATTTTACACTTGTACTGCTTCGGGACCCAAAAAGAACAGATATCAAGTCTCAAGCTCCTAGCTCAAAATTTAAGGCCTAAAAACTACCGACAGACGGACGGACGGACGAACATGGCTCATTCGACTTACAATTCGGTCTCGATCATATGCCTTTGAGGCATATATATATAAATCAAATTTAATATAACTCCTATCCTATGGGATGGGGTATAAATATGAGGAACTACTTTCGTAAATACATACTCTTAACGTTTGCATTAACCCCCTAGATCGTCAAAAAGTAAGAATAGCAACAGAAATTTACAATTTGGGATGGGGTATTCAACGGTGCGCTTCAAGAAATGTATTGTAATGTTTTTCCTTGGGTTTGGTGATTAAACTCAAATTCACTTAATAAACACACAACGAATATGTTTATTTATCAAACACAACTTAATTAGTTCAGTCTAGTTCACACTCGACGTTCGCTTTTCAAGTATTCCCATTCAAAACTGAAAACTAGGCAACGTGTATTGGCTATTTATACAAATATATGACTAGCCGTGAAGCTTTTGGTCCTCTGGTGTATGTCGTTGATCCTTTTTCTAAGATCCACCACGTAGTCTTCTTCGCATATTGGTTTTTCGATGGGGAATCCGAATTTACACTCACGGGGTAGCCTGGCAGTTCGTCCAATAAGAACATCAGATGGAGTATAAGCAGTTGTACTATGAATCGGATTTCGGTAGGCCATTAGGAACAAAGGTATTCAGCGATCCCAATCCCGTTGATTCTCGTCCATGATATTGCTAAGAAGTTCTTTCAGGTAACTGGTGCATTTTATCTCTTGTTTTGACTTTGGGTTCCTTACTAGGAGCGCACGTGGTGCACCTCCGACACCAGCTCTCGGCATTGTTTCTTGTACTTAGCCAATAAAAGCGTTCCCGTACCCTTTGGGCCTTTAGGGCCTTTAGTGAGCGTACGCTAGATACTCCATTGTGCATTTCGCGTAGAATCTCCTGGACCTTCGACCGTGAGACTACAAGCTGCATCTTAAAGGATTTACCATCCGGCATTTCCCTTTTTCTACGCAGAACACCGTCTTGCATATGGAGAGAGACCCATTGCGCCCAGAATGCCTTTAAGGTAGGACTTCTGTCAGAGATACATCTTGCGTTCGGTTTCTCCCTAGATTCCTTCCACGCAAGGATTGGCTCGATGTCATGGATCCTCTTTTTGTGCATTGCGAAGTTCCTCAGTGCTCCAGCCTTCTGCAGGTTCAGCTCTTATTCTGTGGACAGAATTACCTTCGTCTTTATCTTCTTGTCGCACGTAATGCTTACAATTGGGCTCACACGGTCTCCGGGATAGCGCGTCGGTGTAACAGTGCAGTCTTCCTTTGCGATGTTGTACCTCGAAGTCATAAGCGTGCAATCGCTCGATCCATCTCGACTTAGCCCTCAGGATTTTTGAACTGAAGTAACTATTTGAGAGCTGCGTGGTCTGTACGCATGATGAACTTCTCGCCACACACGTACTTCTGGAAATGCTTCGTCGCCAGTATTCGAGCAAGGAGCTCTCGCCTGGTAACGCAGTAACTTCTCTCTGGTTGGTTAGAACTTTGCTGAAGTATTTTTGGGAGCCGTTTCATAAGACGCTCCTAGGTGGAGCGCTACACAAATCAAATAGAATTACTGTAACCTGCCATAATCCGCTGCCGGTTGTGAAAGCGGTCTTCTCTCCGTCTTCTGGATGGATCTCTACCTGCCAGTAGCCACTTTTCAGGTCAAGGGTGGAAAACTTTTTTTCCTCAGACAGTTTGTCCAAGGTGTCGTCAATTCGAGGCAAAGGGTAGCTGTCCTTCTTCGTGTTGGCTTCGTGTCCGCTTGTTATTAAGCGGAGAATAAAATTATGAGTGGCTGTTTTTGAGTGGTGGAGGTTAATCTGGAGGAACTTCAATATTGTATAGTAATAATAGTCATTGATGCCCGGAGTCTGACACTGGGTCTATCTCCTGCGAGGTTCTCAAGTGTTTTTGTTCTACTTGCATTTCCGTATCTGGATCTAAATATAGGGTCAGGAGTGAAGAGGAAAGGTCAGCAGAACCGCTTAGACACCGGAGATGTCAAACCAATCCGTCAATCTTCCAGATGTCTTCGATTGGAACCCTAAGACCTATTAGAGATATAAATGGGATCGACAGGAAAATCGATTAAGCCATGTGCGTCCGTCTGTCCGTATGTAAACAACTTTTAGGCCTTAAATTTTAGGTAGAGAGCTTCAATTTGATGGGTTGGCTGGAAGTCCAGTCCTTCAGATCAAGTTTGAAAATTACGTGAATCCACTCACAGACACGCCCACTACAGGCCTGTATGTGCGACCATCTCTAATTTAAATGAATACTTTTTCCAAATTTTAGCTATGTTACAATGGTGCTAGCGCATCATTTCGCATTCATTTTCGGTATGTAATATTACCTTGCAATTGTCTCTTTTTTTTAGCCTTTTCATGGACCACGCCAAATTTTAAAGGGACTTTAGCTTAAAATGTCTGTTTTTCAATAAACATATATGAAATTTAACAAAAAATTATATGACAAAAGTTGTAGATATTAGCATTTTCTAACTTTTGTGTTTATATTGTATGTGCCTCCGTCCAGTTTTGTGGGCGTGGCGTTAAAAAAATATTTTTTTAGTAAAAAAGGCGGAGTTTTAGGCCGAAATGTATGCAATCACCTAGTATAAAGCATCTAACAGTTATATTTTTATACCCCGCCCACTTTTGGGAAGGCGTGGCAGTTTTTTTTTTATATGGTCGGGTATTTTGCAATCCGTTGTAGATGGACTGAAGCTTTTGCATACGCTCTGTTGCACTTTCCCACTTGTTTTTCTTTGTATTACTAAGCCTTACTTCATAACAAAATTTGCGGTGCTGGCACAACTAAAACATATGTAAAACTTTTAAAAAGCATAGGTGTTCGAACATGCAGGCCTTTAGTGAGCGTTTTAAACTTTCAAACTGTAGAATCCAAAATTCTGAACTCAATTCAGAGTTCAATTTTCTAGCTCAAAACCATAGGCCTAAAAACTGCTTACATACGTACAGATGGAGGGGCAGATATGGTTTAATCGATTCTCCGGTCTCGATCATATTTCTAAAAGGTAGGATATAAACATTGTAAATATTTTGTTATAACAAAAAATGCTTTTTTTTAAGTTTTTTTTTTTGTTATTAGCTCACGATCAAGGGGTTATGACTACCCTTAAGATGAGTTACACATAACGAGCGGAAATAATTTGAGTTGTGAAAAGATAGAAATATAATTCTCGCTGATAAGCTAGTACGGAGCATGAAAACCCTGCACAGAAACATCAAAGCATACCCCCGCAAGTGCTATGCCTTTACGGACAAAATAGTAGAGTGAAAATATCTTAAATATGAATGCAACTCAGATTGCAAAATAAACTTTTTTTGTGTTTATATATCCGCTGGCGATGAGCTGGTTAGGAGCATGCACCAGCTCATCTGCAAGATATGGTCGGAAAAAAGCATGCCCGACGAATGGAACCTCAGCATTGTTTGCCCGATCCTGAAGAAAGGAGACTCTCTGAGTTGTGCCAACTACAGAGGCATAAGTCTTCTTAACATCGCATACAAGATCTTTTCTGCTGTACTGTGTGAACGCCTGAAGCCGTTTGTCAACAATCTGATAGGTACATATCAGTGTGGCTTTAGGCCAGGAAAGTCCACCATCGATCAAATATTCACACTGCGGCAGATCTTGGAGAAAACCTAGGAACTCCAAATCGATACACACCACCTCTTCATCGATTTCAAGGCCGCGTATGACAGCATCTATAGAGACGAGCTATATAGCGCAATGTCTAGTTTTGGCATCCCTACCAAACTCGTCAGTCTGTGCAGGATGACGATGGAAAACTCACGCTGTTCCTTCAAGATCGGCAAAGACCTCACCGACCCCTTTGATGTCAAAAAAGGATTTAGACAAGACGACGCGCTGTCATGCGACTTCTGTAACATCGTACTTGAGAGAATTGTGCAGAACTCTCGCGCCAACACCAGAGGTACAATCTTTCAAAAGTCCGTTCAACTACTCGCATACGCAGACGACATTGACATAATCGGTAGAACAAAGCGTGATGTCAGTGAAGCCTTCGTGAGTATTGGGACGGAAGCGGCGAATATGGGTTTAGCAGTCAATGAGGGCAAAACCAATTATACGCTGTCATTAAGAAAAGACACCCAACACCGACATCTTGGACAAAACATCACCATCGACAGCTATAACTTTGAGGTAGTTAGGGACTTTGTCTACCTGGGTTCCGCTATAAATTCAGACAATGACACCACCGCTGAAATCAAACGAAGGATAACTCTTGCCAATCGCTGTTTCTTTAGGCTAAAAAGGCAATTGAGTAGCAAAGCCCTCTCCTGTCCATGTATAAGACCCTTATCATCCCAGTCCTGCTTTACGGTGCAGAAGCATGGACCCTGTCAAAGGCGGATGAAAACACTTTAGGCTGCTTCGAGAGAAAAATTCTTCGGACGATTTACGGTCCCGTCTGCATAGACGGAGAGTGGAGGAGGACGGGCTATACAGCGATACCGACCTAGCCAAAAGAGTCAAAACACAACGTCTACGATGGCTGGGTCATCTAGAGCGGATGGACACCAACGCCCCGGCCCGGAAAATCTTCGAATTCACACCGCAGGGACGGCGCGGTAGAGGAGCACCGAGACTCAGGTGGCGCACGCAAGTGGGGGGGGACCTCAGCCAACTTCGCGTGCGAAACTGGAGACGGCTAGCTAGAGACAGAGCTGGCTGGCGAAGCTTGTTGGCTGAGGCCCAGGTCCACCCCGGACTGTAGCGCCACCTTAAGTAAGTAAGTGTTTATATATATGTATATATATAAATATACAGGGTGTCCCGGATCCGAACGTCAAAAGGATACCGGGTGATAGGGGAAGTTTTACCCATACTGAAAAAAATATTAAAAAAAAGTCTTTTAGTCTAGTTTTTTTTTATATGAAGTATCGAAGTTGGCTTAGAGATAGATAGATAGATAGATACATTCTTTATTAACCTTATAGTTTGTTTGTACAATTTTATAAAGTAAAGAATACGAGCTTGGTAATTTGCCGTCTGCCAGAAGTGACAAATTTTATACAATTGATGTATGTAAATAGAAATAATAATAATTATATAATCACTAGTTACTAATATAATAAGTAAATGAAAAGGGGAAAAAAAAATAAATATACATAAATTTTGAAATAGTGTAATTTGCGCTGAGATGAGTTAAAATAAAATTAACAAATGAAAGAGCGAATATCCAGAGATTTCTTACAATTTTAATAATTTGCAACATAAGGCGATTTAACAATTTTACATGATTTGAAACACAAAGAGAAAAAAAGGCAAGTGTGCCCCATAACAGTAGGTCGCAGAGTACGTCCCCCATCCGCGGCCGCCGTTCAGGACTTCGTATAGGCTGTCGAGAGAAAGGAAGCTTTCCGAAAAGTATAAACGTCCTTTTTTTCCGTGGGTAGGTAAAAAGCTTCATAGGCACTTTGAGAATCGAACGCGCGTGCTCATAGTAGTGTGAGATTCTTACTCACTAAAAAACCTCCCAATCTTTGTAAGACTACGACTAAGTTTCCTTAACAAGTAGTTCAAGCTTCTGTAAAGTAATCGCGTTTGGCAGGCTACCTTCCAACGAAAGCACCTGCAATACCGTCATTATGTGCGGTTTCCTCTTACGACGCTAGATCCAACGGTCTTGTTCGTTGTAGTCGGCGTGCAAGATTTGTCTGATCCAGAGTTCGGATTATTTCGTGGTTGCGATGGCCGTGAAGGCGAGTGTGAAGTTTGCGAGCAAAGTTTCTTACTCCGTCGGTCACGGTTGCGATGCCTAGATCTCGATGTAAATCGCTATTTCTTATATACCATGGAGCATTTACGATTGCTCTTAGTGTCTTATTCTGAAAAGTTTCTAAAATAGATATGTTGCTTGGTTTGGTACAAACCCAAAGTTGTATACCGTACGTCCAAGATGGTTTTCGCACTTGCTTATACAATAGCAGTTTGTTATATACGAGTACGCTTAGTTTCGAATAACGTCCGATAAGCCAATTCAGCTCTCGTAGCTTGATTTCAAGTTCATCGTGTTTTTTTTTACCGTGTGGCTTCCACTTAAGTTTTGCGTCTAGGGTCATGCCTAAATATTTCGCCTCGTTTGCGTACGGAATTTGTACCGAGTTTATAAATAGAGGTAAGTTGATTACCCTCTTGTAAGTAAAATTTACATGCGTTGATTTTGTCTCATTTAGGAGGATTCGCCAGGCCTTTGTCCATTCGCATTTTTTATTCAAAGCGCGTTGGAGTTTTCCCGTTGATAGTTCGACTGTCTTATCCGTAGCGAGGATAGCCGTGTCGTCAGCGAACGTGGCTACAGTCGTTGTCTCTACTTGAGGTACATCTCTTGTAAAAAGTAAAAACAGTGTTGGACCGAGGACGCTACCTTGTGGAACGCCGGCTTGTATTTCTTTGAATTCTGAGTATTCGCTCCCGTATCTCACTCGAAATAGTCTGTTGTCAAGATAAGACTCTAAGAGTTCATAAATTTTTTCCGGCAAAACTTTCCGTAGCTTATATTTTAGGCCTTCGTGCCAAACTTTATCAAAGGCTTGGGATACGTCAAGAAAAGCGGTAGAACATATCATTTTCGCTTCTAAAGCTTTCTCAATTTCATTAGTTATTCGATAGACCTGGTCAATTCTTGAATGTTTGACCCCAAAGCCGAATTGGTGATCCGGAATCAATCGCCTTTCTTCAATTATTGGTTGCAGTCGTTTGAGCACAAGTTTCTCGAAGACTTTATCGGTCTATATGATTTGTTGTCGTTCGGGCATTTCCCTGGTTTCGGAACCATTATTACCTCTGCGACTTTCCATTGCCGTGGAACGTATGAAATTCTCATTGATGCGTTTATGATGTAGAGAAGCTTGACTAACGCTCCTTTCGGTAGCTCCTTCAAAATTTCCCCAGTAATTAGGTCGTAGCCTGGAGCTTTGATATTCTTCAAATTTCGGATTGTTTGACGAAGTTCAGACAGTGTCACGGTTTTCATTCGATAATTGTCTAGTTCCGCATTGCGATACAGATCGTCAACCAACGGATCCCCGTCAAACGGTTTGAATGTTTCTTCTAGATGTTCTGCAAATACATCTGCTTTCTCTTTGTCGCCTTTTACCCATTCACCGTTATCTTTTCTTATTGGCGCCGAGTGTACTATGAGCTTTTTAATGGACTTCACGGCTTTTCAAAGTGAATAGTTTGACCCTCTATCGGCAGTCAAGTTTTCGAGGTAGTTGGTAGTCTCGCGACTTTTAAAATCTTGAAGTAAGTGCTTTAATTTGTTAGATAGCCCATTCAGAATGGTTTTATCAGGAGGAGCTTGAGACAAATGCCACCTCTTTCGAGCCTTTCTCTTTTCGCGTATGAGCTCTTCAATTTCGCGCGGGTAAATTGATCCGCTTTTCCTTACTCCAGTCTTCCGGAAAGAATTATTATTCCAAGCAGCGTCTTGAATAGTTCTAACGAGTTTATCGACTTCGTCTTCTATTTCTAAAGGGGTTGTAAGTGGTACATGTACAGATACATTTTCTTTGCAGTATTTCCTAAAGCCATCCCAGTCGGTGTTGTTATTAGTTAGCCTAGGCGCTCTCTCATTTTTTGCTAGACTTCCGCCGATTTTCAAAAAGACTGCCGAGTGATCCGAACAGAGATCATAGCCTTCTTCTACATTTGTGAGGTGGCGAGGAACGCCTTTTGCGATAAAGAAGTCGACAAGGTCAGGTACAATGTTTCTGTCGGTTGGCCAATAGGTTGGCTTTCCCGTCGAAAGGAAAACCACGCCACGTTTCATGCTAGCTTTGAAGAGTACTCTACCTCTTGTTGAATTGCACCGTGATTCCCAAAAGGTGTTTTTCGCATTATAGTCCCCGCCGATGATAAAATTCGACCCAAGTAAGTCAAAGAGAGGAGTAAGATCGTCGTCCGCTAGCCTATACTGTGGAGGAAAATAACTCGAGGCAATATTATAATCTAGGTGACCTATTTTTACCGATACTGAAGTTATTTGCATAGAGTCAAGCTCAATTTCTTCGTTTTTGTAATGCTTAATGCAGTCTTTGGTGTAGAGAGAGGATCCGCCTCTCGAATTTTCTGATGGATGATGCGCTTGGTAGTCGATGTAACCTCTAATTTTGGGTCCGGATCCCTTCTTAAAGTGTGTTTCCGAAATCAGGCATAGGTCAATATTTTTTTCCTGTAGAAATACTTCTAGTTCGTCGATTTCCTTTAAAAGACCATTTGCATTCCATGTAAGTATGTTAATAAGCTTCATATTCATGATTTGTTATTCGTTTTGCGAGGTTTAAACTCTAGCTCGCTCAGTTTGTCAAATATTACTTGATTAACTTTAGTTTGTTGCTCAAGCTTTTCCAATATCATAAATAATATTTGAGATACCGAATCTGTTGTGGTAGGTTCTGGAGGTTTGCTTTTGTGTGACGCGACTTCAGCGTACGATCTTGGGCCGATGATTGATGATTTTCCCTATGTACTTGGACCGGCGACGTTTTCTTGCAGAGTTTGTATTTTTTTCCTTGTCAATCTCGTATTTCTGACCGATTTTGGAGTTTTCGGCTTGTCAGCTCTAGAACGTTTTGGGGTTGTGGCCCTATCTACAATATGTTGCTTAACAGTTTCGTGACGTTTTTGTAGCTCTTCCAAAACTTCCATTACAATTGGCGCAAGTCGCTGGGGCCTGACTGCTTACGTTGCAATCTTTTGAAAGATGTCCACCGGCGCATTTGACACATCGCGGTTCCTTTTGGCAGTACGCTTGAGTATGTCGGAAGCCTTGGCATCGCTTACATTGAGGTACTAGTCTATTGCCCTTTCGCTTGGGCTCAATTTTTTCCCTGATATTTAGGATTGTTTTTATTTTATATATTTCGTTTTTGTTTTCAATCCTATCGAACGTCAGCATGAAAATAGGAAGACCGCGCTTGACCACGGTGTCTTTTTCTCCTTCCGTACGTTGTTTTTCTTTATTAAGTATGTTCACGGAATCAAGAATTTTAAAGCCTTGGGCTTGAACATCTTCAACAATTTCTTCCTTCGTGCAGGTTGGGTGAAGTCCCCTAGCGAAAACCCGAAGCGGCTTCTCGAATTTGTTTTCGTAAGTATACCATTGTACAGTCTCGGTATTTAATTTTTGCGAAAGTGCGCGATAGGCATCAGAGTCATCGACATTGACTTTCCATACATTATTTTGAAGAGAAATTAAATTATACTTCGTCCCCAGAGTATTTTTTAAGATATTTCGCAGCTTTCCGTAGTCTGCGACCCCAACGACATTTATTGCAGGCGGTCGGCGAATTTTTTCTTCAATTTTCGCTGTCGCTTTTTTTGACACGGTTGGTGTTTCATCGTGTTTATCTACGGCCTCAACTTAACGTCCTGTTTCCTGTAAAATAGGGCAAACTGTAATAAAGTGGTAAATATTTTCTGACTCTCTTCTGTTGGCTCGTTCCAATTCCTGAAAGGGAAGGCATTAGAGTTCAAGAGCCTTATCAATATTGATTTGTGGAGGCTGTTCTGATTTTTTCTCATGATCCTTGCTAAGTAGTCTGAATTAGCTTTCAAATTGGTGATATATAGGGGGGGCAGACCAGATTCTACATGAATAGCATAAGTCGGAGCCGAATTCGGCAGCCTGAAAATTCGCTTAAAAAAGTATCTTTGAACAACCTCCAAATCATCAAAGGAAGTGACTCCAAAGGCTTGAACTCCGTAGCACATGCAAGTTCTAACTGTAGTATTGAACACTTTGAATTCGGATGAGAGATCAATATTTTAGTTAGCGAATAAACGAGGCCAGATTAAGTTTAGTGCCAACTTAGCCTCACTACTTTTCACTTTAGCATGCCTACTAAAGTTGAGGTTATGGGTAAACAGAATGAATGAATGAATAGAGTGGCGCAACAGCTCGAGGTGAACCAGGGCCAACTTCTCAACAATGAATGATGTGTGTGTTAATTTTTGCACATGCAAGGGGACCTACAATTTTTTGCCGAATCCGAAAGGCACCTTGAGAAGTTTTCAAGGCATATGATACTCTCGGAGGGCTTGTCAGACCCTCGCGGAGGTGGGGACCGTGAAAAAGAGCAAACCTTTTTTTTATGGGTAAACAATTGGTTTATTACCTAGACGCCAAGATTCTTCGGGAAGTCTTCTTCTTTGACGCTTCTCAAAAATCATGATTTTGGTTTTTTGGACGTTGATATGAAGGTCCCATAATTTGCAATAGGCTTTAAGCTTGTTTATTTGGAGTTGGAGAGTAAAAAGGTTGTCAGCAATCAACGCCAAATCATCAACGTAGAGGAGTACCTTAATGAGAGTTCCGGCGAACGAGATACCACCTGGCACGGACTCATGAATGTCGTCGATGAAAAGGGCGAATGGAACTCAGAATGCATCCTTGAGGGACTCCTGACGATGTTTTAAACCAGATCAGAACCAGATTTAAATCAGATATATTGGAACCATCCCATACAGCTGCAACTGAATCCGCAAAGAATTTAGAGTAAAGCTGCAGAAACTTTCTGGATACTCCAATCGAGGCTATCGAAGTTGGCTTAGTTTCATTATTTTTCTAAATATTCGTATTTCATGCGTATTCCAAGCGAGACCTTTTCTATTATTTTTCCCAGTATGGGTAAAACCTCCGCTATGACCCGGTATCCACTTGACGTAGAGTTACGGGACACATTGTTATTATATTTTTTGAGTTACATGTATACAAAGTATTTTCTAGAGAAAGTTATGACGAAAAACGTGAAAATTGAGTTTTTTTATATTTTTCTCCTTTAAAGTAAAGTGCAATTTAAAGTAAAGTCGGTATAATCTCGGCATTGTAATTGTTTCAAAGTTATTGCCAAAGCAAATAAGCTTCGTGATTTTATTTACTTCACCCTCATTTCGCTATTTATTGCACTTGCTATGTCTCTGCTGGTATATGCTAGTGTTACATGGAACTCATCATTCATATTTTTTGGAAAATAAATTGGGACTTTGAAATTCCTTACCAAGCACTTTTAAGATCAAGAACGAAAGCTCATGACGTCATGTTTTTTACGGTCTTGTTATGCTTGCTTCCACGTTTAATGTCCTTCTCTTTTAGCTCATGTACCAATTTATGCTGCGGGTAGACCTTTAAGGGAAAGACATTTTCTCCTTCGACCTGTTCACAGAACTAATTATGACCATAATGAGCCAATGTCCAGATCTATTGTTTCTTTCAATAAAGTTGGTAACTATTTAGATTTACATTTTTCTCGGAATCGCTTCAAAAGTGGTTTGAATTTAATTTGCTCTTTTTAACTTAGTTTTAGTCCACTAGTAGGTCCAAGTGGAATTTAGTTGTTATTTTTATGCTTATATATGTATTTCAGTGTCCTGATTACGAATATGTTATTAAAAATTGTCGGTCTCGTTTAGTAAGTTATAGCTATTCAAAGTTTCAATTTTCCATACAAAATACCTGATCTTTGACTTTAAATTTCTGCCTAAGAGTATGCTATAGAAATCTGACAAGGTTCGCTGTAAAATAAATTTGCTTTTGGAGACAACAGTATTTGGGTGGCCCGCTTCGCGGGCTTAAAGGATTTCAACTCCCTTTCTCGCAGGGTTTAGCCTTTCAAGCGACTTCGTCGCTCCGCTAAGGGTAGGTGCCAGTTGTCTGGCAGGCGCCTGTGGCCATTTACGGGTATGTTAAAGTTGCACTCCTTTTGAACTTCTTTGGATTATAACTTCTAAACTAATCGAGACCGACAATTTTTAATAGGACACCCAAATCCATATATTAAGATAAAAAAATCCAATACATTCCACTTGGACCTACGGTAAACTTATGCCGAATTTTGAAGTTTTGAGGTTAGGATTCACTTTAAAAGTATCTCTATCAGTTAGTGTTGTAGTACTTTTCATTCCTTAGGAACATCTTTTACCCTAGAGCTATTAGAACCCGACATTATCCGATATTATCCAAAATGTGTTTCGAGACTCCGGAAAATTGGTGAAAAACCACATTTTCCGAGCAGCACTGGATGTTTTTTACCGAATTTTCATTTTTTAGCAACGTCTTATCATAATAAACATAAAAAAAGTTTATTTTGCACTCTGGGTTACATCCATATTTACCTTATTTTTGGTTATTTTCACTCTACTAAAAGCAATTATAAGCACTCTGCGTAAAAACATCTGACAGCATCTAATTGTTGTCCATTCTATTTGCATATTGGAAGAGAAAAAGGTGTTTAACATTCGGCCGACCCTAACCTGGATAACATTAGTCCACCAAGCCGCCTATTTTTGAGACAGACGCTCCTGAATTCTTCGTTTGTTTCTGGTTTGGTCCGCCCGGATATATGTATTTCATAATGGTACTAGTTGCGGACCAGCAACCCCAGAAAATTGACTTTGTCTGGACTACTTTTTTATTAATTTTTAAACATGTTTACTGGAAAATCCTGAAGCAAATACTTAATTAAAGAAAATAACGGATCTTAAATTTTATCTTTATACTTACTTTTTTTATAGCATTATCGGGTGTGAAGTTATTACCATGACAAAAGCTAGCACTTTTCCCGTATTAGTAACATGCATTAGATATGTATAGGAAATCAAAAATCTTTGTCACCGGTTGCAAAATTATTGGTCTCCTGAAACAATGGCGAAAGCAAGGCGGCAAAATTATAAACTATTTATCGTCAAACCCCTTTTTCCCCTTTTTAGTTAAAGGCGTCCTGAAGGCAGAACTAGCAAGTTATGAGATCAATTTTAATTACGTTTAATTAAACGCATAAAGTTTGAACTTTGGGTGCAACCAGTTCTTGGCAAGAAGTTAAGGAAACTTCTGGTGCTGCTCTTTAATTAAACTTTTGTGCTTAACCCTAAGAATATTGCTGTGCACTTCGTTGAGTAAGTTGTACAAGTACTTCTCAACCGCACAACTCTATTATAGTTGTGATGATTGTTATGACATAAATAAACAAAGTATGAAACTGTAATTGAAACTAAATATTCAAAAGATGCAATTTTTGTTTATTTTCGTACAACATTAAATTCGTTGGAAGTAGGTGTATTGTAAAGCTTTTCGATTTTCTGAATGTTAAAATGAATGTTAAAATAAGGATATGTTAATTGAAAAAAAAGTAATGAAAGATTTCGTCTAGTGTTAATCATAAATCTTATACAAATTTTCAGTTCGAACATTTTGTTCGTTTAAGAATTTTCTGCCGTATCTAGATTATTTTTGGAAATTAAATTCTTTTTATGATGGTCACAGAAAAAGCAAGTGAGTAAGTGCAAGATTTTGTCTGTGACAAACTTCTATATACCCGACCCTATATACCATGTAACACCGAATCATGTAAAAACTACCACTTTACGTTACAGAATTCGCAGCATTGAAGACATTTTTAAAACAGAATATCTTAGTTTTGTAACTAATTGAAAATTAAAAATAAAAAATGTATATCCTTAAAAGTAAATGTCAATCTGGTAGACGACCCTAAGCCAATATGACTTAAGTATAAAATTACAATGTATGACGTACACCTTTTCGGTAATTGAATAAAAGTCCTCTAAACTAACTAAACTAACACCGAATCTTTAAAGTTTCTTGGCCCGAATTCATGTACAATTTGTACAGGCCACGCCCCCAAAAGTGGGCATGGGCTTAAAATTAAAATCAATCAATGGTAATTTCGTTAGAATCATAGGAAAATACGGTAAAAGCGAAAATTATTTCAGAAAAACCGTTTTTTCCTAAGAACACTCCTTAAAAGTGGGCGGAGCTCAAAACTTTGTATGGAGCAAACTAAGCAAATATGTAGTAATATCTTTAATATTTGTCATATAATTTTTTTTCGATTTGGAGTCAACTTTCCAAGAAATCGGTTTTTTAAAAATCTAACATGTTAAGCGCGGTATATTGTGGGCGGTCCAATTTTTGGCTTGTTAAGGTTTTGGGCCAATAGTGGTCAAAACCAAAATTAAAATTCCTGCGCCTTGTCTAACTTGACCAAAAGGAATTTTGAAAGAAAATGTGAAATAGAGGTTGTATCACATTGAAGCCAGTAGTGGGCGTGGCCGTTGACGGATGTAGCCAACACTTTGTCTGTGCAACAAAAGTACCAAGCCGTGTACCAAGTTTCAGCTCTCTAGCTTTATTTTGAAGACCTTAAACCTTCACACATACAGACGGACGGACATGGCTTAATCGATTCACCTGTCGGTCTCGATCAAATCACTCCAAGGACTTAAGGGTCTACGATGATTATTTCACTGTGTTACAAACTATGCATTAAAATTAATATGCTCTCGGTCGGATATAAAAATCTTTGCAAGAACAAAGTGTTGGAACGGAACACTGCATTATTGCTGTTCATTTCAAAAGTTTAGCTCGACTTCAGTCGAGAAAAACGAATGGTATGTAGGTATGGTTAGGTAACCTTAGTTTTACCCAGTGATAAGTATTAGCTAATAATGTCAGATCGTTCTCCAGTTATAAGCGCACCCTAGTATTCCTTGAAAATTTAATAAACTAAGAACTCTGTATTTAACTAAATTCGTAACGTTTTAAAGTTGGGTTGTCTTATATAAATTTCCAACCACATTATTGTTGAGTATAAAAATGCGTTAATTTTTTTCCAGACTTTCATACGTCCGTAACAACTTGGCCAACAGAAAAGCTACCAACACTTCTTGAGAATGGTTGAAAAGGATCTCAACATCGTAAGAGACAAAAAAATTACCAACGGTTATAAGAACACGAAGCGTGTTCGCTCTCACGATGCAACGAACTACCTTTACGCTGGATTTCGCTTTTTAGGCGTCAATATGCCAGATAATTACAAAATTGTTTATGTCATATATTCTGGCATACTCAATGGACTAGTGACTGTTTTCCTGCCCATGGCATTCACTATAAGCTACATTTTGTCCAGCAGCGAAATGGAAATAGGAAATCTGCTTACTTCTTTACAAGTCGCAATCAACGTTTATGGATGCGCAGTTAAGATTGTAATCATGGGCTTTCTGCTAAAGAAGCTTCGTAACGCTGAAGCAGTCATGGACAAGCTGGATGCACGCTGTGTCGAAGAGGATGAAAAGGAGGAAATACGTAAAGTTGTAAAATCTGGCAATCGCATGGTTATCCTGTTTTCTATGGCCTACTTCAGTTATTCGACGAGCACGTTTTTGAGCTCCGTAATTATGGGAAGACCGCCCTATTCTCTCTATATTCCTTTCCTAAATTGGAGGCAGTCGACTATGGATTTTGTTATTGCTGCTGCCACAGAGTACGCTCTAATAGACGTTGCTTGCTTTCAGCAAGTTGTAGATGATTCGTACGCCGTAATCTATGTAGGCATCCTTAGAACACACGTCCAAATTCTGTTGCTAAGAATTAGCAAACTTGGTACCGATCCGACAAAAACAAAGGATGAAAATACACAAGAACTAGTCAACTGCATCGTCGATCACAAAAATATAATTCAGTAAGTGTTATTTCATTCGTGACGAAATGCTAAAGCGTTTCTTTTACAGACTATACGATATAATTCATCCAGTCATTTCGACAACAATTTTCATCCAGTTTTTGATCACAGCCGCAATCTTGGGCACAACGCTTATTAACATTCTGATCTTTGCTGACTTTTCTTCAATTATTGCCTCGCTTTTCTATATAGTAGCGGTGGTGGTGGAGACTTTACCCTGTTGCTACTATGCAAATTGTTTGATGGATGAAAGCGATCAGTTTGGCAACATTATATTTCATTCGAATTGGATTGATCAAGATGCCAAGTTTAGAAAAATGTTGGTGTTTTTTATCCAGCGTTCCCAAAAAACAATCACACTAACAGCTGGCAAGCTTTTTCCCATTACTTTGAATAGCTTTTTAGGGGTGAGTAACATTAACAGATAAGGTAAGCCCCCAAAAATAGTAGGTACACAATCAAATCAAAGGTATGTATGGCACTTATGTAAATATAAATTTCGCAAACCATACTCCTCATAAAATTGGCTTTTGTACCAGATTTAAGCTTTTTTCATACTAATTAAAATAAGTTGAAGTCACGACTTTTTTTGTCAAAATCTGAAAAAAGTTATATATGTACTGTAAACTTTATACATAACATATATACCTATATATATATCATTAAATTATTTAAAGAGAAAAACAAAAAAAATGTATATGTGAGTGTTTGATTGGTTTTATTCCCTGATCCCTAATCGTCTTAGATTTTTTCTTGTCAATCAGTCCTTACTGTAGGACCTCATACGATTTGAAACTTTTCCTAGCTTCACGTATTAATTTGATCTTTCATTAAGGTTTCCTAAACTTTACTTGTTTTTTCAATTTCAGATTGCAAAGTTTTCGTTTTCACTGTACACATTATTGAGTGAAATGGATTATGGCAATAATAAAAAATAAATGGGAACATTTAAGACCCTACATTTGAAATATAAAATAAAGTTATTTATTTAGTTGGCACATTTTCTAATGACTTTTAAGTTACAGTAGTGTCCGCTTAAAACGAACTCGAAGTGACCGACCAAATTGGTTCGTTAAGTGATACGTTAAAATACTTTTCAAGGACGTAGTGTTTTCTCTGTCCAGTCAGGAGCTTACCAAATTTGTTCTTCCTTTCGTTTGTTAACATAACGCAAAAATTAAATACCTAGCCATTCAGTTCTCGGGGAAGTCCCAAAAAGTTTAGAGCATTTAATTCATTGACATAATATATATGGACTCCTAGTTGGTGTCTCCGCTTATAGACAACCTGCGACAAAAATGGTACCGCTTGTGCTGCTGTTTGGTACTGGTGGTGTGTTGCAGAAGCAGCATTCCCCATTTGAATTACCCATTGACAGTGTTTCCAAATTTAGCCACGGGTACCAAACAGCGCGAGTTCCCACGTGCTTGAATGGGACCATGAGCGGAGACACCAACTAGCAGTTCATATTTAATGTGTCAATGGATAGCCATCCTCGATATAGAACAGAAGGCGCCTTTAATAATATCAACGCATCTGCGATCTTGGCCGCACTGTCGGCTCTAAAGGTGGATGGCTCACTTAGTGAGTCAATCAATCAACTTTTAACGAGTATGATTATGAACTCAAAGCTAGATGTGACCACTGCCAGAAGATCTGTCAGCAGGGGAAGCTATAAGCTGGAGTTCATCCCCACTCCTTTGAAATCTAGCGGTGAACGAACTGCTTGTTATCCACTGCGCCATTTTAAACACATTCAGGTTCCTTTCAAGAAACATAGACTTCACCATACCTTATCTACAGTTTGACAAGAACTTGCTCTTGGGGTGATTGTGCTCCTCAAGAATGCGAATGGATCCAGTTCTACACCGATGGATCGAAGACAAAATAATGGGGTAGGTAGGGGTGTATTATTCTCAGAAAGTCTGAGAATAATAAGTCTAAAGCTTAAATCTTGAGTCTAAAGCTTGAGTCTAAGCTTAAATTATGACAATAAAGGAAGTGTTGTCCTGGCTTAAGAATAACGTTATACCTGTCAAGAATATACCTACGAATCTTTTCTGACAGCCAGGCGGCCATCAAGTGCTTGGAATAAATCATAATAAACTCTAAAGTAACCCTAGGCTGCCGATCATTCCTAAAGGAGATATATTGGCAGTTCAATATTAACCTGAGGTGGGTTTCAGGACATAGTGATATTACACGTAACTGCAAGGCTGACGAAGTCGCCAAGCTTGTAACTACTCTTTCAATTATGCCCGTTTGCCGGAATTAATTTGGATGATCCTTTTTCCGATTTAAGAGAAAAAAGTTTTAAAAATCAAAAACAGAAAATCAAAAAAATCTTAATTCGTGTGCTGAATTGGAAGTTATATTCCAAATTTGACAAATAAATATGTTTTATTTTAATTATAAAACACCGTGTTTTAGAGGTTGCAGTGATCATATCCTGTCGGTGAATCCCACAATGTTACTTATTTCGAAATTTCGTCTACTAGTGAATAAACTCTATTCTGTTTTTTAGCATAGTCGACTTTGTTTTCACATGTTAAATTAAGAGAATTTATTTAAATGGAATTCATGTCGATTCCATTTAAAATAAAATTGCAAAAAGTGTCAAAGTTTCAGTAGGGCTAGAAAGGTTGGAGTATTCAACGCTAATATGCCAAAAAAGAAAAAGCGAGGAAAGGTTAAAGGAAGGAGAAAAGCCAATCGATGGGTTGCCTATTTATATTTCGCTTTGAAGATAATATACATATGTAATTGTTTTAAGACTATCACTTTTTATTTTTATCGATTTTTTTACCCCAACCCATAGTTTTCATTACATTTATGAATTTGGCTTATTCCGCAGTTTAAAGGCACACAAAATTTTGTCTTTATACGACTTACCGTTCAGAAGTTACAATGCGATTGAACGGACAACGTAGTGATACAATAACAAGTCCTTTTTTTATTTTTGGACGGATTGCTAAAAACCAATGTTAGGATAGAATTATCCAAGTTCGCGGCTTGAGTCAAAGTGGGCGCGTGCACACTTGCAAACCGAAACCGTCGCCGGTTGCCCATACTAACGACCGGTTAGCCGGCTGCCGGGTATGTGTAAAATAGGCCTTAAAATCCGGTCAGGCGAATCGTTGGACCCATCCCAATCCTGCCCTGTCAATCTTTGAATTGGGTCATAAATCTTGGTTGTTAGATTTTAGTTTTACTATATTAAATTGCATTTATAGAATTTTTCAGTTAAGACTCCTTCAATAAAAAAGGGTCGGGCATCAACCACTTTTCAATAACATCGTATTTTTTTTGTTCAAATATTTTGTCAGATGTGGTAAACACGTGTTGATTGCATTTTTATATTAATGATATGGTTTTCACTTGAAAGTGCCCCCAAAAGCGGGCGTGGCACAAATTTATTCTTTTAAATTGATAGTATAGGTAAATATCTGAATAAATATCCTACGCATATATTTCCTTACTTATACTTAGGGTGGCGCTACAGTCCGGGGTGGACCTGGGCCTCAGCCAACAAGCTTCGCCAGCCAGCTCTGTCTCTAGCTAGCCGTCTCCAGTTTCGCACGCGAAGTTGGCTGAGGTCCCCTTCCACTTGCGTGCGCCACCTGAGTCTCGGTGCTCCTCTACCGCGCCGTCCCTGCGGTGTGGATTCGAAGATTTTCCGGGCCGGGCGTTGGTGTCCATCCGCTCTAGATGACCCAGCCATCGTAGACGTTTTGTTTTGACTCTTTTGGCTAGGTCGGTATTGCTGTACAGCCCGTACAGTTCGAAGTTATATCTACTCCTCCACTTTCCATCTATGCAGACGGGACCGTAAATCGTCCGAAGAATTTTCCTCTCGAAGCAGCCTAAAGTGTTTTCATCCGCCTTTGACAGGGTCCATGCTTCTGCACCGTAAAGCAGGACTGGGATGATGAGGGTCTTATACATAGACACTTTAGTTGCTCGAGAGAGGGCTTTGCTACTCAATTGCCTCCTTAGCCCAAAGAAACCACGATTGGCAAGAGTTATCCTTCGTTTGATTTCAGCGCTGGTTTCATTGTCTGAATTGATAGCGGAACCCAGGTAGACAAAGTGCCTAACTACCTCAAAATTATAGCTGTCGATGGTGATGTTTTGTCCAAGACGTCGTTGTTTGGTGTCTTTTCTTGGTGACAGCATATACTTGGTTTTGCCCTCATTGACTGCTAAAACCATATTCGCCGCTTTCGTTCCAATACTCACGAAGGCTTCACTGACATCATGCCTTGTTCTTCCGATCATTTCAATGTCGTCTGCGTGTGCGAGTAGTTGAACGGACTTTTGAAAGATTGTACCTCTGGTGTTGGCGCGGGAGTTCTGCACAATTCTCTCAAGTACGATGTTAAAGAAGTCGCATGACAGCTCGTCGCCTTGTCTTAATCCTTTTTTGACATCAAATAGTTCGGTGAGGTCTTTGCCGACCTTAACGAAACAGCGTAAATTTTCTTTCGTTATCCTGCATAGACTGACGAGTTTGGCAGGGATGCCAAAACTAGACATTGCGCTATATAGCTCGTCTCTATAGATGCTGTCATAAGCGTCCTTGAAATCGATGAAAAGGACTTCCTGAGCTTTCTCCAAAATCTGCCGTAGTGTAAATATTTGATCGATGGTGGACTTTCCTGGCCTAAAGCCACACTGATATGTGCCTATCAGATTGTGGACAAACGGCTTCAGGCGTTCACACAGTACAGCAGAAAAGATCTTGTATGTGATGTTAAGAAGACTTATGCCCCTTTCGTTGGCACAAGTCAGAGGGTCTCCATTCTCGAGCACACAATGCTGAGGTTCCATTTGTCGGGCATGCTTTCTTCGGACCATATCTTGCAAATGAGCTGGTGCATGCTCCTAACCAGCTCATCGCCAGCGGATTTAAAAAGTTCGGCAGCTAGGCCGTCTGCTCCGGCTGCTTTGTTGCACTTCAGCTAAGACACAGCTACTTTCACCTCCTCCAGGTCGGGTGGGCGGTATCGTTCGTATGCTTCGTCGGTAACGTCTTCGCCCGGATTGAATGGTTCGTTCTGCCTGACAGCGGTATTTGGTTCGTCCTCGCCAGAAATGGTCTTTCCAAATCCTCAGCACCGACTGCGATTCTACAACGATGTTCCCTTGATGGTCCTTACAGGCTTCAGTTCGAAGTTTATACCCTTGGCAGGACCTTTTGATCCTTTGGTAAAACTTTCTAACCTTATTCCTGTTGTAACATCTCTCTATCTCTTCAACCGCGCGCTTCTCGTGCTCTTTCTTTTTCCTTTGGAGAAGTTGGTGTTCCTCTCTCCTCCTCTGCTCGTAGAGCTCGCGAGCAGCTCTAGTCCTTCTGTGCAGCGCCGCTTTGTATGCTTCCTGTTTAGCTGCATGTGCTTGCCGGCATTCATCGTCAAACCAGGGGTTTCGTTGTGGTGGCCGTGTGAAACCCAGCACTTCAGAGGCGGCGTCTCTGATGGCATTTTGGCAATGTTGCCACTGGCTATCAATACTTGATGCTGGGTGCATAGGACTTCGTAGAAGGTTTTGAGAGACTCGGTTGGAGAAGGACCTGGCGATCTCTTGCGATTGTAGTCGGCCGACGTCAAACTTCCTCACAGTATTTCCATTACTTGGCGCTGGTCGAGATATCCGCAGCCGTACCTTGGATACAACAAGGTAGTGATCCGAGTCAATGTTGGCCTTTCGGAAAGTTCGGACATCCATGATACTGGAGGAGTGCCTTGCGTCGATCGCAATGTGGTCAATCTGGTTGACGGTTGATTGATCGGGAGATCTCCATGTCCCTTTGTGGATATTGAGATGCGGGAACTGTGTACTAGCTACCACAACGTGTCGCACCACAGCAAAGTCGATCAGCTTGAATCCGTTATCGGAGGTCGTGTCGTGCAGGCTATGCTTTCCGACAGTACGACCAAAGATGGCCTTCCTTCCTAGCTTGGCATTAAAATCGCCTAGGACTATCTTAATGTCGTAGCTAGGGCACTGCTCATAAGTTTTGTCCAGGAGCTCGTAGGACATATCTTTGGTCTCGTCATCTTTCTCCTCTGTGAGGGCATGCGCGCATATGAGGCTAATGTTGGCGAATTTAGCCTTGATGCGGATCGTCGCGAGGCGCTCGCTCACAGGGTTGAAGCTCAAGACTTTTTGCCTAAGTCTGCCTTCAACAACGAAACCACATCAAAATAGGCGCTGTCTTTGATGCCGATAGCAGTCGCCGTAGTAGATGCCGCAGTTTTTCATCCTTCTTTTGCCCGGCCCGTCCCACCGCATTTCTTGGATGTCTGCCTTGCAGTCGTTAAGGGCCTGCGCTAGTTGCTCGGCTGCACGTGGTCTGTTAAGGGACCTGACATTCCACATGCAGATCCGGAGCTCGTTGTCCTTTTCTCGTTTGCATTTGTCGTCAACAGTAAATCCGTCTGAATCCGAGGCTTGTTTCTGCTTCGTGACTGGTGTTTCTTTACGTGGCAGGGAAGTCACCCCGACAGCACGACCCCCAACCTGGAGGACCAGATCCTTTGTTTAGCTCTTAGGACGGAGAGCCGGATAGCCCGCTCCTTATATGCCTGAGCTCCGAATACGTCGTAGTAGCCCATATAGGGTGTTCACTAAGTAGTTCGACCTGACTGGAACTATTAACGCCACCGTTGATTCCATCTGGGGAATTCCTCCGCTGCCGTCCGGATGCAAGGAGAAGTGCCTTAGTGGGAACACTCCCCCCCCCCCCTCTCGTCTGCTACCCCCAACAACCTTCCAAAGGGGTTGGAACCCAATCTCCAGTTGAGGTACTAGGCACCTCCTCAAGGATAGGAGTTGATAGACATCCTACGTATATATCTGAACATTTTATAATGCAAGTTTTAAGGATTGCAAGCGAATAAAAGCCGTTTAAGCCACGTGGGGGCGTTTTTTGCTTTTTTTAAAAATGGTTGTCACAATAGACGTAGGCAAGGATATCGCGTGCATAATTGCAGCGTCCTACGACTATTTTGATTTTTCATGCTAATAAGTAAAATGGGCGTGTCAGTGACTGGATTTCAAAACTTTTTTACACTTGTACCGCTTCGGGACCTAGAAAGAACAAATATCAAGTGTCAAGTTAAGAGCTCAAAATTTGAGGTCTGAAAACAACCAACATGCTGACGGACAGACATGTCTCAACTGACTAACATTTCGGTCTCGATCATATGCCCTTCAAGACTTTAAGGGTCTACGGCGATTATTTCTCTATGAATAGAACTTAATATACAGCCTATCCTATAGGATAGGGTATAAGAATTGCCAAAAATAAGCGGCCGCAAGAATAAACTTCGTATCCGAACAAGCTTCCCAATGGGGCACTGTAAACTCAAGGAGCATCTCAGGTCTGAGACTATCTTGGATAAGGTCTCTGCAGATTCTGTACCGAGACCGGAGAAGCCACAGAACATGTGCTGGTTTCCTGTGGATCAACCCAAATCACAAAAATACAAAAATATTGGTTGAGACCAATTTAATAGTTTAAAAGAAACTGGATTGGAGAGAACGCTCTAAGACGAATCTCTTCCGCCAACTTAATGGAAGAGTAGGTACATCATCAATCAATCGTTTTCTGTAGCCGCTTATCCTTAAAAGGGGCGAGCGCGGCTAAATGGTCCTTGCTTCGTTTTCGATCCTCCGCCACCAACTCAAGAGACACAGGCACTGACGTTTCTCTCTATCCCTAAGAGTTAACACCAGCAACGCACCACAGAAATCTCATTTCGGCAGCTTATTTACCCGCGATCTTATTCTTTCGGCCATTACCAAATTTCACGATTATAGATGAGGATTGGGGGTGCCGTGGCGTAGTGGTTAGTGTGTGTGCCTACTACGCCGGAGGTCTGGGTTCGAATCCTGCCACCGTCACCTGAAAAAAAAGACTTGTTCTTTTCCACGGTCCCCACCTCCGCGAGGGTCTGACAAGCCCTCCGAGAGTATCTATTTGTCTTGAAAAACTTCTCAAAGTGCCGTTCGGATTCGGCTAAAAATTGTAGGTCCCCTTGTATGTGAAGAAATTAACACACACAGCAAACATTGTTGAGAAGTTGGCCCTGGTTCACCTCGAGCTGTTGCGCCACTCTATTTTTATTTATAGATGAGGATTGGAACGAACACTGAATTGAAAACTGAGATCTTTGCTTTCACTCCAAGCCCAGCGCAATTCCTTTATTATTGCTCCAGCCAGGAAGAGTACATAACCCTCAAATAACTCCGAAAGGAACTTCAATGGGAGGGGAACTCTCATGAGGGCACGCACCTCTCCAAGGCGTTAGTTAGGGGCACAATAGACCAAAAGGTGGCAGTGCAGAGGTATGCTCCCTTTACCAAATAATAGTAGGTCATATCACTGCTTCTTTTGCAATATATGTCATATTTTTAAAACACTTAAAACAAACAAAAAAACCTAGAAAAACTTGCGTAGAAATTGAAAAACAAATAAGTATATTTTTGATAAACATTATGTTATCATACGTATGTCCAGGCGTAAAGGCTCCATGCCAAATTGTACAGTGTGACAATGACTCCCTTTACTTATTTCGGCTTCTGTATTTAATCATCAGGAAAACTTTCAACAAATTAAAGGCCGAAAATTTTATTGACATTCAAAAACTAAAACTTTAAATAGTCAACTGTTGTTTTTTATTTTCACTTCAGGCCAACAATATTTAGTCTATAGAAGTATGTAATGTGTTTGTTGATTACTTATTATATTTAATTAATTGAATGGTTTTTTTTATGAATTTCATTGCAGATTGCGAAGTTTTCGTTCTCATTGTATACGCTTTTAAGTGGAATGGATTACGGCAACAAAAAATAGTTGTTTTTGCCATATTCAATATGAAATAAAAAACATTATTTAAAATAAGTAGAAATTTAGGTTAATTTTGTTTAGTTTCCTTCCTACATAACATACATATTTGTTTTTTTTTTTTTTTTAATTTAATTCACTTAGGCATGCTTTGTTAGGTTAACACTTAATTTAATAAAAAAAAACTCCTCTCTTATTCTTCACAAAAAAAAAAAAATTTAATTCAATCAATATGTCCCGCTAAAACAATATTGTATTTAAATAATATACTTAAACATAAAACATAATAATAAACATATCAACTAGCTATTTATATTAGTTACTATTTAAATAATATTGAATTGAAATAATATGGCTATGCCTAAAAAATGATACTCTTTCTTTGCACATATGGTGTCCAGGGCTGTCAAAGTACTACAATTGCAGTATTTGTACTGCTTTTTGAAACTGCGTACTGCCGTACTGCCAAAAGAGCCAAAGTACTGCTTTTTCCTGCTTTAACGGAACTTCCATTTAACGACTTTGGCTTCAATTATATGAAAAAGTGTAGGTTTCAGAAATTGTTCTTCAGTCGGTATAGACCGAGCGTGACCGAGCACTAAAAAAATCGAGCTATTTCTTCTTATTCGGGTCGTCAAATACCTACGGTTTTCCATACTCTCGAATCAATTTAGTAGATACTTTCAATGCAAAAAATTCAGAACTCTATGCTTATACATTATGCCTGATTTGAGCTGGATATAGCCCCTATTTTGAAAAAATCACCAATTAACTTATACCATTTAGTATCTTGGTATAAAAGAAAACAGAGTTCTCGACTTCTAAACTATGCAGTGGACTCTTATGGGACTGTGACCTGTTAAAGTGGCACATTTAAGGGACTGTGACCTGTTATAGTGGCAAGATATAACTTGACTGTCATATTTTTAATGAAGCACAGTAAACATTTCACCCAAAGTGATTCAGTTCTTAAGCTATTTTTGGAAAATCTACAAAAGCCTTTGAACACACTAAATTTAGATTGGAGTTAAAAGAACCCTAAAACAGGACAGAACCAGTTTGCACAACTTATTTTTTTGTTTTTGAAGTACTGCTTTTTCAAAACATTCTTATCTACATTCTTATCTACATATATACCTATTATATAAAAAATTAATTAAAATATTAAATAAACAAAATATTAATAAAACAATAAACTAAAAATTGGAGACAAGATTTTGCCAGTGATATGGTGTTTGCACTGAACACTTATCCTGTTGTCTGTAAAAAAAACTTCTAAATACTGTAACACAAAGTTGCGGAGTATGTTGTCCTGAATCAACACACTTACATTGCAGGCCAATTATTTAAATGTATCAGATTTCGCTGAATTTTGAAGAAATGCACTCAAAGCGGAAAATTAATGCTGAAAAAAAGTAATTTCTTCAAAAACTTACCGTGGCGGACGTCAATACCTTATATGCGATGATGAAATAGCGTAGTTATTTTCATATCACGATTAAATTCACGCAAAACCATTAATTTTGAAATTAAAATTTTTATTAAATCTACACCTTAAAGGAATCGTGGCCACAAACTTTTTTACGAATGAAATCTACTAGAGTCTGGAAGTTATTAGAGTTGGGTTTACTTAATGTGGTAAGTTTATTCGTTCCTAAATTAGGCTAAAGGCCACTCGAAATCCACGTTTTTCTAGAAAACAAAAGGTGTTCAATTCACCCTCCAAATGTGGGCGTGGCCCAAAACCTTGTGTAAACAAAATGTGTAATTGAGTATTTTCTACTTGCCTTCTATATTAAGGCCAGTTTGCTGATACTCATTATAACTCGCTATGTTCTACTTTGAGCCTGAGTTCCACATAAAAAACTGTCAGAATATTAAAAAAAAATGCTGCTAAGTAGAACTTACAAAGCTAAGCCCCAGTAAAAGTAGGTCGCCAGTAACGGGTGATTTTTTAAGAGGTTGAGAACTTTTTTAAAAAAAAAAAACACAAAAAATTCGAAAAAATTAATGAAATATTTATTTGAATCGATAGTTTGAACCTTGCAATTTAATTTTTAAAGATAATTTCATGCAAATGTTGACCGCGGCTGCGTCTCAGGTAACGGTTTGTTTTTGAAGTACTGCTTTTTCAAAACATGAAACGAAAGCCCTGGGTGTCTGTACGCATTCTTATCTACATATATACCTATTATATAAAAAATTAATTAAAATATTAATAAAACAATAAACTAAAAATTAGAGACAAGATTTTGCCAGTGATATGGTGTTTGCACTGAACACTTATCCTGTTCGTCTGTAAAAAAAACTTCTAAATACTGTAACACAAAGTTGCGGAGTATGTTGTCCTGAATCAACACACTTACATTGCAGGCCAATTATTTAAATGTATCAGATTTCGCTGAATTTTGAAGAAATGCACTCAAAGCGGAAAATTAATGCTGAAAAAAAGTAATTTCTTCAAAAACTTACCCTGGCGGACGTCAATACCTTATATGCGATGATGAAATAGCGTAGATATTTTCATATCACGATTAAATTCACGCAAAACCATTAATTTTGAAATTAAAATTTTTATTAAATCTACCCCTTAAAGGAATCGTGGCCACAAACTTTTTTACGAATGAGATCTACTAGAGTCTGGAAGTTATTAGAGTCGGGTTTACTTAATGTGGTAAGCTTATTCGTTCCTAAATTAGGCTAAAGGCCACTCGAAATCCACGTTTTTCTAGAAAATAAAAGGTGTTCAATTCACCCTCCAAATGTGGGCGTGGCCCAAAACCTTGTGTAAACAAAATGTGTAATTGAGTATTTTCTACTTGCCTTCTATATTAAGGCCAGTTTGCTGATACTCATTATAACTCGCTATGTTCTACTTTGAGCCTGAGTTCCACATAAAAAACTGTCAGAATATTAAAAAAAAATGCTGCTAAGTAGAACTTACAAAGCTAAGCCCCAGTAAAAGTAGGTCGCCAGTAACGGGTGATTTTTTAAGAGGTTGAGAACTTTTTTTAAAAAAAAAACACAAAAAATTCGAAAAAATTAATGAAATATTTATTTGAATCGATAGTTTGAACCTTGCAATTTAATTTTTAAAGATAATTTCATGCAAATGTTGACCGCGGCTGCGTCTCAGGTAACGGTTTGTTTTTGAAGTACTGCTTTTTCAAAACATGAAACGAAAGCCCTGGGTGTCTGTACGCATTCTTATCTACATATATACCTATTATATAAAAAATTAATTAAAATATTAATAAAACAATAAACTAAAAATTGGAGACAAGAGATTGCCAGTGATATGGTGTTTGCACTGAACACTTATCCTGTTCGTCTGTAAAAAAACTTCTAAATACTGTAACACAAAGTTGCGGAGCATGTTGTCCTGAATCAACACACTTACATTGCAGGCCAATTATTTAAATGTATCAGATTTCGCTGAATTTTGAAGAAATGCACTCAAAGCGGAAAATTAATGCTGAAAAAAAGTAATTTCTTCAAAAACTTACCCTGGCGGACGTCAATACCTTATATGCGATGATGAAATAGCGTAGATATTTTCATATCACGATTAAATTCACGCAAAACCATTAATTTTGAAATTAAAATTTTTATTAAATCTACCCCTTAAAGGAATCGTGGCCACAAACTTTTTTACGAATGAGATCTACTAGAGTCTGGAAGTTATTAGAGTCGGGTTTACTTAATGTGGTAAGTTTATTCGTTCCTAAATTAGGCTAAAGGCCACTCGAAATCCACGTTTTTCTAGAAAACAAAAGGTGTTCAATTCACCCTCCAAATGTGGGCGTGGCCCAAAACCTTGTGTAAACAAAATGTGTAATTGAGTATTTTCTACTTGCCTTCTATATTAAGGCCAGTTTGCTGATACTCATTATAACTCGCTATGTTCTACTTTGAGCCTGAGTTCCACATAAAAAACTGTCAGAATATTAAAAAAAAATGCTGCTAAGTAGAACTTACAAAGCTAAGCCCCAGTAAAAGTAGGTCGCCAGTAACGGGTGATTTTTTAAGAGGTTGAGAACTTTTTTTTAAAAAAAAACACAAAAAATTCGAAAAAATTAATGAAATATTTATTTGAATCGATAGTTTGAACCTTGCAATTTAATTTTTAAAGATAATTTCATGCAAATGTTGACCGCGGCTGCGTCTCAGGTAACGGTTTGTTTTTGAAGTACTGCTTTTTCAAAACATGAAACGAAAGCCCTGGGTGTCTGTACGCATTCTTATCTACATATATACCTATTATATAAAAAATTAATTAAAATATTAATAAAACAACAAACTAAAAATTGGAGACAAGATTTTGCCAGTGATATGGTGTTTGCACTGAACACTTATCCTGTTCGTCTGTAAAAAAACTTCTAAATACTGTAACACAAAGTTGCGGAGTATGTTGTCCTGAATCAACACACTTACATTGCAGGCCAATTATTTAAATGTATCAGATTTCGCTGAATTTTGAAGAAATGCACTCAAAGCGGAAAATTAATGCTGAAAAAAAGTAATTTCTTCAAAAACTTACCCTGGCGGACGTCAATACCTTATATGCGATGATGAAATAGCGTAGATATTTTCATATCACGATTAAATTCACGCAAAACCATTAATTTTGAAATTAAAATTTTTATTAAAACTACCCCTTAAAGGAATCGTGGCCAAAAACTTTTTTACGAATGAAATCTACTAGAGTCTGGAAGTTATTAGAGTCGGGTTTACTTAATGTGGTAAGTTTCTTCGTTCCTAAATTAGGCTAAAGGCCACTCGAAATCCACGTTTTTCTAGAAAACAAAAGGTGTTCAATTCACCCTCCAAATGTGGGCGTGGCCCAAAACCTTGTGTAAACAAAATGTGTAATTGAGTATTTTCTACTTGCCTTCTATATTAAGGCCAGTTTGCTGATACTCATTATAACTCGCTATGTTCTACTTTGAGCCTGAGTTCCACATAAAAAACTGTCAGAATATTAAAAAAAAAATGCTGCTAAGTAGAACTTACAAAGCTAAGCCCCAGTAAAAGTAGGTCGCAAGTAACGGGTGATTTTTTAAGAGGTTGAGAACTTTTTTTAAAAAAAAAAACACGAAAAATTCAAAAAAAATAATGAAATATTTATTTGAATCGATAGTTTGAACCTTGCAATTTAATGTTTAAAGATAATTTCATGCAAATGTTGACCGCGGCTGCGTCTCAGGTAGCCCATCCGCTGAGTCCAATTTTGGCATACTCTTTCACACATATCGGCCGGTATCTCACGAATGAATACATGGATGTTGGCTTCCAGTGCCTCAATCGAAGCGGGCTTGTCCCTATAGACATTAGCCTTGACATACCCCCACAAAAAATAATCTAATGGTGTCAAATCGCACAATCTAGGCGGCCAATTGCGAAAATTGGTCACAATCTTCCGAATAGACTGCTAAGAAGGTCGAGAATGCCGACCATAAAATGGAAGCAGCGCGCGATGAACATTTCGAACCGAGCACGAATTTTGATAGTAAAATTCAATAATTTGCAAGCGTTGTTCATTTGAAAGACGATCCATGGTTAAATTGCAAACCAAACTGAAGCTGTTTGACAGTGACACAAGGTACTAAACACACGTCAGCTGTCAAAACCAGTGTTGCCAAATCCAAACCAGCTAAAAAATCACCCGTTATTTAGGTAGAACATAGGAAAATTTACTGTCAATTTTTGTTTATATTGTCAGAAAGCTTTTTGATTATACAGTTCCCGCCTGCTTTCGTTTAAAAATATCCTTAGGTGCTAGGCTGTCTATAAATTTTATTCAAAAACAATCCAAAACATATTTTTTCACCCAACATAAATGACAGCTGCTACACAATGTTGAACTTTAAATTGATGCCACGCCCACTAAAGGGGGTTCGCTATTTAATGTTTCTTTTGTATGTCTTACAATTTATTACTAGTAGATGCTTAATGTCTAGATGATTTTTGAGGATTTGGAAGGACCACAGCAGACTGTATAAAGGCGAAGCCAAACCAAATACCACTGTCAGGCAAAACGAACCATTCAACCCGGGCGAAGACATTACTGACGAAGCATACGAAAGATACCACCCACCCGACCTGGAGGAGGTGAAAGTAACTGTGTCTTAGCTCAAGTGCAACAAAGCAGACGGCCTAGCTGCTAGACTTTTTAAATCCGCTGGCGATGAGCTGGTAAGAAGCATGCACCAGGTCATTTGCACGATATGGTCGGAAGAAAGCATGCCCGACGAATGGTACCCCAGCCCGATCCTCAAGAAAGGAGACCCTCCAAGTTGTGCCAACTATAGTGGCATCAGTCTTCTTAACATCGCATACAAGATCTCTTCTGCTGCACTGTCTGAACGCTTGAAGCCGATGATAGCATCGGCATCACATTTCAGCAATGTGATAGGCACATGTCAGTGTGGCTTTAGGCCAGGAAAGTCCACCATCGATCAAATATTCACACTGCGGCAGATTTTGAAGCCCAGGAAGTCCAAATCGATACACACCACCTTTTCATCGATTTCAAGGACGCTTATGACAGCATCTATAGAGACGAGCTATATTTGAATTGAATTGAATGTATAGGGTGCAAGTATAATACCCACTTGTACTGCGACCTAAACGATCTATTGTACCCCTTTACTTTGATCTAGGTTTTTAGAGCTATCTTTACAAAACTGATAACCTCCCTCGATGGGATGTTTTCATAGTCTTTCCCTGTTAAATTGGGTATCCCAGTAATTTGAAATCTGTGGAGAGCAAGAGCAGGACACTCTATCAAAAGGTGTTCCATAGTTTCTTTTGTTTCTCCACAGTGTCTACAGATTTCAGTGCTGCTGTGGCCTAATTTGGATAGGTGATAGTTACATGCTGCATGTCCAGTGAGAGCTCAGCATAACAATCCTAGATCGGATCTGTTGAGTTCTAGGGCTTCCTTAGCTCTTTTGGGGTTGTACCTGAGGAATTTTGTGGAGTGTTTGAGGCCTTCCAGATTATTCCACTTTTGTAGACATATACTGGTAGTCCAGTTTTTAATTTGATGATAAATGTCTGCCTTAGTGAAACCAAAGAGGGGAAAAGGCCCTATAAAAGGAATCTCAGCTCCCCAATTGGCTTGAATGTCGGCTTTTTCATTACCCTCATAGTTTTCGTGTCCCGGCACCCAAATCAGCTTCACACTGTTTTTGGTAGCCAGTTTATTTAGAATCTGGTGACATGACGAGCTATATAGCGCAATGTCTAGTTTTGGCATCCCTGCCAAACTCGTCAGTCTATGAAGGATGACGATAGAAAATTCACGCTGTTTCGTTAAGGTCGGCAAAGACCTCACCGAACTCTTTGATGTCAAAAAAGGATTAAGACAAGGCGACAAGCTGTCATGCGACTTCTTTAACATCGTACTTGAGAGAATTGTGCAGAACTCCCGCGCCAACGCCAGAGGTACAATATTTCAAAAATCCGTTCAACTACTCGCATACGCAGACGACATTGAAATGATCGGAAGAACAAGGCATGATGTCAGTGAAGCCTTCGTGAGTATTGGAACGAAAGCGGCTAGTATGGGTTTAGCAGTCAACGAGGGCAAAACCAAGTGTATGCTCTCATCAGCAAAGACACCCAACACCGACGTCTTGGACAAAACATCACCATCGACAGCACAAAACTTTGAGGGAGTTAGGGACTTTGGCTACCTGGGTTCCGCTATTAATTCAGACAATGACACCAGCACTGAAATCAAACGAAGGATAATTCTTGTCAATTGCTGTTTCTTTGGGCTAAGAAGGCAATTGAGTAGCAAAGCCCTCTCTCGAGCAATTAAAGTTTCCATGTATAAGACACCATCATCCCAGTCCTGCTTTACGATGCAGAAGCATGGACCCTATCCAAGGCGGATGAAAACACTTTATAGAGGAAAATTCTTCTCGAAGCAGGAGGAGATTTAACATCGGACTGTACGGGCTGTACAGCGACACCGACCTAGCCGGAATAGTCAAAACACAACGTCTACGATGGCTGGGTCATCTCGAGCAGATGGACACCAACGCCTCGGCCCGGAAAATATTCGAATCTACCTCGTAGGGACGGCGCAGTAGAGGAGCACCGAGACTCGGGTGGCGCACGCAAGAGGAAGGGGACCTCAGCCAACTTCGCGTGCGAAACTGAAGACAACTAGCTAGAGACAGAGCTGGCTGGCGAAGTTTGTTGGCTGATGCCCAGGCACACCCCGGACTGTCGCGCCACTTTAAGTAAGTAAGTAAGATGCTAAATATCACTTTGCAGGTCCCACATCCGTCTTATAAAAAGTTTAACCCGAACCTAATTTGACTTGATTTCAACATTTCTATAATATGAATCGTTGATTAATTTTTACACTAATATAATGCTCCTTCCCTCCTTTTTTATTGAATTTAAAGTGACTTCCAATACTATTGCGTCTTTCTGGGCGAAAAATTCAATCATTTATTAATTCAGGTTTGAAAATCGAGAACTGCTCGTTTCAATAAAACATGTTTCTCCGTTTGACGACTAAATCAATCACACACACGGGCTGGCAGCCAACAAACACGTCCGCAAATTAATTCGAACCAAATAAAATGGCTTCGATTTGGCGTTTGACAGTAGAAACGTTTGTATGTGTAAGTGAGTTCAATTCAAATCTCCCAAGATCGGGAGATTGCAGATCGCATCTTTCGTGTTGAGAATTGATCTATTGATCTTTTATTTTCAATGAAACATGCAAAATCGAAAAAGATTCAATCTTTTGACACAAAGAGCAAATCCTTCATTCAATGAAAAACGCTGTAAGTGTCGTAAGCTCATAGCTTCGCTTTAAAAAAAAAACAAAAACCTCTGTTTGTTTCGTAGAAGTTTATTCATTGGATTTGGAGGAACATAAAAACTATAACATATTTTTGGCCAGGCAGAAAGTTTTGTATAGGTAAGGAATTTAACTTGAAGTCAAATTCATTCTTTCAAATGGGCATTGTGTTTTACACATAAACTGCTTACGCACTTTTTGTCAATCCTCCTAAGTCTACTGCGGATGACAAACTTATCATCATGTGCGGGGCGTAATATATTCCCGTGCGGACGTCACAACACAAAGTCACTGCTACAATAAAATCAGAAAGCATTCGCAAGTCATCCGGGAATTGCATAAAAAAGGGATAAACTGTTAAATTCTGTAACCACAGAAACATACTTTATAACTTCAAACCATAACAAAAATTTAACAAACAAGGAAGATTAGGTATGACGAAATCATTTTATGAAAAATTAGTCGGTCCTATTCAATGAAAAGAAGAGAATTTTAAGGTAGATCAACAAAAATACCCTGGTCATGATCACCCAGTAGCTTTAGGCTGCTTCGAAACCAAACTCATTTTTTTAACTAGCTGTTAGAGACAGAAAACAACCTCTACAACGGCTGGGTAATCTAGAGCGGGTGGAGAGGACACCAAAGTTCCAGCTTGGAAAATCTTCAAATCCACCCCGCAGGGACAGCGCGGTAGACAAGCATCGAGACTTAGATATCGCACGCAAATAAAAGGGGAACCCCAGCCAACTAGGGTGCAAAACTGAAGACGGTTAGCTGGAGGCAGAGCTGGCTGGCGAAGTTTGTTGGTTGAAGAGCTAGTCTACTGTCTAATTTAGACAGTAGCGCCACCTAAAATAAGTAAATAAATAGCCCATATGATGTCATGTAAGTGTAATTTAAAAGCTTACCGGACATATCGTTGCTTGTATAGGGTAACGGAGAAAAATATACAAAATTCCTTAGTAGGTATAACCTAAAATCATTTATCGGCCAATAGTCATATTGCAATCTAAGATCTTTAAAAAAAAGCATTTCTTAAGTGCTTAGGTAGGTAGGTACGTGGCCTTTAGGTGCTTAGGCCAAAGTATGCCCATTGTACTGCCACGTGGGGATATAACCAAGGAAGGACTTGGTGGAATTATATAACCGCCAGCCAGTCTTGTCAGTGAATTCTAGTATCTTTTTCACCGATGTCTCACTGAGGTCACTTAGATAGTCGTTCAACTAGAGGCCTTTTATGAATTCCTGAACAATCCGAGTGTCGGGCAGCTACAGAAAAGGTGTTGTCACTTTCTTTGTCACTTCCTCATTTAGATAGCTTCTACAGAAGTCATTTGAAATAACATCTAGTCTTTTCGCGTGAAGAGCGAATAAACAGTATTTCCGGTAATAATTCCCACTGCAGTGCTAATTTTGGATCACTTTTAGGAGATCAAGCTATATGATCTATTTAGATCGAGACGGGGTCAGATTTGCTTGGGGGTTTGACATGTGGTGTCTGTCCTCTATCTGGCGTTAGTTTTTTGCTTACTGTGATTGTTGAGCTGTTATTTGAATGTAGCTAGGGGTTACCTATATTACAAGAGATTTTATCGTCTGGCATTCTAATAGCGTTTTTAGCGAGTTTGTCAGGCTCACAGTTTCCTAAAACATCACTATGGCCTGGCACACATAGCACAGGCGGCCTGGCTACCCGTAAAGATACAGATATCGCGTGATATCGGGTGGACATCACGTTCCACTTTTACCAGGACAGGGATTCACTATAATCGCCATTATTTCTGCTTGGAAGACACTGCATTGATTAAGTAAAAATAAAAAATAAATAGAGTGGCGCAACAGCTCGAGGTGAACCAGGGCCAACTTTTCAACAATGTATGCTGTGTGTGCTAATTTCTTTACATACAAGGGGGCCTACAATTTTTTGCCGTATCCGAACGGTAATTTGAGAAGTTTTCAAGACAAATGAAACTCTCCGAGGGCTTGTCAGACCCTCGCGGAGGCGGGGACCGTGAAAAAGAACTATTCTTTTTTTTCAGGCAACGATGGCAGGATTCGAACCCAGGCCTCCGGCGTAGTAAGCACACACACTAACCACTACGCCACAGCACCCCACACATTGATTAAGTACTTAAAGGAATTTGTTTAAATTAAGCCATTCAGTCTGTGTAAAAGTTTAGGGCGTTACCAAAGGGTATATTACTACTGTGCCACAGGTTCTGTGCTCAAGTTGTTAGGGGGTCAGTTTCTGATCTGAGAGTCGTCGTTGGTATGCAGGTACCCATCCTAAGCTCGTCGGAGGAGAAGGTTCTTTGTATCGTTGACGCTACTATCAAAAACCATGCCAGTTTTATGCGCCGAAGATGCTATGGCGCGAGAGAAAATTTTTCTTAACCCTTCCTTCCGTTTGAATGTCGGCCTCGCCAGTACAATAAGCTGACCTTAAGTTGCCGTCTCCTACTTCCTCATCCTTCCTTTAGCCAACCGCACTCATCCCATATCGCCCCTTTGTTATTAACAACCCATAATTTTTTTCTTCACAGGTTACAGATTTATTTAAGAGCGTAATTGATTATAATAATTTGTTAGATATCAGAGAAAAAATGAAAATGTATAACCGAATTTACAGCGCAAAAAAAAAACAAAAGAAATAAAAAAAAAAGCCTACAATCGACTTAACGCCACAACCCAAGTTGTTTGAAATTAAATAAACTTTGCAAATAAAACGTATTAAAAGTATAATAAAAAAAATAAGATTAATCCTAATATTCCCTACAGGTGGACACTGGTATATATGTGTGTGTGAATCAATTTATTCAATAAAATTTATCGGCAATCAGTTGAACGTAATAGGTAACCGTGAACCAAATGAAAACTCAAACTGGTGCGACAACTAGTACGAGCAGCTTTTCGCGACAAGGGCTTCAGAAATTACCCTCACTTCTCGAGAAACATAAATACATATATTATCGAGAAACTACTAAAAAGATCTAAGAATGGTCTCAAAAATGACTCTTCGTTTTTTATTGGTATGTTTTTTATACCTTTGTAGGCTCAGCAACTCCAGATCAGTGGCCACAGCTTCTGGCTGCGGTTTTTGGCGTTCTGTTAAGTTGAACCTACACCACTAGTTTCACACAAAAATATTCAAATTTGTATTTGTTTATATTGATTTATATTTATATCTATGTAATTGATGTTTTTCTTACCTATAATTTGCTGAATTTACAGAATATTTAAAAAAAAAAAAGAAACTATAAAAAAGAACAGCCCCTTCTGGGTCTCGAAAACTTTCTTTAGCCAATAGTTTCGTAGTTCAGCGCATCAACCCTTTGCGCCACCGCTCGACTTAAAATTGCTTAGTCCAGATGCCAATAAAATCTTTTGGTTGACTTTTAATTGATTTAAAAAAAAATCTTTGCCGCTGTTTAACGTGCCTCGCGAATCTCCACAAAATTCTTCCTAAGGTCGCTAAGGTTTACCCCACTACCACTTAAGTCACCTGTCGCTTTTTAGTTTACTTGGCCAGGCTAAGACAAAGGACCATGAATCCGGTTTTCAAGGCACCTGGTATATTTAACGGCACCCTAACTGAGTTGCTGCCACCGATGACCGCTATACACCGAATTTGCTTATCTTGTTAGATGAAACAAATTTGGATAAAATCACATAATTGCATAATTTCACCTAGTACCTTTTATCTGGCTTTGTATCGGCTCCATTTCTTTTAAATAACTCCTGGAGTAGTCCAATAAGATTTTATCCTCAGATCAATTATTTCCCTAACCAAGGGGTCTTTAGCCAAGACAAGCAAAACAGTGCGTATGCACTATGGCCCTCTCCCACTTGTTCCCTTTCCCAAAAGTCCCTTTGAACTTATGAAGATCTCTTTCAACGTCATAAGCCAAGGAACTACCAGACTATAGAGTGGTAGCTGGAAAAATACCACCCAGCAAAGGGAAAGACAATGTCGCCTCTCTTGACTTTCCCCTTTTGTGCCACACAAACCCACCCCATTTGTGTGGCACAAGTTCAGGGTCTTACTTTAGGATTAGGTCGCTAACTAAAGGTTGTTGTCTGGACTAATGTATACCACTTTCGGCTATATTATACATTCAACCGACTGGATAAGGGGCTTGAACCTCAGCTAAAAAATGGTTTGACACCTTAATGCTCTTTGTGGAACAAAGGTTTGGATCTTGTTATATACCTTTAAAATAAAACTCGAAAATACCGTCAAATCCTAACAAAGTACTTAAAAAGACATATGTACTATTTTGAGAGAACAACAGAATCAGCGAACGATTGTTTTTGAGTGAACTCTTTACCATTTTGCAATTGCACGTAAGTTCTTTATCAATACCCATAGGCAAAATAATAGCTATGATATACACACAAGGCTATGTCGTGATGTCAGTTCAGGGCCATACGATAATATACTGCTTTCCACAATAACCAAATTGCAATGAACCACTTATTTTGTAAATATGACGGTTACACACCTTTTATTGTCAAGAACAACACATTTAAATATGTTTATTCTTTCATCTAGGTATCTACATACGTATTAAGCCTATTGTTGCTATACATAAATATTTATTATTTTCAATTCTAGAAGTAAAACATATTAACCAATTTCACTTTTGCTTATAAATTCTCTTTAAGGTTTATATTGGGTTTTTGTAACCTATCCAGAGTAGGTAAATTTTGTATAGTCTGGAACGCAGTAATAAATAATCAACCGAAGACCCCGCGGACGTTTGAGAGTGTTGAACTTAACTATGCTTGATTCATAGTTTGTAACATGGAGAAATAATGTTCGAGTTCATAATGATCGAGACCGAATTGTGAGTCCAATGAGCCATGTGCTGTCCATGTGTACGTAGTTTTTAGTCCTTAAATTTTAAGCAGTACAAGTGTTAAAAAAAAACTAAAAAAAAAACTCCGCTCACAGGCTTTATCTCCTTTTTACCACAAAATTATTGCAGGGTGCTGAAATTTGATTTGCTGTATCCTTGCCTCAGTATAAATATTGTGATTGAAATATAAAGAAAAGCTACTAAACTTTTCATTTCCTCCTTTCAATAAAATATGTTTCACCGTTTGGCGACAGGTTAAATCATTAACTAACACGTGGACGTTTGTAAATGTTTAAAACAAATAAAATTGCTTTGATTTGGCATTTGACTTAAGAGGTATTTGCCGGTGTAAGAAGTTCAGATCAAATCTCCCAATATCGCCGGAACGCATCTTTCGTGTTGTGAATGAACTGATCTAGAACTGATCTTTTAAAATTTTAATCTAACATGCAAAAATTGAAAAAATCTATTTGTTTGACAAAAATAGCATATCTATTGCTAGGGAGCTGAAATTTGGTACAAAGGTTTCATTGTTATCCGAAGCAATGTAAAAATTTTTCAAAACCGCCCACAGACACGACCACAATCGGTGCAATGGTGCCACTACCTTCAGAGCTTTCAAAGCTATAAGGCGTCTTAAAAGCCTGAAATTTGATATTTATTATCTCCTGTTTATGTAAGATACACAAAATAAACATTAAATCGCTTTACCTCCCCTAGTGGGCGTGGCATCGACTTAAAGATTAATTTTTCAAATGCATTTTATTCAATATTTTTGTTCCAAGTCGAAAAAAATTTTACTTTATATATAAGCTCTTCTATATTAGCTCTTCTTCTTCTTCTTTTTCATTTAGGCGAGGTTATAGTCTGAAGTGATGGATTATAATCCTCCCACTCTACTTCATTCCTAATGGTCCGCTTGTGAGGTAAGCCGATTTGACCTTAGAATATACCGGTAGGCCACCCGGTTTTGGATCTCTTCGTCACTGAGGCCAAATAAATGCTGTTGTCATTGCATTTGTGTGATCCATGAATGTTTATTGCGCTGGAATGTTGATTGACATTGCCTTTTTCACGGGGTTCGTAGGATCTCTCCTTTAAACGTGGCAATACCAACTGAGCCGGTCGTGCTCCATTTTTCTGGAGATTGGTTCTTTTACATGGAGGCTTCCTCGGATCTTCGTGCTTTTTATTCTATCTGGCTTTGTTACTCCTGCTGTCATGCGAAGCATCTTCATCTCAGCTGCCGTTAATTTGCTCTCATATTTCTTATACGCTGTCCAACATTGTGAACCATATGAAAGCGCCGGAGGCACAACTGCGGTGTAGAGCTTTCTTTTCAGCTTAGGGGGCATTTTTCGGTCACAGAATATGGCGGAGTTTTCTCGCCACTTCATCCACCCCACGCTTACGCGACGATTGATGTCGTTATCAAAGTTTGCTTTGTTATTGGTCAAAGCAAACTGTGAGCGAAGACCCCAGGTACTTGAACTTTTCACTCTTGGGAAGCACCTTTCCATTCAATTTAATGTTCAGAACAGGCAGCACAGGTACTCTGTCTTCTTTTGGCTAATGCGATACTCATTCCCCTCTAAAACATCCACCCATATATCAAGTGCTCGCTGCAGGGATATATGATCTTCACTTATGATGGCCCCATCGTCAGCGAAAAATAACTGATGTACTTTCGGGTCCGTCAGTTTTCCTTCAAGTAATAATCAAGGACTACAATGAAAAGCAAAGGACTTAGGACGCTTCCCTGGTGTGCACCGACTTTAATTGAGAACTAATCAGTGACTCCGGAAGGACATCTTACACTTGTCTTTGCTCCATAATGCATGTCCATGATCATCCGCAAGTACCATGTCAGCGCCACCCATATCAGATCTCGTGGTAGTCTATCGAAAGCTTTTTCAAAGTCAACCAGCATCCTGATGTTTTTCCATTATGATCCTTATGCTTTCGATTGCATCAGTGGTTGATTTGATCATGACAAACCCAGACTGGTCCTCAGATAGCCTTATTATATTTCGTAGTCAACTATCTAGTACCCGCTCGACGATGTTCATTGTGTGAGACATCAGCTTGATGGAACGGTATTTGTCACAGCTTCGTGTATCATTTTTTCCTTTAAACAAGGGAAGAGGATTAGACATTGGATCCCCTCTTTTTAGTTTGTAGATGAAGGTCGTGAGCCATCTGGACCCGCTGTCTCCAATTTTCTTCCAGAACTCTGAGGGTATCTGATCTGGCCAAACCGCTTTTCGCTTTTTGGAGTATTTAACCGCCTTCCCAACCTCGTCGACTGTGATGTCTGGTACTTCTTCTCGGTTAGGAGAAGTCTCTTCTGGAAATTAGTGCCTGGGAAACTGTTCGTTAAAAAGTCCCTCACAATACTGCCGCCACCTGTGAAGAATTTTATCGTCATCCACAAGAAGCTGTCCCTGAGCATTGTTGATGAACTTTGGCGAACGAATCTCCTGGGGGTTTCTCCTCTGAGCGGCAATTTTGAAGATTGTAGCCCCTTTATTCAAGGTGTTTTGTCGAAGATCCTGTGTGGCCTGATGTGTATAAGCAGTGGAAGAGGAAACTTTCTCCGATTACTGATACAGGCTCTCCATTCTCTTTGCTTGAACCTGGGCGCACTTCTTCTTTGCAAGACTCTTGAGGTGTCTATACTTCAATTCCAGGCGAAGCATTTCATCTCTGTTGTTCCAGGAGCACTTTTTCCATACCCAGAATGCCGCTTTCTTTTCACTGATCACTAGTTTCACCTCATTTGACCACCATCATGTTTCGTTGACCTGTTTGCGGTGGCCTTTTGAAGTCCCTAGGAGTGATTTGGCCTTCTCTGCACGTTAGCTATAGGTCATCCCACATATCTTGTGCTCTGCACTCTAAATCTTCGTTTTCGTCAATAATGTTACAGAGGTAGTTTTGCATGGTGTTTAAAAACGCTTCGCCTTTGTCTTTATCCAAATCGTACCAGTTGGTTCCATAAAAATTACGGTCAGCAGCAGGCGGTGTTGTGTTGTAATCGCCTCACCTAAAATCATTTTACAATCTTAGACCCGCGGTTTTAGGGTCTCATTCTCACCGCTGCTGTAAGTGATCAGGTGCCTGCTTTCCTTGACGAACATGGTATTAAGCACGATAAGACCGTATGACTTGCAAGCGTTTAGGATATCTTCACCAGAAGAGTTCCTAGTGCCATACCCCAGTCCACTATGGCAGTCTTCATAGTCCTCGTTACATTTCCCGACATGTCCGTTCACATAGAAAACACATAGCTCTACATTTAATTTTTTACAAGACTTTGGGCCACGCCCACATTTGGAGGCAGAATTGAAGAAAAACCTAAAAATTTCCAGAAAAACGTAATTTTGACTGGCCTTAAGCCTAATTTAGGAAAGAATAAAAAAAAATAGCAGATTAGATATAAGAGATTAGATTAGATATAAGAGATTATATATATATATATATATATATATAAGAGATTTTTCATATACATTGAATTCGAATCAAAAAGTTGCATTTTTACGTACATTTAAGTGTAACTTGGAAACATCTGCTTCATAATTGATAGTTTTTAATTAGGGGCGGTTAAACCACGCCCCTTTTAAAAGTTTGCACTTCTCATAAAACCTCAAAATAACAATGTTACAGCGTTTTACAAAGTGTGGTAGGATGGGGTATTAAACGGTCCGTTTTACGGGTTGTAACTTCTGCGTACACACTGTAGCACTTACTTACTGGTTATTTTGTCGCTCTGCCCGGGCCAATTAGAAATGGCCCTAATATCCTCAGTAAAAAAAATTAACATCATATTACACATAAATAAAACTTAACTACAAAATGAAATAGAAACTACCATAACCATAATGAAATTAGGTCTGGATTCATGGGTGAAAGAAATGGGGTACAGGCAAAACATAAAACACTGAATAGCTTTCTATATGCAGTAAGTAGTCTGCAATTTGCATTCAATCCATGCATAAGTGCGCAGAATATGCAATTATAAACATTCCAAAGGAGGTGTGCTCCTTTCCCCAACACATTTACAACTTTTCAAAGCACAGGCTGAAAAGGCAGGATGTTTAAGAATATATTGATCTTAAAACAGGAAAATAAAAAAAGCAGTAGACTATTTCATAAAAAACAGGGAAGCTCTTAAGTTTTATTTTGTACCAGTGCCTTGATGATAAGAACCCCAAGGAAAATGTCCATTTAAATCATTTAAACAACCCATTGCACAAAATGTATTTTAATTTTCTTAATAAAGCCTTAAAAATAATAACTGATTAAAATTAAAGCTTTGAAAGCGATGCACCAAAATTACATTATATAAGGGGCTGTGGGCTTGGCCCAATATGAACAAAATGTAAAACTTAGTGTTTTTTCCATAATGTATTAACTAAATTTTTTTCGATTTGGAACAAAAATATTAAATAAAGTGCATTTGAAAATTTTCCCTTTTAATCGATGCCACGCCCACTAGGGGATTTAAAGCGATTAAATTTTTATTTTGTGTATCTTAGAATAAACAGGAGATAATAAATACCAAATTTCAGGCTTTCACGTCTTACGTTTTACAGTTTCGAAGGCTTTGGAGGTTGTTGCACAATTGTACTGATTGTGGGCGTGTCTGTGGGCGGATTTCAAAAATGTTTACACTTGTACTGCTTCCGATAACAATGAACTTATGCAACAAATTTCAGCTTCCCGGCTTAATATTTATGGCCTAAAAACGTGTGACATACAGGCAGACGGACGGATATGTTTTATTCGATTCAGAATTCGGCCTCGATCATATGCCTCTAAGGTCTTGGGGGTCTACCATTATTATTTAAATTCAGTATTTTGTACTTTATGGCCTGCTGAATAGACTCCACTCATTCAGTTTTAACGAATGGAAAAGTCGAAATGCGATACCTGGTGGGCAGAAGAGGAATATTCCTCTTCTGTCCTCAACATATGTAGAGACCTGCAACAACGTCAAAGTTCAAATTTTGACGGTTTGTTGACTGCCAAAAACGTCAATGCTGTTTTCCCGCCTTAGTGCCTGTTTTCATTTGGTTTATCCTAACCTAACCCAATTTTATTTCTCAAAATAAAACTGAGGTTGAACGATGGCCACCACACTGGCCCTTCCCCTCACCATAGTAATTCTGACACATCAGGTTAGGGTAAACCAAATGAAAACACTTAGTTTGATTGATCAGTTTTTGTTTATTTTTCAACCAAGTGACAAGTGACAAGTAGATCAAAGCCGGATGATAAACTTGGAAATTTTTTGAAAGTTGACATTTTTGCAGGTCTCTACATATTACTCTATACTCCACCGGGGCGCTGCTTTTAATCGCCAACATAAAATTGTAGAAAATAGCAAAATAAAAAATCATCCTTTAAACATTATTTCTGCTGCAAGGACTGTCACTCGAGAACTAAAAAAGGTTTTATATTTTAAAAAAGTGATTGTCATTCGGCTATTCAAGTCGCAATATTTTTCAATGAAAACGCCATTGTGACCAGAACAGCCGAATAACAACAAATCATAGATTATACCAAAATTTTTTTCTAAAGGGAAATGACATTGAGCATGCGGTTTCCTGTTTATAATAATAAACGAAGCAACTAAGATCATTTAATTTTGGTAAAAATATATGACTTAAAACGGAGACATTACAAAAAATTTACTTAAAATATTTTTTAATTTTTATATTCATACTTTTTCATAATTTCAGAAGTTTACAACTTTAATTTATAAACTCTTAATGAATGAAAGGCATTAGGGTGGCAAGATCATATAAATGCCGAATATGTATTTATTTAAAAAAATATTACATGTATTTTTTTATAGATAAATTAAACATTATAGTAATTTTAAGGTTAAGGCTGAGGTACCTATGTGAAAATATGAAGTAGCACTTAACTATTTTATTAACATTATTTAAGCAAGGGAGTTATGTATCTTTAAATTTATTGTGTTGACAGTTCTGTTGGCTTGAGACAGCTTCGGATAGTTTTTGGCTTACATCCGTAGAAATATCTTCGATAATTCTGGAGTGGAGACAATCGACTAGGACATTCCTAGTTGTAAAAATTACCTTGCAATGATTACAGGTGTACAATGATACCAACCCTAATTCTATATATTTTTTTCTTTTTGTGGTCCAGTGAAAAACCGTTGCTTTAACTGGAAAAAGTTAGGTGTCTCCGCTATCAATGGTAGCTTGAGAGCGTTTTTTGTTACTAAGTCCGCTGTGTCATTACCTGGAACTCCGCAGTGCCCTAGATCCCATGCGAGCTTAATTTTATTTAGCAGGAGCCTTCTGCTAACGTCGGTTGAGAGCACTAAGTTGTCGAAGAAAATTAATACATTCCCTGCATAGCTTTTAGAGAGGTCGGTTGCTTTTTTTAGTGCCTTTAAGTTATATAGCTGCTTGGAACAGAAGCCCTTGGTGGAGAGTAACAATAGGACCTTTTGGTTGAAGTTCAACTACTGGTACATAGTATTGCCGGTACAAAGGTGTTCAGCATAATCTTGATGTAGTTTTTGATACGTATAAAACTTGGTGTATTATCCTTTTTAAAGACAGGAATCTTAGTATTGATATGGAGATGGTTTCCATGGTGGTGGGCTGATACGGTCAGTGTATAGGTTGTCTTTAGAAAATTTGGGCTTTAGAAACAAACCACATTTTTTGTGGCCGATTTGAGTTTCGGCTTAAAATTGGTTTCATTGAGAATATTGCTCACTACTTGGTGTAACGTCTGCCAATGCTTTAGATCCTAGGGTAATCGCTCTTTTGTTGGCTAAAAATTGGAACGAATCGTATCCTGCTTCTATCCATAATGCCTGCATTGGTGTTGTTGACCGTCCCCTCCCATTAAGGTTTTTTTTTTCTATTACAACCTACAGCTTTTTGTGACGCCTTTACAGAATTACCCCGTACCCATATATAATCTTAGGATCGTTAAGAGTCACAAAAACTGTAAAGCTCCAATTTTTCTGTTTATTTTGAGTACGAATTACCCAGTACGTACTGCTACTACACAGCACACTCTCACATGTCACAATGCAAACCGGACCAGTTGGTTAAATAAAATAAAATAAATTTAAATTTTAAAAGCAATTAACTGACAAACATGATACCTAAAAAAATCGTCATTGCTTAAACCTCACTTAACACAAAAAATTTGCTATATAAAGCATGCAACCCATAAATTGCAAATTGCAGCGGCTTGGTTGCTAGCTATTTCAAAATGAAATTGTTTCTGTTTGGCCTCATGATTGCATTCACATTTCTGAATGTACAAGCAAATGAAAAGCTACTACAGTGTGGAGCAGTATCATGTTCAAATGATCCTGACTATCTTTGTGCTGAACGTAAAGGAATATCTGCAACATTCACAAATCCTTGTAATTTACTAGCCCAGAATCTTTGTGTTACAGGTAAAAGATCTTAGCAATAAAAATTTGAATCTTTATATTTTCATTAATTTCTTTATATTTTCTTAGGTAAAAAGTGGAAAGAAATATATAAAGGAGTGTGCACCTAACATTTAAAATGTTTGCAAGAATTATATTATTTATTTGTGTTTGAAGAGATTAAATAAATTGAAACTTATCTCACACCGTTTTTAAAATTTCTATTGTTTGTCAATGAAACACAAAAAATACAAACTTAAGATAAGGACTCTATGGGCTTGTGCGATCTCGTTGTTGTTATTTTGGCTGTTGGGCCAAATTTTTTAAACCGATCACCACCTAGTGTTGTGCAAAATTCATTTTAGCGACAGTATTCCTTCGCCACCCGGGTAAAATCTAAGACGGATGCCCCGCATACCGTGGAAAAGTTTTTTTTTTTTTTGCAGGAGACCCACTATGCACCTATGCACTGAGTGGGCTTCTTCTGAGATCCATTCAGTAATTCGCTAGAGCTGTGGTCTATCGCCTCTCCTTTTCATAGCATATATGGACTGGATGGTGCACCTGGTGTCAGGATAAGCCATCTGATTTCCGCAGATGATTTATCTATCCTGGCATCGTCCGAGGAGGAACTTAAGCGAGCACTTTTTTTAAAACTCCCAGTTTTTTATAACTTCGTTAATTGCCGATTTGGGGGTGGGGCAGAAAGGTTCAGGTCCCATAAAGGGGGTTTCCGAGCCTTTTCTGGCTAATTCGTCGGCTTTCTCGTTACCAACAATACCTTCCTGACCAGGAACCCACCACAGTTTGGTTTTGTTTCTTGAACTAAGTTTCTGTAGGGTATTGAAGCAGTGCATGACTTACTTGGAGTCAATGATGTGCGAGCTAAGGGCTTTTATAGCTGCTTGACTGTCCGTGTATATATGGATGTTTGCACCTATGATACCAGAGATGTATACGTGGCTGGCGCATTCTTGAATGGCGTGGAGTTCTGCCTGGAATACACTAGGACATTTTCCCATCCCAATAGTGTATTTCAGGTTCGGCCCGTAAACGCCGACTCCCACTCCCGACCCCATTTTAGAACCATCCGTATACCACTTAAGGCCGTTTTGGCTATTTGGTGAGTTATTTTTAACCCATACTTCTCTAGTAGGGATCTCCGTGGAGAACCTTCTGCTGAAGCATAAAGTTTTTTGTATGCGGTCTGTAACCGTGCAGTGCATTTCAAGTTCCGGGAGTTCAGAGAAAAGTGAAAGCAGGTCCGGATGGTCGCTAAGACTTAACTCATTAACTTGTAGTTGACCTGCCATGCTGCGTATTGCCATTTTTTGTACAAAAATGTGCAGGGGTGTAAGCCCAATTATAGCTTCTATAGCAGCTGTGGGGCACGTCCGCATAGCTCCTGATATACCCAGGCACGCAAGACGCTGTACCTTTTTGAGTTTTAGGATGGCGGTCTGCTGGGTGGTCTTAGTCCACCCTACTATGGAAGCATAAGTTATGATGGGCCTGACCATCATAGTGTAGATCCAATGAGCAATCTTTGGAGAGATTCCCCATGTGGTGCCATACATACGTCGACAAGCCCATAATGCGTTGGAAGCTTTAGTGATTTTGCTGTTTAGATGTGAGTTCCAGGTGAGTCCCTTGTCTAGAATAATTCCCAGATACTTGACTTCATTGGAGTACTCAACGATTTTGTCGTTAATTGAAATTGAACCTAAGTTGATATTTCTTCTTTTTGTGAAAGTTTTCTCTAGAGCACCAGTCAAGGACTGTCTTAAGAGCGTTTTGCATACGTGATGTTACTTCGTTTGCTTCTTCACCCCTAATGATGATGACTAGGTCATCGGCGTAACCAATTATGTTTAAGCCTAAATTACTTAATTTGTGAAGTAGGTCGTCGATGACCAGAGACCACAGGAGGGGTGACAGTACGCCTCCCTGTGGGCAGCCTCTTGCGGCTAAAACTGATACCGATGTCAGTCCTGATGTAGAAGTGATCAACCGACTTTCGAGCATCGCTTTGATTCAGTTAATTGTAGCTTGGTCAAAGTTCCTGTGGATCAAGGCATTTGATATCGAATTATATCCAGTGTTGTCAAAAGCACCCTCTATGTCCAGAAATGCGCAGAGTGCAATCTCTTTCTTACTGAAAGCGTTTTTGATCTCTGCCGTTAACTTGAGCAGAGCGCCCTCAGTGGATTTGCCTTTCTGATAAGCATATTGACAGGGGTGTAGAGGTATGCTATTTTTTAAACAATCTCTGATGTGAACGTCAATTATTCTTTCCATTGTTTTCAAGTAAAACGATGTCAAGCTAATGGAACGGTATGATTTAGGTAGTTCACTAGGCTTGTTGCCTGGTTTGGGATAAACACTACATTGACCTCCCTCCAAGTCTGTGGCATGTAGCCCCAGCTAAAACTTATCCTAAATAAGGCTATCAGGGTGGGTACAAGAAGATCTAGACCGAGCACTAGATGGGTTTGCGGCCATATGTGAGGAAGCTGGGATGAAGGTAAAAGTGAGAAAATCCTAAGTGATGGTTGTTTCACGAACTCCTGTGCAGCGTGACTAACCCTCATCTATGGTCTTGTAATTTGGGAAATGACCGAAAGAATTAGATCGCGGATACAAGCTGCCGAAATTAGATTTCTGAGCTGCGTCGCTGTTGTTGCTCTTAGGGTTAAAGTGAGAAAAGTCAGTATTCGTGGCAATCTTTATGTTAAGCAGCTACTTCTCCGAGTGGAACAATCAAATCTTCGATGGTTTGGACACGTTGTACGACAGACTTCCTACTAGACAGGTTATGTTAGCCGAGGTACGAGCGCGTCGCCCGCCTGGTGGGCCAAGACACATGTAGTGGGATCAGGTAAGGAACATCTCCGAGACCATCTAGATATCGCGCTTTCGTCTCTTGAGTTGGTGGTAGAGGATCGGGAACGATGGAAGGACCATTTAGCCACCCTCGCTCCGCGACCCTTCTAAGGATAAGCGGCCACCGAAAATGATGCTGATGATGGAGGGGCATTCTAACTTTGCACAACAACATCCTATTGGCATGGTTTTCGGGCCACGGTTGCATAAAGTATAATGATGCTGCTGATATAACTGCAAAGGAAGCCATATTGTATCCGTTACGGTGAAAATAACAGCTTCAATACAACTCTTTAGACGGATTTCCCAGGGAAGGGAGGAGTTAAAAGTTAAAGAGGCTTTGAATAACTGTCAAATTTTTCTTCGCCGTCATCAACAAGAACCTAAGCGTGTTCCCTATTACAGTTCTTTCACCCGAGATGTATTAGACATTTCTACAACCCCCTCACAAGACGAATCCAAGAAAACTCTTAAGATGTTAAAAAACAACTTGGGATTGCAAAAAAAATCCTTCATTAAACTCTTCAATTAAAAATCTTTAAGATGCGGCAAGCTCATGGCAAGACAAACGTAAGATAAAAATAAAACTTAAACTTAAAAAAATGTATTTCAGAGGCTGTTTAGTTAAGATTGCTTAAATATTTAAATTGTCCTTAAGCAACGTTGCTTAAATTTCTATTTATAATCAATTTCGCATTGATGCTTAACTAATCGATAGTTGTGTCAAATACCGTAACAGAAAAAGCAAATCTAGTACAAATAATACTAAAAACTATTGCATTTTCTGGACATCATCAGGCGTTGACAATGACAAATAATGTTTTTTCGTATTTATTTATTTTTCAAAGGTACAGATTTTAACGCCGGGGAACTGTGCCTATAATTGCTGTTTTAACAATTAAATTGTGCCAATAAACCTAAAAATCTAAATTTAACCATGCCTTCGCATCCAATTGTATCTCTAAATTTCAGGAAATTGCCAACATTTTACAAATAGAGGCCTTTAATTAAAGACTTTTATTTGAAATCACAGACAGTTATGAATGAAAACACGAATCTAATAACTTTGACTGCCCCTAACATCGCCTCTTTCACCTACCAGAATATCAAAACAAGTAATAGAATAGGATTAGGACACACGGCATTAACACACTAGCACGTAGAAAAGAACGTCAAATAAATCCGTCAAACAAATAAAATAAATAAAACGTCAAATAAATAAATAAACAATTATACAACAAAAACATCGTGAAAGTTTATATGTAATCCAAAATTAATTATTGTTTTGATTTGCAAAGGAACGCTACTATGATAAAACCGAAATTTTCTGGCAATTGAACATTTTAAAATGGATTTAAGTAAACTTTAAACGCGCTTTTTGGCGTTTAAGTTAAGCGATCTCTAAGCAGCGTTGCTTAAACATGAAAATTGATTGTAAATACCGATTCTGTACTTAAATGCTACTTAGAGACATTTTAGACTTAAACAGTATCTGAAATTTGTTTATAAAATAGGCTGAACATGTTTATTTTTTAAGTTTAAGTTTTATTTTTATCTTGTTATGCTATTAATTTTAACTTTCAAGTCTTGTGTTCATTTGTTACATAATGTTTTTTTATGCATATATACAAATTTAAAAAACAATCTTTACCAACGGCATTGTATGGCCTAGTTGCCCAGATGCTTTATTTTTTATTTATTAAATTGATTATATAAATTACTATGGAAATGTAAATAAATAAATAATAATACCCAACACTTTCTTTTACTACCTATCATTTTACAAAAAAAGAAAAGAAAACTGTTTTCATGACAAAAATAAATAAAACCAAAGATATATTATGTGAAGATATTATATGTGATAATAATTTTGAAATTGAAATAGTTTAGGTTGCATACCATGACTAAACTGACACGACTTTAGAGTTTGAGCGATATTTAAGGTTATTTCGTCCAGAATAATTTCGTACATATTACGAACACTACATTGCCAATAACAGATCTTAGTTTTCCATTTCTTTATTAAATGGAAAACAAACAAGTGTTATTAAAATATGTATTGAGTTTTTTTTATGAAAATAAAAACAAAGTGATTGCAAAATTTAAAAAATTAGGTAATAGGTATTCTTCCAAAGCAAAAACAGACTTATTTTACGAATTATATCAATTTTAAATTTCAAATTGTTTTGGCGATTTAACATCATAATACAATCTCCGCAAGAGATTGTACGAGAGACCGTACGTAGACCAGTATGTACATACAGAACTAATCAAATCAGTTTTCCCGTGACCACGAAAGGTGCAACCCATTCGAAACGTCGGGTAATCGTCCATAATTAATATCGCGGTAAGTTCCGAAGAGTTCTTGTTATTATTATATCAATTTTTCTATAATTCTTTCTATTGAACTATATCCCTACCAAGCATTTTTAATTTTCACAATTGGGAAGCACATTTCCATGAGCTTATTGTATGGAATCGGCACGATTAGGACAGAGAACGGGCAGGGCAGATACTTTTCTTATTTGGCGCTTATACACCACGGTACCCATTTCCCTCCAAATTATACACTCGTCGCTGCAAAAACGCTTGATATTAATTATTGGCAAATTGTCAGTAAAGAACAGCTGATGTACTTTAGGCATTGGGCCGTTTTCCATCAACCAGATAATCAACGAGCAACCACTGCAGTGAAAAACCTATGGCTAAAGGACTTTTCGCTGGATGTACCGACTATAACTGGCAACTTTCCGCTGACTCCGCAAGGACAAACCTTCTCTATTTTTACACCTACATAATGTGAATGGCTAATTGCCTCCTTGTATTCTAAACGGCATCCATCAGATAAGGTGGTTGTCTATTAACTGCTTCTTCAAAATCAACCAGCACCCATACCACTCACTGACTTAAATTTAATTTGTTTCCCGTTTTTAAAACTGCGTTTATGGTGCGTCTATTCCTCCAAATGGAAGTGACAAAAGACGTTTCCATCTGAACGTACGTTATAGTTCTTCGTATGCAAAACATAACTGCACAAAACACAGATTAATGTACTGTACAATATTTTTTGGTTTCGATTTAATTAACTTAACTCATTTAAAATTCGTTCATGAAACAATTCAATCATTTTTTGATTATCCTCGAAACCGACTATAGCCTTTGCTTCATTTTTGGGCAACCACTTGAGTTCAGTATGCTCCTCGGACAAAATAGGTTCTTTATTAGAATCCTTTAGTTCGGCCAACCAATAAATAACAACTTTCGGCTTTCCATTGACTACATAGTTCAATGTCATGTTAACATTCTTATATATATTTAAATCGCTCTCAGAATATCCAGCTTCTTCTCGAGTTTCTCGCAAGGCAGTAGTGTAGTCGTCCTCACCTGGATCGACATGTCCCTTAGGTGCACTCCAATGAAACTGACCATATGAGGCACGCAGCAACAAGTATTGTATTTCTCCGCAGAGCCGACGAAATATCACAAATCCTGCAGCTTTTTTACACATCTCTAGGACTGCACTTATTTGATACAAAAACGCAGTTGTAGAAGCAGCAGTGTAAGAAGATTAATTAAATTAGAAAAGTGGTACGGCATAGAATTTGATAGGTATTCTTTCAAGACTCATGTGGTTTTTTTTGGTATCAGGTAAAATAAAAACCAAGTTTTATTTTTTCGTGGTTGAATCAAACAAAAAATTAAATTGAGATTTTTTGTTGTAGTATAGGTGGGAATAGGTGAGACCTGCCATATGGTAGTTTTGTTTGAAGGGTGGGAAGGCCAATACAATTGTAGTGGGTCGGGTTAAGCAAAAAAGTACAATCGGAGTAAAAGTAAAATGTTTTGTATAAACTAAGTATACTTCAAGGTAAAATGGTAATTTACTTAGCCATAATATTTTTATTTCAACAATCTGTTACTGGCACTATGCCACAATAACCATTTAACTTAACCATAAAGCTTAACTGTTCTAAAACTTAGATTAGACTGGTATTCTTAGTTACGTCAGATATGCCAAAATGGCATGCAGTCTAATCTAAGCCTAAGAACAGAAACAAATTACATATTTATGATTATGAATATACATACATAAAATTGTTACGTGGCGACAAGAAATAAAACAACTCGCAGGAGTCCCTGAATGCACCCATCGATTCACTCTACAAACGCACCCGCTCGATTCACTAAACAAACATACCCAACTGTCATTCCAGTCATCTGACAGCAGCTGTCATATTCGAAGTTCGAATTTCGATTTCCCCTCCTTGGAATTCAGCGGAGGAGTACCAATGGAAAATTACCAAAGGGAGTATGGAACGTACTAGAAGGTGCTTAATTTTGTATAAATACACGGGTGACAGGCTCGTACGGGACAGTTATATTTTAAACGTGGACTTGTGAAAATCGGTAATAAAGTAAAAAGTGATTGAGTTGAAATAAAGTGTTGAATTCTAAAAAGTAAAATTGAATAACAGTGTGATCTGAGTTTAAAAAAGTTTGTTTGATAAATAAAGTGTTTCATTGTGTGATTATAAAAGTGAAATTGAGTTTTATTCGACGAACCCCAGGCCGAAAACATTACAATATGCTAAAATATATATTCCTGATTTGTGCGATAATATTTGAAGGGTCCACGTGAAACACGACTCAAGTTCATTTTAGTCAAAATTTAACTGGTAAAAACTATTAGTTCTTAGTTTTTTTAAGAACTATCCGAAATTGTGTTCACTTTTTTAAAAGATAATAATAGTTCTTCAAAGTCATCTCTAGTATCATCTCTAGTCATCTCAATAAAACTACGTCTTATTTGTACATACCTTTGTAAATAAAATTGAATTGAAATTGAATTGTAAAACCCCAATAAATTGCTATGCTAATGAAATGGACACTATATGGCGTATATACTCTATTTTCAACTTTTTTCTCAAAATCGATTTGGGTGAACGTAAGCCATTTTTCCCCTGGACCCTTCATTTCGCATTGCTATTTCGAAAGCATTTTGTTCTACTACGATTTAAGCCGCGTTGTCATAAGCAACGTAAAACAGGAACAGAAGCGCGGCTTGAGCGTAAATAATTTGTTACGCATAAGTTAGCGCAAAAAAAGAGAGACTTCGATACGGAATGGTGTTACATTTTAAGTTTTGATTAGCATTCGCTAAAAATATCGTAGGCATTAAAATTATACTACGCCGAAATATTCCGTTATCGAAGGTGTGAATTATGTACATTGTAGGCGTTTCGATAATGCACTTCTTATGCTTTAATTAAAGTTGCTGCCGTTTTACTACGAAAATGTTAAAAATAAAATTTTTTTGCTTAATGTTTTGTTTACTAGAAAAGAACTGAATGCCTTAAAATTGGTTTAAAAATTAAACCAAGCTAGCTTGAAATACACTTTTTATTCAAGCGAAAAGTCAATCCATATTCTGCTTACGAATTTAAAGTGCTTTTGCAGTAGTGCACTCATTTTGCTCAAATTAGCGATAATTCGAGATTTTATTTGTGTAAAAAGGAAAAGCCGTACGAATATTTCCCATTTAAAACTTTTATTCTAATTGGCAACTTATTTTTTTTAACGTAGATAAAATTAATCTGAGTACATTGGCTCCGTTTTAGTACTAATTGAAAAAATTGTTTTCCATCCCTACTTTGGTAGGTACCAAATGAAAAAATTGTTTCCCAACCCTAGTTTGTTCTTTGTTTACATTTTGCTGTGGCTTTATTGCTGGAAATTTTCTGTTCTTGTTTGTGACGAAACTAAAACGAAATAAGACATGGTGGTGCACAAATGTAGTCAGCTACTACATTTGTGCACCAAGTCCCTCGTCATATTCGCTATTCGAAGCTTGTTTGCTTCAAGTTAACCTTCGCAAAAGTCGTGGGTGCTTCTTCGCCTAAAATCATACGAATACCGCGTCCTGTGACTGTCGAAGAACATGATTAGGGATGAATACAGTTTTTCCATTTCGAGCCCATGTTGAAATTAAAGTTTTTCCACTCGTTAATTAAATGCAAACATTTTATAAAACAAAATTACTTATGTAGAAAGAACAACCCGTTCCAAATTTACACGAAGTAAACGAGCGAACTGTCAACACAGTGTGTTGGTATTGGTAAATCTGAAAATGAATCTTTGCTAAAAAACGAGATTTTATTCTGCGATTTCAGATTCGAGAAAAGGCAGTTTTCCCCTTAATTTCCCCTCATTTTGGCCACCAAAGAAACGTTTCCAAAGTTAGATCTGTCAGTTTTGACATACCCACACCAATTTAAAAATTTTAAGCAAAAACAAGTGTACTAGTGTCAAACATTGAATAAAGAGACAAGGAAGTGGTGTTTTTAGGGAAAAGTGAAGGATCAGTTTAAGTTGTGTGAGTGCGGACTACTTATGTGTTGAACCAGGCATTTCATGAGAGACGGCTCGAGGTTCATACGTTTCTGAGAGCTTGCTCTACTTTTGTTTAACATTCCTGAGATAAGGTGACATTTTTACCAAGATTCGTGATACATTCGATACCTTCACTATAGAGCTTTTAACAGTTTGACGTCTACTGGTATTTTCGAGTGCGGGATGCCAAACAAACTACCTTTTAATATGGAAAACGAACAAAAATTACACATAAACGTAAATAACTGTTTAGAAAATGCAAATCTGTGTTTCGATGAACGGGAAAGTTGTGGACTTGATCAGCCTTGATCAGCCTGATCACAAGTCGATAACCGACATCGGGCGACTAATGTCAAAATAAATGCTTAACTCACACACTGTATATGTGAAAAAGAACTATTCCTTGTCTCTTTATTCAATGCGTATGAAAGGCAAAACTGACAGATTCGACTGTTTGTTTGGGGACAAAAATCACGTTGCACACATCTGGAATTGATTACACAAATCTTGATTTCTAAAATTTAAATTCTAGATTTAAGAGCACCATCCCGCCTCGCGATCCGGTCGGTATCATAGTGCCCGTTTTTCAGAATTACCATGGTTAGGCGAGGGGAAGCGCCAGTGTGGCGGCCACTGTTAAACCTCAATTTTATTTTGAAAAATAAAATTTTTTGTAAAGCCGCGTTGTCACAAGCAACAGGAACAGAAATAGAAACAGAATTTCACACATTAGCAACGCGAAAAGCTTTCAGCGAATTTAAATTTCAGTTGCTAATGTATGAGATTCTGTTTCTGTTCCTGTTTTACGTTGCTTGTGACAACACGGCTTTAGTTGGACATAAATTACTGAATAACTAGATATTCAACTTGTGTCCCTCTTACCCTCCAACACCCACACACCACAACCTGCGACAAATAGGTACCGCTTGTGCTGCTGTTTGGTAGGTACTGGTTGTTATGTGGCGACAAGAAATAAAGCAACTCGCAGGAGTCCCTGAATCCACCCATCGATTCACTCTACAAACGCACCCGCTCGATTCACTAAACGAACATACCCAACTGTCATTCCAGTCATCTGACAGCAGCTGTCATATTCGAAGTTCGAATTTCGATTTCCCCTCCATGGAATTCAGCGGAGGAGTACCAATGGAAAATTACCAAAGGGTATTTTATTTTGTATAAAATGCTTAATTTTGTATAAATACACGGGTGACAGGCTCGTACGGGACAGTTATATTTTAAACGTGGACTTGTGAAAATCGGTAATAAAGTAAAAAGTGATTGAGTTGAAATAAAGTGTTGAATTCTAAATAGTAAAGTTGAATAACAGTGTGATCTGAGTTTAAATAAGTTTGTTTGATAAATAAAGTGTTTCATTGTTTGATTATAAAAGTGAAATTGAGTTTTATTCGACGAACCCCAGGCCGAAAAGATAACATTGGTGTCAGATTGGGGATAAAACTCATAATTGTGCGGGTAAATTCTACAGTGGAATTTTCCGGAACAGTGTTAGTGTGTCAAACAGTTTTAAGTGGAGATTTCTAGAAAAAGTGCGCGTAAATAGCGTCGGTGACTAAAACGATTTATTTTTGCAGTGGAATTTTCCAGAGATATCGTGTGTGTAAACAGTGTCGGTGACTCATACAAATTTGAGGTGGAATATTCTGGATATATTGAAACTGATTGTGCGATAAAGCTATAATTAACTAAGTTATAAAAACGGTGTCAGTGATTTGTTTATTCCCGAGTGAATTTTCTGGAACAGATATAAAACATAAACTGATTGTGTTGTGAAAATTGTGTGAAGACAATTAAAAATGGGTCGAAAAATTGAACAATAGACAACAGCTGAGTTTAAAGCAGAATTGGGTAAAAGAAGCCTCCAGACTTCGGGGCTCAAAAGGGAATTGTTGCTCCGACTTCAGGACGCTATTACCGAGGAAGGTGGAGACCCAGACACGATGCTGTTTGAAGTTCAAGAAGGACAGCAACAAAGCACAGTAAGTACTGCCGATGAAATGCCCGCTTTCATGGAGTTGCTTTTGGAAAAGTTCGGAAACCTGGACGAGAAATTCGAGAAGCTGCAGAGCGGCCAGAAAGAACAAAAGAATGCTCTCGAAGGAAAGTTCGACAAGCTAGATACTAAGTTCGATGAGCAGAATAAAGTTTTAGAAAGCAAACTCGATTCCCAGAATTCACTTTTTGAGGAAAAGTTCCAAACGATGGATCGAAAAATTGAAAGCGTGGAGGAACAGTTCACTGAAGTCAAATCGGAAGTAGAACAGCTGGCTAAGGAGGTGGAGTTGGTTAAGAAACAGAAAGTGCGAGAATGTTTGCCCGACAGTCCACGGCGTAAAGAAATGCAGCCTCCTGTTTTTGATGGTCAAACGTCATGGCCGATTTATAAGAGGCAATTTGAAGCTGCCGCAAAGACGAACAATTGGGGCAACGAAGAGAAGTCGATTGCTCTCACGCTTGCTCTCAGAGGAACAGCTGCCGAATTGCTGCAAACTATTCCTGAAGAAAAACAGAAGGATTATGATGCCATGGTGAAGGCCATCGAGATGAGGTTTGGCGACGACCACATCCAGCAAATTAACCGGATACAGTTGCGCCGAAGAGTTCAGACAAGGGGTGAGACGCTTCAACAGTTGCAAGCCGACATCGAGCGATTAGCGAATTTGTCCTATCCCAACACCAGCAGGGAGATAATAAACGAGTTGGCAACCGATGCGTTTACTAATGGCATTGCGGATGGAAAGCTACAAATGGCTGTAAGAATGGCAGGTAAGAAGACTCTCGCTGAAGCACTAGCATTTGCCCTGACAATGGAAGCAGCCGACCAAGCTTCGCAAAGTTGCCATCGCATAAGGGAAATGGCTGGTCTAGAGTGCTCATGTCAACGCATCGACATCGAAAGGCAAAACACGAACACCACTCGGGGACAAATGAGATGCTGGAACTGTAACAAACTGGTACACCTGCAGCGACAGTGCCGAGCCTCAGCTAGACAAGCGGGTTGCCCACATTGCGCTAGAAGGAGACAGAAAGAAGAAGAAGCATCTGGCTGGATGTCGGGGCAGAAGTTGGTTGATGGAATCGACGCCCCCAGGACCATCGTCCAAGTCTCGCAAACAAAACGCTGCAACAAGAATCTGACAGTAGAGGCAATCATCGCCAACAGAAAATGCGTGGCCACTATTGACACAGGTGCCACGGCCTCCATCATCCGAAGAGACCTTGTTCAGACGTCCTGGCTACATAACACCAGCTGCTACAGTCTGAAGACAGCTACAGGAGAAGCGGCCAAAGTATACGGGGAGGTGCAGCTACAGATACAGTTAGAGGGATTGACCTTCTCACATGCATTCTTGGTAGCCGACATATGCGACGAATGCATCATTGGAGTGGACTTCATGAAGGCACACGAGGTAATTCTTGACCTTCGAATGCAGGTGCTAAGGTATCGAACCGTCGAGATCCCTATGGTATACGGAAACGACAACGCTGTGAATCTTCGAGCAATACTGGGAGGCGATGAAGTTCTGCGGCCCTCTTCAGAGACAGTTCTTTGGACACGCTTGGAGGGTGATCCTGGGAACCACCGATTCTATCTCATCGAGCCAGATAACAAAAGTGTGTGTGCTTACTACGCCGGAGGCCTGGGTTCGAATCCTGCCATCGACACCTGAAAAAAAAAGAATTGTTCTTTTTCACGGGCCCCACCTCCGCGGGGGTCTGACAAGCCCTCCGAGAGTATCATTTGTCTTGAAAAACTTCTCAAAGTGCCGTTCGGATTCGGCAAAAAAATTGTAGGTCCCTTTGTATGCAAAAGAAATTAACACACCAGCATACATTGTTGAGAAGTTGGCCCTGGTTCACCTCGAGCTGTTGCGCCACTCTATTATAATTAGATAACAAAAGTGAATTTAAAAGTTACGTCGTGGGAAAAATTCTTGCAGAGCCCAAGAACAACATGGTGCCGGTAAGACTGATGAACCCAAATAAGCGCACCGTTAAGCTCAGACAAGGAGAGGTGATCGGAAGATGTGTGCCCGTTGCAGCCATTTCGACAATAGCTGAGAGTGAGCCTGCAAGTCCTGTCTCTCCATCAAAATTGGCCGAGGTATGTAAGACTATACTCGGAGACTGTGAGCTAGATCAGGAGCAGCAAACTGTAGCGGGAAATCTCATTGGCGAGTTTGCTGATATATTTGCCTCACAGGATGGAGACTATGGTCGAACACACTTAGTACAACACCGCATAGACACTGGAGATGCTAGACCAATTCGCCAACCTGCCACTTCCGTTGGCTAAACAGGATGAGGCCGCCGAGATGATATCGACCAAGGAAAAAGAAGGTTTGATCGAAAGCTCGAAAAGTCCGTGGGCGTCGCCTGTTGTACTGGTGAAAAAGAAGGACGGCAGCACTCGATTCTGCGTGGATTACCGGAGGCTTAGTGATGTCACAAAGAAGGACAGCTACCCTTTACCTCGAATAGATGACACATTGGACACACTCGCTGGAGCAAAATGGTTTTTCACTCTCGACCTAAAAAGTGGCTACTGGCAGGTACAGATCCATCCAGAAGACAAAGAGAAGACCGCTTTCACAACTGGCAATGGGCTTTGGCAGTTTATAGTAATGCTATTTGGTCTGTGTAACGCTCCGGCCACCTTTGAGCGTCTTATGGAACGTGTCTTACATGGTCTGACGTGGAAAACCTGCCTGGTACATTTGGATGACGTCATCGTTCTGGGAAAGACGTTTGCAGAACATCGCGACAACTTGAGGCAAGTGTTCTTACGACTTCGAGCAGCACACTTGAAGCTCAATCCGAAGAAGTGTGCGCTCTTCAGAGCCGAAGTAAAGTATCTGGGGCATGTGATATTGACGGATGGAATAAAGACAGATCCAGAGAAAATCGAAGCTGTGAAAAGTTGGCCAGTTCCCAAGGACAAACACCAGCTAAGGAGCTTTCTCGGTCTTGCTACGTACTACAGGAGGTTCGTCAAAGATTTCTCCGGGATTGCAAAGTGTCTGCACCAGCTCACTGAGAAAGGTAGACAATTTAAAAGGTCAGATGAGTGCGAAAGAAGCTTTCAGCATCTGAAGCAGCGACTTTGCGAAGCACCGGTACTAGCTTACCCCATCCCCGGCAAGACATTTATTGTGGACGCAGACGCTAACAATGTGGATGTTAGCGCAGTATTGTCGCAGTTTCACGATGGGCAGGGGAAAGTCGTAGCATACTTCAGTAAAGTTCTTACCCGACCAGAGAGAAATTATTGTGTTACCAGGCGAGAACTCCTTGCTTTAACACTGGCGACGAAACATTTCCAGAAGTACCTGAGCGGCCAGAAGTTCATCTTGCGTACCGACCACGGCGCTCTCAAATGGTTACTGCAGCTTAAAAATCCTGAGGGCCAAGTCGCAAGATGGATCGAGCGATTGCAGGCTTTTGACTTCGAGATACAACATCGCAAAGGAAGACTGCACTGCAAGGCGGATGCGTTATCCCGGAGACCATGTGAGCCCAATTGTAAGCATTGTGTGCGACAAGAGGAAAAGGACGAAGGTGTTTCTATCCAGAGAATAAGAGCCGAACCTGCAGAAGGCTGGAGTACTGAGGAACTTCGCAACGCACAACAAGAAGACCCTGACATTGAGCCAATCCTTGCATGGAAGGAATCTATGGAAAAACCGAGCGCAAGGGATATATCCGACAGAAGTCCCACGTTAAAGGCATATCGGGCGCAGTGGGACTCTCTCCATGTACAAGATGGCGTTCTGCGAAGAAAATGGGAAATGCCGGATGAAAAATCCTTTAAAATGCAGCTTGTGGTTCCACGGTCCAAAGTGCAGGAAATTTTGCGGGAAATGCACGATGGAGTATCTGGTGGGCACTTGGGCATCAACAAAACCTTGGAGAAAGTACGGGAACTTTTTTATTGGCTGAGTGCAAGAAGCGATGTTGAGAGCTAGTGTAGGAAGTGTACTACTTGTGCTGCTAGTAAGGGACCCAAAGTCAAAACCAGGGGTAAAATGCACCAGTACAATGTGGGTGCTCCCTTTGAAATGATCGCCGTCGACATCGCAGGACCGTTTCCGGAAACTGAAAGCGGTAATCGTTACATCCTGGTTATTGCCGATTACTTCAGCAAGTGGCCCGAGGCATTTGCGATCCCAAATCAAGAAGCGAAAACCGTTGTCGATCAGATAGTGGACCACTGGGTGTGCAGGTTTGGAGTGCCAATGGAATTACATTCCGACCAGGGAAGAAACTTCGTGTCGAAGATATTCCAGGAGGTATGCGCAGCAATCGGACTACAGAAGACACGGACCACACCTCTTCACTCACAATCAGATAGAATGGTGGAACGCTTCAACAAGACGCTGAAGGAACATCTCTCTAAAGTCGTGGACGAGAATCAACGGGATTGGGATCGGCGAATACCGTTATTCCTCATGGCCTACCGAAATGCCATTCATAGTACATCTGGATATACTCCATCTGAAGTTTTATTTGGACGAACTGCCAGGCTACCCAGTGAGCTTAAGTTCGGATTTCCCTCTGAAAACCCAACATGCGAGGAGGACTACGTGGTTGACCTTAGGGAAAGGATTAATGACATCCACCAGAGAACCAGAAGCAATATAAAAGTTGCAAGCGACCGCATGAAGACGAGATACGATGCGCGAGCAACGGCACCCGAGTTCAACGAGGGAGATCTGGTATGGCTGTACAACCCACATCGTAAAAAGGGAAGATCGCCAAAGCTTCAGAAGGACTGGGAAGGTCCCTACCAAATTGTAACGCGAATTAATGATGTCGTATTCCGAATGCAAAGAGGACCAAGAGCGAAGATGAAAGTAGTCCATGTTGATCGCCTACATCGCTACCACGGAAGCAACGATGACGTACTTGTTCGGGACGAACAAAACTAAGAGGGGGCAATGTTATGTGGCGACAAGAAATAAAACAACACCCAGGAGTCGCTGAATGCACCCATCGATTTACTCTACAAACGTACCCGCTCGATTCACTAAACGAACATACCCAACTGTCATTCAATTCATCTGACAGCAGCTGTCATATTCCAAGTTCGAATTTCGATTTCCCCTCTTGGAATTCAGCGGAGGAGTACCAGTGGGAAGTTGCCAAAGGGGAAGTATGGAACGTACTAGAAGGTGCTTAGTTTTGTATAAATACACGGGTGACAGGCTCGTACGGAGAGTTAAATTTTAAACGTGGAGTTGTGAAAATCGGCAATAAAGTAAAAAGTGATTGAGTTGAAATAAAGTGTTTAATTCTAAATAGTAAAGTTGAATAACAGTGTGATCTGAGTTTAAATAAGTTTTTTTTTTTGATAAATAAAGTGTTTCATTGTGTGATTACAAAAGTGAAATTGAGTTTTATTCGACGAACCCCAGGCCGAAAACATTACAATATAATAGACCGTTATTTCGCGAAAATCTAAGAAACAGCAGCGCCCTCGAAAGTGTCGTTAGTGTTGTAAGTCCAAATTTGTTAGGTTCAGTAATACAAAATGAACTTGTAAGAATATCGAATATCTTCGTATGTACTAGAGTTATAACTGACACACCTTGCTTATGGTTAAGCGAAGAATTACACGTTTTGAAACGGGAAAAAATTGCCAAATACCAAGAGCTCAGATTTACTAATAGTGAAACTTTTGGATTAGATATTGCGAAATACGTAATAGGTATAAACAAGCTATAATAAAAGTAAAAAATAATTACATAAAACGAAAAATACGAACCGCGCGCGATCAAAAGTCTATGTGGAAAACAATTAAATCATATGTCCTTAATAAAAGACATTCCGAAATAAAATCTGTTAATTTTAACGGTAATTATGTGAAAAACGAAAAAGACATAGCTGACGAATTCAACGCTTTTTTCATTAACAGTGTTATCGACATTAATACGTCCATACCCTTCATTCAATTTGTCCCCCCACCTATTTGCATTGATAAATCGTTTAAATTTAATTGTATCAATATTGTGTATTGGCATCCCTGCCAAACTCGTCAGTCTGTGCAGGATGACGATGGAAGACTCACGCTGTTCCGTCAAGGTCGGCAAAGACCTCATCGCCCCTTTGATGTCAAAAAAGGATTTAGACAAGGCGACGCGCTGTCATGCGACTTCTTTAACATCATACTTGAGAGAATTGTGCAGAACTCTCGCACCAACACCAGAGGTACAATCTTTCAAAAGTCCGTTCAACTACTTGCATACGCAGACGACATTGACATAATCGGTAGAACAAAGCGTGATGTCAGTGAAGCCTTCGTGAGTATTGGGACGGAAGCGGCGAATATGGGTTTAGCAGCCAATGAGGGCAAAACCAAGTATATGCTGTCATCAAGAAAAGACACCCAACACCGACGTCTTGGACAAAACATCACCATCGACAGCTATAACTTTGAGGTAGTTAGGGACTTTGTCTACCTGGGTTCCGCTATCAATTCAGACAATGACACCAGCGCTGAAATCAAACGAAGGATAACTCTTGCCAATCGCTGTTTCTTTGGGCTAAGAAGGCAATTGAGTAGCAAAACCCTCTCTCGAGCAACTAAAGTGTCCATGTATAAGACCCTCATCATCCCAGTCCTGCTTTACGGTGCAGAAACATGGACCCTGTCAAAGGCGGATGAAAACACTTTAGGCTGCTTCGAGAGGAAAATTCTTCGGACGATTTACGGTCCCGTCTGCATAGACGGAGAGTGGAGGAGGAGATATAACATCGAACTGTACGGGGTGTACAGCGATACCGACCTAGCCAAAAGAGTCAAAACACAATGTCTACGATGGCTGGGTCATCTAGAGCGGATGGACACCAACGCCCCGGCCCAGAAAATCATCGAATCCACACCACAGGGACGACGCGGTAGAGGAGCACCGAGACTCAGGTGGCGCACGCAAGTGGAAGGGGACCTCAGCCAACTTCGCGTGCGAAACTGGAGACGGCTATCTAGAGACAGAGCTGGCTGGCGAAGCTTGTTGGCTGAGGCCCAGGTCCACCCCGGACTGTAGCGCCACCTTAAGTAAGTAAGTATTGTTGACCTAAGAGCAATATTAAGATCTCTGAACCAAAAAAAGGACTTAATCACTTAAGCTCCAAAATGCTGTTAGATGCAATTGACATAATTGGTGAAAAACTTGTGCGTGTAATAAACTTGTCGTTATGCCAAGGGTTATTTCCTGTAACTTGGAAGGAGTCGGTTGTAACCCCAGTTGAAAAAGTAAAAGGTACAGACTTATGTGAAAATTTTCGTCCTGTCAATGCTCTTCCTGTCCACGAAAAAATTCTTGAAAAAGTGGTAAAAATTCAATTAGAAAAATACTTTGAAACAAACAATCTTTTCCTCGAATGTCAATCTAGTTTTCGAAGAAAGCATTCGTGTGAATCAGCTCTAAACAGTGTGATAATAAGTCGAAAAGAGGAGCTGGCCAAGAGAAATTTCATCCTTGCTGTATTTCTTGACTTCAAGAGGGCATTCGAGACAATCGATAGAAATATTCTATTGCTAAAACTGAGAGGCTACGGCGTTAAAGACACTGAGCTCAATTGGTTCGAATCTTTTATTATTGGGCGAACTAAACGAACAAAAATAAATTGTGTTTATGCGGAGAGCATGGAGACAAAACATGGCGTCCCCCAGGGTTCCATTCTAGGTGCCCTACTATTCATTATCTACATTAATGATATTAACAGCGTTTTGAGATACTGCTAGATACTACTTTTTGCTGATGACACCTTGCTTTTTATTACGGGGAAGAACATTGATGAGTGCATAAAAAAACTACAAGAAGACCTTAATAATTTGAGTGGTTGGCTAAAAACTACAAGTTGAAATTAAATGTTTCAAAATCAAAATGTATGAACTTTAAATCTAATCGTTCAATTAAACTAACTGTAGATGGTGAAGAAATAGAACAAGTCGAACAAATAAAGTACTTAGGTGTAATGATTGACTCCAAATTAAAGTTTAATGAACACATTGAATACATAATCAAGAAAGTGTCTAAAAAAGTATTCTTTCTAAGTAGAATTTGGAACAAACTTCCTACGCTCAGTGTTATTAATGTTTTTAATGTTATGATAAAGTCCCATTTCGAATACTGTTCATCAATTTTATCCTTGTGTAGTGATTATATGTTATTAAAGTTACAGCGTATTTATAATAAAGCAATGCGAATTATATTAAAATGTAATAGGTATACTCCAATTGAGCTGATGTTAAATATCTTAAATTGGTTGAGCGTCAAACAAAGAACCACATTAAACGTTTTATGTCTTGTTTTCAAAATGAAAAATGATTTGCTCCCAATGTATTTAAAAAAATATATAAGAAATGTAAGCGGGTCTCAACCTTACAATTTGCGTAACGGAGGAGATCTTAGGCCTCGTCGTTATCTAGCAAACATTGAACAAAATAGCATTGTATACAAAGGGCTACAGTTATTTAATTCATTGCCAGAAGAAATAAAAAGTGAAATTAATCTGGGCATATTTAAGAGAAAATGTATAAGCTTTATAAAAAATTACTATCCTTATATTAATTAACTGAATATTATTATTATTATTTGTATTAATTTAAATGAAATCTTTGTGGAAATTGAAATTTCTGTAATTATGTATAAAGTTTTTCAAATAGTGGCGTGGCCACTAAATAAATAAATACAATACAATACAATTAAGTTGGGTACTGGCAGTCCTATTTATTCATCGCCCACGTCAATGGGCGTAGGTATCATTAAGCTTAGATTAGACTGCATGCCATTTTGGCACATTTGACGTAAGAAGGAAAATATTAGCTCCGTTTTTTTCTTAGGTACGTCAAATATGCCAAAATGGTCTAATGGCCTTTTCGGTTGGCGATCCCGGATCAGGGCGTTCTTCTCCCGGATTGGTGCTGAGCATCCAAACACTTTCTTGATTTTGAAATTTGTCTGGCGCTGCATTTGGAAAGCAAAAGCTATTTTACAGGGGACAAATGACTTTTATCAAATTTGACACATGCGTTGTCACAATCATATTGTGTGAGTGCTTCTAGATGTTTTGATTTTGGATTTGAACCCAAACGCAAATTTCTCTTCTATCCAGAAAAGGAACTGTCAAACGAGTCCAAGAAAACAGTTCCAGAATGCTCCCGGACATAAATTACTGAATAACTAGATGTTCAACTTCAGACACGTATAAGCTTTGCCCACAAGCTGAAATCGTACCAGAGCTTACGATTTTGTAAGTATACTTTAATTATACGTGTATACGGAATCCATATAATAAGTATAAGAAAACTTGATATCCGGGTTCTTAATATACGTATATTTATTTTCATCACTATCCGTATATCATTGTATACGGATATTAAATATACGTATACACGGATTCTGAATACACAGGTTCTAGTTACTGGGGTTTTTGTTTAAAGAGAGTTAGTGCGAATATTTTTACCGTAAATAAGGACATGTCTATATCTAGATTCAATTTCTTGGTTTTTTCTTTAAAACCGTTGTTTTATCAATTTTAGCTCAGTAAAGTTCAAAACGCAATGTTGCATTGCTGCGTGCGTTCGATGACAAGCAGAGTAGAAACAACGGGCGCATATGGGGCAAAACGAAATGTTTCTTCAAAACTTCACCCCACGTTTGACCGTAAATATCGTAGACGCATCTACAACGCAAAAGTAGATCTAATTTCTACTTTTGCGTCCGTTGAAAAACCTCATGCTCATTCATTGTGTGGTGAGTGAGTATAGTTTTCTTGTCGTCAGTAGGTTGTGGGGACGAAAAAGGGTTGTTTCTGTTTCTTTTCAGAATAACAAAAAAAAAAAACAGGTTTGCGTAGAGTAGAGAGGTTTGAGTAGAGAATGTTATCTTTTTCTGTATTATTTCAGTTTGTCGTGATAACTCGCAAGTTGTTGGTTTTTAGCATGCACAAAGACACGAGTGTACCACCTTGGATATGTTTGTGATGGAATAAACAGAAATAATTTTGTTTTCATTGCTGGGCAACTTGGTTCGTTTTTAAAAAGCATCTTTTCTGCTCGTTCTTTTGCAAATATCTTTCAACAGAAATTGAATGTGTTTGAGGTGATACTTTACAATTTCCTACCCCAAAATGCAAAGCGGCATTTGGTTTTGCAAATTTGCTGCGTGTGTAAATTGAAGTAAAGTATCGTAAAGTTTTGGCAACGCATGGCAAAGGCCATTAACGTACGCACGCAGCAACGAAACATAGCGATTCCAGCATAAATCCTCAGTGAGTTGTTTTTCGGGGTATGTTAGGCTTAAAAGGTTACGTTTGAGAACAAAAATGGCAATGTGTACACTTTTACAATCTTGTTGAAATCGTTGGAACTCGGCCCATACAATGCTGGATCGGCTATCCAATAACAGAGGTACAGTGTCTAACGTCCTGCCGATCGAACAGGCACCACTGCGTTTATGGCGAAAGAACTACAAATTGAAGAGCGTTAATGGGCAACTATTGAATATTTGGTTGCAAGTCTGAAACTGTTACGAATTGCAACAAAAGTCTTTTGCGGGGACACAAACTCTCTAGTTTCAGTAGTTATTTCCTTGCTTACAAAAATAATTGAAACCCATACAAAATTTATGGAAAATGAAGAGGAAAGTATTGAAAATTTCAAGCAAATATTGATAAAATAAATTAAACAGCGATTTGATCTCTATTGGAACAGTCAACATTTATCAATATGAATATGGCAATGTTCCATATTTCGGGATCCCAGGTAAAAAGATTTGGATCGTGAGTCCCGAGAGGCAAGAGAAGCAATTAGAGATAAAGTTTATTGGCAAGCGTTTCCACGTTGACAACAAACGAAAGAGATAGGGAAAGTGCCAAAAAGAGTGTATTTCAATTTTTGTATAGTGTTGAGGCTAATGATGTGCAGGACTCCACTTCGCAGCTCAAAAGATATTTGGCTGAACCTCAAATACGTTTCGATTTGGATCCCTTCCAGTGGTGAAAAACTAGAGCAACCAAGTACCCGAAAATAGCTGAATTTGAGAGAAAATACCTAGCGATTCCAGCTACACCAGTTAGCTCAGAACGATCGTTTTCAACAGCGGGTAACATTGTTACATAAATAAGGAACTGCGCCAGTTACTTGATAATGTAAACACTTCTTATTGAATAAAACATTTTTTTAGACTGCTTTAAGTGGTATTTTTATATTTTTTAAGGAGCTTTATAGGCAAATAGTTTTAGACCGAGAGGTCAGAGCTGCTTTTGGGAGTAGTTTATAGACAAAAAAGTTTCATATCATTAGAAAGGTCTTTTTAAAGCGACGTTCAATTGCAAACACTGAATACTTATTCTTACAGCCATTGCTAATATTAGTCATTAGCGTAAATTTAATAATGGTACTTTTGTTGTTGAATGTGCAAGCACTTCAAAGTATTTACACTCGAAATAAAGAGATCAAGCTTACCTTATTGCAATTAATTGAACCATTCTTATGTTATCACAACTATCCACGGCTGATAATTTTCAAGACAAATGATACACTCGGAGGGCTTGTCAGACCCTCGCGGAGGTGGGGACCGTGAAAAAGAACGAGTGTTTTTCTTTTCAGGTCACGATGGTAGGATTTCTATTTAATTATACGGATAATTAAATATACATATAATTAGAAAATATACGTATAATTACAATTGTACGGATCCGAATCCGGGTCTATTAATTATACGGATATTATTTGGGGAGCTCTAGAATTTACCTATCCGCCGACATTTGTTTAGAAAAGTGAGTAAATTCATCAATTCGTCATTTCCATGCAAATAGTTTTGGAGCATTTACATCAGCTCATAGCGTAAGGTAAATTGTTGTTGTATCTTCTTTCACGTATTCACCGAGACGGAAATTTAAAGCTTTGTAAAAGCCTTAAAGGCTTTATAAAAAACGTAAACAAATGGGTGTTGCAGGGTAAGAGGGACGCACGTTGAATATCTTGTTATTCAGTAATTTATGCTCCCGGACGACCAACCGAGAAGGACACAAGCTTGAATCGCTTGGCACAGCCCTCATCATTGTTTCACACTTTAAATTTCGATGCTCTGAAAACAATAAAATGTTGCTATAGGGAGGAATGGTTAAAAAGTGATGGGAAACTTTGTTTTTACATCATGGGTGCGTTTCTTTATTCGTTCCAACTATGTATTCCGGTCGAAAAATCTGCGGTTAGTAAGAATGAGGACGATCGGAATATTCCAATATTCCACATTTTCCATTCCTCCTACGGAATAAATAAATTAACGCATAATTATATGAAAAGCATCTTTCCTTGTATTAGTAAAAAATACATCTCTTACTTTGAATTTCTGTCCTCAATTCACACGCGAAATTCTGAGGTGAAAGTATACCGTGGAAATTGCTTATTGGATATGCTCACTCGCAGAAGATGTTTAAAAAGGCAAATAAGAGCATGGAATTAGCTACGAAAACTGTACTTCATTGGGATATGACCCAGAATTTGGAGTTGGGTTGAAACTTGAATCAACTCTGCATATAAACCAAATAAATGGAACATCTGTTATATTTTGACATATTCCAGAAAATTTTCCGCCTAGCAAAAAACCGGCTGACATAAAAGAGAAGGAATGTTTGTTTGTGCGCGTCTTTTCAAGTTAAATTGTTCTGCGTAATTTATGTTTAACAAATGCTGTTTTAAACTTTTGAATAGAAACTTGCAGTTGTTGAAATATGGCTCCTGCTAGGAAACGCCGTCCGGTAGACTCTCTTGCAAGTGAAGCTTCGACTTCAAAACGAAAGAACCTTTCGCAAAGCCTAGAACTTGTAAGTTCAACAACCACCAATTTAACGGAAGCCCAAAATTTCAAACAATTTTTTTTATGTTTTTAGTCGCAGAGGGGCAATTCCTATGTACGATGTGGCAAAATCTTGCGAATGCATTTAACGAACTTCATGTGCCACTCAAATCTAATCGTGAACTTCAATGATCGTGTAAATTTTCTAGTTGGGAGTAACGGCAGTGGGAAGAGTGCCGTTTTAGCTGCATTGGTCTTAGGGCTTGGTGCCAAGGCTAGTACTACCAACCGGTCACAAAGCATGAAGCGTAAGTGAAGAATCTCTTAAGTTAATGCGGCTCCCGGGCCTTGAAAGTGCTTGATTTTGCTTTTATTGTAAAATTGTTGTATCGCTCTGTCTTTACTCGGCGGCTTTGGATCGCTCGGGCCAAACATCCGCAAAGTACATTATGTCCCTAGCAGCATGCTTAGTTTAAAGTGTTTACAAGAAAATTCGTTTTCCACGAAAAAAGTATGGTCCATGCCAAGTATGCCCAGGCACCCAGAACAGGTGAATGTTGATCTGCTCCGATATCTCCTTTAGAGATGATCGGTAGTCTAGGGCTACTTTAGGGCTTATAGAGACTGATTCCAGGCACTTGATGGCCGCCTGACGGAAAGAAAAGATTCGTATATCCTTGGAAGATATAGCGTTATTCCGAAACCAGGACAAAATATCCTTTATCGTCATAATTTCAGCTTGAAGTTTTCAGCTTGGAAGTCGGAAGGGGAGATTAAGATTCAGTCTTTCTGAGAACACACGTCACCTACCCCATCATTTGTCTTTGATCCATCGGTGTAGAAGTGGATCGATTCATATTACATGCTCATCTCAAAAGGACCTAGGGGGTGGTTATCTGGAAACTGTAGCTGAGGTATGCTGAAGTCTATGTTTGTGGATGGGAACCTGAATGCGATCAGAATAGCAGAGTATCCCATCTCGCTATCGGTTCACTGAGAGGTTGCTTTGAGGCCAGTAACCGTGATTGCAGCTGTTTGTCTGCTGATGATGTCAAAGGGAATTAGATGGAACAGGATGTCCAGTGCTACTGAGGCAAAGTGCTCCGCTTATACATAAGCATACTGTTCTTTGGAATCACTCAGATTATCACGATTTACCGCTTTCCACCAGACAACCGTTTCATGCTTCAGTATCAGTCTAACGATGGAGGTATATAGCCAGTGGGTGATTCTGTGTTGAAGTCACCACTTTAACTTTTTTGCAGGAAACGAGTACTACCGTAGCTTTCCGAACCCTTTCCTGTATATTAGATTTCCAGCTAAACTTTCTGTTCAAGATGAGACCCAGATAATTAGCTTCATCAGAGAAGATTAAGCAAGTGTTCTAGGAAGGGTCGATATGTGTGATTTTGTATTTCCTGGCGAAGAGGATGATTTCGAATTTGTTGGGGGATATGCAACTAAACCACAGCTGTCAGCCCATCGTGTTAGCTTGCTTAGAGCATTTAGTAGGAATTCTTTTAAGATGTGTAGGTACTTCCCGGAATGGCGATTGCAACGTCATTTGCATAAATGATCACTCTGCAGCTCTCTCCTTCCAGGATAACCAGCAGTTCGTTCACCGTTAGGTTTTAAAGGAATGTGAAAAGGACACCACCTTGCGGGGTTCCTCTACTGACAGATCTTCAGGCAGTGGCCGCACCTAGCTTTGAGTTAATAAACCTACTCGTTGAAAGTTGATTAATTAATTCATAAATCAGTTATCCACCTTCAGTACAACCAAGATCGCATATGTCGATGGATCGTACTAGCGGTGGATCGTACTAGCACTTAGGGTCGGTTTTTCGGTGCCGAGTTAAGCCCAGCTTAAACTAAGATCTGTTAATCCCGTAACAAAATGATTCTGGAGTTAACCCAGCGAGCAGTTTTTCAGTGCAGAGTTAACTCCGTAAACAAAGTTGTCAAAATCGTCGACTCTCGAAATTATTGCGACTTGTCCCCAGATGTCATTTTTCACAGAAACACGCAAATCAATTGTCATTCCACACAGAAAAAACATTCAAAACAGTTCATACTGTTCTTCAGAGTTGATCCGAGATTAACTCACCAAATTTGGCGAGTTAAGCCGAGATTAACCATATATAAAAGTTCACTGAAAAACTCATTTCTGGGGTTAATCTCAGTTTAACTCGGAAACTCGGATGATCTCACACTGAAAAACCGGCCCTTACTAGCATATGTAGCCTCTTTTGGGTCTGAGATCTTTCAGAGTAACGTGGGAATATCTGCTAGCCTTAGATATTAAAGTCACTTTCGCTTCTCTCCATATTAACGGAATATGGCCCAGCGCTGCGCAACTTTTCAGAATTTTCACCAGTGCAGGGGACATAATGCCTCGATCTCTTCTGTGGTTTGGCAGTTATTATGCCATATGGTCCAACTTGTAAGGTCCGAAGCTGTTTAGTGCCCAAAGCAGTCTATCTTTAGTAATCACATCGTATTTATTGGTTGTATGAGTCATTGACTTGTTGAGGTTAGGATTATTAATAACTTCGGAGCTACTCGGAAAGTGGGGGTCCAGTAGCAGATTTAGCGATTTTTTGTTTGAGAAAGTTCAGGAGCCACCAGCTTTTTTGAGGCAGCTGGGCATCATTAGATTGGTTGAGAGGATTTTCCTTAGCCTAGAGGCTTCGGTGGTTTTTTCTATTTTGATACAAAAGAGTCGCCAAGATAGCTGTTTGGCTTTCCTCAACTCTTTTTTGTAGGATTTAAGGGATGTTTTGTAGCCATCCCAAACTTTATCAGTGCGTGCGGCCTTGGCTCTGTTGAAGAGTTTTCTGCATTCGTTTCTGAGAAAACCGAGTTCTAAGGTCCACCAAAGCAGTTTTCTCTTGCCTCTTGGAAGAATGAGAGAGCAGGATGAAGATTATGCTTTGTTGAGAGCCAAGGTGAGTTCATTGATCTTATGATCAAGCTCATTGGTGTCACAAGGAGGATTTTAGAGAAAAGCGTTCATTGAACGGCTCAGTAAATCTCTGTATGAAAGCCAAATCGTCTTCTTGTAGTTTCTGAAGGTACGAGAACGTGTGACGAATGGCGCTACAATCCCGCCATTGTTAGGAGCTGAACTGCCTCAATCAATGAACTACCCACAATCGCGCCACTGTTTGGTAAAGCAGGAGCTGTGTTGGTAGACAGTTTAGTCAACTTACTACCGCCCGGCCTTGAAGGGATGCCAGTCTTTAACATTTCTTCGTTTTTGTTTTTGTTTTTTTGTTTTTTTTCATTAAGTCCCACGACCACGAGTAGCGAAGAGAGGATGTCAGTCTATACAGAGATCCGCAAATCCGTATAGATAAGGCTAGCTAGACCAGCCGGAGGGTATCCGGATACACCGTTTGCGACTGGGCTTTTTGAAAAACTGGGTTCTCAGTCAGGCCGACGATCGGCACGGGTCGTATAACACCCACATCCGGCTCAGAGGATAGGACGTAAGAAGAGGAATATGGGAGGGAAAATGAAGGAAGGGACGAGTGGAGTGGAGCATCCTTGGGTTTTAAATCTGATCTAGCGAAAAATTTCGCAAGCAATATTGGCCTTATTCAGCCCCTACAACTTGATAAGTTCGACGCCGTGGTATAGCCCGAAAAATAAAGCGAACTGATCATTGTTCCAGCAATTGTTTCAAAAATCCCTTGGGTTACACAAAAAATTATAAAAGAATCCCTTCTTCTGCCTCAACACTAGAATAGCGTCAAATTCAGCTTTATCTGCAACTAAAATGAAGGAGAAAGCTAATTTTAAGGCCAGCGTATCCACTGTTATTTGCACAATTCGATGAGCCAAATACTTAACGCACCCGAAACTTAAGACAAACCCGCAACGTGACGCAGGGAAGTAGAGAAGCTTGTGTTTCCTTAAAGATCATATGAGCTGGGATGTGCAAAATGTACTTAGCACAAATCTTGGTGAAAGATTATTTTTTCCGATAAAAAAGAGTGTAGCCTAGACGGGTGGGATGATACAATTTTTTTTTAGTAGATATAATAACATTCCACGAATCATTTGTGCTGTGCTCAATGCATTTTGCACTTCCAGGGCACACCAAATTAAACATGGTATGTAGGTATAATGTTTTTTCAATGCTCAAAATTAGACGGAGGTGTTCTTATGACGTAAATTCGCAGTTTTTTAATGTTAATTTTTTTTTACAATGCTTAATTGTAAATTGTAAATGATAGAAAAATTCTTGAAACTAAAAATACACAATATTATTATTATTATTATTATTGTCATTATTAGAAGCTTGGACTATAAGCAAAATAATTAAATCCCCTGGCAGGTCAAATTGGTATATTCCAAGTTGGAGAATCCTAATTATTTGTTAACCATAAATATGTATTGTATACGATGTTTATTAAGTATATAACGACGCTCTGTTTTAACAGCGAAAAACCCCCTTAAGAGTTAAATAACATTTTGACCTCAATTAGATTAACATGCCTTCAGAATTTTTAACTTCCTCATAAACTTAACCGATTGCAGTAAAGACAAACACCTTGACTGTGTGAGTCCCCCAATGTGTAACTTACTTTTTTTTATCATCTTTTTTTTGTTTACGTGTTTGGGTGTGGTATATTCATTTTTAGAAGAACAAAATGACATAATATAAATACAAACGTAGATGAACTGTTTTCATACCTCTCTATTAGCTCTTAGTTGTAGCACATACTCTGAATCACAATGAAATTCATGTACTTTAGCGTTGTGCTTGTGCTTGTCGCACTCCAGATTGTGAGCGGACAGCTAACTGACACCCAGATAAGGCAACAACGTTGCAGGAATCTTCTATGCCCCATGGAAAACACGTTCATATGTGGGAAGAAACATGGAGTATACGAAACCTTTACAAATCAGTGCTTCATGTACCTAAGTAACAACTGTGATTTGAAGCCTAAAAGCGAAAGTAAAATATATTGTGTTCTTTTCTCTTTGCTAAATTAACCTTATTTTTTTGTGCTGCAGGGTGGATTAAAATTTATGATGGAAGGTGCTCAGAAGCAGGGTCCTTGCACTAAGATGCAAACATAACATTGACGAACTTGTTACTATATTCTCTTTCTCGTATATCTTGATTATCGATTTAATTATTAAAAATGCGTGAATTTATTTTCTGCTGTTTATATTTGGCCGCGTACTTTAGCAATCTGCGATGTTTTTATTGTCTGTAAAAATGCGCTACGCAAAAAGAGTCTGCTAGTCAGCATTAAATCAAATTCGAGCTAGATCATGGACATATCAGAAGTACTACGTTCAGTACCCATTTTACAAGATTGATGCCTTGTTAGGACCGAGGACATATTCTTGTCTTGGTTTGTTTTGCTAAATTTTAATGATATTATAATGTAGTTAATGTAGTCTGCAGTTTTCTCTCAATTTTTCACAAACTTACTTGCTTTAAAGTTAGGTATATAGATAACTTTGAATTCTCCAGTTTTCGAAAAGCTCTTTTGCATCTGAAATTTGCCTATATGTGTGCAATAAACTAAGCAAATTTGTCTGTTGCACGTACGCTCTCGCACGGTCTTTTTGTGCTTGGTGGTTGTTTCTGCATTTATTTGGTTTGTAGGGAAAGGAAAACAGCAGTGAGATTTTTGGAAAATAAGCTCTAAGTTGTATTTTAACCTTTTTAACTTTTTCTCATACTTTTTTAATGCATTCTAATGAATAGAGTTTATTTTAATTGTAGCTACGTATGTGTCTTATTTGTTCATTATTTAATATTCGGTATTCGGCCGCATATTGGGAACTATTCGGCCGAATACCGAATATTCAAAATAGTGGCTAAATAGTAGCTGAATGTTCGGAGCATCTTTATAGTTTAAACCGAAACCGACAACGGGAAAGCAACGCCATGCCACTGTAAAGCTTAAATTTTAATTCCTCAACACGTGCATCCCTTCAGTCCAGCGGAAAAGCCATCGCAAGATCTGGTATTCGTGGCTGAGTGAGTGAGACTCCATCCAAACTTAAACTCCACTTTTACCAGAACACGTGGGGAAAACTACGCTATGTCTGGGCCATGAATTTACCCATGAGTTTACCCAACCCTACCAGAGCGAACGCCAACGTATATCTTGGGCTTACAAAACTTAAGTGCGATTACCTTCAATAACCAAATTAGAGCCATACATTCATTTCAGTTGTGTCCATTCGAATTGTATGTGAAGAAGAAGGAAGAGAAGAAGATGTTTAATATTATAACATCTATTTAATATTATACAAGAATAGGATCAATAGACATGAAGCTGATGGTCATGAAATAGTTGCCCACTGCATTGATCGTTTTCTCTGACATTCATTCAACATAACAGAATTCCCTGAAAGCACGAAGCAAAAAAGTAACTGAAAGAAAAGTAACTTGTTACCTTTCTAGTACTTCTCGATTTCTCGAAAGCCTTCGACACCGTAGATCACGCTTACTTGCGCAACAAATTGTCATCACTTTTTGGTTTCTCAAATCCTGCAGTAGCCTTAATATCGTCTTACCTGCAGTCTCGCAAACAAGCTGTTTCAGTAGGTCACCTATCATCTGACCTCCTTCATAATTGTCAGATGATAGGTGACCTATCAATAGAGGGGTTCCACAGGGTTCAATTCTTGGTCCTCTCCTTTTCTCTCTTTACGTTAATGAGCTCCCGTCTTTAATATCATCCTCGTCATCAGTCCATATGTATGCAGATGACGTTCAGCTATATCGAAGTTGCCCTCTTGGTATGATCGAAGACTGTGCAAACTTTATGAACAATGATCTTGGGAGGATAGCCAAATGGTCAGAGAAAAATTGACTTTTTCTTAATCCCATTAAATCCAAATGCATCGTCATAAGTAAAAAACCACTGAACCTTTCATATTTTCCTGACATACTGCTAAACGGTTCCAAAATCGAATATGTCGGAAACTGTCAGAAACTTAGGAGTGACATTTAACAGGAAATTAACATGGGATACTCACATCAATGCGATAGTTGGCAAAGTATATGGTATCTTACGCCAGCTGCGAATGTCTCAGTTTTATACCCCCCTGAAAACACGTATGATACTAGCACAAACCCTCATCAACACCGCGCATTATGTTTTCAATTTAAAACGGTTTGATTGTATTTCTAGCTTCACGAAATTACTCTACGACATGTCCTTTGATCACTTACTTCGTTATAGATCCCTTGTTTTGCTATCTAATGTGATTCAAACCAATCAACCTAGTTAGTTTTTAGCAAGCTGTGTTTTAGTGTGTCAAACAGATCCCCTCAACTCATACTCCCACGATTCTCCTCTCTCACATCCGAACGTCAGTTTTTTGTGAACACCATCCGTTTATGGAACTCCCTGCCACCGCAAATAAGAAGGTCAGGTGGCACTGACCGGTTCCGTGCTAAGCTTAAGTCATTTTTTCTTTAACGACGACTAGTACCTTTTCTTTAAAATCTTTACCCTATAGAACTTTATGTAGTTTTATGATTATATTAACTGTAAATTCTCAACATTATTATTATCTTGCTGTCTTTTTTTTTGTAATGCGTTTATACTTTTAGCTCGTTTTTAAAATTGTTCACTATTTGTAATCTTCACAATTTTATAAGACTCTGTTGTATTAATGTGAAAGTTTTTCGCGATGAAAAAAATTGAAAATGAATTGATAAGCAGGAGACGATCAAAATAAGAAAAGAATGTGCGTAGACTTTAATATTGCAAACGCGCGAATCGGCAGAGTTTATACTTTCTTAATGCTTGGATCCATCAAAAGTTCTTGAATTGCAACATTCGTCATCAAGAAACTCTTTTCTGTGGTTTGGTTTCTCAAATAAATGCATATAGCCGTCCACTTTGGGTGCAAGCATTTTGCCATTCTGCACAGCGTTTTGGACTTGTAATCTTTTCATTTTGCACTGATTTAGGTTACTTTAATAAATACATTAATTAATATCTACATTAAGATTTATCATCTTTTTTGTACTGAGTGTTATATATAAGCATTGACAGTTTTTGCTGAATTAAAGTAATTAAAACTAAATTAATAATAATTATAACAATAATTAACTTAACCTATGGATAAGGAGTATTAGGGACGAATAGTAAAAAGATTTTACATGAATAAATAGAAGCAATAACTATTGCGGGCGAGTTGAGGAGGGAAAATGTTGAAAAATTGCACTTTTAAAATCGGATCTTATAGATAAAGCTTTAATTTGCTTGGGAAATGAATTTCAGAGACTAACAGTGTAAATGAAGAATAAATAAGAAGAGTTGAGGTAATTGCAACGTAATGGAATAAGGCTAATGGTTCTTGAGGACCGAGTGAAAGTAAGCCTGTTATGCAGGTAAGACGGACACTTCTTATGAATAATTTTATGTAAAAATATATAGCTCCTGCATATTCAAACCCCTGCAAGGTCGGGGTTAGAATAACCTTGAGGTAAGATATGCCTGTCGTAAGAGCCGACTAAAATCCACCGGAAGAAGTACTCTTTAATGCTTCAATGGATGCTGTCGATGCTGCTCCATTTGGGGCAACTTTTGGCAGTAAGGTTTAATAAACAAAACGAAAGATTTAATTACCCCAGGTGGCAGCCCAGCTATGCTGGAAAATCCACACTCTTCGGAGGCAGGCTCTACGGATTCCGGGGAGAGCCTTTTATTGCTTATAAATCCTTTTGAGAAAAGGACAAAACTAAATCGATCACCACCACCTAGATCGAACATATCCCGGAAAAGCAGTTCACCGGTTAACCAGGACTCAGTGAAAATTAAGAGCTTAGAAAGGGAGAATAATGAACTCCGAATTAACGTAACTGAAATGGAGCGACTCTTTCGTGATCCTTAAATGGAAGTTGCTCTCTGCGAAAAGAAAACTAGGATATTAGAAATACTCAAGTAACGAAAGACTGTGAGGTAACGAAAGAGTGTGTAACACCGAAGCGACCACCAATTGAATACTTTACGGACGAGGACGAACTTGCACTTGAAACCGATTCAGTTTTAAAGAAAAGTTAAGTTTCAGTTTAGTTCAGTTTTTCCTCTACCGAAGTAATACAAAAAGAAGATAAGCCCTCTTGCGTGAAATGTGAAATGTTGCGTGAAATGTGCTGGAAAACACCTCTCAACAGAGTGCAAAGTTGACATGAAGGCTCCAGCAGTTTTCGCCAATTGCAACGAAAACCACCCCGCGAACTATGGAGGATCCGAAGTAGCCATAGAGCTGCAAAAGGGACGAGAACTTCTTGAGGTAAATATTTGAGGTCAGAATCCAAGCCTTGGACGTCTAATAACCGCTGAAACTTCTAAGCCAAAGACTGCAAAGACGCCAAAGCCAATCAAAAAACTCCACAAAAGAGCGGCGACAGTTCAAGTGCAGTGGAGAAACCGCCACTGGTCGGACCGAAATCATACGCACAGGTTGCGTCGAACGAAAACAAGGCAAGATCGCCCACAACAGATACAGTGTCCCAGATCCTCACTGTCATCTTGGAAAAACTTGAGGATCAGACTATAATCAATAAGCATGCTCGAGTTTAAGCCTCGAAAAAATTACAAGAGAACATGGATATGAAACAGTTATTTAAAATACTAACATGGAATGCAAACGGCCTTCTGAATAAAATAGACGAACTAGAAGTATTTTTACGGAAAAATAATATTGATATTTGCATGATTACGGAAACTCACCTTAAAAACGGGTCTAGACCCAAACTTGAAGGTTACAATGACTATCACGCACATCACCCTTCGCAAAATTCGAGAGGAGGATCCTCCCTCTACATTTAGAACTGCATAAAGCACTTCAAGAACACAGAAGTTGAGCTAGACTCTATGCAGATAAGTTCAGTTTTTGTAAAAATTGACTGCTTAGATTACAACATTGCATCTTGTTATTTCCCGCCGGAATATAGACTGGTGGAAGACGATCTTGACTGTATGTATGACTTCATTGGGTCCAATTTTATCATTGGGGGTGACTTTAACGTGAAGCATACTTTTTGGAGTTCAAGATGCAATTCAACAAGAGGCAGATTACTGTACAAAAACAGAATGAATTTTTCTCCACGAATCCAGAACAGGAAAAAAAGCCTGACCTTGTCGACTTCATCTTCGCTAAAGGGTACCCCAAATACCTTGCACGATTCGGTGAATGTTATGATCTTTGCTTGGACCACTCAGGAGTAACCTTGAAAATGGGTAAAAGACTGGCGAAAATAGAAAGAGCTCCCAGATTAGCTATCAAAAATACGAACTGGGACGCCTTCAGAAAGAACTGTAAGGAGGGTGTTGGCTTGAATGTGCCATTGAGAACTCCTTTCGAGTTAGAAACCGCAGTTCACAAATTCATTGAAGCAATTCAGTTCCAAGCGGTGCTTGGAACAACACTTCGTCACAAAAGAACTCCGTTATCACCGACGTGCATGTACGCACAACACATCCGCTCGAAATCGAAGAATTAATTCGTGAAAAGAGAAGAGCACGTAGAAGATGAGACAAAACCCTCTTGAACCACCTCTCTAACAAACTTAAAGAAATGTTGCAAGATTTTAAAAATCGTGAGACCACTGAATACCTTGTAGGCTTGTCGGCGGATAGGAGCTCAAACTACTCGCTGTGGAAGGCAGTTAAGTCTATCAAAGCAAATTTGTTTGCTGAACATTTAGAAGAAACATTCAAGCCTTTCGACGGTCCGCCGTTGGTTGACGTTCAAAACAACAACGCGGAACCTGAAAGCTTTAGAATTAAAAAAGTTTCGCTAGTTGAACTCCGACAGACAATAAGCAAACTTAAAAATAATAAGGCCCGGGTTGCGACCTGATCAAAGGCGTAATATTGAAAGAAATACCCAAAAAGGCACTAGTCAAGCTACTAATAATATATAATATTATATCAATAATATCGAATGTATTCGAGAAACTTCTGCTGAAGCGATTACAACCAATAATTTCATCCCGGATAATCAATTCGGTTTCAGACCTAACCATTCCACAATAGAACAAGTCTACAGAATAACGTATGAAATTGAAAAAGCCTTAGAAGGGAAAAAGATATGTTCTAGTGCTTTCCTCGACGTATCGCAAGCCTTCGACAAGGTATGGCACGAAGGCTTGAAATTAAAGCTACGGCAAAACTTGCCGGAAGGCATGTTTAGAATATTGAAAAACTATCTTAAAACCAGAATCTTTCGTGTTAGGTGTAGTACTGAATACTCGAGTTTCAAGCAAATTCGAGCTGGCGTACCGGAGAAAAGCGTCCTCGGTCCGACCCTGTTCCTGCTCGACACAAGAGACCTCTATACTCTGTCCAACATAAATTGGCAGTACAGCGAAGGATAGGGATGTTTTCCGTAAGATGCTATTCTAACAAAATTCTTACAGAGTTTCCGTATGAAGCATTTTAAGTACCCAGAAACCCGAAAGAGTAGTTTATAGGGTTGCCGTCATTTATTTTTAATATAAAATTTTATTTATTTATTTATTTTCAATAAAAAAAAATATCCTTTTCCACACCACCAAGAGGTAAGATAAAAGGCGCGTTTTTGAAGGGTATCCCCAGGAGCCTAATCCCTATTAAAAATAATTTTAATTCTTTTAATTTCAAAAACACGTCCTCAAAAAACAATTTCACACACTTCTTAAAAAACTATCCGTCTTAAAACACAATTGCACAAAACACATAAATAAAATCAATTATACAATTTACATAAAAACTCTTCACTTCACCGTATTATCACAATCTTAATTCAGAATAATACACACAACTTCAAAAACCGACCGCGCGCGGCGAAAACCTACGTAAAAAACTTTCTCCTTAAAAAAAGCGGCTTACAATTTTGTAACAGCATTTTAACGTGTTTTTCACACATTGAAAGAAATACAAAACAAGATCTCCACGACAACACTCATCATTAAGAACTTTTTCAAAGCTCTAATACCAAAAGTTCGTCGACAGACACGCAAAAAAAATGAACGAACTACCAAACCTTCATTGGTAACTCTGAATACACATCAATTTAATGGGGGTTGATTTCAAGCAGGCACAAGCCACAGCCAATCAGTGCACAACATGATGTGCTTTGAATAAGACGTGGGGTCTGTGTCAGATGCAACTGGAAATCACTGCCGGGCAAACACTTTTTATGGGGGTTTCTTTCAAATTAGTATGGTGCAAAAATGTGACATGCTACTGATTTTTAAAAGCTCCTCCATAAGGCCTGTACTGTCAATTTATGTTGGAAAGAGTAAAGATGACGTGACTGTCGTGGCCACGCTTGCGGACGATACAGCCATCCTGGCATCAGGTGAATCAGTCGAGTCATCAACGAGAAATCTGCATGTGCTCTTAACGCATGTGAATTTTACTTACAGAAGAGTTAACAATTTACCTCTGTTTATAAACTCTGCACAGATGCCTTATGCAAATGAAGCGAAATATCCAGGGATGACACTAGACGCTAAAATAAGGTGGGGACCATACGTAAAGAAGAAGCGACGAGCTCGAGATTAGGCTCAGGGAAATGTATTGGCTTATTGGAAGATTTTCGAAACTAAGCATATATAACAAACTGCTCTTGTACAGACAGGTAAAGCCGTCCTGGACATGGGTATACAACTTTGGGGTTGTACCAAGCCAAGCAACATGTCCATGTTGCAGACTTTCCAAAACAAGACACTTAGAACAATTGTGAATGTTTCATGGCATATTAGGAATTCACAGAGATTTAGGAATAGCTACTGTGAGCGAAGAAGTAACAAACTTTGCTCGAAAGCTAAGTGCTCGTATTCATGTTCATTGCTGCAATGAAATGATCCGTATTCTTTACGAGACTCTTAACGATGTAAACAACGAGCGACGACTACAAAGAACAAGACCCTTCGATCTAGCGACGTAGGGTGGTGCCGCACGAAGTGACGGTTTTAGTAGGTGCATTCACTGGTTAGCAACCTACCCAACGCGATAAACACTACGGAAGCGTAAACTACGAAAGCGAAAATTTACTACTATGACGTGTGTTCTGGCAGTTTTCATAGTGTCTCTAAATGGGTGGTTTCTTAGCACGTGGAAATCGGGCATAACCAATATCGGCTACTTCGGTATTATATACCTACTATAGTGGGCTTATTGGTATCTTAGAAAGATTTTGGAGTCTTAGCCTCCGTCCACCCTAGTTAAAAAAAATGTAAGAATATATAGTTTCAGGCATTGATGTATTCTTGAAAGGTACAACCAAGTAAAGCCCTAGCATACGCTGAGACGTGGTCATGTCTACGGATGCAATGAATGTAACGCACAGCATCATTAAAGGCAACTTTTTTTTTTTTTTTTTATAATGCACTCGCGAATATAAGGGATTGGATACCCTTTTTAATGTTACACTTCTCACGAGCGGAAAAGGATTAGAAGAAGAGGAAAAGAAGGAGAGGTACCGGTGCACTTTTGTTTTGAACAGTTGCAAGTTGTATTGCGCAGGAAAGATTGACCGTGGGGGAACATTCCGCATTCGCGTTGTACGGCTTATGAAAGAACCTCTAAACTTTACTGTACGTCCGAAGGTGGGCTCGAGGGTAAACTGATGTGCATTCGATCTTTGGCGAGTATTACAGTGGAATGTCTTGAGGGGCGGAATGCAATTGGCTATTTGGATGGAACATTGTTTGTGAAAAAAGCGATAAAACAGTGGTAGACAAGATACATTACGACGATGTTCTAATGAGTCAAAAGACTTCGCAATGTTATTGTCTCCAACAAGTTTTAACGCGCGTTTTTGTATCCTATCTAGCAAGTGCAGTGCTGTTTTTGGAGCACCAGCCCAGACATGGGAATTATATTCCAACTTCGGGCGAATATATGCCTTATATAAAATAGCCAAATCAGAGGGGGTGAAATACTTCTTACATCTTTTGAGGAAACCTAGGCATTTCGCAGCGTTCTTGGCGATGTCGAATATGTGGTCATTCCAACTAAGGTTGTTATTGACACACATACCGAGAATGGAAAGCGTTTCGGTTTCGTCGATGCAAGTGTCATTCATGGATAATGGCTGGGTGATTCGGTTTTGCTTCAATGACAGAAGACAGCATTGAGTTTTAGAAGCATTAAACTCTACTCTGTTACGAGATCCCCATGATACAATGCTGTTAAGGTCAGAGTTTAATGAGTTTGCCATACGCTGCCGTTCCAATTCAACGTCCGAAGAGCAGGGGCGCGGAACCGAAAACGAATATGAGAAACTGAGGTTACTGTCATCAACAAAGGAGTGGATTGGATTAGTTGTAGCAGACAGGAGATCATTAATGAAAATGAGAAAGAGTGTCGGAGACAAAACAGAGCCCTGGGGAACCCCAGCGTTAATTTTATGAACTGCGGACTTGAAGCCATCCAAAACAACTTGAATTGAACGGTTCGAAAGGTAATTACTAATCCACTGAATAAGAGATTCGTCGATTCCAAATGCACGCATTTTCGACAAGAGAGCTTGCTGCCAAACTCTGTCAAACGCTTTTGAAATATCAAGCGCAACAATCTTGCTTTCACCTAGAAAATGCAAGGAATGATTCCACTTTTCAGTGAGATATGCCATCAAATCAGCAGTGGACCGTTTGCTACGCGTATTGCCGGTCATTAAGAAGTTTTCGTGTTTCAAGATATTTCATAAGCTGATAATTAATCAGCGTTTCCGTGACCTTAGAAAGAAGGGAAGTAAGTGCAATTGGACGATAGCTAGAGGGAGAAGAAGAATCGCCTTTTTTATGGACGGGCTGGACAAATGCTGTTTTCCATCTACTCGGAAAGAGACCTGAGGAGTAGGACCGATGATAAAGCTTACACAATGGTTTTGCCAGCGCGGAAGAACACCTCTTCAGAACAATCGGGGATATTCCATCTGGACCAGCGGATTTGTGAATGTTTAGATCTCGAAGTACTCTTTTGACTGCACGAGCGCGAAAGTGAATTTGTTCCATGGTATATTCGACGCGCTCAAGTGTAGGCGGGGACATTGCAGAATCAAGGAGCATGGAGCTAGCAGCGAAATGCGCTGCAAGTAGATTCGCTTTGTCTAGAGAGGTGACAGCTGGAATGTCATTGTAAACGAGTGTTGGGATGGAATTTGAGGCACCGTTTTTGACATTTTTGACGAAAGACTAAAAGTTTTTACTACCCTTGGGACAATGTAGTATTTTCTGCCTCAGCTTTTGGTCGTATTGGAATTTAACACGGCGAATATGAGCATTACAATCATTTCTGGCTTGTTTAAACTTGCAGTTTACGCTGTGATAACGGGTCAAGACTACTATAAACAACTTCAGCATATGAAATAATTGGTAAAATTAGTGTTTAAACTAGCATTCGTCGTAGTTCCAAGGGAGTGTAGTAAGCGCTGAGCCACAGTTTGCGAAGGCATGCATATATACGACCAATCACTAAATAAGTGTGGCTATAACCACTAAGAGTACAATTAATAACATACCCAAGACTGGTTACAGTTTCAACAACTTTGATCTTGCTATTATTTAGATAAATGTCCGGTAAAGTATTCAAGTCAAATCTTTTCTTGCAAATAGGGATGATTTGTGTTTTATTTGGGTAATAAATATTTTTAAGTTCCTCGTTTAAAACAAAAACGAGTTCACCTAAATCCTTATAGCTTTTTGCTAAATGGAGTTGTACGCCATCTGCATAGAGGTGAACTGAAGAATATTTGCACACTGATGAAAGGTCATTTATAAGCATGCTAAATAGTATAGGGCCCGAAATTGAGCCCTGAGGAACACCTTGCGCAATTTCTTTAAGGGATGAGCAATGTTGACCGGAACTAACCCTTTGCGACCTACCAGAAAGAAAACTGCAAACTAACTTTCACGCCCTTTCACTAAAGCTAAAACTGTCTCTCCAATTCCAACATAAGATTAAGTGATTAACTTTATCAAAGGCTTTTGATAAGTCCAGCAGGCAGAGTAACGAAACAGACACCCTGTCGAAGTCCTGTCTTATTTCTTCCAGCAAGTTCACCAATGCTGTGGAACAGCTCTGGTTAGCTCTAAAACCAGATTGCCGGGGGCTCAGCAGATTGTGCAATGATAAATGCTTTGTTATCTGCGCTGACATTATCTTCTCGAAGACCTTTGACAAGCACGGTAGGATACATACAGGTCTAAAATCAGCAGGGAATGATGGGTTGGCTTTCTTTCTATTTGCAAAACTCTTGCAATTTTCCAACAATGCGAAAAGGTTGAGGTAGTAATGCAGTTGATGACATGCGTGAGATGGGAGACAATTTGTAGCAATACAAGTTTAATGAAACGCATAAGTATTCCATCCTTACCCTTAGAGTCAGACTTGAGCGCTGCCACGCATTGAAAAATTTCCTCTTCAGTTGCTGCTACGAAATCGTCCAATCTTGGCACAGTAAGATTTTCGTTTTGACTTAAGTCAAAGTTGCAAAAACTGGGGCCTTCACCAACCAAGAAATTGTTTAACTCGTCGGGATCTAGAGTACATTTGGCGTCACTGGTAGATCTAGAGACACCGATCTGACGAATATTATTCCAAAGTTTCTTAGTCGGTAATCTACCTAAAAAGAACAACGACCCGTCTATGTCTCAGTAGAAATTTCATAAGAACACTCGGTGTAGCCACGGGGCACTGCACCATTGGTGTCATGGCTACACAAATGGGAATCTTTGCGAACGACTTCTGCAGAAGCTGTAGGGATGAAGAAGAAAAAGAGTCTATAGAACACTTACTCTGCCACTCTCCAAGACCGACGACTAACCTTTGTAGGAGTCAGGTTCTTTGATAGCCTGGACGACCTGGCAGGAATATCACTTCTAGACTTAAAAAGATTTATTAAAAGATCAGGCTGGTTTAGTTAGAAAGACATATATCCAACCATGTTTTTTTACCTTACAAGGGTAATCGCAATGGGCCAATCTGGCCACCGAGTGAACTTGCAGTAATGTAAACAACCCTTTCCAACGTAACCTAACCTAACCTTCTTAGTCGGAAGGGAAACATTTAATTTGGAAGCGTAAAAGTTTTTTTTAAAAATTCTCACTATAGAAGTCGGGTAGTTACGTGCCGCTTTGTACTCAGCCCAGTACACCGCTTAAACCAGGTTTAACTTACACAAATTACATCAAGGGAGGAATTAAAAAAGCAAATATTTTAGGAAATCTTATTTATCGTCATTTAAACACGTGCATTTAAATAGCAGACCTACAGTCTGCTTTAAAATTTTTTGCCTAATCCGAAGGGCATTTTGAGAAGTTTTTTAAGTGAAATGCTACTCTCGGAGGGCTTTTCACACCGTCGCGAAAGTGGGTACCGTGGAAAAGAACGAGTCTTTTTTCGGGTGACGATGGAAGGATTCGAGCCCAGACCTACAGTGTAGTAAGCACACACACTAACCACTACGCCACGACATCCCACGAAAACATTCCAGTACACAACATTACTCAAAAATTTGGGCTTTTGCGGTATAGCTCTGGGCAGATTTTGTTTTCTAAACCATCTACAGATGGTCTCCTTCCATTCAAGGAAAGAATTATAAAAATCTACCCAGCCGAACTCTAGATATTCACTAACACGCAAAATATTGAAGTCAATTTTATATATATAGAGTAGCATAAATGCACCCGCTTCGCCAGGTGATAAAGAACATATGTATACAATACAAAGAGATATTGCATTTATGTATATTTGGTATATATTTTATATATTTATATGTTATGTATTTTTTTCGCTCACAATAGCTGTATCAAAATAATGGGAATTAATCACAATTCAACCAATAAACTTGGACTTTATTTCACAACACTATTTATTAATTTTTATTATTTATTTCCTTTAACATCTTTTTCTGTTGAACAATATTTTTCTTTTAAAAATTTATATTGAAAAATATTCTTTAATTTGAAATAAGTTTCAACGGAAACTAAATATAATTCCATAATTAGGGTAATATTTCTTCGAAAGCTTAGAAGAAGTAGACGGCACAAATTTTAAAGGCCTCCTTGGCTTTTACAGGGAATTTGGCTGTGTTACGAGGGATAATGTTTAGGTTGTTTGTGCCTTTTGAATGTTAAGTTCAACTGGTTCCTCAGGGATCGCGATGGGCCCGTTTTGGTGCCTAGTTTTTGTGTGGTCCTTTTCACCGCACCCCTGTTTAACATAACCTAACCTAGTACATAATTATAGTTTCTAGTGGTGAAAGGGTCTGAGCTATAAAAATTATTATAGGTTGCGACCGCACTATTACTTCCTTAATTCGTAAAATGTCCATCTCTATGGAAAACGCTTCTTCTTCTCCGGAGAAAAACAAAGTTATAGCCAGCAAAGTCTCCTTTTTGTTAGGCGCGAAATTATGATCTGAAATGATGGATCATAACCCTCCCACTCTACTGCATAAAAATTGGGCAGCACAGGTACTTTGTCTTCTTTTTGCTAATACGATACCAATTCCGCTCCAAAACATGCACCCATATACATATACCCATCCGCCCAAAGACACGCCCACAATCAGTCTGAATGTGCAACTACCTCCAGAGTTTTCAAAACTGTAAGACGTTCTAAAGGGCTGAAATTTGACATTTAGCATCTCCTAACGCTAAATGTCAACCTAACCTAATGTAAAAAACAAAAAAGACAAATTTAGTTGGTAAACCTCCTCTAGTGGGCGTGGCATCAATTTCAAGGGTCAATTTTCAAATGCAGTTTACTCAATATTTTTGATCGAAATTGAAAAAAAAATACATATTTTTTATGTAGAAAACGCTTTGTTCCACATTTTGATGGACTGAAGCTTTTGCATACGCACTGTTGCACTTTCCCACTTGTTTTTTCAGTTCCGATATGATCAAAATTTCCCTTATCCTTGTCAGTTTGAAGCAAAATAGCCCTTATCGATTGGAGTATACCAAAAGCACCCTTATTCATTTTTCAATTCTTAATTACTTGCAATTAACTAACCTAAGACATGTGCGACTGGGTTTATTAACGGTAATCTACCATGTTTACGTTATCTTATATTTATACAAATGTGATTTTCCATTATTTAAGCAACAAGTAGTTTTTTCGTTTTTTCTCGTATTGACATTTAATGGACAAGAGTATGTTTTGCTTTTGACAGACATATATATAGATATAGATTATATATCATTATATAATCTATTATTATATTAAATTTAAAAATGTCAAATCAAATGATCACGTGGTTACACGTAGTCAAGTAGCAATGAGCAATGATAGTCTATGCGCTAATCAGTTACAAAGAATGGCAGCGAATTTACCTAGTATACGTAAGGCAAAAATTAGTGAGGTGGTCAAATAGGGAATTCACCTGTCGATCTCGATCATATCTCTAAAAGGTCTAAAGGGTCTACGGTGATTATTTAACTGTGTTACACACTATGCATTGAAATTTATATACCCTGAGTAGGGCATAAAAAAATATCTTTCTTTTTAAGTTAATGGATGACTTTTTAAAGAAATGGTCGATTCGTTTGGAGTCAAAATCATCATCACCATCATTTTCGAAATACCACTTATCCTTTAAAAGGGTCGCGGAGCGAGGTTGGCTAAATGGTCCTTCCATCTTTCTCGATCCTCCGCCACCAACTCAAGAGACTCCGGCGCAATTCCCAGGCGGAACTCAGAGAGGTTCTTTACCTGATCCACCACCAGTTTCTTGGCTTACCAGGGGGGCGACGCGCTCGCATCTCGGCTAGCATGGCCTGTCTAGAAAGTCTGTCATGGGGCATGCGAACAACGTGTCCAAACCATCGAAGAATCGATCAATCCACTCGGAGAAGTAGCTGCTCAACATTAAGATTCCTACGAATACTGACGTTTCTCACTCTGTCCCTTAGAGTAACACCAGCAACGCACCCCAGGAATCTCATTTCGGCAGCTTGTACCCGCGATTTAATTCTTTCGATCATTACCCAAATTTCATGACCATAGATGAGGATCGGAACGAACACTGAATTAAAAACTGAGATCTTTGCTTTCACTCCAAGCTCAGCTTTCCTGATGACCGGCCGGCGCAGTTCCTTTACTATTGCTCCAGCTTGGCCAATTCTACAGGACAACTCAGTATCACTCCTACCATCTTTCGTGAAAAAGACCCCGAGATACTTAAACTTCTCCACTTGTTTTAATGGAACTCCATTTATGTGCAGGGTACATTGCACAGGAGATCGGGAATTAACCATCACTTCCGATTTATTCACGTTTACTTTCATCCCAGCATCACCACATGTTACGATCTTGCTCATACACCTGCTTCGTGTGCGCGTCGATGGGATGCCTTAAACCTATGTATATGTAAAACATGCTATGTAAGAATCGAATCACGCTACTGTCTGCTGTTAGACTACCGCCGTTTCTGTTCTTTTGAGCAACGGAATCATCATCAGCAAATGTGCTATATATCAACCGACAAAAAGTAAGAACTCTGGCAGTCAGTTATAGCTTATCTTTCAACTTGCATAGCCGAACATTAAAATAAAGTTTCTTTTAGTACACATTTGAAACCTCGCTTTGATTATTTCGCTTGCACTGTAGGGCTAAAAGGCTCTTTGGCTGTCAACACCACAGATGCCTGTAAACCTATCCAATGCTCGTTGAAGTTCCTCTTTGGATGATGCAACTATGGCCAAATCATCTGCGAAAAGCAAATGGCTCATCCTGATGCCAGCCAATTCGAAACATTGCTCGCCAAGACTGCGCTTCACCATCCAGTCCATATATGCTATGAAAAGGAGCGGCGACAGAACACAGCCCTGGCGAAGTCCAACGCGCACATCAAAAGGACGGGATTTGACGCCATTTATCCGTACACAGCTTCTGCAGTTTCCATACAAAGACTGGATGGCTCTCAGAAGAGGCCCACTCAGCGCATAGTCCTGCAAAACTCTTCACAGTGTATCCCGAGGGACTCGGTCATACGCCTTTTCCAGATCTACAAAACACGCATAGACCGGTTTGGCATATTCCCAGGCCTTCTCAAAAATAACCTTCAGAGTAAAAAGCTGGTCGGTTGTGCCTCTGCCAGGCCGAAAGCCGCACTGTTCTTCCCGTAACAAAGGCTCGATTACAGCTCTGAAACGCGTTTCCAACACCTTCGCTAATACTTTTCCCGGGAGAATCAAGAGAGATATGCCCCTATAGTTGGCGCAATCTCTCCTGTTTCCTTTTTTGAAAATGTTCACTATAACTCCCATTTGCCAATCGTTAGGTGCCTTCCCGCTATCCCAGGCCACCTTAATGACACGTGTTAGCCATTTAACACCCTCTTCACCCATTGCCTTGAGCATTTCTGGCCGGATTTCATCAACTCCAGCAGACTTGCCAAATTTTAACGATTTAATCGCTTCAGTGACTTCGTTTACTGTGGGACTATTCTTCGCCCTTATCTCGTCAGCAGTGGGAATGCCATCTTCAGTGCCCTGTTGGGGGTTGAGCAACTCCGAAAAGTGCTCTCTCCATCTGCGCAAGACATCGCTCTCATTTGAAAGAAGTGTACCGTCCTTGGATTTAACCCCTTGAATGATATTTAACTTCCTTCCTCTGAGCCGGCGAATGGTCTGCCAAAATATCTTGTTTGCAGATCTGTAATCGTGCTCCAACTTCTCGCCGAACTTTTTCCATGACTGTTCCTTGGCTGTTCTGACTGCCAGATTGAAAGTCCTTCGCGCCTCATTGTACCGGGCTCAAGTGAGTTTCTATATTGGATCCACGCAATGTGGGCTCTCTTTTTCTCTCTGATGGCTTCTTGAACTCCAGGCGTTTTAAACCAAGCAGTTCTTTTCTCACAACCAGCCGCTACCCTAAGCCGCTTCACTCCACAAACATTTCCTGCAGAGGCAATGACTGCCGATCAAATCAGCTGCCATTCCTCCTCTACATTCAAAAGGTCAGTTGGAATTTGTTCAAACTTCTCCGAAACATGCTGTGCAAAACGCTCTCTGAAATCAGAGTCAGCATCCTGCAACCTTTCGCACCGTATGCGGGTCACCAGTCTTGGTTTTCGCCTGGGTGGCAAAGGGATACTGCCACTGAAAAACAATTATCACAGTGGTGATCAGTTGACAACTCAGCTCCCCTGAAAACTCGAACATCACAAATCATTTTTTGAGCACACGATGGTACAACAAAGAAATCAATCAGTGACTTCTGATTTAAACTTGTACCATGTGTATTTGTGAATGTCTCTGTGTGGGAAAAAGGTGTTCAATTTCCCTCCGTTCCTGTTTTGATCCGGGTGACCGTGCCTCCCGATCACACTCCTCCAAGTACTGTCGTCTGTACCTACATGTGCATTGAAGTCACCGATCAGGAGAAAGAAGTCCATTTCTGCCACTCTGTCCAGGGCAGCATCAACTTCGTTCAAAAAGGACTCATACTCTGACTCTCGATTTGGTGCATAAACCTGAACCAGAGCCAGAGTCGATCGTTCGAGCTTAAGCTTTAAGATCAGAATCCTTCCCCCTAACGGAATGACATCGAATACATTTTCTGACAACCGGGGGCTTGTGAGTATCCCCACACCCGCCTGTGCAGTCATGCGATTTGGGACGCCAGACCAGAAGAGCTTCCACCCATCATCGAGGTCTTTGGTTCCAGAACCCTTCCACTTAGTTGAGGAGATGCCAGTTGCATCGAGTCAAAATACAAGCAAAAAATTTAAATTTGGCTCACTAACGCATTCTCGCCAATCAAATTGTTTAGTTTGATTCGTTGACAGTCAAAATTCCTTATTTGAACCATCCACATAGTGTCTTCGAACGAAGAATCGTTGATCATTATCAACCGAAGCTAATGTTTTAATAAAATATATAGCGTCTGTTGTGAAACACCTGATAAGTTATTGACTACTCTTTTCTTTGATAATCTTCTTTTCTTTAATAATCTGAAAAAACCTACGTGACATGTAAGTATGTATGTTTAAGAAGCAATTTATTGTGAGACGATCGCTAAGACAATAAAATTTCGCTTGTACAATTGGAACACATTTTCAAGGTTTTATTTAGAGTACAGTATTATTTACCAGCCATATTATCTTGTTATTGTCTTCTTATTTAAAACAAAGAAAAAATCAGTTTTACTCGATCTTTTGTTTTGGAATCGACCCTCCTATTCACCTATTCCACCTATTTAATGAATCGTGCTAAATAAAAAGCCTCAGGTTCCTAATTAAATAACAGTTCAAAAGTAAAAATGAATCTCATTACACTTAGTGTTTTACTGGGGCTGACGTTCTTTTCCTCGGTACAATCTAATTTGCCTCCTAAATGCGAAACGAGTTTTTGCAATTATGATTTTAATCCGATTTGTGGCTACAAAAATGAAGAGTATAAGGATTTTCCAAATCCTTGCAGCATGAAAGCAGAAAATTTGTGCTTACAAGGTAAGCTTTTTCAGCACCCTCTTGTTCTAGATATTAGTTTTATATTATTATCTAAATGTTGTTTCTTAGGAGAAGGATGGACACAAAAGTATGATCATGAGTGCCCTTAAAACAATCAACTACAAACATGACTTAAAATTGTGGGAAAGAAATTCATAGGTTCAGCGTATATTAGTTTGTATTTATGTTAGCAAATATTTTACTTAATTCTGTTAGTATGGTTTTCATATTAAATAAATCTGTTGCCTATTTAATTGACGCTTCTTGTAGATCTCTATGAAAAAATATAACTACACTATCAGGCAAAATTAATGCAAAATATATTCGAACGAAATAATTTGCAAATGTACCCCGTCTGATCGATAAGCAGTTGATTTTGATGTAGGATGGCGCTCGCATTACACAAAGGACTTGTTCTGAGATCTTTGTTTTTAGATGTTCGTCCAAAAATTTAAAAAGGACCTGTTTCGGCATCACTACGTTATCCGCCTAACCGTCCAATCGCGTTATAACTTCTGAACGGTAAGTCGTAAAAAGACAAAATTTGCGGTTCCTTTAAACTGCGGAAATAGTCAGATAACCCGCCGAGGGCAATTTTTTTACCACAAATAATGGTTTAATTACAATTTGAAATTTCATGGGAAAATGGATTAAGAGCCCGTTTGCTGATACTAATCATAAAATTGTGCCTTAGCTAATTTATAGGTAGTGTTATGTGGAACTTAACGCTTAAGTTCATCATAGCTTATTTTCAAGTTGCTGAGAAATATTTAAGTGCAGCTCAGTAAAGAGAAACTTTCGAAACGCTTCGCACTTCACTGCATGGAAAAAACCGTCATTTGGAAAATATTAAGAAATTTAATCACAATTATAAACCAACTAAATGGTTTAAAATTAAATAAGTCGGCAATAGCATCTCATGTGTTAATGTGTTAAACAAAGGGCATAACAATCCTAATATAGGAAGTGTTACTCTCCTTAAACAAATTAACGACCACAGGAGATTGGATGCCTAGGAATCTATTTACAATCAAAAAGACCTAAACGCTCTGAATTTAGACAACGACAATGTCAAATCGTGCGCTAATAAGATTTATTTGCCAAAACAGTTCGAAGCTCTCTTTGGGAGAGTTTAAGCTTCAATTGTGCAGTAGAGCTTCGTGCTTGCTGCTTAGTAGTGGTTGCCGATGATGATACGCGCACGCATCGAAATTCATTCAGGTTAGTTACGCGTTTGTTTGTTTATTAATGTTAAAGTAAAAAAACGTTTCAAACAAATACCGACTCAAGTAAAGTCAATAAAGTGAAAAATCATTGTATACAATGAGTAAGAAAGCTGCCGCTGAAAAGTGTTCTTCAATTCAAACTGGCAGTGATAAGCCACATAAAGTGAAGGACTTCAATTTTGAACTTGCATTTTCGATAATGAATCCAAAGACTGACCATAGTTTGACCAAAAGTTGGTTGATAAGCGCAATAGAATTATTTCTTACAGTTCTCAAAATAAAATGATCTTAATTGAATTGCCAAAATTGAATTTTTAACTATTAAAGGGACACTCCAAACGTGCGTCGATATGTTCTAAATCAATCTGAGTTATTTTTTTTAGTCGGACGTAATCGCTTGTAGTAAAAAAGCGCATCGAAGAAAGTATTCCTTTCCTTCATATCTGTCGGGGAACACCTACTTCGATAATTTCAAGTACTTCGACGTCGTCTTCCAACAAATCCAGGAGCTCAAAATCTATAGCTGCTGACTGAGTCTTTTTTTGTCACAAAATAAATAAAATTGTTACAACACAACCCTTAAAAGTCTTTAAGTTTTACTTAGGCTCCTTATGATCGACTTTTTTTGGGGCTAAATTTAAGTCCCACACACAGAAATTTAAGATTTACCAGTATGAAACGATCAAAGGTTTCCAACCTCAAGTTTTTAAGCGCTTTAAAACAAAAGCAAAAAAAACCAGTGAGTTAGTGCTACAGTGTGTACGCAGAAGTTACAGTCCGTAAAACGGACCGTTGAATACCCCATCCTATCCCACATTGTAAAGTGCTGATGGCATAGTTATTTTTTGACATTTTATAAGTAATGCAAGCTTCGAAAAGGGGCGTTGTCCAACCGCCCCTAATTAAAAACTATTAATTAAAAGATATGTCCAAAGATATTTTCAAGTTACACTTAAATGTACGTAAAAATGCAATTTTTTAGTTCAAATTCAATATTTTTGAAAATTCGCTAAAATCTTTATATGAACGAAATCTGGACTGAAGTCTTGTTTACTTTGCTACTTTTTTTGTTTCATGCTTTCCTAAATTAGGCTCAAGGCCAGTCGAAATTAAGTTTTTCTGGAAAATTATAGGATTTTCTTGAATTCTGCCTCCAAATGTGGGCGTGGCCCAAAGTCTTGTATAAACAAAATGTGGAACTAAGCGTTTTCTACATAAAATATGAAGTGAAATTCTTTCAATTTAGAGCAAAAATATTGAGTAAACTGCATTTGAAAATTTACCCTTAAAATAGATGCCACGCCCACTATGAAGGTTAACCAATGTGACGGTTAACAAATGTGAAGGTTACAAACTATGTGACAAACTTAATATATCTCCTATCCTATGAGATGGGGTATAAAAACAGCATAATTCACCGTTTTTGAAAAATCAATGTCCGCAGAATCTGAGAAAAGTGGTAATGCGAGCGCAGGTGGTTGTAAAATGTTTTATGTATCTTAAATTCTAAAAAATGGTAAAAAAGCCAAGAAAACGTACTTTCTTCCCTCTATTTTCGAAACGACCATAGGCAAACTTTTTAATGAACAACGGACGCAACCCGAATTAGAAAAAAATATAAAAGTTTTAAAATAGTAAATGGTTTCCTAGATATGCTTGAAAACACTAGTTGAGTAATTTAAATGATGCTGCTAGCAAATCTGTATGTCGTAACTTGAACCAATTATTTTAAATCAACCGATTTTGACTCCATCTTAACGACATGAACCTAAACCAAAAGAATAGATTTGAAAAAAAAAAACTTAATACAGTTATTCTTAAAGAAAAGCATATATAAATTCTTAAAGAAAAATATAAAAAAACTAAAGGAAAAGTTTTCATCCTTCCGCCATCCTTTATTTTAGATTAACGAAAATAAAAAATCCACTCATTAAAACAACTGTAGACAGCATTACGAAAAAGTATACAACAGACTGTAAAATATATTTCTTATAATTACATAAAATTTTACACAAACTGCACAAGATAGATAAGCTTAGCCTTTAACAAAAGCCGACGGACCGCTCGGCGTATGTCTTTATACTTGACAGTCTTTTTTAATTAGGTTTAAAATATCCCAAACGTGTAGTTTTGGCTGTTCATTTTGGATTGATATATAAGTGGTCTGTGCTAGTGTAAAATTTATGGAATAAAGTGTAAACAGCTCTGGAGATAGGTATTACAAATAAACCGCAACTAAAGAAGGCGTAAAACGACTATGTCAAACTCTTCCGAAAAATTTTTAATTATTTTTTTTTAAATAATCAATCAATCATTTATTTCTCTCTTAATAGTTCAACATTTACATTAATATTTCTTTGAGCGCAGCTTGCACAGAGACATGGTAGTTGATACCTTACTACTGAGAAAAAACGGATATGACTGTAAGTGCTTATAGTGTTGAAAAAATTTAACTTAGAGGAAAAACTATTGGGAAAAAACCTCTATATAAAAGAAGATTGTAAATATCACAATTTATGTATAAGAGGCAATATAGAATTCAAAAAACAAAATCGGTACATGCTAGATTAGAAATAAATAACATAAACTAAATCTTAACACATAAACTAAATCTTAACAATTAGTATTAAATAAATTATAACAACTATTTAAATAGATAAATTAAATTAATAATAAATAACAGATATATAACAAAATTATAAATAATTTTTATAAATAATAAATAATTGAATTGGGAATAAATAATTAATAAATATTAAGCAATAATTAATAAATAACAACTAACTAGACATATTTATACAAATTACAGCAATTCTAGCTCATTGACTAGACGATTTTCTACAGTTGAACATTTATTAATAAATTTTAGGTTGAGCGTCTCAATTCTACTCGAAATCTGGATAACTCCGGCTCTTTCATGCAAGACCGCTTTTGGAAAGTCCCATGGAAGACCCAACATCATCTTTAAAACTTTATTTTAAGCGATTTGTAGTTTCTTAATGTGATTTTTAGCACAGTTTCCCCAAACGGGGGAGCCATAGGTCATCAATGCTTGAAAAACAACTTTAAGGATAATAATTTTATTTTTCTTACTCAGTAGTGATTTCCGATTAGTAAGGGATAGAGCATTTTGATGGAGATGTTAATCTTCAAAATGTTATTTATGTGAGTGCAAAAGGTTAATTTCTGATCTAGGTACACCCCGAGGTACTTGACAGAACTAACCCATGGTATATCACAGTTGTTAACATTTAGTGTGCCGTTTGGAAGAAAGCAATTAAGTCGTTTTCTGGTGAAAAAGATGGCTTGACTCTTTTCGGCATTTATTTTAATCCTCCAATGCTTAAAATATTCAAATATGGTTCGTAAGCCAGCTTGTAAGTTGTCTTGAATGATTGAACCAAATTCGTGTGAGGAGTATATAGCGGTATCATCGGCGTAGAGGGCTATATCGCAGTTTCGAATGGAGGGAAAATCAGCTAAAAAGATGTTAAATAACAAAGGATCAAGTACTGAGCCTTGAGGAACCCCAGCTGGTAAAGTTTTTTCAGAAGAAGGATATCCTTTTAAAAATACTTTAAATTACCTGTTTAATAAAAAGCTTTGTATTATTTTTACAAGATATTTTGGACAGTCAGACCTAATCAATTTGTAAATTAGCCCGTTGTGCCAGACTGAGTCAAATGCTTTTTCGATGTCAAGTAAAACAAGACCAACCGATTTTTTGTTACTTAACTGGAGTTTGACTTCCTTGCAAATCCTTAAAACCTGATGCGATGTGCCATGATGGTTCCTAAAGCCAAACTGTTCCGGAGGCAACACATTCTTTGTTCTTATGAATATTTCCAGCTTCAATTTAATAACTTTCTCCAGAATCTTGCTGAACCCATTTAAGAGGCTAATGGGTCTATAGCTAGGAGGGCTCGAAGGGTCTTTTCCATATTTTAGGAGGGGAATAACGTTGGCATTTTTCCATTTCTGAGGAAAAAACTGAGCTTTCAAACACATATTCATTACAAAAGTAAGGAAAGTCAATGCAGCTGTTGGAAAATTTTTAATGACTTGATTGTTTATTTTGTCCAGACCTGGGGATTTTCGATTTTTAAGATTAGACACTATAAACTCAATATCATCAACGGATACTAATTCATCGGATGTAAGACCGGCTTCGATACCATTAAAAGCACAGACTTCGTTTTCCACAATAGCGTCGAACGCAGAAAGTGTGCTATTACACGAGACATGGTTTTTTAAGAAGGTGTCTGCTAGCAATTCGGCTTTGTTTTCATCAGATGTTATTAATGACCCATTTACCGAGAAGCTTGGAATATATGTATTTTTCTTTTTAAGTATTTTGGCAATATTCCAAAAGGGCTTTGAATTAGGTTCAAGCGAGCTTAACTTTTTATTCCATGACACATTTCTGTATTCAAAAATTTTCTCTTTAACAAAGCGAGTGAGAGTATTCATTTCCTTAAAATCGTCGTCTAATCTATACCTCTGCCAGTGCCTTCGGTAACAGTTTCTAATTTTTGTGAGGTGTAATATTTGCCGAGGAAGTATAATTGCTCTTTTTTTTATAATTGGGTATAAATAATAATTTTTTTTAAAATAAAATCGGGCGGTATATGTATAAAATTTTCTCGGTATAAAGGGTTACATACACCAAAGATGTAAGTAACTTTTTTTTTCTTAGTAAAGTAAATCCGTTTATCAAGTACATTACTGCAAAACTTCCTACGGTTCTGGTGCTGAAGATGATGAAGAAAATATATCATCACCCTGTTTTTAAAGGAGGGTTGCCAAAAGTGTATGAGAACTGGTCCTGAAACCAATAACAACGAGTCATATGTCATTGGATAGGTATTTTTGTGTACAGCTATAGTTCAGATAGCGGCATTTACCAAATCGCTGTGTGGAGAAAGATATTCGCTAAAAACCAAGTTATGTTTAATACGTTTTTCCGATCATATTTACGGAACGGAAATTTACATAATCTTTTTTCTGGCTTGTAGAAAAGACAAATATTTACCCAATTGTTTTAAATTTTTTATAGAATTCATAAAAACTGATGAAGCTTCCGCCAACATAGAAATCGAGATTTCAAATGCTGGACCTGATGCCTTCATGTTCGAAACATATGGCGATAAAATTATAGTAGTGCGTCACATATCGCATTCAGCATCGTATTACCGTATCAAAAATGCTCGTGGAGAAGTTATTTCTAAGAAAGTTGATGATTTACATAAAATCATGCTTTATCATAATATACAGGTGGACAATCCAGTATTTGTTTTAAACCAAGATAGTGCCCGAGTATTTTTAAAAGAGTGAGTTAAAGAAATATAAATTTTTCTTCTTTTATTTACCTCTTTATCTATTTTCTCTTAATTTGCCTAATTTTACCTGTTAGCCTCGAACCAGAAAAAAACTATCAACTTTTTATTAAAGCAACACAAATAGAAATGGTCACTGAAAAATTAAAAGACTGTTATCTAGCCTCCAAAGAGCAATCGTTTCAGTTACATTGTCTTGAGCAGGTAGGACGAATATTCTCCAAAACTTTGCCTATACAAAAACTTAGATCTTGATTTCTTTCAGAAAATTGGTCAAGCCAAGGAAGAGATAGATGAACTACGGCAAAAACTTGCTCAATTGATGTCAGTGGCTCGTGTTAAGGTATGTTTTTTGAGGAAATATATACGTTAATAACGTGGAAAGAGTTTATGTAAAATGTTCCACTTAAATTTAAAATTTTTTATATATTTTTAAATATTTTATATATTTTTATATATTTTATATATTTTTATATATTTAATATTTTTATATATTTTTTATATTTTGTACACCTCAACTGAATGAATCACTAACCATTAGATTAGGTATCTTATGAGTATGTCACTCACCGATAATAAAGCAATTAGTCCAGTGTATCCACTTATAACCGGTGCACTGAATGAAATGAAACTCTGAGTCCACTAGGGGCCGGTTTTTCGGAGCCGAGTTAAGCCCACCTCAAACTTAGATCTGTTAAGCCCGTAACAAAATGATTCTGGAGTTAACCCAGCGAGCAGTTTTTCAGTGCAGAGTTAACAAAAGAGAGTTGTCAAAATCTTCGACTCGTGAAATTATTTACACTACCAACTCTCACTTCACATAGAAAAACACAGAAAAAAAAAGTTCACAGAAACACCCAAATCAATTGTCATTCCACACAGAAAAAACACTCAAAGAAGTTCATACTGTTCCCCATAGTTGATCCTAGATTAACTCACCAAATTTGGCGAATTAAGCCGAGATTAACCCTAGATACAAGTTCACTGAAAAACTCATTTCTGGGGTTAGTCTCAGTTGAACTTGGAAACTCGGATGACCTCGCGGATGATCTTTCTTCAATATCCTTAAAATATCTATTTTCTTTATTTTAGAGTTCAAAAACATTATCAGACTTAAGCAATGTTTACACGATTGCCTTATCTGACAATATTTTTAGATCTGTCATGTTATGACAATGAGTTTCGAATAAGATAACAATGAGAAACTTCCTTACAACGCTAAATTGCAAGTTCACACGGTTGCCAGATTTTGCCCCAAAGTCTGACAATTTCGTTTACACGGTTGGCACATTTTTGACACAAACAACTGAAAAGCATTTGACAACGGAAATTAATTTAATTCAGGAAATTTTGTCATAGTTGTAAAGTGTTTGTGGAGTGAAATGAAAATAAATAAAATTAATAATAATAATGCACTTGCAGTTATTTTGGCTGCGTTCGTTTTCGAGAGCGAGGATGAAGAATTGCCAAGAAAACGTCGCAGTGTTTGGGTAAAGAATTGGTTAACACGCCGAAAGAAGATGGGGCTTTACGCCAAATTCCTGGTGGAATTGCTTGCTAAGGAGCCAGAATTGTGTCGAAATTTCTTGCGCATGAATTCGCATTCAAGATTAGATTAGATAATTCTTTATTAACTTCTTAATTTTTCTTATGAAGTTAATAAAGATTATGAAGTCAAATCTTTATTAACTTCATAATAAAATTTGAAGTTAATTCTTTATTAACGTCAAATTTTTACTGAAAGATCCGACAATATTGTCAGATCAGGCAATCGTGTAAACATAGGTTTAGCGAAATGAGGTTCGAAACAATTAAACTGCGTTTCTTAGATATGAGTTGCCTAGCCCTAGCCGAAGAAAATGTTCTTTCAAACTGCACGGTCTGCAGGGGTAGTTAAAGTTTTAAAACTTGCCTTATACAAAAAAGGAAGCTCAACTTGATGTAATTGCCACTGCTGCCAAACATTGAAATCTTAACGGATGAGAACATTTTCGTTTTTGTAAGCCGGCAACTCATTATTTACGTTAATTGTGGAACTACTTATCTCCACAGGTTGAATAAAGTCTTCAAACAAGTCTATCGTCTGATAAAAGACAGCGACTCTTTATTGAACAATCGTTTTTGATTTCCTTCCCACATATTATTCGCGCAACTTTGTCGCACAATTGAATCAAACACGTGGGAAAGCCCGTATGTAAAAGTTTCATTACCAGATTGAATTTTAAAAAGAAACAAGTGAGTAAGTGAAAGAGTTCGTCTGTGACAAACTTCTATATACCCGACCTATACGGTGTAACACCTAATTTTTTTGTCCCGAGTTCACATATATTATTTGTATAGGCCACGCCCCCAAAAGTGGGTCTGAGTTAAAAATTAAAATCAATTAATTGTAATTTCGTAAGAATCATGACAAAATGCGCTGAACCCGAAAATTATTGCAAAAAAAACGGTTTTTTCCTGAACACGCCCTTAAAAGTGGGCGGAGCTCAAAACTTTGTATGGAGCAAATCTAGCAATTAGTAATATCTGGAATATTTGTTATATAATTTTTTTTCAATTTGGAGTAAACTTTCTGAGAAATCGGGTTTTTAAAGATGTGGGCGGTCTAATTTTTCCCCTTAGAGGTTTTGGGCCATTATTGCTCTATACCAAAATTTGAGCTCCTACGCCCTGTCTAACTTGACCAAAGGCATTTTGAAAAAAAATTTGAAATAGAGCTTTTCTTGCATTGAAGTCAGTTGTGGGCGTGGCCGTCGGCGGATTTAACTAATTTTTACTTTTTGTCTGCACAAAATAAGAACCAAGATATACTCCAAGTTTGAGCGTCCTAGCTCAATTTTAAAGACCTAAAAACTTCACACATACGGACAGACGGACGGACGGACATGGCTTATCGACTCACCTGTCGGTCTCGATCATATCTCTAAAAGGTCTTGGGGTTTTACGGTGATTACTTCACTGTGTTACAAACTATGCAAAATAAATATACCTTCGGTCGGGTATAAAAAGGCCACGGCTCCAGAAAGTGGGCGGATTCAAAGCCGTGATTCATAGTTTCTAACATAGAGAAATAATCACCGTAGACCCCCAAGACCTTAAAGGCATATGATCGAGATTGAATCGATTGATCGAATTGTAAGTCGAATGAGCCATGTCCGTCCGTCCGTCTGTCGGTAGTTTTTAGGCCTTAAATTTTGAGCTAGGAACTTGAGACTTGATATCTGTTCTTTTTTAAGTCCCTAAGCAGACCAAGTGTAAAATTTTTGAAATCGACCCAATTTACTTAATAGCAGGAAAAATCAAAATTGTCATCAACTGAAATTGGGTATGCAATATTCTCGCTTAAGTGTATTGTGATTGGCATTTAAAAAAAAACGAAAACCGCCCCCTTGTAGGTGTGGTCATATTTAATATGCATTCTAATAAACGGCTTTTATTTGATATATTTGCTTTGAATCCGAAAAACTTGCACTATTAAATGTTCAGATATGTGCGTAAGCTATCAAATAAATAAATTTTTGTCACGTCCACTTGTGGGGGCGTTTTTAAGTGAAAAATCAAATTTTTAATATAAAACTGCGATCAACACGTGTATACTGCATCTGATAAAAATTATGATATTGGAAAGAGGTTGATGCCACGCCCCTTTTTAAAGGAAGAAGGTTCTAAACTGACAAATTCTTAACACAATTAAAGTTAATAGAAACTGAAATTTAACAACCAAGATTTTTGACGCATTTTGGAGCTTGACAGTGGTCAATTGGGATGGGGTATCCAACGATTCGCCTAGGCGGATTGTAACCCTCCCACTAGTTTCTTTTCATATAAACTCATTGAAAAAAACGTTTATCATTATTATCATTAAAAAGTGGGCGTGGCTAATTTGGTGAATTTTTTTTCTATTGTCTTACATACAAAAACAAAGCCTTATGTCATACCAAAACTCATGGCGCTGACACAATAGAAACATAGGTAAAAAGTGTTTTAAAGAAACAGAGGTGGTCGAAAAAGGAGGCCTGTAGTGAGCTTGCCTGTGGGTGGATTAAAATAATATTCAAACTTGATCCGTAAAACAGGATTTTCGCCGCAAATACCAAATTTCAATTCTCGTTCAAAATTTAATGCATTAAATTTTCTTACATGAGTCAATACTTGAAAATATGTATTGATATTATGCTGTTGAAAAATTTATATTTTCAAAATATATTACCGAACACACACTTCTACGACACTCCTTTGCCATGGGCACAAAATAAAATAAAAAACAAAAATTCGTATTAATTAAGAATTATAGCACCAGAATAAGAATAATATTATCGACACCATAATAATATTATGAACACCAAAAATGTTATGTACGTCCGAAGGTTTACTTAAAAAAAAACAATTTTTATTTACAAAATGTATGCAGGTTTAGAAGTACAATCTTTCAAAAGTCCGTTCAACTACTCGCATACGCAGATGACATTGACATAATCGGTAGAACAAAGCGTGATGTCAGTGAAGCCTTCGTGAGTATTGGGACGGAAGCGGCGAATATGGGTTTAGCAATCAATGAGGGCAAAACCAAGTATATGCTGTAATCAAGAAAAGACACCCAACACCGGCGTCTTGGACAAAACATCACCATCGACAGCTACAATTTTGAGGTAGTTAGGGACTTTGTCTACCTCGGTTCCGCTATCAATTCAGACAATGACACCAGCGCTGAAATCAAACGAAGGATAACTCTTGCCAATCGCTGTTTCTTTGGGCTAAGGAGGCAATTGAGTAACAAAGCCCTCTCTCGAGCAACTAAAGTGTCCATGTATAAGACCCTCATCATCCCAGTCCTGCTTTACGGTGCAGAAGCATGGACCCTGTCAAAGGCGGATGAAAACACTTTAGGCTGCTTCGAGAGGAAAATTCTTCGGACGATTTACTGCCCCGTCTGCATAGACGGAGAGTGGAGGAGGAGATATAACATCGAACTGTACGGGCTGTACAGCGATACCGACCTAGCCAAAAGAGTCAAAACACAACGTCTACGATGGCTGGGTCACCTAGAGCGGATGGACACCAACGCCCCGGCCCGGAAAATCTTCGAATCCACACCGCAGGGACGGCGCGGTAGAGGAGCACCGAGACTCAGGTGGCACACGCAAGTGGAAGGGGACCTCAGCCAACTTCGCGTGCGAAACTGGAGACGGCAAGCTAGAGACAGAGCTGGCTGGCGAAGCTTGTTGGCTGAGGCCAAGGTCCACCCCGGACTGTAGCGCCACTTTAAGTAAGTAAGTAAGTATGCAGGTTTCAAACTTTCAGTGATGTAGCTGTGAAGAGAAAAGATCAGTTATAGCTGACGCCCATCACTTATTTTTTTCGGAAGGTAAACCTGAGCAAATCGGAAGTGATTTGCAGTGTACTCTTCACATAAATGGAGTCCCATTGAAACAGGTAGAGAAGTTTAAGTATCTCGAGGTCTATTTCACGAAAGATGGAAGGAGTGATACTGAGTTATCCTGATTGGCCTAGCTGGAGCAATAGTAAAGGAACTGCGCCAGCCGGTCTTCAGGAAAGCTGAGCTTGGAGTGTAAGCAAAAATATCAGTTTTTTTTTAAATTCAGTGTAGTTCCAAACCTCATCTATGGTCATGAGATTTGGGTAATGACCGAAAGAATTAGATCGCGGGTACAAGCTGCCGAAATGAGATTTCTGAAGTGCGTTGCTGGTTACTCTTAGGGATAGAGTGAGGAACGTCAGTATTCGTAGGAAACTTAATGTTGAGCAGCTACTTCTCCGAGTGGAACGATCAATATCTTCGATGGTTTGGATACTTTGTTCGCATGCCCCCGACAAACTTCCTAGACAGGTCATGTTAGCCGAGATGCGAGCGCGTCGCCCTCTCGGTAGGCGAAGAAACTGGTGGTGGGATCAGTTAGAACATTTCCGAGATCCGTTTGAGGATCGCACCTGTGTCTTTTGAGTTGGTGGCGGAGGATCGGGAACGATGGAGGGACCATTTAGCCGCCCCCGCTCCGCGACCCTTCTATGGACAAGCGCTCACCGAAAATGTTTTGATGATTTGATGCAGGTAGAAAACCATTGAAAATTATTTCTTTCGAACGAAAAGGGATAACTTCGCAGCTAGAGTGAGATACATACATCCTTTCTTCCCTCTACTGTACAGAATCATTAGAAAAAGTACAGTGAATTGAACAAAAAAATTATGTTGAACAAAAAAAATATTGCTCATGTGTGGCAGCGGGGAAAAGTATAAAAATTAATAGGGTATCCGGGGGTTATTAAAACGTACTGAAGCTATTATGTACGTAAGCTTTTGAACTTACTATCTGGTTTTTATTGCTTTTGTTATGAAAAACTGGAAGTAGTATATTCTCTATACTTCTAAAAGCGTCTTTGGCTATTCATATTGGCTGAGCTTAAAATTATGGATAAAGCTTTTAAAATTTAAAAACAGCCGTTTCTTTGCATATCTAGTTTTTATACCCTACCCACTACACAGGTATATTAAGTTTAATGTATGGTCCGTAAGGCAGTGAAATGATCACCGTAGAGATATTAATGGTACCGACAGGAGAATCGAATTAGCCATGTTCGTCCGTCCATCCGTATATAAAAACTTTAGGCCTTTTCTAATCTAATTCTTAGCTTGAGAGCTGAAAGTTGTTGAGTGAGCTGGAAGTCCAGTCCTTCAGATCAAGCTGTAAAATTAATTGAATGCGCCTGTATGCGCGACCATCTCTAATTTTTTAAAATACTTTTTTCAAGTTTTAGCTACGTTGCAATGGTGCTAGCGGACTAATTTTTGGTATGTGATATTGTAATTTGTCTTTGAGGTATCAGAAAAAGTTGAGCTTTTACATTAAACATGCCCACTTTTTAAGGAACTGCTATTCAATAAATATATGTATATGAAATTTGCAAAAAAAAATACATTACAAAAGTCGTAGATGTTTTAAATATGCCTCCGCCCACTTTTGTGGGTGTGGAATGAAAAAAAGTAATGTTTTTAGTTAAAAAGGCAGAATTTAATGTATGCAACCACCTAGCATATAGTATGGAAGGCCACTTTTTGGAAGCGTGGCAGTTTCCTTTTAAGGTAGGGTAGGTTATTTTGCAATCCGTCACAGATGGACTGAAGTTTTTACATACGCACTGTTGCACTTTCCCACTTGTTTCTATTGTTTGTTTTTTTTTTTTCTGCAAACTTGGCCAGGGAAAATTAAAAAATTGGGTAGGAAATGGGAGAAAAAAAAAACAAAATCTATGTAGCACTAGAAAGTGATCTTTCATATTCTCGGCAGCGACACTGATCGTTAATGCCTTTAATCTCAAAATATGCCATTCTAAAATGTATAGTAATGCAATCTTGTAACTATGACTTTAGAAACTTCTTAAAACCACCGAACTGGAGCGTCTTTGGGTATTTGTGATAGAACAAGAAAAACAAATACAAAACATTCACCAATCCATTGAAGAGTTTCTTCGACAAAGACAAGAAGTTGAAAACATGATTTACAATAAGGACGAAGTTGAGGGAAAGTGTCGCCAAGCTATGCGGTAAACAAATGCATTTAAGTTTCTTAATTTTTACTAAGATTCTATGATTTCTAGTGAGTTTGAAGAGTCCCTGGAATTGAAACGTATTTCTTACAGTGAAGAAAACGTTAAATTTAACTCAATGAAGAGTCAATTTGTTCAACTTAGTGACCGTTATGCTGAAATTGAATCAGCTGTTGAAAGCCAGAAGAAAAAGTATGCTGACATTCAGCAGAAAATCAACAAATTACAAGAATATATAGCAGAAAAGGTTTCAAAGTGAGTTTATTGTCATTCATACTTATGTACGTCGATAAAACCTCCAATGTTTTTAGTAATCGGGTAAGTGTTCAAGAGCTTCGTGCCAAAAATGAAGCTACATTATGTGGCCTAAAACAACGCAGAGATGAAGTCGCAGCCATGCTGGAAACAGCCAGACGTGATGCCCAAATGCTGATAGGCAACAAGGGTCAGATTGATCAGAAAATCGATGACCTTAAGAAAAATCAACATCGGTTAAGCGACGAGACTCGTAAACTGGTAAACTTATATTTTACACCTCGGTCCTAACATATTTTTTGTCTTTCAGGCCTCATTCAATCCCAGATTCAAAATATCAAAGTAAATTCAAAAGATGCGCTCTCCATTTACGGGGATAATGTAAGTCGCGTTGTGGCCATGATACATAAGCTCCACCAAGACAGGCGATTTAGTGAGCTCCCAAGAGGTCCTTTGGGACGCTATATAGAGGTTGTCGACGCAAAGTTCCGTGATGCTGTCGAAAATCAGTTGGGGGGACTAGTAAATAGTTTTTGCGTCAACAATAACGCAGACTATAAAGTCCTTGAAACTGTTCTCAAGAACTATCCCAATTTTAACCCGACAATCATCACAACTAAATTTATGAACAAGGCAATATTACTTTCATTCGAACCCATCACATACAACTAAGGTTGTGGCTCTTTTTTCAGGCATACGACGTGTCACGTGGCAAAGTAATACCACCTCGTGGAACAAGGCTTCTTATGGACCAAATACGTTGCAGCGATCACGTAGTTTTAAACTGTCTCATTGACCGGGGATCGATTGAAACGATTCTGCTTACCGAAAGCAAAGAAGTGGCAGAGCACTTTACGTCAAACATTGAAAATGTCCCACAAAACCTTAGCAAGATAATACTTATAAAACCTGGCTTGGAATACTGCCCAGAGCCTTCGTATCGGATGTATTCAATGAAAATACGCCCCGCACGTTTTATCCAAGTGGATATCCGCGAAAGAATTGAGTAAGTAAAGGTAAAATGCTAAGGCTAGCTGTGCTTTCAATTATAAATCTTTCTTTTAGCCAAATGGAACAGGAAATGAATGCCCGAAGGCAGGAGATCGAACAATGCGAATCAATGTTGAGAGAGATTCGTCCACAGTTGCAAAAAACTCAGCAAGGCATTCAACAAAACCGAAGTAAGGTTGAGCAACATGAGCACTCAAAACGCGAGTTAGAAGAAAAAATCAGCGAATTGGAGAGCTATGAATATCCAGACAGTAATGAAATGGACTTGTTGGTAAGTACCAACTTAGGGAACTTAACCAGTTAAAAAATGTCTGTTCTAATAACAGGCAAATGAATTGGTAGAATTTAAAAACAAGCTTTCGCAAGTGGAACATCAAGTTGAGGAAAAGACAAAAGAATCTTCAGACGCGAAAATTGCTCGCAGGGCGATGCAAGAACAATTAACAGAACAAAAAGTGGCATTGAAACAGATCGAGGATGAAATGAATCATTTAAAAGTATGAACAGTATGTTGAGAAGTAATACATATACTAATAATTTATTTTTATAGAGTAAATCTGATGAAACCAGAGTTAAATTAACCAACTTAATTAATAACGTACGAGCAAACGAAAGCAAGCTACAAGAGATAAACGCTCAAGTAGAAGAGTTTGAGGTATATATGAAAACTTTTTAAGTCAATTTTATTTAATCTTTTGTGAGCTCCATTTCAGCAAAATAAAACCAGCAAACTACAAACCCTTGCCGAATTAATTTCCCAGGCGGAAAAGGTTGGTCCTCGCATTAACTCCAACAGATCAGAATCGGAAATAGACGAAATTATTCGACAATTGAAGAGTAAAATTAAGCACCGATCACAAAGCAAGGACACTGCAGAAGATATTCAGCGGCTGATGGAGAGCAAAACTCACACATTGACAAAGTATGAGACTGTCTACTCATCTGTGAGTGAATCCTTAAAGATGGTAAGATAGAAGTTATATTAGTGTCATGGAATTATTAAAAATATTCTTGTTTTCAATAGCTGAACGAGTCTCGCGCTAAGAGAACCCAGTTTCTAAAACGTTTAAAGCAACATATGGCCTTGAAAGTTATGTACACGTTTCACGTAAGTACCCAGTTTGACAGTCAATTATATAAAGTTACTAAAATATAAAAAAAAAACTAGTTTATAAAAAGAAGTATGAAATCATATGATCATTAAGGTCTTAAGCCCTGATTTTTAACAAGTGGGTTTCACAAAATAATATTGACTGCTGACTATTCATCAGTGTGTGAGCCAATATTATCCACCAAGACACACATTTTTCCACTAACGTCGATGGTATAGCATTCGCACATTTATTTAAACTTATAGCAGATAAGTTTAACCAAATTGTATTTAATTTTACCTTAACGCAAATATGTTTAACCCTTAAGCACATCTATTCAAACTAAACGCAAATATATTTAACCTTATAACAAATTTAATTAAACATAAAGCAAATTTATTTAAACATAGAGCAAGTCTTTCCAACAAGCAAGTCTCTTTCCCTTGTTGTTCTTAAAAGCGGACCACATACGTTTTTAACGTGTGTACATAAAATAGAGTGGCGCACCAACTGCTCGAGGTGAACCAGGGCCAACTTCTCAACAATGTGTGCTGTGTGTGTTTATTTCTTCATATGCAAGGGGACCTACAATTTTTTGTCGAATCCGAACGGAACTTTGAGAAGTTCTTTAAGTTTCTTAGACAAATGATCGTCACTGATTTTCAAGACACGATGAAAAGATTCGAACCTAGAGCTCCGGAATTGTACGTTACGTAACGTTTTTGTTGTCGCTACTATCCGATGAAGCAATCAACTTGCTTTTCCGCAAGTTTGTGTGAATAATTTCCAAAAGAACACTGAAAAGGAAATCACGAGCACGACACGACACAAGACCACGAGTGCTATCTTTCATTCCATCTGTGTGCTCTGGTTTGCTTGTGCGTCTTGCCCATAGGGGCACCTATAGGGGACAGGGTGAAAGAATATCTCATTTGTGCAGTGTGCGAAAAAAACACAAAAAAAAAAAAAAAAAAAAAAAAGATCAAAAAAGGTCTTTACCCTAGTTGGCAAACCAACGTATGTTTCTTGGTCTATCAAACTTGGCCGCTGACAACAAAAAAAAAACGTTCATAACAGTCACACCACTACCCAATTTCGTTTCAATTCATTTTATTGAGACTTTAAAGAAAACTTAAAAATTGTTATATAACTAATAATAAGTGTTTAAGTAGCGGCTGTAACGTATGGCCTGCAATATCAGTTAATTTTTATTTGCCAACATGGCATTTCGGTAAAGATTAAATGGCTCTCGCTCATGGAGCTCTGTAGCAGTTACATTCGGTTTAATGCCGCTAAAACTACATAAAAGCTTAAAACTAGATAACTAAAAACAAATTTTTATAGGCTTTGAGGGCCTAAGAATAGATAACTTATGTGCGTTTCGTTTGGAGTCAAAAAAAATTTTAAGTGGGTATGGGTATGTCAAAACTGACAGATCTAAATTTGAAAACGTTTCTTTGGTGGCAAAAATGAGGGGAAATTAAGGGGAAAACTAATGTGGTTTTTTTTTGGTATCGGGTAAATTAAAAACCAAGTTTTATTTTTTCGTGGTTGAATCAAACAAAAAATTAAATTGAGATTTTTTGTGATAGTATAGGTGGGAATAGGTGAGACCTGCCATATCTTAGTTTTGTTTGAAGGGTGGGAAGGCCAATACAATTGTACTGGGTCGGGTTAAGCAAAAAAGTACAATCGGAGTAAAAGTACAATGTTTTGTAAAAACTGTTTTCTTCAAGGTAAAATGGTAATTTACTTAACCATAATGTTTTTATTTCAGCAATATGTTGACGGCACTATGCAACAATAACCATAAGTGACTGTTTTAAAAACAAAAACAATGCGGCGTTAGCGTAAACAAATCGTTACGCATAAGTTAGCGCAACAAAAAGAGAGACTTCGATGCGAAATGGTGTTACATTTTTACTTTGATTTACATTCGCCAAAAATATCTAAGGTATTGAAATCATACTACGCCGAAATACTCTGTTAACGAACGTTTAAAATAGTACTTTGTAGGCGTTTCGATAAAGAACTTCTTATGCTTTAGTTAAAGTTGCTTCCGTTTTACTACGAAATTATGATGAAAAATATTTTTTTCCTCAATGTGATATATTTACGAGAAGAAAAAGAGGTTCAAAACATTCAAGGTTTCAAAAAATTCATTGAAGATGTCTATATACCATACCAACCTAGCTTGAAATACACTTTTTACTTTAGCAAAAATTCAAGCTTTATTCTGCATAGGAATTGAAAGTGCTTCTGGATTGCACTCATTTTGCTCAAATTAGCGATAATTCGAGATTTTATTTTTGTAAAAATGCAGAGCTATACGAACATTACCCATTAAAAACTTTTATTCTAATTGGCAAATTATTTATTTCAACGCAAAGTTAATCTGAGTACATTGGCTCCGTTTTAGTATTGATGGAAAAAATCGTTTTCCATCCCTACTTTGTTAGGTACCAACTGGAAAATTTTTTCCCATCCCTAGTTTGTTTACATTTTGCTGTGGCTTTGTGTGGGAAATTTTCTGTTCTTTTTTGTGACGAAACTAGAAACAAAATAAGCCATTGTTATGTTTTTACATTCAAAAACCTCAATTTTTTTATTTGCTACTACATTTGTGCACCAAGTCCCTTATAACATACGCATTTCGAAGCCTGCTTGCTTTGATTTAACATCCGGCAAAGTCGTGAGATGTTCTTCATCTAAAAATATACGAATACCGCGACCTGTGTCTGTCGAAGAACATGATTACGATGAATACAGTTTTTCCATTTCAAGCCCATGTTGATATTAAAGTTTTTGCACTAGTCAATTATTCAATACAAACATTTTATAAAAGAAAACAAAATTATTTCTGCAGAAAGACCAACCCGTTCCAAATTTACACGAAGTAAACAAGCGAACTGTCAACACAGTCTGTTGGTATTGGTAAATCTGAAAATGAATCTTGCTAAAAAATGAGATTTTATTCTGCGATTTCAGATTCGAGAAATGTCAGTTTTCCCCTTAATTTCCCCTCATTTTTGCCACCAAAGAAACGTTTTCAAATTTAGATCTGTCAGTTTTGACATACCCATACCCACTTCAATTTTTTTTTGACTCCAAACGAAACGCACATAACATTTCTCGAATCTGAAATCGCAGAATAAAATCTCGATTTTTAGCAAGATTCATTTTCAGATTTACCAATACCAACAGACTGTGTTGACAGTTCGCTTGTTTACTTCGTGTAAATTTGGAACGGGTTGGTCTTTCTGCATAAATAATTTTGTTTTGTTTTATAAAATGTTTGTATTGAATTGACTAGTGCAAAAACTTTAATTTCAACATGGGCTTGAAATGGAAAAACAGTATTCATCCTAATCATGTTCTTCGACAGTCACAGGTCGCGGTATTCGTATATTTTTAGGTGAAGAAGCACCCACGACTTTGCCGGATGTTAAATTAAAGCAAGCAGGCTTCGAAATGCGTATGTTATAAGGGACTTGGTGCACAAATGTAGTAGCAAATAATAAAGTTGAGGTTTTTGAATGTAAAAACATAACAATGGCTTATTTTGTTTCTAGTTTCGTCACAGAAAATTTCCCGCAACAAAGCCACAGCAAAATGTAAACAAACTAGGGATGGGAAAAAATTTTCCAGTTGGTACCTAACAAAGTAGGGATGGAAAACAATTTTTTCCATCAATACTAAAACGGAGCCAATGTACTCAGATTAACTTTGCGTTGAAAAAAATAATTTGCCAATTAAAATAAAAGTTTTGATGGGTAATATTCGTATAGATCTGCATTTTTACAAAAATAAAATCTCAAATTATCGCTAATTTCAGCAAAATGAGTGCAATCCAGAAGCACTTTCAATTCCTAAGCAGAATAAAGCTTGAATTTTCGCTAAAGTAAAAAGTGTATTTCGAGCTACATAGGTTGGTATGGTATATAGACATCTTCAATGAATTTTTTGAAACCTTGAATGTTTTGAACCTCTTTTTCATCTTGAAAATGAATTTCAAGACATTCAGCTCTTTTCTCGTAAATATATCACATTGAGCAAAAAAAATATTTGTCATAATTTCGTAGTAAAACGGCAGCAACTTTAATTAAAACATAAGAAGTTCTTTATCGAAACGTCTACAAAGTACTATTTTAAACGTTCGTTAACAGAGTATTTCGGCGTAGTATGATTTCAATACCTTAGATATTTTTGGCGAATGTAAATCAAAGTAAAAATGAAACACCATTTCGCATCGAAGTCTCTCTTTTTGTTGCGCTAACTTATGCGTAACGATTTATTTACGCTCACGCCGCATTGTCATTGTTTTTGTTTTTAAAACAGTCACTTATGTGGTTTTTTTTTGTATCGGGTAAATTAAAAACCAAGTTTTATTTTTTCGTGGTTGAATCAAACAAAAAATTAAATTGAGATTTTTTGTGATAGTATAGGTGAGAATAGGTGAGACCTGCTATAGCTTAGTTTTGTTTGAAGGGTGGGAAGGCCAATACAATTGTAGTTGGTCGGGTTAAGCAAAGAAGTACAATCGGAGTAAAAGTACAATGTTTTGTAAAAAATATGTTTTCTTCAAGGTAAAATGGTAATTTACTTAACCATGTTTTTATTTCAGCAATATGTTGACGGCACTATGCAACAATAACCATAAGTGACTGTTTTAAAAACAAAAACAATGACAATGTGGCGTTAGCGTTAATAAATCGTTACGCATAAGTTAGCGCAACAAAAAGAGAGACTTCGATGCGAAATGGTGTTACATTTTCACTTTGATTTACATTCGCCAAAAATATCTAAGGTATTGAAATCATACTACGCCGAAATACTCTGTTAACGAACGTTTAAAATAGTACTTTGTAGGCGTTTCGATAAAGAACTTCTTATGTTTTAATTAAAGTTGCTGCCGTTTTACTACGAAATAATGACAAATATTTTTTTTTGCTCAATGTGATATATTTACGAGAAAAGAGCTGAATGTCTTGAAATTCATTTTCAAGATGAAAATGGGGTTCAAAACATTCAAGGTTTCAAAAAATTCATTGAAGATGTATTATACCAGCCTAGCTTGAAATACACTTTTTACTTGACCGAAAATTCAAGCTATATTCTTCATTAAAAAACTTTTATTTTAATTGGCAAGTTATTTTTTTTAATGCAAAATTAATCTGAGTACATTGGCTCCGTTTTAGTACTAATTGAAAAAATTACTTTCCATAAATATTTGTTAGGTACCAACTGAAAAAATTGTTTCCCATCCCTAGTTTGTTTACATTTTTCTGTGGCTTAATTGCGGGAAACTTTCTGTTCTTGTTTGTGACGAAACTAGAAACAAAATAAGCCATTGTTATGTTTTTACATTAAAAAACCTCAACTTTATTCTTTGCTACTATATTTGTGCACCAAGTCCCTTATAATATACGCAATTCGAAGCCTGCTTGATTTAATTTAACATTTGGCAAAGTCGTGGGTGCATCTTCGCCTAAAAATATACGAATACCGCGTCCTGTGACTCTCGAAGAACATAATTAGGATGAATACAGTTTTTCCATTTCAAGCCCATGTTGAAATTAAAGTTTTTGCACTAGTCAATTAAATGGAAACATTTTATGAAACAAAACAAAATTATTTCTGTAGAAAGGCCAACCCGATCTAAATTTACACGAAGTAAACAAACGAACTGTCAACACAGTCTGTTGGTATTGGTAAATCTGAAAATGAATCTTGCTAAAAAACGAGATTTTATTCTGCGATTTCAGATTCGAGAAATGGCAGTTTTCCCCTTAATTTCCCCTCATTTTTGCCACCAAAGACCCGTTTTCAAGTTTAGATCTGTCAGTTTTGACATACCCATACCCACTTCAAATTTTTTTTGACTCCAAACGAAACGCACATAATTAAATACTAGCAAATTTAACAGTATCTACAAAGTACCTGTTCCTGGATTGAAAAATTGTTAACACAGTTTTCTGGTGTCTATTTGGTTTCAAAACTCTGACTCCATTTTGACACCATTTTACAATGCTAGTTTTGTTTCATTAATTTTACTTAATTTTGACACCGTTTATTGGTGTTAGTTTGGTTTAAAAATTTTACCTGAGTTTTGACTTTGATTTGTGAAATATTCGCTTTTTTTGTAGGTCAATCTCAAATCTGCAATGCCACTGCACATAAAAAGAAATGCACAAAAAACATTATCAACTCTGTGGTACATGCGATTTAAAGTAGTGTTTTACTTAAAATCGCATGTGCAACAGAATTGAGATTTCTGTGATTTCAGATTTCAGATTCACAAATCAAAGTCAACTACACTTTATTTTAAATCGCAAGAACCACAGAACAACAAAACACTTAATTAAACTCTCATACAATGATTGAAAAAGACTGCAAAACGACCGATAATGAAGTTCGAGGTAAAAATTAATGCGTAGATGTACGATGACCGATGCCGATGAGTATTCGTGGTAGGATATGTGTGTGCGTGTGAGCATAATGAACTTGAAACAAAACCAATTTTTGAGATGCTAGAGTAAGAAACGAGTCAAATCGGTTTCAGATAAATGGACTCAGAATTTTGTTAAGAGAGAACGTGTGTAGGAACATGACAAAAAAAAATCGTTTGTGGAGAGTTATTTGAGTTAAAAACAAGTCAAATCGGTTTCAAAAAAATTGACTCGGAAATTTGCTTAGAGGGTATATCACATATGATCATATCACATATATCATTTAATGATCTTTGCAATTCCAAAAATAAAGAAATCAAGAGATGAGCATAGTAAAGTGGGGTCGGTACCACCCGTAATAAGGATAATTGAATCAAAAACCTAAAGTATATCAAGGTAAGTTCTGTCCACCATCATTATGCACTCTTTGGACCATCAAAGAAATGAGTTAAGATGATGAGGTAATTTTTGAGAGGCGCTCTACCCACGATTTTGGCCAATTATGACACTTTCGTTTAATGATCTTTGCAATTCCAAAAAGAAAGAAATCAAGAGATGAGCATAGTAAAGTGGGGTCGGTACCACCCGTAATAAGGATAATTGAATCAAAAACCTAAAGTATATCAAGGTAAGTTCTGTCCACCATCATTATGCACTCTTTGGACCATCAAAGAAATGAGTTAAGATGATGAGGTAATTTTTGAGAGGCGCTCTACCCACGATTTTGGCCAATTATGACACTTTCGTTTAATGATCTTTGCAATTCCAAAAAGAAAGAAATCAAGAGATGAGCATAGTAAAGTGGGGTCGGTACCACCCGTAATAAGGATAATTGAATCAATAACCTAAAGTATATCAAGGTAAGTTCTGTCCACCATCATTATGCACTCTTTGGACCATCAAAGAAATGAGTTAAGATGATGAGGTAATTTTTGAGAAGCGCTCTACCCACGATTTTGGCCAATTATGGCACTTTCGAAAAACGAGAGCGGAAGTACCGCTGATAGCTCCTCCTGACTAAAGAGCGCCAATCCAATCGGGGAAGGATATAGAGTATCGTTCCACGATATACCCTGCTGGGAGTGATAAATTGCGCGTACCAGTGGGTTTTCGTTTGCAATGAGTTTACAGACTGTTTTTTTCATTTGTAAGGAGTGAATGGGGTTACGTTCGTATCGTTGTAGATAAAGGAGTTTAAATATCTCTTATTTCTAGCAATGAAAAATTTATCAGCGCAATATCTGGGGATTTTCCTTTCAAAAACCTCAATCTCTTTTGAAACCATAAGCATAGGTCGAGATTGCGAACCATATGGGAAAAACATAGGTCAATATGGGCCTAATTAGAGTTTCGTAAAGCAGAAATTTGGTACGTTTTTCCAGGCTTTTATGTCTGAGGAGTGGCATGAGAGAGTATGTGACCTTTCTGGCTTTGGCTAGATTGTTTCTAACGTGTTTGTTGAATTTGAAGAGGTTAGAGAAGTGACCCCTAAGTACTTCATATTGTTCTTTACATGGATGTCGCAGCCGTCAACCCTCATAACCAGGTTCCTACTTTCACCGACCACTCCCTCCGGGCCCTTGCCGCTTGCGTTCCTAAAGCATACCATTTCGGATTTAGTGTGGTTAATCTTAATCCCCCATTGCTTATAGTAGTTATCAATAAACGTGATATGGCGCTCTATATTCCTTATTGCATATATGGGATAAGTGTTACTAGAGTACACAAAAGTGTCATCAGCAAAAACTCTTTGAAGGGATGGTGTGAGGAAAGTCGTAGATGAAGTAGTTGTAGAGCAGTGGGCCGGATTTGGAGCCTTGGGGGACGCCACTGTCACAAGGGCGGTTGTTCGAGGATGACGCGCCTATCTGGATGAAAAAGGTTCTTCCACCGAATAAACTGTCTAGTAAGCATAACGAGTGCTGAGTAAGGCTAAGTTTAGCTTATAGATTTTCCCTCCCCTCCAGGCTCTATCAAATGCCTTTTCCACGTCAATGGAGCAGGCTACCGTGCACTTTTTATCCCTTAGGTTGATGTAATGTCGTTATGGACCTTAAGCAAGGCATGAATAGTAGAAGTGCCTTTCTTGAATCCAAATTGGAAGTCGGGTACACAATCGACATCAACATTATCCGTCGAAAGCATTAGGGTTTCCAGAATCTTACCCATTACTCCAGCAGAGAGATTGGCCTAAAATTTGAGATATGCCATGATATCTCAAATTTTAGGCTTTTTCCGAATAAGAATAATCTTCACTCTCTTTCATTCAAGAGGGAAGTACATGTTGTTAATGCAATTGTTCATGATTATTGTGACAAATTTGATGGTTGAGAGAGGGAGTTTCTTTAAAATGAAGTAAGGATTTTTTTGGCTTCAATTCATGGATGAAACATTCAACATCTTCCGTGTCTGTATACGAATTTGAGAGGTTTGGGGTGAGTGCTGTATGAATTGTGTCAAAATTAAAGATTCTGTCAGGACGACTAGCTCTGAAGGTGTTAATTGACTGCAAGACTTATCCCGTGAGCTGGGGATCAGAGTCCGGGATTAATTCGGTGTAAGTTCTGGCGAAGTAGTCTTCAAAGGCTGAGACGATTTCAGGCTCAGTAACAACAGGTACATTGTTGACGATGACTTTCCGGCAAGAGAAATACCACTTCCTTTCGATAAATACCTCTTTGAAAGCCCATGGGCTAGGTTTGATTTTGGAGACTCTGTTGGAAAATTTTTGTTTAGCCATAAGGTGATTTTTTTCTGAATTATTTTCGAGATCTGTGTATTGTCTGCCGACCCTGTTATATGAGTTATGGAAGATCCTCTTTAGGGATCTTTGCCATTTGTGCTTGGTATTGTATAGGAAGGTAATGTCGCTGGGCAGGTTACTATATTTGTTAGACACCGACGCTGCGGCTGTAGAGTTCCTATCCAATGCTCCTTTTATGCCATGACTTAGGGTTTTAATGTACTCGTCAATTTTCAAGTTAGAGAGATTTCTCGTGCTAGGTGGGCAGAGGGGGTCTAGAGAAGACTCTATGGCGAGATCATTTTATAAAACATCCCAGTTAGTTCTATTAAATGATCTCTGTCCCGGGGCGTCAATGAGACTTATATCAGCATCCACAATGTTGATGGCAAGTAGTAACGGGAAATGCTCCGTAAAGGTAGGGAGCATATGGAGAGAAAAATTTGCGCCATAGCTGTTGAGAAGTGGCTCGATATTAAGAAATGATCGAGAAAGGATGCTCCACGAGGAAAGGTGGGTGTACGGGTTGTGATATTTATGATCTATGGAGTATATAAGTGAAGCCAACTTTCCAAGTTCTTACCATTCTGATTTGTTATTAAATTACTCCATATGGGGTTCTTCGTGTCGAAGTCTCTGCCAATGATGGCGCCATCGAAGGTATTTGCGAGGGCATCGATCTTATTCAGTTCACTTATGACCACAGTGATTGACAGTTTGTTGGAAAATAGACTGAACCAACTAATATATTTTTTCCTACACCTCTCGATACAAGTTTGATTGCCAAGAACACCGCAGGGCAAACGTGGGAGCGAAAGGAAACTCTTTGAAAGGAAATATTTATTTTAATGCAAATGTCGACTCCTTGAAAGTCGATATTATTAATCATAATTAAGGGGTCGAGAGCCAGGCGTCTCCTGAATGAAAGCAATTTGACAGTTGTTCGCTAGGAGAATATTTCTTAATTCAATTCTCCTGCTGTGTGAGACGAGGGACGTAACGTTAAAGCTAAGAATTTTTAAGATCAATACTTAGAAGAGAAAAATAATTGTCCCACCCGTTGCAGGAATGCCAGTTGCTTCTCCGTTTCGGAGTTGATGTTATTGAGATTCTTCATGAAGTGCTCAATCTTTTTTAAGAGGGAGTTGAGTTCCATTCCAAAAAGGCTTTTGGAAAGGTTAAAGAAATTGCCAAGTAACCCACTACTTGGACTCAAGAGACTGTTGTCGGCCCGATTAGACTCCGCTTGGTGGAAGTTTTTTTTTAAGAATTTTTAAGATCAATACTTAGAAGGGAAAAATAATTGTCCCACCCGTTGCAGGAATGCCAGTTGCTTCTCCGTTTCGGAGTTGATGTTATTGAGATTCTTCATGAAGTGCTCAATCTTTTTTAAGAGGGAGTTGAGTTCCATTCCAAAAAGGCTTTTGGAAAGGTTAAAGAAATTGCCAAGTAACCCACTACTTGGACTCAAGAGACTGTTGTCGGCCCGATTAGACTCCGCTTGGTGGAAGTGATTGGCATACGATACCTTGGGAGTGGCCCTTGCACTGAAAACTGCCCGTGAGAGGGCTAAAGCATTATCCCTGCGGTTCGCCGCATCTAATAAGAGTGCCCTTCTTTTATCTTCATACGCCTTGAATTCGGGCCAGCCCCTGGGCCGCGTGTTCACCCCCACAATTAACGCAAATAGGTTTAGACTCGTGTGACCTCACCATTGTGTATGCACCTGGTTCATGATCTTTATTACATTTGACACAGCGATAGTTGTTTACACAATTCTTCGCTAAATGTCCAAATAATTGACATCTCCTGCACTGGAGCGCCTACCGGTTTCCACGCGGCTTTTCCCTATATACTCTGGTATTAAACAGGTATCTACTCTTGAGGATTTCATAAGGCTTATGGCCGGGTTTAAGTTTCTCAGACCTGAGAGTTGCATCATGTTTATTTGCAAAGAAAGACTTTTATTTAATTGAAATATAAGAAAACTTGATGGTGAAATTGGAGTACGTGTTAACTCGACGAAGTAAAATGGCCCCACTACCCAAGTATCAATGGCAGACGTGACAACAGATACAGGCAGGCCTAAAACAGGTTTGGATCCTGAGATAACTTATTCTGAGCCTAGTTTGGCAAGCTCATCAGCTTGACCTTGCACCCAAACAAGATTCACTGCATTTAGCCTTCCGACTAAGTTCATCGATTGCTTGAGTTCGAACACTATCTTGCAAACGCATATGCTTCTTGCCCTTCACCTATTAGTCACAATATAGCGCATAGCCATTAGGATAGATAAAATCTCCACTTGGAACACCGACGCATTGTAAGCACACACACTAACCACTACGCCACGGCACCCCACAAACGTATGTACATAGCTATACATAGTTAATTTTATTAACATACGGCAATCATTTTACAGTATAACTTCCATAATGTGGTGTGCCGTGGCGTAGTGGCTAGCCAAGCACGCTGAAGATGAGGTTTCCGGACTCGTGTTATTGATCCAGCTGTGCGGGGTAGAAATGTTGCTTGCTTTCATTAAGGATTCCACCCAGAAAAAGTTCATCATAAGCTTTTTGGAAAATTTTCTTGTAACTCTTACAAGTTTTGTTTTTCATCCACGAACTTACGGAAAACTAAACGACACTCCTTCAAATGATAGCTTTTAAAAAGCTGATAATGCTGGAATCCATAATCCTAGAATCTGCGGGAATTTCGGAACACTTTATTTGCTACAAATTTCAGACTATAGTTTTTGAGATCATTTACGTCAATGCTACGCCTCTCAGACAATCTTCTTCAAAAATCAAGGCACACACAAGATCATTTCGAGCCGACATCAGCAAGGAATACCAATTGGTTGCGGTTGTTGAAAAGAGTGTGCAACAAATTACACATGTTGGTTGCGCTTATTATGTAATGAACATGGTTCAGCTTTTTTTTTTAACCGCAGCGAAGGGACAAACCATTATCTATTTTTCTTTACCAAAACTTTTTAAATTTTTCCATGCAAAATTTAAAAAATGTAATAAATTTGTGTTTCGTTTAATCAAAGTTAGGTAAACCAAATATATATGTGTTTAGTTTGAATTAATTTGCTTAGTGGGTAAATATTTGCGTTTCAGTTAAATTGACTCGCGATTAGGTTAAATTTATTTGCTATTAGTTTAATTAAACGAATGCGAATTATAAGCATACCAAACTCGTATGTTCAATTCGAACATATTAATTCGTGATTAGATTTTTGGAAATTGTGCACGCATTCGCTATTTCGAGTTTGTGCGCATGTATGGTCGTGGGGTATATGACAATTAATCATCTTTAAGGTCTGGCACTATACTCCTAAAAACGGTTGTCCCCCTACCCGATCCACTACAATATCAGCTAAGCAAAGTTTACCCCGTACTGACTTAATACAACTCTGAATTGGACATGATGCTGGACAACCGGTACGATGTTATAGCTAATCGGAAAATCACGATCTTTTCGCCTTAATGAGCCATGAAGATTACGACCATTGCACGATTGCCACTGGAAATAATCAACTCTACGTTAAGAATATGCCGACTGGAAGGTCCCGTCTTGACAGCCGGCTCAACACAGTATTTAGTGGAGCTTCTCCAGCATGCATCCACATCAATGCTAGACCTGCAAATACACCGCAGTACTAGCCCGCGAAAGCATTTTTATCAAAATGATGACAGCGAACAAATGGCTGTTTGTTTTCAAACTACCTCTTGTCGTTAAGCTTAACTGTGAGAGGGCACGTTTTGCCACCACTTTACACGGCGCCGGTGTTCCAACTCTCCGGAGCCAGGACAAAGGAAATCAAATCCAGTATAGCCTGCAAACAAGTATGGAACTGAAGCAGCCCATGGTGAATCAGTCACTGCTAATGGAGGCCGCGAGGCAACTGGCTCCTGCGGAAATCGCAGCAGCATCATAAAACCAAAGCCGCTGATCATTAAGGTTGGAAACCACAAACACATCGTCAGCGACCTAATGACTAACCTAATGACGACCTTTGACTAACACAAATCAAAATCAGCTGTTCCTTGAAATCGATTTCTTTCAGTCAAATAGTAAAAGCAAGTTTACATAAAAGTTTTAACGCAATTTATGTATTTTTGTTACGGAAAAAAATTGTACAACTCATAAGCTTCATTTTGATACCAATAACAGCCAACATTGTTTGCTCAAACGTCTAAAAACATGAAAACAAATTTTTCAATGATGCAATCCCTTAATTGCACTTCGTCAGTATTAAGTAGGTCAAGCGACTACGACCGATTCCCTGCCCTCCGTCGAAAGTTCGGACTAGAGTGCGAGCCACTGATCAGACTATAAAGAGATAGCCAACTCTACAACCCCCTGCCCGCTAAAACCCGCAAAAACGCACACAGGGAACGAAACGGAACGTAGTGGGATCTGCCATGGGACTTGCCTTTGATTTCCTGTCTGTGTGAAACACTCGCCAGCTGAGAATGTAGTATGCCAGTAATGCCAGGCAAAGCACAGAACACATATGCAGTCCCCAGTCAGTGGAAGCTTGGGGGCAAAAAGAGAATTCCGAGTCGTTTAAGGAGGACCACAAAGCAACCTCAGGCTTCGGCTTCGCCCCGTTACGATATGTGGGCTTTGACCCGGCTTTGCATTGACATTTCGCTCATGGAGAGAGAGCTTTTATTGTGCAGTCACTACGTTCTCCAATCATGCCACGACAAATTAAAAAATACGCACACACAGCAGAAAACCCTGGTAGCTAGAGCTGTGCACATAATTATGTGGGACATTCATGTCCAACTAATAAATAAATAATACACAATTTGGCCCAAAATGTAGACACACTCAGATATTCTGCACATATCCGTGCATCACCAACACACTTATACAAATATAGCCAAAGGCAGACTGGTTGACTTCCTGTGTGCGATCGAAATCAACCCCCATTTGCTTCACAGGGAGCAAAAGTTCAGCACATCTGAACTCGTGCTGGGCTTCTGAACCTCATTACGTAGCATTACGTTTTCTATTTGCGCACTCTTTCTCTTTGCAAACAACATTTTGAAGCCGAGCTTCATTGTGTTATGCCGAACTTATTGTGTATGGCTGAACTTGTATGCGTCAAGCCGAGGCCAAACCCTGGCTGCTTTGTGGTTCCCGCATTATGGTCTGATCAGTGGTGCAAGCCGATGAGTTTGAGACGAACCACGAAACTAATTGGACATCTCTTTTAATACTTAACATTAAGTGTGAAAGTTTTTCCAAATTGTATGGTTTAGGTTTTAATCATCTGTAATTCTAAATTTTATTTTAAAAATTTTGAGCAAGCTAGTTAAACTTGGAAACTCGAATATTGACACCTAAAAATATATGAAGAAGTCGGAAAGGACTGACGAAACGTAGGGAAATGATGGAACTTTTTGTTTGCATCTCTAATCAACAGACCAAAACCAGCCCATCATAAGCATCCTCAAGTCATGTAAAGAAAATTGGTCAAGACATCATCACATTATAAAATGCTCTGTCAAACAATGGGATTTTCTGGTTTTCTTCAAATGGCATAATCTAGCTTCATGCTGCTTAAAGCTGGCTTCAAATGCATGGAAATTGTACATGGAAACCCGAGTTGAAGAGGTCAAGTGGCAAATATTATGTTGAGTTAATACTTTCTGTATGTGCTTAGAAGGAAAACATTTCCGCTTGAATAGACTTGATGGATACGGTATGTGCAGTAGTATCTTTTGTGTATCTATCAGTTTTAATAGAGCTCTCCAAACGTTAAAAAGAAAAAAGTAATATCTTTTTCTCACCAAGCACGATCATCTGCAACAACAATTATTTGAATATTTTTATGCGAAGTAAAAGAATTTGTAGAGCAAAGATACAGAGAGGACACGAATAAGCCTGTTTTACTTACACTTAAAAGATTCTAAAGATAACCTCAAGCGATTAATGCCAGTTTTAACTGTTTTAACGAGTTTAACATTTGTATGACTTTACTGGTACATATTTAAATGCCAAATTATGTGAGATCTTTAATCTTACCCTTCAGTAAAGCATGCAAAAAATTCTGTAACATTTGTATTTTTTTTTTTTCAGAATACTATAGGCTGTCGTGAATTTAACGGCAACGTTTCCATCAATCATGAAGAACGTAAACTCACCATATCAGTCGTCCCAAGGGATCACCAGATCGAAGATTCAAAATCAAGTACTAAGTCCCTCTCGGGAGGTGAGAGGTCATTTTCGACAATAGTATTTCTTATATCCCTATGGTCATGTGTGGATCATCCGTTTTATTTTTTGGACGAATACGATGTTTTTACTGTAAGTGTACTAAGGCAATCTAGAGGTAAGTGCTGGATATTGTAGTTAATTTCTGGGATTACCTTTTAGGATGAGGTCAACCGTGAGCTTATGACCAAACTGCTTCTAAAAGAAGCTGAAAACAAACCTGATAGACAGTACACATTCCTTACACCACAAGACATGGCACTACAATCAAAAGATTTTATTTGTATTCACAAGTGAGTTGCTGATTTGCAAAAATATTTCAATATTTATTCAAAAACCAGTTGTTTCATACAACTTATATTATGCATCTATTTTTAAATTCATATTTAATATAAATATTTGTCGTTTCGTTTAAAGGATGGCTGATCCAAGAAGGTGAACAAAGAAAGTCAAAGAATCTATAAGTGTGTACAAACAAAGTGTACATAATGTATGTGTAGTAAATGTGATGGTGGTCGGTCACAGGCTCCTTTGTTGCTTAATGAACACATGTTGACCTAATTTATTTTTATGCCACAGAAAACTGTTATTATAACTAACAAAAATAAAAACTCACTGTTGAAATTGTTTGTTTAAAGAAATAAATTTTTAGTTTTTTTTATATACTTTTTGACCGCCTTTTTTGTTTTAAGAAAAACCGATATGTAAGTACCAATTCAGGCAATTAGGGTTTGTGAGTTTCAAAAAGGCTGTTTTTGCATAAAAGAATGCAATAATTTTGACTAAAGACCTGCCGTCTTAACAAAAAAAAATACTTTTTTTTAGAGTAACGCCCACAACAGAGACATATGTATGTATACTGTGATATAGCGACAAAAATGTTTTTAATTCAATTTCTTATGGGTCACCCGCTGTAACTAAAATATCCTAATTTCCCTACCAGTAGAGACTTTAGTGAATACAATGAATTAATTGCAATCGTCAAACATTGCCCTCCATTTAGGGTGATGTAGAAGTTTTACGACTTGTCACATATTTGTATTGTGTTTATAAAAAGTAAAATTGAGTTTTATTCGACGAACCCCAGGAAAAATATTACATTGGTGTCAGATTGGGGATAAAACTTGAAACAGTGTTATTATAACGCGTGGTATTGAAAACGGTAATTCCTAGAGATTTTGTGCGAAAACGCGTCGCGTCGTTGACTTATACAGTTTTGGATGCGATATTTTCCAGATATATTCAAACAGATTGTGCTGTTAACAAACTTGTAAAAAAAGTGTCGGTGACAAATTCAAAAGTGAAGTGAATTTTCCAGTACAGTAAAAAAAATAATAATAAACTTATTGATTGTGGCGCGAAATTTTCGCTTCGATAACTAAAAATGGGTCGTAAAATTGGAAAATTGTCAACATCTGAATTAAAAGAAGAATTGCGTAAGAGAGACCTCCAGACATCGGGGCTTTGAAAGGAATTGTTGCTCCAAATTCAGACCATTACTACCGAGGACGGTGGAGATCCCGAAACGATGATGTTCGATGTTCAAGAAGAAAAGCAAGAAAGCCCAGAAAGTACTGCTGATGAAATACCCGCTTTCATTAATTTGCTTTTGGAGAAATTCAAAGAGCAAAAGAACGTTCTCGAAAGCAAATTTGATGAACAAAAGAATTCTCTAGAGAATCAGCTCAAAAGTCTGGACGTTAAACTCGAGATGAAACTTATTGCCAAGTGCGATGTTTAAAGATCAAATCGAGGCAATAGATCAAAAGTTCGAAGCAAAATTCGATAAAGTAGTATCGCAAGTGGAAAAAGAGAACAGCAGTACAAACATCTGGCTTAAGAATTCGAATACGTCAAGAAGCAGAAAGTTTAGGAACATTCCACCGACAGCCTACGACTAAAAGAAATGCAACCGCCTGTGTTCGATGGCCAAACATCGTGGCCGATTTATAAGAGGCAATTCGAAGCTGCCGGAATGACAAACAATTTGGAAAACGAAGAAAAATCGATTGCTCTTACCCTTGCGCTCAGGGGAACATCTGCCGAATTGTTGCAGACTATCTCAGAAGACAATGATGCCATGATTAAGGCCATCGAAATGAGGTTCGAAGATCAAGCGTTCAGCGAATTTATCTTACCCAAATGCCAACGGAAATAATTAACGAGCTTGCAAGAGATGCCTTCACAAATGCCAACGCGGACGGAAAATTACAAATGGTCTAAAGAATGGCAGGTAAGAAAAAGCTCGCTTCTGTTGGTGGATACGACTAATTTAACCTGATCCGAAGTACTTGACTTTTGCAAATCTACAATTCTCTTGGATTAAACCACACAAAAAATTAGAAAATACGCCAAAATGAAAAGCCAGTCGATTCGAAGAAATTCCAACAAAATTTAATATAATATAATCGAAAAATAATACAAGATACTTAGCAAGTTGGCCAAAGGTGTGGTGTTTAATGTTGTCACGCTCCAAGTGAACGAGTGCATTCGCGATTGATGCTTTTAAGGGCTGAAACTAAGCTCTCTTCCACCAATGCACTATTGTTGTAAAAGAGTTAGTCAGTAAAAGAAATGAGATAAGCATTACTCACGACACCTTTGACAATGAGACACAAAGTTTAAAGATCTAAGTGATTGATAACACACAACACTTGATGAAGTCAATGGTAAGAATGAAAGCGCAAAGCAAACAATGAAATTACATGAGAAAAGCTAATGATTACGTTAAAGATAGTTGCAAAGGAATATAAAAAGCATTTAAATTAGAATTAGAGCGAAATCAATAATACTGAATACAATAATTCTCTAGAATCAAATCCAATAAACAATTAAGTTGATAAAGATTGATACATATTCAGATCTAACAAGCAAAAGAAGATATTTATGATGAATATAGCCGCTGAGTCCTAAACATCCCCCCCCCCCCCTGGAACGAGTTTCAGGACGTCGGTAGTGGAGCCACTTTGGTTATTGGACGAACAAATGTGCCTGATGCTGTCCTCACTGAAACGACTCGTACTTGGTGATCAGAGCCAGGGTTGACGGATACGATTCTGCCCATAATCCACTTTGTAGGCGGTGTATTTGGTTCTTTGATAACCACTAAGTCCCTAGGTTTGAAGTTGATCGTCTTTTGCTGCCATTTCGGTCGTTCTTGCAGCGTCGTAAGGTACTCCGAGTGCCATCTCTTCCAGAAGCCTTGGACCATATTTTGGACGAGATTCCAACGTGAAAGGCGGTTGATTGGAATGTCAAGGTTGCTTGGTTCTGGAACAGCTGTCAATGGTTCACCTACGAGAAAATGACCTGGGGTTAATGGGTTCAAATCAAAATCGGATATAGGACACAAAGGACGAGAATTAAGGACGGCTTCTATTTGTGTAATTACGGTACAAAATTCTTCAAAAGTTAGAATCGAGCTACCAATAACACGGTGCAAGTGCAGCTTAACTGACTTGACGCCAGCCTCCCATAACCCACCAAAATGAGGTGCGGAAGGAGGGATAAAATGCCAGGTTGTACCATCCTTGGCAAGAGCGGCAGCGATGATGTCGTTATGGGCTTGTGTCATAACCAATTTGTGCATCTCAGTTAGGCACCGGCGAGCTCCTTGAAAATTCGTCCCGTTGTCGCTGTAAAGATTCGCACACTTGCCACGACGAGACACAAATCTACGCAAGGCTGCGACAAAGGCATCTGTTGTGAGATCACTCACCAACTCCAGGTGAATCGCCTTCGTAGACATACAAACAAATAAGGCAATGTATGCCTTGGACGTCTTGGCATTGCGACAGCGGGACAAGTTGATGGTGAATGGACCAGCGTAGTCACATCCACTGTTGGAAAACGGGCGGCTTGGTTCTGTACGACTGGCTGGTAGATCTCCCATGATCTGCTGACTGGTAGCCTATGAATAATGCTCCGAATGAGGTTGCGGCTGCCCATGATCCAAAATTCTTGCCGGACGAACGCAAAGGTTTCCGATACTCCAGAATGCATATAACGTTGATGAAACTCTGCAATGATAAGGCTTGAAACAGGGGAATTTTTTTGGTAAAATAATCGGGTGTTTTATATTGAAGGGAACACAAGCATGCTTAATTCGACCACCAACGCGGAGGAGTCCGTCACTATCCAGGAACGCTGAGTACTTTAAAAGCTTCGATTTGGTAGGAAGTTGCTGCGTTGAACTCAGATGCTGGATGTCGTCTTCGAAGAACCTTTGCTGGACCAATTTCAAAATTGCGATTTTTCCCTTTCGCATTTCTGCACACTTAAGTCCATACGATGGCGATGCTAGACGGGGAGTCGACGGTTTTGAAGTCAAGCCAAACTTCAGTGCGTAAGCGGCAACTCGTTGCAGCTGAAACCACGATGACATCCTGTTAATTAAGTCGTCGAAGACATGCCCATCAGACAACGTGACCAGCACATGCCTTACGACTGACTTCTCCTCGCGCCGAATCGATTCCTGTTCAGATAAATACAACGATGATTTGGAAACAGGCCAATGGTTTTCGGATTGATAAAGCCAGGTTGGACCGTTCCACCAGAGAGAGTGCTTAAAAAGAATCGAAGGTGGAATACCACGTGAAGCACAGTCAGCTGGATTAGATGCGGAGGGTACGTAGCGCCACGAATGCCTTGGAAGCGTTTCCAAAATTGCTGCTGTTCGATTTGCAACAAAGGTTGTCCAACGACGAGGGGGTGAAGATAACCAATGTAGTACGATTTCAGAATCGCACCACGCAAATATTCTACCGATTTTAATATTGAGCGACGACCGCACTAGAGCTATTAACCGAACTAATAGCAAAGCACCGCAAAGTTCAAGCCGGGGAATAGAGACAGGTTTAATAGGGGCCACTTTTGTTTTTGCCGCAACTATTGTGACAATTATTTCACCAGTGGGGGATTTCGAAAGGGCGTAAACTACGGCAGCGTAGGCTAGCGAAGACGCGTCACAGAAGCCATGGAGTTCAATTGTCTCTTCGAATAAAACGATATTTCGCGGAACTCGGATTTGTTCGAAACATGGCAGCTGATCGCGGTAGTTAACCCATTGATCAGAAAGTTCACAGGGAAGGGGGTCATTCCAATCCAGATTTAGTTCAGCCGACCAGAGCTTCTGGAACATTATTTTAAATAGTACAACCGAAGGTGCAAGGAGTCCTAAGGGGTCAAAAATCTGTGCAATTTCAGATAACAAAGTTCGTCTGGTAACCGTACCAGAGGGTTTAGACAACGATAAACGATATGAAAAAATGTCCGCGGCAGGATTCCAATACATCCCCAACACTTTTATAAGAACCTGTGAATGTTCTGGATCAAACGAATATTCACACTCATCAGGATTTTGCTGGGCAAGAAGAGTCCAACAATTGGAGCTCCATTTTCGAAGCTTCAACCCGGCTTCAGACAATAACGCGTTAAGAGCCGAAGCCGTGCCATATGTCACGGTTTTCAACCGAAAGTGCTGAATTTCATGATTTGGAGATTGACGCCACACGATGCGTTGGTAATTAGAGGTTTATCCGAGATCCAAATCGGTCGAAACATTTTAACAATGTCGGCAGCAAAGCGATGTTGCCGAAAGCGTAAACACACACCGATGAGATCGCGCTGTATTGGAGGGCCGATCAATAATTGACTATTTAATGAATTTCCGCATAAGTCTTTTACCGAACCATCGAACACGACGCGAAGTTTTGTTGTCGAGCTGTCTGGTTTAAGTACCGCGTGATGAGGAAGATAAAACTGACGCGAAGGGTCTTTATAAATTTTGTCACGGGGGATCACTTCCATATGGCCAAGCTCAAGATACTCGCTCATGAATTTGGAGTACGCTTGCTTCAAGTCTGGGTTATTTCGGAACCGACGCTCCATCGAATGGAGCCGCGAAACCGCCGATTGCAAAGTACCTGCGAACTTGGGTTCAGGGTTCTTAAATGGAAGCGACACAATATATTTTTTATCCGCAGCGCGAGAAAAGGTATTTAAAAAATGTTCTTCGGCAGGATCATTAAAACTTGCACGCGATGGTAGGGGCGGAACTTCTTCCAGAGCCCAAAACCGTTGTAAAAGACAATCTAAGTCCATATCCACAGCGGAATGAAACGAAGAAACTTCGGGAACTTCGGGATCAAACCCATCAGACACCTCTCCAGAAATTACCCAACCGAATGAAGTATTTTGAGCTATTGGTTTTCCTTGCGGTCCAAGAATTTGTTCGGCTTTCAAAAGGGACCAAACCTTGTTAGCTCCAAGGATCAGGTCAACTGCACAAGAGACGTTGAAACTAGGATCAGCCAGATCCAAACCACGAATATAAACCCAAGTCGATGCATCAAACGAATTCGAAGGTAGGTTTGATGTCAATTTTCCTAGCACGAAGGCATCGACTGGTAATTGTAAATTATCGGCGAAACGAGAAAGAAGAACTACCGACACACATCCCCTGGTGTGTCCAGCTTTGGTTGAACCTAGTCCCATAACCGGAATACGAGCATGTGCCCGGGACAGCCCAAGTCTCTGCACACACGCTTCAGATATAAATGATGATTGTGACCCTGTGTCTAACAGAGCCCGAACATTAACAAACTGACCCCATTTATTTTTAAGCTTAGCAAGAATTGTTGGCAGCACGGTCTGCACACGAGGGCTAAGCTTCAACGAATGGTTATTAACCAATGGGGCAACAGTTGCCGAGTTAGATCCAGAATCCGAAGATGTCGAAGGCAAATTTTCAGATATGGGCTCAGGTATCGTTAAAGAGCCACCGTTAGGAGCATCTTGATGAACCAGATGATGATGCCGAGCCTTACAAATATGGCAACGAAACGATGACATGCATTTGTTCGACGAATGACCTGACCGCAGGCAACAAAAGCAAATTGAATTATTTTTCGTAAAATCTCTACGCGACGGAACGTCTAAATCAAGAAACTGAGCACACTGATATAATTGATGAGACCCTTTACACAACCGGCATTGAGATTTGGTTTCAGAGTTTTTTGCTACAAGAGCTCTAAGCTGACCCGATTGCATTCCACGCGAGGTGTTCGAACGAATGAGGGGTTGGCATGCTTCCAAAGCGTTGCAACGAACCTCCAAAAAGTCAATAAGTTCTTGTATCGTACTGTCTTCCCGAGAACCGATTTCTTCCGCCCACGCGTGTTTCGTATCGCTATCTAATTTATTAATCAAAATGTATATAAGCCATGGGTCACGACTGGTTTTCCCTAAAGCACTTAAGCCCCGAATAACTTCGTCGGCACCGTCTGTAACTTTGCGAAGTGTCTGTGCATTGGAAACGTTTATTGATGGTAGCGATAGAAACGTGTGCACAAACGATTGCACAATTAAATTGCCGCGATCAAAATGCCTCTCAAGCCTATCCCACGCTTCGGGATAATTGGCCTCTGAAACTTGTATGTGCTGTATAAGATCGGCAGCAGTTCCAGTCAAAAAAGATTTTAAATAATGAAATTTGTGCGTAGAAGACAAAGTTTTGTTCCTATCGACCGAGCCTAAGAACGAATCGCGGAAGGAAGGCCAATCCTTATAGTCACCAGAGAATTTCGGAATCACTATTGGAGGGAGATCAATTTTTTCGCACGCTTTGGGGACAGATTCTAACCCTTTTAAAAAGTCACTTTGCTGATTTGCAATTCTTTCAAGAACCGAGGTTTTCAGATTAGGATCTGAATTACTAGCCGCTTGTCTTTCCCGAATGGCCTTTTTTAAACCCGCATGCACCTCAAAGTATTTGATCTCATAGACCCCGAAATCATCATAAAATTCCTGCACTTCATTTTCCGCTGCATCTTTGAGGCACTCGTAATGAAGCGAAGAAAATTCACCCCATGCTTTCACATTCACAACTCTGCTCAACCGAATCTCGAGCATCTCCAGAGTTGTTTTCGAATCGATGGTCAATATAAATTCTACCGCACGTGTTAGGCATGCCTTTGCATTACCACGTTTTTGTTTAAGTACATTCATTGTACGAAAAATTAGCACACCTTTTCTCCAAGGAAATAAAAAGTTCAAGGAAAAAAAACGACGGTCAAATGCTGACTAAAATGCAGCAAAACTATCTTAAATCAATTGTAACCCACGTGTTACAATTGGAAAAAATCTCTGCCACGAGGAAAATTATATTTTTTCACTAGATTTTCCCGCCTGATAAGCACAGCACAACCTCTTGTACACGAGGTTTTTCTTCTCCACGGAGAAAAAAGTCAATTTATCACGATAAACTAAGAGTTTTTCACGAGAAAGTTTAATTGTTTATTTGGTTTCCAATAAACCAATAAATCCGGCTCGAAGGACCAGTATGTCTTGGATTAAACCACACAAAAAATTAGAAAATACGCCAAAATGAAAAGCCAGTCGATTCGAAGAAATTCTAACAAAATTTAATATAATATAATCGAAAAATAATACAAGATACTTAGCAAGTTGGCCAAAGGTGTGGTGTTTAATGTTGTCACGCTCCAAGTGAACGAGTGCATTCGCGATTGATGCTTTTAAGGGCTGAAACTAAGCTCTCTTCCACCAATGCACTATTGTTGTAAAAGAGTTAGTCAGTAAAAGAAATGAGATAAGCATTACTCACGACACCTTTGACCATGACAATGAGACACAAACTTTAAAGATCTAAGTGATTGATAACACACAACACTTGATGAAGTCAATGGTAAGAATGAAAGCGCAAAGCAAACAATGAAATTACATGAGAAAAGCTAATGATTACGTTAAAGAGAGTTGCAAAGGAATATAAAAAGCATTTAAATTAGAATTAGAGCAAAATCAATAATACTGAATACAATAATTCTCTAGAATCAAATCCAATAAACAATTAAGTTGATAAAGATTGATACATATTCAGATCTAACAAGCAAAAGAAGATATTTATGATGAATATAGCCGCTGAGTCCTAAACAACAATCTTAAGTAAAATTTAAGGCCTTAAAGTTGTTTACGTGCGGGCGGAGATAGCTTAATCAATTCTCATGTCGGTCCATCATATCTCGAAGGGCCGGTTTTTCAGTGCTGAGTTAAGTCCAACTTAAGCCAAGATCAGTTAATACCGTTACAAAATGAATCTTGCGTTTAGCCAGCCAGTAGTTTTTCAGCGCAGAGTTATTTCTTTAACAAAGTTGTCAAAGTCTTCGACTCCCAAATCCCTTTCCCAAAATTCCGTGTACTGAAATCTTCTAGCCCGAAATTCCCATAAGACAAAATCTCTAAATCTCCAAAATCGCTCCGTTGTCCGTCCGTCTGTGCGTCCGCACCTGTAACTTTTGAACGATAGGTTGTAGAAAGATGAAATTTGGTACACTTATAAGGACCGTGAAAAAATGAGAACGCATACAAAGGCAATTTGCTATATACACGCATAACGGTTTAATAACAGTTTGAATATTGATGGTATCAATATAATATAGACCAGCGCCAAGTAATGGAAATACTGTGAGGATGTTTGACGTCGGCCGACTACAATCGCAAGAGATCGCCAGGTCCTTCTCCAACCGAGTCTCTCAAAACCTTCTACGAAGTCCTATGCAACCAGCATCAAGTATTGATAGCCAGTGGCAGCATTGGCAAAATGCCATCAGAGACGCCGCCTCTGAAGTGCTGGGTTTCACACGGCGACCACAACGAAACCCCTGGTTCGACGATGAATGCCGGCAAGCACATGCAGCTAAACAGGAAGCATACAAAGCGGCGCTGCACAGAAGGACTAGAGCTGCTCGCGAGCTCTACGAGCAGAGGAGGAGAGAGGAGCACCGGCTTCTCCGAAGGAAAAAGAGAGAGCACGAGAAGCGCGCGGTAGAAGAGATAGAGAGATGTTACAACAGGAATGAGGTTAGAAAGTTTTACCAAAGGATCAAAAGGTCCTGCCAAGGGTATAAACTTCGAACTGAAGCCTGTAAGGACCATCAAGGGAACATCGTTGTAGAATCGCAGTCGGTGCTGAGGATTCGGAAAGACCACTTCTGCAGACTGTATAACGGCGAGGGCGAACCAAATACCGCTGTCAGGCAGAACGAACCATTCAACCCGGCCGAAGACGTTACCGACGAAGCATACGAACGATACCGCCCACCCGACCTGGAGGAGGTGAAAGTAGCTGTGTCTAAGCTCAAGTGCAACAAAGCAGCCGGAGCAGACGGCCTAGCTGCCGAACTTTTTAAATCCGCTGGCGATGAGCTGGTTAGGAGCATGCACCAGCTCATCTGCAAGATATGGTCGGAAGAAAGCATGCCCGACGAATGGAACCTCAGCATTGTTTGCCCGATCCTGAAGAAAGGAGACCCTCTGAGTTGTGCCAACTACAGAGGCATAAGTCTTCTTAACATCGCATACAAGATCTTTTCTGCTGTACTGTGTGAACGCCTGAAGCCGTTTGTCAACAATCTGATAGGCACATATCAGTGTGGCTTTAGGCCAGGAAAGTCCACCATCGATCAAATATTCACACTGCGGCAGATCTTGGAGAAAACCCAGGAATTCCAAATCGATGCACACCACCTCTTCATCGATTTCAAGGCCGCGTATGACAGCATCTATAGAGACGAGCTATATAGCGCAATGTCTAGTTTTGGCATCCCTGCCAAACTCGTCAATCTGTGCAGGATGACGATGGAAAACTCACGCTGTTCCGTCAAGGTCGGCAAAGACCTCACCGACCCCTTTGATGTCGAAAAAGGATTTAGACAAGGCGACGCGCTGTCATGCGACTTCTTTAACATCATACTTGAGAGAATTGTGCAGAACTCTCGCGCCAACACCAGAGGTACAATCTTTCAAAAGTCCGTTCAACTACTTGCATTCGCAGACGACATTGACATAATCGGTAGAACAAAGCGTGATGTCAGTGAAGCCTTCGTGAGTATTGGGACGGAAGCGGCGAATATGGGCTTAGCAGTCAATGAGGGCAAAACCAAGTATATGCTGTCATCATCTTGGACAAAACATCACCATCGACAGCTATAACTTTGAGGTAGTTAGGGACTTTGTCTACCTGGGTTCCGCTATCAATTCAGACAATGACACCAGCGCTGAAATCAAACGAAGGATAACTCTTGCCAATCGCTGTTTCTTTGGGCTAAGAAGGCAATTGAGTAGCAAAGCCCTCTCTCGAGCAACTAAAGTGTCCATGTATAAGACCCTCATCATCCCAGTCCTGCTTTACGGTGCAGAAGCATGGACCCTGTCAAAGGCGGATGAAAACATTTTAGGCTGCTTCGAGAGGAAACTTCTTCGGACGATTTACGGTCCCGTCTGCATAGACGGAGAGTGGAGGAGGAGATATAACATCGAACTGTACGGGCTGTACAGCGATACCGACCTAGACAAAAGAGTCAAAACACAACGTCTACGATGGCTGGGTCATCTAGAGCGGATGGACACCAACGCCCCGGCCCGGAAAATCTCCGAATCCACACCGCAGGGACTACGCGGTAGAGGAGCACCGAGACTCAGGTGGCGCACGCAAGTGGAAGGGGACCTCAGCCAACTTCGCGTGCGAAACTGGAGACGGCTAGCTAGAGACAGAGCTGGCTGGCGAAGCTTGTTGACTGAGGCCCAGATCCACCCCGGACTGTAGCGCCACCTTAAGTAAGTAAGTATATTGATGGTGAAAAAGACAAAAATAGTTTTAGCCTTATCTTAAAAAGTCTTGCAGCCAGAAAGGAGAAAATTGAAATAAGCGCTAAAAAAAATATTGGATTTTCATAATAAAATCGAATTTTTGCAAAATATTGAATAGTTTTTGAGAAATAAGGAATGGAAAAAGGATACCCATTTTCAACGTGTTTAACGTCATAACTTTTTCATCACTTTCTTTAAAAAGTTGATATTGGGTGACAACAAATTGATTCGCCAACTGTTCATAATTTTTTTACGTTTTCTGCGAGTTGTACCTTCAAAGTGAAGTTTGGCAAAGTAAATAACGGTTTTTAGAAGACAGACCAGTTGATAGATTGCGGTCCTTCCATGCTCAGGTTAGAAGCCTAAAGAGGTGTTCTGTCAGGTAGTTTCATATAAATTATGTCAATAATTTTTTTTTTTTTTATGTCAATAAAATTGAGGCAGACCATTGAAAAAACATTACTTTTTAGGCAGACCATTGTGGAATATATGGAATAATATTATATATAATATTGTGGAATATTCTGATAATGTTGATCCCTGCATTTATTTTTTTCCTAAGGGACTAAGAGAACTGTCATTGTTTCTTTGCGTTAGTTCATTTAAGAAGAGAGCCAATTCTTTCACTGCCGCGTGCTTACGAGACTTAGATTTTGCGCTGGTCGATGATTTCTATTTCGGTGTGAGTCCTGTCTTAATTTTTGCTCCGATAAAAATGTTGATATTTTTTTAAATAAAGGTTGAATCGATATAAGTATTAATTTTTCGCGTTTGGTGTTTTGTGTTATACATAATGTATTAGGTGAGTTTCACTGTTTTCTTAGCATTTTATTAAAAATATTGAAATTTTTAAGCTATATACCTGTCGGCCAGTGTGGAGTACGGGTGAGCAGAGTGGTACTCCACATTTGCCATCTGTTTTTGTAGAGGACTAAAAAACATAAAATTTAAGTAAATTTTATATAATTTATATAATTATTTTGTGGTTTGTCTGATAAATGGGAAAAAACTAAACAAACTACGTTTCTTTCTGCTTTCATTAACCTATTTCCTGAGTACTACTCCACATTGCCCCCACTATGGACCCACATAACCCGCCACTTTTGTAAAACGTCAGTTTCGCACTATTATGAAACTTTTGCAAAAATGTATCTCATTTAAGGGAAATAAAGCATAGAGGTAAGTAAATGCTATTCACAACATGTCAAGAAACAATAAAACCTTTTCACCTGTTTGAAAGAAGCATTGGTCTTAAAATTATAGCTGAAAACAATTAGGGTACTCCACAATACCCGTACTTACTCTATAATGTTTCCACTATAAAGACTCCACAATACCCGTCCTTACTCTATGTGTTTTCAATGTTCAAAATTTGATGGAGGTGTTCTTATGACGTAAGTTCGTTGTTTTTTTCAGTGTTTTCAAAAATGCATAAAAAATACAAATGCACAAAAATCATTTTGTTTCTTACATGTTTTGCTAGCCTTTCCACCTATTTAAATACAAGTGTTCTATGACGCATTTTCCAGTGATATGGAAGCTCGGACTTATAGTCCTATTTAAGTTTTTTTTTTTTTTTTAACTTAAGTTTTTCAAGTTTTTTGCTTACAATATTAAATTATTGCTAAACTCGCAAAAAATTACTTAATTACTAATTAAATCTTGAATATTATTAAGAGGACGTATATATTATTGTACTGTATATTATATTATTGTATGTGTATATTATCTTGGACGCTAAAAGTAAAGTTACAGCGAATGAATCACGGACTATTTAAATAGGAGATTGTTGCGAGGGATTTTTAACTAAATGTGTACATAGGAGATTTCGGTATTGGGGATTTTTCCACAGGGAATTTTGGCTCAAGAGATTTTAGCAAAAAAGGATTAAAAAAGATTAGGGATTTTGTCCAATTTTTAAATAAGAGATTTCCTAGGGCTCACTGAAAAACTCATTTTCTAGGGAAATTCACTGAAAAACTCATTTCTGAATTTAGGTTTCAGTTGCTAATGTATGAGATTCTGTTTCTGTTCCTGTTTTACGTTGCTTGTGACAACGCGGCTTAACTCGGAAACTGGCTGAAATTATGACACTGAAAAACTGGCTCTTAATTCTCCTTCTATTGCTATCTCCTTCCCATTGCTATCTCTTTTATTTTCCAAAAACAAATTGCTTTTATTCCTTGGAGGGTTTTTATGATGTATTTTATAAAAGTGGATTGGCATGACTAGACTAGCCCCTATAACTAAAAATTAATATTAGCATAGATATATCCAAGTTTTCCTAATGCACTTAAATGCACGCAAAAATGCAATTTTTTGGTTCAAATTCAATAATTTTATATAATCGACCACTAAAAATGAACATTGAGCACAATCAAATAAAATGTGTATTTGCTTTTCGATGTTCACAATTTAAGGTTTTGACTGAACTTCGGGTCACGTATCGGCCGTGAAATTTTTTGACTTTGGACCCTAAATTTTACTAGATCCTTAGACTAGAGAATGTGCTATAAGAATGAGTTCTTTCAGCCAAGGCCAAACAGGAGCACATACCCTCGGTATAATTTAGTAATGAATTACAGTGTGAGGGGAGCTCCTTTGAGGCAATTGACCTCTCCAAGGCTTAAGGCTCGTTGTCACAAGCAACGTAAAACAGGAACAGAAACAGAATCCCATACATTAGCAACTGAAACCTTAATTCGCTGAATGCTTTTTGCGTTTATGAAATGATGAAATATCACCTTTTGTATGAAATTCTGTTTCTGTTCCTGTTCCTTGTGACAACGCGGCTTTAGTAGGGGGTACAATAGACCAACAGGTCGCAATGCAAAACCCAACTTAATAATAATAATAATACTAGATCCTTGAATTTCTGTTTAGGGAGAACTTTAATAAGACATATTCAATCATATTCTTTATTAAGTGGTCCCGCCTAAGGAAGAAATTGGTAAAAAAAGCTCGCTTTATTAACCTTTGCAGATTATTTTCGGTTAAACTCATTACAAATACCTACATGTTTAAGAAATCGAACTTAATTTAAAAAAAAACTACCTTCGTGCGAACTTTTTAATGCATGTATCTTGTATCACGTTTTTATTTATTTGATATTCTTTTATACGTACATTGTAACCTAAGGCAAAATGCTCAAAACTTTAGTTTAACTTTCAGATTATTTTACATAAAAGATATGTTTTTCAATTTAGAAAAAGCGGTGTGCAAGGAGCTAAACATCAACTGAACCGACATCAAGAAATGCAATAAGACGATGAAAGACGATAATGCGGCCATCATTCCCCGACATTCAGTGTCTCAGCGTGTGTTTAAAAAAATATTACAAAAATATAACAAAACGGATATTTGCATGTATATATATGTAGCTAAAGACCAAGTATCACTATACAATAGACAATTAAGAGCACATTCAATAGGTTTCTTGTTTTGTTCCTTTGTCTCCGCCTCCTGCTTTGGTGGGGGTTGTGTTTTGTCATTCTATAGGAAATACGGTGTCATATTTTGCTGTGGGATCACGCGATCAGTTTCAGGCACCGCGTTGAAAATACTGGCTTGTCGTTGCTTGGACGTTTCGAAGCGCAATATAGACGCAACATTTCCACATCTATAGCAGTAGTTTGGCGCTGACCACACTGTCACAAGCTTCTCGTCAAACATGTACTTTATGCCTTCATGGACGAGTTGGTGCGCGCGACAGATTAAGTCTAAATTGTTGATAGTCATAAAGTCTTTTGTTACCAGAGAGCCAAACAGCCAACCAGCACCTCGAGGGCTTTGGTCCCTTTAAAGAAATAACAAAATCCATCCGTCTAGTACTTTAACCAGGGAAACAGAGTGCACAACCTACCAGTAGTCCATGTCTTCTGGATCTGACCATACCAAATCACAGAAAGCACCTTTATATGGAATCTCTTCGTTGCGTTCGATTGTGCGTATCTGGTCAAGCGTGATGATTTCCGGACTTAAACCACCGTGAACACAGAGAATATCTTCATCAATCAGCTGCGGAAAAAGTATCAGAAAACAATAGACAATATAATATATCATCATTACTTACGGCAGCAATAGTAAGAAGATCGAACACCTTGCAGCAATATTTCCATGCATTCATGTTCCCGTACTTGCTGAAACACTCATCATAGAAACCATAAACCCGGGTTATCTGTCTGGACTCATGATTGCCACGAAGGAGGGTAATTCTATCTGGATAGCGTGCCTAAGAGATCGTAGTTCGTTAGTGGAGGAAAACGTAAAAGGACTATCAGTAACCTTAAGTGTCAATAGCCTCGTTAAGGTCTCCAGACTATAGTATCCCCGATCAACGAAATCGCCCATGAAAACATAATTTGTGTCAGGCACCTGGCCACCGGTTCGAAATAGCTCCTCCAAATCGTAAAACTGTGCAATAAAAAATTAAAATAAATTTTACTCAATTTACGTTTCATCTTGGCGAAAAAAGCAACAGTCTTAGGGCACAAGCAGGCTGTCAAACGCTGGGACCTTATCTAGCAGAATACCTGGCCATGGATGTCACCACAAACTGTAACCGGCGTGCTCACGGGTTGAATATTGGATTCCTCTAGTAAAATCTCACAAACTATATCACAGAGTTTTTTTAAATCATTTTCGGGAAGATATTTGCAATCTTTTACAATTTCTATCCATTTGTCAAGTTCGGCCATCTTGCAAAAACTGATTGGTGGTCGGCTAGGTGATGCCATTTCTCCAATTCAGAAGTAAGGTATTCGATGCGGTGCATAGGTACTGCAATAGTACTTAACTGAGCTAAACTGCCCTTTAAGCAAGGCGAACCGAATGCGAAACGAAAAATTACTCATCTGCCCATACAACTCTTCGCTTGCGTATCGCCTTGGCGAATTAGAATCTCAACGATTTCCTTTGTTTCGCCATATGAAAATTAGAATCACCAGCGTAACACAAATGCGAGCCGCTTTCTCAACGCCAAAGCGAAATGACTTCTTAACGCTCAAGCGAAACGAGTTCTTTACGCCAAAGCAGAGCGCTTTCTAAACGAGAAAGCGTAAAGAATGCGTAAAGTTTGAACGAAATGTTTTCGTACTATAGCGAAACAGTGCATAATCTTTTCGCAACACCCATTTGTTTTTGTAATTCCCATATAGAATGCTTTAACATATATGCAAAAAAAAGAAAATTTATTTTTTTGAGTCTTTTCATAATAGCATAGAAAATATAGCAGTTGAAAAAAAGCAGTTGGAACAAAATAAATAGTTCTTTTTAAAAATATTATAAAATGTAGATTGTGAACAGGAAGTACGCAATTATTGTTTTTTTTTGCACTTTCACAAATAAGATTTATTTCTCTTCGAATATTGTAATAATCTTTCTTGTCCATTCTTGCAACTTAAATTTCTTGTTCTAAAACTCACGTAAATCAACAAAATACCTACCATATCAAAGAACGCCTGTGCTACCGATACTCTGAGTTAATTTGAACTAGATTTAATATTTTTGTACAACGGATGACACAAATTCCATAAAATTTCTTTAGATTTAACCATCTCAATAAACTTTTCGACGTCCTTTTCCTCCATTGTTTACTCAACTTGTATTGATCTGTCCACCGTGTAGCGCTGTCAACCGTGTGGCGCTACGAAAGTTAAAAGTTGGCCAACTCTTACTACCGCCACAGCTACGCGCTACCGCCACAGACACACATTGTGTGCGCAATACACTGAATACATGTGTTTTAACTTTTGACAGCTCTTACTACCGCTACTACTACCGCTACAGCTACATCACTGTGGTTCTACGGTAACCGAAAAAATAGCACGCACTATCAGACCAGCCAATCTTCTGGTTTACACCTCTGCGTTTACACTTGAGATTGCATTTGTTTACTGAAACCACCCCATCATCTTTGAGTTCTAATACGTCGTGCTGATATTTCAGCGCAGCAAAAGCGTAAGGTTTGCGTAAAGAATAAAGCGATTCGCTTTTTTGCTTGGAGGGTGGTAGCGAAATAATTATGGTTTGGGATCAAATAAAATGTCAAAAAATAATAAAACATTACTTACTCAATCGTCTAAAAACTTGAAAATAAAATTTTCGCTAACAGCAAACCAATGATAGCTATGATTAGGCCCTCAGTTAAGATTTTGGAACTCCACGCTGCATAACTTTCAAAATAATAGCCTTGTCACACTAAATCATAAACTTTGCGTAAACTCGCATAAACTTCATCAAACTTGAGATTTCCCATATATTTTTATAAATTTTCTGTTCTTGTAACTCCCTAGTTTTCGGTAGTTTTTGCTCAAATAAATTTTTGAGAAATAAAAATTAAAATTGCAAAGAATGCCACTTTTGCCTCAACTTTGGATGCAAATATCTACGAAACCGAAGGCTCTTTCTAAAAACTGCTTGCATTTTGGGGACCAATGTACAATTCCTTATATATTCCCTTCTTTCAAGGATCTTTAAAAGCTCTTTTAAAAATAAATATCAGCTCAAATTATGACAATTGATGTACTACAGGCAAACAAAACAAATCCCATTTCCTGTTCGGAAGTGTGAACGGCTTAAAGGTTTTGTGTAAACTGTTAGCCAAAAACGCAGCTTATGATTCAATGTGAATGGCGCATTAAACCAGAAAACTAAAGTAAACGTAACTTTAATTTTTGGTTGAGATGTAGATTAAGGTTATGTGCTTAGATATTCGTCTAGATAAACTAATGTCATACAACACCAACAATGTCTTTCACTTCTTTCACAGAAAAAAACTCTAAAATTTAATAATGTTTGGACCAGGTGCACTGTAGGTTCCAGTAGCTAGAAGTGCTCATCTACAGGGCTACTAGTTTATAAGAGTTCTCATCTAGGTGCCTTATTATTTTTTATTTACAAATGATTCCGCTATAGCCGGAGAGCTAGTAGATGATCTTGAAACTGTTTCTGGGCACTCGTTTGGAGGGTGGCCAGATATGTATGAAAGCTGGTCCTGGAACCAATACCAATGCGTCGTATGTCATTGGATAGGAATTTTTGTGTTACAGCATTTGCTCATAATAGCGCCATTTCAGAAATCACTGTGTGAAAAAAGTTATTCGTCAAAAACCAAGTTATTTTGGCTACGTTTTTTTCTGAATATCTTGGTAACGGTAATTTTCACTGAAAAATTTAGAGTTAATGCATAGCTCTTAAAATTTCGTGTAAAAAAGATATTTTAGCGCTTCTATAACGTTATTTTCAACATCACTGTTTTTTACAACTTTCCAACTTTCGAACTTTATAGTTCGAAAATGGCTACTTCTACGAATAAAAGTTATTTAATATTATCTGCAGAAAATTGCTACAGCTGTATTGTCCTTGGGTCGTTGAAAGTTTTTCTGTGTAATTTACCGCTACCGAGATACTCCTTTAAAACCCTTGTCGGTTTCCAACACAACAACAAAAAAGTCCGACACCTTTTTCCACACACTCCGACACTTTTTTCACAATTTTTTCACACAGTTCTTCAAAGTAAACCGCCATGCTAACTGCTTTTGTACTCAAAAATACCTATACAATAATGTATTGTTATGTGGCGACAAGAAATAAAACAACTCGCAGGAGTCCCTGCACCCATCGATTCACTCTACAAACGCACCCGCTCGATTCACTAAACGAACATACCCAACTGTCATTCCAGTCATCTGACAGCAGCTGTCATATTCGAAGTTCGAATTTCGATTTCCCCTCCTTGGAATTCAGCGGAGGAGTACCAATGGAAAATTACCAAAGGGGGTATGGAACGTACTAGAAGGTGCTTAATTTTGTATAAATACACGGGTGGCAGGCTCGCACGAGACAGTTATATTTTAAACGTGGACTTGTGAAAATCGGTAATAAAGTAAAAAGTGATTGAGTTGAAATAAAGTGTTGAATTCTAAAGTGTTGAATAGTAAAGTTGAATAACAGTGTGATCTGAGTTTAAATAAGTTTGTTTGATAAATAAAGTGTTTCATTGTGTGATTATAAAAGTGAAATTGAGTTTTATTCGACGAACCCCAGGCCGAAAATATTATATTGGCGTCAGAAATTGGGGATAAAACTCATAATTGTGCGGGTAAATTCTACAGTGGAATTCTCCGCAACAGTGTTAGTGTGGCAAACAGTTTTAAGTGGAGATTTCTAGAGAAAGTGCGCGTGAATAGCGTCGGTGACTAAAACGATTTATTTTTGCAGTGGAATTTTCCAGAGATATCGTGTGTGTAAACAGTGTCTGTGACTCATACAAATTTGAGTGTGGAATATTCCGGATATATTGAAACTGATTGTGCGATAAAGCTATAATTAACTAAGTTATAAAAACGGTGTCAGTGATTTGTTTATTCGCAAGTGAATTTTCTGGAACAGATATAAAACACAAACTGATTGTGTTGTAAAAATTGTGTGAAGACAATTAAAAATGCGTCGAAAAATTGAACAATTGACAACAGCTGAGCTAAAAGCGGAATTGGGTAAAAGAAACCTCCAGACCGTCCGACTCCAGGACGCTGTTGCCGAGGAGGGTGGATACCCGGACACGGTACTGTTCGAGTTTCAGGAAGAACAGCAACAAAGCACAGTAAGTACTGCCGATGAAATGCCCGCTTTCATGGAGTTGCTTCTGGACAAATTTGAGAAGCTGGAGAGCGGCCAAAAAGAACAAAAGAACGCTATCGAAGACAAATTCTAGAAGCTGGAGAGCGGCCAGAAAGAACAAAAGAATACTTTCGAAGAACAAAAGAACGCTCTCGAAGAAAAGCTAGGTACTAAGTTCGATGAGCAGAAGAAAGCTCTAGAAAGCAAACTTGATTCCCAGAATGCGTTTTTTGGTGAAAAAGAAGGACGGCAGCACTCGATTCTGCGTGGATTACCGGACGCTTAATGATGTCACAAAGAAGGACAGCTACCCTTTACCTCGAATAGATGACACATTGGACACACTTTTTGGTCCATTTGGTCTGTGTAACGCTCCGGCCACCTTTGAGCGTCTTATGGAACGTGTCCTACATGGACTGACGTGGCCTGGTATATTTGGATGACGTCATCGTTTTGGGAAAGACGTTCGCTGAACATCGCAACAACTTGAGTGTTGTTGCGATGTGCAACAACGCAAGTGTTCTTACGACTTCGATCAGCACACTTGAAGCTCAATCCGAAGAAGTGTGCGCTCTTCAGAGCCGAAGTATCTGGGGCATGTGATATCGACGGATGGAGTGAAGACAGATCCAGAGAAAATCGAAGCTGTGAAAAGTTGGCCAGTTCCCAAGGACAAACACCAGCTAAGGAGCTTTCTCGGTCTTGCTACGTACTACTGTCGAAGATTTCGCCGGGATCGCAAAGTGTTGCACCAGCCGACTGAGAAGGGAAGAAAATTTAAATGGTCAGGTGAGGGCGAAAGAAGCTTTCAGCATCTGAAGCAGCGACTTTGCGAAGCACCGGTACTAAATTATCCCATCCCCGGCAAGACATTTATTGTGGATGCAGACGCTAGCAATGTGGGTGTTGGCGCATTATTGTCGCAGTTACACGATGGGCAGGAGAAAGTCGTAGCATACTTCAGTAAAGTTCTTGTATTACCAGGCGAGAACTCCTTGCTTTAATAATGGCGACGAAACATTTCCAGAAGTACCTGAGCGGCCAGAAGTTCATCTTGCGTACCGACCACGCCGCGCTCAAATGGTTACTGCAGTTTAAAAATCCTGAGGGCCAAGTCGCAAGATGGATTGAGCGATTGCAGGCTTATGACTTCGAGATACAACATCGCAAAGGAAGACTGTACTGCAACGCGGACGCATTATCCCGGAGACCATGTGAGCCCAATTGTAAGCATTGCGTGCGACAGGAGGAAAAGGACGAATGTACTGTCCAGAGAGTAAGAGCTGAACCTGCAGAAGGCTGGAGTACTGAGGAACTTCGCAACGCCCAACAAGAATACCCTGACATTGAGCTAATCCTTGCGTTCTGCGAAGAAAATGGCGGATGGAAAATCCTTTAAAATGCAGCTTGTGGTTCCACGGTCCAAAGTGCAGGAAATTTTGCGAGAAATGCACGATGGAGTATCTGGTGGGCACTTGGGCATCAACAAAGCCCTGGAGAAAGTACGGGAAGGTTTTTATTGGCTGAGTGCAAGAAGCGACGTTGAGGGAGCCAAAGTCAAAACCAGGGGTAAAATGCACCAGTACAATGTGGGTGCTCCCTTTGAAAGGATCGCCGTCGACATCGAAGGACCGTTTCCGGAAACTGAAAGCGGTAATCGTTATATCCTGGTTATTGCCGATTACTTCAGCAAGTGGCCCGAGGCATTTGCGATCCCAAATCAAGAAGCGAAAACCATTGTCGACCAGATAGTGGACCACTGGGTGTGCAGGTTCGGAGTGCCAATGGAATTACATTCCGACCAAGGAAGAAACTTCGAGTCGAAGATATTCCAGGAAGCATGCGCTGCAATTGGACACGTACCACACCCCTTCATCCACAATCAGATGGAATGGTGGAACGCTTCAACAAGACACTAAAAGAACATCTGTCCAAAGTAGTGGACGAGAATCAACGGGATTGGGATCGGCGAATACTTTTATTCCTCATGGCCTACCGAATCGCTATTCACGGTACAACTGCGTACACTCCATCTGAAGTTTTATTTGGACGAACTGCCAGGCTACCCAGTGAGCTTAAATTCGGATTTCCCACTGAAGACCCAACATGCGAGGAGGACTACGTGGTTGACCTTAGAGAAAGGACTTATGACATCCACCAGAGAACCAGAAGCAATATAAAAGTTGCAAGCGACCGCATGAAGACGAGGTACGATGCGCGAGCAACGGCACCCGAGTTCAATGAGGGAGATCTGGTATGGCTCTACAACCCACATCGTAAAAAGGGAAGATCGCCGAAGCTTCAGAAGGACTGGGAAGGTCCCTACCAAGTTGTAACGCGAATTAATAATGTCGTATTCCGAATCCAAAGAGGACCAAGAGCGAAGATGAAAGTTGTCCATGTTGAGGGCCTACATCGCTACCACGGAAGCATTGATGACGTACTTGTTCGGGACAAACAAAACTAAGAGGGGGGCAATGTTATGTGGCGACAAGAAAAAAAAACAACTCGCAGCAGTCCATGAATGCACCCATCGATTCAATCTACAAACGCACCCGCTCGATTCACTAAACAAACATACCCAACTCTCATTCCAGTCGTCTGACAGCAGCTTCATATTCGAAGTTCGAATTTCGATTTTCCCTCCTTGGAATTCAGCGGAGGACTACCAATGGAAAATTACCAAAGGGGGTATGGAATGTACTAGAAGGTGCTTAATTTTGTATAAATACACGGGTGGCAGGCTTGTACGAGACAGTTATATTTTAAACGTGGACTTGTGAAAATCGGTAATAAAGTAAAAGGTGATTGAGTTGAAATAAAGTGTTGAATTCTAAATAGTAAAGTTGAATAACAGTGTGATCTGAGTTTAAATAAGTTTGTTTGATAAATAAAGTGTTTCTTTGTGCGATTATAAAAGTGAAATTGAGTTTTATTCAACGAACCCCAGGCCGAAAATATTACAGTATAAAGCCGCGTTGTCACAAGCAACGTAAAACAGGAACAGAAACAGATTCTCATACATTAGTAACTGAAACCTAAGTTCGCTGAATTCTTGTTGCGTTTCTAATGTATGAAATTCTGTTTCTGATATAACACTTGTGTCAAGTTGGTGAAATGTCATTTTACTCTTGCATAGCTTTTACTTCGCAAATCCAACGCCAGATAAACTTCAAAATCAAGCAGTAGCAAAACGTGTATGGCTGTTCGGATATAAGGCTGGATGCCACTTTGGCATATTTGATGTACCTAAGAAGAAAAATGCAGCAAACATTTTTCTTCTTACGTCAAATATGCTAAAATAGCATGCAGTCTAATTTAAGCTCAAGAAACAAATTCAGGAGAAAACGCCCTGTTTCTGGATGGCCAACCGAAAAGACTATTAAATATACGCAAATGTGCACTGGCCTTAATAAGCAATTTTGGCTCAAATTCTACTTTTCTCGCATTTTGAGCAAAAATTCATGCACAGAACAACTACACCTGAAAAGGCACATCGACATATGTCAAAAATAAATCAAGCGCCGATAACGAAAACGAATATTTTTTGCTGAAAATTTGTGTTATTGTGATTTTAGTTTGTTTGCTAAATTACCTAATTATTTAAAAAGGCTAATAAAAAAGAATACCACATAAACGATTTACCGAAGCAGATGATATTTGGAGAATTTAATAGGTGAAAGACTGAAGTAACCATAACTTGTCTTTTGGCCATTGATACCGCCCAAACATGCACCTTCGCGAACAAATCAAAATCGACATTGTAAGTAACGCTAAACTATTCTGACAAAGTTTTTAATTTAGGACAATATTACGACGTGTCTAGGAATGGGGACATGAACGTCTAGTTCGATCACAACAAGTTGTCGAAATTCGCCCCTATGACATAGAATCATGGTCAGTACTGCTACGCGAGGCTCAAACCCGCAACGTAAATGAGGTGCGATCCCTATACGAGTCTTTGGTAACTGTTTTCCCGACGACCGCCCGCTACTGGAAAATTTACATCGAGCAAGAGATGAAAGGACGAAATTACGAGCGCGTCGAAAAGCTGTTCCAACGTTGCTTGGTTAAGATCCTGAACATTGATTTGTGGAAGCTTTATTTGACCTATGTTAAGGAAACCAAAGCCGGTTTGAGTACACACAAGTAAACAGAATAGTTAGTTGATTGGTAAGGGGTTGCTAAATTAAAGTTTAATTTTAGAGAGAAGCTTGCTCAAGCTTATGATTTTGCTCTGGAAAAAATCGGAATGGACTTGCATTCCTTTTCAATTTGGCAAGACTATATAAACTTTCTAAAAGGTGTAGATGCAATTGGAAGCTATGCGGAGAATCAAAAAATCACTGCTGTCCGTCGTGTCTACCAAAAAGCTGTGGTCACGCCAATCATTGGAATCGAAGCCCTGTGGAAGGATTACATTGCATTTGAGCATAACATAAATCCGATTATCTCGGAAAAAATGAGTGTGGAAAGATCAAAGTTTGTTTAATATGGTTTTGTTATATTCATAATGTAACGCCATTGGCTTTTAAAGGGACTACATGAATGCTAGGCGAGTAGCAAAGGAATTGGAAATTATTACTAAAGGCTTAAACCGAAACCTACCCGCCGTACCACCCACCCTTTCTAAGGAGGAATCAAAACAGGTAAAAGAGTACGTACAGTGCTGGAATGTTTCTTTACTTATTTGTTTTGATTACAGGTTGATGTCTGGAAAAAGTTTATTGGCTTTGAGAAATCAAATCCTTTGCGTTCCGAGGACACTGCCCTTATAACACGACGCGTGATGTTTGCAACAGAACAGTGTCTACTTGTGTTAACCCATCATCCAGCTGTATGGCATCAAGCTGCTCAGTTCTTAGATCAGAGTGCAAAAGTTTTAGCTGAAAAAGGAGTGCGTATAAATTTTTTACTTCTTAGCTGGCATATAGTTTGATCAAAAGATACACGCAACATCGATGACAAATTTACTTGCTTTCGCAAGACTGTCGATTCAATCGGTGTTTGTACAAAAAACTCCAAGAAGTCCTTAATAAAAATATTAAAGGGATGAAAGCATAATTTCCGCTTCAATCGGAACAAGCAGCAAGTACGAGTGATCGTAGTCTTTGAATCGCAAATACATTAACCTAAGCCCAAAATTGGTCCGTACGAGTTGAAATTTTTAAAAGCTTAAAAAAAAGGGTGAAAACTAAATGCACATTTTTAACTTCTCATTTTTAACTTCTCATAAGCTATACGCTTTATAATGATAGCTATTACTTGTAATAGCAATTCGCAAGTCTTTGATCATGCTACAGCCAAAAAGTTCTACCAAATAATATTTCTTTATAGCAAAGCACGTCAATTGTACAACTGCATCCGCCTTAGTAAATCTACTAAGCTCGTCAAAAATGCAACTTTTTTTTAGCTCTAGTTATATCTTTAAATACCGAATAAAAAAACTCTTCGCTGTAAAGCGACTGCTTTATCAAATGTACCCGACTCTTTTTTTTACCAGACAAAAAGGTCGGTTGGTCGTCGTATCGATGGGATTGTATTGAAAACTGTTAATATTTTTCGTTGAATTCGTTGCCTCAATGAAAAGGCTATTATAATAAATATGATATAGGAATGCCAAAAGTATAATTACTTAGCCCAACGCGTTACAGCAGTGTACATTTTTTAAAAGCGTTGAAATTGCTTAGACAGTGTAAACGTTTGCTTAACTTTGATTCATAGTCGATTTTTTATTGCATGATATTATTTCACATCTCTTTTTCATGCCTTGATTGCCATCTATTACTTAATTTAAGTCTGGTCTTAATTCTTTTGTAATCCAAGTACACAAGTTGTGAAGCCTCCAATTTCAATCGAAACTCAAGTTTTAAAAAAGATATTCTTTTAATTCTAATTTAAAAAAAGCAAATCCCCTGATGAGAGTAAATTTTATAATTAAATTTACTTAAGTTTATTATTTTCAGTTAAATGGAATAAGTTTATTCATCAGTTAAGTGGACCAGTTTCTTAGTAATCCTAAAAAACGCCGGCAATTCTTCTATATTTTCGAGGGCAATATGATGAGTTTTCTTCAAATTCTTTGAGCTTCTTAATTATTCTTCCTTCTTTAGAATAGAACGATTCACTTGCGTTTTCTTAAAATCATTAAAAGATCACTGTATAAACTCCTTCCGAATTCCCCTTGCATTCAGAGAAAACTATTTAATTCCTACCGAAAGTATATTAAGTTTAATGCATAGTTTGTAACGCAGTAAACCTTTTATAGGTGTAAATGAGACCGACAGGAGAATCGATTAAGCCATATCCGTCCGTCTGTCCGTATGTAAACAACTTTTAGGCCCCAAGGTTGATGAATGAACTGGAATCCAGTCCTTCAGATCAAGTTTGAAACATAGTTGAATCCGCCCACAGACACGCCCACTACAGGCCTGTGTGTGCGAACATCTCTAATTTTTAAAAATAATTTTTTTAAGTTTTAGCTGTGGCATTGTTTTTAATTGTCTTTGAGGTAGCAGAACAGATTTTTAAAATTTTGTTTTTGTATTTATATAATATATGCCTCCGACCTATATTTACTTTTGTGGGCGTGACTTTAAAAAGGTGTTCTTATTTAGTTAAAAAGGCGGTGTTTTAGAATAAATGTAAAAACAACATTTTTTCCTAAAAAAAACACCCCCTGAAAGTAGGCGGAGCTCAATGCTTAGTATGTAACAAACTTAGCAAATGTTAATATGTATCTGTTATATTTGTCATATCGATTCAGAATGAATTTTCCGAGAAATTAGGTTATTAAAGATTTAACATTTTAAAAGTGGGTATGGTTGATGGTGTGGGCAGTCCAATTTTTGTCTAACTTTGTCTAATTTTGTCTAAAGCTTCGGGCCACTATTGCTTTGCACCAAAATTTGAGGTCGTATGCCTTGTCTATCTTGACCAAAAGGCAATTTTAAATATAATGTGAATTTGAGGTTGTCTGACATCCAAGTCAATTGTGGGCGTGGCTGTATGCGGTTCGTATGAATTTTCATACTTTGTACAGAATAAGAACCAAAATTCCCTTCAAGTTTTAGCTTCCTAAATCAATTTTAAAGGCCTAAGAACTTCACACATACGGACAGATACACGGACAGTGATTGTCGCCACCTTTATTATATCTTAAGACTATCAGGTATTACTAAGATCACCAATGTCATCTAAGAAGTTCTCTCTTTAGATAATTTTGTACTTCATTTTTATACTTCACTATCGATGTTTCTTGAAGGATAACCTTTTTCTTATCAGTCTTATTATTCTTTTCTTGGCCAAATACATGATCAAAATATGCATTTGTTGAATTTTTAATAACGAAATACAAACCCAGCGATGCGCTTCCTAAACCGGCGCTCTTTACTGTGTTTTCTTGTTATAATATATGTTTTACATAGATAGTTTTTATAACTTATATTGAATTCATAACATTACTATATGCTTCCTCAAATAAACAAAAAAAAAAAAAATCAAATAGGACGTACAAGCATCGAAGATCTTTGGTGACGAATGCGCCAACATTTTGGAACGTTCTATCAGCGGAGTGCTTAATAAAAACGCGTTGCTGTATTTTGCGTTTGCCGACTTCGAAGAGGGTCGCATGAAATATGATAAGGTCCATCAGATGTATAATAAATTTTTATCTATACCAGATATTGATCCAACCCTTGTGAGTACATTGGCATTAGTGAAAATATTATTCATTCAAATAATTGTTTTTTAATTTACAGGCTTATGTGCAGTACATGAAATTCTCTCGTCGTGCTGAGGGCATTAAGTCTGCACGTGCGGTCTTTAAAAAAGCCCGCGAAGACGTTCGCAGTCGGTACCATGTGTTTGTGGCTGCAGCTTTAATGGAATACTACTGTTCCAAGGATAAAGACATTGCGTTTAGGATTTTCGAACTCGGTCTTAAACGTTTTGGCGGAAGTCCCGAATATGTTATGTGTTATATTGACTATTTGTCACATTTAAATGAGGATAATAACACAAGGGTACTCTTTGAGAGAGTTCTCTCTTCGGGCGGGCTTACACCAAGTTTGTCTGTCGAAGTGTGGAATCGTTTTCTTGAGTTTGAGTCAAATATTGGAGATCTGTCTAGTATTGTTAAGGTGGAGCGGCGGCGGAGTGCTGTACTGGAAAATGTTTGTTGGAAACCAATAAGTGCTAACAAGCCGTGCTGATTTTGTGTCTGCTATTTTTCAGCTCCAAGAATATGAGGGCAAGGAAACGGCTCAACTTGTTGATCGATACAAATTCCTTGACCTATATCCCTGTTCTAGTGTCGAATTGAAATCAATTGGATACACAGAGGTAACTTATTATTTATTCTCGTATTTGCATTAACAAAATAATTGTTTTTAGACTAATGGAATAATGAGTGGCAAACCAAGTAACGCCTCACAAGCGGAACCTATTGTCGAACAGACGGTTAATCTTCCACGTCCAGATTTCTCGCAGATGATTCCATATAAGCCCAAGGCTAATGCATATCCCGGTGAACATCCACTGGATGGCGGAACCTTCCCACAGCCACAAGCATTAGCTGCCTTATGCTCACAGCTACCACCACCAATTTCATTTCGAGGCCCATTTGTTGCGGTTGATATGCTGATTGACATCTTTAATCGAATTCAGTTACCAGATGGTTTGTTTGAGTACAATCATTTGACTCCCCGAGAAAATAATAATAATTTCGCTTGATTTTAGCTCAACCTGTTCCATCAGGTGATCATGGAAGCGATGTTCGGCTGTTTGATTTAGCTAAGTCCGTTCACTGGATTGTAGATGATAGTACGTACTCCGGCGAGGCAGGCTTAAAGAGAAGGCGCATGTTGCCAGGTGGAGACGATAGTGACGACGAAACACAAGCACCAGCACCACCTGTAAACGACATCTACCGCCTGAGGCAGCAAAAACGATTTTCAAAATAATTTGGACTAACTATCCAAACATTATTTTTTCGTATTAAATTGAAATAATTAAATATATCATATTGAGTACCTTTAAAAAAGTTTTTGTTTTTTGTAAGGGTCGTAAGAATTGAATTTGGAAAATATAAGGGCAACGAGTGCAACTTCGCGCTACGGTTAACTTTTGCCTGTAATAAATTGGGATTACCAAAAAAATCATTTGTCAGTTGATGTCATTTCAATACAGTGCTTCTCTCAAATAACCTTAATTTACTTTTGTTTACATTTTTCTTTTAATTACTTTAATTCATTAATTTAAGGTTTCAGGCAAATAAACACCAAATCGAATGGATGGCAGTTTTCATGACAGCCCACCTCTAATAACCGAAAGGCTACGATTCATTTTATGTGTTGAAAAAACCACTCAAAAACAAAATGGGAAAATTTTGCAGGTTGTTAAGTCAAAATCACTAAAACCGACGAACTTTCGGAAAAACCACAAAATTTAGCCATTAATTGCAACTCGACTAGCTTTAATAATTGAAAGTGACACTAGGTTAGGTTAGGTTGATGGATGCCCTTTTGACAATAGTCACGGCTTCACTTAGACCAGCAGTTGGGTCCATTGTGTCCATTGGGAACCTTCTTAATACCTGGAACGAAAACAGAAATAGACCGCTGTTAGAAGCTCAGAGTTCCGCCCTCTTGGACCCATCCGGATTTGTATACAAATCTTAGGAGGTCCTTTAGATCTACATTATTTAGATCTTCGAGCTCGTTGAAGAAGTAGCTGCCGAGGATACTACGCCTGATGCTGTTTAGGGCTGGGCATTCGCAGAGCAGATGACGAACAGATTCAATTTCTTCAACGTCCCTGCAGCTTCTGCAGTAATCGTTATGCGGTATGCCTAGCCGCTCAGCGTGTAGACCCACAGCGCAGTGCCCCGTGAGGATTCCCGTGAGTACTCGGATGTTCCTGCGGGCTAGTCCGATCAAAAATAGTGATCTCTTTTTGTTTACCGCTGGCCATAGCTCCCTTGTGTGTCTGCACGTATCAAGTTCTGTCCAACGTAGATTGGTTCTACTCAAGGATTCAGTTTCTAACCTACGTGCTATCGAACTCAGCGGGACTCTTATGGATTTGAGGGCTAGAGATGCATTCATTCCAGACCCAAATCTCGCAAGCTTGTCCGCTTCTTCGTTTCCCGATATATCGGTGTGACCTGGCACCCAACACACAGTTACAGTGTTGCCAAGTGATAACTCGTCCAGAGTTTCCCTGCATAGTTTCACAGCCCTTGACTTTACCACGTCTGATTCCAAGGCTTTAATTGCCGCTTGGCTATCAGAGTATATGGTGATGGTCTTGTTTGCGGGGCCGTATTTCTTCAGCTCGGAGGCAGCTTCGATTATGGCTGCCAGCTCCGCCTGAAAAATGCTGCAGTCGTCATTGATTCGGAAAGATTTACCTAGACCCAAATCTCCACAGAAACAGCCCGCACCGGTTCCGACGTCCATCTTAGAGCCGTCGGTATATACGGCGATCTCGTCGTCTCCTGTAATGGTCTTATCTTCCCATTCACCTCTTTCAGGTATTCTGGTAGCGAATCTCCTGTTGAAGGCGAATGTCATAGGTAGGTAATCTGTGACTGGGGTGTTTGTGGAGGCAGCCCACTGAGTTTCCACAGAGGCGTGTCCATAAGATCTTGAGGACCACAGTCCGGATTCCCTTAGGCGAACAGCTGTTTTAGCTGCCTTGCTGCTGCAGTATATGTCCAAGGGGGTGAGGTTGAGTAGTACCTCCAGTGCCGCGGTGGGTGTGGTCCTTAGGGACCCTGTTATACCCATGCAGGCTGCCCTTTGAACTTTGGTGAGGCTAGAGAGATGACACTTTCTTTCCGTAGCCTTCCACCATACAACTGCACCGTAATTTAAGATGGGTCTTACAACCGTTATATACATCCAGTGTACCATGTTTGGTTGCAGTCCCCACATGCTTCCGAACGTTCTGCGGCAGGCGTATAGTGCCACGTGTGCCCGCTTGACACGATCTTCTATATTATCCCTCCAGTTGAGTTTGGAGTCTAATATGACGCCCAGGTATCTTACCGATCTGGATAACGGTAACTCCACTTCCCCCATTCTCGGGTTGCTGAAGGATGGAACTGCCCTTTTCCTTGTAAACAACACAACTTCCGTCTTAGAGGGGTTAATTCCCAGTCCTCGACCCTCTACCCATTTTTCAACAATGCGAAGTGCGTAGCTGAGTCGGTCACTGAGGATTGGTGGGAGTTTACCTGGGATCAGGATTGCTACATCGTCTGCGTATGCGCTCACAGTGAAGCCTTCCCTCTCCAGGGTTTTCAGCAATTCGTCCATTACCAGGGTCCATATAAGCGGATATAGGACACCTCCCTGCGGTGTTCCTCTGCTGACGTTTCATCTGCTGCATACTTCGCCTAGGTAGCAGTTTATCTTTCGTGTGCTTAACATGAGCCCGATCCAGTCGCATAGACTGCTATCTAGGTGGGCGTTTCTCAAGCTGCGCAATATCGCGTCTGCCTCAATGTTATTAAACGCCCCCTCTATGTCTAGAAAGGCACCCAAAGTGTACTCCTTGTGTTCCAGGGATTTTTCCACTACTGTTACTACTCTATGTAGTGCAGTGTCAACCGATCTGCTTCTCATGTACGCATGCTGTGATTTTGATAAATAGTTATCACCAATCAGCTCTCTCACATACACGTCAATAAGCCGTTACAACGTCTTGAGCATAAATGAGGACAGGCTTATGGGTCGATAGTCCTTTGCCGTAGAGTGGTTTGCCTTCCCTGCTTTGGGGATGAATATCACTCGGACTTCTCTCCAAGCTTTGGGAATATAGCACAGCTTTAGGCAGGACTTGTATACGTTACTCAACCATGGAATGATAGTTTCCCCTGCTTTTTGGAGCATTATTGGTCGGATGTTATCCATCCCTGGTGCTTTAAAGGGATCGAAGGAGTTGATCGCCCAGGCCAGCCTTTTTACATCGGTTATAGCCCTGATCTTTTCGTCCTTCATCTTTTTCCGCGAGCCTTGCGCTACTGTAGCGTAATCCTCATAGGTATCGAAGCACCCTGGGAAGTGAGTTTCCGCCAGTAAATCCAGCGTTTCCTTGTGTGTCGAGGTCCAATCGCCCTCAGTCTTCCTGAGTGAAGATAGCGGTATAGGCGCTTTTGATAAGACTTTTCTCAGTCGGGACGCTTCAGTTGTTGTTTCGATTGATTCGCAGAAATTCTTCCATGAGCTCCCCTTGGCGAATCTGATCTCCTTTTTCAGGATTCTAACGCTCTCCCTATAGGTCGTCCATTCGATGAGCCCCTCTTTTGCAAGGTTCCATCTGGATCTTGAGCTCTTGATGAGCTCCGCGATCTTGGAGTTCCACCAGGGAGGGCGTTGTTTCCCTCCTGTATTGCTGTTTGGGCAGGATTTTTCGAAAGAGCTGGAGATCATCCCGGTGATGTATTCGACTGTATCGTCGATCTCATGCGCGGTAGTAAGATCTCTGTCTGGGCAGGGGGAGATAGTCCTCCGCAGTTCTTTGTTGAACTTCACCCAGTTTGCTCTTTTTGGGTTTTTGAAAACTTTCCTAGCCTGCGAGCCTACCTGTATCTCAAAGAGTATCCAGCAGTGATCTGATAGTGATGCCTGCTTAGATACTCTCCAGTTCGTTACTTGAACAGAGCTGTTCTAAGACACGAAAGTTACGTCCAAGACTTCCCTCCTATTCGCTGTAATGAAGGTGGGATCATTGCCCCTGTTACATACTAGAAGGTTGGAGCTAAGGACAAAATCAAACAGAACCTCGCCTCTGGCGTTAATGTCTGAGCTTCCCCAGATCGTATGATGGGCATTGACATCACAGCTTAAGACTAAGTTCTTCTTACCTTGTTCGGACGCTGTCACTAGCGTCTTCAGAGATTCCGGGGGGACCGAGGTACCGTCGTCAAATGGCATGTAGACCGACGCTACCGTGTAGTTCTCGTCCGTCCCTCTAACCTCCACCACCGTTAGGTCACCTGTGCAGAAATGAGATAACATTAATACATGAACGTTCTTATTTGCTACAATACAGGTTCTCGCCTTACCTTTATTTTTTACATTATACAGTGAGAAATTTTTCGACCCTAATCCTAAAACCCTGTTCTTTTTGTCAATCCAGGGTTCTTGGATTAGGGCTAGGTCCATCTGTTCCCTCTCGAGGAACAGCCTCAGGTTGGCTGTGGCAACCCTACTGTGATGGAGGTTTATTTGGATCACCTTCATCATTGTTCTCCACCTCCAACGCAGTGTCCGTCGCCTTCGTTGCTTCCGCAGTCCGCTTAATCAGCTTGAGGGTTACCTCGCTAGCTGCAAAGGACAACAGAAGCTGTTTTTCCGCTGTTAGGTTCCCGGGCAGGTCGCCGAAGGCGACAAAATAGCCCCTGAAACCATTTCTCGGCTCTTCCTCGCTTATAATTTCCCAATCCTGCATCGGAATTTGGGGGTTTTGTGCTTGCAGCACGCGGAGGATGTCACCTTTAACTATTCCCATTTCCGGAATAGTCAGCCTACCCTTTGCCCTGTTTGGAACCTGGTCTATTGGAACGGCTTTAAGTTCCGCACCATCCCAAAGCTGTAGTCCTTCCACTACTGTCTTGGCAAAGTCATTTGAAGCTTGGTCCTTGCAGTCGATGTACGTAATGCCTTTAGACCATTTCATTCTGCCGTAGGTCGGGGCACTAGTACCCGTGTTTTTCAGAATGTGGCTGATGATAGCTGCCCCGAGGGCTTGCTCAATCTTCCTGCCACACTCAACACTGTACTGCCCGCTTGGTTTCTTGGAGTCTACTACAGCAAGCTGTAGTGGATTCCTTGTCACCTCGCTATACTGGCCCGCCCGGCTCGTACTTGGCTTGCTGGGACTTCCCACTGTGGTGGCGCCCCATTTCGCCTTCTTCGGCGTCCTTGAAGTGTCCTCAGAAGATCGTGTTCTCTTCGAGGCGAACGCTTCTCTTCTATGCCTTCCGGCATTGCCTTTCTGCAACCCGCTTGGGCCCGGTTTGTCACTGGGTCCATGGGTTGCAGTTCCTCTTCCGGTAACAGGCTTTCTGTTGGTTCCGAGGGATGTCCTAGTAGCGGCATCGTCCCTCGGCCTTCCAGATTTTCCCGATTTACCACCCGTACCTTTAACTGAACGAGCTGCCTTAGGCGTAGGCCTCGTGGCAACGTCGTTAGCTATGGTCTCCCGGGCCCACTCAAGGGAAGATAGTTCCTTCTGAGTGAGGGAAGATTTTTCTTTAGCTGTTAAGATGCCATAAATATGCTTGGCCTTCTTAAGCCGCCTCTTTCTCTCCAGGCCGGGAGTGGTCCTTCTGGCCTTGCTCCCGTGCTTGGTCTCCTTTTTTTGGCCGGATTTCTCTTCGGAATCATCGGAGTGTTCAGCGAGTAGCTCTTCCTCCCTTTCCATTGAGATATCCTCAGTTTCGATCAAACTGGCTGGTAGTACCACGTTTGGATCGCACGGAACCACCGGTATGGTGTCGTCCGTGTTTTTGGCACATAGCGTGCCCTCCCCCTCATCCTTATTTGTTTTAGTTAGTTCGGATATTTTGGTCCCACCATAATGGCCGGAAAGGGTGGTCCACCCCGGCAGAGCCGCCATACCGGGGTAAGGCTATGGTTTATCTGCAGGTCTTCGCCTAGGCACCTGAGAGAGCTCGTTAGAGGCTGGTTTAACCCCCAGCCTTGCATCCTTCGGCACGGTTTGCAATATGCTCACACCACCACTGGAGTCAGGTTTGGCAGGACTTAGTTCGTCGCTCCTCAGCCGACCCACGCCGGCTGAAAATCCGCAACTTAAGCCCCCACACCGGCGTCATAGAAGATGACGCACTCGACAAGGCGCCTGCCACGCGGGGGAAAGTGACACTAAAATAGCTCTCAGCTGAAATTAATCACAAAATGTTGATGATCACTGTGATCATCACCTTACGGGATCTCGAAAGGAAAAATTTGATGATCAGCTATCAGTTTTCACCTTACAGGATTCCACTCCAGCACAACAGTTGCCAAACTTGAAAATCTTCATACAATTAACATTTTGTAATCGGATTACCTCTTTACTCCCCAATTTCTTACATAATTTCTATTTTTGAAATTATGTGGGAAAACTTAATTTCCGTTTCCATAGAAATAATTTTGAAAACATCACTTGGCTTTGTCATCGGTTATCCAAGGAATTATTTGATCTCTATGTAACTAGATCCCTTTACAAACCTTCATTCGTCTAATACTTTAATACGCTAGTCAATTTTGGTTCTCCCATCTTAAAGTATGTAAAAGTGTGAAGGCTTGAAAACATAGTTTTATTGAACTTAAAAGCAGCTCAAAATATGTGAAATAAGTACATAAAAAGACACATAAGATATTTCAATTTCGCTGCAAGATGGTCGTGGGCTGAAAATTCAAATCAATTAATTCTAATATAAATTTTAGTTTTTAGTCCAACTTAAAAAATTGGAACATTTTTCTACTTTTATTATTTATTTGTTTTTATTTCCTTGCAAAGAGGATCCATAATCATGTAATTTGATCGCTTTTGCTTCATATAAAATACTTTGGTGTACAATATATCCTTACACATTATATATTTAATTTTTATTGGCGTGTATAAATACCATTAAATATTTTATAAATTATATATATGTAATTCTTCTCTTTTAAAAATTTGTATTATATTTTTAATCTTTAAATTCGTTACTTGCTCCTGTGTATCACAGGCAAAAAAAGAAAAATATTACTCAAAAAATTATCTTTCAAAAAGACTGTTTTCTTGGTAAAATAATTGCGTGCCTACTTATATAAATAACTAATCGAAAAAGATGTGCAATAAATACGGCGAACTGGAAGATAAAATGTTTTAGTTCTAAAAACTATGTTCAAGAAGTTGTAGAAATGGCGAAAAAATATTTGGCATCAGCAGAGGCATCGGGTAGTTCATTTTGTAGATGGTATTTGTGCAAATGCATTGGAAATCACTAAATCGTGCTCAAAATTATAACATAACGATGATGGCCCAAAATGCACCTATTCATTTTATTTATATCTGTTCCGGATTCCAAACAAGTGGAACTACATTTAAGTTCTGAGCATTGTGAATACAAACACTCTAGAGTTGCATAGTCCGAGAAACAATTAACGGTCCTTATTTTTTGTATGTGATCAACACTAATCAGAAGGATAAACAATTTTCAAAAGATTCGTTTAATTAGAAAAGAATTCCAACGTGTCTCCAAAGGACGTTTGTGGGCTGAAATGACTTCGTGTGGTGGCTTATACGGAGGAGAATTGCATGGTTTAGAACACCATCAAACTGTTTAGGATTTTTAAAAAGATTTTTTTTTTTACAAACGCTGCATTTAATAATTGAATGATTTCATTGTTTAGGATTTCAAATCAAAACGGTGCACTGTGAAATCGAACCCATTCACAGTGGACGTTGACCCTTTCGTGGAAACGTTTTTTCTGTTTGGATTTTATATGGACTGCTACAGCGCAAACATGGAGGGGAACGTTTCAGATTGAAAAAAAAAATGTGGACATAAGGGCAAATGTTCATCCTTTCTTGATTCTTCCCTGATGGACCATCTGTGGCAATACATAAAGAAGTTCAAGTACTCGGAATATTTTCTCAATATAAAAAGATCTAAAATATTAAGTCAAACATATAAGATTCTACGACTACCAGTTACATCATTCATAATCTTCGAATTGAAGATTATTCAAAACTATTGAAAGCTTTCGAATATGATGAAATCTGACTAAACAAGAGAGTGTGCAACATCACTGAAGTTGATCGCAGAAATGCGAATACTGGCGAAACTCCCCGCCAGCGTTGATCGCCCCTTTCAGAACTTATTATGACTTGACTGGTCGTAAATGATTGAAATTCGAAACGGCAAGTTCCCTGTGAAGCATGGACTCTGTCAAAGGCGGATGAAAACACTTTAGGCTGCTTCGAGAGGAAAATTCTTCGGACGATTTACGGTCCCGTCTGCATAGACGGAGAGTGGAGGAGGAGATATAACATCGAACTGTACGGGCTGTACAGGGATACCGACCTAGCCAAAAGAGTCAAAACACAACGTCTACGATGGCTGGGTCATTTAGAGCGGATGGACACCAACGCCCCGGCCCGGAAAATCTTCGAATCCACACCGCAGGGACGACGCGGTAGAGGAGCACCGAGACTCAGGTGGCGCACGCAAGTGGAAGGGGACCTCAGCCAACTTCGCGTGCGAAACTGGAGACGGCTAGCTAGAGACAGAGCTGGCTGGCGAAGCTTGTTGGCCGAGGCCCAGGTCCACCCCGGACTGTAGCGCCACCTTAAGTAAGTAAGTAAGTAAGTTCCCTGTGAGTTAGTCGAATTTCAATTTATTGGACCAAATACTAACTCTCACTTGAACCAGGCTGTAGTTGAGAAAATAAATGAGAAATTATTAAGTAGGTCCAGTTAGAGATTCGTTTAAGTTGAGTCAGAGAAGTAAAGCTCGAAAGAGAAGTAAAGCTCGCATATAGATATGACAAACTTTGAGATTGACCCTTAAGAAAGGAGTCCTCAACTGTCTTATTTAATAAAAACCAGAATGGGGCATCGATTATTGATGCACCATTGCTAAACTTCCGAAACATTGTCTTCAGTTCTGCTATTGAGATAACTTAATACTATTTCATAAAAATATTGCTTGGCAGTGTGAAAGTAAGGTAGAGAGCATAAATATCTCTTCCGATAGATTGGTCATGTGTTGTGGTGTTGCAATTAAAGTTGGCGCAAAAACCGTGGCCAGGTTGTGTTCGTTCATTTTGTTGACGGCATAATGCGAAGCAACTCTGGAAGTAGTAATCAAGGCGTGCTAAGAACTCTAAAAATTTACCTATAATAAATACCTTTTTAGATGCTCAGCCATAAATTTTAAGCAGTTATAGTGCGCCTGGGGCAGCTGCTTTGCAGCATCCCTCATCATTTGAATTTGCTCCGAAAACACCTTGCACCTGGTAGAATTCATAAAAGCTGGGTACGATTGGTAAGTAATAAGCGGCACCGGCAGTAAACGCAAGTATAATTTTAACGTTCCTGCAATGACGTTGATGTTTCCGTAGGCCATTTCCGACATATCAGTTTTCTCTCCGTCGCGATCTAGGGCAAGCTTAAGAGCTTCGATTTCATCGGCGAAGCCAGAGACTCGATATATACCCTCTTGCAACATTCCGCGGCACTCAACCTCTTCAACGCATCGTCGGATCACAAACGGGATGGTACACTGATGAGCAGTGACAAGAGTCGTCAAATCTGTTCCGAAAACACCTCGGATTCTCTTCAAATCTGGAACACACTTGGCTGGAACCAACTCGGAGCATTTATTATGTGCTGTAAATCCGCAATCTTCACATTTTACACCCTGTGCAGTGAATCCCCAAAGGAAGTTTGCACAAAATTCACACCAGTTGAGTCCCTTAAAAGTATGAACTTTAAAGGTGTGAGTCTTTTCGTATACGACAGGTAAAATATCGGTTTCATTTGGAGTACTCGCCGACGCAGCCACACTCAAGTCTTCGCCTTTGATCGACTTCCGAATATCATTAGAAAGCGCACGCAATTTTCTTCTGTTTAGGGTCATGTACGGGCTTTGTTGGTAGCAATTCTTGGTCTGCTGCATCATCTCTTGTATTATTGGGGCCGCGTGTAGTTGCATGTAAAAATTAACCAATCCATCCGCCACCAGATCATGTATTGTCTCATACCTCTTTAAAGTCTCTTGCAGGAAGTGTCCCTCGCCGGGTTTATGGTAGACTTTGTAGTGTTTTGTTCTATCGTTGAATCTTACGCTCAGCGTGTAATATCCCTGTGCCTTGGGACTCCTCCGCATCAAATAGGTCCCATCTACAGTGTTTGCAAGCAGTTTTTCGACTTCTTGGTGACCCATTAAGCCGTGGTATTCATAGCCAAAACATGAAGGAGTGTCTTGAAGCTCTTGATTTCTTAGCAACGCTTTTGGTGTCGGTGCCTCCAGTTGGATTTTGTAAACTAATTTAATTAATCGCATTGTGTATCAAATGCTTGCTGAGGGCAAATCACAAAGAAATCACTCACGTTCTGGCTTCCAGACTTTGTGCACTGGGGAGCTGGGTTCCAAGAGCTTTCGACCACCGGACATGACCGCAAGCAGATAATTTGCCGTGAGTATAGTTGTCTTCGTTTGTTTATTTCATAAATTACTCATTTTCAGTGGGGAAACACTGAAGGAAAATGCAAAACGGAAAGAAAATAAAATAAAATTTTCTGCAGAGACCCTTACTAGCTCCAGAAAGAAATTCCAACACATAAACGAATACAAATTTATATACTATAACAGATGTCAGATAGCATCTGACAGCTGGCGGAACTATTTTGTGATTGTGAATGAGTCTGATCGTTATTTCTACATGAGCGCACTAGCTTTTATAGTACTTGGGGCCCATATTAAATATGCAATGTTATTATTTACATTATAACGTAATTTTTAACAATGAAGTTCATTCTAAGAATTTCAAAGCTGAAAATCATTAAGTTGATTAATTATGTTTGAGTTTCATTAGACCTTTTTATACGCCATCCCATAGGATAGGAGGTATATTAAGTTTGTCACATAGTTTGTAACACGGTGAAATAATAATGGTAGACCACCAAACCTTAAGGACATATGATCAAGACTGAATTCTGAATTGAATAAGCTATATCCGTCCATCCGTCTGCACAGCACATGCTTTTAGGCCTTCGATTTTGAGCTGGGGTGCTGAAATTTCGTGCGTAAAGCAGAAGCAGTACAAGTGCAAACATTTTTGAAGTCCATCTAAGGACACGCCGACAATCGCTCTAAATGTGCAACTACCTCCAGAGATTTCAAAATTGTAAGACTTCTTGATTGTAAGATTCTAAAAGGCTGAAATTTGACATCTAGCATCTCCTAATGAAAGTAAGACGAAAAAAAAAATGCAATTGACAAACCTTCTCCAGTAGGCGTGGCTTTTATTTTAAGGGTAAATTTTCAAATGCAGTTTACTGAATATTTTTGCTCCAAATTGGAAAAATGTTGCGTAATATTTTATGTAGAAAACACTTAGTTCTTACAAGACTTTGGCTCACGCCCACATTTGGAGGCAGAATTGGAAAAAAACCTAACATTTTCCAGAAAAACGTAATTTCTATTGGCCTTGAGCCTAATTTAGGAAAGCATGAAACAAAAAAGGAGCAGGTTAAGTAAACGAGACTTCAGTCCAGATTTCGTTCTTATAAGGTTTTTAACCGATTTTTTAAAAATATTGAATTTGAACCAAAAAAATTGCTTTGTTACGTACATTTAAGCGTAACTTGGAAAAATCTGTGAAAATATCTCATAATTGATAGTTTGTAATTAGGAGCGGTTGGACCACGCCCCTTTTCGAAGTTTGCATTACTTATAAAATTACAAAAAATAATGCCATCAGCATTTTACGATGATGCATTAAGATGCATTAAGATGAAATGCTTTTTATAAATGTAGCTTGTTGCCAGTTCAGAGGAGCACAGTCTTATCAGCATTTAGCTATCTTACTCCTTTTCCTTTTTATATGAAACAAAAAATCATCTTATGTAGGAAGATCACATTGTTGCACAAGGTGAAATATCTTAAGTCCAAAAAAATGTTGTGCTCAATCGAATCAACAGATTCTAAGCAGATATAAGATTATTCTATTTAGGTAGATTGTTATAATTGTAAAAATGCAAAATATCTTAAGTTCAGTTAAAATAATTTGCCACGTGTAAACAGAATGTAAAATTTTTCTTAAGTCGTCTTAAGATAAAATGCGTCGAAAAATTTCGAAAAAGTGTGAAAAGGCAAACCATCCTATGTTGACATAAGACGTTTCCATGACTCTAAAACCGCTACTTTGCTTCCCCTAAGTAGACACAAGATAATTTACCTTTTGCAAAAAATAAAAAAATAAAGGAAATAACGATGACATAAGATACATTCACTGACATTTTGGGGTATATTCTCATCAGAGTACCTACGTGCGTTTTCACCGCGCTTGAAGTAAAATTGGATATCTTTTTACACGGAGGAGGCATGTCATATTTAATATTTCTCTAGTTAAAATTGCGTTTTATCTTTAAGTTGCGTTTCCGGCTCCGTTCACGCTTTATTCGTGGCTAAGAGACAATTTCAGCAGGAGCAGTCGAGAAGTGAGACATATAAAAAGACTAGACAATAGTTTCCGTTACCTTGCATTCACAGTTTTCAGCGTCTAAGTAACTAAAAACTTCTATTCAGTATCTGCTAGTCAGCAATAATTTTGAACAATTTGGACATAGGATCTTTCAGCATTCTTTCTTCTTTTGCAAGCCAACGAACAGCTATTTTCTAAGGTTAAACAGATGTTAAATTCGTTCTATGGCCCAGTCCCAAAACTATAAACAAGGTTTTTGTATGATCCCACCAAGCACGAATATATTTTTATCAATTTAAAGATATTCCAAGTAATTCCTAAATTGCAAAATTCTCGAAAAGGGAGAGTTTAGTTATTATCAGTATAGCAATCAACATTCTTAAATTTTTTGAGGGCGCCTTCAAAATGAAATTTATGTAGCAGCAAGCGAACTCAAACGGAGAAGCTTTTAAATGGACCTCTCAATGGAGCTCAACACATGCAGAGGACTTCGAAATATTAAATGCAAAGTAAAGAGGAATTGATTATAGTCTTTAAACATAAGTGATGTGAATACGGTACACATAAAAAGAAAATAGAGTGGCGCAACAGCTCGAGGTGAACCAGGGCTAAATTCTCAACCATGTTTGCTGTATGTTTCATTTTTCACAATACAATACGATAAACAGCCAACTAATTAGTGCTGAAAAGAAAAAGAACTTTGTAAATATGCTGGATTTGGTAATATCAAACTATCATGGTTTCTACTTATACTTTCATTTGCCGACCGATGATCAATCCGATCGTCATCCGCATCTGTCAGAAATTTTTGAGAAAGAAAACTGATTTTTGAACATTCGGTTTGTGCATTGTTCTTTAAAAACTACTATATATTAGTTTATATCATTATATCATCTATTAATATTTTTTTGCTGTTACCGTTACCTTCATAAGTCAAATGAGGGTTTTAAGTACAGCTTAATAATATGAAGGTGCTTTTAAAAATTTAAATTTTCAAAGTAAAAATAGTGAAATTTCATCTTATGTCCCATTTTCAAACTGATTTTTGAACATTCGGTTTGTGCTTTGTTCTTTAAAAACTACTATATATAAGTTTATATCATTATATCATCTATTAATATTTTTTTGCTGTTACCGTTAACTTCATAAGTCAAATGAGGGTTTTAAGTACAGCTTAATAATATGAAGGTGCTTTTAAAAATTTAAATTTTCAAAGTAAAAATAGTGAAATTTCATCTTATGTCCCATTTTTATTCAGGTAAGCATTTGCAATTCATCTTAAGTCGACTTTTAACGACCTAATGTCTTTTGAAAAAACAAGGCAAAGTATCTTATATCAACTTAAGGTTGTGAAAATCAATTATTATACGAATATTGGAAATAGGCAAACTATTCTAATATTTTCGGCCTGGGCTGGGGTTCGTCGAATAAAGCTCAATTTCACTTCTATAATTACACAATGAAACATTTTATTTATTAAACAAAACTTATTTAAATTCAAATCACACTGTTATTCAACTTTACTACATAGAATTCAACACTTTATTTCAATTTAATCACTTTGTACTTTATAACCGATTCTCACAAGTCCACATTTAAAATATAATTGTCTGTACGAGGCTGTCACCCGTGTATTTATACAAAATTAAGCACCTTCTAGTACGTTCCATACTTCCCCTTTGGTAGTTTTCCATTGGTACTCCTCCGCTGAATTCCAAGGAGGAGAAATCGAAATTCGAACTTCGAATATGACAGCTGCTGTCAGATTACTGGAATGACAGTTGGGTATGTTCGTTTTGTGAATCGATGGGTGCATTCAGCGACTCCTGTGTGTTGTTTTATTTCTTGTCGCCACATAACATTGCCCCCCGCTTAGTTTTGTTCGTCCCGAACAAGTACGTCATCATTGCTTCCGTGGTAGCGATGTAAGCGATCAACATGGACAACTTTCATCTTCGCCCTTGGTCCTCTTTGGATTCTGAATACGACATCATTGATTCGTGTTACAACTTGATAGGGACCTTCCCAGTCCTTCTGAAGCTTTGGCGATCTTCCCTTTTTACGATGTGGGTTATAGAGCCATACCAGATCTCCCTCATTGAACTCGGGTGCCGTTGCTCGCGCATCGTATCTCGTCTTCATGCGGTCGCTTGCAACTTTTATATTGCTTCTGGTTCTCTGGTGGATGTCATTGATCCTTTCTCTAAGGTCAACCACGTAGTCCTCCTCGCATGTTGGGTCTTCAGTGGGAAATCTGAATTTAAGCTCACTGGGTAGCCTGGCATTTCGTCCAAATAAAACTTCAGATGGAGTATATCCAGTTGTACTGTGAATAGCATTTCGGTAGGCCATGAGGAATAAAGGTATTCGCCGATCCCAATCCCGTTGATCCTCGTCCACGACTTTAAAGAGATGTTCCTTCAGTGTCTTGTTGAAGCGTTCCACCATTCCATCTGATTGTGGATGAAGAGGTGTGGTCCGTGTCTTCTGTAGTCCGATTGCTGCGCATACTTCCTGGAATATCTTCGACTCGAAGTTTCTTCCCTGGTCGGAATGTAATTCCATTGGCACTCCAAACCTGCACACCCAGTGGTCCACTATCTGGTCGACAACGGTTTTCGCTTCTTGATTTGGGATCGCAAATGCCTCGGGCCACTTGCTGAAGTAATCGGCAATAACCAGGATGTAACGATTACCGCTTTCAGTTTCCGGAAACGGTCCTTCGATGTCGAGGGCGATCCTTTCAAAGGGAGCACCCACATTGTACTGGTGCATTTTACCCCTGGTTTTGACTTTGGCTCCCTCAACGTCGCTTCTTGCACTCAGCCAATAAAAACCTTCCCGTACTTTCTCCAGGGCTTTGTTGATGCCCAAGTGCCCAACAGATACTCCATCGTGCATTTCTCGCAAAATTTCCTGCACTTTGGACCGTGGAACCACAAGCTGCATTTTAAAGGATTTTCTATCCGGCATTTCCCATTTTCTTCGCAGAACGCAAGGATTAGCTCAATGTCAGGGTATTCTTGTTGTGCGTTGCGAAGTTCCTCAGTACTCCAACCTTCTGCAGGTTCAGCTCTTACTCTCTGGACAGTACATTCGTCCTTTTCCTCCTGTCGCACGCAATGCTTACAATTGGGCTCACATGGTCTCCGGGATAATGCGTCCGCGTTGCAGTACAGTCTTCCTTTGCGATGTTGTATCTCGAAGTCATAAGCCTGCAATCGCTCGATCCATCTTGCGACTTGGCCCTCAGGATTTTTAAACTGCAGTAACCATTTGAGCGCGGCGTGGTCGGTACGCAAGATGAACTTCTGGCCGCTCAGGTACTTCTGGAAATGTTTCGTCGCCAGTATTAAAGCAAGGAGTTCTCGCCTGGTAACACAATAATTTCTCTCTGGTCGGGTAAGAACTTTACTGAAGTATGCTACGACTTTCTCCTGCCCATCGTGTAACTGCGACAATAATGCGCCAACACCCACATTGCTAGCGTCTGCATCCACAATAAATGTCTTGCCGGGGATGGGATAATTTAGTACCGGTGCTTCGCAAAGTCGCTGCTTCAGATGCTGAAAGCTTCTTTCGCCCTCACCTGACCATTTAAATTTTCTTCCCTTCTCCGTCGGCTGGTGCAACACTTTGCGATCCCGGCGAAATCTTCGACGAACCTCCTGTAGTACGTAGCAAGACCGAGAAAGCTCCTTAGCCGGTGTTTGTCCTTGGGAACTGGCCAACTTTTCACAGCTTCGATTTTCTCTGGATCTGTCTTCACTCCCTCCGTCGATATCACATGCCCCAGATACTTTACTTCGGCTCTGAAGAGCGCACGCTTCTTCGGATTGAGCTTCAAGTGTGCTGATCGAAGTCGTAAGAACATCTCCATTGCCAGACATAGTCCATTGCCAGTTGTGAAAGCGGTCTTCTCTTTGTCTTCTGGATGGATCTGTACCTGCCAGTAGCCACTTTTCAGGTCAAGGGTGGAAAACCATTTAGCTCCAGAGAGTGTGTCCAGTGTGTCATCGATTCGAGGTAAAGGGTAGCTGTCCTTCTTTGTGACATCGTTAAGCCTCCGCTAATCCACGCAGAATCGAGTACTGCCGTCCTTCTTTTTCATCAGTACAACAGGCGAAGCCCACGGACTTTCCGAGCTTTCGATCAAACCTTCTTTTTCCATGGTCCATATCATCTCGGCGGCCTCGTCCTGTTTAGCCAACGGAAGTCGTCTGGCAGGTTGGCGGATTAGTCTAGCATCTCCGGAGTCTATGCGGTGTTGTACTAAGTGTGTTCGACCATAGTATCCATCCTGTGAGGCAAATATATCAGCAAACTCGCCAATGAGATTTTCCGCTATGGTTTGCTGCTCCTGATTTAGCTCACAGTCTCCGAGTATAGTCTTACATACCTCGGCCAATTTTGATGGAGAGACAGGACTTGCAGGCTCACTCTCAGCTATTGTCGAAATGGCTGCAACGGGCACACATCTTCCTATAACCTCTCCTTGTCTGAGCTTAACAGTGCGCTTATTTGGGTTCATCAGTCTAACCGGCACCATGTTGTTCTTGGACTCTGCAAGAATTTTTCCCACGACGTAACTTTTTAATTCACTTTTGTTATCTGGCTCGATGAGATGGATTCGGTGGTTCCCAGGATCACCCTCCAAACGTGTCCAAAGAACTGTATCTGAAGAGGGCCGCAGAACTTCATCGCCTCCCAGTATTGCTCGAAGATTCACAGCGTTGTCGTTTCCGTATACCATAGGGATCTCGACGGTTCGATACCTTAGCACCTGCATTCGAAGGTCAAGAATTACCTCGTGTGCCTTCATGAAGTCCACTCCAATGATGCATTCGTCGCATATGTCGGCTACCAAGAATGCATGTGAGAAGGTCAATCCCTCTAGTTGTATCTGTAGCTGCACCTCCCCGTATACTTTGGCCGCTTCTCCTGTAGCTGTCTTCAGACTGTAGCAGCTGGTGTTACGTAGCCAGGACGTCTGAACAAGGTCTCTTCGGATACCTGTGTCAATAGTGGCCACACATTTTCTGTTGGCGATGATTGCCTCTACTGTCAGACTTGTTGCAGCGTTATGTTTGCGAGACTTGGATGATGGTCCTGGGGGCGTCAACTCCATCAACCAACTTCTGCCCCGACATCCTGCCAGATGCTTCTTCATTCTGTCTCCTTCTAGCGCAATAAGGGCAGCTCGCTTGTCTAGCTGAGGCTCGGCATTGTCAGTGTAGGTGTCCCAGCTTGTTACAATTCCAGCATCTCATTTGTCCCCGAGTGGTGTACGTGTTTTGCATTTCGATGTCGGTGCGCTGACATGAGCATTCTAGCGTAGCCATTTTCCTAATGCAATGGCTACCTTGCGAAGCTTGGTCTGCAGTTTCCATTGTCAGGGCAAATGCAAGTGCTTCAGCGAGCGTCTTCTTACCTGCCATTCTTACAGCCATTTGTAGCTTTCCATCCGCAATGGCATTAGTAAACGCATCGGTCACCAACTCGTTGATTATTTCCCTGCTGGTGTTGGGATATGACAAATTCGCCAATCGTTCGATGTCGGCTTGCAACTGTTGAAGCGTCTCACCCCTTGTCTGAACTCTTCGTCGCAACTGGACCCGGTAAACTTGCTGCATATGGTCTTCGCTAAATCTCATCTCAATGGCCTTTACCATGGCATCATAGTCCTTTTGTTTTTCTTCAGGGATGGTCTGCAGCAAATCGGCAGCTGTTTCCCTGAGCGCAAGCGTAAGAGCAATCGAATTATCTTCGTTGTCCCAGTTGTTCGTCAACGTTGCGGCTTCGAACTGCCTCCTGTAAATCGGCCAGGATGTTTGACACAGGCGGCTGCATTTCTTTGCGTCGTGGGCTGTAGATGGAATATTCCCGAACTTTCTGCTTCTTGACGTAGTCGAGCTCTTTAGCTAGCTGTTCGTACTGTTGATCCACCTTTTCTACTTGAGATTCTACTTTATCGAATTTCGCTTCGAACTTTTGGTCTATTGTCTCGGTTTGATCTTTAAAAATCGAACTTTGGGCATTAAGCTTTGTTTCGAGTTTAGCGTCCAGACTTTCGAGTTGCTGCTCAAGAGCATTCTTTTGTTCATCAAATTTGCTTTCAAGAACGTTCTTTTGTTCCTCAAAAGCGTTTCTTTGTTCTTTCTGGCCGCTCTCCAGCTTCTCGAATTTGCCTTCGAGAACATTTTCTTGTTCTTCGAATTTTTCCAAAAGCAACTTCATGAAAGCGGGCATTTCATTGGCAGTACTTACTGTGCTTTGTTGCTGTTCTTTTGGGACTTCGAACAGCATCGTGTCTGGGTCTCCACCTTCATCGGTAATAGCGTCCTGGAGTCGGAGCAATAATTCCCTTTTGAGCCTTGAAGTCTGGAGATTTCTTTCACCAAATTCAACTTTTAATTCAGCTGTTGTCAATTGTTCAATTTTGTGACCCATTTTGAATTATCTCAACACAACTTTCACAACACAATCAGTTTATGTTTTATATCTGTTCTAGAATATTCACTCGCGAATAAGTTAGCGACACTGGTTATTTATAACTTTATTGCACAATCAGTTTCAATATATCCGGAATATTAAACAATCAAATTTGTATAAGTCACCGACACTGTTTACACACACGATATCTCTGGAAAATTCCAGCGGTACTCCTCCGCTGATTTCCATGGAGGGGAAATTGAAATTCGAACTTCGAATATGACAGCTGCTGTCAGATGACTGGAATGACAATTGGGTATGTTCGTTTTGTGAATCGATGGGTGCATTCAGGGACTCCTGCGTGTTGTTTTATTTCTTGTCGCCACATAACACTATCTTAAGTCATATAATGCCCTATAGCTCTTAAATTATAAACAAAATCTTCCTTCAATAAATTCAAAAAAAAAGATCATAAAATTTTACCTTTAAAAAGTTTATGCTTAGAAGTCCCTGTACAAAGGATTTTTCGGAAAGATTCTTTTAAGAGTTTTTTCGCTCTCCTGAAAAATCTTAAAAATGGACTTAAGATGATTTGCCATTTCAGTCGAGATATGAATATAAATACTACGCCACTCGTTTGTTATGACATTTGTTTGATAGACCTGACTTTAAACTATCAATTACTGAATAAATAGATATTCAACTTGCGTCCCTCTTAAGCCGCGATGTTACAAGCAACGTAAATCAGAAACAGAAACAGAATCCCATACATTAGCAACTGAGACCTAAATTCGCTGAATGCTTTTTGCGTTGCTAATGTATGAAATTCTGTTTCTATTCCTGTTCCTTGACAACGCGGCTCTACCCTCCAACACCCATTTGTTTTCTTTTTTATAAAGCCATTAAAGCTTTAAATTTCCGCCATTAAAGCTTTAAATTTATAAAGCTTTAAATTCCAGTGTCGTTGAATAGTGTAAGAAGATACAACCACAATTTACATTGCGCGGTCAGCTGATGTAAAAGAATCAAAACGAAATCGCATGGAAATGACGATATGATGAATTTCCTCACATTTGTAAACAAATGTCGGTGGATGGGTAAATTCCTCAATTTCGGCTTGTGGGCAAAGCTTTTACATGTCCGAAGCATTGAATAAAGAGGTAAGGAAGTGGTGTTTTGGGAGAAAACAGAAGCATTTGTTTAAGTTGTGTGTACCTACAGTACATACTACCTATGTGTTCCACCAGGCATGACAGACGGCCCACGGTTCATACGTTTCTGGGAACTGAGTCTACTTTTGTTTAACATTCCTGAGTTAAAGTGAAATTAGTATCCCGATTCGTGACGCATAACTCACATGTCGATACCCAATTTCAGGGGACTTATGTCAAAATAAATGCTTCACTCACTTGCACTGTAAATGTGAAAAAGAGCTATTCCTTGTCTCTTTTTTCAATGGTCCGAAGTCGAATATCTGTAGTTATTCAGTAATGCTTTAAACTATAAATTACTGAATAACTAGATATTACTTTTCAGACACTTAAAAGCTTTTTCCACAAGGTGAAATTGACGAATTTACCCATACTTTGTCATTTGTAAACAAATGTGAGTAGATTCGTCAATTCGTCAGTTTCATGCAATTGCGTTTTGGAACTTTTACATCAGCTGATCGGATAACGTAAATTGTTGTAAAATTTTATCACACGTATTTAGTGACACGGAAATTAAAGATAAAAAACAAAATAAAAAAACTGAAATTATTAATATTACCCAAGACATTTGTGGTTTTAATCAAAATGCACAAAGTGTACCTGGATACACCTACGTAGTCATCGAATCAAGTACAATCCAGTAATTCCAAAATTAAACACCATTAGCTCACCCAAATCATCACAGCCAGTTCTTCACCTATTAGTGGAGAAAATTTTCCTATTTTTGCTTAAATACTTATACCTTATTAAGCCACTTAACTGTCTTAAATAAGACTTATCCTAAACACTGTGTGTACACACTTGATACCACAACTAAGGAGCGTGGCTAACCTGTACAATGCGAAATTTTGTACCGCCCTTTTGCTTAAATATACACTATAGTTTCTAACATAGAGAACAATGTCAGTAACAATGTCACTACCCCAATGTCATATAGGGTAAACTTAAAGTCTAAAGTAAAAGTAAAAAACAGGAATGATTTCCATTTCAAGTAAATGAAGCAGAAAAATATAAATAATAAATTTGAATGTGTCCAAATATGTGTTCAGAACTCATTGAAAGAAAGAAACGAAGATGATTCAACAATGGTCTTGAAATTCATGACGAATTCGCATGTATGCACCTCAGAACTTGCTCCGACTGGAGCAGGTTTGACAAATCACATTTAATACACAAAAAATAAAGAAAACCGAGAGTCGGAACATAGGGAACTAAAATTGGCAAAACTGTATAGAAGCCATTCAACCGACCATAAACTTGGAATTATTAGTTAGCGTGGGCTTTGAGCTTTTCAGACTGGCATGATTACCATTTTTTATAGTAGTCAATTAAAAATGAGTTTAAATAAATTTTAATCGACAAATCCATGCCAGTGCCCGATTTTCAATTTCATTAAAAGTGAATTACCTAAAGCACTAGCGTTTAACTCTTAAGGATCTAGCATATTACTCCTTTCCGATTTGATTTAGTAATTTCGTCAAAGGCAAAGCACTTTGAGAGACATTTCCTTAGAAGATAAAGACTCATTACTAAAAAGCTCATACACCGAGCGGCCCGTCGTCTTTTTGCAAGCGAGACAATATTTACAATATTTAGTATGCGTTAAAAAACGACATTTTTAAAAGATCTTAAAAATTTTAAAATTCCATTTTCACATTTTATAGACAAACAAAATTTTATGACAATCGGTATCACCGATTAAGATTCCAGTGAATTTTGAAACATAATTTTTGTAATGCTTTTGAAGTTTATGAGCGATAAATCTCAGAACTCGCTGAATATTCAAAATTTGCTATAGTTTTCCCGAAAATTACAAAGAATTCGATTTTTCGAATCATTTCGAAATGATTTTTTAAATATTTTGTAAAATTAAGGTTGACAAAGTAAACGTGAGGGTATTTCTTTGAAGGTCAATCACAGTACACTTAAAGAAGGATGCAGAAAACCAAATTTTAGCATCCTGCAACAATACTTTTATGCTAATAAGTAAAGTGACTTTGAACACATTTAAAAAATTTTATTTTGTATTCCTTCGGGACCTAGGAAGCACAAATGTGAAGTTTGGAGTTCCTGGTTCAAAATTTAAGACTTAAGAACTAACAACACACGGACGGAGAGACGGATGGATGGACATGGCTGATTCGACTCACCATTCGGTCTCGGTTTGTAAGGTCTTGGGGGTCTACGTACGTTATTATGTTACAAACTATCAATCAAACTTAATATTCCCTTTATCCTATGGGATGGTGTATAGAAATGTATAATTGGTACAGGATTACGAATTCCAAACTCTTAGCTTTATAAAAAACAAAACCAAATGGGTGTGGGAGGGCAAGAGGGACTCAAGTTGAATGTCTAGTTAATAATTTATGACTTCAACTTAGGCTAGGCGCATGCATACAATTTTCACATGGAAAAAATTGTTTGGTCAAGTAAAAACAATGTAAAAACAAGTGAGTAAGTGCAATAGTTTGTGATAAACTTCTATATACCCGACTTTATATACCATGTACCTAACCTCAAATCTTAAAGTTTCTTGGCCGGAATTCATATAAAGTTTGTATAGGCCACGCCCCAAAAGTGGGCATGGGCTTAAAATTAAAATCAATCAATAGTAATTTTGTTAGAATCATGAGAAAATACGGCAAAAGCGAAAATTATTTCTGAAAAAAAAACAGTTTTTTTTTCTTAAAAACGCCTCTCAAAAGTGGGCGGAGCTCAATATTTTGGATTGAGCAAATTCGGCAAATAGTAATATCTTTAATATTTATCACATAATTTTTTTTCGATTTGGAGTGAAAGTTTCGAGATATCATGTTTTTAAAGATCTAATATGTTAAAAGTGGGCATGGTCGATATTATGGGCGGTCCAATTTTTGCCTTGTTAGAGGTCTTGGGCCAATACTGCCTTGTCTAACTTGACCAAAAAGCATTGTGAAAAAAAAGAAATAAAGGTAGAGAGTGGGCGTGGCCGTCGACAGATTAAGCCAATTTTCACACTTTGTCTTTCAACAGAAGATCCAACCCGTGTACCAAGCTTTAGCTCTCTTGGGTCGGGTATAAAAATCGCTGATGAGGCATGAGGGATACATACTACTCAGTTGTTGTCGAGCAAGTGCACCATAAAAGCACTTTGATTGATATGTATGTCAATTTATGGCTTCTTTATTCATCCTTTATTTTTTTTTCGGGGATTTGCCTCGAAAACTTAAATGGGTATGTTCACTTCCTTTTAAAGCATTCTTGAAACCTCTTTGGCATTTTCTTAAACTGGGGTTTTTATTTCTTAAAAACTTATCATATCTTCTTATTTTTTTTCATGTTTAAAGTCTTTACTACTTCTTTATTAAAATATCATTAGTTCGGTAGGTAAGTTAGGTGGAGGTGGCGGTTTAAAAATGAGCCAGAGTAGCAATTTGATGTAGTAGCCTTTTTTGATACCACGACTCGTGTTCCTTGGTTTGTGGTGGTTGTTCAGATTGTTATGCGGTCGGTGCCGAAAATATTAAGTATGTACATGCTGTAAATAAAAAAATAAAATAAAAAAATGTAAATATAAATTTAAATATGTTATTGTTTTATCTGGAAGAGCAATCTTTGGAGCTTTCTGAATTAGGAAATTTAGTGCAGACGATACCTAGAAGGGGAGAGGTGGCGCGAAAGAGCCAGGTTTTGAAAGAGCCACCTACTGTACTTTCTTAAAAAGCAGTCCAACATTTTAAAATAATTAGCGGTCCGTCCAAAAATGGAAAAAGGACCTCTTATGGTATAGCTACGTTGTCCGTCCGTCCGTCCATCCAATCGCTTTATAACTTTCGAACGGTAAGTCGTAGAAAGACAAAATTTGGTGTGCGTATAAACTGCAAAAATAGTCAGAGAATCCAAAGAGGGCATTTTTTTTGGACTTTTTGGACAATTTTTTGGGCTTAATGATTTTTAGTGTTTTTTTCAAGAAGTTTAGTAGGCAAGAACTAGAAAAACGAAACTTAGGTTTAAGAAATACTAAGCTTTAATTAAAAAATTAAACTTTTCGAAAATATCAAAACGTTTTTGAGAAATGCAGAGTCGAAAATGCATGACGTTTTTCTAAGTGTTGGAGGCCGTAACTTTTGAACGGCTTATTGTTCAAAATCAATATTGAACACACGCATAAAGCAACTCAAAGTAAACCAAGTGCTTGGGTCATATTTTTTAAAAACAGTGAGTACTGCAGTTTTGACGCATTTTCGAAAAATCGCAAAAGTGCATGAAAAAACGTGTGTCCCCCTTCCCCTTATCACCGGTGCTGTTTGGTGGAATTCTATGAAAAAAATCACACGTATCAGAATTTTTTTTTTTTTTAACTAGGGTGGACGGAGGCTAAAACTCCAAAATCTTTCAAAGATACCAATACGCCCACTATAGCAAGTATCAGAAATAATTCAAAATTTTAAGAAAAATTACAGCGGATTTTGAAATTTCAAAATCTTCTGAGATTTAACTGGAAAACAATCTTTGAAGTCTAAACGCCTATCAGAACGAAAAAAATAGCAAATGATCAATTATTATTCAATTTCAGAATTTTAAGTTATAATATTGCTGGATTAAAAAATAAGTTAGAATATACTGAATTTTCCAACTATATCTTTTAATTCGACATTATTATATTATTTGAAACCCATCTTTTAAGTGAAGAAGAGAAAACATTTGAAGAATTATTCGCAAATTATGAAGTAAAATTTGCACCTGCACAAATACATTCGGGAGGGGTAGTGGTGGTGAACTTTTTGCCTTTCACAAGAACCTTAAAACTGTCGACATAACCCTAATAAATATTGAAGGTACATACGTGTTCAGACTAAGGAAAAACAACGATGCCGTTTTTCATAATACCCGCATACCTTAACGGCAGCCACTGGGAACACGACTTCGAAAAACTCAGCGATGATATCGATTCACCAGACATTATGATCATTGGGGATCTAAACGGTAGAATAGGCCTTTCACAAATGCGAGTGGATATCCTCAGGCAACCTTTCGCGGACACCGTCAATCTAAGGACGAAACTTGTGACAGAAAGGGCATTAAAATCCTCGACCTAGCAGATGCATTCAACTGCCTTGTACTGAACGGAAGCTGCAATGGTGACAGTTATGGTGAACTAACTTTTATACGTGGTACAGCATGCTCTGTTATCGATTGTTGTTTTATAGCTGGAAGTTGGTTTGCACAAATCTGTGATTTTTGAATAGGGCTTACAACCTTCTCCGACCACATGCCCTTGGAAGTAATGTTCGAAGTCTCTTATCCGTCAAGAATTACACAGACTGAAAATCCACTTAACCTACCAAAACTTTCTTGGAGAGCAGGTAGACTTACTATGTATCAACTTAATTTGAACAAGGAATTGGAGAACATAAGCAGAAAAAACGTCACCCCGATCATAGAAATTCTGATAAGTATTATTAAGAAGGCTGCACCGTCTAAACAAATTTCAGGCTCTAGAGGGAAGGAGGAAAAAAAAAATTGGTTTGATGCCGATTGCCTGAAAGCCTGACAGAAGTCCTTTGCATTCTTGAAGCTTTAAGGCGTTACAACCTTGATATTTTTAAAAGTTTTTACGCCGAAGCAAACAGAAAATTTAAAACTCTATGCTACACTAAAAAGTTAGCATTTGAACAGCAAAAAATAATCGAAATAAGCTACGTAAGATCTTCAGCTGATTTTTGGAAGGCGGCAAAAAGACTTCATCGGAAGAAACCAGTTATAGCCCCGACAATGCACGCTCAGGAGTTAAAAGTTCACTTTCAGAGCCTTCTAAACAGGAAACAAACATCTTTTTTCGTAGAGCAATTCGTAGAACAAAAAACAACAAAGCTCCAGGAGAAGATCGCATTCCATTCGAAATCCTTAAGAACTGCACACAAGACTTTGCGACAGCTCTCACAAAACAATTTAATTTGATTTATCAAACTGGAAATGTACCTTCAAGCTTCAGAGGGGCAATTATTTTTCCAATACACAAAAAACGAGATCCGCAGAATAACCGAGGCATATCCTTCCTCAACACGGCATGTAAATACTTTGGCGCACTACTTTTCAACAGGCTTACGCAATGGGTTAAAGAAAAGGAGGTATTTTCGGAATTTCAAGCCGGCTTTAGAGAGGGTTATTCAACGGTCGACCAGTTATTTACGCTCACTAATATAGCTGACTTGTACATAAAAAAAATAAAAAGCGCTGTATACTATTTGTTGACTTTCGTGCAGCCTTTGATACAATACCACGACAAGCACTGTTTTATAAGTTGTACACAATTGGAGTATCAAGTAAGATGATAAGGATTCTAAGGGCCTTGTACGAAAACAATGTGGCGATGGTATGGAATGGATCCTGCATTTCTGAAGAGTTTTCGACAACAATGGGAGTAAAACAAGGCTTTATCTTGAGTTCGCTGCTATTCATTCTATTCATAAATGACCTAACAGATAGTATTGGTGGAGGCATTAAAGTGGATTCGACGTGGATTCCAGCCCTTAAATTTGCGGTTGATATTGCTATTTTTGGCGAAACAATAAACAGCATGCAGCTTATGATAAACAGACTTGCCGATTACTGCCGGAAATGGAATCTATCTGTCAACCTGTCAAAGACAAAAATGATGATATTTAGAAAAGGTTCCGGGAGATATTCGAGAAGTGAGCAGTGGACCAACGATGGAGAACAGATCGAAATAGTCAGGGAATACAAGTATCTTGAAGTCTTAATAACATCCAATCTCAACATGGAAAAACATCTTAAAGCCAAGCTATCAGAAGCCAAACGAGCAATAGGATCTGTATGGGGAAGATGCATCAGTAACAGAGTTTTGGACAATAGATCAAAGCAAAACATAATACGTGCAACGGCAGCATCCATTATATTGTACGGAGCTCAAGTTTGGGGTTGACGCCAGTTTACTTCTGTTGAACTTTTTCTACGTTACTGCATCAAACGTGTATTTAGACTACCTACGAACAGCCCAAACTAAATGGTCTATCTTGAGACTGGAGTTATGCGCCTCTGCTTCTACAAACACTAAAACTTCATTTTGATTTCGTGATCAGAATCATGGAAACGAAGATTGCCGAGAATAGTTCTCTCCCACTTACTTGAAAGAAGAAGGAATTGTGTTCAGGAATGGGACGTTTTGGCACGTAGCTGTGGACTCGACCTCGAACTTGCAGACCAGGAGCAGAATGCCTTTCTTAGGCAGTTCAATAAAATTCTGGAAAAAAGGCAATCTCCTTCCTTCGTCTCTGAAGCCCAGTCGTCTCAGCACCGAGCCTACTACACTAAGCAGAATCACAATCTGCAGGAAAAAAATGTATTTTTCAAACAACAACGCAACAGATAAGATAAGTACGATATTCAAAATCAGAGGCGAACTTATAAACTTAAACTATATACGGCACCGGTCTGAGCTTACAATTGAATGCAACCTCTGTAACCTTAGGGAAAGAGAAGACCCTCTCCACTTTTTAGCCAAGTGTCCGATTCTAAGCGAGCTGCGAAAAATATTCTTTGGAGAAAATTGACTTGGATTAGATGAAGCTTTGTCCATTTTAAACGGAGATCGTGGATGGGATGTACTTTACAAATATACGAAGAACGCGCTATGCTACAGAAAACGAATTATTGAAGGCAATTTCTTAACCGTAAACATTTTCGAACGATTAACTTTAACTAAACTAAACATTTTTTTATGATTAAATGTCAATCTGGTAGACGGCCTTAAGCCAAACCAATACGACTTTTGTATATACTAGAAATAATGTATAATGTACACCTTTTTAATATGAAATAAAAGTCCTCTAAACTAACTAACTGCAAAATATAAAAGCATTTTCAAAAACAATTTTTTTAAAAAGGGTTGTGCCATGGTTCGTCTAAATTTTATTTAACATTAGTAAATCCCAAATAGCATGACTTTAGCATAATTTTAATGATTTTGTAAAATCCTTTGCTAGCAAGTCAGTAAGAGTTTTCAATACCCTGCTCTATTTACCCTGTAACAATGAATGAAAAGTTTGTTACCCTGAATTCGTATATTGGAAACTAATTAATTGTATTAACCCTGCCCGCTTATTTCTATCATGATATTAAAAAAATATCCATGATTCTCTAAGGATTAGAGGGCTAGTGTGCCCTGTATTTCCTGATTGCCAACTTAACCTATCAGTTCCTCTCAAAGTAGGCATCCAATCACTTTGTACGCCATAAACTTCACGAATTACATATATTTCGATAACATATCTCTGTTTTATTTATCGTGTGGATTTTTTAAATATTTAATGCTCATTTTTATACCCAACCCAGGGTATATTAATTTAAATGCATAGTTACTAACATAGTGAAATAATCACCGTGTAGACCCCTAAGAACTTTCAGAGATATGATCGAGATCGACAGGTGAATTGATTAAGCCATTTCCGTCCGCCTGTACGTCTGAAGGTTTCAGGTTTTAAAAATCAAGCTAGAGAGCTTAAACTTGGTGCACGGCTTGGTTATTCTGTTGTACACACAAAGAGTGATTTAATTCTCACTCTTTGTCTGTACAACAAACAGAAGTCTGTTTTACAGACAAATTGAATTAAATCCGTGAACAGCCACGCCTATTACTAGCTTCAATGTGAAGCAATCTCTATTTCACATTTTCTTTCAAAACTCCTTTTTGTCAAGTTAGGCGTAGGAACTCAAAATATGGGACAGAGCAATATTGGCAAGATGTCCTTATCAAGACAAAAATTGGACCGCCCACACCATTGACCATGCCCACTTTTAATATGTTAAGTTTTAAAAAACCACTTTTTAAATGCCCACTTTTAATATGTTAAGTTTTAAAAAACCCGAAATATTTTTCGAAAAATTTACTCCAAGCCGCAAAAAAAAAGTTATATGACAAATTTTAAACGTATCGCAATTCGCTAGGTTTGTTCATACAAAGCTTTGCGCTCCACTCACTCTTAGGGGGCGCTTTAGAAATAACCGTTTTTTTCAGAAATACTTTTTGCGTTTCACGCTTTTTCTCATGATTCTTAAGAAATAGCAATCAATTGATTTTAATTTTCAGCCCACGCCTATTTTTGGGGCATGGCCAATACAAATACATAATTGATATACGGTATATAAATTCGGCCCAAAAAACTTTTAGGTTTTGTAAAAGAGGTCGGGTAAATAAGGTAAATAAGGTCGGGTATAAAGAAGTTCGTTTCAGACAAACTCTTGCACTACCACACTTGTTTTAACTTAATTTCCTACAACCACTAAAGGGACATCGAGATCCCCCGGTGATTAATTCAATTTGGTATTTGGGTTGTAAGCTTTTGAAAATATCCTAAATCCACTCACACGCTCATTACTTATTTCGTGGTGAGCGGGTCTATGAGTGCTTTGATATTTCAATTACAATTGAAAAGAGAATTCATTACTAGTGTCCATGATTTCGTGATTGTGTGCAAGTGCAACTGTAAGATAAACAGATTAATTTCAATAAATAATATCTAGTTCGCATATCAACTCTTTCATATTTAGTACCTACCTAAATGGTATTCAAAAAGTATGTACTCTAATATGTAGGTAAAAAACTAACATAAAAATTGTTTAGATTAAGCCCTGAAACGATAAGAAGAGTTAAGATCAAAAAATAAAATTGAAGTATTAAAATTAAGTCCCCTATCCACTTCAAATGTGTAGGTAAGGTACCTACTACAACAATCTCACTTCTACGTCATAAGAACTCCTCCTATATTCGTAATGATATTATGAAATCACTCCCAAGCCAGACGCGATTGACATTTACCTCGATTCCCTTATAAAGCAAACATTATCTGGAGATAGTCACTCCATCTGATTTGAATATTGTTGTTTGTTAATAAAGTTTTTTCATTCAAAAAAGTCGTTTGAAATATTCTGCGGGACGCCGAAGACGGATAAACATGCTAGTAATTAGCTTACGACGCCTACGCATGGAAGCATTCCTTCCGATAATTTTGGCGAGAGTGGCTCAGTGCTTGTCTTACTGTGAGCTCTTGAATAAATAAATTGGTTTGACCAGATCTACAGATGATCAGTTCTCAGTTGCTTGCCGACGCGACACGGTTCGAGCATTATTTTACAAAGCTTTTTTTTGTTTTCGTTTCTTACCTGTCATTTTGCCTCTCTGAATCATTTTGTTTAACATAGAATAATGGTGAGTGAGTGAAACTAAAAGTATTGAACTAGTGAGACATTTAATGGCTTAAACTTGAAGTGATGTAATGTTTGTTTTGCAAACAACCCGCTGTTTTTATGTTGATTTGACTTCAATATATGATATATGAATATGATATATAATATATATAATATATATAATAATTATAATATATATTATTATATAATAATTATAATATATATAATAATTATATAATATATATAATAATATATATAATAATATATATAATAATATATAATACAAATATGACTTCAATGAACTTTTGTGATGACTAATATAGTGGCCGTTAGGAGCAGATAGTTATGCTTTCTAGAAAAAGAGTTTTCAATGTTAATAAAAGATTTTGTAAGGCCCGCTAATTGTTTTTGTTTATTGAAGAGCAAAATACAGAGGCATGATCAAAAGACCCTACCTGTCGTATACTTAATGTTGATTCTGTGCAATTTTGAAGAAATAACTTATTTAAATGAAAATGATGACATAAAACTTTTTTTATACTCTCATTATACAAAAGAACGCGCATAGCACCTTTTAACAAATACTTGTTTCCTTTAATTGTTAAATTTTAACTGGGTTTAACTTGTTCCGAGTAAAAGTAAACGATAAGATTTTAATCTATTTCCAGAAATTCTTATTCTTTATTATTTAATTTGCTTAAAGATGCTTTAAGATTATATTTATGCAGCGAGAGAGAAAGAAATTAGCAATTTCAGGATTTTTTTTTGTATTTAAAATTTGTTTATTTAATATGTGATCTGGCCTTGCATGAAGGACTTGAGCATAGTTTTTATTTTTGTTACGTTTATCATGTTGCTGTCAACTGACTTGCGAGATGCTTGTGTATGGTCTTCAAATCAGAGATTTTCTTTTCTCGTTTTCGTGACCCTGGGCTCCGGCATTCGTAGGATTCCCCTAAAACTGTAATGTTTAGAGCAAGAATTCGTTCGATTAACATTTGAGTTTTGGTTAAGGCCGAGAATTTAAAAGAAAATTTAGCAGTTTTACAAACTTGTCTTGAGACTAAATAAGCTAATCCTGTGAGCATATAAATGAAACAAAATGAAAATCGGCGGGTTGGCTGCATAATTAATTCTTGAATAGTCATCGAAGAAGTGTGTTGTGGAGCATTTATCGTCCATACAATGAAGAAGAAATCATCAACATTTTCGAATGTCGCTTATCCTTTAAAAAGGTCGCGGAGCGAGGGTGGCTAAATGGTCCTTCCATCTTTCTTGATTCTCCGCCACCAACTCAAGAGACTCCGGCGTAAACCCCAGGCGGGACTCTGAAAGGTTCTTTACCTGATCCCACCACCTGTTTCTTGGCCTACCAGGGGGGCGACGCGCTCGCATCTCGGCTAGCATGACCTGTCTAGGAAGTTTGTCAGGGGGCATGCGCACAACGTGTCCAAACCATCGAAGAATCGATCGCTCCACTCGGAGAAGTAGCTGCTCAACATTAAGATTCCCACGAAAACTGACGTTTCTCACTCTATCCCTTAGAGCTTAGAGTAACACCAGCAACGCACCTCAAGAATCTCATTTCGGCAGCAATCTCATAATGCCCCCGCGATCTAATTCTTTCGGTCATTACCCAAATTTCATGACCATAGATGAGGGCCGGAACGCACACTGAATTAAAAACTGAGATCTTTGCTTTCACTCCAAGCTTAGCTTTCCTGATGATCGGCCAGCGCAGTTCCGTTACTATTGACCTAGCTTGGCCTATTCTACAGGACAACTCAGTATTACTCCTCCCATCTTTCATGAAAAAGACTCCGAGATACTTAAACTTCTCCACCTGTTTTAATGGAACTCCATTTATGTGCAGGGTACACTGCACAGGAGTTCGGAAAACAACCATCACTTCCGATTTGTTCACGTTTACTTTCATCCCAGCATCACCACAGACGGCTGCAAACCTATCCAGTGCTCGCTGAAGTTCCTCTTTGTATGAAGCAAGGATGGATGAAGAAGAAAGACAACACAATTTTATGTATTTTAGCTTGATTTGTTTTGTTCTCTTGCAATCGATTTCTTGCTTGAGTTTAGTAAAATTAATTTCTAGTTTCGTAAGTAAAATTAAAACTAGAAGTTACAGTGATCAAGGAAGGTAGTTACCGGAAAAGCACTTGGACCCTAAGTTCAAAAACTAAATAATGTCCCAAAAAATAGCACACAAAGCAACAAGAACTTTAAATTTTCAAATTGTGCTCTAATTTGATTTTTATGGGGTTTGATAAATACTGTTCTTCCTCTGGTGTCGGAACTAAGATTTATTTTAAAAAAATTGATGGCAAGCGATTTCGCCTGGAAAATGAATAAGCTTTTGCCAAGGCTAACTGAATATTCCACCTGGGGCAGTTCTCTATGAATACCAGACCCGGTCCCTGTCTGCATTTTAGAGCCGGCTGTATACCAGACAAGGTCAAACCGAGAGGGAGTTGGTTTGAAATTTTTTCATTCATCTCTTGGATCGAATACTACGAAGAATTTTTTCTGGAAGCTATATTCTGCAAGTATATCGTCCAGAGGCATACTACTCTAAGCAAAGCTAAGTGGCTGCATTAAGAGTGAAAATCTATATTTTCGTGAATATAGCAGACGATGAATGCTCAGTTTTGCTTGCACTTGGTTATGTGCTTGAATAGGATGGTGTTAGTCGCCGTGGTCGGGGTGAAGCGAAGACATCCCGTCATGTAGATTCCAGATACACGTTGTATTCGTTCTAGCTTTATCACCGCAGTGACTTCGTTGATCTTTGTCCTCCAGACCAGCGCGCGGCATAGGCCATTGCCGGCCTAACGACGAGCGTTTACAGCAAGAGTACCATCCGGGGCCATAGACCCCAATTGCTACTGCAGGTTTGATGGCAGATCCACAAGGATCTGGAGCCTCTGTTTACGGTGCGTTAGGTGGGTTCCATGATAGTTTGCTATATCAATGACTATTTAAAGCTACTTTGCTTTCCTTAAGAAATCTATATAGTTTCACCATACAGTGTGGGTTATCGGAGAGAGTCTAGTTTCCTCCGTTTTGTAAAAGGGACAATAGTCGTCTTTTAAGGATTTACGAGGTGCTTTGTTTGTTGCACCATATCTGAACTACAGAAAGTGCAAATTGTATTAATTCCGAAATGGTGATTTCGAATTTGCCACAGACAATGATTGCTACATCGATCGTCGGATATCCTATAAGGCATCAATTCCTTGGCTTGTCAAGGATTGAAGTAGATTTGAACAGGGTTTGAAATCCTGTTTTCTAATTAAAGGATGAATTATTCATGTTACTTGGTTGTGCTGAATATTAAAAAAATACATATGTATTACAGTTTAATTACATAGATTCAGATGAACGTAGGTACTTAGGAACTAAGGGAATTCGTTTCAAAAGCTGATGTTATTATAAATAATATAAATAATTGAATTCTGTCTAGAGTGAGTGGGCTTTGGTCAAGCAGGTACTCTCACAATTTAACCTGCTCCAAAAGCAATTTGTGTTGTTAGTGCAATTTTATATTGCTTATGTATATCTTTTAGGTATTTCTCCCCCGTTGGTTTAATGAAAATAACCTTTTATTATTAATTTAACAATAAAAAATACTTAAAACCGTTCTGAAACGTTTCGCGTTTTAATAATAGCGCATAGGTTAGGCACAACAATAAGTAAACAAAACGCTTCAAGATAATTCAATAGCCATAGACACAATATTATTAGTTTTTATTCTGAAAAAGGAAAAACAGTGGGTTTGCTTTGCGAATTAAAAGATTACTGGCAAAAGCGTTTTAATAATAGCGCATAGGTTAGGCACTACAATAAGTAAACAAAACGCTTCAAGACAATTCAATAGCCATAGACATAATATTATTAGTTTTTATTCTGAAAAAGGAAAAACAGTGGGTTTGCTTTGCGAATTAAAAGATTACTGGCAAAAGCAATAAACTTTTCAAATTTATGTGACACCCCTGAATCAAGGTCTTGTACAATAAAGTCATTTAATTTCATTTTTTCAACTTAAATTTTCGTTCCAGATTTCATTGCCATCGAAGCTGCTTACTGGCAGTCTGTTGCTGATCTCAGTGTGTTCTCTAGTTTTAGGTAAAGCTCCAGGAAAACGTTGCGTAGAATGTTCATATCAAAGAACGTATTATTCAGATGGATCTCCAGCTTCCTACATTCAAGTTCAAAGGGGTAATTACTCCAAATCGATAGTTAATAATGTTTTTTTTTTTCAATTTTTCTTTTCCATCTACTCTATCTGTTTTAATACTTTCTAATTTTATACCATTATGTAATCAACGATTTGTATGAGCAATAGCGCCGCCCACGCATCTAATATTTCCATGTTAAGAATTCGCAATAAAGTGACCTGGCTCACTGGCTTTATTTCCGTCTGTCTACCTACACTTTCAGTTAACTTTCGAAAGAATAAATTCTGCTACGCAAATAATTTTAATATAGTATTTAAATGATTCGCATTATTTTTTAGCTTCCCCAAGAGCTCTACAAACATACGGATGTACAGGAAACCCATGTGGAACGAATGCCGCATGCCACGAAGCGTCTGGTAGCAGACCAGTGTGTTCATGTCCTCCTGGACATAGTGGTAACCCATTGACTCTATGCACTCGAGGTGAGTGCTTGGATAATGTCGATTGCCTGGGCGGTTTGGCCTGTCGCGATGGCCGTTGTATTAACCCGTGTGTTGGAGCTTGTGGATCCAATGCTAATTGTGAGGTAAGTGAATCTTTACATCTCAATTTTCTCTTTTTTCCTTGAAAGTATCTAAATGCACCATTAGTTTTATTTTTAAATAGTTTTTACAAATATTAACTTTTGATATTTCTAGCCGAAAAATCATGTTGCGGTTTGCAGCTGTCCTCAAGGATATCGAGGTGATCCGTTTTCATTGTGCACCCCAGTAGATCCAGGTAAGTAAATTAAGCCTTAATAAGGTATCAACATCACGGTGGGCAAGTGTAATATGGTTGACTGTAATGTAATATAGAGAATATGTAAAGCAAGTTAAATACAAAGAGGCTTTAACACAATAATTAAAGGGTATATATCCGCCTGTTATGATAATTTCCCACGGTCTGCTCATTATCATCGGCATTTAATCAAACACTACCATATTAATTCATCAATATGGTGCGTCAAGTGAACCAATATTAAAGAGTTGCTTTAAAATCTAACTTATCTATGTGCAAATGAAGGTGTGTTACGTATCATAATGAGGAACTTTGATCTTGATCGCAAAATGGCTTAGCGCCCACAGTTGCCCCATCCAGTACTAAATATGTAAGTGTTTACTCTGAAATAGCAAAATTTAGGTAGGTGGCATAATCTTGTTTACACCAATGTTTATTGTCGAAGGTAGATTTAAAAAAGATGTCTCACTCACATTGTTAACAATGTCATACTTAACTGCAAAAGTTAAGGTGGGCAGTCTAAACATGCTTTGAGTATAGATTATGGGCATAAACAACGAGTCTTCTTATTGCTTTACATACAGATACAATGCATGTAACTGAAGGCCTCAACTACACCCATTCGACGGAATGGAAAGCCATATATGTACTAGAATTTTAATCAACAAGGAAAAATAAATGTAAAATCAAAAGGGGATTTTACGAATACTTAGCTCATTATTATTATGCGGGATCACCTCGTTTGCTAGAACGACAAAAATTTAAACTCGATAAAATCTAGAAAATCGGTTTAAAAAAAATCTCGGATGGGGCAAAATATAGAAAAAACTAGTGGGTGTTACAATCCGCGCATGCAGGCATGTGTAATGTATGGGCCTTATTAAGCGAAGAATTGTTGGATACCCCATCAAAATGGACCCCCGTCAAGCCTATGTCAAATCGCCAAATGTCAAAAATTACAATCTCCTCCAGTTAAAAAAGGGGCGTGGCATCAAACCCTTTTCAATATGATGAGGTTTGCATTATAAATTCAAATTACTTTTTTCCATGTCATTGGATTTCATTTAATAATTTTTTTCTGCTTCCAAATTCGGCATACCTGTTTGCCAGCCTCATAATGGTCCATATACTCGGTGAAGAGCCACCAAACTCCCGTACATATTCCCTTTTGACGAAAATGAAGGACTTGAAAGCAGGGTACCGCTGCACTTTCGAAATACTCTTTTCTGTATGCCAAGCAATAATTTTTTAAAATCTAAGTAGTAATCATGCTAAACAAAAAAAATATGTGGCCGGTTCTCATAAAAAAGCTATTACGTTTTATTTTTGTAGCACGTTTCGTGCGCAACCCTGCATTAAAAATTAGGTTTTTATTCAAGTACGCCCCCTAAAAGTGGGCGTGCTAAAAAAATTTCCAGTAAATTGATTGTAGATATACAGAAATATGTAAACATTTGATACAAGATTCTCTAGATTACAAGTAAACATACTGCATACAAATACCGTTTGTAATACGGTAAAAAAAATGCGACCACTCCCGACATGGGGGTACAAGGATACTGCACACAAAACTCCAGCGTCCTACGACAATTTTGATTTCTCAAGCTAAAGTAAAGTGGGCGTGCCCGTGGGCAGATATAAAAATTTCACATTTGCACTGCTTCGAGACCCAAAAAGCTCCCACATTTTTTCAGCTCAAAATTTAACGCCTAAAAACTACCGTCAGACAGACCGACAGGCGGATGGACATGTTTTATTTGACTCACAAATCGGTCTCGGTTTTTTGCCTTTATAAGGGTTGACGATTATTTCTCTGTTCTGTATTACAAACTGTGAATCAAACTTAATCATAGTTTCTAACCTATGGGTATAAAAAGATGGAAAGAAAAAATGTCGAATAAAATCTAGAATGACACTGTTTTGAGATTCCTGAAATTAGAAAATATGACTTAAAAACAATAAAAATATTAATAAATATTTTAATTTATTGCAAGCCCAAACTTGTGCCAAGTCCGAATTCTATCATGTGCCCAAGCATGGGATGCCGCATATATTAAATTTCAAGCAGGCTTGAATATTTATAAATATAGAGCTTTTCCACATAATCAGTGTGAAGAACCTGTAAGAGCACAAATTTTGCTACAAATCAATAGTGGCCAAAAGCCTTTAATATGGCGAAAATTGGACCGCCCACAGCATTGACCATGCCCACTTTTAACATGTTATCTCTTCAAAAATTCCAAATTAAAAAAAATCTATGAAAAATATTAAAGATATAGATAACTATTTACTAATTTTGTCACATTTAAAGTTTTGAGCTACTTAAGGGGCACAAAACCTCACTTTAAAGGGGCGTCTTTAGGTAAAAACTGTTTTTGTCAAAAATAATTTTCTCTTTTAACGCTTTTTTCTCACGATTCTAACGAAATTTCAATTCGTTGATTCTAATTTTCAGCCCACGTCCATTTTTGGAGGCGTGGCAAATACAAATAATTGACATACTGTGTTTAAATTCAGACCAAAAAAAGTTTTAGATTTGGTGTTACACAGTAAATAGGGTCGGGTATATACATATGGGAGTTCGTTACTCTGTTGTCTTAGTTCAGAGTAGACCCAGTGCTATCAGCGAAGCCCCATTTCACTACTTGCTTTTGTTGAAAAATTTGACAAATATCCATCACGTGCATAATATCGTTATCTCCTTGTGTTATTGTCTGGAACATAACCACCTATGTCGATGCGATATACATTTCTAGGTGAATGCCCCCCTGAAATTTTTTCGGTGATACGTTTTTTTCCGTTATGTCTTAAGGACTTCAATGACATTTATTTGACATTTAAGCATAAACTTTAATCGGAGTTACGGCGATGATTTTTAAATCAACGAATTTAAATGCTTGCAGTTGTCGTCGTCAAACCCGACCCTTTTTTGTCAGACGTTGCTTGAACTTCAGTTTTTCTTTTGTTAGTAGGTAAAATCTTTCATAGCCATAGACTTGGATTTGGACACTAATCTGTCCATTAACATTATGTGCATTTTACTTCACTTAAAACACTCATAATGCACATGACAGTTTCGAAACCATCAAGCAAATCGATGGTATCGCTCAAGCCTTACACATAAAAGTGTTTAGCTAGCGGGAACTTGGTGGCCTGAAAGGATCCCTACAAGCAATTGAATGTCCATAGAAGAAAGATCTTGGCTTTTACAGATGATGCCCTGGGGACTGTCTGCTGACGAGGAAATGTAAGTATCAATGGCACACGTGCCTACAGATGATGGCAGATGAACGCAGTATCGCGTCAGGTCGTGTGTGACCTGAGATCTGGGAGATTTAAGAGCGACTTGGCTATCCCTGCAAACGCTTATGTTTCTTACCCTCTGCATTTTTCGTCACCACATATAATGCATAGAATAGATAGCGAATACCTCCGCTTTGGCGACATACACATATTTTGTCAAGGGCAAGGGGTAGAGGAGTCATTGGCTCTCGCTTTCTAAAACACCACAATGATTGTGTATCAATATTGTCCTCTACTGCCATAATTTAATTTCCATAGCCACTATACTGCACTCAAGATTCTAGAACCAAAAAAACCAATAGTTGACGCCTTAGCTTTAGCAAACTAAATGACTATTTCGGAATTGAGACCCGCTTAGCCACCAACTTTATTAATGATGCATATGGAAACAACTTATTTATATCTTACTTTCCATTTATAGAGGAACAATGTCATCCCAGCCCGTGTGGTCTGAATACGAAATGCGAAATTCTTAATGGAGTGCCAACCTGCTCTTGTTTACATGGCTTCATCGTAAGTATACCTAAGGAGGAAGTGGTTGGATGGGACCGATTACAGCCATGGAGTGCAATTATTATTTTCCCAATTGGTTTCAGGGCAATCCACTTACCGGATGCAGGCACGAATGTGACCATGACGGAGATTGTAGCGCCCGAGATATGTGCAGTAACTTCAAGTGTGTCCCAGCGTGTCAACAGTGTGGTACCGGGGCTACATGTAGTGGGGTCGCAAACCACCGAGCTGTGTGTGAGTGCCCAAAGGGCTACATCGGCAGTCCCTACGGAGAGTGTCGTCCAGAGTGCTATGGAGATGTAGACTGTCCATCGAATAGACCCGCTTGTTTCTATGGCATTTGTAAAAATACCTGCGATGGAGCATGTGGCGTTGGGGCTGATTGTAATCTAAGAGGGCTGACTCCGGTGTGTAGCTGTCCTAGGGACATGACCGGGGATCCATTCGTACGGTGTCGCCCATTTACCAAGGGTAAGCCGGTTGCGATTTTTTAGCGAATATTAAAGATATGACGGGTCTTATTTTGCAGAGGATCTGTGCGAACCGAATCCATGCGGGACAAATGCTATTTGCATTCCCGGTCACGACAACACTGGACGTGAGCGACCAGTTTGCAATTGCCTGCCAGGACATACGGGAAATCCACTGTCCCATTGCTCGAGGGTGGGTTTATTCATTTACTTAACAAGTTTCGATGTTTAGTTTACTCTTTTGTTTACAGGGTGAGTGTCTGAGCAACGAAGAGTGCCCTGACAACAAAGCCTGCATCAACTACCAGTGTGTAAATCCTTGCATTGGAAAATGTGCTTCAGGCGCAAGCTGTGAGCCGAAGGCTCATTTGGCTGTTTGCAAATGTCAACCAGGTTTTTCTGGCGATGCCCTGATATCCTGCCGTCAGGCACGCACTCATCCAGTTGCCAAATACACAAACAATTGCGCTACTTGTGGGAAGTGAATAAGTTTAAGGTATATTATATTTAGGTATTTTGTTGTTTGCAAGAGACATTCCAGAGGAGTATAGAATTTAAATATATCTAACGATTTGTGTTCTTTAACATTACCTTTGGCTTTTCTTGACTGATCTTGCTCAGTCATAATCTGGCTCTCGCAGTTCGTTCAATGGGAAGAGTGCAAGTTCGCTTCCTTCAAAGTGAATGGCGACTTTTTAGGAAGCGAACATATGATATTTAATGGAGTTATTGTGGCATTAACTGGACGACATAGCAAAAGCAATATTCTATCACCAGAGCAAGGGGGCATTCGCTGTTTATTTTCCTTTGTCGAAATATTCTTATGCCTGGGATAAGTAAGGTATTTAAATAGTTCGACACTACTTTCTTACAAATAAATATTTTCAGTTCCTTATACATTTTTTGGCTCTACATTGGCTTGGCTTAAGCCATCTACCAGAATGACATTAATCATAATTAGCAATAATATCTGACATGCTATTATTTAATAGAATTTATTGTAAGCTCCTATTTTTTATTTTGAATTTTTCATTAACTATGCTGTTTGGTAGCGCAGAGCAATTATTGTTGTACAGCTGTACAAAGCATCCATGCCTTTGCCTCTGTTGAGTATTTTAAGTGCGCCCTGCAAGTCTAGTGTACGTAATTCAAACTCATTAAGACATGTATCGTTAAGTATGGGGCAAACTGCTATGAAAAACATCCTTACCCACATCTCGGTTACAAAGGTTGCACAATATGGGAAGATCGTCCCGATGATGCGATATGTAGTTAAGGGGTATAGCAGTTCTCCTATTAGGGCCTTAGGCTGGCTTGGGGGTAGCATGAAGCCGGCACGTTCCAATAAGCTCCAGGTAGTCTAGTCGGAGGTAAAGTGGATTTTCGCACTTCAAGCTACACAAGCCTTAACAAACAAAAGTATAGTGCCTTACTAAACCAAATAAAAGAGGGAAAAGCTCAGCTCTAACCGGAAATTTAAGTCAAAAAGAAAGAATGAAAAAAAGAGTAGAAAAAGATCTGTCCAATCTCTAAACAAGTCACCATCGGACGCAAATGAGCACACGCGAAACTAGTTCTAGCTAGCCAAAGCTAAGCCCTAAGCTAAACTATACATCCGACAATCCCTACCTCGAAATCTTAAACTAGCTTAACCTCTAACACAAATTGAACTACTCCTAAATCTGTCCCCCCTGTTTCCATGGCTTCTCCAGGGTGATGGCTTCGGCTGGTATCCAAGGCTGCCTGGTGTTATTGTCAGAGTATGCAATGAAAAGTATGCAAGGAAAAATACTTTTAGGTGCGACTTTTCTTAGTTCCTTTCTGAAAGCTTTAACCATACTGTACAGGATGGGTTGCGATTTCAACCAAGTTAGTATATGTTTTCAAAACTATTTCAAAACTAATTTCTCACGTTTCACAGGTACGTCGTGTTCTTCCGGCAGCACTGCGAATATTCTTGTTGAGGTGAAAATCTTCCTATAGTTGGGTACACTCTTTTAATAATTGCAGCTAAAACCAAAAAATTGCACTGATTTCATAACAAGGAATTCAAGAATGACTTCCACATTTTTGAAACAAAAAAAAAAAAAACAAAAAGGAAATTGGAAAGTGGAACATAACATTGCGTACCTCTGAAAAGGCTGCATATCCCAGCTCGTGTGATCCTCTACGAAACACAGGCCTTTCTTCTTCCCTGCGTCATTAAGTGGTAGTTTTTCTTAAATTTCAGGTGTGACATGGAGAATTTAACAGTGGATAAGCTGGCAATTAAATTAGCTTTTTCCTTAATCTAAGTTGGAGATAAAGCTGAATTTGGCGCTTTTCTAACGTAAATTCGCACTTCGCGAAGGGAAGCGCTTCTTTTATACTATTTCGCGTAAAGCGAGGGTTTTTTAAATAATTTCATAGCCATAGCAGGGTATGAAAGACCTTCAGAGGAATTAATATCGGTTAATTGCCCTTTCTTCTTCTGTTGACCGTTTTTTAATACTTTTAATAATTGTGAAATATAGCGATTTAACAGAAAAAAAATGCATTCACTATCCAAAAAACGTTGATTTGTTCACTGCTTCTAATTTAATGACGCGATTTTTTCCGCATTTTTCTTATCTTATTTTACGATTTGACTTCCCCGTTAGCTAATTCTGTTGTATATGCACTTTTTGTATTTTGTTGCCAACAAAATAGTCTATCATTTACCATATAGTCGTTTTTTTTCAACTCCAATATATAGGTAACTGGAAAAAGAACGAGTTAACTTTTCAAAAATGACTACTTATATCTATCGTAACTTCTGGGCCACTTATTTTACATCAAACGGATTTGACGCAGGCACAACCATATGAACGTTAACCAAGACAAGAGCTTTGAAAAAAAAAATAATCCTAAACTGTTCATTTTTAAGAAAAAAAAACTAGTGGGGGGTTACAATCCGCTTTGGCGAATCGTTGGATACCCCATCCCAATTGACCACTGTCAAGCTCCGAATTGTGTCATAAATCTTGGTTGTTAAATTTCAGTTTCATTTAACTTCAATTGTATTTACAATTACTCAGTTAAGAATCTTCTCCCTAAGAAAGGGGCGTGGCATCTACCCATTCTCAATAACATCGTATTTTTGTTTATATTTTTTATCAGAAGTGGTACCCTATACACGTATTGATTGCATTTTCATATTAAAAATTTGGTTTATACTTAAAACGCCAAATATATCAAATAAAAACCGTTGGGCGGTGTTCGCTTCTTTTTTAAATGCCAATCACAATACACTTAAGCGACGATATCGCATACTAAATTTCAGCTTCCTGTGACAACTTTGATTTTTCATGCTTATAAGTAAAGTGGGCGTGTCAGTGGGCGGATTTCAAAAAATTTTACACTTGTACTACTAAACTTGTACTATTTTACACTTGTAAATGGCACTTGCTTCGGGACCTAGAAAGAACAGATATCAAGTTTCAAGTTCCTAGCTCAAAATTTAAGGCCAAAAAACTACCGACAGACGGACGGGCGGACGGACATGGCTCATTCGACTTACAATTCGGCCTCGATCATGTGCCCTTAAGGTCTTGGGGGCTACGTTGATTATTTCTCTATGTTACAAACTATGAATCAAACTTAATATGCCTCCTATCCTATGGGATGGGGTATAATAAAAAAAGTTTAATGCCACCCTGTTTTAAGTGACAAAACTAAAAAATCACCCAATATAAGAACAGTAGACTCCACTTCGCATAAGTATGCAACAGAATGTAAAATATTCCCAGGAATAATAAAAAACAAACAGAATTTTACAGAAACTGACACAAAGGCTAGCATCACCTACAACAAAAGCCGACGGACCGCTCCGCATGTGTCTTCATACTTGACGGTCTTTTTTTATTTTGATTTAAATTCCACTAAACGTTTATTCGGAACCTTATGTTGAATACCGTAATAATTTTTTATACCCTTTTCCACAGGAATGGAGTTTATTAAGTTTGATACAGGCGAAAATGTAACATAAAGAAATAATGACGATAGACCCCCAAGACCTTAAGGGCATATGATCGAGACCGAATTCTGAGTCGAATGAGCCAGTCGTCCGTCCATCCGTCCGTGTGTCACCAATTTTAGGCCTTAAACTTTGAGCTTGGAAGCTGAAATTTTGTACGTAAGCTCTCTGTCATCCGAAGCAAGACAAGTGTTAAAATTTTTTAAATCCGCCCGCAGACACGCCCACAATCGGCCAACCTCCGGTGCTTGAAAGACAGTAAGTCGTGAAAAGCTGAAATTTATTATTTAGCACCTTTTAATGATTTCAAGTCATAGAAAATAAAGATAAAGTTCGCAGACCACCCCTTGTGGGCGTGGCATCGATTAAAAGTGTAATCTTTCACATGCAATTTTTTCAATATTTTCGTTCCAAATCGAAAAAAATTTACTTAATATATTATGTAGAAAACACCTTTTCTTAATTTCTTTCATACAAAAGTTTTGGCCGCGCCCACATTTGGAGGCAGAATTTAAGAAAAACCTCAAATTTTTTAGAAAACATGGATTTCGACTACTTTTTAGCCTAACTTAAGTAAGGATAAGAAATAAAATTTAGCACATTAGCTTCACCGGGTTCTATACTAGATTTCGTTCTTACAAAGTTTTTGGCCACGCCCATGTTTAGAGGTTGATATTACGAAATTGTTGAATTTTACCCAAAAAATTACATTTTTGGCATCGAATTAGAGAGTGATTGTTCAAATCCAATTTATTCAATATTTTTGTTTTTATTCAATATTTTGTATGTAGAAAATATTAAGGTCTACATCTGGTTCATACAAAGTTTTGGGGCACACCTATATTTAAAGGCATAATTCAATAAAAACCTATAAATTTCCAGAAAATCATGGATTTCGACTGCTTTTAAGCTTTACTAACTATAGAATAAGAAAAAAATTTACCACATAAAGAACATCGGATAATATTTTAGATTTCGTTCTTACAAAGTTTTCGAACACGCCCATCTGTAGAGGTCAATATCACAAAATTATTGAATTTGAACCAAAAAATTACAGTTTTGCGTACATTTTAGCCGCAAACTTGGATATTTCTATGCTAATATTGATTTTCGGTTAAGGAGGTTGGACATGCCACGCCCCTTTTGTAAAAAAAAAGTGAACACAAACCTAAAAGATATTAAATATTTAAGAATTCACTTCATACGTTTTATATACAAGCCAAATTTCATTATAATCAGTAGCACCGTTAAGATACCTGAATATTTTGAAAAATAATTTTTGAAATGTTTTTGAAGTTTTCGAGCTAAATCTGAGAATCTGAATATTCGAAAATTTCTATAGTTTTCCCGAAAATCACAAATAAATCTTGATGTAAATGATTTTTTTCATCATTTGGCCGATGCTATATCGGAGATAGTGGTGGGACAAAATTTTGTTCGCGATAATTCTTCGCATGTACGCCAAAACTACAGTTCTTAAACAGTTGAACCAAAATTTGATTTTAGCCTTTGCTTAGCCTGCGGCTACTTTATATGTTTGCCCAATATCGGCTTTTTAAATACAGTGATGAAAAAGTTATGAATGACCTTAAACACGTTGAAAATGGGGATCTATCTCACAAACTTTTTAATATTTTACAAAAGTTCGATTTTATTATGCAAATCCGATAGTTTTTTAGTGTAAAACTTTTTAAGACAAGCGAAAAACACGTCTTTTTGACTTTTTTACCATCATTGTTGCGTTCTAATTTTTTTTCATAGACTTTATTTACTTTACCAAATTTCATCTTTCTACGACATACCGACCAAAAGTTATAGGTGCGGACGGACGGATGGACGCACGGACAACGGAGCGATGCCATAAGAGATCCTTTTTCCATTTTCGGACGGACCGCTAAAAACTTCGCATTAAAGAACTATTCTAATTGATTGTGTTTACCTATTGTTCATAATGTATGCGCTCTTGCACAGCGAGATACTACTCAAAAAGGAAATCCGGTTCATTACGTAACGAATCCCTGACCATACTCAGTCGCTTTCGTTTCGCTACTCTTTTGTTTAGTTGGAATGCATAGCAAATATGTATGTAATGTAAGTATACCTTATGATGTTGACGTTTGTTGATGTTACATTATGATGTTGATGCTGAAACGCAGTAATAGAAAATATCCATGAGGGCATTAAAAGATTACTTTTTGTTAATCAGCTAAGCGCTTAAAAAACAGAAAATAATCGAAGTTGCACCTGGTAAGTTACCTGTGGTAACTATACTTTTATGCCTTGTGCGGGTTTAATACTCAGTTATAATTGTCGTTGCTTTGGCACAGGGTATGCAATAAGTTTTTTATGAAGATACTAGTAAAGAAGTCTGACGTGCGTCAGGACGCAGCACCCATCGATTAAAATAAAAAATAAAAAATTGCTCTGGCCCCGACGCATTTTGTGCCCAACCCAGCCCTACGCGAGCCGACCACTCTCGCGGTGAGCAAATAGCGCTTTGAATACCTAAGCATATAACACTTTATTGTAGGGGCACTTTATATTTTTACTTAACTTTTTACTTTTCACTTTTTACTTTTTACTATATAATTTTTAGTCTTGACTCTTTACTTTTTACTTTTAAAAATTTTGTCCCCCACTATCGCCGATATTGGGTCAAATGATTTGAAAAAAATCACACATATCAAGAATTAGATATGTATCAAGAAATACCTAGAATAAGAAATATATATAACAATTTCGGGAAAACTATAGGAATTTTCGAATATTAAGCATATTCTGAGATTTAGCTCAAAAACTTCAAAAACATTTCAAAAATTATTTTTCAAAATATTCTGGAATCTTGACGGTGGTACCGAAAAGGTATGAAGCAAATTCTAAAACTTTTAAGATTTTTAAAAAATGGCGTTTCTAACATAAAACTTTCTGAAACGGTCTAAGAAACATAAAAAACTCGATTTTATAACCGTTAGCTAAAAAAACTGGGCTCTGAGTATTAGAAAAAAGTAACCATTACTAGCGCAGAGTAGATATATGAAAATAAAAAAAAAACATAATGATATTCCACAAAAGGTTCCGAATAGACGTTTTAAATCAAATTAAATCAATTTCAAAATCAAAAAAATACAGAATAAGTCTCAAAAAATGTGTCCCCCACACTATCTCAAAAATAGTAACATATACCGTTTTGAAAAAAGTACCAGACATATAGAATTTTTTGAGGTTCGAAAGAAAAATAACGAGGGGCTGAAATATTTCTTGGTTTTCGAGATATGCTTAAAATTATTTAAGATGATTTGATGACTTAAAGACTTCGAAAAGGCCTATGACCGGGTTCCTCGGGATAAACTCTGGAGAGGTTTGCTGGACTATGCACTGAGTGGGCCCCTTCTGAGAACTATTCAGTCTTTGTATGGGAACTGCAGAAGCTGTTCTCGGATAAATGACGTCTAATCCCAACCTTTTGATGTGTGCGTTGGACTTCGCCAGGGCTGTGTTCTATCGCCTCTCCTTTTCATAGCATATATGGACTGGATGGTGAACCGCAGTTTTGGTGAGGAATCTGTCGAAATGGCTGGCGTCAGGATAAGCCACCTGCTTTTCGCAGATGGCCTAGCTATCCTGGCATCGTCCGAGGAGGAACTTCAGCGAGCACTGGATGGGTTTGCGGTTATATGTGGTGAAGCTGGGATGAAGGTTATTGTGAGCAAATCCGAAGTGATGGTTGTTTCCCGAACTCCTGTGTATAAGTATAAGTATCTTGGGGTCTTTTTCACGAAAGATGGAAGGAGTGGTGATACTGAGTTATCCTGAAGGATTGGCCAAGCTGCAGCAATAGTAAAAGAACTGCGCCGGCCGGTCATCAGGAAAGCAGAGCTTGGACTGAGAGCAAAGATCTCAGTTTTTAATTCAGTGTTTGTTCCAACCCTCATCTATGGTCGTGAAATTTGGGTTACGACAGAAAGAATCAGATCGCGGGTGCAAGCTGCCGAGGTGAGATTTCTGAGGTGCGTTGCTGGCGTGACTCTTAGGGATAGAGTGAGAACGTCAGTGCTCGTAGGAATCTTGGTGTTGAGCAGCTGCTTCTCCGAATGGAACGATCATTTCTTCGATGGTTTGGACACGTTGTTCGCATGCACCCCGACAGACTTCCTAGACAGGTTATGTAAGCCGAGATGCAAGCGCGTCGCCCGCATGGTAGGCCAAGAAACTGGTGGTGGGATCAGGTAAGGAGCATTTCCGAGACCCATCTGGGGATCGCGCCTGTGTCTCATGAGTTGGTGGCGGAAGATCGGGAAAGATGGAGGGACTATTTAGCCACCCTCGCTCCGCGACCCTTCTAAGGATAAGCGGCCACGGAAAATGATGATGATGATGACGATTTGCTGAAATGGTAGTGCTTAAAAATACTATAAATTTAATTAACTATATTTTACCCAAGCACAAACCACTAGAGAGAAAGCAAAATATTAAAAAAAATTAAAACAAAAAAACCAATTTCTTCATTTTTTTTACCTGTGTTTCAATAAAAATTTGAGAACCTAAGCTAGACTTGTAAAAAAATACCAGCTTTGTTGCTGGTTGTTTTTTCCTTTCGAAGGACCCGTGTTTTTCAATTCATAAAAAGATACCAGATGATTGACGAGCTATACACAAGTGTTTATTTTATCTTCCTACAGGTCTTTTATGTTAAAATAATATGCTTAGTCTAAAAAAATTATTAACATTATTTTAAAAACATCATTCAGAACAATGCAATTGGATACATTAATTTGCTACATTAATTGGAATGCATTTGAATTGCACTGAACACAAGGGGAAATAAAATAAAATAATTATTTTGTGATGCATTGTGTGCTGACGCGTGTGCGTTGACTCCAAACGTCGCCGTTGTCGGAAGCTTAAATTATGTTGTCATCACAACACATATTATCAAAAAATATTCCATGTTCTTGGAAAAAAGCTCGAGTTCAACCAACCTATCTAAAGAGGGTAAGTCATGTTTGCGTCTGAACTATCTGATTACAGTTCTATTATCAATTTCATCTTTAGTTGAGCGTAAACGGCTGGTATAGTAAAGAAAGTATTAAATATTTAGAGTTAAATAAGCCCTTTTAAGAAATCCTCTGTAGGTATGTGTGGTTTTCGTAATAAATGTTCAACAGAAGGCCTGCTAAGTTTTCTTGGTCAAATGCTTTTGGGCATTTCATGAATGGGTGAATCAAGAGCGGTAGCTTTCTATGTTTCCAAGACCAAGGGAATCGCATATTGTTCTGTAATATCTTAACTTTTATCTTGATGGGTTTGCCGCAACAACTTTGTAGATGGATAGAAAATGTTCTTAATGAAAGAACTAATCTCTCCCCATCTTCATATCTTTTAAACACTAATGATTTGTTAAATGCAATTATATACTAGTAAAATATTGTACTTTGCATATCTTACTACTATTACTACGTTAAAGTGTCAACCACAAACAGAATTCCTGTGGATGACATATCTAACTTTCATAATCAAAAATGCAGCCAAATTGAATGGCTTAATTCTGATCTTTAAAAGATTATGGATTAGGGAAAAGCTAATTTAATTTTTTGAAATGCTAGCAAAACGCAATACAGCGTCTTCTGTTTGTCAAGAAAGAATCCAGCAGCTGTCCAACACTTCAGTATGTTGGACAGCACAAACTTCTTTACTCAATGTTAAATCAAATGGAATACGGTTCTCATGTTTTGGGATCCGTGCCTGTTCCATGCAATAAAGGTTCGGGGTTCGTCGTTCTTGAGAGAAGAAAAAAAAAAATACTTAAAACAGTTTGACATGATCGTTGTAACAGAGAGGAAAACAAGTAAATGTATTATGTTGTCTTAAGTAAGAAGTGATTACCTCAAAAGAAGAGTATCGTGTTGTGGTTGAGCAGATGGTTAGAGTTAGAAATGAAAAAAAAAGTGTCTTTATTTGTGTTAACACAGGTTTGCACCACCAAGTTTGTCAATTACACAGTTTTGTGAAGGCTTTGTTGACAGTTAAGATAAGACCGAAAAACTATTGGACCTTATGAGAGCAGCAGTTGAGGACAGCTGTTGCTCGTTAAAGGCCTCTAATGAGACTCAATTTACCCTTAAACTGTTTCGTTCCTCGTGAAAGGAAGCCCTAACAGTAAACTGATTATACATTATAAAAGGACTGTGTTGGCGGCTAGGCACTTTCATTTTCCTTATTCTTGTAGGTAAATTGCATTAAGTATCTATACGTAGGTATATCTCCCAGTGCGACATCCGCAAAATATTTAAGTTTTCTAAGCCTTAGTTTTATGTCCTTTTTACCGTCAGATTTCTTTTAATCTCAGCCACGGTTACAACCTTTGGTTTTAACTCGATCGTCCTTGATATCTTTTTAAATTCCTGATTTACAACCCTTTCCTTCTGTCAGTTCGTAAAAATGGTTAAATTTCATTGAACATTACTTAGCTATATAGACATAGCTAGTAGTGCTTTGGTATTTCCCCTCTGAAAATATTTTAATTTTCCTAGCCCAAACTCTAAACTCAGTAAACCAAAATGCAAAAACTCCCACTCACCCTTTATGAGGACATCATATAAGACGCTCAATAAACAAAACCCATTTACCCAACGCGCACAGTAGTAAATAGATGGCAAAAAACCTCACCCACTCTTATTCTATTCATAAAATAATTTGCATAAATTACTTCTAGGAAATAAAAGGATGATACACAGCCACTATGCACAGCCGCTCACATAGATGCATACACGAAAATCCTATCTGTTTGCATATTCCCTTTGTTGCATTGCCCAGCCCAGCCTGGAGCTGCTGCTGTGGTTCAGACACACACATAGCAAAAGGATTTCAACCCGAAATTTTAGAAAATTTAAAAGGAGTCCTAGAACTGGGTAAATATTTGCTTCGCTTCCTGAATTTCTTCTCTCCCAGTTGTTGGGAAAATTTGCAAAATTATCGCTTAGAAAAGTGTTTCCTTGTGCGCTGTACACCGACACCACCCCTGCTTTTTAGTCGAAGGACTTTCATGGTAGGGTAGTTTCCTTGGTGCACTAAGATTGAATAGTGCTGCTGTAATTTATTTCAGATGAAAACTTTGTACAAAGTACTGGAGATGTATTGAATGCCTGCAAGCGAGGGAGGGAATGTGTTTCAATTGCAGAGGAAATACACACATGAGGTTCTTCCATTGATACTCAACTGGGTTCAGTTTAGATCTGTAGAAACGAAAAATCGTGTACAATGAGTTTCTTAGATTAAAAAACGACCCTTTTAGTGGTTAAAAAGGGGCCGTGAACTTTACAAATCAAAGCTATTTACTTCTGTAACAGACAGACAACGTAGGCATATACTTCTGCAGTACCAGGTATTGCTTGACAAAAAGAGGCATCCACTCCACATGAACATGCAATTTACTTTTTCTGTTAATTCGTAGATATAGTAAGTTTGTATTCTCTCAAAAATAGCTTTGGGTATGATTTTTTAGCAGCAAGTCAAAAATAAGACGATATACTCTTTCTAACCGGGAGTGAGCTTATTTTAACTTTTTTTTAGTTACATCACTTACAACGTTACATTAAATACTTTTTTAGGTGAACCGAAATTTCCTGGGGAATTTCAAAACGGCCATTTCAATTAAAAATTATTGTGACACTGTTTTAAATAAAAAAAACAACACTTAATTTCTTCATAAAAACCTGAAAAATATTTCAACGACAAAATAAAATAAAATATTAAACTTATAGTATTTTCCCATGAAGTCTGAGTTATGGGTCTGGCCCAATGAATCGATTTCCTCCGTCACGTTGAAGTACACAACTGACAACTAAGTTCGGATTGACTTGATTTCAGATTTGCGCCTTCCTTTGCATTCGACTTTATTTCCACACCAACATACAGACTAGTTGCCACTTTGTAGAAAATTTAAAAACTACTATACATATCTATTATATATGCACAACAACATACCATTCTATGACTGAACTCAACCACATCCATGTCCTATATCTGGCCTTTTCATAATTTTCCATTCTTATATTTTTTTGTCGTTTTTTCCTTTTTGAACGTGGGATAAAGACAAAAAATAAAATCTGGCTTTTCTTTTAAAACAGCGTTTTTGGCACTTTCACACATTTTTAAAATATTTTTAAAATATTAATAATAATATTTCTATATGATTATATATTAATAAAAATATTTTTAAAATATTAAATTTCCCCCTGCAAGGTCGGGGTTAGAATAGCCTTGAGATAAGGTATTCCTGTCGTAAGAGCCGACTAAAATCCGCCTGAAGGAGTTGTCTTTAATGTTGCTCCATTCCAGGTAACATTTGACAGCAAAGTTTAAACTTAAACTTATAGATGAATCTGAATAAAAATCCAGAAGCCTCTGTCACATATTGTGCGGCTCACTCATCGGCGTCTGCCCCAGAGGGCGGCCAAATTTAAAAATTTAAATAGAAATGACTTACCTATTTCTCATAAAAACGACAAGTAAAAAAAATGGCAATGAACAAAACGAAAGATTTAATTAAACCAGGTGGCAGCCAAACTATGCAAAGCAAAGCATAAAACCGCCACAAAAGACCGTCGCCAAATCAAGTTCAGTGGAAAAAACGCCACTTGTTGGACCGAAATCGTACGCACAGGTTGCGTCAGACGAAAACAAGCCAAGATCACTCACAACAGATACGATGGCTCAGATCCTCACTGTAATCTTGGAAAGACTTAAGGATCAGACTTAAATTAACAAGTTAATATTTGACAAACTGAGCAAGCTCGAGTTCAAACCTCGAAAAATATACAAGAAAATATGAATATGAAACAGTTATTTAAAATACTTGCATGGAATGCAAACGGCCTTCTGAATAAAATAGACAAACTAGAAGTATTTGTACGGGAAAACGATATTTATATTTGCGTGACTATATTTGCGAAACTCACCTTAAGAAGGGGTTTGGACGTAAAATAAAAGGTTACAATGACTATCACGCACATTTCCCTTCGGTAAATTGAAGAGGAGGATCCTCCCTACATCAAAAACTATATTAACATTAAGCACTGCAAGAACACAGAAGTTGACTCCATGCATATATTTATATTACAACATTGCATATTGCTATTTCGATCGAATTCGAAATTCGAATATGCAATGTCGAATTTTATCATTGGGGGCGACTTTAACGCGAAGCATACTTTTCGGGGTTCAAAATAAAGTTCAACAAGAGGCAGACTACGGTACAAAAACAGTATGAAACGTGGGGTGGACTTTTTCTTCACGGGAAAGCCAACATATTGGTCAACCGACAGGAGTAAAAAGCCTGATCTTGTCCACTTCTTCATCGCTAAAGGGTACCCCAAATACCTTACGCGAGTCGAAGAGTGTTATGATCGCGGCTCAGACCACTCAGGAGTTGTCTTGAAGATGGGCGGAAGCCTAGCAAAACTAGAACTCCTAGATTAGCCAACAAACAGACGAACTGGGACGCCTTCAGAAAAGACTGTAAGGAGGGTGTTGGAGGGTGCCCTGTTGCAATGCACGAGGGCACCGCCGGACAAAACCGTTTTAAACAGCCTCTCAAGCAAGCTTAAAGAAATGCTGCAAGATTGTAAAAATCGTGAGACCACTGAATACCTTGAAGGCTTGTCGGCGGATAAAAACTCAAACTACTCGCTGTAAACACCAACAATAAATTTATGATGCACTCGGCCCCAAAAAAGAAAGAAAATGGCGAATGGGCAAAAAAAGACAAAGAGAAAGCGTTCGACGGTCCACCGTTGGCTGACGTTCAAAACAACAACGCGGAAACTGATAGCTTTAGAATGAAAAAAGTGTCATTAGTCGAACTTCTAATCTAATTTATATCATAAACGCTTCGCTTAGACTCTTATACGTTCCAAGACAATGGAAAGTTGCTAAGGTTCAAAACCGGGGAAATGTCTAAATGACAAAAATCTTATAGGCCCCTATCGCTTCTGCCGATAATATCGAAGGTCCTTGAGAAACTTCTGCTGAAACGATTACAACCAATTATTGCAGAAAGACGCTTGATCCCGGATCATCGATTCGGGCTTAGGACTAATCATTCAACATTAGATCAAGTCTATAGAATAACGCATAAAATTGAAAAAGCCTTTGAAGGGAAAAGATATGTTCTGGTTATGTTCTGCGATCTTGGCTGCACTGTCGACTCTGAAGGTTGATAGCTCACTTAGTGCGTAAATTAATCAACTTTTAACGAATACGATTATTAACTCAAAACTAGGTGAGGCCACTGCCAGAAGATCTGTCAGCAGAGGAACCCCTTAAGGTGGAATCATATCCCACTCCCTTAGAGTTCAGCTGTGAACGAACTGCTGGTAATCCTGGGGTGGAATCCTATAAGTGAAAACTGATAGTTGATCATCACATTTTTAAATTTGGGATCCCGTAAGGTGATGATAACAGTGATCATCACCATTTTGTGATGAATTTCAGCTGTCAGCTATCTTAGTGTCACTTTCCCATAAAGCTAGTCGTGTTTTTGCAATAATTGGGTTCTTTTTGTGCTTTTTTCTGAACTCCGTCAGTTCTAGTGATTAACTATGTGTACCTGTGATATGTGTTACTCAGTGAGTTTGCTTTTCAGTCAAAAAACAAATAAGAACGACAGTGGATAACTCGAAGTCTAAGGACTGCTACACGCAATATTCTAAGTTTTTATTTTTCGTTATGGGATTGATTTTTTTGGAGGACCATTTTGACTTACAACCAGCAAAAATGTTCCCGTTTTATTATTGAGTGGTTTTTCCAACACATGAAAGTCGTAGCTCGTAAGTCGTGAATCGTAGCTTTTCGTTAATTAGGGGTGGGCTGCTATGAAATCGGCCATCCTTTCGATTTGATGTTTATTTGCTTGAAACCTTGAATTCATGAATTGAAGAATTCAAACAAAAATAATAACTTAAAATATGTACGTACATTTTTATATCGCAGTAATAAAATAAATGTAATTGCACTTGCTGAAAAATGTAAACAAAAGTAAATTAGATTTATTTGTGAAGCGCTGTATTGATATGACATCATCTGACAGATGAAAATGTATGTGCTGCCAAGTTTTAAAATTATTTTGGTGATCACTTAACAGAGAGCAAGAACTGGGTGATGGTCAATTTTGATAATCAACATGGTGACCATCAGCCATCACTTTATGGATTCCACCCCTGGAAGGAGAGGGCTGCAGAGTTATCGCTTATGCGGATCACATTGCCATTGCCGTTTCAGGGAAGCACCCAAATATCCTTAAAGAACTTGTAGAAATTCTGTTAAGAATGAAGTGCGCTAAACGAAACCAGTTGAAGATAATTTAATATTCTTAACTTTATTCCTCTAAACTTCAAATCTACTTTCTTAAGTTAAACTCCAAAAATGATTTTTGTTCTATTCGGGTGAATTAGAAATGAAAAGCGTGGAATGGTTGGCGCGTGATGGTCGACTGACTTTTCTTGACAAGACACGCTCGCTCTGTCCTTGTTTTGACTTGGTAAACATAGTGTTGCCGTTTTCTGTGCTCTGGTTTCAGGGATTCCACAGTACTCCCCCTCTAGGCGACTCCTACTGATATCTTGCTGGAATGATGACCTGGCTTCCTGACAGTGTCGTTGTCTAATTTTGCGGAGATGCGGGGCTTTCCTCTGGTTCATCCACGATAAACGCCGGTTTAAGTCGATCTATGGAAATACTTTGTGAACGGCCTTTGATGTTAAGCTTGAAAAACTCTTCACGCCTATCCACGATTTCGAATAGTCCATCATATGGAGCTTCCAGTGTTTTTTTGACTGTATCGCATCGCACAAAGACATGCGTGCAGCTCTTCAAATCCTGATGAACGAAAATCTTGGACCTGTCCTTATGGGTGACTGGTATAGGACTGAGTAATGCCATAGATCTCTTCAGTTCTCTCACAAACTCCTATTCGGTGTTCGTGACTGGTTTCAGATGAAACAAGTGGGAAAGTGCAACAGTGGGTATGCAAAAGCTTCAATCCATCTACGACGGATTGCAAAATACCAGACCATACCAAAAAGAAAACTGCCACGCCTCCAAAAAGTGGGCGGGATATAAAAATATAACTGTTGAATGCGTTATACTAGGTGGTTGCATACATTTCAGCCTAAAACTCCGCCTTTTTAACTAAAAAAATCACTTTTTTAACGCCACGCCCACAAAAGTGGGCGGAGACACATACAATATGTACATAAAAGTTAGAAAATGCTAATATCTGCAGCTATTGTCATATAATTTTTTGTCAAATTTCATATATATTTATATATATTTATATATATTTATTGAAAAACAGTAATTTTAAGCTAAAATGCCTTAAAAAGTAGGCGTGGTCAATGAAAAAGCTAAAATTTTTTGGCTACCTTAAAGATAATTATAAGGCAATGTTACGTACTGAAAATGAATGCGCTAGCGCCATTGTAACATAGCTAAAATTTGCAAAATGTATTTTTTTAAATTAGAAATGGTCGCACATACAGGCCTGTAGTGGGCGTGTCTGTGGGCGGATTCAGCTTATTTTCAAACTTGATCTGAAGGACTGGACTTCCAACCAACCCACAAAATTTCAGCTCTCTGCCTTAAAATTTAAGGCCTAAAAGTTGTTTACATACGGGCGAATGGACGGACGGACGGACGGACAGGGCTTAATCGATTCTCCTGTCGGCCCCATTCATATCTCTAAAAGGTCTTAGGGGTCTACGGTGATTATTTCACTGCGTTACAAACTATACATCAAACTTAATGTAATTTTAAGACCTGGGTCGGGTATAAAAACTGACCTAGTAATTTTAACGACGCGCCATATAACATCTCGGGTGGGGTAAAATTCGTCCCTGTTTTTACTGTTACACGGATTCCCAGTAAAATGATTGGCAAAAACTCGTACCAATTGTAATTAGCATAACAGCTGACAGTTTTAAGTGTCCGATGCCAGGCGCTCAATCATCCCATTGGCTTGGGGATGATACGGTGTTGTTTTTAGATGAGATATTCCCAGATACCTTGTGAGCTCCTTAAAGATGTTCGATTCCAATTGTCGTCCCAAATCGCTTGATATTCCTTGAGGTACACCAAAGCGAGAAATCCAATTAGCAAAAAGTTCTCTTGCAACCGTTCCAGCGGTTGCATCGGGCAATGGTACGGCTTCGGCCCATCGTGAAAATCGATCAATCATCGTCAAACAATATCGGTTCCCACGCGATGGTGGAAGGGGTCCAATCAGGTCAATGTTGACGTGCTCGAATCGCTGCGCTGGACCTTCGTAGTGTCCGTAGTCACTCTAAATACGCCGATAAACTTTTGATTTCTGGCACGGTTTACATGACTTGACGAATTTCCTGATGCTTGGTGACATGTTGGGCCAAACAAATCTTTCCTTAACCAACTTCTTAGTAGCATTCGTCCCCGGATGTGAAATGTCATGTAATTTTTTAATTACCCGTGAACGGAACGTAAGTGGTACGAAAGGATGTATGATCCCTTGAGACGCATCGCAGAACAGTTGCCCATCGGAACTAGAAAGAGGAAACGGTTTAGTATTGAGAGCTGTCTTAAAACCTTTACCTGAACGCAAGTATTCCTGTATGGAAATCTTTTATTAGAGTATGCAGTTTGGCTGAATGTGGACTAGGTATTCCGAATTTCGTTTCGCATTGGTGGAATAACTGAGACGTCAGCTCCAGAATCAATTAAAAATTTACTGCTTGATTTTTTGTCAAGAGCAAACAGACGTGCAATTTGTAAGCCAGCACTGTTCGGTTCGTCTGCTAGTGCCGACTGTTGGCTTACTGGTTTTTTGAGGACTTTCAGATAAAAAGGAACAGAGGGCGCGACAGTTGCGAGCATCGTTGGCGAATTTTGCATGGAACCAACAGTAGGTGTTGTTGTTGCGGGGCTCCGGTGTTCGACCCCTCTTCTGACTCATGCTGCGACAACGATGTCTGGAACGATGGTTCGTGCGGAATAGCTTTTGCAGTTTTCGCTCGATTTGGTCAATTTGCTGTTCGAGAGACATAGCTGGTGTCGTTATAGGATGCGCTGTTGCCATATGGATTAGCTGGTCAGCTTTGTCTTTGAGATCTGCCGATGAGGCATGCAAAATGGCTCGTACTTGCGTTGGTAAACGATTGAGCCACAAGTTATGCAGGAACTCGTCCGTTAAATGTTCTCCACCTAAATGCCGCATTTCGTTGAGCACCTGCGTCGGTTTTTTATCATCAAGTTCAATTTCCGAAAACAAACGCCTTTCGCAAAAAAAACAAATATTTTTCTGCTCGGAAGCACCAAACCTTTCAAGGAGTACGCTCTTAAAATTGTCATATTTTCCGTTTTCTGGTGGCTGGAGAACTGCGTCCGTGACTTCTGACAGGATTCTAGTCTCTATAGCTGCAACCACCGTGTTGAATTTGGATAAATTTAAATGAACGCCTGCGTTAGCAAATTGCGCTTCGACTTGCGCAAACCAAATTTTGAAATTCTCATCCCAAAACGGAGGAACTTTGACTGAAACTCGACTAACAGTTGCTTCTTCACTGTCGTTAGGCATCTCGTCAACGCCTTGAGCTGCTTGTTTTTGTTCGATGTGACCAAAAATTTTCATACTTTTACAGTTGCAACGATTGCAACGAAAGGCCAAAAAAAAAGTACGTAGGTAAGTACCTACTCAATTGTCTCGTGTTTTCACATCACGCCGGGGTCACCAATGTAAAAATTCTGTTGAGGATGAAGTGCGCTAAACGAAACCAGTTGAAGATAATTAAATATGTATTCTTAAATTAAATATTAATTTAATTGTATGTGTGATTGGGTGAATTGTATGGGTGAATCAGAAATAAAAAGCGTGGAATGGTTGGCGCGTGATGGCCGACTGACTTTTCTTGACAAGATACGCTCGCTCTGTCCTTGTTTTGACTTGGTTAACATAGTGTTGCCGTTTTCTGTGTTCTGGTTTCAGGGATGTCACAAACTTATACAGAATGCTCTTAACAAGCTAACGAGATACACTGACAGTTGTGGACTGGGTTTGAACCCAGACAAAACTGAACTTGTGACCCTCCTTCAATCAAGGGCACTAGCTTGAGCTTCTCTGAGGAAGCTATATATCTGGGGCTCATCTTCGATAGAAAGCTTAGCTGGAAATCTAATATACAGGAAACAAACGGTCCGGAAAGGTATGATAGCACTCTTTCCTGCAAAAAAGCCATCGGTAACAAGTGGGAACTTCAACCCCGAATAATTCACTGGCTCTATTATTTGTCGGTCGTCGGACCTATACTAACGTATGGAACGGTTACTCCAAAGGTCAGCTGCCTCAGAAGCACTAGGCACCTTGCTCCGCATCTGATTCCTATTGACATTTTCAGCAGACAAACACCTGCTATCTCGGCTACTCGCCTCAAAGCAACCTCTCAGTGGACCGATAGTGAGAAATGTCAGTCCGCTATTCTGAACACATTCAGATCCCCTAAAAACAAAAACTTCGTTATACCCCGTAGCTACAGTTTGACAGGAACTTCGAGGCAACTATCCCCCCAAGGTCTTCTTGGGATGACTGTGCGCCTTTGGAATGTGAATCGATCCACTTCTGCACTGATGGATCAAATACAAATGATATGGTAGGTGGGGGTGTATTCTCAGAAAGACTAAATCTTAGCGTATTCTTTTCAACACCGAATCGTGAAACTGGTGTGAAATACAGAAAATAATTGTTCTTTTCTCGTACACCTGAATGGAATCGTGCTCATGTAAATGTTCTTTTAAATTCCGACTTCGTTCGATGTCGACACCAACCTCGAAATTTCGCCACCAACGTGGCGTGTATGTGAATTTACGTGTATGTGAATTTACGTTTCAACTCAATTTTCATTCTTGATATTATAAAGCGACTGAAATTGTATGAAATCGATAAAAACTAACTAAATATCTCAAACTTAAAGCTATCAAAAGTAATTTTAGGTAAAAAGTACAAAAAACCGACGCCAACAAACTAACGATACGAAATGAAAGAAAGTTAACAAAATGAAGTCAAAGCAATTCGACATTTGACGTGATGACTGCACCGGTGCAGTATTTGTCGTTCTGTACAAAATGAAACCGAGTGTACACCACGCTGGAGTTTTCGCGAACACCGAGTAGTATTTGACAACTCAGTGTGGAATTTTGGTGCTCAAAAGAATACGCCATTAGTCTCTCTTTCCGTCTTTTGGACTATTTTGGTAGGAAATAAAAATCTCAATTTTATTATAGTATTTGTTTTCCGTTTAACAGAAAAATATCCTCATAGTATTTAAGTAAGATATTATTCCTTATTCAGTCTATTCGTACTTTTTTTTTATCATGTGGTAACTAGAAATACGTAATTCTAGTTAATTCGTGCAATTTAAAGAGTTGAGTTAACATATTCTTGTCAAGCGCGGTCTTCCTGTTTTCATGCTGACGTTCGATAGGATTGAAAACATAAACGAAATATATAAAATAAAAACAATCCTAAATATCAGGGTAAAAATTGAGCCCAAGCGAAAGGGCAATAGACTAGTACCTCAATGTAAGCGATGCCAAGGCTTCCGACATACTCAAGCGTACTGCCAAAAAGAACCGCGATGTGTCAAATGCGCCGGTGGACATCTTTCAAAAGATTGCAACGTAAGCAGTCAGGCCCCAGCGACTTGCGCCAATTGTAATGGAAGTCACCCGGCGAGCTATCGAGGTTGCGAAATCGCAATAGAGCTACAAAAACGTCACGAAACTGTTAAGCAACATATTGTAGATAGGGCCACAACCCCAAAACGTTCTAGAGCTGACAAGCCGAAAACTCCCAAATCGGTCAGAAATACGAGATTGACGAGGAAAAATATACAAACTCCGCAAGAAAACGTCGCCGGTCCAAGTACAAAGGGAAAATCATCACTCATCGGCCCAAGATCGTACGCTGAAGTCGCGTCACACAAAAGCAAACCTCCAGAACCTACCACAACAGATTCGGTATCTCAAATATTATTTATGATATTGGAAAAGCTTGAGCAACAAACTAAAGTTAATCAAGTAATATTTGACAAACTGAGCGAGCTAGAGTTTAAACCTCGCAAAACCAATAACAAATCATGAATATGAAGCTCATTAACATACTTACATGGAATGCAAATGGTCTTTTAAAGAAAATCGACGAACTAGAAGTATTTCTACGGGAAAAAAATATTGACCTATGCCTGATTTCGGAAACACACTTTAAGAAGGGATCCGGACCCAAAATTAGAGGTTACATCGACTACCACGCGCATCATCCATCAGAAAATTCGAGAGGCGGATCCTCTCTCTACATCAAAGACTGCATTAAGCATCACAAAAACGAAGAAATTGAACTTGACTCTATGCAAATAACTTCAGTATCGGTAAAAATAGGTCACCTAGATTATAATATTGCCTCGAGTTATTTTCCTCCACAGTATAGGCTAGCGGACGACGATCTTACTCCCCTCTTTGACTTACTTGGGTCGAATTTTATCATCGGCGGGGACTTTAATGCGAAAAACACCTTTTGGGGATCACGGTGCAATTCAACAAGAGGTAGAGTACTCTTCAAAGCTAGCATGAAACGTGGCGTGGTTTTCCTTTCGACGGGAAAGCCAACGTACTGGCCAACCGACAGAAACAAAGTACCTGACCTTGTCGACTTCTTTATCGCAAAAGGGGTTCCCCGCCACCTCACAAATGTAGAAGAAGGCTATGATCTCTGTTCGGATCACTCGGCAGTCGTTTTGAAAATCGGCGGAAGTCTAGCAAAAAATGAGAGAGCGCCTAGGCTAACGAATAACAACACCGACTGGGATGGCTTTAGGAAATACTGTAAAGAAAATGTATCTCTACATGTACCACTTACAACCCCTTTAGAAATAGAAGACGAAGTCGATAAACTCGTTAGAACTATCCAAGACGCTGCTTGGAACAATACTTTTTTCCGGAAGACTGGAGTAAGGAAAAGCGGATCAATTTACCCGCGCGAAATTGAAGAGCTCATACGCGAAAAGAGAAAGGCTCGAAAGAGGTGGCATTTGTCTCGAGCTCCTCCTGATAAAACCATTCTGAATGGGCTATCTAACAAATTAAAGCACTTACTTCAAGATTTTAAAAGTCGCGAGACTACCAACTACCTCGAAAACTTGACTGCCGATAGAGGGTCAAACTATTCACTTTGGAAAGCCGTGAAGTCCATTAAAAAGCCCATAGTACACTCGGCGCCAATAAGAAAAGATAACGGTGAATGGGTAAAAGGCGACAAAGAGAAAGCAGATGTATTTGCAGAACATCTAGAAGAAACATTCAAACCGTTTGACGGGGAGCCGTTGGTTGACGATCTGTATCGCAATGCGGAATTAGACAATTATCGAATGAAAACCGTGACACTGTCTGAACTTCGTCAAACAATCCGAAATTTGAAGAATAACAAAGCTCCAGGCTATGACCTAATTACTGGGGAAATTTTGAAGCAGCTACCGAAAAGAGCGTTAGTCAAGCTTCTCTACATCATAAACGCATCAATGAGAATTTCATACGTTCCACGGCAATGGAAAATCGCAGAGGTAATAATGGTTCCGAAACCAGGGAAATGCCCGAACGACAAAAAATCATATAGACCGATTTCGCTTCTGCCGATTATATCTAAAGTCTTCGAGAAACTTGTGCTCAAACGACTGCAACCAATAATTGAAGAAAGACGATTGATTCCGGATCACCAATTCGGCTTTAGGGTCAAACATTCAACACTTGACCAGGTCTATCGAATAACTAATGAAATTGAGAAAGCCTTAGAAGCGAAAATGATATGTTCTACCGCTTTTCTTGACGTATCCCAAGCCTTTGATAAAGTTTGGCATGAAGGCCTAAAATATAAGCTACGGAAAGTTTTGCCGGAAAAAATGTATGAACTCTTAGAGTCTTATCTTGACAACAGACTATTTCGAGTGAGATACGGGAGCGAATACTCAGAATTCAAAGAAATACAAGCCGGCGTTCCACAAGGTAGCGTCCTCGGTCCAACACTGTTTTTACTTTTTACAAGAGATGTACCTGAAGTAGAGACAACGACTATAGCCACGTTCGCTGACGACACGGCTATCCTCGCTACGGATAAGACAGTCGAACTATCAACGGGAAAACTCCAACGCGCTTTGAATAAAATATGCGAATGGACAAAGGCCTGGCGAATCCTCCTAAATGAGACAAAATCAACGCATGTAAATTTTACTTACAAGAGGGTAATCAACTTACCTCTATTTATAAACTCGGTACAAATTCCGTACGCAAACGAGGCGAAATATTTAGGCATGACCCTAGACGCAAAACTTAAGTGGAAGCCACACGTTAAAAAGAAACGCGATGAACTTGAAATCAAGCTACGAGAACTGAATTGGCTTATCGGACGTTATTCGAAACTAAGTGTATATAACAAACTGCTATTGTATAAGCAAGTGCTAAAACCATCTTGGACGTACGGTATACAACTTTGGGGTTGTACCAAACCAAGCAACATATCTATTTTAGAAACTTTTCAGAATAAGACACTAAGAGCAATCGTAAATGCTCCATGGTATATAAGAAATAGCGATTTACATCGAGATCTAGGCATCGCAACCGTGACCGACGAAGTAAGAAACTTTGCTCGCAAACTTCACACTCGCCTTCACGGCCATTGCAACCACGAAATAATCCGAACTCTGGATCAGACAAATCTTGCACGCCGACTACAACGAACAAGACCGTTGGATCTAGCGTCGTAAGAGGAAACCGCACATAATGACGGTATTGCAGGTGCTTTCGTTGGAAGGTAGCCTGCCAAACGCGATTACTATACAGAAGCATGAACTACTTGTTAAGGAAACTTAGTCGTAGTCTTACAAAGATTGGGAGGTTTTTTAGTGAGTAAGAATCTCACACTACTATGAGCACGCGCGCTCGATTCTCATAGTGCCTATGAAGGTTTTTACCTACCCACGGAAAAAAAAAAAAAAAAAAAAAAACATATTCTTCACTAAACGTTTCATGGAAACTTGTTCGGTATATTTCCCATAAGACGAAAGATATTTTCTAAACATTCATTTGAAACGTAAGTATTCAGAATTATTGTAAATATTGCAAGTCCAATGTTGAAGTCTTTTGACTAAAATTGACATTACTAGCACATTTCATGTACTTGCACATCTTTATGGCTTAAACATTGTTCCTGAAAAAAACCCAGCTTTGTGGAGTTTATAAGAGAAATTAGGCTAAATGATGAAATAAGCTTAACTCAATTGGTTCAAGACTTATGGCGTGTTCTTTTGAAAACCGAAAAGTGATGCTAGTGTAGACCTACAAAAAAAAATGAATAAATTTAAATTTTTAGTCATATAATAAATTCGTTGTTTGAAGTTCCTTTTTTATAGAAAACATCCTCGGAGATGAATAAGAAGAGATTTCAATTAGCAAAATGGCATTTTTGATGCGTGAAAGTTCCAAAAGTTAAGAAGAGCTTTATTAAGAGCTTTATTCGATGTTTAAAGCAATACGTTACTAGTTTTAGTACATTTAGGTGCATATTGTAGCTAACTATATGTACTAAAGACAAATTACGAAATGTGTTAGATTTCAAGTTCAGGGTGGTAAGTTCTACAAAGTGCTAAAAGGTAGTAGAAATACCAGTGGTAGAAGTCCCATCACTATGTTACAAATTCATTATTTTATTTTATCTCTCCCTGAGCTCAAAAATTGAATTTAAAAATTTTGAATTGTTTTGCATTACAATTTTCTTGTCCTTAAAATTTTTATACCTAACCCAGGCTATAATAAGTTTGATGTATAGTTTGTAACGCAGTGAAATAATCAACGTAGACCCCAAAAACCTTTCAGAGATATGAATGGGACCGACAGGAGAAACGATTTAGCCATGTCCGTCCGTCCGTCCGTATGTAAACAACCCTTAGGCCTTAAATTTTAAGGAAGGGAGCTTGAAAGTTCTTCAGATCAAGTTTGAAAGTTAGCTGAATCCACCCACACGCCCACTACAGGCCGGTATGTGCGACCATCTCTGGTTTAAAAAAATACTTTTTCCGAATTTTAGCTATGTTACAATGGCGCTAGCGCATTCATTTTTGATATGTAACATTGCCTTGTAACTGCCTTTGAAGTAGCCAAAATTTTTTAGCCTTTTCATTGACCACGACGCCCACTTTTAAAGGGATTTTAGCTTAAAATGGCTGTTTTTCAATAAATATATGTATATGAAATTTCGCAAAAACTTTTTTGACAAAAGTTGTAGATATTAGTGTTTTCTAACTTTTATATGCATATTGCATGTGCCTCCGCCCACTTTTGTGGGCGTGGTGTTAAAAAAAAGTGATTTTTTAAATTAAAAAGGCGGAGTATTAGGCCGAAATGTATACGATCACCTAGTATAAAGCATTCAACAGTTATATTTTTATACCCCGCCCACTTTTTGGAGGCGTGGAAATTTTTATTTTGGTATGGTCGGGTATTTCGCAATCTGTCGTAGATGGACTGAAGCTTTTGCATACGCACTGTTGCATTTTCCCACTTGTTTTAGCAAGCTTCCTTTAGGTGCTTAGGTAAAGAATTAAGTTACCTAAGAATTACGTATCCTAACGTTAAACGCATAAGCTGCTTCGTTAATTAAACAAACTGGTGTTGCATCACCTTTTTGCTTTTAACGAGCACAGCAATTAATTCTGAAACCTTTCCACTTTGGCATATTCCCCAATCCGGTTATTCATAGCCCACTTAATTTACTGCTAAATAGCCCCAAAAATCACGCGCCTCCTACCCTCACCTCCCACTTTCCCACCAGCATAAATAAGCAAGTAACGACATTAAATTGAGCAAGGTAAACCTAAGCATTTAAACAGGCTCAAGAACCCTTAAAAATGAAGCCACCCACTTCCAATTTCTTTTAACAAAAATGCGAAAACTTGTTGTTCACAAAATATTGCATTCAGTCAAGGATCAATAATGAAATTATAAGAAAATCCTTAATGGCACAAAAGGGTGAAAACCTCATGTGGTGCAAACAAAAAGAAACATAATAAAAGAAAAGTTGGCACAGTTTAAATTCTATAAAGGATACCTCACCACAAAGCAAAGCAGAATCGAAGAGCAAAGAGGAAAATAAAAAAAATACCTATATGTAATTAAATTTACTCAAGCACCAAACAAGACCAGAAAAGTTCATCTTTCGCTCCGGGAGGAAAAATCGATAAACATCCTGTGAGCTTGCGCTTAGATTCATAATAATATGGCTATCTCCTTTTGGCAGCCACCTGCACGCAGACTAAAACACATGGAGCAGATAAAGTTTGAATAGGAAAAAGCTCCTTCCAGGCGGCCAAACCCAGAAATTTTCTTCGCAACGGAATATCCTTGCCAACTGCTTGCTCCATCGCTCAGTACGAGTAAAGCGGTCTTCAAATCTAGCAAACGCGATTCTCGAACGCGTTTTATTATTCTACTCATATAATTTATTTGCGTCGCTATATAATTTCTCTTTATTTCGTAGAACACTCATATACCATACAAATCACCACCATCTTAAATACCGTTAAATAAACGTTAAAATAGAAAACCTTAGAAAAAAGGGAGTATATATCCTCAACACATATGGCTGACTATATGTAGTCGAAAGAAATACCAAACGGATTTGTTACTTCTTCTGATTTAAACAAAACTTCCTAACCCGTTCCATTTGAATTAGTTTGTGTGCAATTTTCGGTTTACTGGTGAGTTTGACGGCGAATAATAAAACATAGAAAATTAAAAAGGACATTTCTGCGGGATCTATGGTTGAAAATAATTTTATTCAGTTTCACTCATAAAGCAATTCTTTCATTGAACGTTTTTATTATAGAAAAGTACATTTGTGAGACGCGTGATAGAGTATAATAGACAACATAGAACAAACATAGAATACTATTTATTTCACTTGGTTTATTAGAATTTCCTTTCGAAATTGATTCGCAAAGTTTGTCCAGTTTGTTGATTTGGATTTGATTTCTTAAATGAAAGTACTTCAGACCTCTATAGGAGATCGAATAAAAACATAGAAAAGGGAAAAAACTCTGGTCAAGAAACACGCCCTAAAACGTACACGAAATCGCCTCGCAAAAGGACTACCACCAAGAGCAACAAAAAAAAAAAATAAAACAAACGAAGGAGATCTTCCAGGCACTACGAGTGGAAAAGTTCCAAAATTGTATAAAAATAAATCGCCAAAAAAGTAACAGAAATAAATTGACGGAGGTTTAAGAAAAAGAGTAAGGTGAGTGCGTTTTGCTTCTATATTCTATGTCTATGCAAATGCAATACTTTTCTTAAATACCGGGCGGTGGTCACACAGTAGTATATATGTATATAAGAGGGCTTCATCCATCAAATCTGCACACATACACAGATATGCAACTTGGTAGAAGTCCTGCATGCAAAAGAGGCGAAAAATGCCGGAATTCAATAAAAGCGCGTGGGAGATGTACTTTTTCGACAGGCGATGTGAGAGAGCAAATGAGAACCAGCCAAAAGAAAGCTTTTCCCGGTTCCGGAAGCTGACAAAATCAAGGGTGTGGTAGTTGCCAAGGATGGAACTCATTTCCATTATTTACATTTTTTTTCTATCGTCATATACGTTAGTACCTACATATGCTTCGGCATGCCACTTTTGTGGATAAAGTTTTCTGCTCCCAAAAAATTCAATTGATTTAATGATACACTATCCTGGCTATTGGTCTCTTCTTCACTGAAAATGGAAAATTGCATTTATTTATTCCCTTTTCCTGTGGTATTTAACACATTGTTTGCTCTTCTTTCTGTTTGCGTGTATGTGCTGCACTCCCCAATGGCACTCCTTCCAGAGCAAAAAGGATTTCGCTGATTCCGTTTATTTTACCGCTTTGGTTCGCGTTTAATGAAATTTCTGGGCGTGGGAGGCTTTATTTTTTTGCTCCAAATGAATTTTTTCTTTTGGGGTTTTCAGTATCCTCTATGCTCCCCTTCTCACCATTCTGCTCTGATGGATCCAATCGAAATATAAAGGATAATGGATGGATTGTAAATGGATTTTGGTTGTGAAAATGAAACGTTGATTATTATTCGCAATCGAAGCGTATAAATTGCTTTTTGGTTATATAATTATGAAGTGGTGGCTCGTGGTTATGGCGAATCGATTTGAATTATTGTTGACTTTTTAGAGTGCCATTGGCTACGTAGACTTTCAAGTATGGATTAATTCGGGTTATCTGCTTTTACTTAACAAATTTATCTGATTTTATTACATAATTTTCAGGCGAAGTTCTCACAATATTACTTAAATGCTTCTAACGCTTATAATTTTGGTGCCATGGCTACACGAATGGGGAACTTTGCGAACTACTTCTGTAGTAGCTGTCGAGATGAAGAAGAAAAAGAGTCTATAGAACACTTTCTCTGTCACTGTCCAGCTCTCCAAGAACGATGACTTACCTTTTCAGGAGGAGTTAGGTTCTTTGACCTGGCAGGAATATCACTACTGGCAGGAATATCTTTCGTTTCTATCTTATAAAAACTTTTTTTTTGCATACTTTGAGGGCGACTAGTGGACAGAAGACATCTTGGACCCACATAAACCATCTTGGACCCACATATTTGTTAACAGGGAAGTACATATACTCAATCTTAAGAAATACATTCTGGGTTGTTATCATGTTTATAAAAACGTGTTTATAACCGACCCAGGGTATGAAATAATCACCGTAGACCCCTAAGACCTTTTTGAGATATAAATGGAAACGACAGGAGAATCGATTAAGCCATGTCCGTCCGTCCGTCCGTCCGTATGTAAACAACTTTTAGCCCTTAAATTTTAAGGTAGAAACTTGGTGGGTTGGCTGGAAGTCCAGTCTTTCAAATCGGGTTTGAAAATTAGCTGAATCCGGCAACAGACACGCCCACTACAGGCCTGTATGTGCGACCACCTCTAATTAAAAATAATACATTTTCCAAATTTTAGATATGTTACAATGGTGCAAGCGCATTCATTTTTGGTGTATAACATTGCCTTGTGATTGTCTTTAAAGTAGCTAAAATGGTTTGGTCTTTCCATTGACCCCACTTTTTTAAGTGATTTTAGCTTAAAATGACCGTTTTTCAATAAATATATATGAAATTTGACTAAGAATTATATGGCAATAGTTGTAGATATTAGCATTCTCTATTTTCATGTATACGTAGTATGTGCCTCCGTCCAGTTTTGTGGGCGTGGCGTTAAAAAAATTATTTTTTAGTTTAAAAACGGAGTTCTAGGCCAAAATATATATATTCCATTAGTATTAAGCATTCAACAGTTATATTTTTATATGCCGCCCACTTTTCAGAGGTGTGGCAGTCTTCGTTAAGGTATGGTCGGGTGTTTTGCAATCGGTCATATGGACGGAAGCTTTTGCGTACGCACTGTTGCACAAACCCACTTGTTTTTTGCATAATATGAGGGCATATTGCAGACAGAAGACCCCCTGCAAACCGTCTTGGATCCACATATCTTGGATCCACATATTTGCTGTCAGGAGAGTGTCCTCTATCTTTAGAAATGAATTTGAAGATTGTTATAATAATTTTCCAAAAACGTTTTGTTTTGCATACTTTGAGGGCGTCTTGCAGTCAGAAGGCCTTATGCAAACCATCTTGGACCCATATATTTGTCATCAGGGTATTATCTTCCTTTAAAAATAAATTTTATGTTGTTATCATAATTTTCAAAAAGAATGTTTTTTTTTCGCATACTTTGAGGGCGTCCTGCGTCTTGCAGGCAGAAGGCTTAGACCTTGGACCTTCCCAAATTTTTTTTTCTTATAATATGCTCGTAAGCAAGGGGTTTTCCCAACCCTTAAAATGCGTTACACATCGAGAGCGGAAAGAATTTGGGGATAGAAAAGATAGAAGATGAAAGAAATTCGCGATCCAACACAAATGCTAAAGAGCCAAACATAAAACCTCTGCACAGAAACATCAAAGCAAGTGCTATGCCTTTACGGAGAAAAGCAATAGTATAACCAGCAGAATATTTCATAAAAACATCTAACATGCATCTTATTGTTGTCAATTCTATTTGCATATTGGAAGAGATAAAGGTGTTTTGTATTCGGTCGACCCTAACCTGGGTAACAGACGCCGACCAGGAAACCGCTCATTTTGAGACAGACGTTTCTGGATTTTTTGTTTGTTGCTCGTTTTGGTCCGCCCCGGATATTTCCCATACCGGTACCAGCTGGCGAGGATTCCTCTATCCGTCGCATCTGGGGAGACGCCCAATTGGGGACCAGCAACCCCAGAAGGGTTGCTTTTTCGTTTCAGATATTCGATTTCAGAGTGATCGACTCTGTAAAATAAAATGATTTTTTAATTTGCTGTATCAACAATCTCAATTTCAAAACAAAAACAAATTTTCGATGTAATATTACTCACTATTGCCCATACTATATCCTGCAAGACATCCAAATTTTCAAATGATATTATAACAAATATCTAAAAATACTTATTATTTTCTGTTATCAGTCACACACAATAATTGCTTCGGGCTCTTGGTCTATAATCAGAATAAGTTAATCTGGCCACCGAGTGAACTTGCTCCAAATGCAAACAATCCTGCGAACCTAACCTAACCTAACGCTTATTTTATCGTTAAGCAACAATTATTGGAATTCAACTAGAAATTAATAAAGAATACAAAAATGAAATTCATAAAAAACAAAATATCAGGTCGAGAAGTGTAAGTATCTCGGGGTCTTTTTCACGAAAGATGGGAGGAGTGATACTGAATTGTCCTGTAGAATAGGCCAAGCTGGAGCAATAGTAAAGGAACTGCGCCGGCCGGTCATCAGGAAAGCTGAGCTTGGAGTGAAAGCAAGATCTCAGTTTTTAATTCAGTGTTCGTTCCGACCCTCATCTATGGTCATGAAATTTGGTTAATGACCGAAAGAATTAGATCGCGAGTTCCTGAGGTGCGTTGCTGGTGGTACTCTAAGGGATAGAGTGAGAAACGTCAGTATTCGTGGGAATCTTAATGTTGAGCAGCTACTTCTCCGAGTGGAGCGATCGATTCTTCGATGGTTTGGACACGTTGTTCGCATGCCCCCTGACAGACTTCCTAGACAGGTCATGCTAGCCGAGATGCAAGCGCGTCGCCCCCCTGGTAGGCTAAGAAACAGGTGGTGGGATCAGGTAAAGAACCTCTCTGAACCCCGCCTGGGGATGGCGCCGGAGTCTCTTGAGTTGGTGGCGGAGCATCGAGAACGATGGAAAGACCATTTAGCCACCCTCGCTCCACGACCCTTTTAAAGGATAAGCGGCACTCGAAAATGATGATGGAGAAGATGATGACAAAATATCAACGCACTGCGAAAAGCTAATGCGATCATCTAACTTTGCCGTATAACGCATTTTGTTATGATTCGAAACTACAATTAATTGATTTTAATTTTAACCCAGACCAACTTTTGGGGGCATGGCATATATAAATAATATATGAATTCGGAGCCAAAAAATTAAAGATTTGGTGTTTGACGCTATATAGGGTCGGGTATTTAGAAGCTTTTCACAGGCGAACTCTTGCACTTACTCACTTGTTTTTTTTTAGCTTATCTCAGAGATTTGTTTTAAAAGCAAAAGGCACTGGCAGCAGTTATGATAGGGCTGTTATGATAAGACAGTTATGATAAGACAGTATGCAGCAGGACCCATATGATGACAGCATATACTTGGTTTTGCCCTCATTGACTGCTAAACCCATATTCGCCGCTTCCGTCCCAATACTTACGAAGACTTCACTGACATCACGATTTGCTCTTCCGTTTATGTCAATGTCGTCTGCGTATGCGAGTAGTTGAACGGACTTTTGAAAGATTGTACCTCTGGTGTTGGCGCGAGAGTTCTGCACAATTCTCTCAAGTATGAAGAAGTCGCATGACAGTGCGTCGCCTTGTCATGCGACTTAAAAAACAGTCATTTTAAGTTAAAATTCCGTATTTATTTTTAAATTAGAAATGGTCGCATATGCAGGCCTGTAGTGGGCGTGTCTGTAGGCGGATTGAACTAAGTTTCAGACTTGATCTGGTATGATATACTTCCAGTCCACTGACTGATTTGCAGCTCTTTAGCTTAAAATATAAGGCTTTAAAGTTGTTTACATACGGACGCACGAACGGGCATGGCTTAACCGATTCTCCAGTTGGTCTCATTCGGCTCCGCCAGGGTCTGACAAGCCCTCCGAGGGTTTCATTTTTTCCTGAAAAACTTCTCAAAGTGCCGTACGGATTCGGCAAAAAATTGTAGGTCACCTTATATAAGTGAAGAAATTAACACACACAGCAGACTTTGTTGAGAAGTTGACCCTGGTTCACCTCGAGCTGTTGCGCCACTCTATTTATTTATTTTAGTCGGTCTCTTTCACATCTCTAGAACATCTCAGGGGTCTACGGGGATTATTTCACTGCGTTAAAAACAATAGATCAAACTTGATATACCCTGTGTCGGGTATATTTCATTTGGTCATATTTCATTTGCTTTATAATAAACCGGTTTTATTCAACATATTTGCTATCCATATTTCCAGAAAACTTGGACTTTAAAATGTTCAGATATATACGTTTACTATCAGCTTAAAAGAAACAAATTTTTGCGAGTGTAAATCAAATTTTTATTATGAAAATGCAATCAACACGTGTATTCCACATTTGAAAAAATATTTGAACAAAAAGTACGAAGTTATTGAAAAGGGGTTGATGCCACGCCCCCTTTTTATTGAAGGAGATTCTTAACTAAAAAGTTCTAAATGCAATTTAAGTATATAAAGACTAAAATTTAACAATCAAGATTTATGACCCCACTCGGAGCTTAATAAATAGGCGTCATTTGGGATGGGGTATCCAATGATTTGCCTGAGCGGGTTGAGCCCGCAAACTAGCTTTTAGCAATTTTAGCATAAATTAATATTATCAGGGTATATTAATTTTATTATTAGTACTTATTAATAGTATGTTACACAATGATATAATCACCGTAGATCTCTTAGACCTTTTTGAGATATGATCGAGACCGACAGATGAAATGATTAAGCTATGTCCATCCGTCCGTCCGTCTATTTGTGTGAAGGTTTAAGGTCTTCAAAATCAAGCTAGAGAGCAAAAACTTGGCTCGTATGTTGTACCGACAAAGTGTGAAAAAATAGATCCGCCTGCGGCCACGCCTTCTACTGGCTTCAATGTGAGACAACCTCTATTTCACATTTTCTTTTCAAATACTTTTTGGTCAACTTAGACAGGGCGTAAGAACTCAAATTTTGGCACAGAGCAATATTAATAATATAATAATAAACTTTGCCAACTTTTAACATGTTAGATTCTTAAAAACTCGATTCCTCGGAAAATTTACTCCAAATGGAAAAAAAAATCTATGACAAATATTAAACATATTACTATTCGCCAAGTTTCTTTGATACGAAGATTTAAGGTCCGCCGACTTTTAGGGGGCGTTTAAAGGAAAAAGCCATATATTTTTAGAAATAAATTTTGCTTTTGCGCTTTTTTCTCATGATTCTAAAGAAATAACAATGAATTGATTTTTATTCTTGAATTTTCTAACTTGTTTCAACAATTTTGTATAGGTATAAAAACGGAAAAAAAATTATGAAATAAATGTTTTAAGCATTAGCATTTGCCAAATTTTTCGCATACATATCGCTGCCTTTAAGTCCAAAATCTATGTAGCTACTTTAACAGAGCATAAAGACAGTCACCCCCTTTACACAGCGGTTGGTATTAAGTGTATTGGTCTACGGCTTGAAAAGTCACATCCTTGTTACGATGTCTTACCATATAAGCCGGCGGCCCATACAAGATTGGGGGTTCCGGTACATTCAATTGACGTAGAAGATTTCCTAAAATTCTTCTGCCTCATGTGAATCTACCGGCACCGAGTGCATGCTTAAAAATATTATATTATGAAACAAGCTCATAAATGCAAATTATGTTGTAGGTTCACATTAATAATTCTTCACGTTATCCTTAGTTATCCGTATTACGCATAATTAGAGTAGAGAAAATTAAACACTTATTTCTAAGTGAAAAGCAGTAATCCTACAACCCCTACATCCCCTTAAAGCTGGACAGATGCAACGAATGAACATCTACTTTTTTGAGAACCGCTTACTCAATAATTCCCGGCTATCTATTTTGGGAGTTCATACTAATTTTTCTGCTATAGTTTGCAAGAAGCATGGGAATTGGGTATTTTTACAATAAATTACTATATAGGTACTTATATCATAGGTAGCTATGTATACCTTATACATTATCATCATTAAATGTAGCACATAATGTACGTGCAGGACTCTCATTAGCTGCATACCGTGTTATGCAAATTTTATGAATTTTACACGAATAGGTAGAGATGAAAAGCGACAGTCAGGCCGACACACCAATATTCAAAACTCTTTAGATATACATGTATGTATAATTCGAAGCAAGAGAAAAGGGTCAAGGGTCGTTTGGGAAAAAGAATATAATATGAATGCATATTTCATTCCATGTCGAAAGCAACGCCAGCCGCATTGTTGGTATGAGTCGACACGCTCTCGCAATCACTGGAGGTCCTCGCGAGTGCTGGCTGCATTTCAACGTTCATATATAAAAAAAATCCCCCATAACACGTGTGGAAATTGAAAATTGGAAAACGTGAAACTTTTGTTCTACCCTTATTGGTGGCGGTGCGTTGGTCAGCCGGCGAAATCACTGGTCTTTTTGTTATAGAAGTAATGGAGATGCATATATTTTCTGCTGTAATGGTTTTGACATGAAATGGACGTTTTTTCGGATGCTGCCGACAGTTGAGATTAAGTTCCTTTTTGTCTAAAATTCGTAAATTCAAGCTTGAAGGGTTAGAAAACAGGAATTTGTAAATAGCGGAGACGGAGTCGAGTAAAATATTTACAAGGCTGCGTCATCCTTAGCTGTAATTCCTAAGCTACCCTAAGCTTCATTGTACAAAATATTTTAAAAAATAAAGGAGTGGGTATAAAAAGCCTGTGTGAGTATAGGTAAATATTATGAAGTATTTTTCTGCGATTCCAAGTCACACACATAGATTTTTTTGAATCCATAAAATACTGAATCTTTTCTAAACGTTGTATTATTGATTCTGACTACTATACACAAAGTATTAGTCTTAAAAGCATATAAATACTTTATCTTTTACAAATCATTTTATAAAAAAAATTGTTGTTTTAATAATGGGAATCAGTCGTGAATCAAATAAGATCTCTTCGACTTTGCAATTTCCTATCCAGCCCAGGATACAGATACGTTTAAGTGTGTCAAACAGATCCCCTCAACTTATACTCCCATGACTCTCTTCTCTCACATCCAACCATCAGTTTTTTGTGAACACCATCCGTTTATGGAACTCCCTGCCACGATAAATTAGAAGGTCAGGCGGCCCTGACCGGTTCCGCGCTGAGCTTAAATCGTTTTTTTCACTAACGTCGACTAGTACCATAAATACTATATCTTAACCCTATAGAACTTAATGGAGTTGTATGATTTAATTAACTGTAAATTTTCGTCATTATTATTTCCTTGCTGTCTTTACATACAGCATACATAACGAGCTAAATGTACATATAAACGCTTTTTTTAAATGCGTTTATATGTACATTTAGCTCGTTTTTAAAATTGTTAACTAGTTGTAATCTTCACAATTTTATAAGACTCTTTTGTCTTAATGTTTAAGTTTTTCGATGAAATAAACTTGAACTTGAACTTGAACAGATCTTAGTCCTACGATTTCATTGCAACCTTCCATTCCATTGCTTGTCCATTGCTGCTTTGCTTGGGTCTTCCGGTTAATACAAGAATTGGTCCTTTGCTAAAGTCCTGGTTGGGTCGCCAATTCGCAAGCACGGTGCAGCTTCTACAACAATCGTTATATCTAGTAGGCATTGCCTGGCTTGCTTACGTACACCACAGCTATCCGTAAGGACTCCTGAACAACACATCTTGCAAGCTTGTCCACTTCTTTGTTTGCCGGGACATCAGTGTCCTGTTCTAACACCCAACACAAAGCTATAACTGTATTTCCAAGTGACATTGTTAAGCTTCCTGCAGAGTTTTACAGCCCTAAAATGCACCACATACATTTTTATGACCGCTTGGCTGCAAGAGTAATATCTTGATGTCCTTGTTTTTGACATTTTGCCTCTTCAGTTCTGCGGTAGCTTGAATTATAGCCGCTAGAACCGCCTGAAGAACACTGCAGTCGTCGTTAGTTCTGAAGGATTTGCTTACACTCAGAGCCGCACAGTTAATGCCCGGGCCTTACCCGACGTGCATTTAAGAGCCGTCAGTATAAACGGCAACCTCGTTATCTCTTGCAACTGCCTGTTCATCCCATTCACTTATTTCTGGTATTCTGGAATTGAATCTTCTACTGAAAATGAATGTCAATGATGAGTAATGTGCCTATCTATATGGAGGAACGCCAGTCCAAGCAGGGGGGTTAAAGGGGGACGCCATGCCAAGCTTCGAAAATAAATTTACTTTCAAAATTTTGTATTAGCAATAAAATTCTTTTTATTCCTGCTTTTTATCCTGACAGAGCCACGAACACAACCTCAAATTTTCATGTCATTAAAAATTGGCCTTTGGTCAAGTTAGACAAGGCATAGGACCTCAAATTTTGGTGCAAAGCAATGGTGGCCCGAAGCGTTTAATTAGACAAAAATTGGACTGCCCACACCATCGACCATGCCCACTTAAAAAATGTTAAATCTTTAAATACGTAATTTGTCGGAAAATACATTCTAAATCGAAAAAAAAAATGTTGTAACAAATATTAAAGATATAACCTTTTGTTAAGGTCCTTTGTTAAGGTTTCCTACATACAAAGCATTGAGCTCCGCCTAATTTTAGGGGTCGTTTTCAAAAAAAAAAACTGTTTTTTAATATTTATATTCATTTTTAATGCATTTTGTCATAATTCTAACGCATTGTTGTTTTTTGACATTTTAAAAGTAGTGCAAACTTCGAAAAAGGGCGTTGTCCTACCGCCCCTAGTAACAAACTCTCAATTATAAGATATTTTCAAGTTATAATTGATAGTTAAAATGTACGCAAAAATGCAATTTTTTAATAAATAAAATAAAATAAATTTACCCTTAAAATAGACGCCACGCCCACTGGAGAAGGTTTACCAATTCGATTTTTCTTTTTTGTGTCTTATATTCATTAGGAAATGCTAAATGCCAAATTTAAGCCTTTTAGAACGTCTTACAGTTTTGAAATCTCTGGAGGTTGTTGCTCATTAATACCGATTGTGGGTGTGTCTTTGGGCGGATTTCAATAATTTTTACACTTGTACTGATTCACATGACGTGGACCTTACGTACGAATTTCATCACTCTAGCTCAAAATGTGACATACAGACGGACGGACGGACGAATTTGGCTTACTCGATTCAAAATTCGGTCTCGATCATATGCCCTTAAGGTCTTGGGGGCCTACCATTATTATTTCACCGTGTTACAAACTATTTGACAAACTTAATATACCTCCTATCCTGTGGGATGGGGTATAAAAACTTTGAAATTTGGTGTTACAGGGTCCATACTCTGTATTCAGAAGTTCGTTACACACAAACTCGTGCACTTGCTTACTTGTTTAACGTAATCATTGAGGTACCTGATCTTCCTAATCTTGCCAGAATAGCAAACAAGTCCACTGGGCACTTAAGTGCAACCTAGGATTCTAGGAACTGAAAAACAAGCGATAGAAATATATATTACTTATGTGTTCGAACCGTCCAGACACTTTGAGCAATAGAAATTAAAGATATCGTTAGTATATTGTACCAGCGCAAGCATAGAAACAATTTTCAACCCACCAGTCGCATACGGACCACATTCGCCCATGAGATATCGGTACAACCGAGAATTTCGAGCACAAACACTACAATCATCACATACGACAAAGCGTTGGTCCAACCGTTGGTATCGTGTATTTCTCGCTTTAATCAAGTGACACTCGCAAACGGTTGACTAAAAACCTCGGAGTCTGAAACACACAAAAAATGAACTTGGTTAGGGAAATAAGAAACTGTACCACTTGTCCATGTGAGAAACTCGTGAGAGCTATTCAGAGCTTTGCTTGGTACAAAACTCCTTCCGGAAAAACTAACTTTAGCTAGAAATTGAAAGTCTAAGTCCGTTAATTGGTAATAAAATAAGTAAAATTATGGCAAAAAGTGCTTCCAAATTGCGTGATAACCACAAAAATGGTCCCTCATTTTTCAACCAAGTAAGCATTTTATGTTTCCATTTTTTCTATCGTCCTTTTTGTGTAATGTTTATGGAGTGAAAGAAATGAGCATACATTTTAAGAAACATTAATCGCCTCGGATAATGTGACAAAAAAATTTTTTTAGCATTATTGAAATGTTTTCATACCCTAACGGCCTAACATATTGGTGCTCGTTAAGATTTCCAAGCCATTGACTAAAGAAGATAACATTTTTTGCTCAGATAGCCTTAAGTTATTATTTTCTTGAGGTATGGTCCCTTATTTCCTTCGGTGAATTCGTGCAATATTTAGTATAAACCCTGACATGAAACTAAAAGATGAGAGAACCTTTTGTGATTATGCTATGGTGGTGGCCTAGTATATGCAATGCACTGAGAATTTAGTTGCTCTAATTTGTTTCTTGTTTCTATGTTTCTTTGAGTTTTGTGTGTGAGCTATGAAGATGAAGCTACTAGCTTAACTAGAGGAAATCTGTATACATGTATGTGGCGTAAAAGGTATAGAATAGAAAATAGACAATTAATTGTGTACGCAAGAAGTTCTTTTTGCGAATGCTATGTCCAATATTCACCAAAATTCTGTTGGAGGAGTCAAATTTAAGCATCAACTACCAAAAGTAATGCTTTGTCGAAATAAAACCGAACGTATCGTTGCTTATAGTGGTAAGCAGCCCCTGCAGCAAAGCTTTCTTACTTACTTAAGTCGGCGCTATAGTGCGGACTATAGGGTAAACCTGGCCTTCAGCCAACATGCCTCGCCAGCCAGCTCTGTCTCCAGCTAGCCGTCTCCAGGTTCGCACGCGAAGTTGAGTAAGGTTCCCTTCCATTTGCGAGTGCCACCTGAGTCTCAGTGGTCTTCTACTGCGCCGGTGGTCAAAGGATAGATATGTGCACCCAAGAGGATACAAGCATTCACAGGTTCTCTATATCAATTCCTACTCTTACTTCCCCATGGTGAACATCTGATGTCTAGTTTAGGGTGTTGTTGGGGGAAGCAGACGAGAGAGTGGAAGAGAAGCGGAAGAGAAGCTTGCCAAATCGAAGCAATTTTATTTGTTTGGTGTGTGAGGTTGGGTTTGTTGGTTGCCAGCCCATGTGTGTGATTTAACTGGAAAGGAAGTTGACGCCATTGCCACTGATTTTAGTAAGGCCTTTGACAAACTAGCTTTCCCAATCATTATCTTCAAGCTTGAGAAGCTCGGTTTCCCCTCAAGTTTTGTTTACTGGATCAAATCATACCTAGAGGATCGACAGTACAGAGTGCTCTTTAGATCTTCAGTTTCTGACCTTATCAATGCAACTTCCGGTGTCCCCCAAGGAAGTCATCTCGGCCCAATCATTTTCAACCTTGCAATCAACGACATCAACATCGTCCTGACTCTTCCAACACCTCTGCCTTCGCAGATGATATACGACTCTCAAAAATCATTTCTGCGCCCTCTGATTTCCATGACTTGCAAAACGATCTAAATAAATTTGCAGTTTGGTGTAAAAAAAAATTATTTAGACCTTAACGTCAGCAAATGTCAGGCAATAACCTACTCCCGTAAACGTTCCCCCCAACTTATAAGAACCTACTTCATCAATGATGAGCCTGTTCCAATAACTACCGAGATTCGCGATTTAGGAGTTATTTGTGACAAGGAACTGACCTTCCGTCCCCACATTGATAATTTCATAAGCCGCGCAAATTCTGCTCTAGGTTTTGTAAAGAGATGGTCTAAAGAATTCTTTGACCCGTATATAACCAAAGCCCTCTATATCAGTTTCGTTAGACCTCTTCTTGAATATGCCTGTCAAGTTTGGTCTCCATACCAGCAAACTCATACCCAAAGAATTGAGGCAGTCCAGCGACGGTTTCTCCGTTTCGCTCTTCGTGGTCTCGGTTGGACCGATCCTTTCGTGTTGCCGCCGTATGAACATCGACTAAACTTAGTTGGCATGCAATCACTAAAAAAAGTGGCTGACATCCTTTTCATTCACCAGCTTTTAAACAGAAACATCGATAGCCCGCAACTTCTACAATTGATTTCCTTTTCACCTAACCCTCGCAATCTCAGATTTGTACCCTTGTTCCGCCTAGCTACTCACCGCACTAATTATGGTCATTTCGAGCCAATTACCAGAATGCTCAGATTAACTAATAAGTACGCCGAAGTTTTTGATCTTAACTGCCCCAACCCATTGCTTAAAAATATTCTCCTACACTCTATCCATCCTTAAATTCAGCAACCCCTACTGTCTCATCCTCTGCTCTTTCCCCCTAGCTTTAAGTTTAGTGTAAGAATTTGTAACAAGTTTTAAGTTTGCTTGTATTAAGCTCAATAAATTGCCCCTTGGGGGGCACTAAACTAACCTGTCGCCAAACGGGAAATTTTTGAAAGGAGCAGTCAATTATTTTTTTGAAAGGAGCAGTCCTCGAATTTAACAGCAATTCTTGCAATTTTCAATGCAAAACGCTATTAGTTATCATCTTTTATGGGCTATTATGACGTATTCGGAGCCTATAAGGACTGGGTTATCCGGCTCTCCATCTTTGGAATCATCAAAAAGACCTGGATTTCAAGGTTGAGGTTTGTGCCGTCGGGGTAACTTTCCATCAGCCACGTGAAAAAATACCAGCTACGACCCAGCAATAAGCCTACGGTTCGGACGGATGTTGACGACCTTCGCTTAAGTTTCTAAATCAATGCGCTCGAAATTCGATCATATTTGCTATTTCAGATTCAAAGTTTGTAACATAGAGAAATAATCACCGTAGACCCCCAGCCAAGAATCAAGGTATGGCTGCATATAATCGAGACCTAATCGGAGGTCGAATGAGTTATTTCCATCCTCAAATGCAATAAATAAAATTTAAAAACAAAAATATATGATTTTCCTGAAAAGAGGTTGATGACACGCCTATTCTCACTGAAGGAGATAAATTCTGAAACTGATAAATTTTAAATGCAATAAAAAATAAATTATAATTTAACAACCATGATTTATAAGATTAAAAATAATAATGTAATAAAATTTAATCGTCTAAATGTGCGTACACTCGGAAAAATTGTGCAAAAATTTGAGCAAATCGGGTCTGTAGGAGATGTGAAAACACCAGTGCATGCTTGTTCAGCTCGTACTGCAGAAAATATTGCTGCTGTTCGCGATAGTGTGGCTGAAGAGCCGTCCACCTCAACTCGTCGTCGTGCCCACCCAACAATTGCACCTTTCACGCTCGTCGTTGATGAACATTATGCATAAAGACTTGCATTTACATGCTTGCAAGGTGCAATTGACACAAGAACTAAACCCTCTTGACCATTTCAAGCCTCGTCAATGGTGGCAAGAATGGCTCTTTTGCGCGACAAATTCAATGGCCACGTTATCTCACGTGGTGGCGATGTCAATTGGCCACCAAGATCATGTGATTTGACACCGTTGGATTTTTTTCTTTGGGGTTATTTGAAAGAAAAGGTGTACGTCGATAAGCCAGCAACGGTTCAAGAGCTATAGGATGAGACAGTTCGGCATAGAACCTCAATTACGCTTTGGCGTCATCGAAAATTTGGACCATCGGTTGGAGGTGTGCCGCCGAAGTCGTGGCGGCCATTTGGCCGATATATTGTTCCATACATAATTGAACCATACCAATGTTATCATAATAAAAAGAAATGACAATAATTTCCTAAATTATTTGTGTTTTATTCAAAATCAACATCGGCCCTAAAAATTTAACCAACCTTTGTAACGATTTGTGGTAAGCGAACTTTAAAAATCAAACCGCCCTTATTGCAAAATGCGAACTATTAGGATACCTTAATATCTCCCAAATATGCTGAAATGTATACACAAATGCAAATTTTTTGGTTCAAATTCAAAATTTTTATAACTTTGACCTTAAAAAAAGGACTTGAAACTTTGTAAAAGTGAAATCGTGAATGGAGTCTCATTTACCATATCTGCTAATTTTATTTTCTTATTCTTTCCTTCCTTAGGCTTAAGGCCTGTCAAAATAAGGTTTTTCTGGAAAATTAGAGGGTTTTCATAAAGTCTGCCCCCAAATGTAGTCGTGGTCCAAGATTGTGTATCAAAAAAATGTAGAACTTAGTGTTTACTACATAAAATAATTAAGTATTTTTTTTTTCGATTTGCAACAAAAATATTGAACGAAATGCATATTTTTTATAAATCACTCGTGCATCAGGGAATAGGTTATTCTTTTAATGCCATAGATCCAGAAAATTTTCAGCAAAATTTGACTTTATCGTATTTTAAATTTCATACGCCGATTATACATACCTATATGTCATAGATCATAATCATGATTATACAACATCATCTTTAAGAATTGAGTGGTTTAAAAGTCGTTCGTTAAACACTATGGAAAAGCGAATATATTTTTTGTTTCTCATTTTTTGAAAAAAAAAAAAATATATATATATATATATATATACATATAAATGATAAAGATAACTTACAATATGAGACGCCTATGATTGTTTTAACGCTTAATGAGGGCAAAAACAATGACTGAACACCGACATCTTGGACAAATAAAAGGCAGCTAGGTACTATGTTGAGGTAGTCAAAGACTCTGTCTTCCTCGTGCTAGCTGTACGTCAAAAATCTTTTCAGAGGCCAGAAGGCAGACAACACTCGACAGATTTGTTTATACCGACAGATACCACTGCACCACTGCGCCCAACCTCAGCGTTGGAGGAGAAAAAAAGTAAAAAATTATCGCCGTCCGCCGTAACGGGCCAGATTCGAGGTGAACATGGGCCGCCGCCGCGCCGTGCACAGATTAAGAGCCTCCTTAAAGGAGCGAAGAGACAGTCGCCGTCCACAGTTGAGATAACATTGGGTCTTATGGGAGGGGCAGCTGTCGTTCGTACAAGTCCTCTCATAGGACTCAGTGTACCCAAAAACTGTTTCGTCGCTCGCGTAAGACCAGACTAAATCGAGATGACAAACACAATCTTGCGCAAAAAAGGTAGGCATGCAATACAGCCTCTTTAATAATGCATAACGGGCAAAGCTCAATTACATGTATAGGCGGCGGAGCCAATAAGAGCTTCCAGCTTAAACAGCTAACAATAGTAAATATGCTCGGATCATTTATCATTGCCCTCAGAACCAAAATGATTACCAACATGCGACATTTGATAGTTGCTGTTTATACTTCAGTCATAAGTAAATCGATAGAAGTTAAGTGCGCTCGCGGTTTGCTATATTAGTTCGAAAATCGAAGTAGGAAGACTCCTCGTATGCCCAGATGCCCTTATGAAGTACCTTTTCGAAAATAATTTTTTTTTTCTTTTTGTATTTACTTCCAAAAGGACAAAGAATAAAGAGGCAAATTATTGTATTGACTAATGACGTGTACTCCGTTTGTCAATCTATCCTTAGGTTTAATTTAGGTTTGATATATCATATATGTTTGTCATTACTTTACCTTCTCCTTTATTTACTTTTATAGCTGTGCGTGCTATACAAAAAGTGCAAACTACTACAATACAATCACTCATATGTAATCATCACTATATGTAATGTATCATTATTGTTTGCATAAACGATGCAGTTAACGTGTTTGTATTTGTAATATAGAAACGAACATACCTAATAATATATTAAGCAGCAAGCTTCTTTTGTGCCTAAAGCCGCGTTGTCACAAGCGACGTAAAACAGGAACAGAAACAGAATCCCATACGTTAGCAACTGAAACCTAAATTCGCTGAATGCCTTGTTCGTTGCTAATGTATGAAATTCTGTTTTTGTTTCTGTTCCTGTTCCTTATGACATCGCGTCTTAAGAGAGGAAATTGAAAATACATATAATAATTTTTTATAGGTACAACTATATTCTGTTTTCAAAAGAAAAATTAGAGTAGCCTCTACCCCAATAGATATTTCACATGGAACATGGCAGTATGATCATCAGTTGGGGATCTGTCATGTCTTGCCCAAAATAGAAACATCAGCCAATTATAGGCGGGATTAAAAGAAAAATCGAGAGGAATTGTGTGTGAATTATATTTATCATTCCTTTCGATTTTTCGTCTAATCTCGCGTGAAATTGGCTGTTGGGGTGCCGTGTCGTAGTGCTTAGTGTGGGTGCTTACTACGTCGGAGGTCTGGGCTCGAATCCTACCATCGTCGCCTAAAAAAAAGTCTCGTTGTTTTTCACGGTCCCCATCTTCGTGAGGTTCTGACAAGCCCCCCGGAGAGGAGATTGGCTTGAAAAACTTCTCAAAGTGCCGCTCGGATTCGGCGAAAAATTGTAGGTCCCCTTGTATGTAAAAAAAATTAACGCACACAACACACATTGTTGAGAGGTTGGCCCTGGTTCACCTCGAGCTGTTGCGCCACTCTATTTATTTATATTTTTACTTGATCTTTGCTTACAACCGTTCTTACAGCATTTGACAAATTGAGTTCACAGCACGCTAGCGCCCGTCCCACACGATAACCTCAACCATACGAATAGTCTTATGCTGTCCAAATTCTCTATCCAGATCATCAATCTCAATTGCTGGGCAAAGAATTTTTTTTAGCATAACTTAATCAGGGTACAGTTTTTGTAGAAGTTCAATCCACATTCATTATATGCGTTTGGACGTTGACAATCAAAGTCTTTGTTCTTTCCAAAAAATACAAAAGAATGCATTTGAAAGCAAACGCGTTCTGATTTATGTTGGTCCTTCAGCCCTACCCCATTAAATAGAAATTAGAAAAGCTGTTCAGTGCACACATGGCGCGAAATTAAATGTGTCCCTGGAGGGAGATTTCGACTCTTTAAGCATTAGAATTACATAAATATTTAAGCAACCAGAAAGAAAGTTTTAATTTCAATTTTTTTAAGGACCAACTGGATGATAAATGACAGAGAACAAGGATGCCATTGTCATATTATGAAAACAACACAGAATTACGATCATTCAATAAGAGGTAGTTTGAGTATATAATAATACAAAGAGCTAAGGGCCGAAAATTAGAAAAGACTAGTGGTGTTGTGGTTAAAATTATACAACTTATTTCTATGTGTGTTAAGTATGTAATAAGAATGTTGAAAAGTAAAACATACAACAATTTACTATTCTACAAACATTAAAATAATGGCTTGTCCTATGATCATTTCAAACGCTGCCAAGCAAGCATCGCCACGAACCCTTTTATTATAACGATGATAACATTGACTGGAAAAATAGTTTCAAGTTTCAGTTTCGAAGAAAGAGAAATGGATCAACCGAAAAACTACAGCAGTAGACACACAAAAGTTGTTGCAATGAATATGAAGACGAGCACTAAGTCGACTAAAGTTACTTCTTCGCTCGCAGTAGCCATTCCTATCCTAGATCTCCGAACCCCTATTTTACTATAAAACATTCACATTTGCTCTCATTGTCTTGTTTTGAAAACTCTGAAAGATATACATGTCGCCTAGCTTATGGTACGTACAAACACAAATTTGTATAGGTAGCGTAGACCAGGAAGGTTTGGGTGCGTGGTATATACAAAAGTACTTTCTATGCTTACTTCCGTGCGCCAACTGGGTCTAGATCTCCCTTTTTCTGCGCTGCCACAGCCCTGTGCATTAGGAGATTTTTCGGGACGGGACGTTGGTGGCCATCCACTCTATAGGTGACCCAGCCATCCCAGTTGTTGTTTTCTGACCGTACAATTTGATGTTATATCTCCTCCTCTACTCTCGGCATTTATGCAGAAGGCACCAAAAATCACCTGAAGAATTTTCCTCTTAATTTAACCTATTGGCTGTTTCACATAAAGAGCGAGAGAGCGAGCGAGTGTCTCGGCGAGCTATCAAATGAATTTCAATCAAGGGCAAAATATGGGCTGGTTCACAATATCAGCGTGATCGCTGTCTCGCTCACCGGGATGTTCGAAAAATTGAAAAACCCTCGCCGAGAACGACGATTGTTCTGTCATTCGCTGTTCTTAGTTATTAATGACACTCTTAGTATGGCAAAACTAGATACTATAGCTCGTATTTATACTGCTGCATGCTATTGATTTGGATTTCCTGCATTTTCTCAAACACCTTCCACAGTGTGAATATTTGATCGATGGCGGACTTTCCTCGTTCGAAGTCACACCGATATAGACCTGATTGTTGACAAAAGGCTTTAGGCATTAACATAGTACAGCAGAAAAAATCTTGTTCGCGATGTTTAGGAGAGTGAGCTTATATACTTAATTACTAAATTTTCCGATAAGTCAATACATTTCTCTGAGCTCCTCACGCTTCTTCTTAAAGTGTGGCTTCCAATTAAGTGTCTTAAGTGGTTCTGCACGTAATATTGGCATGCCTTGACCATGACTTTTTCTAGTTAAGAACGATTCGCCAGCTATTCGACAGTCCTTCTCGATTCACCTAGAACATGACAACTTTAAACTTTTGAAATTTGATACATAAATACCTAAAATACCTACATACCTCACCTATAATATGAAGGAGGTTGCTTTCGAGGTAGCTTTTTGTTATTTTATAAATTTCTTCCGGCAAGGCTTGCCGAAACTTATTCTATACAAGCCTTCGTGTCATATCTTTTCGAAGACCTGCGATACGTCGACGAAAGCATAACTGCTCTTGGGTCTTTTCAATCTCGTGCGCTATTTTGAGGACTTTGACGATTGTTAGTTAGTACTAATATTGAAATGCGGATCCGTGATTAGGCTTCTGCAATTATTGAATGAAATCGTTTTAGCGAAGGTTACTCGAAGACCTTCGATATCGTCGGCAGAGGCAAGCGATTATCATACAAAGTAGCTTCAGTAGCTTTTTTCGGAAAATCCTTCAAGATGCCAAAAACGGCAAGAACCAGGTTGTATCCTCAAGCCTTGTTCTTTCAAGTTTCTCTTTTTTTCTGCTAAACCTTAACTACCTAATTATACGTTTTTAGTTCTAAGGCAATTAGGTACGGTGCTGATTTTGAACGAGTTTCAGCCAACGACGTTACGTGCGTGGAACGACTTAAGTCTTTCCTTCAAGTGCTCGGCAGACTATTTCTATATCTTTGCCTAATTTCCTTTTGTCCATTGTTGAAGGCATTATGGACTTAACAGCTTTCCGCAGCCTAGTTTGAATTTTTATTCTCCATCAAGCCTTCAAGATACCTCTCACGATGTTTATCTTAATCTTGCAAACATTTTTTAACTTGTTATAGATAGTTGGTTTTAGATGTGTTCCGGCTCGGGCGCCCTTTTCATGAATCATTTCTTTAACTTCAAGCGGTTAGCTGCCGTATAAGGCCGCCAGTCTTTATTTCTTTCATTCGAGAAGAAGTGTTGTTCCACACTCCAAATTGCTTCAAATAATTATTTGGCGATTGTGTCAATTCGAACCATGTTTTTAATGACGCATTCAAGCCAACACTTTCCTAAATGGCTAAGCAGCATTTGAGTTGCATCGGGAGCCCCTTTCTCGTCTGTCCTTAAAACCTTTTTATATTGTATTATAATTGTAATAATAATAAATTTTTATTATGTAATAAATATTATGTAATAAAAAAATGTATAAATGTAATAATAATAAAAACCTGGGGTTCCCCAGGGCTCTGTTTTGTCTCCGACACTCTTTCTCATTTTCATTAATGATCTCCTGTCTGCTACAACTAATCCAATCCACTCCTTTGCTGATGACAGTAACCTCAGTTTCTCATATTCGTTTTCGGTTCCGCGCCCCTGCTCTTCGGACGTTGAATTGGAACGGCAGCGTATGTCAAACTCATTAAACTCTGACCTTAACAGCATTGTATCATGGGGATCTCGAAACAGAGTGGAGTTTAATGCTTCTAAAACTCAATGCTGTCTTCTGTCATTGAAGCAAATACGAATCATCCAGCCATTATCCATGAATGGCACTTGCATCGACGAAGCCGAAACGCTTTCCATTCTCGGTATGTGTGTCAATAACAACCTTAGTTGGAATGACCACATATTCGACGTCGCCAAGAACGCTGCGAAATGCCTAGGCTTCCTTAAAAGATGCAAGAAGTATTTCACCCCCTCTGATTTGGCTATTTTATATAAGGCATATATTCGCCCCAAGTTGGAATATAATTCTCATGTCTGGGCTGGTGCTCCAAATACAGCACTGCTCTTGCTAGATAGGATACAAAAACGCGCGTTAAAACTTGTTGGAGACAAAAATATTGCAAAGTCTTTCGACTCATTAGAACATCGACGTAATGTATCTTGTCTTTCACTGTTTTATCGCTTTTTTCACAAACAATGTTCCATCGAAATAGCCAATTGCATTCCGCCCCTAAAGACGTTCCACTGTAATACTCGCCAAAGATCGAATGCACATCAGTTTACCCTCGAGCCCACCTTCGGACGCACAGTAAAGCTTAGAGGTTGTTTCATAAGCCGTACAACGCGAATGTGGACTGTTCTCCCACGGACAATCTTTCCTGCGCAATACAACTTGCAACTGTTCAAAACAAGAGTGCATCGGTACCTCTCCTCCTTTTCCTCTTCTTCTTCTAATCCTTTCCGCTCGTGAGATGTGTAACATTAAAAAGGGTATCCAATCCCTTATATTCGCGAGTGCATTATAAAAAAAAAAAAAAAAATCCTCAAATTGTATATATTTACCTTGTATATACCTTGCAATAGATATATACTTTCGCATTTTAAGGGGACCTAGTCATAAACCCTTGATCGCGAGTTATTATGTATACATAAGTGAAACAAGTGAGTAAGTGCAAGAGTCTGTCTGAATTCCTCTATATACCCGACCGCGACCCTATCATGTAACACCAAATCTTAAAGTTACTTGGCCCGAATTCATATATGATTTGTATAGGCCACGCCCCCAAAAGTGGTCATGGGCTTAAAATTAAACTCAATTAATTGTAATTTCGTTAGAATCATGAGAAAATACGGTAAAAGCGAAAACTACGAAAAAACAGTTTTTTCTTAAAACACCCCTTAAAAGTGGGCGAAGCTCAAAACTTTGTATGAAGCAAACTAAGCAAATAGTAATATCTTTAATGTTTGTCTTATAATTATACCCCATCCCATAGGATAGGACGTATATTAAGTTTGTGACATAGTTTGTGACAAGGTGAAATAATAGTGGTAGACCCCCAAGACCTTAAGGGCCTGATGTAGACCGAAATCTGAATCGAATAAGCCATGTCCGTACGTCTGTCCGTCCTTTTGTCTGTATGTCACACGTTTTTAGGCCTTATTTTTTTAGCTAGGGAGCTGAACATAGGTTCACTGTTATCCGAAGCAGTACAAGTGTAAAAAATTTTCAAATCCGCCTACAGACACGACCATGATCGGTGCAATTGCGCAAATACCTCCAGGGCTTTCACAGCTGTAAGGCGTCTTAAAGGCCTGAAATCTGGTTATTATTATTTACTGTTTATTGTAAGATACAAAAAATAAAACTTTAAGCCCTTCACCTCCCTTCGCATCGATTTAAAGGCTTATTTTTTAAATGCATTTTATTCAATATTTTCGTTCCAAATCGAAAAATATTTACTTAGGCCACGCCCACATTTGGAGGCAGAATTAAAGAAAAACCTAAAAATTTCCAGAAAAACGTAATTTCGAATCGGCTTAAGCCTAATTTGGGGAAGAATAAAAAAATGGCATTTTAGATAAGCGAGATTTTATTCTAGATTTCATAAATACAAATTAATTTTTAGCCATTTTTCAAAAATATTGAATTTGAACCAAAAAATTGCATTTTTACGTAGATACATTTAAGCGTAACTTGGAAATATCTGCCTTATAATTGATAGTTTGTAATTAGGGGTGGTTGGGCCACGCCCCTTTTCGAAGTTTGCACTACTTATAAAATGTCAAAAAATAACAATGCAATCAGCATTTTACAAAGTGGGATAGGGTGGGGTATTTAACGGTTGGGAATACCTAAAACCTCCACACATACAGACGGACAGACGGACCCGGCAAAATAGATTCACCTGTCGGTCTCGATCGTATCTTTACAAGGTCTTAGGGGTCTACAATGATTATTTCACTGTGTTACAAGGTATGCATTAAAATTAGTATACCCTCGGTCTGGTATAAAAAGCCACCGTTCCGTAAGGGGCCAATCCAACATTATTCGCATTCGAAAGTGCATTCCTTAAGCTCTGAAAGAAGGTAGCAGAAGCACTCCTTTTAAGGAACAGCCAACGAGAGAACCATTAAAGCAGTAGCTTTGTTCCTAATCATACCTCTTCTCCATACCAGCTAAAATCAAAATTTTGCTGAAGAAAGAATAAATTTTCCGTTTCTCGAAGGACTCATTTATAATTACGTGATTATTTTAGATGTCTGTCTCTGCTACCAGCTCCAAAAACGTTCACGTGTGTGCACCATCTGGGGTGAGCTATAATTAAGGACGAAAGGAGTAGGCATTACATCATTGCCGGTACCTATTAGTTTGCAACCACTTCCCCCTCGTGGCAACGGTTTTGTACCCAAACATAACAACCTCTGTAATGCAGTAGGGTGTGCCTTTGTAAACTAACCAACGAACTCCCACCTTCCCTCACCCGCCATGTAACCATACCTATCAATAATTGGAACTTGCGTACTAACTATAACTGTACAACAAGGAAGAAAATACCCGGCTAAGTCTCAGTACATACAGTTGCAGAAGAGAACGAGAAGAAAAGGAATACAAAACCGGTAATGAGACCACCGCCCTGAAAAAGCCGCTGTCATGTCGTCACACACATAGCACAAAGTCCTTTATGCGGCAGAGGCAGAATTCTCTTTTGCTTTAGCTCTCCCTCTCTGCACAGGAAATTTCCAGCATCCCTTTTGGTATTTATCCTTTTTGTATATATCCCATCATCCTAATCATCACAATATCATATAATCTACACTCCAGCCACTGTTGACGATGCCATCACAACCAGGAAGGCTGCAGCCGATGCGAACCAGGTAGGGCAGCAGCGCACACAAAGGCGAATTGAGTTCAATATCCTCGAGAGTTAGCTGGTGCTACCGCATACAGGTGACGGTGGTATCGCTCTAAATATAGGTGTACCAAGGATGTTCTCACACCCACGCCAGCATCTTCACGGATGGAAAATTCTACATACCCACTTTCGTCATTCAATTTGTATTTATTCTTACATCCTGCCACATCCTATATGCTGGTGCAAAGTAAATGTCGTCCTTTTGAATACTCTTCTGTGCAGAGGTATACTGAGTGGATGCTTGTATATATAAATGTCTGCTGGGTATTAGCAGAACAACCGGGTAATGTAGGCCAAAAGCTCTAAACACTATACCATTCCTTTAGAGAGTAGGACGTGTCTCAGTTAGTCTTAAAAAAAACATGGAACTTTCTTCCCGCATTCTTAAAAGCTTTTATCAATGCATCTATGTAATAACATGTGATCGGTATGGTTGAGTTTTTTGAGTACCGGCTCCTTGAATAAATCGATTTCTTTTAACAGCATTTGAAAAAGGGATAACTAGGCGTAATTTTCCCTCTTGGAGTTTCTGAGGTAGAGCAGGATAGTCTATTTCTGCAAAAAAAGAAGTCTGCAGGAAAATCTGCAGGAAATCTGCAGGAAAGATTTTGTGACAAACATTAAATCGAATTCTCAAAAATTACAATTAAAACATAAAAAAATAATAAAATTGAGTTTTATTTTTGCGGAAAGAATAATAAGAGCAGTTAAATATAGTGATGAACTAGAGTAGTATGAAACGCTTATTCGGCTGGCGTTAGGGATATGACGAATATTTTTTGTTTTGACGAATAGGTATATTTTGCTTTTCTGTGGGGTGGATTCGAAGATTTTCCGGGCCAGGGCGTTGGTGTCCATCCGCTCTAGATGACCCAACAATCTCGGCTGCTGTATTTAGACTCTTCTGGATAGATCGGTGTCGATGCACAGCCAGTACAGTTCGATGTTATATCTCCTCCACCACTCTCCGTCTGTGTAGACGAGACCCTAAATCGTCCGAAGAAATTTTCTCTCGAAGCAGCGGGTTAACTGATACCGTACCGGCTGCCCGGTCGTTGAGAACACATTCTTATGGGCGCGTTCAGATAAGAATACGAAAACCGTCTTCTGTCCGCCTCATTTTCCTTCTTCTTACTGATTGCAAAAATACTCTCTCCGACTTCAGGTTCAATGTCAAAAGGAGAGATATGGATTAAAGACCGAAAAACTGCAGTAGTAACTTTTCATTTAATGCTTTTGTCTTCCTTGTTTCTTAAGTTTGAAGTCGATAGTTCGCAGCATTGGTAGCCACACTTGTGTGTTTTGATACTATTGTTTTGCTTTCATTTGGTTTTCAGATACGTGTTCTCTTATTAAAAACAGTAGAAAAAGTTGTCACTTAATGTAAGTATCCTTATCCTCCTTAGTTTACCGAAATCGGTTGACCCTGCCGTGCTTTCTCTCATATAGGAACTATCCCTCACTGACCCCCCACCTCGTCCTCGACATCAAGCAACCATTTTATAAATGGTTCTAATGGTAGTCTTTACCCCCAGGTGACATGATAGATAGGTCTTCAGTGGGCTATCATGCCTTGCCCAAACACAAATTTTACTTCACTTCCACTCAAGATTTATAAGAAAATCAAAAGGAATAGAATGTGATTGTTTGATTGTTGTGTAATTGTGTAATTGTTTTTTATCGCTTTTCTATAGAGAACGCTCTCTAAAAATAAAAGCAACGATACGTTCGGTAAGCTTTTAAGTAAAAAATATGTTTGATAAGGTATAATTTGGTTCGTGTTTCTGAGTGTCTAGTTCTTTTGTGAACTTTACAATAAATATATTTTAATACTCTGTTTCCGAGTTTGGACTTTATTATAGAAACAGATGAAAATGTCTTCATCAGTAGTAGCAGAAATATATTGTGAGAACATTAACTGGAACTCAAAATTAGAAAGATAATTAAAACGAGTTTCTTCCAATTGTTTTCTTAGAACTGATTTTTGCCACAGGAATCGTAAGTAAAGTACCCAAATCCTGTGGAATAGGGTATAAAGACCGCGAGATGAGCCCAGGTCTGCCTTCTTATAACCATACAACGTCTGTGGTTTTGTATGCCCCTGCTGATATTTAGAAACTAACATTTTTTGCCTATTCCGAAAGAAAGATTGAGAAGACTCTAAATAAAGGCTACAACAGGAAAGTTAGTAGCCTATTTTGATCTAAAGTCCAGGTTTAGCAAGGGTGAAGCTGCGAAAAAAAACTTTACATGCTCCACACAGTCGATAAGAAGACTTATAACATCAAAGTTGTAGCTAAAATAGTTGAAGATCGGGGTACTATGAAACTATAGGTTTGTACCTACCTATGCCATTCTTTTTGAGAACTGAACACCCATTTATATATACAAAAATAGAAGCACAGGCCGATAAACCCTCCTCTCATGCATGGTGCTTATATCTCTCGCACTTATCTTTGTCCAAAAATTGACATTGCAAATATTTAACAGAGCATGAATGCCAGAATCATTGATCTCCATGAGATGTGTAAACAGGAGTAAAAAACCATTAAAAATGCAAAATGCAGTTATCAATTGTAGCCAAAAGGATAAGAAAGCTGGAAACGAACTTCCCCCTACTCATTGAACACCTTTCTGAATCAAATTATAGCTATACACAGAGTGTATGATACACTCTTGCAGCAGCAGCAAATATGCAGTGGTTCCCCTTCGCTTTTCATAAACAATAGCTTACACTCTGTCATACACACACTCTGGTGTACGCACACATAATTCACCGACTATGGTAACAGATCCTATTCGTTACACGTAACTTTTTCCGATCGTCGTTCTTTTGTTGCCAATAAATATGCGTTCGTGTCCTTTTGTTATAAAATAAAAAGAGGGTTGCCGTCGTAACCAACATTGTGAATGCACACGCACACCCTAAAAAATGTACCGAACATTTTTTCTTCCTTTTTCGCAAAGAACTACGGAGTGTGGAGTGTGGCTGCTGCTTCATGCATTGAGTAGGAATCCTGCCTGAGCCTGGCGTCAAATTTACATTTACAGCCTATTTTGATCTAAATTTATTGCACTTAGTTATTAGTCGTCATGTCGTCGGTGCAGTGGTATGTGTGTTGAAAGTGCAATTTATCAAACAGAGAGTTCGTTGTCCTTATCGGATAAAGTTTTTTTTGTAATTGGTTTTCATCCCTTTGCCGGAGTGGAAGCAAGGCAGGAGACACAGGACAAAAATGAGAGAATGACAACAAACTTTGCACTGTGTTCTGGCCTGCGAAGCTAATGTACCAAAAGGATATATAGGTAACTTTTGCCCAGCATAAGGAAGTTGGCGAGTTTTTTTTTAAGCCGTAGCGTAGAACTTGCTAATGAATTTTACGCGTGCGCTCTCTTTTGTAACTACACGAAGCACTGCGTGCAACTAAACTGAGATTGCATAGGCCAAGCGATACGATCATCGAAATATTAACTATTGCCGGGACCTTTGCGGACGTGTGCACGTGCTAAAAACAATGAAGTACGCAGCAGACGAAATAAAATTTGTATGCCTAAGGGATCAAATTTATGTATCTATATACATCAGACTCATTTGCACACGTGCGATGGGAAATAGCAACCTGTCTGTAAATAATGGACACAGTTCAAAGGGTTTTAGAACATGTAGGTATACATAGGTATACCTACATCCCTTGCATTTAAAGGGTTCAGACATGTGCACTAGTTTCGGGCTCTTCAAATGTGTTTTGTTTCTGATTTCTTTGTTCTTACTTTTCGAACAAACCAAAGGGACATTTTGTTTCAATGCATATAGATATGCAGGTAGGTACCTATAGGTACTTTTAAGGCATCCATCTAACATAGAGTGCTTTTTATGAGTTTTTTTTTCAACGCATAGAACCCAGAACCTTTAGTAGGAAACACATTTATTTAAGACTGGAAATTGGGAGAACCATGGAAACAAATTTAAATTTGTTATAGTTATTTCCTGCTTTCCAAACATAGACAAAGTAATAGTTTATCCAAAGGTCTATCTCTTTAGCTGTCAAAAATAGCGTGAAATGAAAATGTAATACCAATGTAGGAGGTTTCAACCCTATTTGGTTGAAAGAAAAAAACGTGTGCGGTTAAACTTAATTAATACTCCAATCGTTCTTTGTAATAGCTTCAAATTAAGGGCAAAGATTAGCCTTAATGCAGAGTTTTCTTATCATATCACCTTTCAACCTCGTAAATCAGGCCATTTTCGTCAGCCTGATTTCGCACATCTTGTTCTTTTTATTGATCCAATGGTTTAATATGAGTACAGCTGTGACGTATTGCTTGATGAAGGACTGTACCAGAGAGCAGCTAATTTTGATAAGGAGTGATAAGTAGTCCGTGTTAAGGGACAGCAGAAAATACTTCTTATAGGCCTAGTTTAAGGGCTTTTATAAATTCATTATTATATAGGGGATGTAATCTCATAATTCATGTTTCTAGCTCTCTAATTATCGCGATTTCATATTTCACGCCCTCTAGTTTTCGCGATTTTATCGATTCTAGACTTTTGATATTCTCGCGAACCGGGTAATCCCAAGTAAAATTATTTACAAGTTAAAAACTGCGATTTTCGCCCCCAACGTTAATGGTTTGGCGATGTTTTTTTATACCCCATTCCATAGGATAGGAGGTATATTAAGTTTGTCACATAATTTGTAACACGGTGAAACGAAAATGGTACATCCCCAATTCATTCAGAATTTCAAAGCGCTAAGACGTTTCATAAGCCTGAAAAACCTCGAATTTTTAATTAATAATATCTACCTACCTGTAATAATGTAGGTACTCTCCTCAAAAACATTAAATGTCATCCCGATTGCTTGAAGCTATGTTACCAGATTTACTGTTTAGGGTGGTCACAATCGTTTTCCCTTTTAACTATATGAATAAGCAAGCATAAAATAATCTTTATCTTTGCTTTTAGAAGTCATCTCTTTCGCCCACTCCGGAGAAAATTTTGCGTTGGTGTTTGTGTACACGCGCTTCATGGAAAGTCATATAGCCCCTCGTGGGATTCCCAATTATTATTGTGAAACATGCTTTTATGTACGTCCTTTAAGCCATTTTCCACCAACTAGCAAAGAAAAAAAACAACAAAACCTAAATGTTTGCTTTCGTCCTTTTGCTAATCTAGCATTTTTGGCTACAAATCGGAGCCTGGGTATGGGGTGGGTCGTGTTTGTGTGTATGTGATTCTTGTGCGGGAGTTCACATTCGGTTGACTTGAGAGCGAGAAAGCATACGGGTTGATTTTATTTCCACTGAATTTGGTCCTTTTAATCTATTTTCATAGATCAATACATACAGATACAGTTATGCGTCCACAATTTTTTGTATGTGTTGCAGTTGTGTATTTGTATAGACTGAGGTTATTGACCTTTGCGTCTTGGTTACAGGAAATATGATATGGTGTCTTGAAATTTTGGTGCCTTAACGTGAAAATTGAAGTAAGAGTTTACAATCTACAAACATTCATTTATTGTTTCATGTAATTAACGTAACATGACCTTATTTCACTAGAAATTCGTGAAACCTAAAGAATCTCACAGGATTGTCTCAATCAATCCCATTTGAATGTGGATCAACATGTTAACACATTGTTGAACTTCTGTGTATTTATATAACTTATCACAAAAGAAACGTACTTACATTTCTTACTAAAAATGTTCTCAATAGCTACAAATTAATTTTCTCAAAACAACACCTGGAAAATGGACCAAGTCTGTGTCTATGCACAAGAAGTGTAAAAAGCTTGCCCCTGAATATTTGCTTCTTTTTTTCCAAAGACCAAAGAGACCAAAATGGCTAATTTAATGAAAGCCTGTCTCAGGTAAGAGTTACACCTCTTCAGGGTATGAGTATAATGGGTATAAGCCTTCAGGATTATAATGGGTAAGGGGCGAACGGCTATGCAAGAATTTATTTAACTCCTGCTATATATTGTACGAACGAAATTTTGTGACCTCATATGTTCAACTTGCTCGCTCAACAATATGTGGATACGTGCAACAATCAGGGCATCGTTGAAAGATCTAGGAACTTCTATGTGATTACAAAAAAATGGGTTGACTGAAATGGAAAAGGCTCCCAAATTTTATGTAGTATATTTAACGTTGTAACTATAGGATTTTTGTATTTTTTATTGTTAATTTGGCTTGGTTAAACTAAGTCACATGTTGACAGGTGATCGCAAAATATGGACATAATAGGATTAAAGGATATGATACTCCTATGATAGATTTCTCGTTTCCTTGCAATCAACAATATTTTGCTCCGCGTAAACCTGTTGAGACGTCCAGATATGCAATTACTTGGTTGGCCTTACCAAGATAAAATAAAAAATGTGGGTTTGGCTGTACATTAATCCTCGCGGAACCAGTTGTTAACTCTGTGAATTTTTTTTTAATACCCCGCCCCATGTAAGGTAAAAGAATGTACTTATTATAAGATTTATTCATAGCTTGTACCATAGAAAAATAATGACCGTTTAGAGCCCTAAGACCTTAAGGGCATACGATAGAGTCCAAATTGAGTCTTATGTCTGTCCGCCTGTTTTTCGGTAGCTTCAAGGCCTTAAATTTCGAGCTAGGATCTTGAAGATTGATATCTGTTCTTTCTAATTTCCGAAGCAATACATAAATGTGTAAGTGTTTTTGAAATCCGCCCACATTACTTAATAGCATGAAAAATCAAAGTTATCGGAGGATGGTGAAATTTGGTGTAGTTTGAAGTATATCTCTGCTTAATTTATATTCCTTGATTGGTGTTAAAAAAAGCGAAAAACGCCCCAATGTAACATTTCATTTGCATTCTTATAAACGGCATTTATTAAAATCAAGAAAACTTGCAAAAAAAAGAAAACTTGCAAAAATGTTCCAATATGTTCGCATACTATCAACTTAAACGAATAATTGTTCGCCACGCTCATTTTTGAGGGCGGTTTAAGTGAAATCCACGCATTTCAATCTAAAATCACAATCAACGCATGCAAACCACATCAGATTCAATATTTTAACAAAAAATGTAATTCTATTGGGAACAAATTGATGCCACGCCCCTTTATTATTGAAGGAACTTCGCAGCTGATACATTCTAATTGCAATTTTTGTTAAGCTAACTACTCAGCACTAAAGTCTTATAACACGATTCGAAACTGGGCTCAATCGAGATGCGGACAAGGTGTTCAACGATTTGCTCTTAGCGGATTCTATTAAAGCCTTCAGCCCAATGAATCCGTTGCGTCCGTCACGTTGAAGTATACAGCTGACAACTAAGTTAAATATACACGTTCTCATGGGAAGCGGCCCATAAAAGAAGTTCATGACGTACGTCGCTTCCCATAAGAACGTGTGTATTTCACTGAGTTGTCAGTTGTGTAGTTCGACGTAACGGATGCAACGGATTCATTGAGCTGAAGGCCTAACCCGCCAACTAGTTGTTTTTGAATTTTTGATCATTGTTTTGAGGAGGAAAAACCTCAGGTGGAAGTTTGTTTTACATCCGTGATGTCCCGCCAAAGAAAGTAATTCAAGTCCAGGCATAATGCAGTATGCGGTGCACTTTGCACGCGTAGTTGAGTTCTTTTATAGGTAAAATCTAGTTTAACTTGATGGCTCACACCGATTTTCAGAAGTTGTATCGGTTACGAAAATGCAAAGGATTTTAGGCCTATTAGGAAACTCTACCAAACTATCAACACGCGTACCTTAAAGGGAGATGCACTGGTACGTCTCTCCACGAGGTGGTGCGAACCATAGAAAAATCTATACACTATAAAGAATACCCTTTGGCTACCTTCTAAGACATTGCAATTCAAGAATCTCTAGGCATAGAAAGCTATCCGATTCAATGAATAGTATCCATATTGAGCTCCAGAATTATTCACGCAACGCGAGGAAATAGCCACATCATCAAATTTGTCAACAGAGGAACACACTTTTGGTCTTCAATAAAATCCTTAAAGAACTAGACAAAGAAATAATTGAAATAGTAGGGTATGCGGATGACATGGTGATCTTGGTATCAGGAAAGATCCCTTCCGTGTTTAGTCTGATCATGGAAAATGTTTATCATCATTACTATCACGCAGTGTGGCCTCGGTGTTAACGCAAGCAAAACTGACCTAATGCTCTTCACCACAAAAACTAAAATACCTGATTTTATACACTTCCTTGATTAAGTGGCCAATCACTATCACTATGGAACAGTGCCAGGTATCTAAGAGTCGTCCTCTATCCTAAACTAAACTGGAAGGTAAACATATAGAGCACCGGGTAAGGAAAGCATGTTAAGCCTGCAACAGAACCTTCGGTAAAAGATGGGGCCTAAAACCGAAACTAGCCTTATGGATTTACACAGCCGTAGTAGGACCAATACTCACGTATGGACCACTAGTATGGTGGCCAGCGCTTAGCAAACGATACAATGTAGATAAACTAAACAGGGTGCAAGGAACGGCATGCATAGGCTCCACAGGCGCTCTACGGTCAGACCCGTCAGACGCTCTAACAGTTATGCTACATCTTTTGCCTCTTGATCTACACGTTAAAAGCGTAGCTACACTTAACGCAATCAGAATTAAAGAAGCTGGTGTCTGGTCTGTGAGACTTTACGGCTATAGCATCATCCGAGAGTCACTGCCGATCGAATTGGCAGCGTCTCCAACAGACTACCTCACCCCCAGAACAAACTTCTTAAAGCACTGTGACGTACAATTTCCTACAAGGGAAGAATTAAAGAAAGGAGAGATATCAAAAACTTTCGATGTAAGCATCTACACTGACGGGCCCAAGATAGACTGCGGTGTCGATGCAGGAGTTTTCTCAGAATCTCTTAATATCTCTAAGCCCTACAGACTTCCAGTTCGCTAAGCACGTCGTCAGTTAAGAGTACACCCTAATAACACACAAAGGAAAGACGTCGCTATCTTCGTCGATAGTCAAAGCTATCGACTCAGTAATCACTTCCTCCAAACTTGTTAAGGAATGCCGATCTGAACTGGCCTCGCTTGATGTCCACTTCAAGGTCTCCCTAATCTGGGTACCGGGGTACAGCGGTATAGCAGGCAACGAACAAGCTGAGATCTAGGCGAAGCAAGGTTCACTACTCCCTTGCTCACTCGCAGAGTCAGTATTTAATCCGCTTGGTGCAATAAAGACTAAAATATATTCGAGCTACCTCGTAATAGCCAATCTAAGATGGTCGCGGCTAACTAGCTGCACCGCATCCAGAAAGATTTTTTTTTTTTTTTTTTTGAATACTAGGACGGACGGAGGCTAAAACTCCAAAATCTTTCAAAGATACCAATACGCCCACTATAGCAGGTACATAATACCGAAGTAGCCGATATTGGTTATGCCCGATTTCCACGTGCTAAAAAACCACCCATTTATGAGAGACACTATGAAACTGCCAGAACGCACTTCATAGTAGTAAATTTTCGCTCTCTCATAATACTTCTTGACTACAACTAAGTTAACTTAACAAGTAGTTTACGCTTCCATAGTGTTAATCGCATTGGATAGGTTACTTTCCAGTGAATGCACCTACTAAGCCGTTCATTCATGCGGCTTCACCCTACGTCGCTAGATCGAAGGGTCTTGTTCTTTGTAGTCGTCGCTCGTTGTTAACATCGTTAAGAGTCTCGTTTAGAGTACGGATCATTTCATTGTTGCAATGAACATGAAGGCGAGCATTTAGCTTTCGACCGAAGTTTGTTACTTCTTCGCCCACGGTAGCTATTCCTAAATCTCTGTGAATATCGCTATTCCTAATATACCATGGAGCATTCACAATTGCTCTTAGTGTTTTGTTTTGGAAAGTCTGCAACATGGACATGTTGCTCGGCTTGGTACAACCCCAAAGTTGTATACCGTATGTCCAGGACGGCTTTAACACCTGCCTGTACAAGAGCAGTTTGTTATATGTGCTTAATTTCGAAAATCTTCCGATAAGCCAATACATTTCCCTGAGCCTAATCTCGAGCTCGTCACGCTTCTTCTTTACGTGTGGTTTCCACCTTAGTTTAGCGTCCAGTGTCATCCCTAGATACTTCGCTTCATTTGCGTAAGGTATTTGTACAGAATTTATGAACAGAGGCAAATTGTTAACCCTTCTGTAAGTGAAATTCACATGCGTAGACTTGTTCTCGTTAAGAGCGATTCGCCAAGTCTTCGTCCAGACACAAATTCTGTCCAATGCTCGTTGGAGGTTTCTCGTTGATGACTCGACTGATTCACCTGTTGCCAGGATGGCCGTATCGTCCGCAAACGTGGCCACGACTGTCTCGTCATCTAGAGGTATGTCTCTTGTGTAGAGCAGGAACAGGGTCGGACCGAGGACGCTTCCCTGGGGTACGCCAGCCCGAATTTGCTTGAAACTCGAGTATTCACTACTACACCTAACACGAAAGAGTCTGCTTTCAAGATAATTTTCCAATATTTTAAACATGTCTTCCGGCAAGTTTTGCCGTAGCTTATATTTCAAGCCCTCGTGCCATACCTTGTCGAAGGCTTGCGATACGTCGAGGAAAGCATTGAACATATTTTTTTCCCTTCTAGGGCTTTTTCAATTTCATGCGTTATTCTGTAGACTTGATCTAGTGTGGAATGGTTAGGTCTGAAACCGAATTGATGATCCGCGATCAAGCGTCTTTCTGCAATTATTGGTTGTAATCGCTTCAGCAGAAGTTTCTCAAATACTTTCGATATTATCAGCAGAAGCGATATGGGCCTATAAGATTTTTTATCATTTGCGCATTTCCCCGGTTTAGGAACCATAATGACTTCAGCAACTTTCCATTGTCTTGGAACGTATAGAAGTCTAAGAGAAGCGTTTATCATATAAAGTAGCTTGACTAATGCCTTTTTTGGTAGTTCTTTTAATATTTCGCCAGTGATCAGGTCGTAACCCGGGGTCTTATTATTTTTAAGTTTGCTAATTGTCTGTCGGAGTTCAACTAACGAAACTTTTTTCATTCTAAAGCTACCAGGTTCCCCGTTGTTGTTTAGAACGTCCGCCAACGGCGGACCGTCGAAAGGCTTGAATGTTTCTTCTAAATGTTCAGCAAACAAATTCGCTTTCTCTTTGTCTTCTCTTGCCCATTCGCCGTTAGCTTTTTTTATTGGAGCCGAGTGGATTATAGGTTTCTTGATATACTTAACTGCTTTCCACAGCGAGTAGTTTGAGCTCCTATCCGCCGACAAGCCTTCAAGGTATTCAGTGGTCTCACGATTTTAAAGATCTTGCAACATTCCTTTCAGTTTGTTAGAGAGGTGGTTCAATAGGGTTTTGTCTGGGGGGGCCCTCGTGCCTTGCCATCTCCTACGCGCTCTTCTCTTTTCACGAATCAATTCTTCGATTTCGAGCGGATATGTTTTACGTACATGCCCGTCGGTGCTAACTGCGTTCTTTTGGGACGAATTGTTGTTCCAAGCAGCGCTCTGAATTGCTTCAATGAATTTGTCAACTGCGGTTTCTAACTCGAAAGGAGTTTTCAATGGCACATTCAAGCCAACACCCTCCTTACAGTCCTTTCTGAAAGCGTCCCAGTTCATGACTTTGCTAGCTAATCTAGGAGCTCTTTCTATTTTCGCCAGTCTTCCACCCATCTTCAAGATAACTCCTGAGTGGTCTGAGCAAAGATCATAACACTCTTCAATTCGCATAAGGTATTTGGGGTACCCTTTAGCGATGAAAAAATCGACAAGGTCAGGCTTTTTATTCCTATCGGTTGGCCAATATGTTGGCTTACCCGTGGAGAAAAAGTCCACCCCACGCTTCATACTATTTTTGTACAGTAATCTGCCTCTTGTTGAATTGCATCGTGAGCCCCAAAAAGTATGCTTCGCGTTAAAGTCACCCCCAATGATAAAATTGGACCCAATGAAGTCATACATACGATCAAGATCGTCTTCCACCAGTCTATATCCTGGCGGGAAATAACAAGATGCAATGTTATAATCTAAGCAGTCAATTTTTACAGAAACTGAACTGATCTGCATAGAGTCTAGCTCAACTTCTGTGTTCTTGAAGTGCTTTATGCAGTTCTTAATGTAGAGGGAGGATCCTCCTCTCGAATTTTGCGAAGGGTGATGTGCGTGATAGTCATTGTAACCTTTAAGTTTGGGTGTAGACCCGTTTTTAAGGTGATTTTCCGTAATCATGCAAATATCAATATTGTTTTTCCGTAGAAATACTTCTAGTTCGTCTATTGTATTCAGAAGGCCGTTTGCATTCCATGTTAGTATTTTAAATAACTGTTTCATATTCATGTTCTCTTGTAATTTTTTCGAGGCTTAAACTCGAGCTTGCTCAGTTTGTCAAATATAACTTTGTTGATTTTAGTCTGATCCTCAAGTTTCTCCAAGATTACAGTGAGGATCTGAGACACTGCATCTGTTGTGGGCGATCTTGCCTTGCTTTCGTTTGCCGCAACCTGTGCGTATGATTTCGGTGCGACCAGTGGTGGTTTCTCCGCTGCACTTGAACTGGCGCCGCTCTTTTGTGGAGCTTTTACGCCTTTTGTCGACGCCTCCTTTGCCAATCTTCCACTTTTGATCGGCTTTGGCGTCTTTGGTGTCTTTGGCTTAGGAGTTTCAGCAGGTTTTGGGCGTCCTAGGCTTTGATTCTGACCTCTAGTATTTTCCTTAAGAGGTTCTCGTCCCTTTTGCAGCTCTATGGCTACTTCGCATCCTCGATAGTTCGCGGGGTGGTTTCCGTGGCAATTGGCGCAAACTGCTGGAGCCTTTATGTCAACTTTGCACTCTGTTGACAGGTGTTTTCCGGCACATTTCACGCAACGTGGTTCTTTTTGGCAGTAGGCACTTGTGTGCCTGAATTCTTGGCAACGCTTACACTGTGGCATCAGTCTATTGCCCTTTCGCATGGGTTCGATTTTAACCCTGATGTTAAGTATCATTTTTATTTTATAAATATCGTTTATGCCGCGTCTGATCACAGTGTCTCTTTCTCCTTCCGTGCGTTGTTTTTCCTTTTTAATGATATTGACGGCATCAATATTTTTAAGGCCTTTATTTTTTACGTCTTTTACAACGTCTTCTTTTGTGCATGATGGGTGGAGCCCCCTTACAATGACTCGCAGTGGTTTCTCGTACTTATTTTGATAAGTATACCACTCGATTCTTTCTGCATTCAGTCTAAGAGACAGTGCGCGATAGGAATCGGCGTTGTCAACATTTACTTTCCACACGTTATTTCGGTGCGAGGTAAGCTTATAGTTTTCTGTTCTCACCGTGTTTGCAAGAAGGTTGCGCAATCTCCCAAAGTCTGCTATCCCGACGATGTTTATTGCGGGAGGTGGACGAATTTTCGCTTCTGGTTTAGCCTTGTTTGAGCCAGAGGGCTTATCTTCTTTTTGTATTACTTCGGGAGAGGAATTCGCCTTTCGGTGTTACACACTCTTTCGTTAAACGAGTATTTTTAATATCCTCGTTTTCTTTTCGCAGAGAGTCAACTTCCATTTTAAGATCTTGGAAGAGTCGCTCCATTTCAATAAGCTTAGCTCGGAGTTCACTATTCTCCTTTTCTAAGCTCTTAATTTTCACAGAGTCCTGGTTTACCGGTGGACTGCTTTTTCCGGATATGTTCGATCTAGGTGGTGGTGATCGATTTAGTAGATCCAGAAAGATGTGGCCAAAATATAACAAAGCGAAAACACATAATCTGCTTAATTAAACCCCTTCCGACATTGCTAGACTAACCAATAGGCGACCATGCCGCCAAACTAGGAATTCCCCACAACACACATTGCCGTGGGGAATGTTGACTGGAAAAGAAACACTGTTGCACCTCATGTGCGCCTGTCCGGCACTAGCCCGAGACGGAGGAAACCCTTCTTCAACACACTTGAAGAGGCCTCAGGTAAGAGCATCAGTGATCTAATAACATTCCTTAATACAACAGATTGGATCTAGAACAAGACTAAATCAAGCACCCCCGTCACGAAGTTTGTGATATCAAAACGGCACTTTTTGTGCTACTTGAGTTTTCTTCTTTGGAAACAATTACCCGTAGTATGGTGTTGGGTGCACCTACCCAACCTGTGAGTTATATTCTATTTGAGGGCGTACATATATGTACGCTTTGCATTATGTTAACCAGATCTGATGGTGTAATGTATTCCTTGCAATGCTTCAGGAATCCAAGGCATTTCGCAGCTCTCTTGGGGACATTTGTGTGGTAATTCTACTGTCGGTTGTCATTTACATACAAGTTCCTTCCATAGGTATTATTGTTTAACGTTTTTCAAAGAAGGCATCCTTGAGGTTCCAAGGTGTTAAAGTCAATCCTTTTTAATAGACTGCTTGATGAGATGTAAATATCGGAATTTAAAGAGTTTGCCACTCCAATATTGCGTGGAGTTGGGACGTTTTCCTGGCATCAACTATTGTGAAAAGCTTAGAATGCAATTCTAAAGGTCTATTATAAGACCTATAGTGTGAACAAAAAACAAGTAAGTAATAGCAAGAGTTCGCATACAATTAATTTCTAAATACCCGCCCCTGATTACCCTGCAACTCCAAACTTAAAAGTTTTTGGCCTGAATTCAAATACTCTTTGCCAAATGGGCGGAAGTTGAAAAATATATTGAAATAATTCCTTTTTTCGTTGAATCATGAAAAAATTAGTTAAGAGCGAAAATTAATGCTTGAAAACCAGTTTTTTTTTTTAAACGCCCGTTAAAGGTGGGGCGGAGCCCAACGCTTTGTATGTAACAAACTTAGCAAATGGCAATATCTTTAATATTTGTAATGATTTTTTTTTTTTGATTAAGCATGAATTTTCCGTGAAATCAAGTTTTTTAATGATTTAATATTTTAGAAGTGAGCGTGGTCGATGGTGTGGGCGGTCCAAGTTTTGTTATTTACTTGGACCGCCCTTAAGGGGGAGGCTTAAACTTTTATTTAAATTTGAGGTTGTTTGACATTTCATCATATCAGTTTTCATGCTTTGTCGGTACCAAATAGGAACCAAAATGCACTTCATGTTTCAGCATACTAGCTTAATTTTAAAGACCAAAAAACTTCACACACACGGACTGACGGATAAACGGACGGACATCCGTGCTTCTAATGTGATAATTTCACCGTGTTACAAAATAAGCATTAAAATTTATATACCCTGATGGGTATAAGCAGATCCCTGCGGCGAGGGGACACCAGAATATTTTTCTGGTTTGATTAATTTTGAGTCTATAAACTATAGTAGTTTTCAATATCAGACCAAATATGTAATTAAAAAAAAACAACTTTTGAATCAAAAGGATTTGGCTTGAAAAGCGCTTAGACCATTTATAAAATTCTCTGAAACTTTCATACCATCTTAATCTGTTCTGCCTTAGCATTATTTTTCTCTGACTGAATAACTGGCCTTTCGCCCTTCAACACCCATTTGCGTGTGAGCTCACCTACTCTTATAAGGGTGGCAGTGGCTGCAATAGTGCTGTTCATATCCTCAGTATGACCAAAGTTGTACGGCTAAAAGTTACCATATTCAACCTGATCCCTTTGAAATCACATGTTCGACTCCGACAAAGGACACACCCTCGGTGGAATTGTATATATTTAGCCACTATCCTATATAAATGTGCTTTTGTATGTACTATAAATGTAATCGAAAACCACTACTATTACAAACATCCCCTTTTATACAATGGGGTGTGAATTGATTTTTGTCTGGCTCGCGCTCGATTCCGCCGGTGGTGGTTGTTTTTTTTGAAATTTCCTTGTTTTATCGATGGTAACCAGGACCGTCAGCTTTGTCCTAGTGGTTTGACACTCACAAATTCAATCTGAACGTCAGGCAGAAAGGATCGAGAATTGAATTTGTTTTCGTATTTTCAAGAGAAATCATATTTTCCTCTGCACATTTAGTTATTATTTCTTTGAGTTTATTACTTTCGGTTTGACGGTTGATTTTTATGAATTCGTATTTTTTTCAAAAATCTTTTTGATATTTTCTTAGTTCAATTTAATCGCGGCGTGTTTATTAAATAGTGGATTTTGTTTTAATTGTTGCAACATCTGTGGACTGTGCTAATATTTTATTCTTGTTTACATATATGTACCTACATATGCAAAAAAGTACAAATTTTGTTTATAGCATATTTTTTTTGTGAAAGGACAAATGGTATAATTTAAATTTTAATTTTCGTGTGCAAGAAATGTAAGTAAAACGAAGCCAAAAAAAGCTAACCAAACATGCAAACGAGTTTGTCCCTATACCTATTATATGTGGTGTGTGTACCAATAATTTTATGTTATGTCGTGTGCATTCTATATGCATGAAAGGAAGTGTTTGAAGTTTCTGATCCTGCACATGCAACGAAATATGTAATAAGGATAAGTGACTGTGAATGAGTTATAAAAGAGAAAAAGAAAATAAAGCAAAACAAAAGGATATCCGAAAGGAAAGCAAGAAAGATAAGAAAGTGAAGGAAATCGGTTGTGTTTGGAAAGGACTTGAGCCCTCTGATTTTGGAAATTTACGCAAGTGAACTAATAAGGAATGAAAAAAAAATTTTAAAGATACACATTGGACAAATTGGCTAACTTAAAAATTCGTAGCGGTTTTTGATTTATTGTAAAACTGCTGCTGTTTACTTGTTTAAGGTTGAAATAATTTTGTTAGTTTAAAACACTGCTTTTAAAGGCCAGTTTTTCCAGCGAGATGCCATCTGAGTTTCTGAGTTTCTAATATTTCGGTAGTCTGGAGAACAGCTCGAGATTATTTTCCTAATTTTCAACGAAAAAGGCAGCTGAGAGTTGTGATGAATTTTAATGATTCGACGATTTTGATAAATATTGACAAAATTAGCCTGAGTTGGGGTCGGAATACTGTATGGTCAAAATTCTGTTTTCAAAGTACTGTATTTCAAAATACTGTATTTCAAAATTCTGTATGAACAAAATTCTGTATAAACATAACTCTGTATTTCACAATTCTGTATAATCGAAATTCTGTATGGTCAAAATGCTATATCTAAAATTCTGTATTTAATTTTGTATTTCAAAAATGGTTTTGATAATGTTAAAAAGTGCGCACTTTTTTACATTATCAAACCCATTTTTTAAATACAGAATATACAGAATTTGTATTGAGAAAACAACACTTTAAATAGAACGTTCTTTTAAATAGAACAAAAGTGCACACTTTATTACATTATCAAGACATTAATGTTTATGAATAATTCAGATTAAAACAAAGGGCAAAAAGAAGAATACCTAAATACTTTTTTTCATTATCAAAACCATGAGAAAATTTTTATTTCCGCGACAAAGGAGAAAAAAACCAGGCCTGTAAAAGCTTATCGGCGATCTGAAAAACGAGTTAAGTTTTGCGAAAGCACAGGTAGAGAGGGTTCGGAATGAAGAGCATATAAAGGCATATAAAGAAAAAACGAAAAACTATTTTAAAAAATAAGAGAATTCGCCGCGCTATGCGAAAGAGGCCTGAACTAAGTAACATAGCTTTTTTAAGACGAATAGCCAAAAATTTAGTTTTATTATAAATAAGTGTGTCGTTTTTTGTTGTTGTTTTTTATCTTTATATCTAAGTTTTGTTAACTTTCTTCCGAGTATGAAAAATACTTTTCGTTTTTCTTTTTCGTTATTCTATGCAAACGAATTTCTCGTTTTTTCTGTATATTTTTCCTTAATAAAATTAAATATATAAAATTGAAATTTCGGAAAAAAAATTTGCACTTCCAGCATTTTGTAGGTAAATTCAGAATTTTGTATATACAGTATTTTGGACATACAGCATTTTGGTTGTACAGTATTTTGGTAATACAGCATTTTAAAATACAGATTTATGAAATACAGAATTTTGTTCATGCAGTATTTTCAAAAAAAAAAAAAAAAAAAATATACAGAATTTTGTCCATACAGAATTTTGACATCCAGAATTATGACCCGCTCCCGATTAGCCTGCCACACGCTTAAGCTGTTCCATGTGGTTTCTCTTACTTACTTAAGGTGGCGCTACAGTCCGGAGTTTCTTCTGGCTAGGTCGGTGTCGGTCTACAGCCCGTACAGTTCGATGTTATAACTCCGCCTCCAGCGTAAATTGTCCAAAGAATTTTCCTCTCGAAGCAGTCTAGAGTGTATTCATCCGCCTTTGACAGGGTCCATGCTTCTGCACCGTAAAGTAGGACTGGGAAGACGAGGGTCTTATACATTCATGGACACTTTAGTTGCTCGAAAGAGGGCTTGGCTACTCAATTGACTTCTTAGCTCAAAGAAACAACGATTGCCAAGAGCTAACAACCTCAAAATTCTGATGTAAAAGCTATATGACGCTGATATGATTGTAATTGTATGGTTATAAGTCAGTGCTCTGATGATGCCCCAAATAAGGCGAAATGCATCGGTTGTACTTAAACCAAGTAAAGATTTTAATTGTGGAATTTGAGCAAGTGTTTTTATTGTTATCTATCCTCTGTAATGTCATTCCACCAAGTGCCAAACAAAAACTCAATTGAGTCTATAAAGTAATCTTAAAGTTATAGCTGTCGATGATGATGTTTTGTCCAAAACGTCGGTGTTGGGTGTCTTTTCTTGTGGACAGCATATACTTGGTTTTGCCCTCGTTGACAGCCCATATTCGCCGCTTCCGTCCCAATACTCACGAAGGCGTATAATTCCTTTGACTTCAGCGCTGGTGTCATTGTCTGTATGACAATGAGCAACGAATGACAATGAGCAAATCAGAAGCCAATATTACTTTGCGAAATACACTGAATACAATGATAGGAAGCTGAAATTTGGTACATAAGTTTAATGTTATCTGAAGCAATACAAGTGTAAAAATCTTTCAAATCCGTTCACAGACACGCCCACAATCAGTGCAATTGTGCAACTACCTCCAGAGCTTTCAAAGCTGTAAGACGTCTTTAAAGCCTGGAATTTGGTATTTACTATCTCCTGTTTATTGTAAGATACACAAAATAAAAATTTAATCGCTCTACCTTCCCTAGTGGGCGTGGCATAGATTTAAATGGTAATTTTTCAAATGCATTTAATTCAATATTTTTGTTCTAATTCGAACAATTTTACAGAAATTTACCAGTAATTTCGACTGGTGATTTCGATTTTCCAAAAATTTTGAATTTGAACCAAAAAATTGCGTTTTTACGTACATTTAAGCGTAACTTGGAAATATCTGTGTTATAATTGATAGTTTGTTATTAGGGGCGGTTGGACCACGGCCTTTTTCGAAGTTTGCCCTATAATATATTATAAAATGTCAAAAATAACAATATCATCAGCATTTTACAATGTGGGATAGAATGAGGTATTCAACGGTCCGTTCTACGGACTGTAACTTCTGCGTGCACACTGTAGAACTTACTTACTGGTTTTATTGAAGATTTAATTCATTAGGATTTTTAGATGATTTTTCTAAAAATCTACAAAATGTTTTTTATGTAAAATGAAGTTTTAATGGAAAAATACAGCCAATACCGAGAAGGTAGATGAGCAGGAATATTATACTAGAGGCTTATACTAAGCCAGATTGAAAAATCTATATTTAAAAACAAGGATTTTGAAAGCTGGATATAGTAATAGCACCAATCAAACCCACAGCTAATTCTTAGAGAATATTTTCAAAAACTGATTTCGATAGGATTTTCAGTCAAACACACGGCCCCGAGCGTTGAAAGAATGCCTTAATTTAAGAGCCTACATTTTTAACACTCATCCACAATTTGCTTTCGTCAATATGGTTTATTTCACTTAGCAACAAAATTTGACGTCAGAGGAGATTGCTAAATCAAAATCTAGCGCAGATATAGCGTTTAAGGCGCAGGGTTTTGTGAGGTTGTATAAATTGCGCACAACAAATTATTACTTCCATCGTTTTAAAAAGAAAATCATTTTCGAGTGTTTTTGGCGAGACGCCGATGAAAATTTGCTCCTTTTATACGTCTTCAAGCGAAACATTCAAATTTCAATAAAGTCAAGGTTACATTTCACTAAATTTTCGGATAAGCCGCGTTTTTAATTCTCAAAAAAGTATGCTGTGTGTGTTAATTTCTTCACATACAAGGGGACCTACAGTTTTTTGCCGAATCCGAACGGCACTTTGAAAAGTTTTTCAAGACAAATGATACTCTCGGAGGGCTTATCAAACCCTCGCGGAGGTGGAGACCGTAAAAAAGAACGAGTCTTTTTTTTCAGGTGACCATGGTAGGATTCGAACCCAATATGACAATAGCTAGGGATATTTATATGATGAGTAAGGGAATCAAACTTTATTTGGAATCCCTACAGGACACTGTCTCCTGTGGAAACGCGTAAAGAGAATCAGACTGTTAGCCAACGCTTATAAGGTAATCTGCAAGCCGTTGAGTAGATACTGTGGTGTGGGTATGCTAGACAAAGTTACTCTGGGTATGTGAGATTATTTCGCGTAGTCGTAAAAAATATCTGGCCTTGCGGAGCTAGACGGCACAGTTTTCAAAGGTCTTTTTGAACATTGCAACTGTTTCTCCACGGATCACTATGGGCTCTTATTACCGCTCAATGCTTTGTGTGGTATTTTTCACCACCTTCCTGTTTAAACTAATCTTTTACCTAGCTGACAGTTTATAGACTTTTACACGCGCTTCCGCTTCAGTTCATACACATGAACTTAAAGACAACAAGGAGCACGAACAGATAGGGTAGAGTACACAGAAAAACTTAAGCAAACTAATCAATTGCAGGTTGCAATTATACGATAGAGCACTCAGACCCAAGTGCTGGTCCATTGTATACCATGCAGATACCTTACTTTAATTTGTTTAGAGTTTCATTGATGAAAGAGCTTAGATGTTTGACGTCAGCCCCAGAAAGTTGCTTCTTCATGCGTTTTTGCTGAGCAGAAGAGGAGGCTGTGTGCGATGTAAGGGACTGGCTGGTCAGACTTCCACCGACCTAACAGAAACCGCTAAAGAGTCGATCGGAATGTTTGCGCCTTCAACCAAAGCAGTCTTTCGGAGCCCGTTCAAGGACAAAAGTATCCCTCGAAAGGTATCCCCATTGAGTAGAGAGAGTCGACGGAATCAAATAAAAACCTACAAGAGTAGTTTGTTTCCTTTTTTTTAAATGAATGTTGGGAGGCCATGACGTGATACCCGCAACGAAGTCATAGAGACACCTAAGTGAAGCTGGTGGGTAAATAAATAGAGTGGCGCAACAGCTCGAGGTGAACCAGGGCCAACTTCTCAACAATGTATGCTGGTGTGTTAACTTCTTCACATACAAGGGGACCTACAATTTTTTGCCGAATCCGAACGGCACTTTTGAGAAGTTTTTCAAGACAAATGATACTCTCGGAGGGCTTTTTAGACCCTCGCGGAGGTGGGGACCGCGAAAAAGAACAAGTCTTTTTTTTTCAGGTGACGATGGCAGGATTCGAACCCAGACCTCCAGCGTAGTAAGCACACACACTAACCACTACGCCACGGCGCCCCACGAAGCTGGTGGGTGCCGGTATTGAAAATATCCGGGGCGGCACTAACAAGTGGGCGTGGTCAATGTAAAGGCAACACATTTTGGGCTACCTCAAAGACAATTACAAGGCAATGTCACATACCAAAAATTAGTGCTAATTGTAACGTAGCCAAAATATGAAAAAAGTATTTTTAAAAATTAGGTCGCGCAGGCCTATAGTGGGCGTGTCTGTTGGCGAATTCAACTAGTTTTCCAATTTGATCTGAAGAACTGGACTTTCAGGCCACGCACCAACTTGCAGCTCTCTAGCTTTTAGGGTCTAAATTTAGGGTCTGAAAGTTGTTTACATACGGACGGGCGGACGGATATGTCTTAATCGCTTCTCCTGTCGGTCCCATTTAGATTTTCAAAAGGTCTTAGGGGTTTACGGTGATTATTTCACTGGGTTACAAACTTTACATCAAACTTAATGTACTCTGAGTAGGGTATAAAGATGACATAAAGCCAAGCGACGTAAGACAAAATTTTGCATTCTGACACATTGATGAAGTGACATAAGTCCAATAATGCAAAGTATCATAATAACAAAATTCCGTTTGTCCATAGACATTTGTTAAGCGATGATTGATAGCTGATTGTAAACAGCTGCGAAAGCCAAAAATCACTGCTCTTAAAAGTGATTTGAAAAATTGTGTCTTAAGTCCCATTTCAATTCAACGTTTTACTCTTAAACGTTTCACCCTTTTCAACGTTTTACTCTTTTGTTTTTCAAAAATAGTTTATGATTTTCACGCTTTTTCTTAGCAAGCAATTAATTTTGATTTTCAGCCCACGCCTGTTTTTGGGGAGTTCGCCAATACGAATAGTTAACATAAGGTATACCCAGAGGCGGCTTGCCCATAGGAGCACATGAGCACGTGAACCTCCAACTTTGAGCTAAAATTTTCCTTGTTATTAACTAGATTATATTCTATACTCATCTTTTCAATGCGATGGACTTTCTTATGACGTCCATGAAAGTTGAGCGAGTATGGGTACGCAAAAATGTTTCAAAACAGCTTTTACACTAACAACAACGAGAAAAAGTTGGCTTCGGCTAGCAACCAAATGAGCACACAAAAAGTGTGCTCCGTTCGTCAATGCCTTGTTTATTTGTTGCAAACGTGTCGCATGCCTTGTAGATGGAATAAGGATCGTTCAAAATTTTGTTTGCAACTTTTAACGACTAGATTTCTGTATTTAATGTTGGTAGGATACATACATTTAATCGTTCCCAAAGGAGTACTTTTATAATTGTATCTTTTAAGGGTTTCTTTTAAACTTCATGCTTCTGTGAGATAGAAAGATCACAAAATCGCAAACTGCTTAACTCAACATCTACAAAATCCAACAGTTTACAATAATAGAGTTTATGGAACTTACAGTGGAAAATAATACAATGCAAACAAATTTTCTGCACTGGTCAACTTAAGATAACACAGGTACCAAAATCAAATACCTATAGGGAGCTCTTATTTCAAAAATGAATAAAAACAGGAATTTCGGCCCATGGATACGTGGGAAACTAGAGTAGGTAGGTACTTGAAGAGCTTAAAATTCGGGGAAGAGTTTATGTATTGAAAAACAAATTGAATGTGCTTTATGCTTCAATCTAAGAAACATGGTGAACAACAATTACTAGTATTATAATTGCGTAGGTACTCAATAGAAAAAAATGTGAGGGTACCTATAAGGGTAACAACAAATTTAACAGTATAGATTCGAATTAAAATTAGAGCAAAAGAATCGATTTTGCTTCGGTTTTGTACCTAAGGTAGGTACCACATTGTAACCTAAAAATTAGTAAAACTGTTATACTTGCAGTTACATAGCTCTATGCTTTTCAAAACCGATCTCACTAAGGGATTTGTTGTTAAAATAGACTTGTTAATAAAGTTTTATTAGAGGAAAATTTGTGTGAACCCCTGAAATAAGACAGGACGAGCCGCCACTGGGTATACCTATATGAATTCGGGCCAAAAAAAACTTTTAGATTTGGTGCTACATGGTTAATAGGGTCGGGTATAAATAAGTTCGTTTCAGTCGAACTCTTGCATTTACTAAATTGTTTGCCATTGAATAATTATACACGGAAATCAAGTAATTGCCAGCAAATTTACACTAGGTAAAAATTTCATAAAATGGTTTCGTCATTACCTTTATTGTTACTTAGTAGTTACCTATACCTATGCAGTCGCTAGCTTGCATTTGTGTGTTTTGATTTTGATACTGGTGAATAATTGGTTTTCTTTTATTTGTTTTTCAAATACCTGCTTGTTCTCTTATGAGTAACAGAAGAGTTATCACTAACTAGTAAGCATCATTATAATGTAAACGTCGCCTGATAGCACATTAGAATTAATCACATCCTGACATTATTATAGTTTTTGCAGAATTGTAAATTGTAATTTTTCACTTTTCAATAGGTAGGTTAGGTAGGTACCTACCTATATAAAATGTGTTTAGTGCTGTCATAAATTTTAATGCACTTTACAAACTAATTGTAAAAATAACATTGCATTATTCTGTTGAAATATGAATACATAGGTATAGCTAAATACCTAACAATAAAAACTAACAGATGTTTAAGACCACAAACAGCAATTAACACGTCAATGTAGGTAGGTTTACATTACTACCTTATACCTTAAACCGAAACACCTTAACGAATAGGTACGTAACGCTCTCATGCACTCGGTGAAACCATATCAACAAAAAGGACAATAACCCTGACACAATTATATAAAGAATTCGAGCAGCACCCAGATGTGTAAGATAGGGTTACACATACAGATAAGTGCCTAACCTATACATTATAAAAAACTTGTATTTTCCCTTCGAATAAGATATCCTTTAAGGAGAAGCATTAAAAAATTTTGTTATTAAAAAGATTGGATGTCTGATGACATAAGCGTGTAGGTAGGATCAGATGTTTTTAAACTGTCACGTTTACCCCCGCAACCCTGTCAATTAATTGTGTCAACTGGGAAAAGGGAGAAAACAGAGAAGGCAACAGAAAAGCAAAAGATGAAGAAGAATCTTACCCGCTACATATATACCTACCTACCTATAAGCGAGTTCAATGACCCTCAAGTTTGATGCAAACAATGCAGGATAACAAGAATTTGTATGTAGGTACATATGTATATACGTACAGATACATGAACACACGCATGTATAATATAATATACGTATCCAGCGAGAAATTCGTTCCCTGAGGAAATGCTGTTTCTATTATAGGTTTCTGGTCTGTTCTTCCTCATAGGTTTACCCAAATAGTTTAAAGTATACCTACCTACTTTATCCCCGGCATAGGTATAAGTTGCAGTTAACCAAATCAAACTGCAAAACAAGAGGAAGGGGAAATGAATGTGCACAAAATATCCTTAGCAACAGCGTTCGTTCGTTTGTCAATTGACCCTAGTCATGTAATATCTGTCTGTACGATTTTTCCTTCGTAAAGCCAAAAGGACACAATCACGCAGCATGGACAGAGCCACAGAGTGCAAATGCATTTTTTCCTGTTTTTCTGCTGTAGAATCCTAATAATCACATCACATATGTCGGGATTTATTCTGCAAACACACACGTACACACAAGCGATGTTAAGGATATTTACAAACTCACCCCACGTTGATGGACCCTTTTTGCAAATCCTAGGCTACATATATAGGACTGGGACATAACATACACACAAGCAATATTAACGAGTACAGGAAATGCCTAAATCAATTGAATGCACTGATATATCCTCACCCAAGGATTATAGAAGACCGAACAAAATGCAAACGAGGCAACAACGTTTATTATTTATTATTGCTTCGTCCGAAAGGATCTTCCGACTCGTACTCTTTTTTCATCAATTGTCATTGCTTCATGTTGTCGTCATCGTTCTCTGTGAACTGAAACGAACGAAATTTCATTACAGCTATCCATCTCCCAGGAAACAGGATGCTTGAGTGAATTTTGAAAAAAAGAAGAACAAAATTATGTTAAAGGACGTCCAGGCAAGAGGAGACCTCTTTGTTTCTTCCCTTTTCCATTTTGGATAATCCGTATTGTTGAATTATGAAAAAGTTTTGTAAATATTAAACTTGATCTTTGGATTGGAAAGTCGAAGGAGGATTATTCAAGCGAATGTCCCTTCGTGTGTACATTTTTACCCGCAAGTCAATATACGAGTACCATACCAATGTTCTTTGGAATGCTAATGTTCGGTGGTAGGTTGCAATTTTAAAAGGAATAAAAAGATTGAAGTTTTTTTTCGGTTCGCCTGAGTGAATAATGCACACGCAACAATGGTTCGTTTTGTTTTATGTGGAGTTTGTAATCCGGATGACCGGACGTAAGACAAAACGAATACAAATTACGTATGTTAAGCATGATATAATTTATTTGTTTTTATGCATTCATCTGGCTAATTAAAATGAGGAAGTCAAAAGCTTACGATCAGGACCCTTCAACAATGGTAATAAAAGAAATCTTGATTTTTGAATGCTCATGTTAAACCAAAATGAGACTATATTATTATACTTGCTAATTTTTAAGGTTTGGTGTTGGATAAATATGAGCACGCGAATCCTTGGCTACCCCTTTCCAATTGACCACTGTCAAGCTCCGAACTGCGCCATAAATCTTGGTTCTTAAATTTTAGTTTTTATGAACTTTAATTGTATAGAGAATTTATCAGCTAAGAATCTGCCTATGACCGTGGGGAGGACGGACCACGTTTCTTACTTGTAAAGGGTTACAATGACTATCATGCACATCACCCTTCGCAAAACTCGAGAGGAGGATCGTCAACCTACACAAAAACTGCATAAAGCACTTGAAGAACAGAGAAGTTGAGCAAGACTTTATGCAGATAACATCAATTTCGGTAAAAATTGATTACGACATTGCATCTTGTTATTTTTCGGCGGGATATAGACTTGGGGAAGATGATCTTGTATGACTTCTATCTATGAAGAATTTTATCATTGGGGGCGACTTTAACGCAAAGCATACTTTTTGGCCAATTCGTATTTGCCAACCGACAGGAATAAAAAGCCTGACCTCGTCGACTCCTTCATCGCTAAATGGTACTACAAATACCTTACGCCAGTCGAAGAATGTTATTTTGCACAGACCACTCAGGAGTAATCTTGAAGATGGGATAAAGTCTGGCAAAAAGAGGAAAGAGCTTCTACGTGCAGGTTCTATCAACAGGTGAATCATGAAACATTCTAGCAACAGGTGAATCAGTCGAGACATCAAAACGACAAGCCTACAGCAAACATAGGACAGAATTTGTGTTTGGATGAAGACTTGGCAAATTGGTTTTAGCGAAAACAAATAAACGCATGTAAATTTTTACGTCCAGGAGGGTTAAGAATTTATCTCTGCTCATAAACTCTGTACAGATCCCTTGTACACGAGGCGAAATATCTAGGAATGACCCTAGATGCTAAACTAAAGTGGAAGCTAGTGTATTAGGCAATGTCCGTCTGTCCACCCGTATGTGTGAAGTTTTTAGGTCTTCAAAATTAAGCTAGAAAGCTAAATCTTGGAGTGTAAAATTAGTAAGATCCGCCCACAGCGCCCACAATTAATTTGAAGTCAGGCAACCTAATTTTAAAGAATTATTTCTAACTGCTTTTTGGTAAAGTGAAGTTAAACAAGGCGTAGGAACTTAGATTTTGTTGTGTAGTTATGATCACCAGAAACCTTTAACTGGGCAAAAATGGATTTCCCGACGGTGCACACTTTTATTATTATTTCCTAAATTAGGCTTGAGACCAATCGAAATCACGTTTTTCTGGAAAATCGGAGATTTTTCAGCAATACTGCCTCCAAATCTGGTCGTAGCCCAAAATGTTTTGTGAGCGAAATTTAGGACTAAGTGTATTCTACATAGTGCATTAAGTTAAATTTTTTCGATTTGGAACAAAAATATTGAATAAAATTTATTTGAAAATTTACACTTTAAATCTATGCCACGCCCACTGGCGGAAGTTTATTGCTTTAATTTTTCATTTTTTAGACTTAACAGTCATAAGGAGATGCCAATTATAAAATCTCACCCTTTTAAGACGTCTAGCAGTTTTGAAAGCTCCGGAAGTAGTTGCACATTTAGGCCGATTGTGGGCGTATCTGTAAGCGGTTTTAAAAAATGTTTACACTTGTCATGCTTCGGATAACAATGAACTTATGCACAAAATTCAGCTTCCTAGCTTTAAATTGAAGGCCTTAAAACGTGTGAACGTTAACGTTAACGACCCCCTTTAGGTCTTGGGGGTCTACCAATATTATTTCGTGTTACAAACTATGTGACAAACTTTATGTACTTCCTACCCAATGGGATGGGATATAAATATACAACCATTTGCAAGGTTTGAGCTCCGCCCACTTGTAGGGGGCATTTTTGAAAAAAGAAACAGTTTTTGAGCATTAATTTTTGCTTTTAACGCATTGTCTCATAATTCTTACGAGATTAAAACTTACTAAAGGTGATTTTTAGCCCATGCCTATTTTTGGAGGCGTGGCAAGCGCAAACTATTGGGGTACAATATACCGGGTATCCCGGAACTGAACGTCATAAGGATACCGGGTGATAGTGGAAGTTTTACCCATACGGGAAAAAATAATAAAAAAGATTATTTATTCTAGTTTTTTTTACCACCAGTAAGTATCTCTAAAGGTGGGCATTTAGGTTTTTGTTTTCATTATTTTTCTTAATATTTCTATTTCATATAAACCATGCGAGATACATTTTTTCTATTATTTTTCCCGGGGAAAAGCTCCGCTATGACCCGGTATCCGCTTGAAGTTGATTTTCGGGATACCCTGTATAAGTTCAGACCATAAACTTTTAAAATGTTGGTGTTCAAAGATAAAAACTTAAATAGGGTGGGGCATTTAGAAGTTCGTTACATACAAAACTATTTCTTAAACTTAAACTTAAATAAAAATTTCTTTTCAATTAAATCTGTGAAGCTTTTTTTTTGTTCTGCCCATTCTCTGGTTCTTACTCCAGACTCCAGTAACGCTATTGCTGAACATAACATGTAAAGAGTTTTTTTTTAAATAATGGTGGATAGTTGTTGACAATATAAAATATGCACTTTTTACCACCGAGCGTTTACAAAGCTTTCCTTTCTTTGTACATTGCATTATAAATACTAACAGAATTAAACGAAAATTTACGAATAATTTTTAAATCCTTCTAACTAAATCATCTTCTCTATCTTTTTCAGATTGATAGCTTGACAGCAGAAAGAGAAACGAGAGCAGCTAATTTTTAATAAATAAATAAAAATCTTCTTGTGAATCAACACCACCAAACTAAACCAACTATATATACATAAAGAACCTATTTGGGAGAAAAATATTGAAAAAAATTAGAAACCGTAAAAATCAAATGTTCCATTATTAAAAAAATCAGAACTCTATAAATAAAACAGAATATATATTAGTAAAAAGAAGATCACGGAAAGATATAAGTCAAAACAGTTTTGCTATCTTTTTGCATTTTTGCAGTTTTATATGTAAAAATATAAAATAACATAAATATTAGAGAGATTTTATGATAAACAGTATCACACAAACAACACCCAACACAAAAAAGGACTCGTTGCTTTAAGGGTAAAAATCTAAGTAAAAAGAACACAATTTCAATTGGAATAAAATTCAACATTCTCTACAAATTATTTAGTTAAATTTACTTAGCTCGAAAATTTCTGCAGCTAAGAATCACGATTCGATTTGATTCTCAATTTCAATCTCCAAATTTCAACTTGAAGAAGCAAACGATCAACCTGATCTAAAACAATACACACTCTTCACATCTAAGCTCACACCAAGTAAAAGGATTAAGAAGTAAACGAATAAATTATTTATATACATATATATACATAGAATAATAATTTAAATATATTAAAGTTAAAAAAGACGGGACTTGTGCAAAGCGCAATCAACATAAATATATTATACTATATATATTTTTTAAAAATAAATGAACCTAACGAAAGTGAATAAATATATAATAACTAATTAGAGAATAATTAATAATTTTTAAGAAAACAAAAGAGAATCCCAAAAAAGTGAGATAATTATTAAAGCGAAAAACTACAAATTCTACAACACGACACGATCATTTTAACTAAATTTCATTTGACGTGTGTCAGTCAGACAGCCAAAAAATAAACGAACTAACAATGACTAACGCCATGGAACTGGCTATTAAAAATGGCAGCACAAATGGCTCTGTTGACGGAAGCCAGGATGAGTCGCGAACCAACTTGATCGTTAATTACTTGCCACAAACCATGACACAGGAGGAGATGCGATCACTCTTCTCCAGCATTGGTGAATTAGAAAGCTGCAAATTGGTTCGAGATAAAGTGTCAGGTAAGTCGATGTCAATTCAATATAACTTTAATGACAGAAACTTAACACCACATGAAGCAACTTTGCCCGTTCATTGATAAGTCATGGCGGAGGCAGCGACTAAACCCATTTTTTTAATAATTCTTAACGAATAATTTTTTGGAGTAGAGGCCAAGATCCCATTAAAAATCAATATATTTTTAAGACAATTTTTATTGATTTAGATGTTGATATTGATTTTTTTGTGCTTTTAATATGACAAAATCAAGGTTATGTTTGTTGCGAGATCATAAAGTCGCCTAATTTGAAAAATAAATTTTAAAACGGAATACCTTTTGACAGTTCTAATCATCTAAAATGATTCGCGCTTTAATCCAAGGGCTATTTGCTCGATGTATGATTTGCTGTTATTCAGATGTTCTGGTCACAATATTTTTCAATGAAAACGCTTAATCATTATTTTGCCTACCTTTTGACAGGGGTTGCCGTATAAATTTAAAACAATTGTTATCTTAGATTACAGTTTTGCGGTTTTTTAAGTTACATGGGTGCAATGAATGTTTTACTTAAACACAGGGCATAATAAGTAATTCTGCTTTATTAATTAAGCATGACAGTATAATGTAGAAAACAAAAAAAGAAAAATCATATTCAAATTTAAAAAACGAATTCACCGAGAAAATCTCTCTTTCAATTGGCATGGCACAACAAAAGCTTACCATCAGGAAGACTCGTAAACTATAGATCTACACAGTCAAAGCAAGTTATAATATATACTGCGTCAAACCTCATTCGTAAAGTGTTTACCTTTAGTGACGCGAATTTCCACTCTGAAAATAAGAAAATAGTTTACCGCATCTTACTTGAGAATGGTTTCCCAGGAAACCTCATACGAACCATCTTTCTTCTTCATTGCTTGAAGAAGAGCTGTTTTCTACAAAAGTATGGTATATGTACCCCAACTCTTCCAAAGTTTCAACAAAATTGTATTAAAGAACACGAAGGATGTAGGCATAGTGCAAAGCTCAAACCAGACTCTAGCGTCTGTATTCAGCAAACTCAAGGCAAAGACAGACCTGGACAAGAAACTGGGCAAAAGAAAATGAGCAATGCTACCTATGCTACATTGGCACAACGAAGCAATTTCTGAAACACAGGATAGCGAACCACAAATCAGACATAGGCTCATTGAATCCCAACAAGGCAGTGACCTCATCTTCTGTAGGACTATTCTCCGCCCTAATCTCGTCAGCAATGGAATTGCCATTTTCAGTGCCCTGTTGGGGATTGAGCAGATCCGAAAACTGCTCGCTTCATCTGCGAAAGACGTCGCTCTCATTTAAAAAAAAGGAACCGTCTTTGGATCTAACTCTTTGAACGATATTCAACTTCCTTTCTCTGAGTCGGCGAATAGTCTGCCAAATGTCTTGTCTGCAGATCTGTAATCGTGCTCCAACCTCTCGCCGAACTTTTTCCATACCTGTTATTCGGCTGTTCTTACCGCCACATTGGAAGTTCTTCGCGCCTCAGTGTACGGGTTGGAGAAATAGAGTTCCTACATTGAATCTACACAATATGGGCTCTCTTCTTCTCTCTGATCGCTTCTTGAACTATAGGAGTCTTAAACCACGCAGTTCTGTTCTCACCACCAACCGCCACACCAAGCCGCTTTACTCCACTAACATTTCTTGCAGAGGCAATGACTGCCGATCAAAACAGCTGTCATTCTTTCTTTACGTTTAAAAGTTCCGGTGGAATTGGTTCAAACTTCTACAGGTTCAGCATCCTGTAACCTTACCCACCGTATGCGGGTCACCCGTCTAGGGTTTTGCCTAGGTGGCAAAGGAATACTGTTGCTAAAGCGGAATTTGCACAACACTAGGTGGTGATCAGTTAACAACTCAGCTCCTCTCAAAACGCGAACATGACAAATCATTTTTTGAACACACGATAGAACCACATAGAAATCAATCAAAGAGCTCTGATTTAAACTGTGCCGATACAAAGTGTGTTTGTGAATGTCTTTGTGTGGGAAAAAGGTGTTCATGATAAACAAGCCATAAACACAGCAAAAGTCCAACAAGTTCCCTCCGTTCCTGTTTTGATCCGGGTCACCGTGCATTGAAGTCACCCATCAGGAGGAAGAAGTCCATTTCTGCCACTCTATCCAGTGCAGCATCAACTTCGTTCAAGAAGGCCGGATACTCTGACGCTAGCTTAGGTGCGTACACATTCACTAAAGCCAAGGCCGATCTTAACATGGACAACAAACGCCGGCCGCTTATCCCGAGACAGACGCTCTTGGAATTTAACTGTTTAGAGTTCAGCCGCCCCTCTGGGATCAGACGTTGACCAGTTTGCCGCACACTATGTATCAGACGCTACTGGGTTTTATTAAAAAAATAAATAAATATAGTGGCGCAACAGCTCGAGGTGAACCAGGGCCAACTTCTCAACAACGTATGCTGGTGTGTTAATTTCTTTTACATACAAGGGGGCCTACAATTTTTTGCCGAATCCGAACGGCACTTTGAGAAGTTTTTCAAGACAAATAATACTCTCAGAGGGCTTGTCAGACCCTCGTGGAGGTGGGGACCGTGAAAAAGAACAAGTCTTTTTTTTCAGGTGACGATGGCAGGATTCGAGCCCAGGCCTCCGGCGTAGTAAGCACACACACTAACCACTACGCCACGGCACCCCGGTTTTATTTAGACCTTCAGGTTTATCTCACTGTTATAACTTTACTGCCAAGGGTGGCCCCACCAGGAGTATATACTCCTGACAGCATCACTTATAACATGCTGAAGACTACTTCTTCCAGTGGATTTTAGTACGACTGGCATACCTTACCTCAAGGCTATTCTGACCCTGATCTTGCAGGGGTGTGATAAAACATTAAAATTTAATTATAAATAAATAGGTGAACAAAATAGGTCAAATAAAGAGGTCAACCAACTTCTTAACCATCTATGCTTTGTGTTTTGCTACACACTGACCACTACACCACGGCACCCCACGGCGTAGTAACTTAATTAAAACAAGTGGAGAGTGCAACAGTGGGTATGCAAAAGCTTCAATCCATCTACGACGGATTGCAAAATACCCGACCATACCAAAAAGAAAACTGCCACGCCTCCAAAAAGTGGGCGGGATATAAAAATATAACTGTTGAATGCTTTATACTAGGTGGTTGCATACATTTCGGCGTAAAACTCCGCCTTTTTAACTAAAAAATCACTTTTTTTAACGCCACGCCGACAAAAATGGGCGGAGGCACATACAATATAAACATAAAAGTTAGAAAATGCTAGTATCTACAGCTTTCATAATACAATTTTTTGTCAAATGTCATATATATTTATTGAAAAACAGTAATTTTAAGCTAAAATCCCTTAAAAAGTGGGCGTGGTCAATGAAAAAGCTAACATTTTTTGGCTACAATTATAAGGCAATGTTACGTACCAAAAATGAATGCGCTAGCGCCATTTTAACATAGCTAAAATTTGCAAAATGTATTTTTTTAAATTAGAGATGGTCGCATATACAAGCCTGTAGTGGGCATGTCTGTGGGCGGATTCAGCCTATTTTCAACCTTGATCTGAAGGACTGGACTTCCAACCAACCCACAAAATGTCAGCTCTCTGCCTTAAAATGTAAGGCCTAAAAGTTGTTTACATACGGACGGGCGGACGGACATGGCTTAATCGATTCTCCTGCCGGTCCCATTCATATCTGATTGATTTTGAATATCTGGTGATTTTTTTACTGCGTTACAAACTATACATCAAACTTAATATACCCTGGGTCGGGTATAAAAATATATCTCTTAAACATTAAACAAATACTTAAACTTTATTTTTCATTTTTTTGCAAAATTTTGCGTTCGAAAATGAATTCTTCGAAGGCCTTATTTTAAAATAAAAGAAGAGATTTCTGGCCACGCCCCCAAAAGTGGGCATGGGCTTAAAATTAAAATCAATTAATTGTAATTTCGTTAGAATCATGAGAAAATGCGGTAAAAGCGAAAAAAATTTCAGAAAAAAACAGTTTTTTCCTAAAAACGCCCCGTGAAAGTGGGCGGAGCTTAAACTTTTGTATGGAGCAAACTAAGTAAATAGTAATAGGTACATATCTTTAATATTTGTCATTTTTTTCGATTCGGAGTCAACTTTCCGAGAAATCGGGGTCTTAAAGATCTAACATATTAAAACAGGGGAATGGTCGATATTGTGGGAGGTCGAATTTTTGCCTTGTTAAAGGTCTTGTGCCAATACACTTAGCAACAAAAGAACCAAGCCGTGTACCAAAGTACCGCGTTTCAGCTCTCTAGCTTTATTTTGAAGACCTAAAACCTTCACACATGAAGAGGGACAGACGGACGGACGGACATGGCTTAATCGATTCACCTGTCGGTAACGATCTCATCTCTAAAAGGTCTTAAGGGTCTACGATGATTATTTCAATGTGTTACAAACTATGCCCCTGGTCAGGTATATTAATTAATAAAATAATAACTTTACACTTTTACTTTAGAATAAATAAAAAAAGTAAAAAGAAAATCGGCAGACCGTCTCTAGTGGGCGTGGCATCGATTTAAAGAGTAAACCTCCAAATGCAATTTAGTTAATATTTTTGTTCCAAACCGAAAAATTATAACCTTACATATGTATAATAAGTATAAGTATGTAGTATGTATGTATAATAATTCATAAGTATGTAGAAAATACTTGGTTCATACAAAGTTTTGGGTCACGCCCACATATAGATGCAGAATGCAAGAAAACCTATAAATTTCCAGAAAAAATGGATTTCGACTGTATTTTAGCTTTACTAAGGAAAGAATAAGAAAGAAAATTTAGCACATAAAGTAGACCAGACACTATTTGAAATTTCGTTCATACAAAGTTTTTGGCCACGCCCATCTTTAGAGGTCAATTTCACAAAATTAATGAATTTGAACCAAAAAAATTACATTTTCGCATACATTTAAGCTGCAAACTTGTATATTTTTTATGCTTATATTGATTTTTTGTTAAAGGAGTTGAACATGCCACACTCCGTTAAAAAAAATTAAACAAAAACTTATAAGGAATCAATTTTTTTGCTATTTAAAATGATGCATGAATGGTAACGGGACGGGGATGGAAAACAAGAAAATATACGAATAGGAGGGAGATAGGAATTGAAAGGAGAATAGGAATGAAAAGGCGAATAGGAATGGAAAGGAGAATAGGAATAGGAATTTGGTATACCGTGGTCCCCCTTTCTTACAGGCGGACCGATTATTAAACCTCGAAGCTATTACATACGCACGTTGCACTTACTCACTCGTTTTTTATTCCTTTGGTTTGGGTATCTGATTTTAGATCTGAAGAGTTCCAATAAAATTTCCTGATGCGATTTGGGATATTGACCAAAAAACGTTTTTTTTTTGTTTTGTTGCTCCAACGTGAAATGTCGCTTGCAGTCAATGGACTGCTTAAATTAACTTCCTATTCAGAATATTCAAACGACTGACGACTGCAATTTTTTTAGTCTTCGAGCAAGTCAAAAGACTTACAAATTAAGTCCATTAAGGCAATTGACAGCTCTGCCACATTGTGGCAAAATTCAATTTCTAATTATACCTAAACTGCTTGTCCAGGAAGCACTTATAAGGTTAAATAATCTTTCCGATATGTTCATCTCTTCATATTAAGTAAAAAAGGAATAAATTAATATGTAAGTAGGCACAAGTTCACTGTAGATAATGAGAATATAACTGAAACTTTAAGGAGCTAATAGCTTTTGCTAAAACTATGTAAACAATATATTTGAAGCTTCTAATAAAGCTCACCAAAGTCCTGAGCTAACAAAACATGATTTCTTAAATTATTAAAATACTTCTTTTTTTGTTTTGTAGTTCTACCAGCATCACTGACAGCGCTAAATCCGGCTTTGCAGCAAGGTACGAGTAAGTTTACCAGATCAAATTTTAGTTCAACGCCATGTCCGATTGCAAAAGTCCATTTAAGCTCCCGTTCTTTCAGGTCAAAGTCTCGGCTATGGTTTCGTCAATTATGTCCGCGCCGAAGATGCCGAGAAAGCTGTCAATACCCTAAATGGTTTGCGTTTACAAAATAAAGTCATTAAAGTATCATACGCCCGTCCAAGTTCGGAATCGATAAAGGGTGCTAATCTTTATGTATCGGGTCTTCCCAAAAATCTATCACAACCAGACTTGGAGGCAATGTTTGCATCATTTGGAAAGATAATTACATCTCGTATTCTCTGTGATAATATATCTGGTAAGTCGAACAGATGCTTACATTGGTACAGGGGCTTGAAAATCTGCCTGCAGCCTACCCTACCTTTGTTGCTATTCGTTTTTGTTTAATTTGTTTAATTTTTTTTTTGTGTGCTTTCTTATCTTTTTTTTTATTTTTAGTTACTGATATATTTGGCAATGTAAGCGTAGCCAAAATCGATGGTACGTGCTTTTTTTATGTTTTAACTGCTCTTTTTCATCACATACCGCGTAATAGGAAAAATATTTACTAATTGATTCTGTACTTTCTAGGTCTATCGAAAGGTGTTGGTTTTATTCGTTTCGATCAACGCAACGAAGCTGAACGTGCTATTCAGGAACTAAATGGTAAAACACCAAAAGGATATACCGAACCAATAACTGTGAAATTCGCTAACAATCCAAGCAATAGTGCTAAAGCTCAAATCCCACCACCATTGGCAGCATATCTGACTCCGCAAGCTGCGGCGGCTACAAGACGGTTGGCCGGAGCCCTACCTTCAGCCGGCAGGATTAGGTGAGGTTTTCAATAATCAAAAATTATTCAAAGCAAGTAGGACCAAAAATATGTTGAAAACAAGCGATTTCCGGTTTTAAATCGTTCCAAAGACAGACTTCAACTTCAAAAACTCCTCAAATGTCAAAATGAACAAACGAAAATTGATTTAGTGCCATTTTTTTTACTTTGATTTAACGTTCGTTTTTTCTTTCTTCGACTGTTTTAAATTTAAGTTTAATGGGTTCAATTTTGGAACATCGTTATATTTAGTTGTGTGTTTTTATGTGGGTTTATACGTGAATATGTTTTCTTAAAAAAAAACTTTTCGAACTAAATTGAAATAATTTACGAATTGGCTTCGGAAAACACAATAGTTTTATAACTTAAGTTGTATCTACTTTAGTAATATTTTTTAATATAAATTTATGTAAGTGATAAATACCTACTTATTTCTATTAGAATTCATTTTTCATATATGTACCTTCACGAAGTTTTTAGATATAACCATCGTTATAATAATCTTAACAATACACCTACAAAGAAATGAAAAACCCTAAAGCTTTAAGATCATATCATTTGCAAAAGAAAATAGCGTGATTGACGAAAGCATGAAAAGGTACCGATGCAATCCAAGTTCGTTAAGGCATTACAATTTCAATAAAAAAGGATTAGTTTGGGAAAATTACTTTATTGAGAAGAAAATCATTCTATACCATTCGACTAAGTTTGGAAGCCTAAGGAAAATTATGTCGAAACTTCAACAATATTATTAACAAAAGGCTTATTTATTTAGGAGTTTAGATATGCTAGTTAAAACTCTCACTAAAGATGCGGTAAAAAGCTATAATAACTGGGTAACCAAACTCAATATTAATGAAAGCCTTTTTGGATTTTCCTGCATCTATTTTACGCTGTAGGAGTGCAGGGGTGTAATTATTATTTTTCGTTACTTAATCCATTGTCAATCGTCAAAGACTTTTAACATCAAAATAAGCAAACGATTGATTTAAAATTTTACACAAATGGACAATTTTGATTTAGTATTTTGTTGTATTTATCCGTTACATATATTTTTTTGGGAACTAGATCTTCACTTTCCAAACATGAAAAAAAAAAATAATTTAAAATTATTTGTGCTAAGACCTTAAATGTACCTTATAGTGTTTTGTATATCCAGTGTTCCCAAGCAAACATATAAACAAAAGTAACAAAAACCCACATGTAAACATATGCAAAAATAGTTTGGTTTTGCGTTAATATCCTTTGATTCAAATATACTTTTTCTTATTTTTATTTGACTTTTTACCTTTTGTTCATATAATTTATTATTATTAATTTTTTCAGTTATAAAATAGACCAATTGAAAGAAAAACAATAACCACAAAATTCGTCCCGAAAAATATATAAATTTGTTTTTAATTTGTTCTTTTATTTGTTTTCTTTTTTATATTTTAGCATTGGAAAAAGCCCGATGTTAGCCATTAACAAGGGTTTACAAAGGTGAATTAATTTATTTTTTTAAAAACGAAAAACGAAAAACCTATATTTTTTTCTTGTTTATATTAACCTATTATTAATTGTATATTTTAATATGTTTTACTGTTTCAAAGTTATTATTTGTTTAATCGTGACCTTCCTATAATTGAAGTTATCTATTTACCTCTATCTAAATGTCTTTTATTTAAATTTTGGGTTAATTTTTTTTAACTACTATATTAATTTAAGTTCAACTGTTACGAAAGTTAACTTGTACTTTTTTGTTCACTTTAATTTTGTTTTCAAATTGAAATTGTGTAAGTTTCCCCTGGAATGCGCAGATGTTTATTTCGCAACTAACACTAAACGTACCTGCCCACTTTTCTATAAAAATATTTTTGTTTAATTTTAAAATTATTTGGTTTTATTTATAGAGTCTGAATGTTTTTTTTTTGTTTTATGTTCTGTAACTCTTGCATTTTTCACTTGCAAAACGAAACAAAATTACAAGAACTAAAACACAATGAGGTTAAACTCAACTGGCATAGTGCGTTGTTAATGCACTTGTCTGGAGGTTGTGTGTAATAGTAAATTCGAATGGAATCAAATCTGGAAAGAGGGGCAAAAGATGCTTCGTAGTTGACATTTGTTGAAGTAGAGACAAAAAATTAACACGACAGCTTGAATATTCACTTCCATTAGTGTCACCCTTAGATAAGTTGTTGAAACAATGCTTTAAATTAAACAATCCCGTCCCATAATTTCTATTTTAATTTAATAAACTTACATATTGTTATGAGATGTTAATCAGACCTTTTTTATTATCCTTCATTTTAGCTCAGTGTAAAATGTTTAAAGTTTATAGCCCTTCTCGTGTTGTTTTTTTTGTAGCTTGTATTTCTGTTTAACCCATCCCTTAAGTTTGCTTAACTCTTATAAGCATTTGTCTCGGTAAACATAAAAAACCCAACATATGTTATTTGCCTTTGAACCTAGGTTTTATACAAAAAAAGCGCACCTTGAAATTTTGCGATAATTTTAAGAAATTAATAAAAAAATGGTTTCCTCAATACGAAGCACGAATCACAAAGAAAATGGAAAGAGATTTTGCAAACATGCAAAGAATATTCCATACAATCAATGTATCACGAAAAAATTAAAGCCCCGCGAAAACATAGCGGTTTATTACTAAAATGATAACAAACATGAAAATATGCCACCTTGTACTTTGGTGTACAAGTTACACAAAAAGTGGCAAGGTGCGCCACTTTTTGTGTAACTCAGTGTATTTTAAAACTTTTTTCCGATTCTGTTTTAAAACTGTAATGCACATATACAGATTGTTAATTTCATTTTATTTTTTCTTAAAACGACTCCATCAGTAAGCTATGAAAAAATACCATGAATAAGAAAAAAATAGTTGAAAATATCGCATCAGTTCCTTACCTTCTTTCTTTTTTACATAGAATATATGAAATAAATTATGAAACATTTAAAATATCCCCTATATATCATAATAAAATAATAGAAAAAATCTGTATGTAAAATGAAAATTGGTTTAAAAATTATTAAACTATAAATTAAATGTAGGCCCAATCTACTCGCTGATTTCCGGCATGCAGTTTAATGTCTTATGGTTTTTTTTGCTTTTGTTGCGCGGCTTTGTTGACATGTTTTTAGGTTACGTTAGGCTAAGTTGATAAATGACCATGTGGAAGTAGTCACGGCTCATTTATACCAGCAGTTGGGTCCATTGTAACGAAAACTGAAATAGACCGCTGTAAAAAGTTCAGAGATCCATCCAGATTTGTGTACAAATTTCAGGAGGTGCTTTCGATCTGCATTACATAGCTGCATTACATATCTGCTTCCAGCTCGTTAAAGAAGTAACTGCAAAGGGTACTACCCCTAATGCTGTTAAGGGCTGGGAACTCGCATAGCAGTTGACGAACAGATTCAATTTCCTCAAAGTCTCTGCTGCTTCTGCAGTAATCAAAATGCTTAGCCGCTCTGCTTGTAGACGCACAGCGCAGTGCCCCGTAAGGATTCCCGTGAGTACTTGGACATCTCTGTGGGCTAGTCCGATCATAAATAGTGATTTTTTTTTGATTACCGCTGGCCATAGCTCTTTGTGTGTCTGCACGTACCAAGTTCTGTCCAACGTAGGTCACTTCTGCGCTAGGATTCAGTTTCTATCCTGCGTGCTATCTAGCTCAGCGGAATTCTTACAGATTTGAAGGCAAAAGATGCGTTCATCTTTGACCCAGATCTCGCAAGCTTGTCCGGTTCTTTCCGGAAAAACGCCTCTCTCCCTTACAGAAAAGGTAATTCGAAAAAAATGGGAGGATCTTATGGTGTTAATGGTATTAACTCTATTTTCTAACCACCTGCGAAAATAAGACAGATTTTACGTTCACCAAATGATAAAACCCCACTGCAAAACAGGAGTTCATTCTGTATCATGTAGTTGCGGCTCTTATTATATTGGTGAATAGAAAAGGACGTTATCAGCTCGGCTTGGTGAACTCATAGAAGCCATTCAAAATAATGAACAATGAAATTACAAAATCTGCCATATGTGAAGCTCTAGTTTCATTCTAATAAATTAATTTTTATATAACTTATTTGGAATATAAATTAAGCTGGCCGCCATAACTTTCGGCGAACTATTTAAGTCCAACCCCTATTTTTATGCGTATTGGAGGATACATTATTCACCCATTAAATAAGATACATTTTACACCAATTGCAAACCTTAAACCATTTTTAGTAAAGAAGTAGTAGTACCAAAACTTGAAAACTGCCATTCTCAAATGTCTTGTTTAACACGTCTTCATTCCTAGTTTAACTTATATTATTTTTGTTTCAAATTCAGACACACCACACTATCCAACACTTATATTCTTTATTATCCTAGTTAAAGTTATTCCCCTTTCCAAAGCATGCTGAAAATTGTAAACAAAACAAAATAACTTAAAAAAACAAAATATTTACCTATATTGAGTTAGATGTAAGCTTATACGCTAATTTAAGATAAAGTGTAGAATCATAATAAAGTGTAGGAAATGTGAACATGAGTTAATGTATTTTTTAGGGCTATGGCTAAATTTAATCCATTTTTTCTCAATTGCAGATATTCGCCATTAGCCGGTGACCTATTGGCCAATTCAATTCTGCCCGGCAATGCAATGACCGGATCCGGTTGGTGTATATTTGTTTATAATTTGGCGCCAGAAACCGAAGAGAATGTCCTGTGGCAGCTGTTCGGGCCTTTTGGTGCCGTCCAATCGGTAAAGGTCATCCGAGATCTACAAACAAGCAAATGTAAGGGATTTGGCTTTGTTACAATGACAAATTACGACGAGGCCGTTGTTGCAATACAATCACTTAACGGCTACACACTTGGCAATCGAGTGTTACAAGTTAGCTTTAAGACCAATAAGACAAAAACTGCTTAAAATGGTTTTTGAGTAAAATTTAATTAATCTTCTTTCTCTTAAATATTTATATTTTTTTCTTTTCTCGAAGACGCAGTAAGTCTTTAAAAAGTTTTCTTTTTAAATAGATTATTTAATGTAATAAAATAGCTAAAAATGTGTTTTTGTTTTTGTTTTTTTCTAAATTATTAGTAAGGAAATGATAAAAAAAACAACACCAAAATAATTTTTTTAAATAGTGAAACAAAATATAAAAAAGAACTATTTCTACATGTGAAAAAATGCATTTTTAAATGTGAACAAAAAATATATATATCTAAATGATGGCAATATTTTTGGAGGTTGAGGAATTTCAAAACAAAATAAAAAAAAACTTTTACAAATTGATAAAAAAAAACGGAAAAACGATATCAGACTTTATATAAATATTAAAACTAAGATGAAATAAGATATATGTGCATACATATATTTTGAAAAAAATACTAAAACCACAGGAAATCAAGTCAGTGTATTTTGAAAATTTACCACACATCATCCTCTTACATCTATATACAAATAGACGAGACGATACAAAATAGACGATACAAAACCGAAAATAGAGAAAATCTTACCCCGCAATATTATACAAAAACTATTTCAACAATAAACACAATATACATATATACATATTATTGTGCAAACCGAAAACGCAGTCATTTAAATAAAATAAATATATATATGTATGTATATATATGTGTATAAGAAAAAGTGAGAAACATGAATAAAAAAGAAGAAAACCATAAAATCCAGCTTCCAAATTTTTAAGATACTAGAAAAGTAAGTGTTTTAATATTAGAAATTTTCTTATAGTGAATTTTTACGCGCAAAAAATGAATCAACCAAAAACAAGAAGAAATAATAATTAAAAAAAAAAACAAGAAAATTACCTACATAAGAAGATTTGTAAAAAAGCATTGTTTGAAAAATTTATCAAAATCCTCCGGTATTTCTTTTCTAACAACTTCAAATTTTTGATTCTTTTTCCTTACTTTAAAATCTTTTGCGAAAATATGTACTTTCTTCTATTCTTTAAACATTAAGTGCAATATATTTCAAAGCTATAGGCGTCATTTTGTTTTAAAAGGTAAAATCAGCAACGAGACTTAAACAAAGAAACTAAACATAAAAATACATACTTTTATAAGTACGCAACACAGAAAAAACGTAGTTAAAATGAATGTAATTTTTGCATAAACATAATACTTTAGTTTTTATTTCAAATTTTATTAAATAAGATACTGTTGAATTTAACGATATAAATGCACAAAGAAGAAAACGTAAAAATTCTATTAAACGTTTTTCTAAGGCACAATTCCGTTGTTGTGATACAAACTTTTATATTTTGCAACATTATTTTAGGGTCTCCTGATAGGGGTGGTGGGCAGGTAGGCGAAATCTGTAAAGTTCTTTTGTAGAATGGTATTTCTTTTTATACACATTGAAAACAAGTAAAAGTTTTTGCTTAAAAAATCGATAAGCGAGTTTCGACATCTATGCATCTAAAAAAAGCTTTTTAATAAATATAATTAATTTGTAGGGGAAAATGTAACAGTAACAGCACAAAATTTTCTGGCCGTAATTCAGAACTTTATTTGTAGCCCTAAAGAAATTGAGAAGCACTTCTTGAGTCCCGCTTCTGGGCAGAGTTTTCCGCCTCTGTTAACTGTGTCAAAAGTTTCCTCAATGCCCTTAAAGGATCTTCAAAATGACAATACTAACTGATAATAGTGCGTGGGGTATTAATGTATTCCACATGGCTAAAAAAATCCTCTACGGATATTTGATTGCTTTAAAATTATTTAAATCATTTTAAAATTATCTGAAAACATGTTTTATCTAAGCTTAATTAAAATGCATAGATCAGTTAAAGTTGAATATGGCAACAAGCATTATATATTAAACGCACATGTTTTCCATTAAGTGTATTTTGACTGAGCAAAGCCATAGGCAACAGTAGCGCCGTCAGGATTAAAAACAATTCAATAACAATTTAAATGTTATAGAATATGTATATTTCAGTTCCCTTGTCCTGGAAGTATCTTTTGCTTATACCAACCCCCCTTTCGTGTCTGCCTATTTAAATACAATATGTTTTTTTTTTTAAATCTACCTAAGTAAACTATTCGCACAATTTCGAATTTAGTTGTTAAAGAAAGCATTAAGATACTAAAGAAATATATTAACCATAAACATGTGTTTTTTTAATCTCAAAGTGTAACCTGTACTGAATCTCAGTTGAAATTCAAAAGATCAACCTGTTTGTAAACCATTCAATTAAATGAAATCCATTAAAAAAATGCCACACACAATAAAAGAACATAAAATACAATCTAACTATACCTAAATAACTAAACTTATTTGAATGTTTCTATGAAAAAATATATAAATATATATTTGGTGTATATCGATGTATTTATTTGAAAACATATACCTACTAAAAACTAGTTAAAATGTCCTTTTTTCTGTATTATCTTCTCCTTATTTTAATTAAAAAGTCTTTAATATATTAAAACTCAAAAGCAAAAAAAACATTTAAATTAATTTGAGCTCACTAAAAGGAAAACCAAAAATAAAAGTCACTTAATATGAGAAAAGAAAAAAGAGAAAATATTAATATTAGTAAGAAATACATAGAAGAAATTTTTAAATATAAATTATTCTCATTACTTAGTCTAATTAAATTATATTAAATGTACTTACAATTTTAAACAAAAAAGATACCAAAAATTAAAACAAAAAATTACCAACTTTTCTTATCGATTAAAATGTTCTTATTCTCTATCCTGTAATATAATGGATTTTTTTTAATTAAAATTTTACTTTGTTTTTACTTTTCTTTATTCCACTTAGTAGAATCTATTTAAATAAAAAAAAAAGAAAATACGAAAAAATAATATATATATATATATATAAACGTTTATGTGTACCTAATATATAAAGAAGAAGAAAAACAATTTTTAAAATACTCTAACGTAAATTTGTGTTTAATTGATATTGTGTTTTTCAATTTAGTTATAATTTTTTTATCTCTTAAGTAATTTATTTATTTGTGTATGTCATTTGCTTATCAATTTTTAAAGAATATTAATGGAATATAAGACAAACTAAACATATTATATTATTCTAGTCGATATAATTACAATTATTATTCATTATTATTATTATTGTCATTATTAAATTAAATTTTAAAGCAAAAAACCAAGACACATAAAGAAAGCAAAATGTATTTCTTCTAATTATTATTATCCATTATTATATGAATGTAATTTTTTAAAAGCAAATCCAACTAAGTAAATCCACAAACATATTATTACTTTCAATACAAGTTTATGTGTTTTGTGCAACCCACTTAAACTTATATTAAAAAAAAAAACGTGACAACTAAAAAATCCTAAACCCCGGAATGATAATTAATTATATAAAGATATTTTTTGCAATCAATTTTAAAACAAAACGCATGATACTCTCTTCTCTAGTCAGAATTATTGTCTCATTATTATTATAAATGAAAATGAAGGAAAGAAACAACCGAAGAAAAAGAAAAAAATATTTACTAAACAAAAATTAATTTATGTAATTTAGTTCGTTTCGAAATAAAATGAAAAATAAAAAAAAGTGTTGCCCTTATTTTTTCTTTCAGAGAGGCTTTGCTTGGTTTGAAGATCAAATTTTTTTTTAAAGATCGTTTTAAATAAAGAACACCAGCCCCAGACGTAAGGGTACGCCTACTTCTTCTTTGAGAAAAGAGACTGCTGCAGTTTGAAGCTCAATTGAGGATTGCAGGTTATTTCAAAACCTGTTTGGTCGCAAAACAGTTGTAGAAGTGTTTCTCCTAGCTCGCATAAAAGACAACTTTTATCCGCGATTCTTTTCGAAAGTGACTTAAGCTTGAGGCGAGGCTTCAACAAATGCCACTGAGAAGTTGCAGAATAGTCGACGAAAAGTTGCAGAATAATTGTAGAAAGCTAATTAATATATTTTTTTTTCTTTCGCAAAGAAGCAAAGTATGAAATCAAAGGAGGCATGGCAATACAATCGCTGACAAGGCACTTACTAGTAAGCCAATATACATATTTTGCATTATGTACAAAATAACATGGTCAGGGCAAATCGAAAATCATCGCCATTACGTCATATATTAACTCCAGATTTGTTTTGTTCGTTTGTTGTTTCTCAATAGGTTTTTCAAAGCAATTTAGTGGTAAATCAATCATAAAAAAAATAAACAGAAAATATCTTCGTCAGAATTTGATGAATGAAGTAAATTACATTGAAAATGACGTACAAGAAATAGATAATAAGATTATCTAATCTTTAATAAAAAAGTTAAAAATTGATGCCAAATTCTAAATGAGGCCTTCTTAGTTACTTAAGGTAGCGCTACAGTCCAGTCCAAAGCCAACAAGCTTCGCCAGCCAGCTTTGTATCCAGCTAGCCGATATATCTAGCTGCAGATGGCAGACTGATGTACCACTTAGACTTGCGTGCGCCACCTTATTCTCGGTGCTCCTTTACTGTGCCGTCCCTGCGGGGACTTTTAATTTTGACTCTTCTGGCTAGGTCAGTGTCGCTTGTTACATCTTCTCCTCAACTCTCCATCTATTCCAACGGGAGGATCGGCAAGGATTTTTCTCTCGAAGCTGCCTAAAACGTTTTAAGCGTTTTCCGATTTATGCTTTTGATTTTTATTAAACGAAGCATTTCTGAAATCCTTTCTTTAAATGCATAGAATTAACTAACTTTGAAGCAGGCTCCCGGCTATTAGCGACCGGCTGAGATTAGGCAACCTATTTTTTTCTCTACTCACTGAAGGTATCATCTGTAATTTGGCATCAAGTTGTGAGGTGCTGTAGACCTGTAATGAAGTGGCTAGTGTTTAGCACTACAGTGCACGAGGTACCGGGTTTGAGTCCCGAACGGGGTACTGAGGTACGACCTCCGCAGGGGCCTGACAGTGACAAGCCCCCCGAGAGTATCATTTGTTATGAGGGACCTCTCGATTCGCCATTCGGAATCGGCAAAAGATTGTAAGTCTTTTTTGTGTGTGTATAAAATTTCTGAAACACATACACAGGTTGCATGGTTGGAAGAGGTAAGGCTCTTCTGAGCTGTGAGCGCCAATTAGTAATATGAGCATACAGCAATATCATATTAGCATACAGCCATATCGGTGAAATAATTTGGACAAACCAAAATTGCAGTAAAATTTGACTATAATAACTTTTTACTTTTATTTTATTTTTAGTATTCCTCAAGGATACTGTTGATAAAAAGCAAATAAAAAAAGTAAATAAACAACATTATGGGTTAAACAAAAAGAACAAATTTTATCGCAATTATCAACGACTGTATACATAAATATTTATGTATAAATACGGAAACGTGAGATTTTGGTTCAAATTAAAATTTTGTAAGTTCGACCGCTGTGGGGTGCCGTGGCGTAGTGGTTAGTGTGTGTGCTAACTACGCCGGAGGTCTGGGTTCGAGTCCTGCCATCGTCACCTAAAAAAAAAAGACTTGTTCTTTTTGACGGTCCCCACCTCCGTGAGGGTCTGACAAGCCCTCCGAGAGTATCATTTGTCTTGAAAAACTTCTCAAAATTTTTTGCCGAACTTCTTCGGATTCGGCAAAAAATTGTAGGTCCCCTTGTATGTAAAGAAATTAACACACCAGCATACATTGTTGAGAAGTTGGCCCTGGTTCACCTCGAGCTGTTGCGCCACTCCATTTATTTATTTTATTTTATTTTAAATTCGACCGCTAAAAATAGGCCTGGCTGGTAGCAACAAATGCTTCGGTAAGACCAAACGGCTTGGGTTTTTTGCGGGTAGAGCGGCACGAGTTCCGGAAACAGGGGAGTTTGATGGTGATCCCTTAAACTGGCCAGCCTTTCCAGATCAATTTAAAGCAGAGGTTTATGACCTCGAACAGCTGGATGACGTTACCAAGGTGCACTACCTGCGCAAACTTACGATGGGCGCTTGGCACCCACTGGGCATGCCTGAAGGCATGGCAATGCCTTGAGCAGAAGTACGAAGATTTAAATTGACTGGAACAGGCTTTGGTGACAAACCTCTTAAAAATGCCGAGGTTAAAGGGGGAAGCCCATGACGGATTTCGGAGGCTAATTGACACCACATCAAGTATTTACATTGAGGCAGTTAGAGGCTATGCACGTGCCGGTCGAGTATTGGGACACATTTTTGATTGGCATGCTTCTATATCGGTTACGCCGAAGTGTGGCAGATGCATTGGAGCAACGTCGCGATGTGACTAAAAAGCCCAAGTTGGCCGACCTGATGGCGTTTATGAAGGCAGGAGCACGAGGGCGCATTTATGTCGAGCAGGCGGCTCCACCGGAACGCGGCCATAGTCAAAGAAATTGGACTCCAACTGCAGCGGGTGAGCCCAACGTGAACAGTGGGCAGCCACCAATCCTTCGAAGCGGGGATCATCGCTATGTTAGTCCGAAGATTTCGTGTAGAATCTGCTCGGGCGCGCATGCACTATACCCGTGTCTGGACCTTCTGACAAAAACTAGGCCAGGTTGGTTGGCAAGGATGGGCGAACTTAAGCTATGCCTGAAATGTTTAAGGAAGCACGACGGAGTTTGTTCATTTTCCGGTTGTTCACGCTGCAGGGAAAACCACAACAGCATCTTGTGTCCTAGGAATGAGGACAGGGTGGTACCGGTTGCCAACACGGCCCACATCTCCAAGAACCGATCATGGTATGTGTCACCGTCCATATTTGCGATAGCGATTCCAGCGTGGAGAGGCGTGTTTGCCAGGGACGCCAAGCATGCCAGGTCAAGCATCATCATCGATAGAAAATTCAAAATCGATAACCGGTCATCAAAGCTTGATAATCGCCTGCTGGACAAGCCTTTCTAGACAAATGGCTTTAAAACGATTTTATGCTTTAGAAAGACAATTTGCAAGAGACTCATCGTTTGCTGAATGGTATGTTGAGTACTTGCGGGAGTTACACAAAACCGGGCTTATGGAGCTAGCGTTACATCCGGTTAACAAATCCAAGCCACATGCCTTCATTCCACATTACGGCGTGCGCCCGACGAAAAAGCCAAGGTTGGTGTTTGACGCCTCGGCACCCACAACGTCCGGATGGTCACTTAACGATATCCAAATGTCGGGTCCAAAACTTCAAGATGACCTCTACGACATTATAATTCGTTTCCGTGCAGGGGAGGTCGGTATGTCAGGCGATGTGCAAAAAAATTTTCCACAAGTTAAACTTTGCGTGAATTCTAGCTAGTCAGGGTGACATTTGGGATGACTTCGTCGGCATACAATGCGATACAAGGTGATGCAGCGTTGCGTTGACGAATATCGAGAAGAATTTCCATTGGCTCACGAAGCTGTCTACAATTCTTTTATGTGAATGATTTCTTGAAGAGCTTGCATACGATTGACAAAGCCATTATGCAACTAGAGAAAACCTAGAGGCGTCTTTGGGCAAAGGATGCTTTCCACTGACGAAATGGATTTCAAACAATCCGGCCATGCTGCTAGAGAACCAGCGTCCACGTAACGCTCCGAACTTAACTTCCGAGCGATACAAAGGTATTCGTAGGCAACAGAATCTCCACCATTCAGGAGTATAGCAACGTGCGAAAATAAAATCACGTGCGATCTAAGGATAACCCAGCCGATTTGTTTCACGCGGCACGCTGTCAACTGATCTAGTCAACTCAAAAGAGTTGGTGGCATGGACCAACGTTTCTGAGCGAATCTGAAGACAAATGGCCAAAATGGAAGATGCAAAAGCTTTTAAACATTCAACAGGGTGAAGCAAATGAAGATTTACGAACGAGAGCAGGTTACGAGGCGGATAAAATAATCCGCCTAGGTGGCCGCATTTTACGATCCGAACTTACGTACGATCAAAAGCATACGACTGTACTCCAAGCTCTGTTCTTAGAAACACAATATGCGATAAAAAACGCGATAAATACTGGATCACCAACCTCTGCACATCTATACGCATGATGATACAGGGGTGTGTGGTATGCACGCGTTACCGGCGAACGACGCCACCCAGCTTATGGCGGATCTACCTGCTGCTCGAGTTCTTCTTGCTGCTCGAGATGTCCCGGCTGTTTAAAAATTCCGGTATTGTCTTTGCTGGTCCGTACCACATCCGTGCGTACACGGTTCGAGGGGCTCCTGTGTCTTCAAGGGCGTATCTGTGGAATTTTATTGATTTCCCGACAAAGGCTGTACACTTGGAGCTGGTTAGTGACCTCAGTACAAAGGCATTCTTGGTGGCTCTCGACCGCTTCATAGCAAGAAGAGCCATGGTGGAGCACGTATACAGTGACAGTGGCACAAACTTCGTAGGCGCTAACACCGAACTGCGGAGAACATCTATGCAATGAGGCCGTATGTACGATCTTCCCATCACTAAGTTGAGTCTTATTCCAATGCAGGAAGAAGAGGGTACCCACGGCGAGTACAATCAACTACGTTCCTACTTCGTCGGTCGATAGAGAGGTTCCTGTCCACGAGCAACCACCAACGTGATTCCTGAGTCGAGCTGGTTTTCCATGGACAAATGCTGGGGCGTCCATAGTTCTCCCAGTCTCCCCGAGCAAATGCTGCTCAAAAGAAGCCCCATTCGCCGAGAACACACATAACTGTTTTTGAGCCTGCAGCTTCAAAATGTGAAACTTGCAAAGAAATGTAAACCCTCTCTCCTAGCGGAGAAAAGCCGTGCACGCTGGCTGAAAAATTTCATTTTGATTTTTTATAAGATAAAGTTGCCCAGAAAGGTTCAAGAAAAGTTTTAAGTGTTTCTCATTATTTTATTCTCATTATTTATCTCCCCTCCAAGGCCGCTGTTAGAATAGCCTTGCGATAAGGTATGACTGTCGTAAGAGCCGACAAAAATCCACCGGAAGAAGTACTCCTTAATGTTTCAACGGATGCTGTCGATGCTGCTCTATTTGAGGCAGGTTCTACGGATTCTGGGGAGAGCCTTTTATTGCTTATAAATCCTTTTGAGAAAAGGAAAAAACTAAATCTATCACCACCACCTAGATCAAACATATCCGGAAAAAGCAGTCCACTGGTAAACCTCACTGGACTCAGTGAAAAGGAGTTCATTATTCTCCTTTTCTAATAGCTTAGAAAAGGAGAATAATAAACTCCGAGCTAAGCTTTCTAAAATATAGCGACTCTTCCAAGATCTTAAAATGGAAGTTGACTCTCCGCGAAAAGAGAACGAGGATTTTAAAAATACTCGTGTAACGAAAGACTGTGAGGTAACGAAAAAGTGTGTAACACCGAACCGACCAGAAAGCGAATACTTTACGGAAGAGGACGAACTTGCACTTGAGACCGATTCAGTTTTAAAGAAAAGGTCTAGCAAGAAGCGTAAGGCGAATTCCTCTCCCGAAGTAATACAAAAAGAAGATAAGCCCTCTGGGTCAAACAAAGCTAAAACAGAAGCGAAAATTCGTCCACCTCCCGCAATAGGTGCTATAGATTGTTGGGATAGCAGACTCGGGAAATTGCGCAACCTTCTTGCAAACAAGGTGAGAACAGAAAACTATAACTTCGAACCGAAATAACGTGTTGAAAGTAAATGTTGACAACGCCGATTCCTATCGCGCACTGTCTCTTATCTTAGACTGAATGCAGAGAGAATCCAGTGATATACTTTTCAAAACAAGTACGAAAAACCACTGCGAGTCATCGTTAGGGGGCTGCACCCATCATGCACTAAAGACGACGTTGTAAAAGACGTAAAAACTAAAGGCCTTAAAATTATTTATGCCGTGAATATCATTAAAAAGGGTAAGCAACGCACGGAAGAAGAAAGAGACACTGTGATCACACGCGGCCTTTCAATTTTTATGCTCTCTTTTGTAAGAACTGAGAGCATAAACGATATTTATAAAATTAAAATGATACTTAACCACAGGGTTAAAATCGAGCCCATGCGAAAGGGAAGACTGGAAGGAAGACTGATCCTCACTGTAATCTTGGAAAAACTTGAGGATCAGACTAAAATCAACAAACTTATATTTGACAAACTGAGCAAGCTCGAGTTTGAGCCTCGAAAAAATTGCAAGAGAACGTGAATATGAAACAGTTATTTAAAATACTAACATGGGATGCAAGAACTGTATAAAGCACTTCAACAACACAGAAGTTGAGCTAGACTCTATGCAGATAAGTTCAGTTTCTGTAAAAATTTACTGATTAGATTACAGCATTGCATCTTGTTATTTCCTGCCGGTATGGAGTCCTACCATAGACTGGTGGAAGACGATCTTGACCGTATGTATGACTTCATTGGGTCCAATTTTATCATTGTGGGTGACTTTAACGCGAAGCATACTTTTTGGGGTTGAAGATGCAATTCAACAAGAGGCAGATTACTGTAAAAAAACAGTATGAAACGTGGGGTTGAATTTTTTCTCCACGGGAAAGCCAAAAAAGCTAACAGCGAATGGGAATGAGAAGAGAAAGAGGAAGCGAATTTGTTTGCTAAGCATTAAGAAGAAACATTCAAGCCTTTCGACGGTCCGCCGTTGGCTGACGTTCATAACAACAACGCGGAACCTGATAGCTTCAGAGTAAAAAAAAGTTTCGTTAGTTGAACTCAGACAGACAATAAGCAAACTTAAAAATAATAAGGCCCGGGTTACGACCTGATCACTGGCGAAATATTGTAAGAACTACCGAAAAAGGCACTAGTTAGGCTACTTTATGTGATAAACGCTTCTCTTAGACTCTTATACGTTCCAAGACAATGGAAAGTTGCTGAAGTCATTATGGTTTCAAAACCGGGGAAATGCCCAAATGACGAAAAATCTTATAGGCCCATATCGCTTCTGCCGATAATATCGAAAGTATTCGAGAAACTTCTGCTGAAGCAATTACAATCAATAGTTCCAGAAAGACTTTTGATCCCGGATCATCAATTCTGTTTCAGACCTAACCATTCCACAATAGATCAAATCTACAGAATAACGAATGAAATTGAAAAAATATGTTCAAGTGATTTCCTACGGCAAAACTTGCCGGAAGACGTGTTTAGAATACCGGCCATCGAGCAGGCCATCAAGCATACCGGCAGTCGAGTCATCAACTAGGAACCTCCAACGAGCATTGGACAGAATTTGTGTCTGGACGAAGATTTGGCGCATAGCTTTTAACGAGAACAAGTCAACGCATGTGAATTTTGCTTTCAGAAGGGTTAACAATTAAATTCTGTTCATAGATTCTGCACGGATACCTTATGCAAATGATGCGAAATATCTAGGGATGACACTAGACACTAAACTAAGGTGAAAACCACACGTAAAAAAGAAGCGTGACGAGCTCGAGATTAGGCTCAGGGAAATGTATTGGCTTATCGGAAGATTTTCGAAACTAAGAGTATATAACAAACTGCTCTTGTACAGGCAGGTGTTAAAGCCGTCCTGGGCATACGGTATACAACTTTGGGGTTGTACCAAGCTGAGCAACATGTCCATGTCGCAGACTTTTTAAAACAAGACACTAAGAGCAATTGTGAATGCTCCATGGTATATTAGGAATAGAGATATTCACAGAGATTTAGGAATAGCTACCGTGAGCGAAGAAGTAAAACTTTGCTCGAAAACTAAATGCTCAGCTTCATGTTCATTGCAACAATGAAATGATCCGTACTCTCAAGGAGACTCTTAACGATGTAAACAACGAGCGACGACTACAAGGAACAAGACCCTTCGATCTAGCGACGTAGGGTGAAGCCGCACGAATGAACGGCTTAGTAGGTGCATTCACTGGATAGCAACCTACCCAATGCGATAAACACTACGGAAGGGTAAACTACTTGTTAAGTTAACTTAGTTGTGGTCAAGAAGTATTATGAGAGAGCGAAAATTTACTACTATGAAGTGCGTTCTGGCAGTTTCATAGTGTCTCTCATAAATGGGTGGTTTTTTAGCACGTGGAAATCGGGCGCCAATATCGGCTGCTTCGGTATTAAATACCTGCTATAGTGGGCGTATTGGTATCTTTGAAAGATTTTGGAGTTTTAGCCTCCGTCCACCCTAGTATTCAAAAAAAAAAAAAAAAAAATGTGAGCGCCGGATGCACAACTGCAGTGTAGAGCCTTCCTTTCAGCTTAGGGGACATTTTTCGGTCACATGGCGGAGCTTTCTTGCCGCCCATAAGAACAAGTGAAATACACATGTTCTTATGGGAAGTAACGTACGTCACGAAGTTCATCTATTGGCCGCTCCCCATAAGAACGTGTGTATTGAACTTAGTTGTCAGTTGTGTACTGACAACGTGACGGATGCAACGGATTCATTGGGTCGCAGGCTTTAGGTTGCCGACTTTAATTTTCCTTAAATTAAACCTCTTCTCAATTTCTTCGACTGTTATGTCTGCTACTTCTTCCCGGTTAGGATTAGTTTCTTCTGGAAAATGCTGCCTGGGAAACTGTTTACTCAAAAGTCCCTTACAATAATGCCGCCACCTGTGAAGAGTTTTGTCGTCATCCACAAGAAGCTGTCCCTGTGCATTGTTGATGAACTTTGGCGTACATATCTCCTAGGGGTTTTTCCTCCTCTGAGCCGGAATTTTGAAGATTTTAGCCCCCTTACTCAATGTACTTTGTCGAAAATCTTGTGTGGCCTGGTGTGTATCAGCAGTGAAAGAAGAAACTTCTTCCATTTCCTTATACAGGCCTTTATTCTCTTTGCTTGAACCTGGGCACACTTCCCTTGGCGAGACTGCTGAGGTTTTTATATCTGGGTCTCATTACCACCGCTGCTGTAAGTGATCAGGTCTTTGCTTTCCTTGACGAACATGGTATTAAGCACGATAAGACCGTATGACTTGCAAACGTTTAGGATATCTTCACCAGAGGAGTTCCTAGTGCCACACCCTAGTCCACCATGGCAGTCTTCATAGTCTTCGTAAGTTCCTACCTTAAATATTTATATGTACATAAATAAAAAATTTAGAAGAAAAAGACAATTTTTGTTGTTCGGACGCAAATCAAATTATGTGATTCGCGTTAGAGCCGGTGTTTACCTCCTATTTCGAGTCCGGACATAATTCGTTCTTTTTAAAATCTCGAATTATGTCAATATTCTACGCTCTGTCTGCTCCGTCAAAATAATTACGATTTTCGACAATTTTTAAAGAAATTGTTACTACTTACACTGTGTTTGCTATGGGAAAAAGTAGGTACCTTTGCTAGGCCGCAATAAAATAAATTCTTTTTATAAGATCTGGCCCGTTTGGAACGGACAGCGAAATACCCTATTCCTATTTTTCTTTCCATTCCAAGTCTTTTCTTTCCCGTTCCTATATAGTTTTTTTTTCCTATCCCTTACCGGTTACCATTCAGGAATCAATAATTAACTAAAAAAATATTTTATTCACTAGGTATTAGGTTTTTTGATTAAGGTATTTGGTTTATTTCTTAGAGGGGGCGTGACATGTCCAGCTCCTATAACCAAAAATCAATATTAGCATATAAATATCCAGGCTTACGGCCAAAATGTATGCAAAAATTTAGTTTTTTGGTTGAAATTATGTAAAATCGGCCCCTAAAAGTGGGCGTGGCCAAAAATTGTGTATGAACGAAATCTTGAATAGTGTCTGGTGTATTTTGTGTGCTAAATTTTATTTCTTATGCTTCCCTTAGGAAGGCTAAAACGCAGTCGAAATCTAAGTTTTTTTTTGGAAAATTACAGGTCCCAAATCTTTGTATAAAGCAAATGTAGAATTAAACATTTTCTATTTAATAAAAAGAGAACATTTTTTTCGATTTGGAACAAAATTATTGAATAAATCTATGGCACGCCCAAAAGGGGCGGTATGCTGACTTTATTTTTATTTTCTATGTTTCATAATCATCATTAGATGCTTAATGTTAAAGTTCAGTTTTTCACGATGTCTTACTGTTTTGAGTGCACTGGAGGTAGACCGATTCGCATTTAGACCAATTGTGGGCGTGGCTTTGGGCGGATTTCAAGAGTTTTATTATTTGTATTGCTTCGGATGACAGAGAGCTTACGTATAAAATTTCAGCTTTCTAGCTGAAAATGTATGGCCTAAAAATATGTGACATATACGGACGGACGGACGCACATGGCTATGGCCTTTAGCAAGGTCTTGGGGGTCTATCTTGTATAGAGACGTCTATGCATCGAGCTTAATACACTCAATTCCTGTGGAATAGGGTACAATGAAACAAATTAAACATTGATTCCACAATAAAGTAAATATTTATTAGCACACATAAAATTTGAGCTGATGTACAGAACGAAGCATCGCTCGGATTTTTTACATCATAATAAAGCTTATCTACACTGATTAGGACACTTATCAGTTACAACGAACGATGTTAGCTTCGTTCTTCTGTACTTGGTCAGCTGATTTAAAAACTATATTTCAGGTTTATATTTTATATTTTCTGACCCTGAATCAATTCTTCCTGTAGTCAACAAATCTAATGGTTTGTTGACCACGAAACATCACAATAAAATGAGTGTTTTAATAACGGCCCCAGCAATTAATTTGACTTAGACTCCCAATTCTCTGCTTGGTGTTGTTGTTGCTAATTGTCCGGTGTTGCTTCCTGGCGGTGGTGGTGATACCAAACTAGGGAAAAGTCGATTCATAAAGCTCCTTGTTGCGAATGCAACATCATGATTCGCAAAGCAGAATAGACACGAGACCACAAATCCCTGTAGACTCACCAAAATGACAGACATAATTTGATAGAATCGCTCCAATGGGGTGCCAGTATCCGGGCGATATGGAAGAAGAAAGTGCTGTAGCCCAAACAAGGGGATCTGAAAGAAAAATGCAGTTAAAGGTTTTGACTTAAAATCTATAGCCCCATCGAGATGTAAATTACCAAAATAATTGTGGCCCGTACAGCTTTGCGGATGGCCAACGGAGCTGGCTGTGCAGACCTTGGGTGAAGCTTTCTGACAATCACTCGAAGGACGTTAATGAGGAAAACTGTGAAAAAACAAAGATGAAAGGCAAATGAAAATGTGAAAATAAAATCATCCTTTTGGGACAAAACAACAGCGGTTCCGTTTCCCCAATGGGCTCATACCAAACGAAGACATAAGCGACACGCAAACAGGAATTGTTAAAATCCACATAATCTCGCTATCCGCCATCCAGCAGCTGTAAAAGAAGGGAGCACTCGAACCGGGTAGAAAGGATTCTAATAGGTTAACTCACTGTGCCGAATCCGTTGGATGATAGAATCGTGCCGCGGCGTAACCACCAAGAAAGAGCAGCGGCGATAGCCATCCCAAAAGTATAAACCAGCGCATAACCACAGTATCTTTAACGAATACCTGAAAACATAAGACGTAGTACAAATAAATTCACAGAGGGATGGAATGGGAGGGATAAGGGCCAACAAAAGTCGGTAATAAAATTTTGAATATATTTATGTTTCTGTTTGAATTCGTTTTGGTACGTGCCTCGGTCAATCCAAAGAGGCTTGGTATCCTTTATATTTGCATGAATTTTCTTTTTTCTCGTTCGATTTCTTCATTCGTTACTTTGGACGGCTGGTAAGGTTACGTTGTTTTTTAATTGAAAGATTCAATTAAGATTTGTTGACAGTTTATGTCTGTATTTATAGAATAAAACAGGAACGCCGTTCGTGGAGTTGGTTGAAGTCCGTTTTTGCGATACGTTAAGCCACGGGATAACAGCGCCTTTACAGTTGAAATTGATTTTTTATTACTTTGGTTTGGGCTGTTCATCATTTACAGAAGCCGATAAAATGTTTAAGACTACTACGATGCTTTGATTTTACCTTCTAGCTCTTTGAAGGTCACGAGAAAGATGTTTTCGCTCTCAAAATGTTTGCATTAGGTATATTGCATTTATGTAACTAGCCTATAACGAGTTTGTCCTCCTTAGGATAAAACTAGTGATATGCACAGAATTAAAAGGTTATGTTAACGGGCCGAGAACATGATTTTTAAACTAAAAAAATTGTTAAAGCCCCAAAACGCACAGCAATAATATCTTTAACCCTTCCACTAGATGAAAAAAGTCGAACTAGTTCCTAGGTGTTGAGTTTTTGAGATGAAATGCGCTTATTTTTACAACTTTAGCTTTATTTAGGTTTTATTGAAGGGACTGTTGTAAGAGTTTAAAATTGTTGGGTTTTGTTTGTCAATCACAATTAAAAAATAAATAAATAAATAAATAGAGTGGCGCAACAGCTCGAGTTGAACCAGGGCCAACTTCTTAACAATGTATGCTGTGTGTGTTATAATTTCTTCACATACAAGGGGACCTACAATTTTTTGCCGAATTCACGACAAGTGAAGGGAGGGCTTGTCAGGCCCTCGCGGAGGTGAGGACCGTGAAAAATAACGGGTCATTTTTTTCAGGTGACGATGATAGGATTCGAACCCAGACCTCTGGCGTAGTAAGCACAGTAACCACTTACCACCCTAACAGCTACGCCACGGCACATCATCACAATTAAAATCACGTATTAAAAAATTAGATTAAAAGTTAGTTTTAATCAGAATAGTTTTAATTAGAATTTAAAAGTTAGTTTTTCAGAAGGAAAACATGAAGGCCGTATGGGAAAGAAAAAAAAAAACATGTCACCATATTAAAGACATTCATAAAGAGACCAGGAACCTCCTAAATCGATATTTAACAACCAATTTAGTAAAAGACTGGAATCTATATCGATCGAAGAAAACTGATTTTAAGAGACTTATTCGCAAGTCGAAAAAAAAAATGCGAGGATGTCAAATCTTTATAAGTTTGAAACTAGTATAGGCTTGTGAAAGTCCTTCACAGAAAAAGATCAAGCAAACTTGCTTTAATTCTTAAATGAAACCACTCTTTTCGATTTTTATATGAAAACATGGTTTTGAAAATACGTCGCTATCGCTGTGACTGGGTCTGCGTATGTGTCTTGCAGATAGCAGCACAGCATACAGTAACGCGTAGATAGCAACCAGGGTTACGCCTGAGAATTTTTGAAAAGAAGCTTTAAAGAAATAAAAAGGTCGCTTATAACCAAAAATGTCGCTTTATTTGATGAATTGATCGCTTAATACTCCATTGCATAGGTTTGATGGTTTATCTTTATAACATTGACAAATAACCACCTACATAGGTACACAACTGAAAACTCGAAATACGTTCTTTTGGAAAGTGACGTGCCCATACTTACTTCTTCTATGGGTCGCTTTCTATAAGAACATGTATATACTTAACTGTTGTCAGTTGTGTACTTTGGCGTGACGGAAGTAACGTATTCATTGGGCTAGAGGCCTTTTACATTAGTTCGGAAAAACTTGTTTCGAAATGCAGTTAAAAATGTGAATGTAACTTCGAATTTGTTTTTTTCTAAAAAGTCACTTTCAAATAAAGGTCGTTTCTTGATCGCTAAAAAGAAATAACAAAAAAGATTGCTATTAGCGACTTTAGGCGCTCAGCGGTTACCCTGATAGCAACACATTGTGTATCTCGCTGTGTCTCTCATTTGAGGTGGAAAGAGATATGGAAAATAAGTGAGAAACAGATACTCATTGTAGCGCAGGCTTGAAGCCGTTGCGTCCGTCCCGTTAAGGATTCAAGTAGGTACTCAATTGATCACTAGATAAAATGAAACTAAAAACGACTGTATCAAAATATCTCGATATCTGAGATGCGGATGTCTACGATCCGAAAACTGACATACGGATGTCTAGAATCCTTATATCCAGATAATTGAGAACCGGATGTCCGGATACCTAGATGCGGATATCCGACACTTACCGGATCTCAGTTGCCTGGATATGAATTAAATCACTGGATGGAAGCTATGCAGAAAAAAAATTTTAAGTCAGCCGTTGTCCATGCTGAAAAATATATTCACTGCAAGCCTCGCCTTGTCTTATATAGCCACCCTTTGGCGTATGGTAAAAGTAGTGTTCATACCAAAACCTTGTAAGTCTGATTATCTTCCTTCCTGCTGTAAAGCTTGGAAAAACTGGTTGAGTTGCGCGTATGCTGTGCATCTGCTCTGTCTGCCATACATAGGTTTTTCGTGAACACACGGCTCGTTGGCTTGACTGCGATGAATGCAGACAGACTAAACAACTAGGCTCCGACATCTGTAAGGGTTCTGCGTCTTTCCTTCTATCTCTCAGGAGAATTGCCTGCAGACTTCTTGTAGGCTTCCTTACCGGCCACCAAGCTTTTGCTAAAATAGAATAAGGTCAGTTGCTCTATATACCTTAGCTTGATCTAGTACAAGTGTACGGGGTACAACTTCTACATGGCTACCAGTGGAGTTGGTCAGTCCGATATCATCCGTCAGAAGAGAAGCTTCTAAGTTTTAAGTGGTGATATAAGTCAGTCGTAAGTAGGATCAAGTAGTTTGTAATTGTATAAAGAACAATAAAAGATATTTATTAAAAAATTACTTTATTATCTTATGATTAATAAAAGATATTGATATCTAAAATTGGTGTTTCATTGTATTTAAACTTAACAAATTCGTTGCAGATGAACTTTATCGCTTTCTCTCTGGCTTTACCTATTTTTTTTTTAATAAAAGTAGGTAGACATTTATTATGTGATGGTAATCAATTCAATCTTGAAAGAATATAAAAATAGGAATTGGATATTCTGATTTGCAGGCAGGGCTAAGCTTTTTTATTATGTTTGATTGAGATTTTCCCATGATTTTCTAGGATTCATATGAATTGGTAGATACATGATATCGAGTGCGGCCACATTTATTTTCTTTCTTATACCCCAGCCCATAGAATAGGAGGTATATTAAGTCTGATTCATAGTTTGTAACATAGAGAAATAGTCACCGTAGACTCCCAAGACTTTAAGGGCATATGATCGAGAACGGATTGTAAGTCGAATGAGCCATGTCCGTCCTTCTGTCCGTGTGTCGGTAGCTTTTAAGCATTAAACTTTGAGCTTGGAAGCTGAAACTTGATATCTGTTCTTTCTCCCGAAAGCAGTACAGGTCCCGAGGCAGTACAAGTGTAAAAGTTTTTGAAATCTGCCCACTGACACGCTGACTTTACCTATAATAGCATGAAAAATCAAAGCTGTCGTAAGAAGCTGAAACTTACGGCGAAGGGTCATAAGTCCATGTGCCAAAAGTCCATAATGGACTTGTGATGGGTGGGTTATAAATTCAGCAAACAATTGTGAACTTATAACCCACCTATGTGGGACCACAAGATCTTTTGTCAGAAATCTTTTAAAGGGAATGGGCCATAAGTCCAGAATCATTTTTGAAGGGAAACTTCTATTTTTGCAGCAAAGCAAAGAAAAACCTATCCCGCATTGTAAAATGCTGATCTTGTTGTTATTTTTTTAACATTTTATAAGAAGAGCAAGCTTTAAAAAGGGTGTGGTCCAATCGCCCCTAATTACAAACTATCAATTATAACACAGATATTTCCAAGTTACGATTAAAAGTACGTAAAAATGCAATTTTTTGGTTCAAATTCAATATTTTCGAAAAATCGACCCCTAAAAGATCATGGCTAAAAACTTTGTATGAACGAAATCTGAAATAAAATCTCGTTTATCTAATTTGCAATTTTTTTTCCTTATTCTTTCCTAAATTAGATTTAAGGCCAGTCGAAATTACGTTTTTCTGGAAAAATTTTCTGCCTCCAAATGTGGGCGTGGCTTAAAGTCTTGTATGAACAAAATTTAGAATTAAGTTCGACATAATAATATAATAAGTAAAATTTTTTCATTTTAAACAAAAAAGTTGAATTAAATTCATTTGAAAAACTAAAATTTAAATAAATGCCACGCGCACTAGGGGTGGTAAAGCGTAAAATTTTTATATTGTGTTTCTTACAATAAACAGGAGATAATCAGATCTGAATTTCCGGCTTTTAAGACGGCTTACTGCTTTGAAGTATCTGGAGGTAGTTGCACAATTGCACCGATTGTGGGCGTGTCTGTTAGCGGATTTGAAAAAAAAAACAAGTAGGTAAGTGCAACAGTACGTATGTAAAAGCTTCAAACCATCTACAATGGATTAATTGGTTGCATACATTTCGGCATAAAACTCCGCGGCTTAACTAAACTCCGCGGCTGCATACATTTCGGCATCAAACTCCGCGTTTTTAACTAAAAAAATAACTTTTATTTTAACGCCACGCCCACAAAAGTGGGCGGAGGCACACACAACATATACACCAAATTTAGAAAATGCTAAAATGCTAAAATCTACAATTTTTTCATATAATTATTGTCAAATTTCATATATATTTATTGAAAAACAGTAATTTTAAGCTAAAATCCCTTTAAAAGTGGGCGTGGTCAATGAAAAGGCCAAATATTTTTGACTACTTCAAAGAGAATTACAAGGCAATGTTACATACCAAAAATGAATCCGCTAGCGCCATTGTAGATAAATTTTAAAATTTGGAAAAAGTATTTTTTTAAATTAGAGATGGTCGCACATACAGGCCTTTAGTGGGCGTGTCTGTGGCCGGATTCATTCCTAATTTTCAAACTTGATCTGAAGGACTGGACATCGAGCCAACCCACAAAATTTTATCTCTCTGCCTTAAAATTTAAGGCCTACAAGTTGCTTACATACGGACGGACGGACACGGACGGATGGACATGGCTTAATCGGTTCTCCTGTCAGTGACATTCATATCTCTAAAAGGTCTTAGGGGTTGACGGTGATTATTTCACTGCGTTACAAACACTAATTAACACTAATTTCAATTTATTCATGAAAATATCTCTTTACATTAGATAACAATATATATCTTTACTTTGCAAGAGTGATTTAATTACAAGTTGACACTGACAACAGTTTGTTTAAAAATTTAATTTAAAATTCAGGTTATTTTGAAAAATAAAAATTATAAAAAAGAATAATAATAATAACTAACTTTCATTGGAGGTCAAATACTTAAAAAGTTCCTTCTGAAATTTAACTATGTTTGACTAACTATGTTTGTGACGATCTTGTAAGATTTAAAGACTCGAAAAGGTAGGAGGGTTGCTTGTTTATTAATGTTTTATGAAGTAGAGTTAAGGCTCGATAATTGATGTATGTGTGGAGACGACAGCTCAGAATTGTCTTGGAATATGCAGATATGTGACTACGTATATGAAGATCATAGATGTATCTTGCAATCCAATTAAAGACAACATTTAGTCTACGCCCTGTATCGGCGCTGTGTCTGCAGAAAAGCTCACACCCATAAGTTATAATTGGCATTAAAATAGCTCTTGCTAGGAGAAGCTTTGTCCTAGCTGGTGTAAAATGCCGAGATGGTGAAAGATTTCTGAGAGCACCATATACCTTGCCGATGACTTGTCGTATATGGTCATCCCAGGATAGTGTTTGATTAAACAGGATACCAAGATTTTTACACTTTTCAACATAACTTATGGGGGAGCCGTTGAGAACAATGGTTGGAAAATAAGCTGATCTAGCGTGGTCTTGTATATAACTAAGCATTTTGATTTACTTGCATTTAACTTTAATTTGTTTTCGTCGCACCAAGTGTTTATGCATTGAAGATCTTCGTTAATTTTAGACACTCCATCTTCAATCAGTCCAAGTTTGCAGCTTAGATAGAGTTGGTAATCATCAGCATACATGTGCTTAGATGAGTATTGTGTGCGGCTAGGCAGGTCATTTATAAACAATAAAAATAGCAAAGGACCCAGAATTGATCCTTGGGGAACTCCTCTCTGTGTACTTAAAAACTTAGATCTTTTATTGTTAATAAAAACAGCTTGCTTTCTTCCGGAAAGATATGAAAGCATCAGCTTACAGGCAGGCAGTGGAAAATTAAATTTTTCCCTTAATTTTATTATTATTTCAAATCGTGGTTTATCAAGTCAAATGCTTTCGAGAAATCAAGAAGGACTAAAAATGAGACCTTGTCGTTATCTATCGCGTTTCGAATATCTTCCGTAACCTTTAGCAGCGATGTAATACAGCTGTGCTTGGGTCGGAAACCGGAATGTATGTTGATAAGTAATCTGGCTCTGGTCAGAAAATTTGATATTTGAAGATGGAGTAGCTTTTCCATGACCTTTGACAGAAAAGGAAGAATTGAAACAGGCCTATACTCAGTTGGAGAGTTAATGGATGCCTTCTTTTTTGAAATCGGGATAACTTTTGACTCTTTCCAAAGCAAAGGGAAGGACGACGCTAAAATAATTGTATTAAATATGTGAGTTAGACATGGCAGTAAATAAGGTAAAATAATTTTAATAAAATTAGTTGATTTTGATTTTACTTTTAAAATTGCCTTAAGTACATCATAGTCATCAACTCTATCAAAGTTGAAGAATTGATTCTCATTCAAGTGTGAGCTAGGTTCTGAGGAAAATCCGACTGTTTGATTAGAAGAAGCACTTGTAGATTGTGAGTCCAATGTTTGTATTTTAACAAATTCTTCATTTAGCTGTTCAGGATCTACGTGCATCGTCGTTTTTCTTTTTCTTCCCCACTCCTATATCACAAAGGTTTTTCCAAAGCATTTTGGTTGGAAGAGCAGTATCTAAGTGTCTTGAGTAGAAGGCACGTTTGGCTTTTCTTATTTTGGAGTTCACTTGATTTCGAATTGTCCGGAACAGATTATGCAGCTCTGGAGTCCTGAACTTTTTCCACCTAACAAACGCCATATCCATTGAGTTTTTAAGTTGATGGATCTCGGCATTAAATCAAGGAATGTTTTTATGGGTTTCTCGTTTTGCTTTCAGTGGAACGTGCCGGTAGTACAACTGACGAACTTTGGACTGCAGAAAATCTACTTGGGAATCAGGAGAAGGCATGAAGAAAATTGATTGCCAGTCAATTTCAGCTACATCTATCTCCAGAAGTACAGGGTTAACGTTTCTAAAATCTCTAAAGTAATATTGGGTTTCTTCCGTTTGATTTAGCTCAGCTTCAAAAGTAGCAAATAACAAATCATGATGCGAAAAACATGGTAATGACAGTTGGTTGTAGTACTATACAATAGTTGGTTGTAGAAACTATACATCAAACTTAATATACCCTGGGTCGGGTATAATTGCATTTATACTGCTACGGATAACAATAAACTAATGTACCAAGTTTCAGCTTCCTAGCTTAAAATTTAGGCCTAAGAACGAGTGGCATACATTATTATGCTTTTAAGGTCTTGGGGGTCTACCATTATTACTTCACTACCGTGTTACAAACTATGTAACAAACCTAGTATACCTCCTATCCTATGGGATGGGGTACAAAAATGCAATCAACAAGAGTATACCACTTCTGTTTAAAAATATGAACAAAAAAACGATGTTATCGAAAAGGAGTTGATGCCACGCCCTTTATTTGGGGAAGGGGATTCCTAACTGAAAAATTCTTAATACAATTTAATCTAATGGAAACTTAAATTTATTTTGAAAAAAAGCCTCGAAAAGGTCGAAAAAGGCTAAGAAACTTTTCTGGTGACCAAAACTGTTATTCAATAAGCAGGCTCCTTAAATCAGATTTAAAATGTCGATTTTTTTGGCATTAATATGATTTTTTTGTCTCTGAAAAAAAAAATAAACAATTAAATCTCACAAATTGCGTAATCAATTTGTGCCCGACACATCTAAGGGTCTTTTCACATACAATTTATGTTGTACTGTGCCCCCTCAATTATTTATGCAAGTTAATCCTACCGAAAATCGTAAGAGGACTTGAATTTAATGTACTTAGGAGTTTGTCTGTTTGTATACAGTCAATGGCGCAAGCACAAATTCTGTAGACAAGTGTTTTGTTTTATGCGACAAATATAACAGCGCCAGTCCTTTCAGCAAAATTGAGTTCTTCATTGTCATTCTCAGGGAAGCCTATCCCTTGGCTTTTGTTTTGTTTATATGGTCCTTTATGCCATTGTTCTTAAGGCCTAAACCTTTTCGAAAATCTCATTAGCACTACCTTTTTCACAAGTACGTATGAAGTTAAAGTAAGAAATTCCTTACCACGACTAACACCAAGTGCAAATGCAGTCCCTCGCAGAACATCCAAAAGTAGTTCACAAGCATAAAGTAGTGAACTACCAAATGCAGACCTATGCACCATGGCTAAAAATTAATTCAACAATTTTGTTATTGCGAATAAATAAATTTGCATATAATTTCCTTACCGGATTGTCACGTATGTCTTCTGGCCTCTCCACAACTAGCTTGTACCAAACAATCCACGCTATGCATGTTAATGCAAGGGAAAAGAATAGATGGACGTGAATTCGTATCCTTGTGCAACGAAGAGATCTGATAAGGATTGATGAATATAGAAAATAAACCACAAAGCTTCGAACGTAGATGATTTAGAAGTACCCACCTAAATCCAAGAAATATCATCAAAGAGGCCACCAACGCAATCAATGACAAACCGTATCCCTTTACGTAAAGCTCATTTATGAAGGACCGAAACTGTAATAAGCAAGAGAGATGACGAAGATGACAGAGTCTTGAGAGATGACTTTGCGTGCGAATGGATTTACGTGTCGGTCCTTTTTTCACTTACCTCGAGATCATGATAATCTATACAATTAGTGTAGTTAGACCACTCCTGTCCACTTTCAGGATGATGATACCATCTACCATCCTCTAGGCAACTATGGATTGGAATGCATTGATGCACATGTGAATTCCTCCGAGAATTTCCTGAGAGGTGCTATGTGTTTGTATTGTATACTTACGTTTTGTGTGCCAAGAAATTCCGATTGAATCCTTCAACGAAATCCGGACAATATTGACTCAAAACAGTTCCAGCAGGAGTTCTAGGCCAGCAAAGATACCCATCAAATCTAACCGGACAAAATGTAGTTTGAGATTCTATATTAAGGTATGTTTGAAAGATATCCTCTTCAGTTACAGGGAGTATAGTGTAGTCATCTGTGCTAAGAGGCAACGGACTGGTTATATAATCTTAAAGAGTAAAAAAACATAACTATCGGTATTAAAGATGTCTTAATAATAGATACTTTTTGTGTTAAAGTTTATCACATTGTGTATATATATAGATTGATATTCATATGGGTACATAATGTACATTCATAGACGTTTACATTTGCTCAGAGAACATCGAAAAATTTAAAGTGCTCTAATGGAAATAAATGTTAAAAATCTTTTGCACGATTTTTTTTTAGAAAACATTCAAAATATTGTAAACGTATTTTAAGAATTTGCCTTTTTTAATATCCCATTCCATACGATAGGAGGTATTATAAATTTGATTCATAGCTTGTAACATAGAGAAATAATCAATAATCACCGTCGTTGCGTCCGTCCATCCGTCCGTCAGTCTGTCTGTCGGTTGTTTTAAGGCCTTACATTTTAAGCTCGGAAGTTGGAACTTGATGTCTGCTCTTCCCAGGTTCCGAAGCAGTACAAGTATTAAATTTATATATATTATAATAATTAATATATAATAATTTATATATATTATAATAAGTATATTATTTTTGAAATTCGCCCACTTGCCCACTTAACTTAGTGGCATGAAAAATCAAAACTGTCGTAGGAAGCTGAAATTCGTTGTGCGATATCCTCGCTTAAGTGTTTTATGATTGGCATTTCGCAAAAAGACGAAAACCGCCCCCACGTGGGTGTGGTTATATTTAATTTGCATTCTAATAAATGGTTTTTATTCGATATATTTGTTTTAAATCCAAAAAACTTGCACCATAAAATGTTCAGATAATGTGCGTATGCTATCAACTGAAATAAAAAAAATTTTGCCAAGCCCAATTTTGCGGGCGTTTTTAAGTATTTACCTAATTTTTTATATAAAAATGCAATTCATTTCATTCATTTTTTATGCAAATCATAAAAAATATGAACACAAAAAGCGACGTTAGTGAAGAGGTCACTGTGCTAAAATTCAAACAGTAGATCTCGAGTATTTAACATCCAATAATCTTGTTCATCGTTGCGAGAAGTGCTCTGTTTTGCGCCGTAAATCGCTTCAACAACCATTGCTTACAGCCTCCGCAACGCAAAAAACAATACAGCTGTTAAATACAGCCAACAAACAGCATAAATCAGGTGCTTCTAAGCCATCAGCAGGTCAGTCGAAATCTTCACAACGTGGAAAAGCGAAAAGAACTACTAATGCGGAAACCACAAAGCAGCCTGGGCTTGGCCTCGGATTGACGTTTACAAGTTCAGCCATAGGTTTTCAGTGTTTCCTAACACAATGAAGCTCGGCTTCAAAATGTTGTTTGCAAAGAGAAAGAGTGCGCAAAGAGAAAACGTAATGCTACGTAATGACGCTCAGAAGCCCAGCTCGAGTTCAGATGTGCTGAACTTTTGCTCCGTGTGAAGAAGCAAATGGGGGTTGATTTCGATCGCACACACGAAGTCAATCAGTCTGCCTTTGGCTATATTTGTGTAAGTGTGTTGGTCATGCACGGATATGAAGCAGAATATCTGAGTGTGTCTACGTTTTGGGCCAAATTACGTATTATTTATTTATTAGTTGGACATGAATGTTCCACATAATTATGTACACAGCACTAGCTACCTTGGCTTTCGACTGTGTGTGTATATTTTTTAATTTATCGTGGCATGCTTGGAGAATGTAGTGACTGTATAATAAAATCTATCTCTCCATGAGCGAAATGTCATTGCAAAGCCAGTTCAAAGCCCAAGTGTCGTAACGGGGCGAAGCCGAAACTTGACGCTGCTTTGTGGTCCCCGCTTAAAGCAGCGACTGCCCATGTAAGCCGTACACCGCTATCGTCTTAGAGCGACGCTGATTCGGCACCCGGCACATCGAAGGACAACATGTCAACGGTTCTCTCGACATTGGACGAAAGGTCCTTAACACTACTGCTTTACTCCGAAATTCTCGACTTGAAACAAATCAACAGCGATTTTTTCAGCACATTCCAACAGCTTAAAGAGGAAAATAAATACCTGCGTATGAAGGTGGCAAATTTGGAGAGCAGGGTGAACTGGAGGGAGCAGAAGCAACTCGAGAATATTGTTGAGATTGTTGGTGTTCCCGACTTGAATAATTCCAACATAAGGGAGAAATCTAATGTGACTTTTGAAGGAGCGTTAAATATATCCGTTTCGTCTGAGGAGATTCAGAAACGCTACATTAAGCACCTACACAAAGCAGAAGATACGAGTACAACCTCCGCTTCTAAAGAAAACAGGGTTCGTGATATTCTTTGCGTGCAATTCTCTTCTCACAACGCCAAGCAGAAAGTGATGGACGGCAAGAAAAATGAACTATTTCGTTGATCTTATGCGCGAAAGTCTCACTATAAGAACCATAAGATATAACTCTGATAGCATTTTACGTAGTAATTCAGGTGGCAAATCATTTTTTATGTTACATCAAAATATCCACAGTTTGCGAAAAAACTTTGATTTACTGATTGGGCATCTTGAAACCTTTGTAAACCTGCCCGAATTAATTTTTGTTTCTGAAATATGGATTTTTTCATGCGGAGTTGATGATTACAATTTACCAAACTATAATTTTCTTCCCAAAGCCTAACGATACGTACGCTGCCGGTGGTATAGGGGTTTCTGTTTCTGACTTGTATGAGCCTGATGTTAAAGTTATTAAATTAAGAAGCGCGGATGTCATCAAAGTGCGCTGCAATATACACAACAAACTTTTTATATTTGTATGTGTCTATAGACATCATTCTTCAACGCCTAACTATTTCTTAGATAAATTCTCTTTATTTTTGTCTCACGAGCATTCTGCAAATTTTGTCATCCTAGGTAACTTCGATATAGACATTTTAGTCTCTGATTCGTACCCAACTTTCATGGCTGAGCACGGGTTTTTTTTTCCTTCGTTGAAGAACCCACCAGACCATCTGCAGGCACCTGTATTGACCATGTTTTTGCTCGTTTTAGGAATTATGCTTTCGATTATCTCGCTGGAATTAACATGGATCTTAATATTACTGACCATTGTATGACGGGAATCTTCGGGAATCTTCGAAATCGAGTGGATCGATTTCACCGTCCGTAGACAAACAATTCATTACTGTTTTCTTTACAGAAGTCCAGAGTTGGGCAGTACATTAACTTGTAATGAGTTCGATGCACTGTCTGATTCCATCCAAAGAATTGTCACCCTGAATCCCAATAATGAAATCGTGATTACGGGCGATTTCAATATTCACAATTCTAGTTGGCTTCGACATTCTGGTCAGACAACACCCGAAGGAAGGTATGTTGAAATCTTTAGTGCTCTAAACAATCTGACCCAACTTGTAGACGAGCCCACACGGATACCTGACATTGCCGATCATACCGCCAACACACTGGACTTGTTTTTGACCTCCCATCCCGACAAATACACCGTCGATGTTCTATCTCCTCTAGGCTCGTCAAACCACTGTGTCATTTCGGCAAATTTTTTCGTTGGCAACCAACCTACCAAAGTTCCAATTCCCAAGAGAACTGTTTGGCGATACGAGGATGCAAATTGGGACGGCCTTAACAACTTTTTTGAAAGTTTTAACTGGTCGCTTTGCTTTCTCGACAACAGTGTAAACGCCGCTGCCGATATGATCACAAATATAATTCTTCTAGGAATGAGATCTTTTATCCCCCACAGGGTTAAGAGTATCAAACCGAAGGAGAACGTCGTGGTTTGACTTGAGCTGTAAAGAGGCAATAAATTTGAAGGAATCGAACTTTCGGTCTTACAAGGACAATCCCTCTCTAGTAAACCGAAATAAGTTCAAACAAGCCAGAAATGCCTGCAATGCTCATATCCGTCGTGTGAAATTCATGTACGATCAAAAGTTGAGGCAGAAAATACTATATTGTCCCAAAGGTAGTAAAAACTTTTGGTCTTTCGTCAAAAATGTGAAAAATTGTGCCTCATCCTCCATCCCAACGCTCGTCTGCAATGGCATTCCAGCTGTCAGTTCCCTAGACAAAGCCAATCTCCTCGCAGCACATTTTGCTGCCAGCTCCACGCTACCAGATTGCGTATTGTCTCCGCCTGTACCTGAGCGCGTTGAATGCACTATGGGACAAATTCACTTTCGCACTCGTACATTCAAAAAAGTACTTAAGGATCTCAACATTCACAAATCCGCTGGTCCAGATGGTATACCCCCGATTGTTCTGAAGAGGTGTTCTTCCACGCTGGCAAAACCATAGTGTAAGCTTTTTCATCGGTCCTACTCCTCTGGCCTCTTTCCGAGTAGATGGAATACAGCATTTGTCCAGCCCGTCCCTAAAAAAGGCGATTCTTCTTCTCCCTCTAGCTATCGTCCAATTGCACTAACTTCCCTTCTTTCTAAGGTCATGGAAACGCTGATTAACTTCCAGCTCATGAAATATCTCGAATCACGAAAACTACTTAATGACCGGCAATATGGTTTTCGTAGCAAAAGGTCCACTGGTGATCTGATGGCATATCTCACCGAAAAGTGGAACCATTCCTTGAATCTTCTTGGTGAAAGCAAGATTGTTGCGCTTGATATTTCAAAAGCATTTGACAGAGTTTGGCACCAAGCTCTTTTGTCGAAAATGCGTGCATTTGGAATCGACGAATCTCTTATTCAGTGGATTAGTAATTACCTTTCGAACCGTTCAATTCAAGTTGTTTTGGACGGCTTCAAGTCTGCAGTTCAAAAAATAAATGCTGGGGTTCCCCAGGGCTCTGTTTTGTCTCCGACTCTCTTCCTCGTTTTCATAAACGATCTCTTGTCTGCTACTACTAATCCAATTCACTCCTTTGCCGATGACAGTAACCTCAGTTTCTCATATTCGTTCTCGGTTCCTCGCCCCTGCTCTTCGGACGTAGAACTGGAACAGCAGCGTATGTCAAACTCATTAAACTCTGACCTTAACAGCATTGTATCATGGGGATATCTTAACAGAGTAGAGTTTAATACTTCTAAAACTCAATGCTGTCTTCTGTCATTGAAGCAAAACCGAAACACTCAGCCATTATCCATAAATAGCACTTGCATCCACGAAACCGAAACGCTTTCCATTCTAGGTATGTGTGTCAATAAAAACCTTAGTTGGAATGACCACATATTCGGCGTCGCCAAGAACGCTGTGAAATGCCTAGGTTTTCTCAAAAGATGTAAGAAATATTTCAGCCCTTCTGATTTGGCTATTTTATATAAGGCCTACATCCGCCCCAAGCTGGAATATAATTCCCACGTCTGGGCTGGTGCTCCAAAAACAGCATTGCACCTGCTAGACAGGATACAAAAACGGGCGATAAAACTATTTGGAGACAGAAATATTGCGCAGTCAATTGACTCATTAGAACATCGACGCAATGTCTCTTGCCTTTCACTGTTCTATCGCTTTTTCCACAAACAGTGTTCCATCGAAATAGCCAATTGCATTCCGCCCCTTAAGACTTTCAACCGTGATATTTGCCAAAGATCGAATGCACATCAGTTTACCCTCGAGCCCACTTTCGGACGTACAGTCAAGTTTAGAAGTTCCTTCATAAGCCGCTCAACGCGAATGTGGAATGTTCTCCCACGTTCAGTCTTTCCGTCACATTACAACCCGCAACTGTTCAAAACCTGGTACCTCTCCTCCTTTTCCTCTTTTTCTAATCCTTTCCGCTCGTGAGATGTGTAACATTAAAAGGGTAGCAAATCCCTTTATTCGCGAGTAAATTATAAAAAAAAAAAATCTTTATTGAAACCACTAAATGTAGTATTCCATACGATTCCTCAAGTACCACTCGAGACAAAATTAATTTTCGCGAATTGAATAATAGTCTTCGTATTGAAAACTGGGACAGTGTTTATGTCAAAAATAATGCTTCCTCAGCGTATGATATATTTCTAAGGACTTTCAGAAATTACACCGGTTTATCCACCTTTACTTTGCTCATAAAAAATTAGAGTTTCGCCTCAAACCTTGGGTAACTCAAGATCTTATCAAAAAAATTAAAACTGAAAAAAAAAATTGAGGAAAAAATGTTCAAAGCATCCTGTGAATGTTAACTTGAAAATTCGCTTTAGAAAGTTTTGCAAAAAAAGTGAATAAAGAAGTAATAATTGCAAATAGCAGGTGGGAAGCTTAGGAAAAAGTGGCAGATTGTAAATAGTATTATTAATCGTAAAAGTTGCACTAATACAGCTCCTGGCGTACTTACAAATGGTAGTATGAATATCTCGAATCCCTTAGAAGTGGCAAACGAATTCAACAAATATTTCGTTTCCATTGGTGAATCCTCTTTTTTGTAGTTTGCAGACCTCTTGTAATTGTTGCTCCATGCCCGCATTTTTAGGCGATGGCTTCAATAATAGCTTTGCCTTTGAATATATCACGGGGTTCGAAATACTTAAATCTATTAATTCTTTACCTAATTCTAATTCGCATGGTAGTGATGAAATCTCGAATTTAGTTCTAAAAAAATTTGTCCCAATGTAGTAGATATTTTGTCCTACCTTTTTAATTTTAGCATCAAGTCCGGAACTTTTCCCGCTGAACTGAAATGCGCTATAGTGATTCCATTATTTAAAAAGGATAATAAGGCGAACGCGTCCAATTATAGGCCAATTTTGCTATTGTCCTCTATCTCAAAAGAATTTAAAAAAGTAGTTAAATCAAGGATTATAGGTTTTTAATTTTTTTAGTCCCCTACAGTTTGGTTTTAGGTCTGGCCTGTCAACCGAAGATGCTCTTTTGGACTTTTGCTTTGTTTTGTATAAGGATCTAGATGACAAACTATTTTGCGCTGGCCTTTTTGTTGGCATCATAAAGGCGCTTGATATGGTCAATCATAGAATACTTCTCGATAAATTATATAGGGCGGAATTTTAAGGTTTCACTTTGAAGTGGTTTGAGTCTTATCTTGAAGATAGAACCCAACGTGTTAAAATTGGAAAAATTTTTAGTATTTTTAAAACAAACAACCTAGGAGTACACAAGTACTCGGTCCAATTTTATTCGTAAACTATATAAATTCTCTATTTGCACTACCTTTCGTGGGTAAAATAGAGGCCTTTGCCGATAAACCATGACGTCTTTTTACTAAGATAGTGGTTTGCTGCAAATAAGCTTACTGGTAGTAGCAAAACCAAACTGATGTTTTTCAGTCTTATTGATCAAGAGTGCCCTGACCCGGAAATTGTATTTCATTCTCGCATGATTGTTCTGTTAAACAGCATAATGTAGTTTCCAAAATGGTTCATCTTTAGATAGTAATGCTGATTGCAGTATTAACTGCTTCAAAATTGAAATTGTGGATAGTTTTAAATACCTTGGTGTAATTTTTGACAAAAATTTAAACTGGAATATGCACATTTCTCTCTTAAAAAAATATCTTCTAGCCTCTACTCGTGGTCTTTTTCGCCTTAGAAAATGTTGCCATTCTTCTACGATCAAAATTATTTATTATGGTTTATTCCATTCTAGATTACAGTATGGTGTCTGTTGTTGGGGCGGCGCTTTCTTAAATAAACTACAGCAATTGACGGTCATTAAAAAATCTTCTATACGTAAAATATGTAGCTCTCACCGTTTAGCTCACACTATGAACCTATTTAGGTCTTCGCAGATTCTTCCGCTGCGGCATCTATCTTATTTCAAAGTTCAGAAGGTATTTTTTATGAGAGGCTGGTATTTGGAAAGTCCGATTTCTGATTTCCGCAGCTTACGAAGCAATTCCAACTTTGTTGTAAATATTGCCGCTTTTCGCATAACAAGTAACAGAAACTTCTACTCCATTGTTTCGCGCAAACTTTTAATTCTCTACCTTTAAAAATTCGATCCATAAGAAACACCTGTGTGTTCACAAAGTTGCAAAATCATAACTTCTTGATTTTAACCATCAGCAAATCGTAGGCCTTTGCGCTGTATTGTATAAGATAAAAAACCATATAAAAAATATTTGCTCATATGATTTTTGTTAGTATAAAGTGTGCTCTTTTTATTTAATCTACTTTGTAACTTTATCATTGCTTATACTTCCTTGCTCAATAGCTTTACTTTTTTGCATATTTTATTTTTCCTTATACCTGTGCTCACCCCACACAAACTAAAAAAACACAAATTAATATAAAATATTCTAATGTGGCATCACCTCTATTTTTTTTAAATAAAGATGTCATTAACTATTCTTTATGTATTAAACTAATGAGAAAGCTATTCTTAAATTTTGTAAACTATTATAATATTTACATATTGAATAAAGAAATCTGAACTGAACCGAAAACTGAAAGGGGTTGATGCCACGCCCCTTAATTAAGGACTCTTAACTGAAAAATTCTAAATACAATTAAAGTTAATAGAAACTAAAATTTAACAGCCAAGATTTATGACGCAATTTGGAGCTGGGCGGTGGTCAATTGGGATGGGGTTGAGTGGTTACACAAAATTGGTTACAATTTTTTTTAATTTTTTTTTTATTTAATTTGGTTAATTGACATTTTTAATTGTTGTGCCAAAAATTTTCATACTTAAAAAAATCTTTACCTCAGTACTAATTTTTGGATAAACAAGTTGATTTTTGATAGGCGAAACTGGCTTGAAACATTGCAAATACTACAATTTTATTGTTGTGCCAACAATTTTCCGTTTTTGAAAATGATTGACAATGATAAAATTTTTATTTTATGAATTTCGGTGTTAAATTGAATATTTAATTTTAAAAAAATCAAAAACGAGTTCTTGCCTCAAGAAAACATTGTTGGGCCAAGAATTTTTGGTTAACAATCCTTCAAGAATCTCAAATTCTTGGGACGCCAGCGTTTTTTTTTGTGAGTGTTGGAAATAGTGAGGTTTTTAACATCAAATCACCCCTCCCCTCTGTGTAGTAAGAGGCACTATTTAGGAAAAAGTTAAAATGACGGCCAACCCAAGGTGGTCTAGTCTGACTCGACACAGGGTATCCAGGGCTCTCTGGTCATGATTCGACGGAAAACGATAGAAGGGGCTATTAAAGATGAGCAGGGACAAGTTAAGGGCATTAGTGGGAACTCTGGCAGAACACTTCCTTTTGCAAAAACACGCAAAGAGGCTTAAGCTTTCTGACACGGATATTTTCCGCTTCTGCTGTGGTCTGCATGCGGTTGAGGATATAGAGTATATTCCATATAATTATAGGACATAATTTATTCGACTTACAATTCGGACTAGAGCTATGTTCTTAATGTCTTATGGACGCCCAAAATAGTAACAAATCTCGATCATAATGTTTTTAAGACTTTTGGGGACAGGCTTTCAATCGTTATTTATCTATCCGTGTTAAATTTTTAGTTCTCTCATATACCTACGCCATTCCTGAATGACCTAAGAGTCTCTTATCAACAAAAGTAAAGCCATTTTACATTTAATTCTTTTGCCTTGCTCTAAAGATAACATGTTACATTTTTCTTTTAATCAATTAAGTTTGCCCTATATTTTTCAAAATACACATTTGGAATTTCCAATGTACCTACTGTTTTTTTACAATTTTTTCTTTTTTGTTTTTATATTTTAATTTTTTAAGCTACTTACATTGCGTTGGCATAACAGTCGTCTCATTTGCCTCAGTCTCGTTTTTATACTTTGTCATGCATTCAAGAAATAGGTGTGAGAGAAATTCTTTCAGAATCACATTCTTATATGCGTACGACATGGTGAGCTTTTGCTTTGCCTTTGTATCCTGAAACAAGAGAAATTTAAATTGTCTTGCGATTCCATCTTACTTCAATTTTGATTAAATTAAACAGATTTTCAAAATTTAATTTAAAACTTTTTGTGTTTGGTTGAAAAGTCGTGAAATCGGTTGGTGTTATTTCAGAAAACCACTGAGTAAGGGCTACAGTATGTAGGCGTATGTTACTGTCCAAAAAACTGACCGTTAAATACCCCGTCCTGTCTCACTCTTTAAATGTTAATATTATTGTTATATTTTGACGTTTATTTTCGCGTTTAGGATATAAGCGAAAGTAGGTCCTTATAATTTTTTCCATAGTTGTTTTTAACGGTCCGTCCAAAAATGGAAAAAGGACCCCTTTTGGTATCACTCCGTTGTCCGTCCGTCCGTCCGTCCGCCCGTCCGCACTTGTAACTTATGAACGGTTGGGGAAGCGTACAAAAATGAAATTAACTACACTCATAAAGTCCGTGCAAATTAAGAACGCATTCAAGGGCAATTATGTGCGCCCGTTTGCAACGTGTTTAAGGTCACAACTATTTAATTACTTCATTAAAAAAAACCGATGTTGGGCAAACATATATGTATATAGCAACCGCAGTTAAGAAAGACTTAAATCAAGTTAAAGCGTTTTTGCGGTTTTGATGTATTTTAGAAAAAAAGAAAATCGTAAAAAAAATGTTGCCCCACCACTATCTCCGATTCCCTAAGGCCAAATTATTTGAAAAAAATCACACACATCAGGAATTATTTGTAATTTTCCGGAAAATTATAAAAATTTTTGAATTTAGCAGATTCTGAAATTTAGCTCGAAGGCTTCAAAAACATTTTAAAAACTATTTTTCAAAATATTCTGGTACATTTACGGTAGATCCGATTATAATGAAATTTGGTTTGCTTATAAAATGGATGAAGACGCTTCTAAAATGTTTGAGATCTTTCAAAAATGACATTTTTTACTTAAAATTTTCTGAAATGGTTTGAAAAGTACATTAAATAAGTAAATTAGTGCAAGAGTTCGCTGTAACGAACTCCTAAATAAACTACCCTCTTTACCCTGTAACACCAAATTCAAAAGTTTTTTGGCCTGATTTTATATACTGTGTGTCAATTATTTGTACTGGCCACGCCCCAAAAAATGGGCGTGGAATTTTTTTTCGTGGTAATACTAGGGTGGACGGTGGCTAAAACTCCAAAAACTTTCAAAGATACCCAATATGCCCACTATACCAGGTATATAATAGCCGATATTGGTTATGCCCGATTTCCACGTGCTAAAAATCCACCCATTTATGAAAGACACTATGAAAACTGCCAGAAGGCACGTCATAGTAGTATATTTTTGATCTCTCATAATTCCTCTTGGCTTCAACTAAGTTAACTTAACAAGTAGTTTACGCTTACGGTTCAACCCTACATCGCATGGTCGAAGGGTCTTGTTCCCTGTAGTCGTCGCTCGTTGTTTGCCTCGTTAAGACAAATGATCCGTACATTTCCGTGTTGCAATGAACATGAAGACGAGCACTTAGCTTTCGAGCAAAGTTTGTACTTCTTTGCTCACAGTAGCTATTTCTAAATCTCTGTGAATATCACTATTCCTAGTATACCATAGAGGCATAGAGCATTCACAATTGCACTACGTGTCTTGTATTGGAGAGTCTGCAACATAGATAATGTAGCTCGGCTTGTATTAAAAAAAAATTAATTCTACTTTCGTTGCAATTATGAGGGAAGCCGTGTAAAATCGGGGACTTATGCTTAATAAAACGCATTTTTCTCTGAAAACGCCCCCTATAAATGGGCGGACATCAATGCTTTCTATGTAATAAATTTAGCAAATGGTAATATCTTTAATATTTGTCATAATTTTTTTTCGAGTTAGAACGAATTTCCCGAAAAATCAGGTTTTTCAACATTAAATTTTCGTCAAATTAAAGATTGTTAGCCACTTTTGGTCTGCTTCTAAATTTGAGTTTCTATGCCTTGTCTAACTTATCCAAAAGGCATTTGTAAATAAAATGTAAATTTGAGTTCTATCCTAGTCAATTGTGGGCGTGGCTGAAGGCCGATTATGTCAATTTTCATACCTTGTCTGTACAAAATAAGAACCTTAAACACACTCTTAGTTTCAGTTTTCTGGCTCAATTTCAAAGACCTAAAAACTTGGCACACACGGACAGACGGACACGACGGACGGACGAACATAATTTAATCAATTTATACCTGTCGGTCTCGACCATATCTTTAAAAGGTCTAAGGGTGATTATTTCACTATAAAAATAAAGTGGCAAACATACATCATGTTAGGTGTAATTTAAGCAATAAATGTACGCTAAATCTTCAAAAAAAGCCAACAGATCGCTCCGTGTATGACTTCATACTTGACGGTCTTCTTTTTTTTAAAAAAAAGAAAAGTGGATTGACAGCTCCATTTAACAAATCCACGTTTTTGGAAAATTAGCAAATTTTTGGAAAAGTAGGATGATTACAAAATGTAGAACGAAGTACTTTCTAAGCCAGTGAGGGGTTTAGAATCCGCTTACGCGAATCGGTAAGCGAGCGTATTACATACCAAATTTCAGCCTCCTACGACAACTTTAATTTTTATGCTATTAAGTAAAGTAGGCGTGTCACTTTTCACACTTGTACTGCTTTGGGATCTAGAAAGATTAGATATTAAGTATTAAGTTCCTAGCTCAAAATTTAAGGCCTTAAAACTACCGTCACACGGTCGGACGAAAGGGCATGGCTCATTCGACATACAATTCGGTCTCGATCATAGGCCCTTAAGTTTTTGAGGGCTACGGCGATTGTTTCTCTATGTTACAAGCTATGAATCGAACTAAAGTTCCTGGATGGGGTACAAAATTATTAAATAAAATGCATTTGCAAAATAACCTTTGGAATCGATACCATGGCCGCCAGAGGACTTAATGCTTCTTTCGTATATCTAATTATAAAGAAATGCTATATGTCAAACTTCATCCTTAAATAACGTACAGTTTTGAAAGTTTCACAGTTACACTGATTATGGGCGTAGGATTGCGCATAAAAAGCCATTCTTGCTGTGTTCATGATGTAAATTAAAACTTTTATTTGACCACAACCACTTGCAGCAAAAAAATAAAATGTTAAAATAGAATTGCACACGGTACATATACGACAGACTATTTCACATAAAAAGAGTCCTTTCGATGAGTAAGTGTTGTTGAATAGGATTTAAGCTGAAAGGATTGGATTGAAAACAACTTGGGATAGATCCCTTAAGGGTCTACTCAGTTGTAAAATGTGGTTGCGAATCTAATTTTGTGTTCAATATGTTTATTCAAGCGGCTCATTGATGGCTACAGATTTGTCAACTTCAATGACGCTCACTTATTTCTTCAATGTCCAATGAAAAGTTCGACAGAATTTCGAAGGGCATTTCGTCCTTCGAAAGTGTTTTCATAAAGTGATTTGGTTTGAGATTCATTGCGTTAATGGTGAAGATATTGAGGAAGTTTGGGCCGGATATCTATTTTTGGCAGCTCACGACCTATGATAACATTCCGATGGATGAAATAGTGTATTTCCATCGTTGCGTTGGCCGGAATAATTTTTTTTTATCACAGCAAACTGCTGTCAATGATTTTTTCGTCGTGGTCGCATTTTCCTTTTATTTATTTTAAGTTTAGTAGCATCTATTTTTCGTCCAATAAATAAAAAGCAAATTTTTCCTGACAATGTTATGGTAGGACTGTAAACATTTGACATAACTTTACCCGGTGTTTAATTAAGAAACTTACTTCTGATGGTTACAACACTCAACAAAAAAAAGTTGTAACAAGAATTTTATACTTTGGCCCAGCAATTTTCGTAGGTTAAATTGAACCCAAAAACTTTCAATTGTTAGTTTAAGAACGAAAGTGTTAACTTAGAACAAGAACTTATATTCTTGATTCAAATATTAAAAATCTCAGAACAGAAATATAAACTGTTGCCTATATGAAACGCATCGTAGGTGTTGTAAAGATTTTAAGACTTATTCCTGTTGCAAGACTTATCGTTGCCAGTATTTATTGCTTACAGAACAAATCTTCGGGAAAAAGAAAAAAAAAACACTGCCCCGGCTGAGATTCGAACCCGGGTCAGCTGTCTGATAGTCAAGTTGCACTCCACTAGGCTAAATCGTTGCGAAGGAAAACTGTGCAAAAGCGCCATGTTAAATAACAACATTTAAAAAAAAAGTTTAAAGAAAGTATTGCTAAACGTGTAATATTGTTGGTTACATACGAACCCTCTTTTATGTCGATTTTTATACCCGACCCAGGATATATTCATTTTAATGCATAGTTTGTAACACGGTGAAATAACAATCGTAGAATCCTTAGACCTTTTAGAGATATAATCGAGACCGGCAGGTGAGATTAAGCCATGTCCGTCCCCCGTCCGTCAGTCTGTATATGAGAAGGTTTTAGGTCTTCAAAATTAAACAAGAGAGCTGAAACTTAGTAGGAACACGGGTTGGTTTTTCTGTTGCACAGACAAGGTGTGAAAATCGTCAATCCGCCAACGGCCACGCCCACTATTGGCTTCAATGTGAACAACTTCTATTTCACATTTTCTTTTAAAAATGCCTAGTGGTCAACGCCTTTTAGACGATTCGTAGGAACTCAAATTTTGGTACTGAGCAATATTGGCCCAAGACCCCTAACAAGGCTAAAAATTGGACCACCCACAATATCCCACAATATCGACCATGATCACTTTTAACATGTTAGATCTTTAAAAACCCGATTTCTCGGCAAGTTCACTCCAAGTCGAAAAAAATTATGTTTCAAATATTAAATATATTATACCATTTGCTCTAAGTTTGCTCAATACAAAAATTTGAGCTCCGCCTACTTTTAAGGGGCGTTTTTAGGAAAAAACAGCTTTGTCTGTACAAAAAAAGAGCCAAGATAAACTTCACACATACGGACAGACGGACGGACGGACGGACATGGCTTAATCGGCCTAACCTGTCGGTCTCGATCATATCTCTAAAAGGTCTTAAGGGTCTACGGTGATTGTTTCACTGCGTTAAAATTAATATACCCTGGGTCGGGTATAATAATTATTATTAAACAAGTGGGAAAGTGCAACAGTGGGTATGCAAAAGCTTCAATCCATCTACGACGGATTGCAAAATACCCGACCATACCAAAAAGAAAACTGCCACGCCTCCAAAAAGTGGGCGGGATATAAAAATATAACTGTTGAATGCCTTATATTGGGTGGTTGCATACATTTCGGCCTAAGACTCCGCCTTTTTAACTAAAAAAATCAATTTTTTAACGCCACGCCAACAAAAGTGGGCGGAAGCACATACAATATATACATAAAAGTATATGTATATATTGTAGAAAATGCTATATCTAAATATCTACAGCTTTTGTAACATATTTTTTGTCAAATTTCATATATATTTATTGAAAGCAGTCATTTTAAGCTAAAATCCCTTAAAAAGTGTGCGTGGTCAATGAAAAAGCTAAAATTTTTTGGCTACCTTAAAGACAATTATAAGGCAATGTTACGTACCAAAAATGAATGCGCTAGCGCCATTGTAACATAGAGATGGTCGCACATACAGGCCTGTAGTGGGCGTGTCTGTGGGCGGATTCAGCTTATTTTCAAACTTGATCTGAAAAACTGGACTTCCAACCAACCCACAAAATTTCAGCTCTCTACCTTAAAATTTAAGGCCTAAAAGTTGTTAACATACGGACGGACGGACGGACATGGCTTAATCGATTCTCCTGTCGGTCCCATTCATATCTGTAAAAGGTCTTAGGGGTCTACGGTAATTATTTCACTGCGTTACGAACTATACATCAAACTTAATATACCCTGGATCGGGTATAAAAATCAAAAACGAGTTCTTGCTTCAAAGAAAACATTGTTGGGCCAAGAATTTTTAGTTCACAATCCTTCAAGAAGCCAAAGTTCTTGCGACAACAACGTTTTGTTTTCGAGTGAAGCATTTCAAGCCTACCCCCTTCGGGTAGGGGTTAGACTATACCCGAGGTAAGGCATGCCTGTCGTAAGAGGCGACTAAAATCCACCCTCCGTATGCCGAGCGCGTAGCGCATACAAACTATGCAATGGACAAAACAAAAGATAATATTACCCTAGGTGACAATCCAGTTTCACTGGCAAATCCACCCTCTTCGGAGGTAGGCTCTACGGATTAATCCCTTAGAGGATTATAAATCCCTTTTTGAAACGGTCAAGGGTACCTCGATCTCCACCAGCTGGATCGAAGGTCTCCGGGAAAGGAAGTACACCGGTTTATCAGGACTCAGCGAAAATTAAATGCTTTGAAGGGGAAAACAACGAACTCCGTGCTAAGCTTAATGAAATGGAACGCCTCTACCACGAGCTTAAAACCGAAGTAGATTCGTTATGTAAGGAAAACTAATTCTAAGGAACCCCCGTGGTGCTATAGAATGCGAGGAAACGCCGTACCGTCAATCTGAATACCAGACGGACAAGGAAGAGCTTGCACGCGAAACGAATCCGGTCTTTCGGAAAAGGCTAACCAAGAAACGGAAGGCTGGTTCTTCACCCAAAGTAGAAACTGTGCAGCAAAAAGAAGGAGAGCCAGTCGTATAAAAAAAAGCGACAGGAATACCACAAGAAAAAACTCGCCGACCACCTGCAATAAATTTCGTTTGGATCGCGGACTACGGAAAGTTGCGAAACATCCTTAAAAATACTCTACTCAAGGCTTTAAAATTCTTTTTCGTTCGCGAGCACCCCCGAATAAAACCATCTTGAACCACCTTTCTAACAAACTGAAGCACGAACTTCAAGATTTTAAAAGTCGCGAGACTACTGCTTACCTCGAAAGTTTGACTGCCGATAAAGGTTCGAACTACTCTCTTTGGAAAGCAGTCAAGTCGCGCACACTCCGCGCCAATAAGAAAAGCCAACGGCGAATGGGCAAGGGAAGACAAAGAAAAAGCGGATTTATTTGCCTAGAAGAAACATTCAAACCGTTTGACGGGGAACTGTTGGTCGAGGAGCTCAATCCTTATGCGGATTGACATAATTATAGAATAAAAACCGTGTCAATGGCTGAACTTCGTCAAAGGATAAATAATCTGAAAAACAATAAAGCCCCCCGCTACGACTTAATTACTAGCGAAATCCTAAAGGAGCTACCAAAAAAAGCTTTGGTCAAGCTACTCTATATCATTAACGCATCCATGAGAATTTTATACGTTCCAAGGCAATGGAAAGTGGCCGAGGTCACAATGGTTCCGAAACCAGGAAAATGTCCAACGACAAAAAGTCATACGGACCTTTACTGCCGATAATATCTAAGGTATTCGAGAAACTGTTGCTTAAAAGGTCGTAACCAATCATTGAAGAAAGACGATTGATTTCGGATCACCAATTCGGATTTTGAAAAAAGCATTCAACAATCGACAGGCCTATCGAATAACAAACGAAATCGAAAAAGGTCTGGAAGCGAAAAAGATATGTACTAGCGCTTTCCTCGACGTATAGCAAGCCTTCGGTTAAGAGGCTTATTGGAAGATTGGCTTATCGGAAGATTTTCGTAACTAAGCGTATATAACAAACTGCTTTTGTATAAGCAAGTGCTAAAACCATCTTGGACGTGCGGTATACAACTCTGGGGTTGTACTAAACCAAGCAATAGAAACTTTTAGAAACTTTTCAGCAATATCAACAATGTTTTTGTCTAGAACATATATGTCTACGTATTATTCGAGTGTTGCGTGCGCGCCAATTTACAACTATTATATATCCTAAAATCATTTAAACTAAAATCATGACTTTTGAGTAGAATAGCCCAAAGCTTTTACTGGATCGAATTCTTGAAAATATTTACTTCAAAAGATTTTATAAATTTGCTCTAGTTTTCAGATATTATTTCTTCAAATCTTTCTTTAAATATTTATTTAAAGCATTTGGTGTTAAATTTTCAAAGTCAGTTACATATGTATTGGACTCTTGATGGAATTACCAAAATCGTAAGTTCTAAATGGATTGACTGGAAGATTTTGTTATTCTTTATAATATATACGAAAATAGTTAGCGTATATATACGAAAATATACGAAAATAGTTAGCTAAAAATTCAAGCGAACATTAATTTAATTTTTTAATAAAATATATGTTTTAATGTTGCAATTTTCACATATTGAAAGTATGTATTTTAGCTTGCACTTGGCCTTTTTGCACTTAAGAAAAGTACAAAAACCAACTTGACATTCTGACTTTCCTCTTAAGCTTGTTCTGCCTCCCGTTGCTAATTGTTCACGTTGGTCTTATTACGCTTTGACCAGTGAGTAAGTGCTTCAGTGTGTAAGCAGAAATTAGTGTCCGCAAAACGGACCGTTGAATACCCCATACTATCCCACATTGTAAAATGCTGTTGTTTTTGTTATTTTTTGACATTTTATAAGGACTGCAAACTTCGGAAAGGGTCCAACCGCCCCTTGTTACAAACTATAAATATGTACACAGATATTTCCGAGTTACGTTTAATTGTACGTAAAAATTCAATTTCTTAGTTCAAATTCAACATTTTTGGAAAATCGACCCCTAAATGAGAGGCTAAACTTTGTCTAAGGGCAATCTTAAATCAAGCCCCGTTTACCTTATAAGCTAATTTTTTTGTTTTATTCTTTTCTAAATAAGGCTTAAGGCCAGTCGAAATTACGTTTTTCAAAAAAAAATTTGTTTTTATTTCAATTCTGCCTCTAAATGTGGGAGTGGCCCAAAGTCTTGTGTGAACAAAATGTAGAACTTTTACCCGATAATATATTAAGTAAAATTTTTTTGATTTGAAAAAAAAAAATTGAATAAAATGCATTTGAAAAATAACCCTTTAAATCGATTAAAAATTGTAGCCTGAGTTCAGAGATCGTGCTGGCTGAAGTAATGTTGACCATTTGCTTGAAATGGCTTGAGTAGGCTGGAATCCAATAGGGTTATTAAGCTGGGGTACCTACTTACTGTTTGTAGAAAAAGCGATAAAACATTGTCATGCAAGGAACAGCTGGTGGATGTTTTAGTGAGCCAACTGTCCCCTCTATATTTCTATTACCAATAAATCCTAAAGCCCCCTTTTGAAGCCTAGGGCTAGAAGGTGCAGTTTTTGCAGAAGTTCTTAGAGTTGGGAGTTGGATTCCAGCAATTATGTTGAATTTCAAAAAAACTGTATTTGTTTTTTGCTTTTGATATAAATTAAATGGAATTTACAAACAAATGGTTAAATGAACCTTAGTAACCATTTTGCTATGGAAATATTGTCGATTGTAGAAAGTAGCCGGAAATGCAAATAATGTCGATTTGACCTAATTACGTTCTACTTTATTTTATGGCACTTATCGGGCCAACTTGTAAATCGCATTAAAAGTAAGATTAACCCTACACATTTTTACCGTAAAATAAGCACCTATGTATTTTTTTAAAGATAGCAGAACCACGATTTAATGGTGGAATTACACAATTCTCATTCCCATTGTGATAAAAGTGAATCACCGAAACTAAATAATATTTTAATCATAAGATCATTGTCTTTAGCCCCTGTTTATTGACTAGTGTGTCTCGCAAAATAATAACATAATTGATTATCATTTTACCCCATGACCACGCATGCGCCAAAGTCAGCTGAAATAGCCAGAAATAAAAATGAAATTTAGAATGCTTATATCCGAATGAGTCTTAAATACTTGCAACCCTTTGCTTATGTACTTGCAGGCTCGTGGTATCTCAACTTTAAATTTGAATACCCTATTAAAAACTTGTACCCATTTGCCATTATACGTAAACCTTGACCATGTAGTTGTAGTAGGTGTGTTTTTTAAAATATTTTTGTACCCGATCATTAGCAGTAACGCTGCCCAAAAAGCATCAAATACAGAATGTAAGTTCAAAAATCAGCTTATTTAAATAGGTTGGAAAATTCCAGATCCCAATCTTTTAACATAAAGTTAATAAGTAACCCAACTAAGGCACTCAAAAGAATCTATATACAACAGGGCCGGCCCAACCCGGATCACACAAATTCTTTAAAATGTGGAAAATGAAATTATTAGGCATTTAAACGTGTAAGATACCTTTTAGCTCATAGTAGACTGTTTTATGTACAGGTAAGTGTACGATGCTTTTGCTCTGCCATAAGGTATCCACGCACTATGTAAATATGATTACAAAGCAAGCAGAACAAAAAGGGAGATCCTGACATGAGTAGGTAAGCAACCAGAGAAAAGGAAAATTGTGAAAAACGACCCGGCCACTGGCGGTTTCAACATGTTAACTTATCTCAGTTGCTGTGAAGCACACAGAAAAGATTTAAAAAATGCACTCAGGCGTATTTAATTGAAATGGGAGATGTAAAAAGGTGCCGTCAACCATCGTCTCCATAGAGTAGGACCACAGAAACACTGTCTGCTGTACCTGTAACCGTGTGCGTATAGTCTGTAGGCGTTGGTTACACGGATTCACCAGCAACATTCTATGGCCACTATAAAACATTTAAAACTGAATTTCCGTTCATAAATTGAAAAAACACAAAGCATAAATGGCCTAACGCTAACTGGTTTTTATAATAATTTTACCTACGTTATTAAGATGCGAACACTCTTACAATCTTATAAGTAGGTAGTTGCTTCTATTATCTTTTATAATTTTAATTCAATTGAAGAGGACTGGTATTGGTATTGATAGCGAAGTGCCTACTTATTAGTGTCAGTCATTGATAATGTATCGGGACACGCGCCTAAGCAGAGCAAAGTTCGTCCTGTTTACCTCGGAATAATCGATTTTTCTTCTTCAAACAGAAATAGACGACCAACTAATGAGTGAATCATTAGCTCTGTGCAGTATCGGAAAGGACCCCCTGCAGAGTGAGTGTGTTACCCCGTTGGAGGTGGTGCCGACATTCACGGGCTTGCGAAAAAAAAACTCAATTATTTAAGTTTGCTATATAGTATTTATCAAATTTCGGAGTAATCTTTGAATATTTCTGATTTTTATATTAGGTTAGGGGGGATCTGTTTTCGATAATAACTATCAGATATTTTACTAAAAAATCGCTGACGCATCTAGCATGTCATATATTATATTTCTATATATGTAGATTACAATCTCGGACTTTTGAATCCCGTTATCATGATATTTCAAAAATGTATTGAAAGGTATTCAAAATTAAAATTGAATTGTTTGCCTAAACAAAAATATTTTTATCAGTATGAATATGCAGGTGAAGTCTTACTCAACCTAAAAACAAGTGAGTAAGTGCTACAGTGTATACGCAGAAGTTACAGTCAGTCAAACGGAGCGTTGAATACCCCATCCTATCCCACATTGTAAAATGCTGGTGTTTTAGTCCTATTTTGACATTTTATAATTAATGCAAACTTCGAAAAGGGGCGTGGCCCAACCGCCCCTTATAACAAACTATCAATATTAACACAGATATTTCCAAGTTACGTAAGAATTAAGAATTTATTACGTAAGAATACATTTTTAAATGTACGTAAGAATAATTTTTTTGTTTCAAATTCAATATTTTTGAAAAATCCTCATCTCAAAAATTCATCTCAATCCGTCAACGGCCATACCCACTGGCTTCAATGTGAGATAACTTGGTCAAGTTAGACAAGACCAAGGAACTTAAATATTGGTACTGAACAATATTGGCCAAAGACCTTTAACAAGGCAATAATTGGACTGCCCACAATATCGACCATGCCCACTTTGGAAAGTTCACTTCAAATCGAAAACAAATTCTATGACAAATATTAAAGATATTACGTTTTGCTAAATTTGTTTCCCACAAAATTTTGAGCTCCGCCCACTTTTTAGGGGCGTTTTAAAGAAAAAACGGTTTTGTATGAAATAATTTTTGGTTTTAACGCATTTTGTCATTACTCTAAGGAAATAAGATTTAACTGATTTTAATTTTTAGCCCATGCCCATTTTTAGGGGCTTGGCCTTTATAGAAAATATATGAATTCGGTTCAAAAACTTTAAGATTTAGGTGTTTCTTCAGTTCTTCTTCAAATGCGGGCGTGGCCCAAAGTCTTGTACAAACAAACAGAGTGTTTTCTACATAAAATATTAAGTGAATTTTTTTCAATGTGGAGCAAAATTATTGGCATTTGGAAATTTACCCTTAAAATAGATACCATGCCTACTGGAGGAGGTTTACCAATTAAATTTTTCTCTTTGGTGTCTTTCATTCATTAGGAGTTGCTAAATGTCAAATTTGGCAATTTTAAGACGTCTTAAAGTTTTGAAATCTCTGGAGGTAGTTGCACAGTTAGACCGATTTTGAGCGTGTCTTTGGGCAGATTTCAAAAATTTTAAAAATACTTGTACTGCTTCAACTCCCTAGCTTAAAATTTAAGGCCTAAAAACATGTGACATACTCGATTCAGAATTCGGTCTCGATCATTATGTCCTTAAGGTCTTGGGTGTCTACAATTATTGATGGGGTAAAACATCAGACCAAGACTACCAGTTTTCTGTTTAATTATAGTTTTAATTTTGACGGTAAGACATTCAAAGAGTATTTTGGCACTTAAGAAAGGTTTTATAGCCAGAAAGAAAACGTTTTATAGCCAGAAAGAATAAACAGACAGGTATCGAATTTTCAAAATAAAATTGAGTGTTTTTTTATGAAAATATGTCAGTAACAGAAAAGAAAACAAAAATTTACCAACAGATATTTAGCATTTTTAATTTATTTATATAATAAAACACTTAGTGCGTAAGTATGTCACACTCACCCAGAAATGATATGGCTTGGTAGCTCACTCGAGAGTGTTACCCCCGCCCCCGCCCCCGCACTCCACGCGTCGCTAACTGGCTTGAGTTCAAATCCCTTAAGGGGAAATTTTTTTTCAATATTTTTTACCCCACCCAGGGTAAAATATAAAATTAATTATAATATCACTAATATTACATTAATTATAATATTATTAATATTAGTAATATTAATTATCTTTAATAGTAGAGCCTTAAGGGTCTACGGTGAATATTGATTAATAAAATAACTACCGTAGACCCTTAAAACTTTTTTGAGATATGGTCGAGGCCGACAGGTGAATTGGTTCAGCCATATCCGTCCGTCTGCGTGTGAAGGTTTAAGGTGAGCTAAATTTTGAAGCACGGCTTGATTCATGATTAGTGGGCGTGGCATCTATTTTAAGGGTAAATTTTCAAATTCAGTTTACTCAATATTTTTGCTCAAAATTGAAAAAAGTTTGCTTAATATTTTATGTAGAAAACGCTTAGTTCCACATTTTGTTTGTATAGGACTTTGGGCCACGCGAGAAAAGCCACGAAGAAAAACCTAAAATTTTCCTGAAAAACTTAATTTCGACTGGCCTTGAGCCCAATTTTAGAAAGCATGAAGCAAAAAAAGTAGCAGGTTAGGTAAACGAGAGTTTTTTAGCAACGCCTCTTTTAAGGGTTAATTTTACAAAAAAATATTGAATATGAACGAAAAAATTGCATTTTTACGTAAATTTAAGTGTAACTTGGATATATCTGTGGTTTCTTATTAGGGGCGATTGGACCACGCCCCTTTTCGAAGTTTGCATTACTTATAAAATGTCAAAAAATAAATATATCATTAGCATTTTACAATGTGGGATAGGATGGGGTATTCAACGGTCCGTTTAACGGACTGTTACTTCTGCGTACACACTGTTGCACTTACACACTGCTTTGGGATTGAAAAAGTATTGTATGCCAAATATTAAAGATATTTTCATTCTCTAAGTAGGGCCCGCATTTAGGTGGCGTTTTTGGGAAAAGCTGTTTTATTGCTTGAATAATCGATTTTAACACTATTCCTCACGGTCCTAAAGAAATAAGTTTAAAATATTTCCTTCTTAGCACACGCCCACTTTTTAGGGCATGGCACACATACATCATTGACTTCAAATGAATGAATTCAGCCCAAAAAACTCTAAGATTTAGTGTTGCTGAGTAAATTGGGTCGGGTATTTGCAAGTTTGTTACAGAGGAACTCTTGTACTTACTCACTTGTTTGATTTAATGTATATTTATGACATTGTTCCTGTGGCACGACTTCTTTAGCAGTATTTAATATACTAATACGTGTTTTAATTCTGGAAAATACCAGAGTGTGCGGGTTTATAAAATGTTGACACTTGCATAACTTTTAAAGTTTTGACTTTGTAAGTAATATATTGTATAAGTAAATATTATATGTATAATAATATATGTAAGGACATAAAGTTACCTTATTATAAGTATATATAATTAAATTTATAATATATGTTAGTTACATAATATAAATCTAAACTCATAAAATGATACTATTGTATATTTCAGACGCCAAAGAGCTCACGTACAAATTTCAGCTCCCTACCCCCAGCTCAAAACTGAAAACCTTAGCATCGGACATGTCTCTTCGACTCAGAATTTGGTTAATATGCATCATATGCCCGGTTTATCCTTATTATTTCTCGAGGCGATTATGTAACATACACTTTAACCTGTAACAGACTTAATATACGTACTCAATTTCTGTAGAAAAGAAAAGCTACAAAATTAGTCCTAAGAAATGCTAGTAGTTCCATTAATTTTGGAAGCAGTTTGAAGAAGTTCTTTAAAAATTATTTCGAAAACGAAATGTAAGGTGCCTAGCTGAAAACTAACCCCCTTAAAATATATGGCATAAACATGGACGGACATGTCTACTGACACACACTATTAGGTCTCGATAATTTGCACACAAACTGTTGGGGTTCTACCATACTATTATTATTTGTATTTTACAGCGTTAAAAACTACTAAAAAATTACTGTACTCCCTATGCTATGAACCTGTTTATTTGCATTATTTGTGTCATTAACATAAGCTTTAAATGTGACACTTTTTTCATGCCTGTATTTGATTTTCTCGCGAGACTATTATATCCTGAAAACTTGGAAAATATTTGAATAACTTCAATTTGTCTTTTATCTTTTTGTCAAATCAGTTTTCAATTTATGGTTATTTCTACAACTACAACTCACACGTTATGTTACATTATTTCCTGGAAAATTTCCTGGATATGATTTGAAAACTTTAATTTGCATGGTAGTCGCCGGAAGAAAAGTAATATACATAATGCGAAGTAAAGTGAAAGATAACCTCTAGGGCACTCCATTTCCCTCGTTCAAGTAAATTTAGGTTGGTCCTTGATGCTAAGACGGCTATTTTTATGGTACGTGATGGAGAATTTTCTTAAAGCCAACAAAGTTAGAAGAACACGATCAAAAACAATCTTTATAAGAAGCAAAACAAATTTACGAGTTTAGAAAGCGAACTGGAAAATGTGTCACGAAAAGGAGGACTAAATATATGTACCTATACCTTAATTCAAATATCCTTGCCTGTTACCGCAGGTATTTAGTGACACAAATGATTTTCCCATGTGATAGAAAATTAAGACGGCAAACTTCAAAGACTGTGTTATTTTCTTTGAGCACTTTGAAATAAACATGTGAACATAGATATGTTACGGAATTAGGCGGAACGCAAGCTGAAAAATATTACGTTCACAACAATAAATTTCAATTATGGTCCTTAAAAAGAAACACAAAATTTGGTTTGAGTTTATGTAATATACGTTTTATTTATAGTATGTAGGTACTTATTCACCTAAGGTGGGGTTACAGCGGCGTGGACCTGAGCCTCAGTAACCAAGCTTCGCAAGCGAGCTCTGTCCCCTGTTTTGCATTGCAAGCGAAGTTGGCTGAGGTCCCCTTCCACATGCGTGCCTACCTGAGTTTCCGAGCTCCTATAGTTTGCCGTCATTGCGGCCTGGACTCGGTTGAATTTCCGAGCCGCGGCATTGGTGTCGTGTCCATCGGCTCTAGATGACCCAGCCATTGAAGTTGTAGTTTTTTGACTCTTCTGGTCTAGGACGGTGTCGCTATAGAGTTCGATGTTATATTTCCTTCTCTACTCTCAAGTCTCCCAATTGACTTCTTAGCCTTAGAAACAGCGATTTGCAAGAGATAGTGTTCTTTATATGATTTCAGTGTTTTTGCCTGGATTTATGGCGGGACCCAGGTGGACAAAGTACCTTACTACCTCAAATTAATAGCTGTAAATGGTGATGTTTTGTCCAAGACGTCGGTATTGGCTATCGTTTCTTGACGACAGCATATACTTGGTTTTGCCCTCGGTGACTGCTATATTCGCCGCTTTGATTCCAATACTTAAGAAGGCTTTACTGGCACCATACTGTATTGTGTTCTTCCGATTATGTCAAGGTTGTCTGGGTATTCGAGTAATAATTGTACGGATTTTTGAGAGAGAGTTTTGGAGAATTCTCTCAAGTATGATTTTAAAATAGTAACGCCCGTTGCCTTGTCTAGAACCTTTTTTGACGTCAAAGAATCGGGGAGGTCTTTACTGACCTTGACGAAAAAGCATGAGTTTTCTATCGTCATCCTGCTCAAACTGACGTGTTGGCGAGACGAGCTGGCGCATGCGTCAGCTTATCGCCAGTGGATTTAAAGAGTTCGCCTGCTAGGCCGCATCCATCCTTGCACATGCACTTTTGTTTGTACTTTGTCACTTCGATGTTGCAGTTAATTTTGAGATATTATTTTCACTTGTTCAGATCGGGTGGCGGAAATCGTTCATATAAGCTTCGTTAGCAACTTCTTCGCCTGGGTTGAATGGTTCATTCTGCCTGACAGTGGGATTCGGTTCGACGTCGCCGTTAAACAGCCTGCAGAAATGATTTCAGATCCTCAGTGCCAACTGCGATTCTACTTACAATGTTCCCTTGATGGTCCTTACAGGCCTCGGTTCGAATTGTGTACCCTTGGCAGGACCTTTTGATCTTTTAATAGAACTTTCGAATCCCATTCCTATTTTCGCGTCTCTCAACCTCTTCATCCACGTGCTTCTCGTGCTCTCTTTTTCCTTCGGAGAAGCGTCCTCTACTTGTAGAGCTCGTGAGCAGCTCAAGTCCTGTGCAAGGCCGCATATGGATGTGCTTGCGGCTCATGCATATGCGACTAGCTGCGTGTACTTGCCGGCATTCATCGTAAAACCACAGATTTCGTTGTGGTGACCGTGTGAAAACCAGCACTTCAGAGGCGGCATCTCAGATGGGATTTTGGAAATATTGATACTGGCTATCAACACCTGATGCGGGATGCATAGGATTTCGTAGAAGGTTTTGAGAGACTTGGTTTGAATAGGACCTTGCGATCTTTTGCGATCTGACATCAGACTTCACAGCATTTTCATTTCTTGGTATTGGTGAAAACAACCGCAGCTGCACCTTGGTTATAACGAGGTAGTGATCCAAGTCAATGTTGGCCCCTCGGAAATCATGGACGCCTATGAAGGTGGAGGAGTGCCTTGAATCGATTGCATCATATTCAATCTGGTCCATGGTTTATTGATCGTGAAATCTCCATATAGCTTTTTGGATGTTGAGATTTGGGAAATTTGTACTAGCTACCACAACGTGCCGGCCTCAGCAAAGTCGGTCAGCCTGAATCTGTTATCAGAGGGTGTGTCCTATGTCGGATGCCCTGTGTTGTCTAAAAATGCCCTCCCTTCCTTTTTGCTAAGTGTGCCTCCAACAACGAAACCACATCCAAAGAAGTGCTGATTTTAATGCCGGTAGCAGCCGCCGTAGTAAGAGTTGCAGTTTTTCACCTGGATGATATCTGCATTGCAGTCGTTAAGGACTTCCGCTAATTGCGCAACTGCACGTGATCGGTTAAGGGGTCTGTTAAGTAACCTGACATTCAATGTTTAGGTCCTTAGCTCGTTGTCCTTCTCTCGATTGCATTGGTCGTCAATAGTTAATTTGTCCGATTCTACGAGGCGTTGATGGTTTCGTAACTAAAACAATCTTTAATGACAAAAAGGTCACCCCGAGATCCGGGTAAGGTAAGGATTCAGAGCTTAGTACAGGCCTGAGCTCCGAATACCTCGTAATGGCCCATATAAGGTGCTCACTAAGTATTTCGGCCTGATTGGGACTCTGAACGCCACCGTATACTTTATCTGGAGAGCTCCTCCGCTGCCGTTCGGATGCAAGGAGAAGTGCCCCAGAGGAAAATACTCCTGCCCCCTCTCTCGACTGCTACCTACGACAACATTTCACAGGGGTTGGAACTCAATCTCCAGTTGAGGTAATATAGGCACCCGGTGTTAAACACGCAGAGGTAAGAGTAAGAGTAGGTAAGAGAGGTAAGAGTAAGAGAGAGATAGACAGAGGTAAGTTTAGAAAATTTTGAATTCCTAATCCTTTCTGAGATTTGTTTTGTATAGAAGTGATCTACTGTCAACTTAAAAAAAGTTAGACCAAATCGGATGAGGTTAGATATGTCCTTTACTCTTTGAGTAAATTTGAGATTTGAGTTCATGAACTCATTTACGGACTAAGAAGTCTCGCTGATTGGCTGAGCATATAAAATCAATATTTTCTCAATTGACATTGCTTGAAGTGTTTCTTTTAAGCTTTTTACACCATGGAGCTAAAACAAAATATGTGTACTTGACCTAGGTACTTTTACACCAATCCGTCTGTCGAAACATGGAAAACAAATTGCCCTTACGCCTAGGACGTATACTAAACTTGGTAGGCATATGAAGTGGTCATGTAAGGAGTCTGTATGAGAAACGCTGCTAGAGAAATGCCCATTTTTTGCTAAGAAGAAAATGGGTCTTGGAATAGCTGCGTATTCATCAAATCTACCGGGTCGCCATTATAAAAACGATCTTAGTTTAACGCCTCCAAAATACTCCTCGTTCAATTTGGTGTGTGAGGGGGGATAAGGTCTGGACAATAATTTCAAAATAGATGGACAAATTTCTTCATATACGTAATAATTTTGATCAGTTTCATATAGTGAAGAATACATGCTTTAGATTTCGCCACCTTCCTTCAAAATTAATAAAATTGATTCATCTAAACAAGAAAGAATAATATGATCACTAGGAGTAATTTGGGCTGATATAGGTTTAGGTAAATAATGTATTGAAGAGCGAAAATCAATTTCCTACAATTTTAGTATAATAATAGAAAAGTCTGGAGAATTACAACTGTTGAGTATGGAGAACAGCTTTGATTTCTTTTCCAATTTCTATTCCTTTTTAATTATGAAAACTAGTTAAAAAAGCCTGTCATACGATAGAAACAATGTACCTACCTACACATAGATTAAATAAAAAAAACATTGCCTCTGACAGGATTTGAAGAGGAGCCAGAGAGAGCGGCGTGCGGGGGTAACCCGCTCACAACAGGGAGCCACCAGCTACATCATTTGGACTTGTCATTTTCTGGTTGTGTGTTGTGTTAGTGCTTTTTAATATAGGAGATGAGAGATGACTTATCCTTTCCTTTTTTCGATTTGAACAATTTTATTGACGGAATTAACCCTTTGTTCAAAGCCTGTCTTTGGGTTGACCCCAGATTAATTTTATAGCGGGAGTATCAAATACTGCTTTACTCTAGCCTAACTCAAACTGCCTCTTAACGAAATAAGTCCCAATAAAAGTGCACGATTTTAGTACATTTTGTACACGATTGTACACGATTGTACACGATTTTAGTACAAAGTTGTATGTTGTTATATGCATCCAAAACTAATCCGCTTAGAACATCTGAACCCACATCCCACACAACACTGTTCAAATACGATTCGAAATTATTTTTAATCATCCTAACCGTTAATATTGTGGTTTATTCACACCTTAATCTCGCTTCTGCTTTAGCGATGTGAAATTTACCAGCCACAATCTGCTGACATTCGAGATGCTACTTTATCGTTCGTTAACAGAACTGATGTGAGATAATTATTCAAAAAGTTGATGTTGCCTTCAATTTTAGGTTATCATTTCCCATTCACCACAGAATTTCAAAATCCCCTTTTAAATGGTTGCATAACAGAGACTTTTATGTAAGTACTTCCCGTTTGTTTGCCAACTTTTACAAGCACATAAATTTGATTTGACAAAGTTTTAGATGAAAACGTGCTTAAAGGTTTAAAGTGTGAAACTGGAGTATCAAAGTATCGTACGAAATCAAATTACTACGCCTGTGACCATGCCCTTCAAACTTAAGCCCGTATTTTCCATACGTTCCTGATTTGAGGCAGTATAATGCGTTTTCAGTGGGTATACGGTATGTAAGAGAAGAACGTGAACGCTCAACACAATACGTATCCCAATGGAAATAGGACAAAAAAAATTCCTTTTCTATCTATCCACTTCTTGTGGAAAAAATGTGTAAAGGGATGCCAAGTCGAATGATGTTATTTTATTCTTGTTTGTGCCAAAAGAGTGACTAGACCAACCTTTGCGAATAGAAGAAGTTTTCTTCAAACAACGTTTTGATTAGATTATTTCAGTAAAACGTATGAGTTTTATGTATTTTACATCTCCGCGTTGAATAAATTGAAATCTGTAGAGAAAACGTGTCCTTTTCGTATTTAAATTATGTTCGTGTGGATTTTCTTCTAGTTACTAGCTCTAGCAACCCGTCATCTGGTGTGGATTGGTAAAGTTATTGATTTTTGCATGGCTATACCTATGTTGCATTTGCAGGCAAATCTTTTTTATGGGACTTCGAGCAAGATCGAAAAAAAAATTCTTTGGGGTAAAAATTGACGAAAAATCGCCGGAAGAAGCGTCGGTAGCGTACACCTGCTTAAATTCATGAAGCGCCATATGATTCGGCTTTGACCAAATCTGTTTCATTCGTTGTCTAAACATATATTTTCATTTAAGGGTTATTCTTTCTATGGTATCCAACTTTATGCTTTATGCTATGATTGGTCACACTAGCCTTCGGGCGAGTGGTAGCACTAATCTAACATAGCACCGTTAAGGGGATGATCCAATCCAGGCCGATTTAAAGTTTATAGAAACTGTTTTGAGGCACTTTATGGCCGTCTTTCTGTTCGAAAAGATTCGTATATCCTCGACGGATTTCACATTATTTTTAATCCCACTCCAAGGGAATCAATGAGGAATATGGCCTGAAAGTTTTGATCAAACTAAAGTTGGGGTATCTATGGCAAAGTCGCAGATAGCGGATAGTTGCACATTTAGACCGATTGTGGGCGTGTTTGTGACACAGAGCCAGAGCTAATTTCTGCTTTCTTGCTCAAAATTTAAGGCTTAAAAGTTGGTGACATACGGACGGACGGGCATGCCTCATTCGACTCAGAATTCGGTCTCGATCATTCCCTTAAGGTCCTGGAGGTCTATCGTTATTATTTCTCTATGATACAATTTCGCCTATATCAAACTTAATATACTCCATTCCTGTGGATTTGGGTATAAAAAGGCTCGTCTAAGAATTGAACCTGGGACACTGGTCTGGCCGTCCTAGATGTAATCCACAGACTAAATCATTGTGAGATAATCAATGTAAAAACGTCATGTTAAATAAAAAAGGTTCAAAAATCGTTAAGAAAGCATTAGAATGGTTTTAAGTCTGCTGTAAAAAGTGCCTCTCTTTCTTTAATGAAGATATGCGAAAAAAATGTGATTTGATTAGTACAACTCGTCAGGTCACTGGGGTCGCACAATGGAAGAGTGATATCAATTAAATCTTATCAATTCTAAATGACAATAGGAGACAAGAGAAAACGCGGTAGCTTAAAAATAAAAATACATAAAAGGTTAAAGAGTAGTAACACCATAGTACTTGTTAGAATTCAATGGAAAATTAGTGTCAGCGTGTGCAAATACTCTTTTTGTAAGACTTTGTATGACTAGTTAAAATATATTGCAATTTGCAACCGCAATTAAAAATTAAGGCCTATAATCTTCAGGAATTACTATAGATGCTAAAAGTGGAGAGAATGCTTAGATCAAAAGAAGTGAGAGAGACATAAACATAGTCCGACCGAGCTAGTATAAAAGGGTTTTTCTCATACGTACGAAAGTATGTAATGAGTCAAAAACTTAACAATTGAACAGGTCTATCGAATAACTATATTATTGGTGCTACCACACTGATTTTTGGTATATGATACTGACTTCTTATTGTCTTTGGGGCAGCAGAAAGAGTTTGGCCCTTACGTTGACCACGCCCTCTTTTGAGTTTTGACTTAAAATAACGATTATTAAAAAAATACATAATGGAATTTGACGAAAAATTATATAACAAATGCTGTAGATATAAGCATTGGCTAACGTTTTCGTATGTATAATATAACACATGTCTCCGCCCACTTTTGTGGGCGTGGCTTAAAAAAAATGATTTTGAAGTAACAATGGCAGGATTTCACTCAAAAATGTATGCAATCACCTGGCATAAGGCATTCAAAAGCTATATTTTTAAATCACGCCTTTTTTTTGTGGCCGGGCAGTTTCTTTTTTAGGTAGGGTAGGCTATTTTGTAATTCATCGCAGACGTACTGAAGTTTTTACATACTGTTGCACTTACCCAAACGTTTCCAAGTGATCTGCCAGACTGGACTGGCCGACTTCCATCTTGCACTACGATATTCTGGCTTAAAATCATCACCCCAGCATCCATAAGCATCGTCTAGGCTTCAAATTGAATTGCATGATTATGATTTAATAAAGAATGTATAAAGTTCAAGTTGGTGTCGCCTTTTAATATACTTCATCCGAAACATATCAAATAAATTCTTGTAAATTTACTACCAGCAGTTTTAGCCACCAATAAGACCTATGATTACATTCAGTTAGTAAGGAGGAACAGAAAAAACAAGTCAACAGAAAAGTACAAGCTGTATTTTAAGTAGAATTCGTAAGCCAATACCACGGTGCTGCGACTATAGTTTGTAGTTGAAACTGCACAGTTGCAAGTAAAAATTACCCGGTCATCGTTTTTGTAACGTTGAAATAACGTAGCAATCAAAAAAGTGGGCAGTAAATCTGACTGTAAGGCCAACTCCATTTGTTCAGTAAATTTATCGTAGCTATTTTTACTAAATGTGACGCTTTACTTTATAATTACTTTATAATATTCTGATAAAAATATACTGAATTAGGTTTGACATTCACAATTTCGGCCATTGCATATTTTGGCCATATCCGGCATTTTGATGAATAAAAGAGTAAGATACCTAGAGAAATGCAAAAAATATATACATACATGTTTATTTGACTCTTTAACTATTTTGATGTTATGTTTTGATTGTTAAAAACGCTGGAAACTACGCTGAAAAACATGAAATGGAAATGTAATAAAGGATATTCGTACTTTTCAAATAGTCTTTATTTCGACTGCTGGACATTAAATTTTACAACAGACTGAAGTTTTATCAGAAATATACACAAGCTGCAGGCCAAAAAATTCATGCGCTTCAGTAAAATGCAGTTTCAACGATTTTCTATCAATTTAGTTTTACTCAAAAAATTGAAATAGATACACTACTGTGGTTCAGAAACTTAATATTTTGTTTGGCGTTTCTGGCAAATTCTCAACCGAAATATCGAGGTGCACTCTGGTTTTCAAATGTAAAGTCAATACACAGCCGAAATAAAACTGATACTGATAGTGACACTGAAACCTACTTAATGTGATAGTTATATATAATACAGTTTCAATACCGTAACTCAGTGTAGTTACCAAGCCGTAGCACTTTCTGAACTTCGTAGTTGGTAAGTTGTCATTACAAAACAATACAAAAGCGACAGCATAGTGACACTAGATTTTTTTAATTTTACATTAGTCCCAAATTTCTTTTTGGGATGTACGGCCAGGAGCTTTGGGACTTCAAACATATACGTTGTAGTCTTGGGGATTTCAGGAAGAAAAATCCCCAAAAGTGAATTCCTCAAAACCTAAAAGACCGTCATACTCCATTATAAAAGTGCAATTGGTATTGTTTTCAAGCTTGGTCATGGTCAAACTTGCTCATTTGCTGTAAGACAAGATTTCAACGAAAATGTTTGAAGTCCCAAAGAATCTGACTGAATGCGGATGATTTCAAGTGAATGGTAAAGACTTCAAAGAATGTAGTATAAATTTAAAGGCATATATTCAAATGAATGCGATTTTAAGAATGAATGCTTCAATGGATTATGGCCCAATCAAACTCCAAAACGAATTGTGATTTAAATGTCTATATGAAGTCTATAAATGAAGTCTATATCCCAAGTCTATATCCCAAAGTGAATTCAGGAATTGAGAAATCCGAAATGTATTGTCAATTTTTTTTAAGTAAAATATTGCCATCTAGTACAACATGGTATGTAAATAGGTGGAAACATAACAGCTAACTTAAAAAAAAAAAAGATGTTAAATCTAGTTTGATCCCGTATAACAATGCAATATTGAACACTTATTACAATGCTTGCTGCAATATAACAATGCTTGGTTGATAAAAATTTCCGTTCAAAGTGCAGCCACTTTATCCTTACTACAATTCTTAAACTTCTAGCTTTAAAATTATTTTCTTCAATATTATTCTGAACTAATGTTCAGCTATTCAACTAGAAATATGTTTAAATAGATATTATACCATCCAAATAAAATATGTTAGGTCCTTATAAAAATAAGAAACATTACGTTTTCTGAATGTACCTTTACCTTTTTCCAAATTGTATTCTCTATTGCTGTTTAGCTATCCCATACAGCTTCAGCTGTGGCAAGTTTATTTATCCTAGCTAAACTTTATTTGAATCCACTGGGTAATCAATTCGGATGCAAAATCCGAACATTGCGGTGAAAGATACACAAATAATAATGAAAGATACTTTTTAATTACATGCCTCATAGAATTTCCAGCTGTCACAATATTAAATTCACAGCAAAATCCTTATTATGGCATTCTGGTTGGAAACAAATAATAGATGTATCTAGTTGGTTCAACTTCACGTTGGTTGACAGATTTAAAATTGAATTTCCATTCAATTGCAGAATCTACCTATCATCATTGGAAGCAAATTTAGTTTTAATATTGTGGCTAAATCTAGTTAATTTAATTTTATATAAGTTGGTATACTGAGCACCGGCATGATGAGCTTGAACAAGCTCCTACCTTCACACCCTCTAAAATTAGATTTTTAAATCCATTATCCAATTCTAAATCTAGAAATAAATCATCATGTCCGCGTTTGATAAGTGCTGCTACAGATAATTGCAAAATTGCTTTATGAATCAATCAAAGTGGAACGAGCGATATAATCAATAAATAGGGGCATGTTTGAAGAGGTGACATTGCAAAAACAGCCGGGTAAGATAATTTTAAGTAGTCTGGCAAACGCAATTATGCATGCTTTTTTTTTTGTTAATGCTTTTAAAACTATTGATAGAGTTGCGAAAGAGTTTTAAAAGAGAAACACCGATGACTAGGAATTAGGTATTTTTCTTTATCGGGCGTCCGCTTAAAGGTGATAAATGCCCTTTTTATAAAGCTTTTCTCATGAAGACCATATAAAACAGGTGGGCTTACAGATTTGGGCTTCGATTAACATCTCCGTGAATTTATTTTTAATGCAGAACACAAGCATTGTATAAATAAAAATTTAAGGTGACAGTCACAGAATAGTAAAAGTGCTGAAAAATATAGAATGTTTGGTGGTTCGAGGAGAGGGTTGAACCTTCCTCCGAATTTCAGCCTTTTCATGTAGATAACTAAAGTTATGTTGTTATTTTTTCTAGTCTTTTAAAATTAATTTTTGTATACAGTACATCATTTTGACTAAAATGTATTGTAGAAATTATTGCTTTTTGTTTGCAAATTCTTAGAAAATTAAAATTTTCTTTAGCAAAAAACTCGGATCAAGATACAAGATGAAGGTTGTACTTTAACCTGAGTCGTTTTGTACCTACCCAGAGATAGTTTTCCAAATCAGTTCAGAGAAATGAAAAAAAAAAAAAAAAACAGTGAGTAAGTGAACCAGTGTGTATGTAATATAGCTTCGGTCCATCTGTGACGGACCACGGTATACCCTATTCCTATTATTCTTTCCCTTTCTATTGTCTTTCCCATTCCTATATTTTTTGGTATTTCATCGCCTTCCCGATACTTTCCGAACTGCTGAATCATAAATTAACTAAAAAATATTTTATTCCTTTTAAAGTTCTTTAGTTTTTTTTAGAAGGGGTGTGGCATGTCCATCTCCTGTAAACAATATTAGCATAGATATATAGTTTGCGGTTAAATTGTACGCAAAAACTAATTTTTTATTCAATAACTATATAAAATCGACCTCTAAAAACGGCTGCGGCCAAAAGCTTTCTGTGTCTGGTGTGCCTCAGCAAATTGCTTATTCTTCCCTAAATAACGCTAAAAAGCAGTCGAAATCCACAATTTTCTGGAAAATTATAGGTTTTTCTTTAGTTCTGCCTCTAAATGTGGGCGTGGCCAAAATTTTGCATAAATTAAATATAGAGCTAAGTATTTTCTACATAATATTTCAAGTAAAATTATTCCGATTTGGAACAAAAATATTGAATAAATTGCATTTGAAAGTTTACTCTTTCAATCGATACCATGCCGACGAGGGGTGGTCTACCGACTTTATTTATTTTTATATCTGACAATAATAAGAGATGCTACATGTTAAATTTTAGCTTTTCACGACGTCTTACAGTTTTGAAAGCACTGGAGGTAGTTGCACATTTAGAACGATTGTGGGCGTGTCTGTGGGCTGATTTGAAAAATTTAAACGTTTCGGATTTAAGTGTTTCGGATGACGGAGAGCTTACGTGCAAAATTTTATTGGGCCTGGGTGTAAAAATTAAAATAAAATGTCAAAATTGGAACTCACCCAAGACTAAAAAAGTAACCTAAAATTTAAATTTGAGAGAATTCCTAAAAAAATTTAAGAAAATTTAAGAAAGTTCTTAAAAAATGTCGCATTTTAAGTGGTACGTTAAAAAATGGAAAAAGTACTTGTTATGGTATCACTCCGTTGTCCGTACGTCCGTCGGCACCTGTAACTTCTGAAGGGTGAGTCACAAAAAAATGAAATTTAATAGGTACATTTATAAAAGCGTGAAAAAAAATGAGAACGCATTCAAGAAAATTTTTTCTATACTCACATAACGGTTAAATTACAGTTTGAAATTTGGTGGAAAAAAGCCAAAACGTGTTTTGGCACTTCTTTTGAAAAGTTTACAGCCAAAAAGAAGAAAATTGAAACATAGACAAAACGAATATTGAGTTTTCGTAATAAAATCGATTTTTTTAAAAGTATTAAAAAGTTTTTGACAAATAAGGAATTGAAAATATACTTTGCCCGTTTTCAAAGTGCTTAAGGTTATAACTTTTTAATTACTTTATCAAAATAAACCGATAGGTAATAGGCAAACATATACAGGGTGTTTCCGATGCGAATACTTTGAGATATGATTCTTGGGTATTCTTGGGCTTTTTTAACTTTCGAGATTTTTGCTCTTAAGTCGGATCCTTTTTTCCTGCCCATAAAATTTTTTTGACTTTCAGGTAATTGTTTTGCCAAAAATGCATTATAAACATATCGGTAAACTTTTTTTCTGGTGATTCTAACAATGCTTAACAAAAATTGCTGCAACAAGTAACCTGAAAAACTCACCGATTTTACGTTACTAGCAGGTAAAATTAAGAAAAATTCTTTTCACGAAGCCGCGACAGGTATAAGGTGGAAATATGATTTGTTACCTACTTTTAAAACCCCAGTTTATAAATAGAACGATGTTTTAACCATGCATTTATAATATACGTAGATTTTAAGAGCATGCATATTTATTAGACTACCTGATAAAACCGTTATTTCCTTACATTTTTTCTGTTTCTTAATCTCTTAAAAAGGATTAAGTTTGGGGTTGGGTGGCTCATTTGAAAATTTACCTAAGGCTTTGCACAAAGTGTTAAATCATTTGGAGGATCAGTTGGTCGCATAGTAAAGATTTGGCTAGACGAAGAGTACGGTGGTCGTTGGATAGGAAGAAATGGACCAGTCCACTGGCCTGTACTGTAAGATCTCCGGACTTAGTATTTTGGTTTTCTTTTATATTTTTTAAAAGAAATCTTTTAATCTTTAAAATCTTTTATCACTCTACCGAAATTTAGATTTTGAATGATTTAGAAGAGCGTTTTCTTCAAGCCTCGTCACAAGTGAGGCAGTATTAAGCCTCATTAAATTCAAAATTCGAAAATCGAATAAATTCAAAGCGCAATTCAAAAACTAGTAACGTTAAATCTGTAGTCTTTTCAGGTAAATTGTTACAGCAATTTTTGCTAAGTATTGTTAGGTGCCGGTGTATTTATTGTGGGGTGCCGTGGCGTAGTGGTTAGTGTGTGTGCTTACTACGCCGGAGGTCTGGGTTTGAATCCTGCCATCGTCACCTGAAAAAAAGACTTGTTCTTTTTCACGGTCCCCACCTCCGCGAGGGTTTGACAAGCCCTCCGAGAGTATTAATTGTCTTGAAAAACTTCTCAAAGTGCCGTTCGGGTTCGGCAAAAAATTGTAGGTCCCCTTGTATGTAAAGAAATTAACACACCAGCATACATTGTTGAGAAGTTGGCCCTGGTTCACCTCGAGCTGTTGCGCCACTCTATTTATTTTTTTATTTTTTATTGTTAGGTGCACTAGAAAGAAAATTCGCCGACATGTTTATAACGTATTTTTTGCAAAAAAGTGACTTGAAAGTCAAAAAATGTCATGTGCAGGTAAAGGATCCGACTTAAGAGCAAATATCTCAAAAGTTAAAAAAAGTCATTAATTTTATTTTATCACAGTTAAGAAACTACTAATCCTTCTAACATTTAAATCCTAAATAAACGTCACTGTTGTACGTATTAGCGGAGATATTTGTGTTAGTATGGGTCAAGGGTACCTCAAAGTAGGTGTTTTCATAAATACCCAATAAAAAATATCGAAGTTAGAGATAGGCCCATAGACTTTTTTCTTCAATTATAGCCAAGAATTATATCCCAAAGTATCGGCATCGAATTAGGAATCGCCCTGTATAACAAACGCAGCTTTTGCCTTTTCGACGTATTTTCGAAAAAAAAATTGTGATAAATTTTGTCCCCGCCACTATCCCCGATACTATAGGCCAAATGATTTCAAAAAAATCACACAATAAAAATTATTTGTGATTTTCGGGAACACTATAGAAATTTTCGAGTATTTAGCAGATTCTAAGATTTGGCTCGAAAACTTCAAAAACATTTAAAACATTCTGAGATTTGCCTCGAAAACTTCAAAAACATTTAAGAAAGATGTAAGTTTGTCTGTGACAAACTTCTATATACCCGACCCCATATACCATGTAACACCAAATCTTAAAGTTTCTTGTCCCGAATTCATATATAATTTGTACAGGCCACGCCACTTAAAGTGGGCATGGGCTTAAAATTAATATCAATTAATTGTAATTTCGTTAGAATCATGAGAAAATAAGGTAAAAGCGAAAATTGTTTAAAAAAAAAAAAAACCGTTTTTTCCAAAAAAACGGAGCTCAAGACTTTGAATGGATTTTTTTCGATTTGGAGTGAACTTTCCGAGAAATCCGGTTTTAAAGGATCTAACATGTTAAAAGTGGGCATGGTCCATATTGCGGGCAATCTAATTTTTGCAGTGTTAAAGGTCTTGGGTAAATAATGCTCAGTCCCTAAATTTAAGTTCATATGCCTTGTCTAACTTAACCAAAAGGCATTTTGAAAGAAAATTTAAAATAGAGGTTGTCTCATATTGACACCAGTAGTGGGCGTGGCCGTTGACGGATTAAACCAATTTTCACACTTTGTCTGTGCAACAGAAGAACCAAGCCGTATACCAAGTTTCAGCTCTCTCAACGGCAGCGCTGAAAAATGCCTTTAACTCCTGAGTTGTTTCTATCTTGAGCCAAATATGCAAAAACTTTGAAAACAAAAAACCCATTTGTCATTCTTTTTTCAGTTTTTTGAACAAAAAAAAATGAAAAAAATTAAATGACACTTAATTTAAGTGGCCTTAATTTAAAACACGCCTAAAATACGAATACTAGATTTTACAAAAAAAAATATAACAGCATGTTCCTTAAAATAAATGAAAGATAATCTATTTTTAAGAATTTTAAACCCGAAAAACGGGCAAATAGTCAAAGATCTCTCCTACACTTCTATGGCAGCATTGAGAAACTCGTATAAACAGAACTTATGCATATATCTTTTTAAAATCGCACTCCAAATATTATATATTAGTAAAACAAAATGAATTTTCGAGATGTGTTTGAAAAAATGCCATTAAGTTCCAAATTGTCCTGAGATTGTGGTGGGGACAAACATTTTTTACGATTTTTTTTGTCGAAAAGTCCTCAAAACCGCCTAAGTGTACGTTGCGGTTGTTATATATGGTTCTCCAATGTCGGCTTTTTGTACCTAATTAAAAAGTTACTACCTTAAACACGTTGCAAACTTGCCCATATTTTCATAACTTATTTCAAATAAAAAGTAAAAAATTACCTTAAAAATAATCTATTTCAAGTTTAAATTCAAAGGAATTTTTTATTTAATCGCACTCCAAATATTATATATTAGTAAAACAAAATGAATTTTCGAGATGTGTTTGAAAAAATGCCATTAAGTTCCAAATTGTCCTGAGATTGTGGTGGGGACAAACATTTTTTACGATTTTTTTTGTCGAAAAGTCCTCAAAACCGCCTAAGTGTACGTTGCGGTTGTTATATATGGTTCTCCAATGTCGGCTTTTTGTACCTAATTAAAAAGTTACTACCTTAAACACGTTGCAAACTTGCCCATATTTTCATAACTTATTTCAAATAAAAAGTAAAAAATTACCTTAAAAATAATCTATTTCAAGTTTAAATTCAAAGGAATTTTTTATTCTCTCTAAAATCAATTCGTAACTTATTTCTCTAAAACTTTTTAATATTTTGCAAAAATTCGTTTTTTTATCAAAATTCAATATTTGTTGAGGACGGACGGATAACGGAGTGCTACCTTAAGAGATCATTTTTCCACTTTTGGACGGACAGCTAAGAAGTCATTTCATGTAGTTAAAATAAATTTAGAACAACTTTTTTTGTCGTTATAAAACCTAAAGAAGCTTTCCACAACGTTTTGACCGTCTCATTTGAGTGGAATCTCTAGTTATGGATATACCATTTATGCTATACTTGAACATTTACTTCATTTTCGAAGAATGGAATAGTAATTATGAATGTTATTATTCATTTAATAGTATATATCTACTTTTCATTTTACTTTAATGAATAACAAATGCATGCATCTGTTTATCATCCTTACGAAGGTGCTCTTGCTTTCAACCAAAGTCTTACTTAACCAAACAAACTATTCGAATCAAATTTAAATTCACACCCTACCACCTGCTTTACACTATCTAACAGTTTAATTGTAGGAGGTTCCAGCAGATTAAAAAAACATTTGCTTCTCCACGAACAGAACTGATCAATGCAATGTTCCACCCTATGCCTTCACACATAAATTACCAATTAAAGTATCCATCAGCACGATTCTAGAATCTAGGCAAAAAAAAATCCAGGAAAATGTAATGGGAATCTTGTTTTCTTTCGGCCAATGTATGTGGATTTTATTCATTCTTAAGATAACAGATAATTTTCCAAAGATTTTCCATCGATGAGTGGTGGTATGGTAGACTTCCTCAACATCGTGAATTAATCATTTCATTCTCGGTCTCTGAGTTGGTAGCAATTGTAAACAAAACTCCCCAGATTGAAGGTCAATTTTATCGTAAAGATTATGTGGTGTGTTTTCATCATGTTTGTTTTGTAACTTGTTTAAGCAAAGATTCTTTTAGGATTTTGGTTGTCTTTAATACCAGCAGGAGCTGTTTATTGGTACGTTCGTGTCGTCTAAATAATAATCCAAGAGATAACTTACCGTATATTAATGAAGTTGGGTGATTCATGAAAGATCATATTGAAATTAAAGGGGATGAGACGACTTTCTGTTTAGGAATATACATTGTCCAAATGTAGGGAGGTAAGAAACTCCAGCAAGCTTAACGCTTACTTGATGTTTATTCGCTTTAAGGCGTCAAGGTACTGTTTCATATTATCGGTTACTTCTGTAAATACTTTGAGCTTTATAAGAGCACGCATAATAATTGCTCAAGAAGCTTCTAATTTCACGTAAAAACCGAAATTAAAATTTTGTTTCAGAAATTAAAGTGCCGCACAGTGGCCAGTTTTGATGATCTAGGTTGCAAAAATCATAGCTCCTAAATGAGAGACTACATACAGCCCCAGTTTTATTAACAATTTTGCTTTGTGAAGTGCTTTTATATCTCTTTAGGTCCTTACATACCGTTGCGTTGAGAAGAAATAAGTGGGTTTCACAAGGTTGCAAGCAATTTAAATAAGTCTGCATGAAATTTTACTGAAAATAGGTCATCTTCCTGTTAAAGAGTCATAGGTTAGGTCAGAAGAAATAGATTTCGTAATTTAACTTTTTTTCAAAACCCAACGGTTTTTGAGTTATTCGCGATTTAATGGTTTTAAAATAAAATACGTTTTTGGTCATTTAAAAGAACGTAAAAAATACAAATAAATGTGTTTTTTTTTTCATTTTCATCAACACCTTCATAGGCACTACGAGCACTAGTAATGTGAGATTCTTACTCACTTAAAAACCTCCCATTTTCCGTTAGACTAGGACTAAGTTCCTTAACACGTTGTTCAAGCTTCTGCATAAATCGCCTTTGGCAGGCAGGCTATCTTCCAGCGAAAGCACCCACAATACCGTCATTAAATGCGGTTTCGCCCTAAGACGTTAGATCCATCGTTCGTTGTAGTCAGCGCATAAGATTTGTTAGATCCAGAGTTCGAATTATTTCGTGGTTGTAATGTCCGCGAAGTCGAGCACTTAGTTAGCGAGCAAAGTTTGTTGCATGGTCAGTTATGTCATGGTTGCAATTCCTAGGTCTAGCTATTCCTAATGCACCGCATATGGAGGGAGCATTAACTATAACAATTGCTCTAAGCGTCTTACTTTGAAAACTTTCTAAAATATATATGTTGCTTGTTTTAGTACAACCCCAGAGTTTAATATGATAGGTCCGAGATGGTTTTAGCACTTGCTTATACAAAAGCAGTTTGTTATAAACGCTTAGTTTTGAATATCGTGCAAGAAGCGATTTCATTTTTCTTAACCTGTTTTCAAGTTCATCGCGTTTCTCTTTAACAAAAATCCGTCTGCGTAAACGCTGATCATCACAATTTTCTTAAGACAGCTCTCGATCAATCACCGTCCGTCAAAATTAGCCAGTCTCCAGTTTTCAAACTTTCTGGTGAGTCGGTGTTTTTCTACTCTTAGGCTGACTTTCTGCTTGTATGAATAAAAATCAGTGTTCTTACATCAGCCGCCTTAATAAAGCAACGATTCGGACCAATATTTTTATACCCCACTCATGGTATATTAATGTTAATGCATAGTTTGAAGCACAGTGAAATAATCACCAAAGACAATTTAGAGATTTAATCGAGACCGACGGGGGAATCGATTAAGCCGTGTCCGTACCTCTGTCCGCATGTGTGAAGTTTTTAGGTCTTTAAAATTGAGCTAGGATGCTCAAACTTGCAGTGTATCTTATTTTTTAATTTGTACAGACAAAGTGTGAAAATTGGTTTAACCCGGCAACGGCCACGCCCACCACTTTAATGGTCAAGTTAGAATTCAAATTTTGATACAGAGCAATACTGGCCCAAAACCTTTAAGAAGGCAAAAATTGGACTGTCCACAATATCGACCATGCCCACTTTTAACATGTTAGATCTCTTAGAATGTGATTTCTCGGAAAGTTCACTCCAAATCGAAAAAAAAGTTATGACAAATATTAAAGATATTACTATTATTTTCTATTATTTCTATTATTTTCTATTATTTTCTAAGTTTGCTCTATACAAAATTTTAAGCTCCGCCTACTCTTAGAAGGTGTTTTTAGGAAAAAACTGTTTTTTTCCGAATTAATTTTCGCTTTTAACGCATTTTCACATGATTCTAAGGAAATCACGGTTAATTGATTTTGCTTCTCTACCTGAATCATGGAAGAGAATAACGTAGCAGAATGCGAACATGTCTTAAAAATCGGAGGTCGTAATCAATACTTTTACAAAAATTAAATGTTTTAATAAAAGTTTTGTAATATTTCAATATCCCTTTAGTTTTTCCTTAACACATTTACGGTCAAGGACTTATGTTTTTCCTTGGTGAGGATCAGAAGAGAAAAAAAGAGTTACAAATGTCGGGGAAAGAGAGCCTCGGGGTGACTCAAAAACAAGGTGCCGGCTTGCTTAGTCGTAGCTTTCCAAGCGCGTAAGCTATATTTAAGCTTTGTACCTCAAATTAAAGTTAACAAGTGGGAAAATGCAACAGTGCTTCAGTCCGTCAGAGAAGAATTGCAAAATACCCTAGTCTACATTAAAAAATATCTGCCATGCCTTCAGAAAGTAGGCGGGATATAAAAATACTATTTTTGAATGCTTTATGCGAGACGATTTAATTTTTTTTTGGCCTATGATTCGTAGTAAGTTGACTCTATACTTTTTAGAATGCTTCCAAATTTATACACCTAGGAAATTTAAAAAAAGGACTTCTAGTGCCGAACTATTCAGAAACTACGCACCAACGCCCAAGCAATTTCTAAATTGGTTTGTTATTGGAAGTAATAAAGAAATTTGTATCAGTCGGTAAAGGAGCCTGTAGCTGCTGCTGTTTTAGTTGTTAGAAATGCGATTTCTCACTTTTGTGTCAAAGAATATAAGCAAAGCGTTATTATTTAGTCCAGATTGTTAGAGTCTTAGTAAGACTTTAGTGTTACGGGGCTTGAGTCCGCATGCCCCATACCGTGAATTGGGTTTATTGAACCCTTTTTTACCCATATCCTTTTGTAAAAGTAAGAAAAAACTGTCTTTCAAAATTTTTTTGTTGATCGAACGATCACTTTTTGAAAGGCTTAAAGACACATTTTCGATGTAAGCCTTAACTTTTGACGTACTTTTGTTAGTACTTGTTTTTAGTCGAAAAAAAAAAAAAAACAAAAATAAATTGTCTGAGTCTCCTAGCCCCGTTCTCCCCTATAGGCGTATATCTGAACATATTATAGTGCAAGTTTTGAGGATTTGAAGCAAATATCACCCCGCCCATATAGGGGCGTTTTAAGTTTTTTTCAATGCTTATAAAGGATGCAGCACACGGAATTTCAGGATCCTGTGGGAATTTTTTAATTTTTATGCTGTTAAGTAAAATTTAACCCTTGCACTGCTTCGGGACCTAAAAATAACAGATAGGTATCAAGTTTAAAGTTCCTATAGCTCAAGATTTAAAGCTTATAAGCTACCGATAGACGGTGGGACGGGCGGACATGGCTTAAAAGTCTTATAAATCAGTTTTGACCATGCCATTAAGGTCTTAACTATGAAGGTCTTCGCTGATCATTTCTCTCTTTTACAAATCAAGGTAAATAGCATCAAAGTAAATAAACAATAGGAGGTCCAAGACTCCTTCTGATGCACGTTATGCTGGAGCGTCAATTTTTTTTATTTTTGATTTTCCAATTTGAATACACCAAAAGGCAACAAGTGAACTTTGCGTAAAAAATAAGAAGAAAAAAATATTTCCATTTTTTAAGTTCTCTTCTATTACTGCTCAAAGTGTTAAAAACGCAAAAAAATAAAAAAAAAAATATTTACTTATCAGAATAGCTTTGCTTAATATAGTAAATTATTAATGAAACATATTGCCCTTTCCTTAGCCCTCTACCAGGGCCAAAAGTTCGGAAAACATCCAAGAAATGCTCTCAATCTTCTATGATTATTTATTGAAATTTGTATTTGGGAGCTTGAAAATATTTTTGGCCCTCCTCTTTTTGATGTAGTAGTGCGAAAGTACTACTCATATCCAAGTCTGGTATCGCTTCCGACGCACCCCTATAGTATTGATTCACGCCTAGATGTTGTAGAGAACAAGTACCTTATAATGCTTTCCTGGCTTGCATAGCAGAAGCTGCACTCTTATATTGAACCTAAGTTCGAAAGCTTATAAATATTTTTGCTTCAAGATCAACAAATACTTAGAGGCAGATTCATATATACTAAGCTAAGGTGCTACCTAATTAAAAGTTTGGTGTCTGTACGGGTACCTAAATCCTTGATGGAAACTTATGTAGATGATATTAAAGCTTGCAAAGTGAGCAACTAGGACTATGTACACGAATACTTGAAATATTGTTTTCAGCTCCCCGTTTAATTCGAGGATCCCTAAGAACAGTTTTCAGCTCCCTGAGTCCCTACGTCGTATTCTCAATAAGAAATTCTGTTGTATTGCGGCATTTTGTGGCATTGCCCCTAAAATCTTAAAGCATAGCTTATAACACAGTAAAACAATCACCGTACACCCCTAAGACCTTTTATAGATATGATCGAGACCGACAGGTGAATCGATTGAGCCATGTCCGTCCGTACGTCTGTCCGTATGTGTGAAGGCTTTAGGTCATTACAATTGAGATAGGACGCTCAAACTTGGAGTGGTTGGTTCGTATTTTGCACAAAATGTGAAAATTGTTAAAATCCGTTAACGGCCACGCCCACTACTGGCTTCAAAGTAAGACCACCAATGCATTTTGGTCAAGTTACCCAAGACGTAGGAACTCAAATTTTGGTATAGAGCATATATGGCCCAAAACCTTAAAGAGGGCAAGAATTGGACTGGCCATAATATAGACCATGCCCACCTTTAACATGTTAGATCTTAAAAAATCTGATTTCTCGGAAAGTTCACTTCAATTCGAATATATTTTTTTTAATACTAGGGTGGAAGGAGGCTTAAACTCCAAAATTTTTCAAAGATACCGATACGCCCACTATAGCAGGTATATAATACCGAAGTATCCGATATTGGTTATGCCCGATTCCCACGTGCTAAAAAACCACCCATTTATGAAAGACACTATGAAACTGCTAGAACGCACTTCATAGTAGTAAATTTTCGCATTCTCATAATATTTCTTGACTACAACTAAGTTAACTTAACAAGTAGTTTACACTTCCGTAGTGTTTATCGCATTGGATAGGTTTCTATTCAGTGAATGCACCTACTAAAGCCGTTCATTCATGCGGCTTCACCCTACGTCGCTAGATCGAAGGGTCTTGTTCTTTGTAGTCGTCGCTCGTTGTTTACATCGTTAAGAGTCTCGTTTAGAGTACGGATCATTTCATTGTTGCAATAAACACGAAGGCGAGCATTTAACTTTCGAGCAACGTTTGTTACATCTTCGCTCACGGTAGCTATTCCTAAATCTCTGTGAATATCACTATTCCTAATATACCATGGAGCATTCACAATTGCTCTTAGTATCTTGTTTTGGAAAGTCTGCAACATGGACATGTTGCTCGGCTTGGTACAACCCCAAAGTTGTATACTGTATGTCCAGGACGGCTTTAACACCTGCCTGCACAAGAGCAGTTTGTTATATATGCTTAGTTTCGAAAATCTTCCGATAAGCCAATACATTTCCCTGAGCCTAATCTTGAGCTCGTCACGCTTCTTCTTTACGTGTGGTTTCTACCTCAGTTAAGCGTTCAGTGTCATCCCTAGATATTTCGCTTCATTTGCATACGGTATTTGTGCAGAATTTATGAACAGAGTTAAATTGTTAACCCTTCTGTAAGTGAAATTCACATGCGTAGACTTGTTCTCGTTAAGAGCGATTCGCCAAGTCTTCGTCCAGACACGAATTCCGTCCAATGCTCGTTGGAGGTTTCTCGTTGATGACTGGACTGATTCACCTGTTGCCAGGATGGCCGTATCGTCGGCAAAATATTCGAAAAATATATGGCAAATATTATAGATATGACTATTTGCAAAGTCTTCTCCATACAAAGTTTTGTGCTCCGCCCACTTTTAAGGGGCGTTTTTACGAAAAAATGTTTTTTTTCCGAATTAATTTTCGATTTTAATGCATTTTGTCGTAATTCTAACGAAATTACAATTAATTAATTTAAATTTTTAGCCCAGGCCCACTTTTGGGGGCATGGCCTATTCAAATACTAAATATATGAATTTGGGCCAAAAAACTCGGTATATAGTGTCAGGTATATAGAAGTTTGTCACAGACGAACTCTTGCATTTACTTACTTGTTTTTTAAAAGAAAAAAAATATATGTTCTAGTGCTTTCCTCGACGTATCGCAAGCCTTCGACAAGTCATGAAGGCTTAAAGTATAAGCTACAGAAAACCTTGCCAAAGATATGTATAAAATATTGAAAAACCATTTTAAAAGCAGACTCTTTCGTGTTAGGTATGGTACTGAATACTCGAGTTTCAAGCAAATTCGAGCTGACGTACCCCAGGGAAGCGTCCTCGGACCGACCCTGTTTCTGCTCTACACAAAAGAGACATACCTCTAGATGACGAGACAGATGACGAGATTACGTCCGACCCTGTTTCTGCTTTATACAAACATACTTCTAGATGACGAGACAGTTATGGAAAACATGGTCATCCTGGCAACAGATGAATCAGTCGACCCATTAACGAGGAGCCTTCAACGAGCTTTGGACAAAATTTGCGTCTGGACAAACCTTGGCGAATCGTTCTTAACGAGAGCAAGTCAACCCATGTCAATTTTACGTACAAAAAGGTGAACAATTTAATTCATTAAAACAATTTGTTTATAAACTCTGTTCAAATTCCCTATGCAAACGAAGGGAAATATCTAGGAATGACTCTAGGCGTTAAACTTGGGAGGAAGCCACACGTTAAGAAGATGCGTATTGGCTTATAAAAAATTTTTTAAGATTAACAAACTTCTCTTGTACAGGCAGGTGTTAGCCCTCTTGGACATACAGAATACAACTTTGGGGTTGTACCAAGCTGAGCAACATGTCCATGTTGCAGACTTTCCAAAACAATTCACTTAGAGCAATTGTGAATGCTCCATGGTATATACGGAAAAGTGATATTCACAGAGATTTAGGAAAAGGTACTGTGAGCGAATAAGTAACAAATTTTGCCCAAAAGCTAAGTGCTCGTCTTCATGTTCATTGCAACAAAAAATGATCCGTACTCTTAAAAAGACACACAACGAGCCACGACTACAAAGAACAAGACCCTTCGACCTAGCGATGTAGGATTGAACTGCACAAACTGACGATTTAAGTAGGTGCATTCATTGGATAGAAACCTACTTAACGCGATAAATACTGTGGAAACGTAAATTAATGGTTAAGTTTACTTAGTTTTAGTCAAGAGGAATTATAAGAGAGAAAAAATTTAGTACTATGACGTGCAGTTTTCATAGTGTCTCTCAGAAATGAGTGTTTTTTAGCACCTGGAAATCGGGCATAACCAATATCGGCTACTTTGGTATTATATACCTGCCATAGTGGGTATATTGGTATATTTGAAAGATTTTGGAGTCTAAGCCCCCGGCCACCCTAGTATTTAAACACAAAAAAAAACCAAAACTTAGGAACCGTTATCAAAGGTATTTTTTTTGTTTTTTTCAACGCATTTCGATGCCATCGAAAAAAATTCGTTTGATCCTCTCCTACATTACAAAAAAAATCCATTACAACGTATACAACAAAGCTGCAATTAAAAAATTATTACAGTCGAGGGAGTAAAAAAAAAATAAAAACGTCAATTAAACAAGGGAACCTTTTCCAATTTAAAATCAATTTTACTTGATTTGGTAAGCATCCTAATTTAATTCATGTCAACAGAAATAGAAAGCAGACTCATTTACACCCAGAACGTTTTCCTGGGAAATATAGGCATAGGCACTTAACCCCTTATTAAGATTTAAATAACTAACTTTGAATGCGCGAATGAATTTTCTTGGGAGAAAGCTGAGTTCATTTCATATCTTATAGCTTCGAAAAACAAAACACGCTTTGAAAAGACTGCCCAAAAAGGACATTGAATTAAAATCTATATCAAAAGTAAGTTTTGCATGGTCATGAATGTTAAGCCAGCATTCCATGGTTTCTCTTTCAATGTCAAAGGCTTAGCTGTGAAAGGATTTGAATAATTAATGCCACCGCCACTTTGCATACCGTGTAAACACTTTTGCGCAATTATTTTTGTAGGTTTTTTACTCCAGAGACCGAGGTCCAAAAGGCAGCATTTTCCACACTGATTGTTATGATTCGCATTTGATTTTGAAACCACTCGCTAGTTCGATTCGAGTGCCCACTCTATCCGCGAAATTTCTATATTCTACTGTACGTTTCGCTGCACATTAAAATTTTATACATGCTTTGTATGTGTAACCCACCTTCAAGTCATCCGTTTCAATTTGCCTCCGCTACTTTTAGGGAAATTAAGAAAAAAGACTTCGTTTGCCTTTATGCAAATTTAATACGCAAGTCTTTTGTTATTGCGAGTTGCGCCAAATTGCTAGCCATCAGATGTGAGTTCCTTTTGATATGGGAAACTTCCTGTGTGCATTAATATTCACTCGGGACACATTTAACTTCATGTAGGATGTGAGGTTTTATAGAGTGAACGCGTCTTACGCGTCTCGATCCATATCCAAAAACCCTTTTCAACTCTGACCTTGTGTGTCAGCTAAACAAGAAAATCATTCACTTTTGTTTTTACACCCCATTCAAAAACAACTGCTCCTGTATGTATGCGCTACACTACGCACTATTTGTCACTTTGTGTCACCCGCACTACATTTGATTTGTGCTCGCTAGCCACGTAATTGAATTTAATTTGACTGACCAAGATATGTGGAGGAACACATTCGCCCCTTAGACTTAAATCAATTGGCTTATTTTTGGGCGCAGACTGCAATCAACTGGGATGCCGCACTGTTAATGTTTTTCCGTTAAACACGTGACACACTTCCGGTGGAACAAAATCGAAATTGGCAAATTGCCGGAAGGAAAGTGAATCTACTGCTGAGACCGCGAACCAAACCGTTCCGTACTGAGATCCGGCTGTGGATGCAATGTTTGTACTTTTACTTTGGCAGAGCCGGCAGGCTGTTGATGCTGCGATGGGAGCAACTAGTTGGTGCTGAGCGTATATAACAGTTAATAGTGTACTGTTATACAAGCATCCCCCATTGCATTCTTAGTAGTCGCTTAAAAAGCCTCATTCATGCTTCACGGAAATTGGGGGATGAATGAAGCTTTCTCGTAAAATGTTAGCAGTAGCTTGTTTTGGTATACAGAAAAGGCAATTTTTGTCGATAAAGTAGGGCGGAAGAGAAAAACCAATGCTTAGAAAACCATACAAGTAATAAGCTTTTTAATTTTTGGGTTGTGAGAGTCAATATTTTTCGTATTATGTGCATTAACCAATGTGCTGTTAGGAATTGGGGTGTTTTAAATTTAACTTTGAATATCCTACTCACTGATCAGATATAGTGAAATAGGCGACTTGCAATCATTGATCAGGTATAATGAGATAGTCATCTTCGCTGGGGTGCCTCTTTTTGCCCCCAAACTCGTTTTCGGCTCTCTAGGGAAAATGCTTCCAGCTATCATGTTTGTGTTAGTGGGTTGCAATGCTACTTTATGGGGTGCAAAAAAAAATTCACTAATACAGTCAACCAAGCTGGAAGCAAGATTTGTGCCTCCAAGGCCAAAATGAGTGCGCTTGGTGCAGCTAATTTTGGGTTTTGAGTGCGTTTCAGGTTACACATTTTAGATATCGACTGCGTTTCAGGTCAGCATATCGAGGATCGATTCGTGGCAATCGTTCGGAGTTCTTATTCAGATTTCCGAGCAGACAAGTTGACTTTTCCGAATCTCGTGCAAGAAAGTTTGATTTTTCCTTTCAAATAAGAGTTTATTTATTATTTTTTTAATGCTGCATTGTTCGCTTTCATGGAAAAGAAAGAAATGAATAAATTTATTGCGAAAAACGATGAAATCTTTGTTTGTGCAAGCAATATAAAATATTAGAGTGATACACAAATTACGCTCATTCAAGATTTAAAATAGAAAAACTACTTTAATTATTTGCAACAGAGACATTTACTTTGTCGATTCTTTGTCGGTTGCTATAGCTCTAACATACTGTGCTACACAATGATTTAGCATTATTGTTTGCCGTAAACTCTATTGATATTTATCACTACTATTGGGAATAACTTCAGTGTTTTTTGGAATACCAGTGGAACCCTAGGTAAGACTTACGTGGAACTTAAGACTTGTGTGAACTTTGTAGGCTTTGTTTGATTGAAAAAATGTTTAAATAGTTTTGAAATAAAAATTCTAGAAAATACTTAATATATTTTATTATTATAATTTTGTTGAAAATTCATGTATTTTTTTTTTGTGTTTGATTTTGCTTTGATGTTAAGAAGTGATTAAACTTATAAGAAAAGTTTGAGTCTATTTTGAGTCTGCGTAAGATAAATTTGTCTTTAATCAACTCCTAACTAACTGTAACAAACGATGTGAAATACTTCGCCGGGTTCGTTCAATGAATGCCGATGACAGCTAAAAGGCACAGCATATACAATACTGGTGTCTAGAATTGGAACCGATTTTTGGGTGAATTTTAGTCTTGCTTAAAAGATCACCTTTCTGGTGGTAAGATCTGTTTCACTCTGTATTGCTCTAAAATTCTAGTGACTTTGTCAGTGACGCCTTAAATATACTGGTAAGAAATGTACAGTCTTTTGAATTCGTGTAAAAGATATATTTAAATAAAGACCTAGGACCATCTGAGAGAAATACAGAAGAACGGATAGCTCGTCTGTTGATAAGCTTGAATACACTTTGAACCAATGAGATTAAATTAAACGCTTCGTAAATCCGTGTTGTCACAAGGAACAGAACGGGGAAAAAACAGATTTTCAGATGATGTCAAAGAAATCAAATATAATGGATGATATGTCAAAATTTCAAACTATTGGAAGAGCTTATAATATACAAAATCTCTTGCTTTAAAATTTTCTTTTGTAAAGTTTAAGAACTTTTTTAAATTTGTACCTTCCGAAGTTATTTGAATTTCCATAATGAAATAAAAATACATTTTCAAATAAATCATTTGACTTGATTTCAATCATGCCATCACTTTTATTTGCAATAATTCGCAAATAGCTAAATAAAATTTTTATTTGAATAACATTTTATTAACAAACAATTCCTGCTATTCAAATAAAAATTATTCATGTGTGATTGAAACTTTTTTTTAAAATCAAACTGAAATACATTTTTCTCAATTTTGTGTGCAATCGCGAAAAATTTCTTTTTTTGGTGATGGGATCTGTAATTTGTTTCATGTGAATAAAAACGTTATCCGTATCTGGACCCTACGTTTGTTCCTTTTATTTCTTGTCGACTTGAGACGTCAATTTATTCATTTGGATTACTATTTATAATAACATAAATGAACTAGTAATAATTAAAACGAACTATTGAAACTATTCATGAAATCATTCCAAAACAAATAAAAAATTGAGGGAAAAAACTCCTTATTCTAAATATTGATCTAAAAGTTAATCAATAAACAGAGTATTGTTTAAATGTGCCTATTCATTTATAAAAAAAAAAAACTGTTTTCAAAATGTGTTTCGGATTACTGAAAATTTATCAAATTCTTTTTGGAACTAATATTTATAAGAAGTTTAGACCAGAAAGTCTCACGTAATTTTTTTATAAGAAAACGCAAAGATTTCCACCTCCTATTTCCACCTCAATTGTGCTGAACTCTACCTATGGACTGAACTCAGCAAACCAGAATCAGATGTCTTTTGACATTTCTGTAATCAAGACAAATTCGATTTTCAGTTGACCCGATGTGCATGGCAAAAATTTATTCCTAATGGGCACTCGCTTGGGCGGCAGATTTTTCCTTTACTAAGAAGATAATAATTATTTGTAAAACAAAATAAACCAAAAAAGAATGGAGGCTGTTTACTTTGTTTATATTTTTTGAATGACTGAGACGGCAGATTATCTCAGCTTCCGCCATTTTTAAATGGATTCACTGAACATCTCCATTGCTCACTTCACATGCATTCACAGACAGGGTCAAGAGAGAGATCCCGTTACTTTTTTTTTTGCGGGTGTTTCAGGCAAGGGGATTGCAAGTTGCCTATCTCATTATACCTGATCAATGCTTGCAATCCCCTTGCCTAAAACACCCGCAAAAAAAAGTAACGGGATCTCTCTCTGGACCCTGTCCCTGTCTGTGAATACATGTGAAGTGAGCAATGGAAGTGTTCAGTGAATACATTTAAAAATGGCAGAAGGTGAGTTAATTTGCCTTCTCAGTCATTCAAAAAGTATACACAAAGTAATCAGCTTCCATTCTTTTTTGGTTTATTTTGTTTTACAAATAATTATTTGTTTTCCTAGAAAAGGAAAAAGCTACCGTCCAAGCGAGTGCCCACTAGGATTAAGTTTCTGCCATGCACAACGGGATGCACGGTCAACTTCGATCTCTGCTCGTGTCGTCGATCATCGAACCTGCCCTTGATGTATCTTCCATTTGCCTATTAAAATAAGTTTTTTCAAAGCAATAAATAAGTTTAAAATACAAAATATTAATGTAAAACAAACCGTAGATCAGCGGCAGAAACATTGGAAAGTAAATTTTCCAATTAAAGTTACTCTAATGATCTCTGGCTTCTTAAGAATTTACACTTGCAAATGTAATTACTTTTAATAAATCAGCTCACTCAACTTACAGCAAATAAGAATTTGAGCAGAAGATTATATTTAATTCGAGAAAACTGCAGCTCGCTAGCTTTTCTGAAAATCGAATTTGTTTTGATTACACAAATGTCATAAGACATCTGATTCTGGTTGGGTGAGTTCAGTCCACAGGTATAGTTCAGCACAATTGAGGTGGAAATAGGAGGAAGAAATCTTTGCTATACCTAGGGAATATTTTCCTTTTTGCCTATTTTTTCTTAAAAATAAACAATCAAGCTATTTGATTGTGTGCATAAATTTTGTTAATTTATGCGTTTTGTTATGAAAAAAAATTACTTGCGACTTTTTGGCTTAAATTTCTTATTTCTTATTTCAAAATAAAAATTTGATTAATTTTTATAGTAGTGCAGAATACATTTTGAAAACAGTTTTTGTCACAAGTAACGTAAAACAGGAACAAAAACAGAATCCTATACATTAGCAACTGTAACCTAAATTCACCGAATGCTTTTTGCATTGCTAATGTATTCAATTCTGTTTCTGTTCCTGTTCCTTGCGACAACGCGGCTTAAAACAGAAACAGAAACAGAATTCCATACATTAGCAACTAAAACCTAAATTCTCTGAATGCTTTTTGCGTTGCTAATGTATGAAAGTCTGTTTTTTTTTCCTTTCTGTTCTTGTGACAACACGGATTTACAATGCGTTTAATTTTATCTTATTAGTTCAAAGTGTATTCAAGCTATATCAACAGACGAGCTATCTTTCAGAAGATCCTAGGTCTTTATTCAAATATAGCTTTAACACGAATTTAAAAGACTGCAATAAGTGGAAGAATTTTTTTACCAGCATATGTAAGGGGTCACTGACAAAGTGACTAGAATTCGAAAGCAATGCAGAGTGAAACAGATCTTACCGCCAGAATATGTGATCTTTTAAACAAGAGTAACATTCACCCAAAGATCGGTTCCCAATCTAAACACTAGTATTGTATATGCTGTGCCTTTTGGCTGTCATCGGCATTCATTGCACAAACCCGGCGAAGTATTTCACCTCGTTTGAAAGAATGTACAAATGCTGTTAGCATTTACAGTTAGTTGTGGGTTAAATAAAGAACAATTTATCTTATGCAAACTATTTATCAATTTACCAATTTATCTTAAGCCGCGTAGTCACAAGGAACAGGAACAGAAACAGAATTTCAAACATTAACAACGCAAAAAGCATTCAGCGAATTTAGGTTTCAGTTGCTAATGTGTATGGGATTCTGTTTCTTTTCCTGTTGTACGTTGCTTGTGACAAAGCGGCTTTAGGCAAATAATTAACGTAGCATTTCTGTTTGAAATATTGAAGGAGCGTGATTTGTGTATCATTCTAATATTTTATAATGCCAGCAAAAAAAAAGATTTCAGCGTTTTTCGAAATCAATTTATTCTTTTCTATCTTTTACATGAAAGCGAACAATACAGCACTAAAAAAATAATAAATAAATTCATATTTAAAAGAAAAAGTCAAACTTTCTTGCATGGGATTCGGAAAAAGTCAACTTGTCTGCACGGAAATCTATCTAAAACTCCGAACGATTTTCACGAAATCACCTCATGCGATCCTCGATATAATGACCTGAAACGCAGTCGATATCTAAAATGTGTAGCCTGAAACGCACTCAAAACCCAAAATGAGCTGCACCAACCGCACTAGTTTTGGCCTTGGACGCAAAAATCTTGTTCAGACCAGGGGTTACTGTATTAGTGTTTTTTTTTGCACCCGTCAAAATAGCGTGCAAGCTTTAGTAGTTTCGCTATTTTAGTAACAATCACACTCAGTCTGAACAATTGCCCCAGAGAGCCGAAAGTCGAGCTTGGAGATTTTATATCCCATCCATGTGTTAATGAACGCCTGAAAATGCACACATCATGAAAGTCGAGTAGCAAGTAGAGCTGCCGTGTTATTGCAAAAGCATGACCCAGTGAGTAGATAAGTGCTGCAGTATGTACGCAGAAGCCCACATTGTAAAATGCTGATGTTATTGTTATTTTTTGACATTTTATTAGTAGTGCAAACTTCAAAAAGGGGCGTGGTCCAATCGCACCCAATTAAAAGCTATCAATTATAACACAGATGTTTCCATGTTATCCTTAAATTTATGTAATTATGTAATAATTTTTTCGTTCATATTCAAAAAAATTAACCCTTAAAGAAGGCGTGGCTAAAAAATATGTATAAACGAAATCTGGAATAAAGTCCCGTTTACCTTACCTGCTATCCGTTTTTTTATTCTTTCCTAATTTAGATTATAATTCCAGTCGAAATTACGTTTTTCTGGAAAATTTTTGATTTTTCTTAAATTCTGCCTCCAAATGTAGGCGCGGCCCAAAGTCTTGTATGAACAAAATGTAGAACTAAATATTCTTTACATAATATACTTACTTACTTACTTAAGGTGGCGCTACAGTCCGGGGTGGACCTGGGCCTCAGCCAACAAGCTTCGCCAGCCAGCTCTGTCTCTAGCTAGCCGTCTCCAGTTTCGCACGCGAAGTTGGCTGAGGTCCCCTTCCACTTGCGTGCGCCACCTGAGTCTCGGTGCTCCTCTACCGCGTCGTCCCTGCGGTGTGGATTCGAAGATTTTCCGGGCCGGGGCGTTGGTGTCCATCCGCTCTAGATGACCCAGCCATCGTAGACGTTGTGTTTTGACTCTTTTGGCTAGGTCGGTATCGCTGTACAGCCCGTACAGTTCGATGTTATATCTCCTCCTCCACTCTCCGTCTATGCAGACGGGACCGTAAATCGTCCGAAGAATTTTCCTCTCGAAGCAGCCTAAAGTGTTTTCATCCGCCTTTGACAGGGTCCATGCTTCTGCACCGTAAAGCAGGACTGGGATGATGAGGGTCTTATACATGGACACTTTAGTTGCTCGAGAGAGGGCTTTGCTACTCAATTGCCTTCTTAGCCCAAAGAAACAGCGATTGGCAAGAGTTATCCTTCGTTTGATTTCAGCGCTGGTGTCATTGTCTGAATTGATAGCGGAACCCAGGTAGACAAAGTCCCTAACTACCTCAAAGTTATAGCTGTCGATGGTGATGTTTTGTCCAAGACGTCGGTGTTGGGTGTCTTTTCTTGATGACAGCATATACTTGGTTTTGCCCTCATTGACTGCTAAACCCATATTCGCCGCTTCCGTCCCAATACTCACGAAGGCTTCACTGACATCACGCTTTGTTCTACCGATTATGTCAATGTCGTCTGCGTATGCAAGTAGTTGAACGGACTTTTAAAAGATTGTACCTCTGGTGTTGGCGCGAGAGTTCTGCACAATTCTCTCAAGTATGATGTTAAAGAAGTCGCATGACAGCGCGTCGCCTTGTCTAAATCCTTTTTTGACATCAAAGGGGTCGGTGAGGTCCTTGCCGACCTTGACGGAACAGCGTGAGTTTTCCATCGTCATCCTGCACAGACTGACGAGTTTGGCAGGGATGCCAAAACTAGACATTGCGCTATATAGCTCGTCTCTATAGATGCTATCATACGCGGCCTTGAAATCGATGAAGAGGTGGTGTGTATCGATTTGGAATTCCTGGGTTTTCTCCAAGATCTGCCGCAGTGTGAATATTTGATCGATGGTGGACTTTCCTGGCCTAAAGCCACACTGATATGTGCCTATCAGATTGTTGACAAACGGCTTCAGGCGTTCACACAGTACAGCAGAAAAGATCTTGTATGCGATGTTAAGAAGACTTATGCCTCTGTAGTTGGCACAACTCAGAGGGTCTCCTTTCTTCAGGATCGGGCAAACAATGCTGAGGTTCCATTCGTCGGGCATGCTTTCTTCCGACCATATCTTGCAGATGAGCTGGTGCATGCTCCTAACCAGCTCATCGCCAGCGGATTTAAAAAGTTCGGCAGCTAGGCCGTCTGCTCCGGCTGCTTTGTTGCACTTGAGCTTAGACACAGCTACTTTCACCTCCTCCAGGTCGGGTGGGCGGTATCGTTCGAATGCTTCGTCGGTAACGTCTTCGCCCGGGTTGAATGGTTCGTTCTGCCTGACAGCGGTATTTGATTCGTCCTCGCCGTTATACAGTCTGCAGAAGTGGTCTTTCCAAATCCTCAGCACCGACTGCGATTCTACAACGATGTTCCCTTGATGGTCCTTACAGGCTTCAGTTCGAAGTTTATACCCTTGGCAGGACCTTTTGATCCTTTGGTAAAACTTTCTAACCTCATTCCTGTTGTAACATCTCTCTATCTCTTCAACCGCGCGCTTCACGTGCTCTCTCTTTTTCCTTCGGAGAAGCCGGTGCTCCTCTCTCCTCCTCTGCTCGTAGAGCTCGCGAGCAGCTCTAGTCCTTCTGTGCAGCGCCGCTTTGTACGCTTCCTGTTTAGCTGCATGTGCTTGCCGGCATTCATCGTCAAACCAGGGGTTTCGTTGCGGTCGCCGTGTGAAACCCAGCACTTCAGAGGCGGCGTCTCTGATGGCATTTTGGCAGTGTTGCCACTGGCTATCAATACTTGATGCTGGTTGCATAGGACTTCGTAGAAGGTTTTGAGAGACTCGGTTGGAGAAGGACCTGGCGATCTCTTGCGATTGTAGTCGGCCGACGTCAAACTTCCTCACAGTATTTCCATTACTTGGCGCTGGTCGGGATATCCGCAGCCGTACCTTGGCTACAACAAGGTAGTGATCCGAGTCAATGTTGGCCCCTCGGAAAGTTCGGACATCCATGATACTGGAGGAGTGCCTTGCGTCGATCGCAATATGGTCAATCTGGTTGACGGTTGATTGATCGGGAGATCTCCATGTCCCTTTGTGGATATTGAGATGCGGGAACTGTGTACTAGCTACCACAACGTGTCGCCCCGCAGCAAAGTCGATCAGCCTGAATCCGTTATCGGAGGTCGTGTCGTGCAGGCTATGCTTTCCGACAGTACGACCAAAGATGCCCTCCCTTCCTAGCTTGGCATTAAAATCGCCTAGGACAATCTTAATGTCGTAGCTAGGGCACTGCTCATAAGTTTTGTCCAGGAGCTCGTAGAACATATCTTTGGTCTCGTCATCTTTCTCCTCTGTGGGGGCATGTGCGCATATCAGGCTAATGTTGGCGAATTTAGCCTTGATGCGGATCGTCGCGAGGCGCTCGCTTACAGGGTTGAAGCTCAAGACTTTTTGCCTAAGTCTGCCTCCAACAACGAAACCACATCCAAATAGGCGCTGTCTTTGATGCCGATAGCAGTCGCCGTAGTAGATGTCGCAGTTTTTCATCCTTCTTTTGCCCGACCCGTCCCACCGCATTTCTTGGATGGCAGTAATGTCTGCCTTGCAGTCGTTAAGGGCCTCCGCTAGTTGCTCGGCTGCACGTGGTCTGTTAAGGGACCTAACATTCCACGTGCAGATCCGTAGCTCGTTGTCCTTTTCTCGTTTGCATTGGTCGTCAACAGTAAATCCGTCCGAATCCGAGGCTTGTTTCTGCTTCGTGACTGGTGTTTCTTTACGTGGCCGGGAAGTCACCCCGACGGCACGACCCCCAACCTGGAGGACCAGATCCTTTGCTTAGCTCTAAGGACGGAGAGCCGGATAGCCCGCTCCTTATAGGCCTGAGCTCCGAATGCGTCGTAGTAGCCCATATAAGGTGTTCACTAAGTAGTTCGGCCTGACTGGAACTATGGACGCCACCGTTGATTCCATCTGGGGAATTCCTCCGCTGCCGTCCGCATGCAAGCAGAAGTGCCTTAGTGGGAACACTCCTCCCCCCCCTCTCTCGTCTGCTACCCCCAACAACCTTCCAAAGGGGTTGGAACCCAATCTCCAGTTGAGGTACTAGGCACCCGGTGTTCACCACGGGGAGGTGAGAGTAGGAGTTGATAGACAGAGGTGGGTTTAGAAAACCTGTGGATGCTTGTATCCTCTTGAGTGCACATGTCTATCCTTTGACCACGTTTTACATAATATATTAAGTAATTTCTTTTCGATTTGGAACAAAACTATTGAAAACAATGCATTTGCGAAATTACCATTTGAATCGATACCACGCCCACTAGGGGAGGTTAAGCGATTACATTTTTTTTTTGTGTATCTTACAATAAGTAGAAGATAATAAATACAGAAATTAGTTACACAATTGCAACGATTGTGGGCGTGTCTGTGAGTGGATTTCAAAAATGCTTACAGTTGTACTTCTTCGGATAACAATTAACTTGTGCACCAAATTTCAGCTCCTTAGCTTAAAACTTAAGGCCTAAAAACGTGTGAAATACAGACAGACATTGGTTATTCGATTCAGAATTCAGTCACGATCATATGCCCTTAAGGTCTTGGGGTCTTCCATTATTATTTCAACGTGTTGCAAACTATGTGGCAAACTTAATATACATACCTCCTACCCTATGGGATGGGTATAAAAATTCATTTTTACTTACATTTAAGTCGTAACTTGGAAATATTAGTCTTAGTATTGATAGTTTGTAATAAGCGGTGAGACCACGCTCTTTTCGAATTAACAATCCGTTTTACGGAGTCACCATTTTCTTTGCTCACCATTTTTCATGTTTGGAATTTATTCATAAAATAATTTAAAAAAATAAAGGGAATTATTGTCCCACGAATAATGGAAATCTTGGATAAAAAGATATATAAATGACTTTTATTTAAACAGTTTGAGAGTTTTTTTTTATTTACAAGTTGACGAATTTCAGAGTTTATTATTGTTTGGCTCAACGCCGTCTACCAGGCTGACAAATAAAAAATTAAAACAAGTGGGAAAGTGCAACAGAGCGTGAAATGCAAAAACTTCAGTCCGTCTGTGACGGATTGCTAAACGAAACTCCCATGCCTCGAAAAAGTGGGCGGAATATTAAAATACAACTGTTGAATGCTTTCTAACTAAAAAAAACACTGTTTTTTGTCGAACTTCAAGACTTTAAAAGTCGCGAGACTACTGCTTACCTCGAAAGTTTGACTGCCGACAAAGGTTCGAACTACTCTCTTTGGAAAGCAGTGAAGTCCGTTACGAAGCCCATAGTACACTCTGTGCCATTAAAAAAGGCCAACGGCGAATGGCCAAGAGAAGACAAATAATAAGCGGATTTATTTGCAGATTACCTAGAAGAAACATTCAAACCGTTTGACAGGGAACCGTTGATCGAGGAGCTCAATCCGTATGCGGTCTGAGCCGTGTCATTAGCTGAACTTCGTCAAACGATAAATAATCTGAAGAACAACAAAGCCCCTGGCTATGACTTAATAACTAGCGAAATTCTAAAGGAGCTACCGAAAAAAGCTTTGGTCAAGCTTCTCTATATCATGAACGCCTCCATGAGAATTTTATACGTTGCCGAGGTCATAATGGTTCCGAAAGCAGGAAAATGTTTGAACGACAAAAAGTCATACATAACTATTTCGCTACTGCCGCTACTTTAGGAAAAAGCATTCAACAATCGACCAGGTCGATCGAATAACAAACGAAATCGAAAAAGCGCTGAAAGCGAAAAAGATATATACTAGCGCTTCTCTCGACGTATCACAAGCCTTCGACAAGGTATGGCATGGAGGCCTGAAGTACAAGTTAAGGCTTAGCTTACCAGAAAAGCTCTATAGAATCATAGAGTCTTTCTTTGCAGACAGAATCTCTCGCGTTAGGTACGAAAATGAGTACTCGGAATTCAAAGAGATAAATGCCGGTGTAAAGCAAGGAAGCGTTCTCGGCCCAATATTCTTTTTGCTTTATGCAAGAGACATACCCCACGATGAGGGAACAATTTTAGCTACGTTTGCTAACGACACTGCTATTCTCGCTATTGATACGACAGTTGAATTATCAACAGGGAAACTTCAGTGCGCTTCAGAACAAAATATGCGATTGGCGAAGAGCTGGCGAGTCGTCCTTGACGAGACTAAGTCAACGCATGTAAACTTTACTTAAGCAAGCACGGCCGGTCCTAGTGCCTATGCAGGTTTCTCCTACCCACGCAAAAAACAAAACTATTTTTTGTAGCCACACCCATAAAAGTGTACGGAGGCATATACTATATACCCGAAAAAGTGAGAAATGCTAATATCTACACTTTTGTAATGTATTTTTTTGTCAAATTTCATATATTTATTGAAAAACAATCATTTTAAGCAAAAGTCCCTTAAAAAGTGGGCGTGGTCAATGAAAAAGTCAAATTTCGTTTGCTATCTTAAAGACAATTGCAAGGCAATATCACATACCAAAAATTAGTGCGTCAGCACCATTGTATCATAGCTTAAATTTGAAATAGGTACTTTTAAAAATTAGAGATGGTCGCATTAACGTGTCTGTGAGCGGATTGAATTAATTTTCAAACTTGATCTGAAGGACTGAACTTCCAGCTTTCTCACCAACTTGTAGCTCTCTATTGCTCCAAATTTAAGGCCTCAAAGATGTTTAAGTACGGATGACCTGATGAACGGACAGACATGACTCAATCGATTCTCCTGTCGGTCCCATTCATATCTCTAAAAGGTCTTAGGGGTCTACGGTGGTTATTTCTGCGTAACAAACTATTCATCAAACTAAATAGCTATACCCTGGGTAGGGTTTAAAAATCAGCAAGTGAAGAAAAGAAAATAAAAAAAAAATTTTAAAATAGAAAAACTAGTGGGAGGGCTATAATCTGCTTAGGCGAATCGTTGGGTACCCCGTCCCAATTGACCACTGTCAAGCTCCAAATTGCATCATACATCTTGGTTGTAAAATTTCAGTTTCTACTAGCTTTGATTGTTTTTAGAATTTGTCAGTTAAAAATCTCCTTCCTTCAAAAAGGGGTAGCATAACCCCTTTTCAAGAACATCGCTTTTTTTGTTCATATTTTTTATCAGATGTGGTATACATGTGTTGATTGCATTTTTATATTAAAAATTTGGTTTACACATTTTTTTTCGTTTGTATAAAAATGCAATACTTTCCAAGTTCTTGGAAAATAGCTAAAGTAGTACCTATACCAAAACCAGGAAAACCACCCGATGACCCGCATAGCTTATAGTTTATTGAGTAGTATCAGTAAAGTATTTGAAAAGATTTTGAAAGAGAAAATTCTTTAAGTCATTGAAGAAAAACAAATGCTACCAAACGAGCAATTTGGTTTCAGAAGAAATCACAGCACATCCCACCAAGTACTAAGAGTCTGTCAGCATATTAAGTACAATCGCTCCTTGGGAAATTCCACTGGTCTTGTCTTGCTAGACATTGAGAAAGCTTTTGATTGTGTTTGGCATTTGAGTCTAATTTATAAACTGTTGATGTTTCCACCGTACATAATAAAACTTGTCCTGAGCTTTCTATCTGTGAAGTAGCTATTTTCGCAGATGACAAGGCTATATATTCGTCGCATGAACTTAGTCTCAACGTTGAGACTAATTTGCAAGATGCAATTCATATATTGCTTAATTATTACAATCGCTGGAAAATAAAACTTAATGCTGAAAAGATTCAAGCTATCTTTTTCAGCCGAAAAAGAAAGTCTTGTTTTCTTCCAAGCAGTCAGCTGATAGTTAACAATACTGGCGTCAACTGGCTTCCGGCCGTTAGATACTTGGGCATACATCTTGATTGTAAACTTACGTTTAAGGAGCATACTCTAAAAAAATTAAAAAAAGTCAACATCGCGATCAACATGTTATACCCTTTCATTAACAGAAAGTCCCTACTAAATAATGCTAATAAAATCATTGTTTTTAAAGTTATATTTCAAGCAATCTTGCTTTATGGTTGTCAAGTCTGGGGAAATTCAGCGGAATGCCATCTGCACAAACTGCAAATTTCCAAAAATTAAATCTTAAAGATGATGCTTAATCTCCCTCCACATCACTCAACAGCTGATCTTCACAGCAGAACAAATGTCGAGTTAGTTTGTGATAGAATTTCAAAACTATCAGAAAAGTTTTTTCGCAATTGTATACTTTCCAAAAAACCCACTCATTAAATTTTGGATTGTTATTTGATTTAGTATTTATTAATATAATTGTAATTTAGATTAATAAATCTAAATTAAATTAAATAAATTTAGGGACCCTGCAAGGTCAGGTTTAAGAATAGCCTTGAGGTAAGGCATGCCTGTCGTAAGAGCCGACTGAAATCCACTGGAGGAAGTAATCTTCAGGCATAAGTGATGCTGTCCAGGAGTATAAACTCCTTGTGGGGCCACCCTTGGCAGTAAAGTTATACCTGAAAAAGATGAACCCGAAGGTTTAAATAAAATCCAGCAGCATCTGTTACATATTGTGCGGCTTGTTGGTCAGCGTCTTATCCCAGAGGGACGGATGAATGTCAAATAACAGAAATCCAGGAGCGTCTGTCTCGGGACGAGCGGCTTCCTGGTCGGCATCTGTTGTCCGGGTTAGGATCGGCCGAATTTAAACCTAGCAGCTAGGTATAAAATGCACCCCCCTCCCCCAACCATGAAAAGAAAACGAAAGCAGCCTCGGATATTTGCTGATCCTGGTAATCCAGGGCACCCTTTGGAGCTAGGCCTGGGGGTGTCAGCATGCGAGCGCTTGGTGGTCGGAAGGTCCCGCTCGGCATCCGACCGGCTTTAACCCGAAGAAGTTACGAGCAGCCCGCCAATGGTGCCGCGTTCCATTACGGGGGGCGGAGGGGGACAGCGCCAAGTCAAAATGAGGGCTTAGGTGGAAACTCTACAAATCGACAACGGCACCAACTCAAAATTGGTACGTGGAATGTCTCGTCGCTAACGAGGAAGGAAATTGAACTGGTTCAGGAGGCCAAAAAGTATCAGCTCGATGCAACTGGCATCTCCTCAACTAAGTGGAAGGGTTCTGGAACCAAAGACTTCATGATAAGTGGAAGCCCTTCTGGTCTGGCGTCCCAAATAAAATAACAGCCCGCACAGGCGGGTGTGGGGATACTCACAAGCCCCCGGTTGTCAGAAAATGTATTCGATGTCATTCCGTTAGGGGGGAGGATTCTGATCTTAAAGCTTAAGCTTGAACGATCGACTCTGGGTCTGGTTCAGGTTTAAGCACCAAATCGAGAGTCAGAGTATGAGTCCTTTTTGAACGAAGTTGATGCTGCCTTGGACAGAATGGCAGAAATGGACTTCTTTCTCCTGATGGGTGACTTCAATGCACATGTGGGTATGGACGACAGTACTTGGAGGAGTGTGATCGGGAGGCACGGTGACCCGGATCAAAACAGGAACAGGGGAAGTAGTTGGACTTTTGCTGTGCATATGGCTTGTCCATCATGAACACCTTTCTCCCACACATGGTACAAGCACAGTTTTAATCAGAGGTCACTGATTGATTTCTTTGTTGTACCATTGTGTGTTCAAAGAATGATTTGTGATGTTCGAGTTTTCAGTGCAGCTGAGTTGTCAACTGATCATCACTTAGTGCTGTGTAAATTGTTTTTCACTGACAGTATTCCTTTGCCACCCAGGCGAAAACCAAGACTGGTGACCCGTATACGGTGGGAAAGGTTGCAGGATGCTGACACTGGTTTCAGAGAGCGCTTTGCACAGCATGTTTGGGAGAAGTTTAAACAAATTCCACCTGACCTTTTGAATGTAGAGGAGGAATGGCAGCTGTTTTTATCCGCAGTCATTGCCTTTGCAGGAAATGTTTGTGAAGTGAAGCGGCTTGGGGTAGCGGCTGGTGATGAGAAAAGAACTGCTTGGTTTAAAACGTCTGGAGTTCAGAGAGAAGAAGAGAGCCTACATTGCGTGGATCCGATGTAGAAACTCAACTTCTCGAGCCCGGTACAATGAGGCGCGTAGGACTTCCAATCTGGCAGTCAGAACAGCCAAGGAACAGAAGAACTTCGGCGAGAAGTTGGAGCACGATTACAGATCTGCAAGCAAGATATTTTGGCAGACCATTCGCCGGCTCAGAGGAAGGAAGTTGAATATCATTCAAGGGGTTAAATCTAAGGACGGTACACTTCTTTGAAATGAGAGCGATGTCTTGCGCAGATGGAGAGAGCACTTTTCGGAGTTGCTCAACCCCCAACAGGGCATTGAAGATGGCACTCCCACTGCTGACGAGATAAGGGCGGAGTATAGTCCCACAGTAGACGAAGTCACTAAAGCGATTAAATCGCTAAAAGTTGGCAAGTCTGCTGGAGTTGATAAAATCCGGCAAGAAATGCTCAAGGCAATGGGTGAAGCGGGTGTTAAATGGCTAATACGTGTCATTAAGGTGGCCTGGGATAGCGGGAAGGCACCTAGCGATTGGCAAACGGGAATTATAGTGCCCATTTTCAAAAAAGGGAACAGGAGAGATTGCGCCAACTATAGGGGCATATCTCTCCTGAGTCTTCCGGAAACGCGTTCCAGAGCTGTAATCGAGCCTTTGTTACGCGAAGAACAGTGCGGCTTTCGGCCTGAAAGAGGCACAGCCGACCAGCTTTTTACTCTGAAGGTTATTCTTGAGAAGGCCTGGGAGTATGCCAAACTGGCATCTATGCGTGTTTTGTAGATCTGGAAAAGGCGTATGACCGAGTCCCTCGGGATACACTGTGGAGAGTTTTGCAGGACTATGCGCTGAGTGGGCCTCTTCTGAGAGCCATCCTGTCCTTGTATGGAAACTCCAGAAGCTGTGTACGGATAAATGGCGTTAAATCCCTTCCTTTTGATGTGCGCGTTGGACCTCGCCAGGGCTGTGTTCTGTCGCCGCTCCTTTTCATAGCATATATGGACTGGATGGTGAAGCGCATTCTTGGCGAGCAATGTTTCGAATTGGCTGACATCAGGATAAGCCATCTGCTTTTCGCAGATGATTTGGCCATCCTTACATCAACCAAATTGGAACTTCAACGAGAACTGGATAGGTTTGCAGCCGTCTGTGGTAATGCTGGGATAAAAGTAAACGTGAACAAATCGGAAGTAATGGTTGTTTCCCAAACTCCTGTGCAGTGTACCCTGCACATAAATGGAGATCCATTAAAACACGTGGACAAGTTTAAGTATCTCGGGGTCTTTTTCACGAAAGATGGAAGGAGTGATACTGAGTTGTCCTGTAGAATTGGCCAAGCTGGAGCAATAGTAAAGCAACTGCGCCGGCCGGTCATCAGGAAAGCTGAGCTCGGAGTGAAAGCAAAGATTTCAGTTTTTAATTCGGTGTTCGTTCCGACCCTCATCTATGGTCATGAAATTTGGGTAATGACCGAAAGAATTAGATCGCGGGTACGAGCTGCCGAAATGAGATTCCTGAGGTACGATGCTGGTGCTGTTCTAAGGGATAGAGTGAGAAACGTCAGTATTCGTGGGAATCTTAATGTTGAGCAGCTACTTCTCCGAGTGGAGCGATCGATTCTTCGATGGTTTGGACACGTTGTTCGCATGCCCCCTGACAGGCTTCCTAGACAGGTCATGCTAGCCGAGATGCGAGTGCGTCGCCCCCCTGGTAGGCCAAGAAACAGGTGGTGGGATCAGGTAAAGAACCCCTCTGAGTCCCGCCTGGGGATTGCGCCGGAGTCTCTTGAGTTGGTGGCGGAGGATCGAGAAAGATGGAAGGACCATTTAGCCACCCTCGCTCCGCGATCCCTTTAAAGGATAAGCGGCATCCGAAAATGATTATGATGATAATAATTGTAATTTCTATTATTTTATTTGTTATTTATTATTTATATTATTATTTATTTAATATTTTATTTAATTTTATATAACTTATTAAATATTTATTTATTTATTAATTTATTTATTTAGTTTGTCATATATTTATTTATTTATTTATCTATTTATTAATTTATTAATAAGTCATGCACCATTTATTATATGTTTACTATTAATTTATTGCATTTTATTATTTCTATAGGAAATCGATTCACTTAATGTACCTGTTTAGCTATAAGATTTTATTTTTTTCTCTATTCTTTTTTTGCTTTTGTATTGAAGGTTATAAACGTATTTTTCTTTCAAAGTTTATCATTGTTTAAAAATCCTTAGTACAAATTAAAATAATTATTCAAAAGAAAGATGAAAAATTGAAAATGAAAAATTGTATGTCAAATCTCTGTATGTTAACTGCGCAGTGGCAAACCAAGTGTATAATACAATACGAAATAAAGTTATCTATCTATCTACATTTTTTTTTTCCTTCTATTTATTTTTTTTCCCATAGGATAGGAGGTATATTAAGTTTGTCACATAGTTTGTAACACGTTGAAATAATATTTGTAGACCCCAAGACCTTAAGGGTATATGATCGAGACCGAATTCTGAATCGAATGAGCCATGTCCATTCGTCCGTCCGTCCGTCCGTCTGTATGTCAAATGTTTTTAGGCCTTAAATTTTGAGCTAGTATGCTGAAACTTCGTACGTAAGGTCAACGTCATGCGAAGCAGCACAAGTATAAAATTTTTTGAAATCCGCCCAAAGTCACGCCCACAATCGGTCTAAGTATGCAACTACCTCCAGATTTTTCAAAACTGTAAGACGTTCTAAAAGGCTGAAATTTGACATTTAGCATCTTTTAGTGAATATAAGACACCAAAAGGACAAATTTAATTGGTAAACCTCCTCTAGTGGGCATGGCATTTATTTTAAGGGTAAATTTTAAATTTTCAAATGCAGTTTATTCAGTATTTTTGCTCGAAATTGAAAAAAAAAATTGCTTAATATTTTATGTAGAAAACGCTTAGTTTCACATTTTGTTCATACAAGACTTTGGGCTCCGCCCACATTTGGAGGCAGAATTGAAGAAAAACCTAAAATTTTCCAGAAAAACTTAATTTCGACTGCCCTTGAGCCTAATTTAGGAAAGCATGAAACAAAAAAGTAGCAGGTTAGGTAAAAGATACTTCCGTGCAGATTTCGCTCATATAAAGTTTTTAGCCACGCCCCCTTTTAGGGGTCGATTTTTCAAAAATATTGAATTTGAACCAAAAAATTGCATTTTTAGGTACAATTAGGTGTAACTTGGAAATATCTGTGGAAGTATCTTATAATTAATAGTTTGTAATAAGGGGCGGTTGGATCACGCCCCTTTTCGAAGTTTGCATTACTTATAAAATGTCAAAAAATAACTTTGCGATCAGAATTTTACAATGTGGGATAGGATGGGGTATTCAACGGCCCGTTTGACGGACTGTAACTTCTGCGTACACACTGTAGGACTTACTCACTGGTTTTGCTATAATTTTGTTAATAGTGCATTATAGTTTTTTGGATTTAAAGCAAGTATATCAAACATACAGTGTTTCTCATTTAAGGTGTGACAAAATGCTATACCCAACGTGTATCTTTTCCGCCCCGTTTAGCCGGAAGAAGCGATTTTTTAAAGAATATGACTTGAAACACAAAAAAATGCCGTTATTTTTTTTTCTCAAAAAGTAAAAGACAAATGAGCATGCGGTTTTCTGGTTTTAATAACTTATTTATAAGAGCATCAAATTTTGAAAAAAAAAATTTAATTTTGAAAAAATGATTTAAAAAAAAAAAGCATAAGCTGTACACTAATCAGCTTATAAGTTTTAAGGCTTTCGCGGTTGTTAATTGACATGACAAGAAACTTTTCGGATTAACCGCTTTAGTTACTATTTTTAATGAGTGCAATACTAGACTTACCCCGAACGTTTCGCTCAAGTTGCATTGAGCGTGGTCAACAAGAGACTGCTATGAAAGTGTTATCGCTGAGATCGGCTGCGTAGATTGTTGCGGTGCGTAGACGGTTCTGACTCATCTTGTTGTTGTAGTTGGGATGAAGGTGGTTGAGAGCAAACTGTACTAACTACATCACCGGGTGTTTCTAGGACGATTGAATATCATCACGATTGAAGTTTTGGTGGCGTTTTATTTCAATCGCTTCGCGGACCAATCGAGAGATGTAATGCGTTTCACGAGCTAAGATCTTAGCTTGATCAAAATGGATCCAGTGGTGTTCATCTGGATTACCCAAGATATGCTCGCATATTGCAGATTTTTCCCGCTGTTTTTTAGTCACCTTACTGATGTGTTCTTTCAAACGGGTTGCAATACTCCTTGTGGTTTGCCCCACATAAGACGACCCACAGCTGGAAATTCGAGACATGGAAAGAACAGATACATATCATGTTTCAAGTTCATTGCTCTTAAGTTTAAGGTTTAAAACCTACCGACAGGCGGACGGACATGGCTCATTCGATTAAAGGTAAGATTATACTGTATGCCAAGTGGTCTTATAAACTAACGCTGAAATTTGACTCAAATTTTAATCATAAGCCCATTTGACGAGCTATGAAAGTCAGATGTATTAGACTATACGGCGGCGAACATATATCACCACAACGGCCATACGCTCTCTGCTGGGAAATCAAATTTGTCTTTTTTGTGTCTTATATTCACTAAGAGATGCTAAATGTCAAATTTCAGAATTTTAGAACGTCTTACAGTTTTGAAAAACTGGAGGTAGTTGCATATTAAGATCTATTGTGGGCGTGTCTTTGGGCGGATTTCAAAAACTTTTACACTTGTACTGCTTCGTATGACGTGCCGCGGACCTGCGAAGTTTCAGCACCCTAGCTCAAAATTTAAGGCCTCAAAACATGTGACATACAGACGGACGGACGGACGGACATGGCTCATTCGATTCAGAATTCGGTCTCGATCATATAAGCCCTTAAGGTCTTGGGGGTCTACCATTATTATTTCACCGTGTTACAAACTATGTGACAAACTTAATATACCTCCTATCCTATGGGATGGGGTATAAAAATAAGAATTCTTTCGAACGACAAGATGATTTTGCAAATTATTTTAATATTTTCTGACAAATTTTAAGTCTAAAAATATTATGTGTCATTTATGCATGAACTGAAAACAAATTATGATTTTTTGATATAACTAAATATTCCATGATGAACATTTCTCGAATGGTATATGTTCGTATTGGGTTTATCGCGGTATATATGAGTGTGATCCTATTACACAATGTACTCGAAAGGTCATATTTGTCTGTCAAAACGATTTTAGTCATACCTGAAAATATTGTCATTAGGTCACATGAAATATGTATGATGATTACACAATACACGACAAGTCACAGAGATATCTGTCAAAAAAGACGACGGCAAAAGACAGAGATATCTGTCATATATGATCAAATGACATACAGTCTAATCTTACCTTTACAATTCGGTCTCGATATGCCCTTAAGGTCTTGGGGGCTTACGGTGATCCTTTCTCGATGTTAAAAGCTATGAATCAAACTTTATATACCTCCTATCAAATCGGATGGGGTATAAAAATTAAAAGCTAAGTAATTGTGTGAGCTTCTCCACTGAACTTGTCATTGATGTTTGTTAGGAGCCTTTTTCTAAATTCACATTAAAAAGTTGAAATATTCCCAGTTATCGGAAGGATTACAAGCAGAGATGGCAGAGGAGAATACGCCAGGTAGTCTACTCGATTAACTACGCGTAGTTAATTGGGTAAACTACGCCTCTGATTTGTTTCATTTACTACCTACATTTGTTACACGTCAAAATGTTAAATTTTGGGTGAAAACACTAAAGGTCGTGAAAAGAGCCGAATGTGTAGTGTATGAGCAAAATCAATCAGTTCGAAATTAAAAAAAAAGACAAATGGCGATGCGTCTACAGCCTCGCAATTTGAAAAAGCAATTTGAATTGACAATTCGTTGGTTACGTTGACATTGCAAACGTCATTTTGACGTCTCATTGCTACGTCTGCTACTTTTAACTACTGTTACTACATTAAACTTAAGGTGCATTACGACTACTTCATTACATTACATACATTAAACTACTTAATTTATGTAGCAGACGTAAAAAATGTAGGAAATCAAAAAAAGTCACATTTTTGCCATCTCTGTTTACAAGTTCTAAAGTTACAGTCACTGATCAGACTATTAAGAGATAGGCAACTCTGCAACCCCCTGCCCGCTAAAACCCGCTAGAACAGACACAGGGAACGAAACGGAACGTAGTGGGATCTGCCATGGGATTTGCCTTTGATTTCTGCTGAGAATGTAGTAGTGTGCTAGGTAAAACACATATGCAGTCCCCAGCTTGTGGAAGCTTGGGGGTAAAAAAAGAATTTTTGTGCCGAGTTGGCTATCTCTTTATAGTCTGATCAGTGGTTACAGTCTTTCGACTAAAGTGCGGCTACAACGTTGTTTCGAAGTCTGCCAGAACTTCAACATCAGGCCCCATAGTGATTTATTTTGAAAACCAATGTCACCTGTTAACTACGCTTCGTCTGTCGTAATCATACTTCGACACTGGCGAGAAAACTACCATGAATTATATTTAAACTTTGGCGATCAAGGCATTAACGACCAAAGTAATCTCGACTTGAACCAATTCGAGTTGCGGTTACTTTGTTCTTTAAGTGGCTCAGTTGAATGTCACAGTATTATAAGGCTTAGAAAGATGCTTGTGGCTAAATTCAGGCTTATTTAAGTGCTCCTATTCACCGAACTCCGCTCTGGAATGCTGCGAATTCGCCTTTGCGGCTAAGGGGCCCGTTGAAGCACAAATTCTAGTTTAATTTTCGGTTTGCTTCACAATGCAGAATTCATTGAGTTAAAAAATATTAAGATCTTTTGAAACTGAAAAAAAGGATGTAAGAAAATTTCGTCTTTAATAAATAAACCTGGTTTTTGGTGTAAATATGCAACTACTTCCAGAACCCTATAAACTATAAGGCTTTTTAAAAGGCTGAAATTTGACATTTGTCATCTCCCGGTAATTGTAAGGTATACAAAAGTTAAATGAAATCGCTTAACCTCCCTAGTGGACGTAGCATCGATAAATGATAAATTTTCAAATGCGTTTGATTCAATATTTTTGGTCCAAATCGAAAACAATTCACTTATCGTATTATGTAGAAAATACTTCGTCCTACATTTTGTACTACATTTCGACCAAGCCCCATATCCGGAGGCATAAACAAAACTCCCTCTTAGATTTCACTTTTGGAAAATTTTGAGCCACGTCGTCTTTTAGTCGAAGTTTTTAGTCCACGTTGTCGGAGTCGAATTCACAAATAGTCAAAAAATTCACAGGGTGTACCAAAATTTTATTAAAATCTGTTTTTAGCCCTAATAAAATTTAAATGGTGCATGTTTTTATTTTCCTATTACGATCAGGCAGTTTAATTAATTAGCGACTTTAACCTGATTTAAGAATATGTTATTTTTAAGAAAGCTGTTTGATCGTATTAAAAAATCGTTAGTTTTCAAAAGTTCTTCATGAAATATTGTTTCATAGTCAGATATTATAAATTCATGAAATATTGTATCATATCATAGAGTATCGATCAATAATACTCATGATAGTATATAATGCTCATATAGTATATAATGCTCAATAATACTCATAGAGTATCGATCACTTCTACTAGGAAAATCATAAAAGGAAACAAAAGTACAAATATAAGGGTAAAGATATAGGGTAAAGATATCGAAAAAATTCAAAGAATTCAAGAATTCGGCAAAACTCAGACTTATTATGCTTGCAGACTTTTTCGATTACATCATTCTTAAAGCCACAAAAAGGCCTTAAAAATACTTTACTTTCCGTAAATGTTAAATTTATTGGACAGTCCCAAGGACCTTGATGAAAGTTTCCATGAGAACTATTCTTTAAGTGTAAATTTGAAGTAACAGAGCGCAAGAAAATAGGGAGGGGTGAAACAAAAATAATAATCATTTATTTATTTTATTTTGAACGGTAATATTTTTTTGATAAAGTGAAAAATTTAAAGTACTAGAATCGTGTGTCAATCCGACACCCCTTCTCCTTTACTAGCCTCATATCCCTTTAGTGCGGACCGCCCTACCATGGATTAAAGATTTTGATAATGAATTTGCCTATTAAGTGTGGAAAACCGAAAGATTTCCGAAGAACCATGATATAGGAAGCTACGTGTTGTACAATTTCGTCGATAATTGCCGACAAACCACCACCTGCTCAAACACGTGACAAGAAAATATATAACTACACCCAAACGTAACAGTCATTCTATGAAAATAATTTCTACCAGAGTGTCTTATAATTTAATACATTCCTTAGAAAGATTCAAGGGATCATCATTCAACCAACATAATTCATCGTACAAAACAGTATGACAATACCCTTTCATCCTTTTTATTCATAAAAGACTTTATAAGAGAACATTTTGCCTCTGTGCCCGGATCCCAACAAAAGAGTTAACCTTAAGGCCGAAGCTGTGCAAAGGATAAACGAGCTACTGAACGCTACAGTGATTATGATTTCTTTTTTCTTTCAACAATATTTCGAGTCGTATTCATTGCAGGTATTGAGAGATACATTATAATGTAAGCATTAGTCAGCATGGGTGGGTATGACAAGGCCTATTTTAAACCCGCATACAAGACGTGGGTGCGCAGATATGCCTGCTTTCAAGAAACCGATTTTTCTTCTTTAATCAAACATCACTTTAAATCGTTTGATTTATTTGCAACTCTTATAAAAACCCTTGTTTTTTCAGGATTTCGAAGCTTGTACTACATGACGGGTTGACTAACGACTGCATCTTGGCGCGTGTCCTTGACTTTTAAAAGTGTTACTCCCACTTTCCTACCTGACTTATTCCGTTGGCTTAAGTTCTTTGCCCTTAAAGATTTCCTGACAATGATGGCTTTAATATTGTTTCCTTATCTTTGTCAGGGCAACTCTTCGTTACCCCACCTATTCCACGATGGGTCTTCTTTTATTCTGTGCTTTTATTTTCATTTCTTGCCAAGAATTTAATTTTCATAAAAGGCACAAAACAACAAAACTGAAAAAAAAATGAACTGCGAAGAGTGGAGATCCCTCAGGCAACGACCACTTATTTAAATTCGCGACAGAAAAACTCTGGAGCTGCTCGTATTCCACGATGCTTTGAGCTTTGTTGGCTGGCTTAAGCTTGGGGCTAGTTTGTTAGTGTAAAGTGTTTTTCTTTCTTCTCAAAGGCCAGCAAAGAGCCCATCGTAGATAGATGATATTAATTGAGAGTTGGGAACAAACAAAGAGTGCTGACATTCGTTTGAAGCAACTTTGACCTAGATATTCTATGCACATCCTTGAGTTAAGTACAAGAAGTGAAAACAGGAATTAATATTTGACATAATGACTTTGTCTGAATTTCATTCTTTCGTCTTATCATTTTTTTGTCTCCTCTGATGCTTGTCGTCTTGTTTTGATAAATTCTATTGTGTTCTCGTTGAAGTTTGAAGACTTTTCCCCCACTGATTTGACTTTTGACAAGGTGTCAAAAGAACTTCAAAAGTATAATATTCCCAAAATAACCTTGAAGATGACAAGCCGTCCGGCGGGATATAAAAATATGGGGTTTTCAGGAGCAAACATTTTTATGCGTATGTGTTAAATTTTTTATGAGACATCGAAAATGTGGCACAAGACGTATTTCAAACATACATTCCCCGTCTGTCTGGATCCCACGCAATTGATGGTTGGTTTATGCATTATTCCTGGAATATGAATAAGAAGCTGTGTGTAATAAAAAGTCATTTTTAGACTCAGTTTTAACTTTACTTCAGTGGGTCCTCAATGGACAAAAATCAGTGATGTACTAGGCCTGAGAGAAAGTTTCATAATAATTCAAGTTTGCATAAGTACCGATAGGTAAGCTTTTATAAATATTGCATTCGCATGTTCCCCAAAAGCTTTTATGTTTTTTTTTGTTATATAAAAACCTACCCACGAAAAAATACACTTTTTTGAGAGAGTAGTTCAGTGGACAAAATATAACTGTGCAGACAATTTTGACTTGTAGTTACGGAGCGTTTGCAAGAAAAAGCATTGTACATTATATTAATTTTAAGAAAAACAAAAATGTGGCAAACTACATTGTTTGGTACTTCTGTACTACATACTCGTTTCTTTCATACCATGAACTATTTTGCTTTAAGTTTAAAAAACTTTATTTTATTTTACAGTATTATAAAGTTAAAGTTTTTTGTTTTTAAACTTCCAGGTTTTAAACTTCATGTCAAGCAACATGGTGAACCGAGCCAAGAAAAGAGGATAGTCCAAGTGATTTACATAAACGTTTGCAAACTATCGAATCTACACTTCAATGGTTAAGTGATTATCAACGGGACAATGCAAACATTACCCTAAAGGCCACCAAGAATAGTTAAGTTTCTTTCACAAAAAGTATGGTAGCAATGCAGGGAGATGTGTAAGATCCTGTAGTTATGAACGCCTGTTGTTGTCTGCGGACAACGTCTTTATTCGGATTTTGAACTTTTAACTATGTAATTAATTGAGAAGTTTTTCAAGACAAATGATACTCTCGGAGGGCTTGTCAGACCCTCGCGGAGGTGGGGGCCGTGAAAGAGAACAAGTCTTTTTTTTCAGGTGAGGATGGCAGGATTTGAACCCAGACCTCCGGCGTAGTAAGCACACACACTAACCACAACCACTATATTGAGATATCTGTTTTTAATTTATAGCTTCTTTATTATTATCATTATCTGCTTCTAAAATATTATTTGAGAAGACTCAGTCTTCGTTCCATTCTCGTACGTAAAATACGGGAATGGTTTGAGAATGGGTATAGAGAAGGTGGCGCTACAGCCCGGGGTGGACCTGGGCCTCAGCCAACATGCTTCGCCAGCTAGCTCTGTCTCCAGCTAGCTCTGTCTCCAGCTAGCCGTCTCCAGTTTCGCACGCGAAGCTAGCTGATGTTCCCTTGCTCTACTGCGCCGTCCCTGCGGGGGGTTCGAAGATTTTCCGGGCCGGAGCGTTGGTGTCCATCCGCTCTAGGTGACCCAGCCATCGTAGCCTCTGTTTTTTGACTCTTCTGGTCGGTATGTTGACTCTAGGTTGGTTTCGCTGTACAGCCCGTACAGTTCGATGTTATATCTCCTCCTCCACTCTCCGTCTTTGCGGACGGGGTCGTAGGAAGAATTTTCCTCTCGAAGGTGTTCAAAAGATAGACATGTGCACTCAAGGAGATACAAGCATCCACAGGTTTCCTAAACCAACCTCTGTCTATCAACCACTCTCACCTACTCTGGTTTCCTAAACCAACCTCTGTCTATCAACTACTCATCCTACTCTCACCTCCCCGTGGTGAGCACTGGGTGCCTAGTACTTCAACTGGAGATCGGGTTCCAACCCCTTTGGAAGATTGTTGGGGTTAGGCGGGAGAGGGGGGAGGAGTGTTGCCACCAAAACACTTCTGCTTGCATCCGAACGGCTGCGGAGGAATTCCCCAGCTGAAATCAATAGTGGCGTCTACAGTTCCAGTCAGGTCAAACTACTAAGTGAACACCTTATATGGGCTACTGTGACGTGTTCTGATCTCAGGGCTTTAAGTCCTTGGAGTTATAAAAAGGATCTGGTACTCGAGGTTGGAGGTCGTGCCGTCGTTGTGAATTCCCGGCCACGTAAGGAAATACCAGTTATGAAGCAGCAACAAGCCTCGGAATCGGACGGACTTGCTGTTGACGTATGTATTAGCTGCTGGTTACAAAAACCAGCGGACGGACTTGCTGTTGACGTATGTATTAGCTGCTGGTAACAAAAACGTCTTGATTTTTGTGGTCTAGCACATCTTGGGATATATTTGCGACGAGCTCTCGTTTTGAGGCACTAAGAGGGGTGTCATCTTCCTCAACAAGGGTTGCTTTGGATTCAAAGAAAGTTTTTGGAAGAAGTTAAAAGGCTTGAAAGACGCAACGGAAAAACGAAAAAACCTGCGTGATTTTTGGCAGCCAGCATACAAAAGTAAGTGTTTATCAATGATCTATTGCCCTGAATTCAAAACTTGTCTTTGAATAAAAACGAATAGGTTGGAAGGTAGGTAGGTGGGTAAGTGGCTTTTAGGTGCACTGAGGTCACTTAGATAGTCGTAGAAGTAGGAGGCTATTATAGATTTCCTGGATGATGCGAGTACCAGGTCAAAACACCTAGTCTTTTTTGCGTGAAGACCTTGTTAGCAGTGTTCGTGTAATAATTTCCACTGCAGTGGATAGAAGTTTTCGTGTACACGGTGAAAAATAAGTTTTTTAACCAACCGAAAACGACAGTTGGCTCAACGCATTTCGGTCTTGATTTTCAGCTAATAGCATAAACTGTTAAATTCACTACTGCTGCATAAGGTGAATTCACAAACTACCATTAGAATAGTTATTTCAAGACAATTGTGCGTTGATTATAAAGCGCTTTAATTAAAATCAACAACCAGTTTGTTGAATTTTCAGAGCAAATTGTGCAGCAAACTATTAATGGCCGTCTTCTTTGGTAAAATCAACTTCTAAATTAGTTGATTAAACCGATTTTAAATTTCCAAAACGGTACGTTCTACAGCCCCTTTTGTTGTTGTTCATCACTTTTTATAGGGGGTTTAATGTATTAAAAGACTCATTAAGATATTTCTTCGTGTTAATTTATTTTTAATAAGATAACAAGTGTATGTATGGCAGGTATGTATGATAGGTATGCCTAAAAACTATGCTTAAAAAAGACTTAACTGCACTTGGAACAGAACGATGCTTATAAACAAACCAGTGAGTAAGTGTTACAGTGTGTACGCAGAACTTACAGTCCGTAAAACGGACCATTGAATATCCTATCCTATCCTACATTGTAAATTACTGCATTTTTTGTTATTTTTTGGTATTTTATAAGTACTGCAAGCCTTAAAAAAGGGGCGTGGTCCAATCGCCCTTTATAAAAAAACTATCAATAGAAACATAGATTTTTCCAAGTTACGCTTTAATTTACGTAAAAATGCAATTTTTTGGTTCAAATTCAATATTTTTGTAAAATCGATCCCTATAAATGGGCGTGACTGAAAACTTTGTGTTTCGAACGAAATCTTTAATGAAGTCTCATTTATCTTACCTGCTAATTTTTATATTTTATTCTTTCCCAAATTAGGCTTAGACTTCTCAAAATTACGTTTTTCTATAAAATTGGAGGTTTTTTCTCAATTCTGCCTCAAAATTGTGGGCGTGGCCCAAATGTAGAATTTTATGTTTTCTAAATAATTAAGCGAAATTTTTGCGATTTAGAACAGAAATATTAAATAAAATCTATTTGAAAATTAACCCTTAAAATCGATGCTGCGGTCACTGGAGGAGGTCAATCGATTCAATTTTTCTTTTTTATTTCTTACAACCATTAGGAGATGACAAGTAACAAATTTCGAACATATAAGCCGATTGTGGGCGTGCCTGTTTGCGGATTTGAAAAAAATTTAACTTTTGTTCTGCTTCGGTTGCACAAAATTTCAGATCTCTTTAGTTTAAAATTCAAGCCCTTAAAACATGACACACAGACGGGCGGACGGACGGACGGACGGACATGGCTTATTCGATTCAGAATTCAGTCTCGATCATATGCCCTTAAGGTCTTGGGGGTCTACCATTATTATTTCACCGTGTTACAAATTATGCGACAAACTCAATATACCTCCTATCGTATGGGATCGGGTATAAACGTGCACAATATACAGACCAAAAAGACCAAAAAGTTTTTATGGGTTAAAGAATTAAGCCCTTACTTTAATATATGTAATCTTATATATATGTAATCTTCCCAAGTTGCAATGTATCAATTGTCTTGAAGTCTTGAGTCTATACGAAAGAAAAAAAATTAAGAAGAATGAAAATATGGTAGATATATGTCACTTTTGTGTAACACATTCTATTATTGCATCGAAAATAGTTTTTCCATGAACTCGTCCTTCTTTTTGGTTTAAATCGCCTTACTTTGGAGCAGTTTCTGTTGTTTAAATTAAATAAAAAGCTTTAAAAGAATATTCAGAAAAGCATTTAGAAGATTACTTACGTTTTACGCAGTGATTGTTCTATTTACAATTTACCATAAATTTAGTTTTGTAAAATTATTTTCGCACTTTAATGATTTCACTACATATTCCATTTTGATTATTATTCGTTTGCGTATAAGAATTAACTGAATGCCTTTAGCGCTTTAAAAAGGTAGACACGCAATTTTACATTTTCAACTAACGGGATTCTGATAAAAATCTTATAGACACTCCGGCAGGGCAGTAACAACTCACATAGTCGTCAGTTTCGCAGATTTAACCACTGCACAGAATAAATTCAGTAATATCAACAGCTTGTTGCACATGCACATTGCAGGAATAGTTCAATTGAAGCTAGATTGATGGTGAAAGCAACTAATAAATAAGTTTAAATAACGTTTTATCGGAAAAGGCATTTTCATAAAATCAAAAAGATTTCGTTAATAATAAGTAATTATAGCCATTTAAGCTGGTGATACAGATTCTTGAAAGAACAATTTTACCGGTTTGTTTTCAACAACTTTGAGCTGTTGAATCAACGACTTTTTTTCTCTCTAATGTGTAGTCTAATTGTTGACCTGTAATTTGAAGGTAGCTAATGAAGTACCTACCACCTATATTACAATTTTGAAAATTCGGGGCGAATTTCCACGATATATGGCCGGCCCCCTTGCAACCCCCCTGCCTGACTTTTTTTTTACCTCCCCTTAGGTTTCACTAACTAAACTTAAAAAAAAATTTCGGAAAATTTTTTGCATTCGAGATTTTTTCGAAATTTCGTCTTTCGAGGTTTTTGTTTATTCAAGATTTTGTAACCTTCCAGATTTTTGCCAAGCGAGATTTTTGTCGTTCGAGATAACGTCATGAACCCCCCATAATGTCTCTATAGCTTGGCACCAAATACAGGCGGATGTGAAACTATTCGGAAACCGCGTCAAGAGATGTTCGACAGTTGGGTACTAATTAAGAGTTTATAGAGAACGATGTCAGGGATTTGTGGCCTGGCTATTCGTAAAGATACAGATATTGCGTGTGGATAACCAGGACCTGTATTAATAAATATTTAAAAAAATATATTTCACTCCAGATTCTGTAACATTTAAGTGAACTCTCCAAATTTTCAACGCGCAGTCGGTAATTTTAATTTTCATTTTAATAAAAATGGAAATAAATTCATACGACTTTTCGCACTCCACTCCGGAAACATCGCACACTCGCACTAGCCCTCAGTACACTGCAATTCACTCGACTTCCCTGCTTTTATTAATATGATCCATTATCACAAACTCCAAGCTATCGAAATTAATTTTAAGTAAAAATAACAAAATCAAGCTGCAAAATGAAAAAAAGTAAACAAAATGAGGTCAAAGCGATTTGACACTTAACATGATGACTACACCGGTGCAGTATTTGTCGTTCTGTAGAAACCGAGTGTACACCACGCTGGAATTGTCGCGAACAGTCTGACAGTTCGGTGTTCAAAAGAATACGCCATAAGACGTTCAGAGAATACACCACTTCCTACACCATCTTTCGCCTTGGATCCGTCTGTGTAAAAGTATATGGCGTTACCAAAGAGTATATTACCACCGAACCACAGGTCGCTTTTTGGAGTCAGAGCTTCGAAGTTTTTCTCTGGGAAGTATAATCCAGGTTCATGGAGACGAGTAGCTGCTCGTTTGAAATATTGTCACGTCCATAGCTGTTATCGCACCGTTGGGCTCATGCCTTAAGTCGAATCGCGCATTTGGTAGCTATTTGATTTCAAATATAGCTAAGGGAGTAAAGTTCAATAGGATTTCGAGCGCATCAGTAGTAGTGGCTCTCACGGCACCACTGATACAGATGCATGTTTGTGCTTGTACCTTTCTTAAAATGTCTAGATGTGTACCGACGTTGAGTATGGGCCACCATACTGCTACGCCCGTATAGAAGGACTGGTCTTATCACAGCTGTGAAAAGCCAATGTGGCATGTAGGGCTGCAGATGCAGACCTCATTATGGTTTTTTTCACTCATATAAAAGGCCGTGATGGCTTTTCTTACTGTTTCAGCTGTATTGAGCTTGCTCTTTAGTCTACTGTCCAAAATAAGGCCAAAGTGCTTCGCCTTATTGGCAAATGGTAGGCTGGTGCCATTTATTGTGGGAGGGTCAATGTGGCGGATTTTGTTTTTCTTAGTAAAGAGGACGATTTCGATCTTTTGTGCATTAACACTCAGATCATTTTTAATCGTCCAGTTGAAGAGAAGAGTGCGAGAGCATGTTGCATTAGGTCTCTCAGTACTTGAGCATACTCCTCTCCGAGAGGGCAATGGTGATATCACCATCGCTGCGTTCCAGAGATGAGAGGATAGTACTCCTCGCTGAGGTGTACCTCTTCTGGTCGAGCTTTGCAAGGAAGCTTGACCTAAAGGGGCATTAATAACTCTATTCTTAAGAATTTGTGCTATTTATGCTACTAGTCCTGCCTCTACGTTTAACTCCTCCACTCCTTGTGTTATTGCGTGCGAATGGATGTAGTTGAATGCGGCTGCTATGTCTAGAAATGCAGCCATCGAATATTCCTTGTGGTTGAACGATTTCTTAATGAATCGTAATATAGCGTGTGGAGACCCGTTTGAGATAGTGCAAGTTTAATCGGTTCCATAGTTTCCAACAAACTCTCTTTCCAATACTCTCGAGAGCTGCGGTCTGAAAATATAGAAAAACCACTTATAAGACTCTAGTAAGGCTCTTGGATACTCTTAGAACATTATATTTTCTTTATTTAATTTTCGTGACTAAAAGATTATAATGGTTCATGGAGCACAAAAATCTCATAAGAGGCTTTTAGAGCAAAAAAGGGTAGGTACTATAGATGCTCTTCTACACTTTGACTACACAATATCAATTATTCAAGGGCGTTCGAGAGAATAGGCATGCACGCAATACTGCAACAGCTAAAAGTTTGGCGACTTGGTCCTAAAATAATGAAACACATTCAAAATTTTTTAAAAACTCGAAAATTTCGCGCCAAGGTCAACAACGTTTGTAATTACACATACTGCATAACGGTATCCCGCAGGGTACCTATAGATGGTCTTCTTTCGAGGTTCCTCGAAAAAAAAAATCGCTCATCTCATAATTAAATATTTTTGCAGCAAAAAGAATAAAGTGCATCCTAATTCTATACTTAGAGTAGTTAGATCGCTCATGTTCTCGAAAATAGACTACGGGCTCCCGTTGTATGGCTATTGCTCCTAAATAGCAATAGCAAACTTCAGCAAACTAAAATGTCCTTACCATTCAGCCATAAGAATAGCATTTAATGCTTTTCGTACAACCATGGTCTCAAATATGTTAGTGGAGGCAGGACTCCCATCGTTGGAAGATCGAAGAGACTATCTTACTGCTAAGCTAATTATAAAACTACTCACACCTAATAGCACAATTATTCACAAGGACTACCAACTTTCCCTCAAAAGGAAAACAAAGCCCATCAGGGTCGAACATGTGATATATAGGACTATTAAATTCGGTAGGGACCAAAATATCTCTTTTAAAGCGATAAACATGAAACCAGGCTGCAAGCTTCCTTGGATGCTTAAGCCGGATGCAGTGCACATAGAGCTCTCAACTTTCAAAAAATCGGTCATGAACGCTGCAAATTTTCGGCAACTGTTCAACGCCAAAGTAAACCTGCTTGAAGAACCCCAAGGCAAAGTAAATTGATCGAACGTTTTATATTATTTCTCCACGGCATTTATGATCACGCTCATAATGAAATCAAGACTTAATTTTTACCTCAACAACTATAGACCGATATTGCTACTACCTGTTTTTTCTAAAATTTTCGAAAAGATCATAGTTAACAAAATGTTTGAATTCTTGGAAAAGACTAATTTTTTTAATAAGGCACAATATGGATTCGTGAAAGGAAAGTCAACAGAAGAGGCAATTATTGATTTCTTGAGTAGAATTAATGATGGATAAGATAAAAGCTTAAAAACAGCAGGCCTTTTTCTGGACCTAACAAAGGCCTTCGATTAAGTCAACCATGAAATACTGATACAAAAATTAAGCAACGCTGGTTTTAGGGGAAGCATAAGTGCATGGTTTAGATCTTACCTATTAAACAGAAGACACCGAGTTAATGTAAACGCAGTCTTAAGTGAAGAGGTGCTTTGCAATAACATAGGTGTTCCTCAATGCTCGGTCCTTGGACCAATTATGTTCTTAATTTACATAAACTCTATTTTCAACCTGCCTCTCAAAGGGGATCTAATCGGATATGCAGATGATCTTGCTCTCTCTTATAAGGGTAACTCTTGCTCGGCTGTACAACTTCAAATCAACGCTGATCTAAAGTTGCTTGGGATTTGGTTTAACAACCATCAGATGGTTTTAGTACAAAATCTAAGGCAATGTGTTTTTGTTATCTGACGCAGATATAGTACTTCCAGGTACTTCTTTCCATCATCCCAACTGCGACAATATAACCTGCTTGAGTGAGTGCTTTGCTTTGGTGTTTGTGAAAGATTTTAAATATCTCGGACTTATGATTGATGGTAAATTGAATTGGAAAACACACATATGTGTATTGAAAAAATACTCTACATCTCCATTAGTAAAGTATACCACTTACGAAGGTTGGTTCCCCATGAACTGCTCTTAACAATTTATCATGCACTTGTTCAATCAAGGCTGGAGTATGGTCTTGCTTGCTGGGGAAGTGCCTATATTAGTAATCTAACCCCTATTGCTGTTGCTCAGAAAATGATTGTGCGGTTGATGCTTAATAAAAATAGGCGTGAGCCGTCTCTTCCTCTGTTTCAAATGCTCAGAGTACTCCCGCTTCGTTATCTTTTTATATATAAAGCTCTTAAAATCTTTTTTATCAGGAGCGGTAACATAAACTTAAGAAGAACCGAGGTATACCAAATGAGAAATAATCTTACTGTGTTTGTCCCAAAAGTTAATAAAGAGCACAGTAGACGTTTTATCAATTGCATTGCTCCCTTCATTTTTAATAAGTTACCGCTGGAATTATCTGGTCTAGTCACACACGGCAATTTATTCTTGAAAAAACTAAAATTTTGGCTACTTTCAAGATCTGAGGTGGAAACTCTGTTTCAAGTTATTTCCTAATTAAAGTTCTAGCATGTAAGTTTTGGGTCTGTCTTACAAAATGTCTCTTCATTCCAACATCACTTTTCGATTTATTAAGTCTCTTTTTTGAACCATTGCATGATCCACTGATGATCCACTGAAATAAATTTTTGATTTCATTTCTTATTATTTTTTTCACACTTTTTTCTCTTTGCGGCTCTAATATTATTTTTAGTCATAAATAGATGTAAGTACACTTACTACTGGCTTTCTACAACCACAAAGTGTGACTCTATTAGGTTTCTTTCTTTTCTTGTCAATTTCATCATCATGTATGTAGCATATTTTGTTCGCAATCTTAATATTGAAAATATAAAATACACAAGCTCGATTTATGGCTAACTATTTATATTACACTAAACGAGTTATGCAAAAAGTTAGATTTTTTAAATAGTTTCAATATGAAGTTACTGATATGGTCTATGAACTGAATTGTATCTATTTGATATATTTATATTTTTTCTTTTTTGTACCCCTCATGAACTTTTGTTATTTTTGAAGAAATTTGTCAATGAAGAGAAAGCAATCAATAAATTACAATTACAATTACAATTACCTATACCCATATAGGTAAGATATAAAACATGCTTAGAATATTTATTTTCTTGTGTGCAGTTTAAATCAATTTCCATTTCAGTTTATTTATAGACAATCGACTTACACATTAAGATAATATCTTATAACATTGCGAAGCATTAAAGGCGGTTACAGAAAAGATTAATTTAAGAAACTTAACGTAATATATAACAAAATAGGAAAATAAAATAAGTTAATAATTTAAACTAACAATATAAGTTAAATTACATACTCTCCTATGAATGAAGTGAAAACCTAAAAATGTGCACCGGTCAAGTGCATTAAGAGTGAAGTTTTAAACTGATTTGTGTATCCAATTATTCTTAAAGTAACTGTGAGGGAGTTCCATAGGCAGACTACATAACCGAGAAACTGTCGTTCAGACGTCTGATAAGAATACCTCGGTTGAATTAAGACAAACGATCTACTGGATCGTGCGAATGTAAGTTTGTTATATAAGTATGTATGTTGTCGTGACGTCATGACTTCAAAAAGGTACATTAGGGCTTTAAATTTCAACCAATTATAGAACGTACATCCAACGTTTTTCCTTGCGCACTCTGAGATATGATCGAAACCTTTGTTATTAAATAGAGGAGTATTTGTTATTAATAGCGGGGTATATTATTAAAGTGACATTAAGTTTTTGTCTTCTATGGGAATTAGGACTACAGAAGACCTCGCAACCATATAACATAACGGGTAGAAAAGGAGTTTTTGCAAGCAGCATCTTTGTTTTGACTGGTATTATTGAAGTAGTTTGCCACGAAAAACAGAGACTCCCATAGACCCTTCCTACTGCTAAGTCAATACGATCGGACCTAAGTTGCGCGCGCTTTCTACGTATTGAATTACTGATGAGCTTATTAGGATCGGGGGAAGGTGCGCTAAAAATAAATAGCTCAAAGGTTTTTTTTTTTTTTTTTCCGTGGGTAGGAAAAACCTTCATAGGCACTACGAGGACCGGCCGCGCGTGCTCATAGTAGTGTGAGATTCTTACTCACTAAAAAACCTCCCATTTTCCGTCAGACTACGACTAAGTTTCCTTAACAAGTAGTTCAAGCTTCTGTAGTAATCGCGTGTGGCAGACTGCCTTCCAACGAAGGCACCTACAATACCGTCAATTTATGCGGTTTCATATTATGCTACTAGATCTAACGGTCTCATTCGTTGTAGTCGGCGCATAAGATTTGTCTGATCCAAAGTTCGGATAATTTCATTGTTGCAGTGTCCCCGAAGACGAGTACTAAGTTTGCGAGCAAAGTTTGTTACCTCGTCAGACACGGTTGCGATTCCTAGATCTCGGTGTAGATCGCTATTTCTTATATACCATGGAGCATTAACGATTGCTCTGAGTGTCTTATTTTGAAAAGTTTCTAAAATAGATATATTGCTTGGTTTAGTACAACCCCAGAGTTGTATACCGTACGTCCAAGATGGTTTTAGCACTTGCTTATACAATAGCAGTTTGTTAGATATGCTATATCGAAAATCTTCCGATAAGCCAATTCGTTTCTCTTAACTTGATTTCGAGCTCGTCGCGTTTCTTTTTAACGTGCGGCTTCCATTTAAGTTTTGCGTCTAGAGTCATTCCTAGATATTTCGCTTCATTTGAGTACGGGATTTGTACCGAGTTAATGAATAAAGGTTTGTTGTTTATCTTTTTATAAGTAAAGTTAACATGCGTTGACTTAGTCTCGTTAAGGACAACTCGCCAGCTCTTCGTCCAGTCGCATATTTTGTCTAAAGCGCGCTGGAGTTTCCCTGTTGATAATTCAACTGTCGTATTAATAGCGAGAATAGCAGTGTCGTCTGCGAACGTAGCTAAAATTGTTCCCTCATCGTGAGGTATGTCTCTTGTATAGAGCAAAAATAATATTGGGCCGAGAACGCTTCCTTGCGGGACACCGGCATTTATCTATTTGAATTCCGAGTACTCATTTTCGTACCTTACGCGAAAGATTCTGTCTTTAAGGTAAGACTCTAAGATTCTATAGAGTTTTTCTGGTAAGCAAAGCCTTAATTTGTACTTCAGGCCTTCGTGCCACACCTTGTCGAAGGCTTGCGATACGTCGAGAAAAGCGCTAGTACATATCTTTTTCGCTTCCAGAGCTTTTTCGATTTCGTTTGTTATACGATAGACCTGGTCGATTGTTGAATGTTTTTTCCTAGATCCGAATTGGTGATCCGGAATCAATCGTCTTTCTTCAATGAATGGTTGCAACCTTTTAAGCAACAGTTTCTCGAATACCTTAGATATTATCGGCAGTAGCGAAATAGGTCTGTATGACTTTTTGTCGTTTGGACATTTTCCTGGTTTCGGAACCATTATGACCTCGGCCACTTTCCATTGCCTTGGAAAGTATAAAATTCTCATGGAAGCATTAATAATATAGAGTAGTAGTAGTTTTTTCGGTACCTCCTTTAGAATTTCGCTAGTAATTAAGTCGTAGCCAGGGGCTTTGTTGTTTTTCAGATTATTTATCGTTTGACGAAGTTTAGCCAATGACACGGTTTTTATTCTATAATTATCTTGTACCGCATAAGGATTGAGCTCCTCGACTAACGGTTCCCCGTCAAACGGTTTGAATGTTTCTTCTAGGTAATCTGCAAATAAATCCGCTTTTTCTTTGTCTTCTCTTGCCCATTCGCCGTTGGCTTTTCTTAATGGCGCAGAGTGTGCTACAGGCTTCTTAACTCAAAGGTGAGTTAAGTTTTAAGCTATGAACAGTTTTTTTTACTTTTAATTTGGCGGGATCCAAATGAAGACCATTTTCAGAGGACCAACTCCGAATACGCTCAAGGTCTGTGTTTATATGTGTTACACACCTACTTATATCACTGATCGGGCTGCACAGATGTCATCGGAGAAGGTCATCGGAGAACATATGAACCTTAGAGTATTGAACGACAGTTGGTAGGTTATTTACAAACATGAGAAAGAGGAGAGGTCTTAGAACAAAGCCCTGTGGCACTCCATTGGAAATAAAGAGGAAACTTGATTATCTTTAATTAACAGAGATTTGTTGAGATCTGCCTTCAAGGTATGAAAGAAAGAGTTTTGCCGAGTTCCTAGAAAACTTGAACTTGTTTAATAACTTTGAGTACAGCAACCTATGGTTTACTTTATCAAAAGCTTTGGAAAAATCCAAAAGCGAAAGTATTGTCACTTCCTTTCTATCTAAGGCAGTTCGCATCTGATCTGTGACAAGCAAGAGAACAGCTTTTCAGCTCCGCTTTAAATCTGACCTGGCAGGAAGCGATGATGATGAGGAGTGCAACTTAATAGATACAGATTAGGTACTAAAAAATGAAATTTTCGGAACAGAGCTAAGGAACTGGGCAATTCAATTAAATATAAGCCACTCTGCGTTGAGAAGTTTATTGCAAATACATATGCATCAACCGAAACAATCAAGGCTTACCGAAAGATCCTAAAAGTTTACTGCAAACACCGATAGTAACTAAAATTCAAAATCTCGGATTAGATAGACAATATTGGCATCAAGGACTTGTTTTTTGTCTAGAAAAAGGTTGTGTTATCATCACTGAACCATAACAAATTAGTATTAACATCAATATAAATGGTTTACCAATTTACAAAAGTTCAAAACAAGAATTTTCGCTCATTATGCTTAGCATTAATTAAATGTATTTAATGACACATACATTAATTCCATAAAATGTATGCAGAAGTAATAAAATAAACATCAAAACATAACAAAAAAAAAAACATCATTCATTTCAACATAAAACCTCTTATCATTCATTGACTCAAAACTTAAAAACTTGATTTGGAAATAAATTATCAGCATCACGCACTTCAGCAGCTGCAGCAACGTCAACAGCTAAAACAGCATCTGCAACAGACCCACACAGTTTTGCTGAGCGAAGGTAGCACTTGGTTCATTTCGCTTTTTTTTGTGGTGCAACTTTTCCTAGCAGAGGACCGTTTTTCGTTTTTCCTCATTAAACTCCGTAGCAGCGAGCCTTACGAGAGTACTGAAACACTCAGAACGTTGGGGTAGCTTTTTAAAGATTGTTTTTTATTTTTGCATCGGCTACCTCCGCTCCATCAAAAGTTCTTGATCAACTCCCTTTTGAAAAAATGGTCAACGAGACGATAGCAGCAATTCGTTGTATTGGCTGTGCCCCTGTCGCGTCGCCACAGACTGGCTTCATTTTTCCAACCTGTAAAAAGGCTTCTCAAATTAAAACAAGCATTAGTAAAAGAACAAGCAAAATACTTACCAGGTTATCGAACTACGCACTTTCGTTGAGGGCATCTTCCAGCGTTTCCAATTCTCTTTCATTTTTTATCGGCGAACACAAAAGTGTGGGCTACTGTATCATCCACACCCTTCTTAAGACGGGTTTTTTTCTCCAAAACGATTAATTAGGACATTGTGAAGCTTAATTTGCCGGCCCAACTCACTTAAAATCTTGGACGGATTGTCCATTTTTTTTTTTTTGGTTTGCCTAAACTTCCAACAAGCTATCGTTTGTGCTACCTAGATATGTCACTAGGTCGACCTCAAAGAGTCCTTCTTCTTGGCTAGCATCAATCGGTGTCCGGTGGGGGCAATGAAAGTTTAAGCGGTTCCTGCTGCTGCTGGTGTTGCTCTTTAAACAAGACTGGCGGCTGCAATGTTGTCGCATAGGATTGCAACCCGCAAGTTGTTCCTTCTGCGTACACAAACTGCTGGGGTTGTAAGGTCACCAAATTTTGAGTTTGTGGCGGTTAGGTTGATAAATGCAAAAATTGAATAGGTAATTTAAAAATAAACTAAATAAACTAAAGTATTACCTGTTTTTTATACTCTGTTCTTTGCAGGCAACACATAGTTGACGTCCAACTCCATCCCTTTAACCGATGACTTTCCAGCGACTTTCAATCGCAGCTTCGTCAGTGTCACTTTCCATTTGCATTCTTGAATCCTTTTCGGCGATTTCATATGCTTTTAACATGTTCTTTCGTTCGCGCAGTTGTACAGTCTTGCCCGGCTCCGGCATAGAAAACGGATCGCGGATCATTTTTTTCAGTGCCAATGGTCTTTTGGTATTAGCTGGCCAAAATAAGTTTACATGACATTTGCAAGCCGAGGGAATAATGGCCAGAAGTGCTTGGCTATTTTCAAGTGTTTGCACAACTTTGAAATACGTTTTAAACCAAAAAAAAAAATTAGTCAACACTCCAGAAACATGCGCTCGGAGACAAAGGCGAAACAGTAATGCGTCTTTTAATAGTGCCAAACAACTAAATTTCTCTACTCTGAGGAGCAAAACTCTTAAAAAATGGTTTTCACTCTCGTTCAGAGAGCACAACTCTGGAAACCAGCCAATTTGCTCGCATTAGGAGAGGTAATCTGGCATATTAAATCTTCTTAGCTCACAACAATTGTTATTAGAAAATTATTTCTTCCGCCATTAAATTTAAAGCCGGAAATTTCTCTCGTTTCAAGGTTACCAAATTGTCAAAATAGTTGATCTAGTTGACTTGCATTCGCTTTTTATTAAAATGTATTTTTTGTAACCAATTCCACTCCTTTATTTGTCATTTTGACGATCTTCTGATATATAGTGTGTAAAGGCATTTGTGTGAAATAGAATATAAATAAATGTAAAAGAATTTTAATTTTTTGTGCTAATAAAAATAAGGTGGGCGGAACTTTTAAACTAACCGAAATGCATACATTTAGTTTATTGTTTAATTCATTTTAAATAATTCAATAACGTTTATTTGTAAAGTCCATAAGGTGTCATTTTTGATATTCGTGTTATTTAAAGACCTTACGTAGTTCAGTCTTCAGTGTTTTAGAAATGTCGTTCTTTGAAAAAGTTTCCAAACATTGACTGAACAAATACTCTCGATTGAAGGGAAATGTAGCAATAATTCATGAAGATATTTTGAGAGCCTGTTAAAAAAACAAAGTTACACCAAAGTTTATTGAAGTTTCATGTGCAGTGCAAAACTCAAGAACAAATAAAGTAATTGAAGTGGCAAAAAACAAGTGGTTACGGCTTGAGATTAAATTCTTGTTTAGCAAATTGGCGGATATGGAGCTAGAACAGTACACTTTACATTTATTATTTATTATTTACATTATTTACAACGTTATAACGTCGAGTTTGTGTGCCGGTGAATGAAAAACGGACAGAATTTGAAAACTTTGCACGAGCTACTCTCAATAAAAAGCGTGAATGTCATCAAAAAAAACTCATGACATTGTTAAATGGAAAGAAAACCAGTTAGTGAATATGTCGTCCGAAGGATTTACCGAAAACGAACTGAATCGGGGTCTAAAATTTCGCCAAAACCTAATTAAGTCGGCATCATCGAATCCGTGGTTGACATCGAAACTATTTTAAAATTTAAATTACCAAGTACCCAAAGTGCAATAAGAACGAAGTCAGTCGAAGTAATAAAAGGCGGGTTAGATGGATTAAAAACTAGTGGGAGGGTTACAATCCGCTTAGGCGAATCGTTGGATACCCCATCCCAATTGACCACTGTCAAGCTGCGAATTGTGTCATAAATCTTGGTTGTTAAATTTCAGTTAAGAATCTTCTCCCTAAGAAAGGGGCGTGGCATCCACCCCTTCTCAACAACATCGTTTTTTTGTTTATTTTTTTTATCAGAAGTGGTATACACGTGTTGACTGCATTTTCATATTAAAAATTTGGTTCATACTTAAAAACGCCCCCAAAAGTGGGCGTGGCGAAAATTAATTCACTTGAGTTGATAGCTTACGTACATATCTGAACATTTTATAGTGCAAGTTGTTTGGATTTAAAGCAAATATATCAAATTACCAGTGAGTAAGTGCTACAGTGTGTACGCAAAAGGTACAGTGAGTAAAACGGACCGTTGAATACCCCATCCTATCCCACATTGTAAAATGCTGATTGCATGGTTATTTTTTTTAATATTTCATAAGTTATGTAAACTTCGAAAAGGAGCATGGTCCGACCGCCCCTAATGAGAAACCACACATATATCCAAGTTACACTTAAATAATGTACGTAAAAATGCAATTTTTTGGTCCAAATTCAGTATTTTTAAAAAATCGACCCTTAAAAGGGGGCGTGGCTAAAAGCTTAATATGAACGAAATCTGGACTGAAGTCTCGTTTACCTAACCTGCTACTTTTTTGTTTCATGCTTTCCTAAATTAGGCTCAAGGCTAGTTGAAATTAAGTTTTTCAGGCAAATTTTAGGTTTTTCTTCAATTCTGCCTCCAAATATGGGCGTGGCCCAAAGTCTTGTATGAACAAAATGTAGAACTAAGCGTTTTCTACATAAAATATTAACCAAATTTTTTTTTAATTTTGAGCAAAAATATTGAGTAAACTGCATTTGAAAATTTACTATTAAAACAGATGCCACGCCCACTAGAGGAGGTTTACCAATTAAATTTTTCTTTTTTTTGTCTTACATTTATTAGGAGATGCTAAATGTTAAATTTCAGTTTTACAGTTTTGAAAATTCTGGAGGTAGTTGCACGTTTAGACCGATTGTGGGCGTGTCTTTGGTCGGATTTCAAAAATGTTTACACTTGTACTGCTTCGCATGACGCGGACCTTACGTACGAAGTTTCAGCACCCTAGCTCAAAATTTAAGGCCTAAAAACATGTGACATACAGGCGGACGGACGGACGGACATGGCTCATTCGATTCAGAATTCGGTCTCGATCATATGCCCTTAAGGTCTTGGGGGTCTACCATTATTATTTCACCGTGTTACAAACTATGTCACAAACTTAATATACCTCCTATCCTATGGGATGGGGTATAAAAAAGAAAAGAAAATTGTGCAAAATAGTTTTTTCAGATAATCGAGTCGTTAAAAAAGAAAAAGTGTCTGTTTGCTAAAGCCGATAAAGGCAACAAATTAGTGATTCTAGATTAAGTTGATTATGAATATCAAGAGCTTGATCTCAGCAAAGAGTGAACATACAAAAGTTTGAATAAAGATACCTTGCCTTCGATGATAGGAGAAAGTAATAAGTTACGACAACGAATCGGGCGCGTTTTCCGCATAAAACTGAAGAGAAAATTGATTGATTGTCTTGTCTGACAGTAAATTAAATTTACTGTTAGCCAAAAATTCATAAGGAAGGAAAAATTCAATGAGGCCAACTTTATCAAGTATAGCTAGTAAGTCAATAGTAAGTCAATGAATTGAAGTTTTTGCCACCGATTAAAAGTAGTTCTTTTTAAAACGTGTTCGACTTTGTGAAGAGCGTATAAAATGTGCGAGTTGACGAAAATGAAATTTTAGTGTCGTTTGATGTTGTTTCGTTATTCCCGAGTGTAGATGTGAACATTGCACTGACAGAATTTGGGAAATATCTCCAGAATTTAAACATCCCTGATGACAAAAAAGGAATATAAAGTGATGTGGCATCTTTGTGCATGAAACAGAAATTTATTCGATTCCGTGGGAAATTTTATCGCGTCGAGAATGGTACAAATATGGGAAACCCCTTATCTCCGCTAAAAAGTGAATGTTTCATGGCAGCATTGGAAAAAAATTGGTAGACAACCAACTTAAGCCTTCAGCCCAATGAATCCGTTGCATCCGTCACGTCGAAGTACACAACTGACAACTGATTTAAATATACAATTCTTATGGGAAGCGGCACATAGAAGAACTTCGTGACGTACGTCACTTCCCATAAGAACGTGTGTATTTCACTGAGTTGTCCGTCCGTTGTGTACTTCGACGTGACGGACACAACAGACTCATTGGGCTGAAGGCATTGTACCGAGAGTTTGGCATAGATACGTGGATGATATCTTTGCAGTAATTGATCGTGACAAACAAAACGAAGTTTTGAATATTCTTAATTCACTATTGCCTTCGGTCGAATTCACCTGCGAAGTTCAAGTTTATAATAGGTTAGCGTTTCTTGATATCCAAGTGATTAAAAAAAATGATCAACCTTTATTCTTCTCCGTGTATCATAAGTCGACAAGCACAAAGCGAAAGATAACTAGTGATTCTTACTGACCTTTTCAGTACAAGTTATCTGCTTTTCACTCAATGGTCCACTGTCGATCAAACACTACAAAACAGAATACGATTATATGAAATCCGTCGCCGATATTAGAGTCGTTTGTGGTAAGTGTGCGCGTAAGGATCTTCTCGAAATGTGTGATAAAAGTAAGATTTCTAATGATGCACAAATATGCAGGCTCCTGTTTCTTATAGAGTTCAATTGCATTTTGGCGGTTGCCAGCGAGCTTAGCATTTTTACGGAATATAGAATATAAGCTTAATATTGTCTTGAAGATTTTACTGTTTTTTTTTTTCACCCATTTGTTTAAATTTTAGCGAAAACAATAGAAAAGTGCATTTGGGGCGATGGGCGCAGAAACGTGTGGACAAGTGTGCGCGTGTGCATACCTGCTTCAAATCATTTTTCGTAGTGAATTTTAATATGAAAAATTGTAAATGGAAATGCTTTCTTAATTATTATCAATTTAGTCTATCCATTTTAAATATTCTTTAATAAAATTAACTTTATTTTATTTTTTTAAAATTGATGTATATAATTTCCAGTAATCGTTCAGAATTTTCCTGATGAATTTAGTTAAAAAAAATATTATAAAACATTTTATTTTAATCAAGCAAAATGTAGGGAAAAAATTTGCGCACACTTACCCCACTTCTTGCGTTCACTTACCCTCACCTGGGGGCAAGTGTGCGCAATTTGCTTTGTTTTGGTTTTTTGACAAAAAAGTAGTAAAATTTATAACTAATTCATTAATCATGCTTCGGAATTAGAAGACAAAATATGTAGTTTCAATGTACCTACAAATTACTACTTTTATGTTTACACAACATTCCGTTTGGAATCCTTCTCGGAAGTCTAAAGTATGCACACTTACCACAAATGACTCTAATGTTTATAAAACATAATTGGTTGATAACGTAACTTAAAAACACGCCAAAAAACTAAAAAATCTAGTTTAACAACATTAACCTCTTGCTGGATAAACAGGAAAAATCTAGAGTATCTGTGTCTTAAGTTCCGCAAATCACGAGCAACTTAAAATTGGTTTTCAACGAATATAATATGTCGTTAGTTTACAAAAACAAAAATAAATTAAGTGAATTACTCGGGACTACAAAGGACAAGAAAGATAGTCTACGAAAAACGGGAATTTATATCGCCCAAACAAAGCGATCAGTGCTAAAACGTTTCAACGAACATTTAAGATGTGTAACAGAAAATCAAACGCAAAAATCGGCCTTCGCCGCTCAAGCCGTAGAGAGCGGTCATTTTAATATTAATATCGATAACGTTGAATTAATAAAGAGCGTCAGTGATCATCGCAGATTAGACGCCTAAGAGTGTGTTTACATTCAGAGAGAAGAACACAAGTAGACAACGGCAACATCGATTCGGCCTTGTTCTCTCTCACCTGCTAAAAAGTTCAGTTTTGCTAAACTAACTGCTTTTTTTGATGTTCACCGCTTTAAGGTTGAGCCAAAACAATGCTGCATTCAACTTTAGTCGCGATTTCTGGAGATGGTTCGTATGACCGAACCGAAATACATATTGCATATGGTTATTTGATTGTTTAATTTAATTCGTTTTAATTAATTCAAAAACATTTATTTATAAAATTCATAAGGTGACATTTTTGATTTTCGTGTTATTTAAAGACTTTACGTAGTTTAGTATTTTAAAAATGTCGTTCTTTGAAAAGATGGGCGGATTTAACATTTTAAGCGGTCCATAAAAAGACAAAATTTGGTGTGTTTTGAAAACGCTCAAATAGTCAGAGAACCCAACGAGGGAATTGCCGTTTTCAACCTCAAGTTTTTTTATCTCATTTAAACAAACGAAATAAAACCCAGCATGTTTTACCGTTTTCTAAGAAATCCATGTCCGTAGAATTAAAAAAAATGACAAATGCTAGCGTGGTTGAAAAATTGGAAAAAAAGTCTTACGGTAATTGAAAAAAAAAAAAATTCAAATATGTACTAGATCGTAAAAAAGGCCAAGAACACATATATATCCTCTCCTCTATTACCGAAACAGTAATAGACAAATTTTGAAATAAATAACGGACCCATCTTTTGAAATTCAAAAACAAAAAAAAACTATAGCTGTTTTGAAATAGTAAGTGGTATCTTAGAAAGCACTTAAGGTGACTTACTACAGTAATGCTGCTAGAAATGTCAAGTGACGCAGCTCCTTTTTTTAGGGAAAAAATGTAAAAAGAATTTAAAGAAAAAGATTTTTGCCAGCATATTTTAGAGTTACGAAACCTAAGAATCACCCAATATGAGAATGAGAACAGTTAACAGCACTACGAAAAAAGTATACAACAGACTTTAAAATTTATCCAGAAATAACTTTAATAATTAAATAGAACTTTACACAAACTAGTCAATATATATGAACTTATCCTTGCAAAAGCCGACGGACCGCTAGGCTTCATACTTGACGGCCTTTTTTTTACTTTTACTGCTTTGGGGCCTAGAGATCAAAGTTATACAGTTTGAAGTTTTTAGGTCGAAATTTAAGCCTAAAAACTACCGTCATACGGACGGATAGGGTTCATTCGACTCACAATTCGGCCTTGAGCATATGCCCTTAATGTTTTGGGTTGTTCCCCCTTGGGTTGGGGGGTTCTAAGGTCATTATTACTTCATGCTACAATATATGGATCAAACCTTTTAAACTCCTTGTTCGATTGGTTATGGTTATAAACACATTAAAACCAGTCAGTAAGTGCGCAACAGTGTGTACGCAGAAGTTGCCCACATTGTAAAATGCTGATGTCTTTGTTATTTTTTGACATTTTATTAGTACTGCAAACTTCGAAAAGGCCTGGTCCAACCACCCCTTATTTCAAGCTATCAATATTTACACAGGTATTTACAAGTGACTTAACAAGTGCTTAAACGTATGTAAAAATGCATTTTTGTGGTTCAAATTCAATATTTTCGAAAAATCGACCTCTAAAAGGGGGCGTTGCTAAAAGCTTTGTATGAACAAAATCTGGAATCAAGACTCGTTTATCAAAATTAAGTTTTTCTGGAAAATTTTAGGTTTTTTTTTCAATTCTGCCTCCAAATGTGGGCGTGGTCCAAAGTCTTGTATGAACAAAAAATCCTCATAGTTTCCACATAAAATATTATGCAAAATTTTTTTCAATTTGGAGCAAAAATATTGAGTAAAATGCTTTTGAAAATTTACCGAAACCGGAGGTTTACGAAAAAATTATTATTTTTTGTGTCTTACATTCATTAGGAGATGCTAAATGTCAAATTTCAGCCTTTTAAGATGTCTTACAGTTTTGAAAGCTCTGGATGTAGTTGCACATAAAGACTGATTGTGGGCGTGTCTGTCGGCGGATTTCAAAACTACGTACGAAATTTCAGCACCCTAGCTCAAATGGTAACCCCTTAAAACATGTGACATGCAGACGGATGGGCGGACATGGCTTATTCGATTCAGAATTCGGTCTCGATCATATGCCCTTACCGTGTTACAAACTATGTGACAATATACATGTGACAATATATATATAATATACCTCCTATCCTATGGCATGGGGTATAAACAGAGAAAGTAGGGTAACCCTGCTCCGATGAGCTGGCAAATATAATTTTTTTTAATTGATTATTTTCGAGGTGCTTTGTTTTTTCGAAGCAAAATGTTAACATTAGCAAAATGTTAACGTTATGCTTCTAAAAGAAAACAATGTTCTTGCGAAAAATTAAAATATTTTTGGCATACAACATAGTAAAGATGATACGAGTATGTATTGTTTCTGATTATGTTTCTTTCTCTTTCTCAGAGAGAAAACTTCTTTCTTTCTATAACAAAAACTTATTGTCTTATTATGAGACTTGAATAACTCTTGCAAGAAGAGTTTAAGAATTTTAGCAAAATCAAATAATTCCTAAAAGTGTGGCCATTTAACTCCTTTAAAGTTCTCTGAAGCGCTCTCGTATTACTCTATAAAGCCGCGTTGCCACAAGCAACGTAAAACAGGAACACAAACAGAATCCCTTACACTAGCAACTGAAATTGAAATTCGCTGAATGTTTTTTGCGTTGCTAATGTATGAAATTCTGTTTCTGTTTCCGTTCTGTTCCTTGTGACTACGCGGCTTAAGAGGCGATTCCAAGATTCAAGCTCTTGAAGACTACTCTTATAAGACTCTCGTAGAGTGTTATGTAAGGAAGAATGTAAGTCGGTAAATGTAGATCAATGAGCCTTTTTTATGTTTTTAGTAGAAAGGATGATAAGCTGTTAGAATTCAGATCATTAGAATACTTGAGAGCTTTTCCCGCCATGGGGATAAAGACTAGCTTAATTTGCTTCCATTTGGAAGTGATGTGGCACGAAGTAAGACAGCCTATGAAAATTATCTCCAGCTGAAGTTCGGATGGTGTTATGCCGTCAAGTACTGGCGAAATATAGGGACTGAAGCTTTCAATAGCCCACATGATATTAACACGCGCTATCGGAGAATTTGGATTGCTAATAGGTATAGCCCTTGCTTGGTTTGGACTGGAGCAGTCTAGTGAGTGCCCCGGGAAATGGGTGTCCACCAGCAGTTTTAAAGATTCTTCATTACATAAAAACACGTATTGTCTATCGTCTGCCTTTTTGAGAAAGCTAGACACATTGAGACAGGCTTAGAGAAATTTTTCGGAATCTGGATGCTTTTGAGGATTTTTTGATCTTTTAGCAGAATTTCTTCCACTTTGACTTTTTCGCTTTCCTAAGTTCAGTTTTGAAAGATTTGAGCGTTTCCTTATACCCAGTTTTGAGTTTTGAGTCTCTGCTGTATTTCTTGCCCTATTAAACTTACTCCTATTAGATCCGCTCTGGCTACGTCATAGCAACTGGCTTAGTACGTAGACTGCCGGTCCCAAGCCCGGTAAAGAATGAGGGTTTGAGGCAACGGACTACGTCCAATCCTCAGTAAAGAACACTCATAGGGGGAGTAAACCTCCGTCAAACAAATCCCTAATCTAATGGTGGAACAGCAAGCGCCGAGGGATGGCTAAGAGGGTGCTTAGTCTCGAGTTTGCGAACTTCGGATACCAGGCGACCTCCGATTTCAAGATAGCCTTCCTGTGGTTATACAGGTAGACCACGGGCGACTGACAATCCCGTTTACTCGTGGGAATCAAAATAGATTCAATAAAAAACAAATTAATAGAGAATGATGCCCCTACAAATGCATCATCAACTAGGGATGTTGCAGAACACCCTGTCGGTGAAACCTCGGCTTTTGCCAATCAGGCAGAGCCAGGGATCATTGACTCTGACATGGGAGACGCCGATGAAAACTTGTCTCTTCTCAGCAAACCCTTGTCAGACACCAGCACTCTATGCAATAGCATACTCTCGGATGAACTGCTATCCCATGAGGAAAGTGTATCCGCGTCCTAGAGCAATGCGGCTCAAAATAAGACCGGATACATTCAATTCACGCGCGCAGAACAACGCAGATTTAAGCGTGCGCTAAAGAAGGGGAGCACTCTTGAGCAGGCCCGGATTTACGCAAAAGAGAAAGGAGCGCTAAAGAGTTCTGATGGAAAGCGTACGCGATCCGAGGACAACACCCCTCCCCAATCTGAAGCGAAACGAGCTTGTACAGGTAGAACAACCGCTGACAAGGTCCCCTATAGCAATATAGCGAGCCTTGTCAGACTGGGCGTCGTACCGACCGATCTCGATCGCAATCCTCTCTCGAACGGACAATTGGTCCAAATTCAGGAGAGGATTTTAGATATCACGATTGAGTTGTGTGATGGAGAAGTGAAGCCAGCGTTCCGCGGTGCAACTTTCAAAGCCGGATGGCTAATGTTAGTCTGCGCGGACGCATCTACTGCAGAGTGGATGAAAACTAACTTCGCCAAGATAAAGGAGAAATGTGGGTTGGAAGTGATGCTAATAGGTGAGGAAGATTTTCCGAAACCTCATATCATCAGAGGTTTCTTCCCACAAAGTACCGGGATAGCTAGCGATAGAACTCTGGCAATACTCGATGGCCAGAACAAAGACCTTAACACTAGAACTGTTAAGTTCTGCAGAGATCAGATGTAAAAGACACCACCCATCTAGTCCTAGCTATTAATGAAAGCGCTATGAAGCGGCTCATTGAGGTGAAGGGCATGGCAGAATACCATTTTGGATCCACTGAGCCCATCCTCAAAAGCTCGGACAAAGCAGCGTCCCAGAGCGCCAATACCGCCCCCCAAAGCGAAGCTTCTACGTCAACGGGGGTAGTAAGCGGCAAATTGAAAGAAACGGAGAAGGAAGCGGAAACAACCAGCGCTGCAGATGCGCCCATTAACGCTAAATCGTCGTTCCAGCAGAACACCAAAGCTGGAGTTGGCACTACCCCCAACCCGAATCGCTTCAGGCAAAAACTGAATGCGGATCGGGCTGGAGGAAGGAAAGAAAGTGGTCCTCGTGCAGACAGGGGACCGAGGGGCAACAGAAGCGGTGCCTCTCAACAGGGTGTCGTGCGACGTAGAGGCGATAATAAGCCCTATAGAGTACGAAACCCTGAGTACGCACGTAAATGACATCAATTCTAAGCGTACTGCAGGCTAACCTGCACCGGGCTATGGGTGCCTCGGACACCTTTAGCCAGCGATGCGCTGAAGAGAGCATTGGTAAGATTTTTTGTTTAGAAAGCAAAACCAGAGAGCTAATTTATGCCAAGGGTGAATTTAGACCTAGGGCAGCTCTTTCCATTTCGAAAGATTTAAATTTCTCTCCAATTCCAGGTTTCTTAAGCAGGGACCTGGTGGCGGTTCAAATTGAACGCCTCAACGGCCGGGCGCTACACAAGTTTGTATGCGCGTCGGCGTACTTCGCAGGAGACATGGAAGAAGCACCTCCCACAGTAGTGCAGGAACTGGTCCAGTACTGCGACAAGATGCGGGTACACCTTATCATCGGTTGCGATGCCAATGCACACAACACAATTTGGGGCAGCCGAGATACCAACAAAAGAGGTGAGTCACTTCTAGATTTTATTTATAGTAATAATCTTCAAATTCTGATAAAGGTAACAAACCTACTTTTAGAAACCGTATAAGAGAGGAAGTTTTAGACCTTACTCTCTCGTCTCCGTTTTTACAAAATTTTGTAGAGGATTGGCACGTTTCGGATGAGGCATTTTTATCTGTTTGTTAAAGAAACCCGACGGAACAATCACATGCGACCGGAAAGAAACATTGAAGTTCTTGCTTCAGGTTCACTTTCCAGGGTCACTGATTACAGACAGCTCACACGAGCAGGCCATAGAGGTTTCACCACCGAGAAACCTCAGTAGAATTAACAGTTTGTCGGGGAAACTCTTCAGCCCGGACAAGGTTAAATGGGCCATTAACTCATTTAAACCATACAAGGCACCAGATAAAGACGGCATTTTTCCAGCCCTCCTACAAAAAGGTTTAGATCTTCTTGTACCCACCCTGATAGCATTATTTGGGATAAGTTTTAGCTGGGGCTTCATACCACAGACTTGGAGGGAGGTCAATGTAGTGTTTATCCCCAAACCAGGCAACAAGCCTAGTGAACTACCTAAATCATACCGTCCCATTATCTTGACATCGTTTTACTTGAAAACAATGGAAAGAATAATTGACGTTCACATCAGAGATTGTTAAAAAAATAGCATACCTCTACACCCCCGTCAATATGCTTATCAGAAAGGCAAATCCACTGAAGGCGCTCAAGTTAACGGCAGAGATCAAAAACGCTTTCAGTAAGAAGGAGATTGCACTCTGCGCATTTCTGGATATAGAGGGTGCTTTTGACAACACTGGATATAATTCGATATCAAATGCCTTGATCCACAGCAACATTGACCAAGCTACAATTAACTGAATCAAAGCGATGCTCAAAAGTCGGTTGATCACTTCTACATCAGGACTGACATCGGTATCACTTCACAAATTAAGTAATTTAGGATTAAACATAATTGGTTACGCCGATGACCTAGTCATCATCATTAGGGGTGAAGAAGCAAACGAAGTAACATCACTTATGCAAAACGCCCTTAAGACAGTTCTTGACTGGTGCTCTAGAGAAAACCTTTCAATAAACCCTAGTAAGGCTGTCGTAGTTCCTTTCACAAAAAGAAGAAATATCAACTTAGGTTCAATTTCAATTAACGACAAAATCGTTGAGTACTCCAATGAAGTCAAGTATCTGGGAATTATTCTAGACAAGGGACTCACCTGGAACTCACATCTAAACAGCAAAATCACTAAAGCTTCCAACGCTTTATGGGCTTGTCGACGTATGTATGGCACCACATGGGGAATCTCTCCAAAGATTGCTCATTGGATCTACACTATGATGGTCAGGCCCATCATAACTTATGCTTCCATAGTATGGTGAACTAAGACCACCCAGCAGACCGCCATCCTAAAACTCAAAAAGGTGCAGCGTCTTGCGTGCCTGGGTATATCAGGAGCTATGCGGACGTGCCCCACAGCTGCTTTAGAAGCTATAATTGGGCTTACACCAATACAGCAACACGCAGCATGGCAAGTCAACTACAAGTTAATGAGTTAAGTCTTAGCGACCATCCGGACCTGCTTTCACTGTTCTCTGAACTCCCGGAATTTGAAATGCACTGCACGGTTACAGACCGCATACAAAAAACTTTATGCTTCAACAGAAGGTTCTCCACGGAGATCCCTACTAGAGAAGTATGGGTTAGCAATAACTCACCAAATAGCCAAAACGACCTTAAGTGGTATACGGATGGTTCTAAAATGGGGTCGGGAGTGGGAGCCGGCGTTTACGGGCCGAACCGGAAATACACTATTGCGATAGGAAAATGTCCCAGTGTATTCCAAGCAGAACTCCACGCCATTCAAGAATGTGCCAGTCACGTATACATCTCTGGTATCATAGGTGCAAACATCCATATATACACGGACAGTCAAGCAGCTATAAAAGCCCTTAGCTCGCACATGATTGACTCCAAATCAGTCATGCACTGCTTCAATACAGAAACTTAGTTCAAGAAACAAAACCAAACTGTGGTGGGTTCCTGGTCACGAAGGTATTGATGGTAACGAGAAAGCCGACGAATTAGCCAGAAAAGGCTCGGAAATCCCCTTTATGGGACCTGAACCTTTCTGCCCCACCCCCAAATCGGCAATTAACGAAGTTATAAAAAACTGGGAGCATACTAGATGTATCTCATATTGGGTGGACACCCCAGGCCTAAGACAGACCAAACGGGCCATTCAGCCCTTCACAAACAATGCCAAGAGTTGCCTCAATCTAAACGGGCATGATTTTAAAAACCTAGTAGGTTACCTAACTGCACCACAGGTTTAGGTATCACCTCTTTAAAATCAAAATAGTTGACTCCTCTGAATGCAGACTTTGTCTTGAGAAAGACGAAAGCGCTGAACCGTCCTATGTGAATGTCCAGCCCTAAATGGTATTAGACGGACCTTTTTCTTTAGAGAACAACTGAGTTCGGAAGACATAAAGACCTCCTCTGCTAGTAGTGTTATCCATTTCGCACGGAAGGTGAATGACCTACTAGCCTAACCATCCTGATGTTCCACGGCACAAAAGATCTATTCAGGTCGAGGTGCCTTAGTTCGCAATAGGCGAGTCAGGAATTAAAAAAAAAAAAAATACTCCTACAAATTTTAACAAAAACTTTTAATTGTTTTTTTATAAAAACAAGTAAAAGCATACAGGTATTTGCTCAAAAGGAAGGTGACGACTAGACTTCTAGGTCTTTACCAAGGTGGGTATCTCTCTGTCTGGTGTGTGGCATTGGCCCAGACATTTCATTCTCTTGTGATTAGGCCCCATAGGATTGCAAAATATGTTCCGGAGTTTCGCTAGCCTCATCACAAAATCTGCAAGAGGGTTCCTCCGTTACACCAATTTTCCTTAAGTGTTCCCTGAGTCTACAATGCCCCGTAAGGAACCCTGTGCGAATGCGTAGATTATTTTTACTAAGGCCGATGCATGCTTTGAATCTTCTCTGGTTACAGTTCCCTAGAAGTTTCCTTGGACCCACTTCTCATTCTCAGATTCCTACGTGAAACTGGACCATAGAATGTGCTATAAGGATGAGTTCTTACGGATGAGCACATACCCTCGGTATAATTTATTAATGAATTATAGTATGAGGGGAGATCCTTTGAGGGAAGTAACCTCTCCAAGGCTTAGTAGGGGGTTAAATAGACCAACAGGTCGCAGTGCAAAACCCAACTTAATAATAATAAAAATAATAGGTCCTTACCATATACCTTCATATAGATTGTTTTCTGCCTATTTCCTATTTCCTCACACTTATCAATCATTTCATAATATAGCTATTTCATAATATACCTTCCACATATATTATCACTGGAGGTATAATCAACCCCCAAGTATTGCAAAACATGGCCCAGCCAGGTATATAGAAAATATAGAGCTTAATATAGAGCTAAATGACAGAAATTGGGAAAAAGCTTTTTTCGTTACCGATTTACAATGGATACATTTTAAATGTCATTGACCGTCATTACATCCCTGTGGCTATGCTTTCTGATTGTATTCATAGCATTAATTACGATGGCAACGTCAAGGTTCGTCGCTATGGTCTGCCGCAGTCAATAAGGCATAATCCCTATTGGCCGAACCAGGATTTTAACTGGACCCACCTGTAGTACCCGTATCCATTTCCCATTCCTTGTTAAAATGAAAACTAATTACTTTCAACGAAAGTCTGTATGACACAAAGTCATACAACCAATCAGTCAATTTTAAGGAGCTTACCACTCCAAATTGATTCTCCAAGGAAACCTTTAAAATTCCACAAAAAATTACTGGGAAATTCCTCTTGAGAAAAACGAGAACTCAAAGCTATCAGGTATACGAAGGAAACAACCTAAGGATGCCAAAGAAACAGTTCCTTGACAATTTAGAAAATAATTAATTTAAATTGTATAACAACCTGAAGGGACAACAACAACGGCTGTAACGACGACGTTGCTCTTTCCGTGTATATCCTGAGATGGGGTTAAATTGTCTCTCTCTTGCTCTGGTTGCAGTAATTAGCGAAGATAACTCGGGTGTATTTACTACAAAAGCCAGCGTTTGGCCCTTGGGACTTTACTAACTGGGTGTTTTTTTTTTTACTTTATTTCCTTCTTGCTTTCAGCCATACGTTTGCTATACCTATACCTACCTACTTTGTAGCTTTCACTTTTGCGATTTCTTATTCACTTTACTTTCACTTTGATGTCGCTTTTGCGTTCTGTAAAACGTCATACAAAGGATCTAAAGCACTTAGGATAATATCAAGTAATTAATTGTGGAGCAGATGAGCGGTTCCTAACCATAACCTTAACAACAAGCAGACGAAATCGGAAAAGTAGAGGTACATTAAACAGGTAAGACATCCAAATAGAGAAAAAACTTTGTTGCAGTAGAGTACATTGTAAAGATTGTACATACAAAGTTGCACACGCGGATAAAACTATCTATTTCGCGCTGTTTGCTTCTATGATGAGTATAAATGATTTATCGAGATCAGGACGGCACGTGGTACATTTTAAATTCATGAGACACTTAGCGAAACAAAGTGTGGTGAATGTTTTTATTATTTCTAAATTGAAAGAAAATGTACCTTGGGGCTTACAACAGGTAAGAAAGTATTTCATAACAAATAAATACATATGTATGTCATACTTGGAAGCCCAAATCATTGTTTTTGGAATAGAAACATTAACCATAGGAGTGGATGAATATTTATAAAGCTTAAAGCCGATATCCTATAACGAAGACTGGCAGGATGTTTTTTAAAAAAAGTATTGCAAGAGCACATTTAAAATTCTACTTTCGGGCAAAGCTCTTTTTCCGCTGACAAATTCCTGAGTATAAAAATGCCTAACGTTTTGCATTTACCCTTATGTTTATATAAGGCCAGATTTGATATTTTTCATGTTTAGAATGACTTAATCTACGAAACTTGTTGGCCTCTAATTTTTCTTCTCCACCTAGAATATATAAATTTTGAGGCATAGTTTGCAACGTATAGTGAAATAATATAATCGAGATGTGATCAAGACCGGCAGGTGAACTCAATAAGCCATTTCAGTCCATACTCCCTCCATCTGGCTGTTAATTATGTGTGAAGTCTTATGGTTTTAGCGGTCCATCCAAAAATGAGAAAAGGACCTCTTCAGGTATCCCTACATTATCCGCGCGGAGTGTCATAGAAATTTCTAATTTGGCGCACTTAAAAATTCTGTGAAAGAAATGAGAAGACATACAAAGTCTTTTCTTATACACCATCCCATAGGATAAGAGGGGTATTAAGTTTGCCAAATATGTAGTTTGTAACACGATGAAATAATAATGGTAGACCCCCAAGACCTGAAGGGCATATATGATCGAGACCGATTTCTGAATCGAGTAAGACATGTCCGTCCGTCCGTCTGTAAGACACAAAAAAAAAAACGGTTGGACCACGCCCTTTTTCGAAGCTTGCACTACTTATAAAATCCCAAAAAATAACGGTAACATTAGCATTTTACAATTTGGGATAAGATGGGGTACTCAACGGTCCGTTTTACGGACTGTAACTTCTGCGTCCACACTGTTGCACTTACTCATTATACAAATATTATACAAATATTTTGTATAATGGTTAAATTACAGTATGAGTTTTAATGGTAAAAAAAAACAAAGTGTTTTGATCTTGAAAAAAATCTATGGGAAAAAATTTTTATAAGTATTAGTTGTTTTATTTTGCTTTGTCAGCCAAAAAAATGTGAGAAATAATAACGATAGACCCCCAAGACCTTAAGAGCATATGATCGAGACCAAATTCTAAGTTTAATGAGCCATGGCCGTTCGTCTGTATGTCACCAATTTTTCGGCCTTATATTTTGATCAAGAAAGCTGAAATCTTGTACGAAAGCTGAAATGTGCAACTACCTCCAGTGCTTCAAAACTGTAAGACGTCGTGAAAAGCTGAAATTTGAAATTTAGCATCTCCTAATGTTTATAAAATATAAAAAGTAAAAACGAAATCGGCAGACCGCCCCTAGTGAGCGTGGGTTTCGCATCGATTTAAAGAGGAAGCCTTCAAATGCAATTGATTCAATAGTTTTGTTCCAAATCGGAAATTTTTTACTTAATATATTATGTACAAAATACTTGGCTCTTTATTTGGTTTATTCGAAGTTTTTGGCCACACCCACATTTCGAGGAAAAATTCCAGAAAAACCTATCATTTTCCAGAAAAACATGTATTTGGACTGCTTTTTAGCTTAAGTTAGGAAAGAATAAGAAATAAAAGTTTGCACATACACACTGGACTCTAAGACCTTCAGGATTCTGAGTCGAATGTCCTTCCGTCCGTCCGTATATGACCAATTTTTGAGCCTTAAATTTTAAGCTTACTTACTTTCTTACTTAAGGTGGCGCTACAGTCCGGGGTGGACCTGGACCTCAGCCAACAAGCTTCGCCAGCCAGCTCTGTCTCTAGCTAGCCGTCTCCAGTTTCGCACGCGAAGTTGGCTGAGGTCCCCTTCCACTTGCGTGCGCCACCTGAGTCTCGGTGCTCCTCTACCGCGCCGTCCCTGCGGTGTGGATTCGATCATCCGCTCTAGATGACCCAGCCATCGTAGACGTTGTGTTTTGACTCTTTTGGCTAGATCGGTATCGCTGTACAGCCCGTACAGTTCGATGTTATATCTCCTCCTCCACTCTCCGTCTATGCAGACGGGACCGTAAATCGTCCAAAGAATTTTCCTCTCGAAGCAGCCTAAAGTGTTTTCATCCGCCTTTGACAGGGTCCATGCTTCTGCACCGTAAAGCAGGACTGGGATGATGAGGGTCTTATACATGGACACTTTAGTTGCTCGAGAGAGGGCTTTGCTACTCAATTGCCTTCTTAGCCCAAAGAAACACCGATTGGCAAACGTTATCCTTCGTTTGATTTTAGCGCTGGTGTCATTGTCTGAATTGATAGCGGAACCCAGGTAGATAAAGTCCCTAACTACCTCAAAGTTATAGCTGTCGATGATGATGTTTTGTCCAAGACGTCGGTGTTGGGTGTCTTTTCTTGATGACAGCATATACTTGGTTTTGCCCTCATTGACTGCTAAACCCATATTCGCCGCTTCCGTCCCAATACTCACGAAGGCTTCACTGACATCACGCTTTGTTCTACCGATTATGTCAATGTCGTCTGCGTATGCAAGTAGTTGAACGGACTTTTGAAAGATTGTACCTCTGGTGTTGGCGCGAGAGTTCTGCACAATTCTCTCAAGTATGATGTTAAAGAAGTCGCATGACAGCGCGTCGCCTTGTCTAAATCCTTTTTTGACATCAAAGGGGTCGGTGAGGTCTTTGCCGACCTTGACGGAACAGCGTGAGTTTTCCATCGTCATCCTGCACAGACTGACGAGTTTGGCAGGGATGCCAAAACTAGACATTGCGCTATATAGCTCGTCTCTATAGATGCTGTCATACGCGGCCTTGAAATTGATGAAGAGGTGGTGTGTATCGATTTGGAATTCCTGGGTTTTCTCCAAGATCTGCCGCAGTGTGAATATTTGATCGATGGTGAACTTTCCTGGCCTAAAGCCACACTGATATGTGCCTATCAGATTGTTGATAAACGGCTTCAGGCGTTCACACAGTACAGCAGAAAAGATCTTGTATGCGATGTTAAGAAGACTTATGCCTCTGTAGTTGGCACAACTCAGAGGGTCTCCTTTCTTCAGGATCGGGCAAACAATGCTGAGGTTCCATTCGTCGGGCATGCTTTCTTCCGACCATATCTTGCAGATGAGCTGGTGCATGCTCCTAACCAGCTCATCGCCAGCGGATTTAAAAAGTTCGGCAGCTAGGCCGTCTGCTCCGGCTGCTTTGTTGCACTTGAGCTTAGACACAGCTACTTTCACCTCCTCCAGGTCGGGTGGGCGGTATCGTTCGTATGCTTCGTCGGTAACGTCTTCGGCCGGGTTGAATGGTTCGTTCTGCCTGACAGCGGTATTTGGTTCGCCCTCGCCGTTATACAGTCTGCAGAAGTGGTCTTTCCGAATCCTCAGCACCGACTGCGATTCTACAACGATGTTCCCTTGATGGTCCTTACAGGCTTCAGTTCGAAGTTTATACCCTTGGCAGGACCTTTTGATCCTTTGGTAAAACTTTCTAACCTCATTCCTGTTGTAACATCTCTCTATCTCTTCAACCGCGCGCTTCTCGTGCTCTCTCTTTTTCCTTCGGAGAAGCCGGTGCTCCTCTCTCCGCCTCTGCTCGTAGAGCTCGCGAGCAGCTCTAGTCCTTCTGTGCAGCGCCGCTTTGTATGCTTCCTGTTTAGCGCATGTGCTTGCCGGCATTCATCGTCAAACCAGGGGTTTCGTTGTGGTCGCCGTGTGAAACCCAGCACTTCAGAGGCGGCGTCTCTGATGGCATTTTGGCAGTGTTGCCACTGGCTATCAATACTTGATGCTGGTTGCATAGGACTTCGTAGAAGGTTTTGAGAGAAGCAGAAACAAGCCTCGGATTCGGACGGATTTACTGTTGACGACCAATGCAAACGAGAAAAGGACAACGAGCTCCGGATCTGCACGTGGAATGTTAGGTCCCTTAACAGACCACGTGCAGCCGAGCAACTAGCGGAGGCCCTTAACGACTGCAAGGCAGACATTACTGCCATCCAAGAAATGCGGTGGGACGGGCCGGGCAAAAGAAGGAAATTTTAAGCTGAATGCTGAAATTTTTCACGTAAGCTCTTTGTCATCAGAAGCAAGTTGTACAAAATGTCTTACACAACAAGTCGTGGCATACAGTTTCACATTTAGCGCTGCAAAAGTTAAAAGTTGGCTATTCTACTACCGCTGCCGTCACACATTGTGTGCGCAATACACTAAAAATATGTGTCAAATTTTGACAGCTCTTACTTCCACTGCTACTGCCGCTGCAGCTACACCACTGTGGACCTAATGTACTGCTGTACCGACTCCATCGTGCTCATCAGAGTGCTTTCGACGGAACTCTTCCTTTTTTTGGAGGATTTACGGGAGAGCGTATTATTGGTGTTGAAGCTCGAAGATGTCGAAGGCGTGGACTCAAGAAAACTTTCTTCGATGACGCACTCAACCTCAGGAGTTTCGTTTATCGGCTGAAAGTTGAACTCCTGATCCATATCAGTCGGAGTCGCTGGGTTCGACTGGCTATGGTTTGCTCCCCCCATATGGATTCATCAAAAGACGATGACGAGTAGTTGCTTTTTGTCTCAAACGATACAAAAATTATTACTTTATAATAATTCAACATGAGTTATACCTGCATGCGTTCGTGGTTTTAAATGCTCCCGTAGAAACTCCATTTGTTGCAAATATTTGCAATTGTGATCATTGTCCTCTGCTGCAGCCTGTCCTCACACTTTTTTGTACTGAGTTAAGTGTCTTGAATATGAGTCCCGCAAGCCCTTCCACTTTTCTTTTCAACTTCATCTAAGAAAATGTACAGGTAAGAAGCATATAATCAAATATCGCAAAATAGGTTACTTTACACTGCAAATCAAATTCATCAGCAGGTTTTTCCACTCTTGAGCTTTCTTCTTTATGTTTTTATGAATAGGATGGCACAAATTCCACAAAATTTCACGCGTTTTAACAAGATCGATAAATTTCTCGACGTCTTTTTCTCCATTGTTTACTTTCCTTTTGTCGAACTGTCACTCGTGTACCGCTGTCAACCGTGTAGCGCTACGAAAGTTAAAAGTTGGCCAACTCTTACTACCGCCACAGCCACGCGCTACCGCTACAGCCACACATTGTATGTGCAATACGACGTCCGTCTCGTCAAAGGGATAACGCATTATATATTTGGCATTTCGTAAAGCCCGTATGACACTTCCTTTTTCTATATTTTTTCGGATGAAATCTGAAAGCCAGAGCAGCGCAGATAATTTCGCCTGAAATCTACCCTTGGAGTGAGTGAATACGCAATAGTCGCAAAAAAGCCGACCCTGTCAAAATGGCAGCTGAAAAATATAAAGAGTTTTGCATTTTTCAGCCATTTTTTTTCAGGTTAGGATTAAATTTAACAGTGTTCACGGGTGTTCAAGAAAAAAATTATTTTTGTGAAATTTTCGACCAAAATGGAAACAAATTGAATATTAAAGGAGTAAAAATTACTTTGCCTTATAAATGCATACCATTGACTTACTAGATATGTACTGCTAGTTGTCAATTTCATGCCGTCGCCAACATGACTACTAGCTTCTTCGGAGATTAGCGGAAAATTTTGGAAACATTTTTTTTCAAAGGTGAACTGAAACGCTAATTTCAAAGTGTTTGACTTTATTTGCTTTTATTTGTTTCGAGCTTCTTTCTTAATACAAAAAATTATAATGAGGTGTTGCTTAGCTGAATGTAATAAAACTGGAGATTGTCGAGAACCGATTTAGCTTCAACAATTTCATTCGAGTTTGCGAATAATACAAAAAGAAGCTTTTCAGTAATCTTATACTATGTCTCAAGCAATAAAAAGAGGATTAACAGGAGACGATTTAAAATAAAAAGCAAAGTGGTGCCAATAGTATTAATATGACACGAACACTCTGTTTCTGTCATTTTGGCTCTCAAAAGAGAGTGGTGATGCCATTTCCGAGGAGCGAAAATAGATTTTCGATGTAAAAATCCTAATAGAAAACGTGCTTTTGACAGATCTGTCGTACAGAGACAGTTTCAGTTTCCTTTTATGATTCTCAAACTGTAACAAAGGGGCAGAAAAAAGGTTTGTGAATAGGGTGAATGGGATTTATGAGAGGTTTTATTTTTAATCGCTTGCCCTCGGTTTATGATTCAATGTGAATAGCGTATTAAAAAGATTTAAATAGAAGTTTCGAAAACGCCACATATGGTTTTCAATCTTTAAACAACACTGGCCACAGAGGCGAAAGCCTAGATCAGTATTTTAGTGTTGCTAGCATTAGAGAAATTTAAATTACGTTTTTGAAATATTTATTTTTATTCCCGTGCAAATTTAATATTCAAAGCTTTACCAGGACAACGTCTGTCGGATCAGCGACAGGGAGTAATTTATAAAACAGGCTGCACTGTAGGTTCCAGTAGGTGACAAGAGTATCTACAAGTGCTCATCTAGAAGGCTACTAATTTATATGAGTTCTCATCTAGGTGCCTTGTTATTTTTTATTTACAAATGATTCCGCTTCAGGCGGAGAGCTAATAGATATGGGCGACGATTTTCTCGTAGGGAATCGTATGGAAGTGACATTGCACTAGCAGTCCATATGTAGTATGTCAATGATGCATACAATCAATGAACATTTAAATCTGTTACTAAAGCTTATAAAAACTTTATTAAGAAATTAAGTGATAATTGTGTTATTTGAGGAATGCTAAAAATAAGTTGGAAAAAGTCATACTACAGAGAATTCTCAGGAAATCTTAAATTTTGAAAATTTCAATGAAATGTTATACTACGTTTCAAGAAACAAATATCTTTTTTCGCATACCCACTTATAAATGCTAGAAGCTTCTAGCTTTCAAGTGAACGTTTACTTACACCTCAAGATTTGTAATACACTTAACTCAAGCATTAACTTAAATTATCCGCGCTTGAAATAAAACTTCAAATAAAATACATAGGGTTCTGTAACAGCTCGGGGTAAACTATTCTTCACACAGGTAAATCTTCAAATTATTTCCTTAAAATCACAAAATTTAACATACAAATTAAAATCCTGTGGACAAGGAATTAAAAATAAGTCTCCTCGTAAATTTCATTCACTCTTTTCACAATCTTCCTTGAAAACAGTTCAAACTATCTTTCTGCACACCTTTATAACACTTTAAAAGTTTAAAAAAGGAGCAAAAAATCATCGCACAATTAAAAAAAAAGTATAAAAAAACTAAAATATTTCTCCTTTTTATACCCCATCCCATAGGATAGGAAAATATATATATAATATATATAATATATTAATATAATAGAATATATTAAGAAGTTTAACTTGGATTTATATGTGGTTTCTCATTCGGGGCGGTTGGACCACGCCCCTTTTCGAAGTTTGCATTACTTATAAAATGTCAAAAAATAACCATGTCATCAGCATTTTACAATGTGGGATAGGATGGGGTATTCAACGGTCCGTTTTACGGACTGTAACTTCTGCGTACACACTGTAACACTTACTCACTGGTTATTTTATATTATTATTATTATAACTATTTATTTAAAGGTAAATAAATTACAGTTAAACTTAAAGCTATCTAAAGCACTAGCTACGAGGGCCTTCAGCTAATTGAGTATTGTTTTTTTTACCCCATAAAGAGGTATATTAAGTTTGTCACATAGTTTGTAACACGTTGAAATAATAATGGTAGACCCCAAGACCTTAAGGGCAAATGATCGAGACCGAATTCTAAATCGAATGAGCCATGTCCGTCCGTCCGTCTGTATGTCACATGTTTTTAGGCCTTAAATTTCGAGCTAGGGTGCTGAAACTTCGTACGTAAGGTCCACGTCATGCGAAGCAATGCAAGTGTACAAGCTTTTGAAATCCGCCCGAAGACACGCCCACAATCGGTCTAAATGTGCAACTACCTCCAGAGTTTTCAAAACTGTTAGACGTTCTAAAAGGCTGAAAATTGACACTTAGCATCTCCTAATGAATGTTAGACACAAACAAGAAAAATTTAATTGGTTAACCTCCTCTAGTGGGCGTGGCATTTATTTTGAGGGTAAATTTTCAAATGCAGTTTACTCAATATTTTAACTCCAAAGTGAATAAATGTTGCTTAATATTTTATTTAGAAAAAGTTTAGTTCCACAATTTGTTAATACAAGACTTTGGGCCACGCCCACACTTGGAGGCAGAATTGAAGAAAAACCTAAAATTATCCAGAAAGACTTAATTTCGACTGGCCTTGAGCCTTATTTAGGAAAGCATGAAACAAAAAAGTAGATTTCGTTCATATAAAGTTTTTAGCCACGCCCCCTTTTAGGGGTCGATTTTTCAAAAATATTGAATTTAAACTAAAAAAATTGCATTTTTACGTACATTTAAGTCTAACTTGGAAATATCTGTGGAAGTATCTTATAATTAATGGTTTGTAATAAGGGGCGGTTGGACCACGCCCCTTTTGGATGTTTGCCTAACTTATAAAATGTCAAAAAATAACTTTGCCATCAGCATTTTACAATGTGGGATAGGATAGGGTATTCAACGGTCCGTTTTACGGACTGTAACTTCTGCGTACACACTGTAGCTCTTACTCACTGGTTTTTTCTTAATTGATCATTAAATAATTATATATTATTTTCAAGTTTAATTTCCTTAAGTAGTCTAAAAACTAGTTCATTATTTATTTCTGACGGATTTGAGAGTGCCTCTACAAAACTACCTCGTCGAAAAATTTTTCTTTAAAGTTGTTGGACTTCGGGGCAGTCGAAAATTAAATGTTTTACTGTTAGGGAGATGTTATTCTGGCAGACGTTGCATGTTGATGGTGGATCGTGTTTGCTCATGAGATGGGAGTGAGTTGCTTTAGTATGACCAAGGCATAGCCGGATATAACATTTCACCATATTGGTATAGCTGCATTTGTTGGACAAGAAAAGTGGTATCCATCAGGGTTTATTGTGGAGTAATGATGATGGTATTGCCTCCATTCCTCTTCTCTTCCGGTGCTCCAGAAGATCCGAATTTTCTTAGCAATATCAGACTTAGAAAAATTCATTGTCATCTTAAGAGGTTGATTTGTTGCAAGTTTCGCAGCTGCATCTGCTAGTTCGTTACCTCGAATACCGACGTGATCTGGAACCCAAATTAATTTAATTATACCCTATCCCATAGGATAGGAGGTATATTAAGTTTGTCACATAGTTTGTAACACGGTGAAATAATAATGGTAGACCCCCAAGACCTTAAGGGCATATGATCGAGACCGAATTCTGAATCGAATAAGCCGCGTCCGTCCCTCTGTCCGTCCGTCTGTATGTCACATGTTTTTAGGCCTTAAATTTTGAGCTAGGGTGCTGAAACTTCGTACGTCAAGTGCACGTCATGCGAGGCAGTACGAGTATAAAAATTTGTTTAATCCGCCCAAAGACACGCCCACAATCGGTCTAAATATGCAACTACCTCCAGATTTTTCAAAACTGTAAGACGTTTTAAAAGGCTGAAATTTGACATTTAGCATCTCTTAGTGAATAAAAGACACAAAAAAGACAAATTTAATTGGTGAACCTCCTCTAGTGGGCGTGGCATCTATTTTAAGGGTAAATTTTCAAATGCAGTTTACTCAGTATTTTTGTTCGAAATTGAAAAGAATTTGCCTAATATTTTATGTAGAAAACGCTTAGTTCCAGATTTTGTTCATACGAGACTTTGGGCCCCACCCACATTTGGAGGCAGAATTGAAGAAAAACCTAAAATTTTCCAGAAAAACTTAATTTCGACTGCCCTTGAGCCTAATTTAGGAAAGCATGAAACAAAAAAAGTAGCAGGTTAGGTAAACAATACTTCCGTCCAGATTTCGCTCATATAAAGTTTTTAGCCACGCCCCCTTTTAGGGGTCGATTTTTCAAAAATATTGAATTTGAACCAAAAAATTGCATTTTTACGTACAATTAGGTGTAACTTGGAAATATCTGTGGAAATATCTTATAATTAATAGTTTGTAATTTCGAAATTTGCATTACTTATAAAATGTCGAAAAATAACTATGCCATCAGCATTTTACAATGTGGGATAGGATGGGGTATTCAACGGTCCGTTTTACGAGCTGTAACTTCTGTGTACACACTGTAGCACTTACTCACTGGTTTTAGGATTTAGGATAAGTTTGTTTCTTATACAATAAGAGGGGTGCTGTTTGTGGTGCTTAAGATGGCATTTATCATCGACAAGCTGTCTGTGCAGATAAGCGTTTTCGAATTCCTAACGGATTGCATTGCTCTCAGGATTCCTAAGGCTTTAGCAGTAAAAGTTGTCGAGAACTCTGGCAAAATTCCTATACAAATTGTTTCTCCTTCAGTGTCAACTGTAGCGTATGCTGTACCTCTTTCGTTTTTGGAGCCGTCCTTGTAGATAAATCTCCAGTTAAAATGGTTGTTCTCAATTTCTTCGAGACTTGTTGATGACTTCAAGAGCTCTGCAATGTCTTTGTTGACTGAGGCTTTGGATAGGAGCCACGATGGAGATGATGATGTCCGTGTAATTTGGTTGGGATTTTGTATTTCAAGATCGTAAGAATAGTGAATTGCGTTTTGTAGGGCGGACGGGTACTGTTTTATGTTCTTCTGTGCTAAAAGGTTTTTAACATCATGTACTATCGGTGTTTTGTAGGCCGATGCTATTTTAGCGGTTAGGAGAGATGTAAGATAATCAAACCGCTCTTCGATCGTGGGGAGCCCTCCTTCTGCCAAGATATTTTTTATAGGCGTTGTACGGAAAGCTCTATTACTCATTCGGACCGCAGCATGGTATGGTGTTCTAATGCAGGCAAGTGCAGTTTTGGAACATTTGCCATAAATAATAAGCCCGTAGTCGATTTTTGAAAGAATTATCGATCTTGTGACAACTAGGTGTTGACATGGGTAGAACTATTCTTAGAAGCTGGGTACTTAATTATGTTTAACCTCGTAGTTAGGCTTTTCTTAAGAGCTACACAGTAGTCTTTAAAAATATACTTACAATCGAAAATTACACCTAATATCTTAAGGGACGTTACATTTTTTACATTTATTACATTAATTTGCTCAGGGCAACTAGTCTTACGGCGTATATGCAAAATGCAACTCTTATCAACTGAGATCCTAGAGCCTGATATATTGCACCAGTCCTTTAGGACGTTCAAGATGTTTGTGAACAATGCAACAACTGTAGCCATTTCTTTGGATTTTGTTAGGATGTGCAGGTCGTCCGCATTTATACAATGTTTAATTGTTTTGTGTTTTGACAGAATCTCGTTAACGTCATTGAAAGCGATCATAAACAAAATGACTGAAAGTGGGGAACCTTGTGGTAGCCCATTTTCAAGGTTTTTTATATTAGAAAAAATACCGTTCGTTTTATAAACAAACTCTATCAGCTGTCTTGTCTTCTTTTGATTGAATTAAAAAAGTGTGATCGCTTTTATTTTCGTATGATTCCCACAAAATTGAGTACAATCTATTACATTTGTATTCGATTTTGCGGAAATCAAGATTCTGATCTTGATTTCACAAAACTATGGGAAATCTAAATCGATTTTAATTAGACTTAGGACTTTTTACGGTGAATCTAGATTGTGATTTGGTGTAAAAGTTGTATTATCTTTGTCCGGTAGGCTTTGGAGACGAATCAACAATTTTTTGTTATAAAAATTGTGTAATATAATAAAAGCTTTTAACAAAGTTATCTAGGAGAGGCGGGCACTTACTTGCTACTTCAATAAATCAAAAAGTTATATGCTGCTGTCATCAAATTGAAGAACATTTTTTTTAGTATTGCTTTTAAAAAAATAAATTCAGAACAGTTTTAGCACAAAATTGATGAAAAATGTTTCATTTTGGTGCGGTAAATAAAAAGGGAAGAGTCAAAGCAGAAAGTGGGAAATTTACTGTAAGGGATTTTTTCAATAAAATGCCCCTAGAGCACTGGTTTGACAAATCGTTTTTTTTTAGCCTTCATCGCAGTTTGTTTATGCTTTGAAAGCAAAGATAAAAGGATGAAAATGTTTTATATCGCATTATTATGCTGAAATGCAATATGTAGTTTTCTTATTTCTTTCAATCAAAATAAGTGAAAAAGTGAGCCCAGTCAACGGAGGGATCCATCACACTGAGGTGATGCTGGAAGATATCCTGAATGAAAGCAACATTTATTTGTCCCTTAAGCTCAAAACAGATGAGCAGCGGGTCTGCACGTATCACTGCTAGCAGTTCTGCCTCTAAAACAGTGTGCACCCTATTTGACATTAACGATGTCAAGTTTTATACAAGTTTGTCAAACGGTTTTGATATACTTTTCAACTGGGTGAAAAAGTAAACAAAAACTGAACAATGAAACTAAGGCGGGAAAACGGCTTTGTTCTGTATTGAATTTCTTGTCAGTAAACATACAGTCAAAACTTTCAGATCTGACGGTATCAGTGATGCCAGATATTTTATATTTAAAAATATTTTTGTTTTCATTGTGGCTGCAATGAAACTAGGCACCAAATTTAGAAATAGCGACATCGTGAAGTCACTGTAACCCCTGCAGTAGGTGGGTTCGCCTGCCCCATAAGAGCCTGTGTAGTTTATTTTTGCTGCACGAAAATTTCTGCACATGTGTTTTGAGCTTTACGCTGCTTTGCATCAGCATTTATCAGCTGATCATGCAGCAAAGCAACATTGCGTTTTGGACTTTACGCTTTTGAACAGTAGTAATAGTACATATTAGATTATCGTGGCTTTTAGACGTAACGCCTGCGAGTGCGAATCCTTATCAAAAATCAAATTATCCTTTTGATCTCGTGTTGTGTGTGCTAGAAACTAGAATTTAAAGGAGGCATTTCCAGTTTCGCGAACAACATAAGTTGTGTTAAAGGTAAGATACAGCCCATTCAAACCCCTGATACACTTTTGGTTATATTTAAAGTGTTTTGTTTTAAAGTAATGAAAGATAATAAACATGGCCATTGTTTGCCTAGTTACAAAATCACTGTTTGTTAGTACGCCTTAGATTCTACATTCTGTTGCTTTTTTCTCATATTAATTGTTCCCTTATCCGTTAAATTCGTACCTACCTATCTATAGAAAAGGATAGGAAAATGAAATACAACCATTTTCCGTCGTTAATGATAAAGGATTTCTTAAATTTGTAAAAGCAATCCTGCTTATCAGCTACCCAATAGAAAATATATTTGACATGAGGGAAAGTGCAAAAGTGCGTATGCAAGAGTTTCGGTCCATATACGATGGATTACAGAATACCCGACCATACCAAAAAAACAGCCACGCCTCCAATAAGTGGGCGGGATATAAAAATATAACTGTTGTATGCTTTATACTAGTTGGTTGCATACATTTCGGTCTAAAGCTCCATCTTTTTAACTAAAAAAAAATCACTTTTTTTAACGCCACGCCCACAAAAGTAGACGGAGGCACATAGTACTTATACATGAAAGCTAGAAAATGTTAATATCTACATTTTTTGTAATGTAATTTTTAGTCAAATTTCATATATATTTATTGAAAAACAACCATTTCCAACCAAAAAAATACCTTAAAAAAGTGGGCGTGGTCAATGAAAAGGCTAACATTTTTTCTCCACTTCAAAGACAATCACAAGGCAATAGAACATACCAAAAATAAATGCGCTTGCACTATTTCGACATAGCTAAAATTAAGAAAAAGTATTTTTTAAAATTAGAGATGGCCGCACATACAGGCATGTAGTGGGCGTGTATGTGGGCGGATTCGGCTAATTTTCAGGCGTCATCGGTGCAGTACGAAAGACTTTTCTCGAAAGCGGGGTTTGTACTTTCAAAAAGAAGAAGTCGGCTTTCAGCTGAAAAAGTAAAACAAATGTTGTTCCCCAACTGTAATGAGGAACTTGCTTTCAAAGCAAGTTTGTTTTGTAAAACTGCCGAAAATTTATCCCTTTCCGTTTTTCTTTTTTCAAAAAAAAAAAAATAAAATAATTTTTTTTTTAAAGTTTGTGCAGTTCTTATTTTATTTACTTTCTGGTCAGCATACACAAGGTAAGTGTATGCTGACCAGAAAGTGCCTCCTGTTAAATCGTGCTCTCTTTATTAAAGAGCTAAGTTAAAGTATTTGCTTAGGATACGTTCATAAGTTAAGACCTCACTTACAGTTACTGGATAACTTTTAACAATAACTGTTATTACTATTTTTATATTTTATATATATTTCTATTTATATATTAGAAATTATTATATTATTATTATTAGAAATTATTATTATTATATTATTTTTTTATATTTATATTATTTGTTTTTATATTTTTTTTATATTATTTTTTTTTTTCATATATTTCTAAATAACTGTAACCCTTATAACTGTTACCCGAAAATAACACTTTAGGGCATCACTAGTTCACTGTATACAATGGAGGAAAAGGACGTCGAGAAATTAATTGAAATTGAAAAATCGGGAAATGCTATGGAATTTGTGTTATCCGCTCTGCAAAATCAATAAAAAGAAAGTTCAAGGGTGGAAGAAAATTGGGGATAAGTTTGGTTTGTCGTATAAGTAATCTATGCATTTCGCGATATTTCTTAGAAGAAGTTGTAAAAAAAAAAAGTGAAGATGCTTGCGGGACTGTTACTCAAGGCTCTTGAACCAACAAAAAAAGTGTTAGGACAGGCTACCAAGCACAAGGAAAATATTTGTAGATTTTCAGAATATGTGAAATTTCTAAAGGAGCATTAAAAACCACGATTGTGTGTATAAACAAATGTTGAATCTTTAGAAAGTAATAATTTTTGCGTTCTTAAGAACAATCAGCAACTACTTGTCATCCTCTTTCGAATCTATTTGTGACGGAAAGGAACCAGTCAATCGAATCCGGCAACGCCGTATGAAATGTACGAGTTTAATTTTCAGCCGGGAAGTGGAACTCGTAAAGTAAATTGCTTTTTGGACGAGTTTTATTGCGCCCTCGCCTTCGACTTTCTCGACGCCAGCAATGAACCCAGCACATGCAGCATGTTCAAAGCGGTTAAACGCAGCAAACAAAATTGAGCATACCTCCAAAAAGAAGTGTTCTGTGGAGAGTACTCTGATAAGCACAATGCAGTCGGTCCAAGAGTACATGAAAAGACCACGCCGGCACTAGGCCTTCGAAAAATGCTGGGTAAGGACGAATTATTTTTTTTTATTGTATTGTATTGTTTTTATTTATTTAGTGACCACGCCACTATTTGAAAAACTTTATACATAATTACAGAAATTTCAATTCCACAAAGAATTCATTTAAATTAATACAAATAATAATAATAATATTCAGTTAATTTATATAAGGATAGTTATTTTTTATAAAGCTTTTACATTTTCTCTTAAATATGCCCAGATTAATTTCAGTTTTTATTTCTTCTGCCAATGAATTAAATAACTGTAGCCCTTTGTATACAATGCTTTTTTGTTCAATGTTTGTTAGATAATGAGGAGGCCTAAGATCTCCTCCGTTACGCAAATTGTAAGGCTGAGACTCGCTTACATTTCTTATATATTTTTTTAAATACATTAGTAGCAAATCGTTTTTCATTTTGAAAACAAGACATAAAAAGTTTAATGTGATTCTTTGTTTGACGCTCAACCAATTTAAGATATTTAACATCAGCTCAATTGGAGTACCTATTACATTTTAATATAATTCGCATTGCTTTATTATAAATACGCTGTAACTTTAATAACATATAATCACTACACAAGAATAAAATTGATGAACAGTATTCGAAATGGAACTTTATCATAACATTAAAAACATTAATAACACTGAGCGTAGGAAGTTTGTTCCGAATTCTACTTAGAAAGAATACTTTTTTTGGCACTTTCTTGATTTATTGATTCATTAAACTTGATTTATTTAACTTTAATTTGGAATCAATCATTACACTTAAGTATTTTATTTGTTCGACTTGTTCTATTTCTTCACCATCTACAGTTAGTTTAATTGAACGATTAGATTTAAAGTTCATACATTTTGATTTTGAAACATTTAATTTCAATTTGTTAGTTTTTAGCCAACCACTCAAATTATTAAGGTCTTCTTGTAGTTTTTTTATGCACTCATCAATGTTCTTCCCCGTAATAAAAAGCAAGGTGTCATCAGCAAAAAGTAGTTTCTTGCAGTATCTCAAAACGCTGTTAATGTCATTAATGTAAATAATGAATAGTAGGGCACCTAGAATGGAACCCTGGGGGACGCCATGTTTAGTCTCCATGCTCTCCGAATAAACACAATTTATTTTTGTTCGTTGAGTTCGCCCGCCAAAAAAAGATTCGAACCAATTGAGCTCAGTGTCTTTAACGCCGTAGCCTCTCAGTTTTAGAAATAGAATGTTCCTATCGATTGTCTCGAATGCCCTCTTGAAGTCAAGAAATACAGCAAGGATGAAATTTCTCTTGGCCAGCTCCTCTTTCCAACTTATTATCACACTGTTTAGAGCTGATTCACACGAATGCTTTCTTCGAAAACCAGATTGACATTCGAGGAAAAGATTGTTTGTTTCAAAGTATTTTTCTAATTGAATTTTTACCACTTTTTCAAGAATTTTTTTCGTGGACAGGAAGAGCATTGACTTACTTACTTACATGAGGTGGCGCTACAGTCCGGGGTGGACCTGGGCCTCAGCCAACAAGCTTCGCCAGACAGCTCTGTCTCTAGCTAGCCGTCTGCAGTTTCGCACGCGAAGTTGGCTGAGGTCCCCTTCCACTTGCGTGCGCCACCTGAGTCTCGGTGCTCCTCTACCTCGTCGTCCCTGCGGTGTGGATTCGAAGATTTTCCGGGCCGGGGCGTTGGTGTCCATCCGCTCTAGATGACCCAGCCATCGTAGACGTTGTGTTTTGACTCTTTTGGCTAGGTCGGTATCGCTGTACAGCCCGTACAGTTCGCCTTTTCTCGTTTGCATTGGTCGTCAACAGTAAATCCGTCCGAATCCGAGGCTTGTTTCCGCTTCGTGACTGGTGTTTCTTTACGTGGCCGGGAAGTCACCCCGACGGCACGACCCCCAACCTGGAGGACCAGATCCTTTGCTTAGCTCTAAGGACGGAGAGCCGGATAGCCCGCTCCTTATAGGCCTGAGCTCCAAATACGTCGTAGTAGCCCATATAAGGTGTTCACTAAGTAGTTCGGCCTGACTGGAACTATGGACGCCACCGTTGATTCCATCTGGGGAATTCTTCCACTGCCGTCCGGATGCAAGGAGAAGTGCTTTAGTGGGAACACTCCTCCCCCCCCTCTCTTGTCTGCTACCCCCAATAACCTTCCAAAGGGGTTGGAACCCAATCTCCAGTTGAGGTACTAGGCACCCGGTGTTCACCACGGGGAGGTGAGAGTAGGAGTTGATAGACAGAGGTGGGTTTAGAAAACCTGTGGATGCTTGTATCCTCTTGAGTGCACATGTCTATCCTTTGACCACCAGAGCAATGTCCTATCCTTTGAAGAGCATTGACAGGACGAAAATTTTCACATAAGTCTGTACCTTTTACTTTTTCGACTGGGGTTACAACCGACTCCTTCCAAGTTACGGGAAATAACCCTTGGCATAACGACAAGTTTATTACACGCACAAGTTTTTCACCAATTATTTCAATTCCATCTAACAGCATTTTGGAGCTTAAGTGATGAAGTCCTTTTTTGGTTCAGAGATCTTAATATTGCTCTTAGGTCAACAATATTGATACAATTAAATTAAAACGATTTATCAATGCAAATGGGTGGGGGGATAAATTGAATGAAGGGTATGGACGTATTAATTTCACTGACACTGTTAATGAAAAAAGCGTTGAATTCGTCAGCTATGTTTTTTTCGTTTTTCACATAATTACCGTTAAAATTAATAGATTTTATTTTGGAATGTCTTTTATTAAGGACATATGATTTAATGGTTTTCCACATAGACTTTTGATCGCGCGCGGTTCGTATTTTCCGTTTAATGTTATTATTTTTCACTTTTATTATAGCTTGTTTATACCTATTACGTATTTCGCAATATCTACTCCAACAAGTTTCACTATTAGTAAATCTGAACTCTTGATATTTGACAATTTTTGCCCGTTTCAAAACGTGTAATTCTTCGCTAAACCATAAGCAAGGTGTGTCAGTTATAACTCTAGTACATACGAAGATATTTGATATTCTTACAAGCTCATTTTGTATTACTGAACCTAATAAATTCGGACTTACAACACTAACGACACTTTCGAGGGCGCTGCTGTTTCTTAGATTTTCGCGAAATACCGGTCTATTATATCTATGAATTTCGCAAGTTTTAATGTGGTTGGCCTTAGGTGTTGTGCCGTGGTAAAATGCTTTAATAACTATTGACTCATGACTCATGCGGAATAAAGTCGTAGTTAACCACTGCCGTAGTGTTGTCGCCCGATTCTTTTTATACATAATCAATCAAAGTTTTAGTATTATTAGTTATACGAGTAGGGTCGCGCACGATTTGTTGACACTGATTATCGATTTCAATTACGTTTTTAAGATTCGTTCTGTAACGATCCGATTCTTTTAACCAGTCGATATTCATGTCACCGGCAATAATAAACCGCTTGTTAGAGGCTATGAGATCCTCAGTCCAGTTTTAAATTTTTTCACAGAATAAATTTTTTGATGCCTTATGAGCGCGATACACTGCAGCTAAGTAGAATGATTGGTTATCATGAACTATTTGCATTTCGCCCACCAGATTCTAGATTCGTTTGATTTTTCAATATCACAAAGATCGAAACAATTTTTAACATATATACACACACCGCCGGTATACCTTGAATGGCTATCACATCGAATCGGCTTTTGGTAACCATCGATCAAAATTTCACTGTCATCGATATATTCGGTGTTGTGAGTTTCCGAAAGTATAATAAAGTCAAAGTTTTCACGCGCACATATATATTGCAGATCTGAAAGGTTACCCGTTCGGCCTGCAAGCCCTTGTATGTTGCAATAAAATCCCCGAATTTCGCTTAATTGCTAATGAAGCGTTTTATTTTTTTCAGTTTCAAGAAGTCTCTTGTAAGCTGCACAATTCACGTCCCTGCTATCATGCATAACATCAAGATTCAGTTTAAATTTCTCGTTGTATTGCTTGCAGTTGACGCATTTTAACACTGTGGAATTGCATTCTCTGGAGTCATGCTCATCCCCACATTTAGCACACCTTACATTATTTTTACAGTTGTTAGCTTAGTGGCGGTATCCACAGTAGTTAAAGCATCTTTTTAAGTTTAAATATTCAAACACGCGGCACTTTTCCCAACCGATATTTAACTTTCGATTTTCTAATATTTCTTTGTAATTGCACATCTGTAGCTCAACAATTGCACTGTGCACATCTCTATTTTTGTTTTTGAACACTTTTACACATTTTACCGAACCATTTATTTTGTTTTGCTTCTTTATGGCCAAATCTTCGCTATTCCACATTTCACTTAAGTCCGTTATCACTCACAGTCCGCTTTCACAGTCCGTTTCACTTAAGTCCGTTAGTCCGACTTCTCTTTGCGAAAATTTTTACATCAAAATTTGCTCCTAGCTTTTGCTTCACAACACTCTCAATTTTTTGTACCGACTCTTCACCAGTGCAGTTAATAGAAATTGCACCTTCATTTCTGTTAGTGATTCTGTCGACCTTGATCGCCAGAGATGATGGGTTAATAGCTTTTTTTATGTCTTTTGTCGTTTTTGCGTTTTCTTGCTTCGATTTAGGTTTTATGTACACTGTTTGCTTTAACTTTTCCGCGTAGTTCATTTGATGATTTGTTTCAGCTGTTGCTGTTTCATTTATTTTTTTTACCTCACTCTTAAAATCCTTTTTCATTTCACTCACACTGTCGCAAATTTGATCACTGTGCTTTTTTACGTCACAACATATTTTTTCACTTTGCGTTTTAAAAGATTCGCTAAATGCACCAATTTTTTTAATTTCAAAAACGCTTTTTTCACATGTTTCCTGTACTGCTTTCATTGCTTTTAGCCTGTCGGTGTAGCGCACCTCAATAGCTTCAAGCAGTGATTTTATTTCTGTTTCATTGTTTTTAAGCGATTGTTCGAATTCACGTTTGTATTCTTTTAGGTAATTGTTATTTTTGTTCACTATTTCCTGCATGTCTTTTAAGACCATATCAACATTATGAATATATAAAATGCAGTCTTCACACATAAATTTAGTCATCGGGTTTGAATCGAGAATGCCACTACTATATTGGTCTAATCCGCTACATTTTGCCGCAATGTGGAAGATTTTACCGCACACGCCTGCACATGATATGCCCGATTCACCTCGAATTGAGTTTTTGCATTTAAAACATTCGCGCATTGTATTAATCAACTGCCACCATGATTGCCACTAATTGTGTCATTTACGTAGGACTTTATTCAAACTAATTAAATTGAAATTTCTTGTAATTTATAAAATATAACTTGGATCACTTGCTAACACGTCTTCACTCTCTCACGTTCGCTCTCTTTTTATTTTGTCGTAGATTAATGTTGAAGCTTAGCAGCTTTCCAACAGACCTCAGGAATGCTGCCAAAATAGGAATGCTGCAGTATTTAAGTGATCTGCAATAAACTGTTTAAAGAAACAAATCAAATCCAATGAAGCATTGAAGCGTGCTAAAATAAATAAAAGAAAAAATACTGTGTTAAAATAAAACAAAACAATAAACTTAAAAATTATATATTTTTATTTTCATGATAAAAACTATTACTGTGGTTGGAAATGTACTTTTTCTTCATTTAGAAAGTAAGCTGTTAGTTCTTTTCGAACTTCGAATGATTCACTTGCCCTATTGTTCTTCTCACACTTCTAAATGAAAAGCAACTCCCTTATCTCCTGACGCCACAAACCGTCGACCCGCTCACCGTTTTCATTGTGTGAATCACAGTAGTGTTCCGGGCAGTAATGACCTTTTCGGTTGGCGATTCGGAATCAGGACGTTCTTCTTCCAGATTGGGAATAGCAACCGATTGACCAAACACTTTGGCGGTCATTTTGACGGTTCTGCATTCGTGTGCGTAAAACGCCCAATTTTTTTCAGAAATTCATTTCTAAACAAAACACCCGCGATGCGATGGAAGACATTAATTTGCAAGAAATTGATTTTGTGTCGGACGAAAACCTTTATTGCTGGCAAAATTGTGCTTAAAAATATACTGAGTGAGTAACCAACTAATTATTTATTTCCCAATTATCAAATGCGTTGAACAATAAGTACAATATTTGCCTACTTTTTCTAGCTGGAAAAATGGTAGGGGCAGTATTTGACGAAGTAGCCGAATTCTACGGCCTGCAGCAAGTTGAAGCTGTTGGATCCTTTAGTCCACAACTTGAGACAGTGGAGAGTCAACTCCAATTCCGCAACCGAAAAAAGAATAGCTGACAGATTTAAAAGAGAGCACTCAACTGGTAAGATTCATCACACCTAAGAAATATTTTTCTTTTGAAAATGTGTATTTTTCATTTTTTAGAAGTTTATAAGTGGTCCGATGAAGAAACGTGTTTTTTTCGGAACTGTACGCGGGAAACAACGTCAAAGTTGGACTGCTTAAACGGCTTCGCAATAAAAAGGAAATGTGCACACAAATGCACAACATATTTGTTACGCCAGACCAATCGGAGCGACGTTTTAAAACCGTCATTAAAAAAACAAAGGCTGTTTTGAAAAACAACAGAACAAGTGAAGCTGTGAGGAAGAAAGTTCGATACGAGTCGTCAATAGACAAGATATTGTAAAATGACAACTCACTCGTTCCAGAGGTTTTTGTTGGTCAAAAACGAAATTCTCCGCAAGGAAACAGTTTTAGATTGCTCCGACGATCAGCCTTCATATTCGGGCTACATTTTACCTACTCAATCAGATTCTGCTGCACCGATTGCGCCTTCACAGCCGCCTGCTTATACGGCCAACACTTCTGAGTCAATGGCCAACAATCCGACTGCTACTGCCTCGAAAAAGGAGAAAGTGTTTCGATGAGAAAATGATCAATCATTTGATCGATGACATGGAGCCCCGATTCGAAAAGAAGGAGGAAAATAAAGTCGGCGATCATGGGGAAAAAATGGAAAAACTAACGGAGATTATAAATGTGCTAGAGACTTTCTTCCAAAGTAAGCCACCGTTTTAAATCAGAGGTACCAAAAGTATGTAAAATTCAATCACTGTTTATTAAAAAAAAGTACCTACCACTAAACGAGATTTTTTTGTGTTAACTTAACTTATTTAATAAAGAAAACTATTTAAAACGTAGAAGCAATTCCATTTCTTTTTAAACTTCCCAACTGTTGCAAGAACTCCCTATTTCTTTGGGGCCTTTCAACAAGTACTTGTGTCCCTTGTGTGGTTAATGCAGTCCCGTGAGTTAGTCTTACGATCCCCTCCTCATTGTCTTCATCCCACAGGTCTCCTTCATCAATGCAGATGATGTTTAAAACACAGCAAGCTAATATTAACTTGCTCATCCGTTCCACTGAATGCAAGTCCAACCGCATAAATTGCCGGAATCTAGTTGTAATGCCAATGAACGAGTTTTCAATATTAACTCGCGTTTGGCTGTGTTTCTTATGATACCTTCTTTGTTGACTAGTTATGCTTGCAGTGTTTCTGAATGAAGTCTTCATGTACTTGTAATATTCTGTACCACATATGCTCTGGAGGTCATTGCTAATGAATGAGAGCTCGTATACCCGGGAGTCGTGGATTTTTCTTGGACAACCAACAAAAACTTCGATAAAATGCTTCTCGTTCTTGGCATCGTAGATTCACTGCAATGTGAATGCAGGAATACTGAATATTTTCTCAAATTTCTTTTTTTATTTGAAAGTACAATCCTTCCGGCTAGTAATGGAACATAATTTTATTCAAACGGCTGCCTCGGCTGGCCATGAAATAGCCTACACGATCGGTCCAATTTTTAAGCGCATTATCGATGGTGTGCAGCGAATATTGTCCTTTTAAGCGTCAATTGCCTCTGGCTTGTCGGCGTAACACTAATCTTTTAGGCACCCCACAAATAATACTCCAACGGTATCAAATCGCAGCTCCGAGGTGGCCACACAACATCAGCTCTGCGGCTGATAATGCGATCTTCAAAAACAGGGCGCAAAACATCGAGTGTAGCTTCGGCTGTGTGACACGTAGCGCCGTCCTGTTGAAACCAAATGTTGCCAATATCCTCCTCTTCAATTTTTGTGAACATAAATTCGTTTAACATGGCCCGATAACGATCGCCATTGAATGTAACGGTCGCTCCTTGCTCTTTTTCGAAGAAAAATGGCCCAATTATGCCTCTATGTATGTATGCGTGCGGGTTCAATGTATGCGTGCGGGTTTTCTGTGATCCAAATGCGACTTGCTTGTTGACATACCCGCCAAGATCAAAATGAGCAAATTTAAAAATCAAAAAATCCGTACGCGATTTTCACACACATTCTGTAACATTACCATGATTTTCAAAGTAATGTCGCAATATTTCCCATCGTTGCTCAAGCGTATACACAACCTAATTATCTGTCAAATCAGACATGATATAAGTGTTACCATTTACGAAATAAGCAGTGAATGTTTTTAGTTGAAAAATAAAACGTTAGATGGCGGGCCCTTTGCATCGTTAGATGGCGGGCCCTTTGCATATGCATCATTTTTGCATGCCAAAGAATTTTTTTGAAAAAAATATTGTTTCGGTGTGCTTCCCGAAGCAATGAAAAAGTCAATTGAAATATTTCTAGCAATAAATTGCCTTTTTTCATTGCAAGTGGAGCTCCTAGATTATGTGCCTCGGGCTTTACCAATAATAATCTGTATCTCTGCTATCCGATAAAAGTTTAAAAAAAAAAACATGCATTTATCCAAGTTTGAATTATGTTTTTATTTTTATTTTGGCATAAGTTTACCGTAGGTTCAAGTTATCTTAATATATAGATTTGGGTGTCCTGATTCCGAATATGCTATTAAAAATTGTCGGTCTCGAATAGTTTACAAGTTATTTTAAGTTATATATATTTATACCATAAACGTGTGTAATTAAATAAATTCATGTTTTTAAGTGGTGCCTTGCGTTTAGCACCGCTCCAGTTGACTTTAAGTACGACTTTCTTCGAAAAAAAATAGCTCTATGCATTTCCAAACGGGACCTTTGCCTACTACTTCTTTAATATACCTAGCCTAGGAAAATGAAGAAAAAAAATATAAAAAGGAATAACTTAAAGCGCTTGAGGTTAACTTACTTTTTAATCTTCTGGCATTTCCTTAATTTTTTCGTCTATTTGTTGCAGGTGTTCTATTGTGTTTATGGGGAAAAGCCCAAGATTTCTCGATGATGGGAATAAAAATGATGATATGCGTTCCAGTAAAATTATTTACTATGAAATGAGTCAAGTCTGCTCTTCTGTTTGTTATGGTAGATTTTTTTATGTCAGCATCTAAATTACGTAAAAAAAGATAAAAATGGAAAAAACGATTATTAAGAAACAAAAAAAAAGAAAATTATAAAATACAAAATTACAACGAAATTTTTTATTATTTTTCATGAATTTCGACTCTTCTCGAAAATTAAATAAACATAAGGGTTGCGTGCCAATACAAGCAACCAGTCATGCAATATAAGAATTATTAATGCTAAATCTAGCATTATCGACGAAAGAATTGCATTCAGCAATGCCAAATGCTTTTTTAGCATTATTGTTTATTTTTTAGCATTGCTTAATCCTCTGAACAAATTCCTATTCATCACCTTTTCGAAAAAGAAAATATTTTGATTTTTTGCTTAGTTCAAGCCACCTTTGTCAAGCGAGCTTAGAAACAGCGGATGCGCTCTTAATTATACGCCATGTGTCTTTCTGCGCGCTTCTTGTGTCTTAATTCCGCCAACGCCCACTACTGGCTTCAATGTAAGACAACCCCTATTTCACATTTTCTTTCAAAATCCTTTTTGGTCAAGTTAAGAACTCATAGTTAGGAACTCAAGCGTAGGAAATCAAATTTTGCTACAGAGCAAAACTGGCCCAAAACCTTTCAGAACGCGAAAATTTGACCGCCCAAGATATCGATATAAATGGGCATCCAATTTTAACATGTTGGATCTTTAAAAACCCGATTTCTCAGAAAGTTCACTCCAAATCGAAAAAAAATGTGTGACAAACATTAAAGATACTGCTATTTGCTGAGTTGGCTATATACAAATTTTTGGGTTCCGCCCACTTTTAGGGGACCGTTTTTAGGAAAAAAACGTTTTTGAAAAAATCAAAACAATTTTCGATTTATGATTCGCATTTTTGCATGATTCTAACGAAATCACAATTAATTGATCTTAGTTTTTAGTACAGGCCCACTTTTAGAGGCGTGGCCAGCACAAATATTATATGAATCCGGGACAAAAAACTTTTAGATTTGGTGTTACACGGTAAATAGGGTCGGGCATTTAGGAGTTTGTTACAGACGAACTCTTGCACAACATACTTAATAAAGGTTCTTTACGAAAAAAAAACCAATTAAAAAATAAACGCGATCTTTATAAGTAAAAAAAATTATATTAACTTGTTTTAAAAACTTAAACTAAAGATGTTTTCAAAGTTGTGATAGGCTTTTAGGTCGTTAATTGATGTGCAAAAAAAGAAAATTGCTTTATCCACTTTTTCTCAACGATTCGTCGTGCTTTACGACATCCTCAGGGGTAAAATCTTTATTTACGCTAATTCAGTGTTACTATTGCATATTTATGTTTTTGTTGTCTGTTTATTAAAATTAAAGGTACTTGTGTGACACTTAATAAATTGAAATACTGTAATATAGTACACTGTTATACAGTGCAGCCATTTAGACAGAAATTCAAAGTGCAATAATAGTAATAGTTTAAATGTTTCTTGGTAGTCTTTTTGTTTATTTTTTATTGTTTAATTTATTTTAATTTATTAATTGTCACACAGGTACCTTTAATTTTAATAAACAGACAACAAAAACATAAACATGCAAATGCAATAGTAACATTGAATTAGCGTAAATAAAGATTTAACCCCTCAGGATCTCGTAAAGCACGACGAAACGTTGGGAAAAGTGGATAAAGCAATTTTCTTTTTTTGCACATCAATTAACGACCTAAAAGCCTATCACAACTTTGAAAACATCTTTAGTTTTAGTTTTTAAAACAAGTTAATATAATTTTTTTTACTTATAAAGATCGCGTTTATTTTTTAATTGGTTTTTTTTTTTCGTAAAGAACCTTTATTAAGTATGTTGTTAAATCTAGCATTCTGTTTTTTGAGCTTCTATACGATTTAGCATTGGAAAATTTTAAATCTAGCATTGTGAAATTTAGAACTCTGGCAACACTATAAGCAACGATACTCTCGATAAGCTTTTAAATAAACGTTTGTTTGAAAAAACCCTTGTTTTAGCTTTAACTGTTTTAAACGCAGTAAGGTTTGTGAATAAATGACATCCAATGGACGTCTGAGTGGGTCAACGGAAGTTCTCACATACACAAGGTGGAGCGGTTTACTTGCTCTGTCATTAGAGGTCGAACTATGTACCTGTGCCTGCAAGTTCGGGGGCTTTGCTTGCCATCCGATATTTATCCTCAAACAAAACCAAACCTGGAAAGTCTATTATATGTGTCACGATTAATGTGCGAAAATAAGTAATCCTGACTGAGTCAGTTGAAGTGCGGAATAATTTTTTGTTTCTTACATGACCTATACCTTACATGACCTAAGGATTAACTTCAGAATAAAGCATCCGATTTAATTTTGATAGTAAACTTTAGTTTATTTTAATTATTAAAGGTCGGTTAAACAGGAAATAAGGTTTATTTTCCAAATAACGCGAATATATAGTTTTCAGTAGCCAGATAGCATTTTTTCAACAAATAATGCCTAGCTGATGAATTAAAGATTCTACCAGTTTTTAATGTAGATAAAACGAAACTCCCAGAATGATACAAAGTTTTGTCAAAATTTGTAATTTTTTGCCGTTTGAATTTTTTTTTTGTTTTGGAGCAAATGGATTTCTTCGATTTTCTGGATGATGAGTTGGTTTTTAGTAAATTATTTTACCACAATTAAGGGAACGTTAGAGTGATTCGGCACAGATCAGACCATGTGGAATAAGTTTACCGTAGATTCAAGTAAAATTTGTTTGATATATATAAACCCTATCCAAGGGATATTAAGTTTAATGCATAGGTATAGTTTGTAACGCAGAGAAGTAATCACCGCAGACGCGTAGCTATATAACTTTAGCGTCAGAACATTCAGTTGAGGAGGAGCACTGACATGAGGAGCACTGCTTTGGAATTGTCTTTAAGGCGATGGAAAGAAATGTTTAACTTTTTAACCAGTTTTAAATAAAAATGAATTGTTTTCTTTTTTCAAAAATATGTGTTAAATTTGCAAAAATGTTCTATTACCTACAAAAATATTAGGTAAGTATACAAGTTTGCTGAATTTTTTATATTCAAACTACATACATATTTCCGCCCACTTTTCTGGGCGTGCTTAGAAAATGTGTATTTTTTAGTCAAAAGGCAGGGTTTTAGGTCCGAAATTGATGTAACCGCATTGCATAAGCCGTATAGAGATAATATTTTTTATCCCGCTCACTTTTGGAGGCGTTGTTATTTCTTTTTTAGGTAGGATAGGGTATATTTTAATTTGTCACAGGCGGACTGAAGCTTTTGCATATGCACTCATCCACATTCTCACTTGTTTTATGCTTATATATGTGTATTGGTTTGTCATGATAATTGCGAATATATAATAAATTAATATTGTCGGTCTCATTTAGTTTAAAAGTTATAGCTTAATTACAAGCTAGCTTAAGGGTGCGGTACAGTCCTGGGTGGATCCGGGCCTCAGCCAACAAGCTTCGCCAGCCAGTTCTGTCTGCAGCTAGCCGTCTCCAGTTTCGCACGCGAAGTTGGCTGAGGTCCCCTTCCACTTCCAGTCTCGGAGCTCCTCTACTGCGCTTCCCTGCGGGATGGATTCGAAGGTTTTCCGGGCCGTGGCAGTGTGTCCATCCGCTCTTGATAACCCAGCCATCGTAGCCGTTATAGCCATTTAAAATTTTAATTTTTCCATACAAAGTAGCCCTTGAAATTTAAATAACTTTCTCTGCATCAAAATTTGTTTTGGAGACAACAGCAGTGTTGCAAGTTTTTTTTGAGCTAAAGCGCCGTTTCTGATATTTTCAGCGTTAATTTTAATACGTTAATGTTACAATAAAAAAAAATTAAAAAAAGGCAATATTTATTTAGTTATAAATTTGTGTTGGTACAGCAAAAATAGCGGTATCATTAAATAAGTTCAATGATACACGCCTTTAAGGATCCAATTTATCATAGGTTTGCTTTTGACTAGATTTTACTCAAATAAAAACCCTTACCACGCTTCTCCACAGCTCGAGGAGAACCGGGGCCAACTCTTCTCAACAATGTATGCTGTATGTGCTAATTTCTTCACATACAAAAAATGTTACATACTTGGAAAGAAAGTTTTTGGAATTTTTTAGTAGGTTTCATGAAATAAGTATCAAAGGAAATGCTTTTTTAGTATAGTTAAAGCGTTAATTAACAGAATTTGTAAGACACTAAAAAATAAATTAGAGCACTAAGAAAACGCCCAAGGACTAAAATGACATTTTGGGCACTGAAATAATTCTTCGGCCATTGAAATTAACGCTGAAAGCACCGCTGTATACACAGTGTTCTGGTGGCCTCGCAGGGTTTTTCCGCTCACGCAATAGTTAACTTCTAAACTAATCGAGACCGACAATTTTGAACAACATATTCAGAACCAGAATGCCAAAAACATAATATTTAACTTATATTATATATATTTAATATATTTTATATTTTATATATATATTTAACTTATGCCTTATGAGGGCCACATGGTCCGCACTTCATCACGCCTTAGGTCTGTGGCGACCCATTATGAAGCATTAAGCTCCCATTTGATGCTATAGAGCATTGTTAGTTGATCTATCTTTACGGTGAACTGAAACCGCTTATCTTACCTTCTTCGCCGACGTAGAGCAATAAACATAATATTTACCTATAAAGACGGCACGGGTCATTTGACCCAAGTGTAATTTTTATACAGACTGTCAACTTCGGTGGTTTTTCTCTCTGTTGATTGATCTGTCACATAGCACCGCGTTGCATGTTTTTCCATATCAATACAAGCAAACGCATATAATATCCAAACGGGTCAATTTGATCGTAAAAGCAAGGAAATAGTTGACATGCACAATACTATAAGCTTCGCCTTTACGAGCGGCAAAATAGTTTTGGGCACATTTGCTATATTTGCAAATACCCCAGGTATTGTGTTAGGGAAATTATTTCTTGATTGATAGAAACTGGTATTTTGTAGTCAGAAAAATTTAATTTTGATCTGATATAATATCTCGACTTGGTGATCGCAAAATAGCTACCTATAAGAAATTTTACAATCTTTATCGGAAGATCAATCTCAGATGGTAAGGGTGGAAGATGTGGAGCTACAACCTGGTCCCGAAGAAGATGCAAATATTCCTGAATCATATTCTTCTAGTAGTGACGAATCAGATGATTAATATATAACATTTTAGTAATTACAGACATTTTACTATTATGTGATTCTGAGTGTTGTTTATTATGTAATATGCAACTGATTTTGTACATCGAGTACGAAATAAGGGACGAGGTCCTCAAAGACCTCAAAATTTTATTTGATTTATGGAAAAGTGATATTTCGCCATTTGTGAAAAACATCACAAGTAGCACAAAATAGTATTATTTCGGTATGTCGTTTCTTAATTCATACTCTATTCATTCTTTAAATGGTATGTAAAAGATGGCTTCTTTTTTCGTTCTGTATTTATTCTTAATTGGGTAATTATTGCTGTTGTTTTTTTTTTTCTGAATAAAGTATGCAGAGAGAACAAGTAGTCTTTTATCCGTCAAAGATGGAAGAATGTTTTTGGCCCTGATGGCAGAACCTCGGACAGACAATCAAAAGGTCCTGGGATCAATACTTGCTCAAACCAATGTTTTTTTCCGCAAATTAAATATATATTAAAATAAGTCTTTAATTTGCGCCATTTGTTTTCATGTCTATATTAAATGCTTATCTTTAATTCTGGTTTTCATGCAGAACTTAAAACGTTTATATACCCGACCGAGGGAATATTTATTTTAATGCATAGTTTGTAACACAGTGAAATAATCACCGTAGACCCCTAAGGCCTTTTAGAGATATGATCGAAACCGACAGGTAAGTCGATTAAGCCATGTCCGTCCGTCCGTCCGTTTGTCCGTCTGTCCGTATGTATGCAGTTTTGAGGTCTTTAAAATTGAGCTAGGAAACTGAAACTTGCAGCGTTACTTGGTTCTCATTTTGTACAAAGTATGAAAATTGAGAAGATCCGTCCACAGCCACGCCCAAAATAGGCTTCAATGTCAGACAACCTCAAATTTACATTTTATTTCAAAATGCTTTTTGGTCAGGATAGACAAAACATATGAACTCAAATTTTGGTGGAAAGCAATATTGACCAGAAGCCTTTGATTAGACAAAAATTGGACCGCTCACTCTATTGACCTTGCCCACTTTTAACATCTGAAATCTTTGAAAACCTGATTTCTCGGGAAATTCATTCTAAATTGAAAATAGAATGCTTTAATATATGACAAATATTAAAGCATTGAGCTCCGCCCACTTTAAGGGGGCGTTTTTGGGAAAAAACCTGTTTTTAAGTATTAATATTCGGTTTTAACGCATTTTCTCGTGATTCCAACGAAATTAGAGTTAATTGATTTTAATTTTTAGCCTACGCCCTTTTCGTAGGCGCGGCTAATACAAATAATTGACATGCAGTTGTATATGAAACAGACCAAACATTTTTAAATTTGGTGTTAATGGGTAAAAAGGGTCGGGTATTTAGAAGTTCGTTACAGACAAACTCTTGCACGTACTCACTTGTTTTTTATAATATTATATGTATAGTAGTAATTCTACCTAAATATAAACATTAGACATTTCAGTTTAGATCCAATTTTATTGAATATTATCTGGATTACATGACTTCTTTTTCACGAAAAAAGGATGAAGTTCTTCAACTAGGTTTTTAAGACTATTAATGACATGTACTTGATTGACTGAGTGGGTAGCGCACAAGAACGGCATGCGAAAAACCCGGGTTCGAATCTCGGTAGGGGCACAGGTAAATTGAGTTATAAATACAATGTTAATTTTGTCATTATTTCAAAGTTATTACAGAGAAAGGCAAAAATATAGTTATTGAAAGAAGAGAGGTAAAATAGAAAAAAGTAAATATTAAAAGCACAAGAAATCAAAATCTTTGTTTTTTGTAAACTATTTAAAGCAAAGAAAGGCAATACCTATTTAAGAAGGCGTAAAGAAGTTCTTAAGAAGAATGTTATTCCGATTTCTTAGAGTCAAGAAGACTCTAAGAATCAATTCAGCTTCTTAATTCCTGCTATCGGACTGCCCACTTGCGCCTTTTTTCTACTAAATATGTTTAAGATTTTAAAATAAAGATACTAAATACGTTTCTAGAATTCTTAAATACTTCTTTAAGTAATTCTGTGCTACTTGTGATGACACTAAACCTGTACGAAACGAAAGCTTTGAAAACATAAGATGAGCAATGTTTACTGACAGTTTATCAAGCGAAAAGTACAAAAATGGTGTTATTGCTAAGTATATTACATGACAGTGTCTAAATAGATGAGAATACCCCGAAAAAAAACCTGAAACTGTTATATTCTATGATTCTATGAAATAAAATTTTTATGTTCTTGACCAAATGGCTAGAAAGTTCAGTGTCAAGGCAGCTTCTAGAAGATGACCGGTACAAGTATTTTATAATATATTGGACTTCTCTGCGATAAATGCCTGGATTCTATATCAGGAAGTGGCAAACAAGCAAGTGTGTAGACGGGACACTATACTTCAGTTAGCTGTCGAACTCAGCAACATGTCGGAAGAATCAGCTCCTATTACTTCAATAAAGACGTCACTATTTTATTTCTGGCTGCAATAATAAATCTAGTTATGTGTGCGATATTTGCAAAAATCCTTAACTATGTAGAGAATGTAATCAGTCAAAAGAAATTATATTTGTCATTATTGTTCTAAGAAATAAATGTTTAAATGTTTGAAAATTGATCGATTAGCACTTTTACATGATTAACAAGACAAAATACTACATTTTGACTATAGGAGGTCAAAAATACCTCTTCGTCTTTCTTCGTGAGAAGATTTTCTCGTAACTACGTTGCCGTTGCGCTATCTCAGTCCTTGCTGCTGTGCTCTGGGCTTAGATTAATGTATCAGCCAGTCAAGTCCTTGGTAATGTAAGCTTTCTGGTTATGATGAGTTCCTTCGGTCTAGTGTACTCAAGTACTTTTTGCAGCATAACAACGCTATAGTCAACACCTGCTCAAGCGATGTCCGCAAGTGTAGCGATATCGGCTGGCGAAGTTCTTCAGCCAGCCGAGTGTGTTCTTGTGACAACAGTTTTAAGTCCTAAATTTCTTTTTGGAAAGCATGTCAAAGCATGTTTTGCAGGCTTCCTTGATTTTTTGAAAAGCAAGTCAATACGTTGTTTATTACCAATTACAGACTTCTTTAATGCCAGCAAGATTACTAGCCACAAACTTTCGGATAGCTTTTGTTCTGATAGATTTGCAAAGTCGACTACTGGAACCCGAAAGGTCTCGTTCTCCAAATCCGACATGTTTTTTTTTTTTGTTTTTTTGCCTGCCTTTTTACTGCGAAGGAGAAATGTTGCCATGCTTACCTCTTATGGACCTTTCTACTGTCGGACTGGTGCTCACTCTTCGTCGCTGCAGACTTCCCGATACTTGCCGCAGTTTTCCCGACAATGCCGAGGTGCAGGGCAGCTGGCATTTCTTCCTAACCTCACTCAAGTTCTTGTTAGCTTATCTGATGGTCTGCTCGCTAGCTACTTTATTGCTAATGCTCAGCTCTTTAGGGCTGTCTTTACTGCTTTAACGACTACTCTTCGCCCGGGAAAATTTAAGATTTGAATGGTTTATCTTTGCCTACAGGGGAATCAGCTTACTTCTTTTTGTTCAGATATCTGAAATCACTATCTGAAATTTCTGTTTCCTAGCATGTTGCCTCTTTTTGTCAGATCCATGATTTAATGGGCCCTTTTTATTCAAATCTTGATAAAATCTTTCAAAAAATCTCAAATATATTTGTTTCCTGTCGATCTCTATTTGGTTACACCCTTTTTCGCCCAATTCTATTTCGCAAAGCCCCATCTCTCCAAATGGAATTCAAAATTATGTATTTTAAGCCAAAAAGAAATTATGTTGCAGTCATTTTGATTTTTAACAGTGAAATAATCACCCCTAAGACCTTTTAGAGAGAGATTTGATCGAGACCGATAGGTGGATTGATTAAGCAATGTATGTGTGAAGTCTGTATGTGTGAAGGTTTAAGATCTTCAAAATTAAGCTAGAGAATTTAAGCTTGGAGCACGGCTTGGCTTTAATGTTGCACGGACAAAGTGTTAAAATTGGTTAAATGCGCTGAGGGCAACGCCCCACTATTGGCTTCAATGTGAGACAACCTCAAATTCAGATTTTATTTCAAAAGACCTTTTGACCAAGTTAACCAAAGCATATGAATTTATTTTTTGGAGTATAGAAATTGCGGCTTAAACCTTTCAACACGACGAAAATTGAACACTCCCAATCGAACTTGCCCGCTTTTACTGTTTTATATCTTTGAAAACTTGATTTCTCTGAAAATTCACTCTAAATCGAATTATATTATTAATCGAATTAAATTATATAATAATACTAGCTGGTCCGGCGTACTTCGTCCCGCCCAATTTCGTAAATGTCATGGAAATTATGGGTTGGGGTACAAACCTACAACACCGAAAAGTGAAAATTTCTAAATACAGAATTATATTAACTTAAAAGTGAAATATAAATAGGCAACCCAATCGCTTGGCGTTTTTTACAATCCTTTATGTTAAAGTACCAATTTTGTGATATCTTATACATGTATTTTCGGGACTAGCTATAGCCTCTTGAAATTTTGATTTTTTGCTATTTTAAATTTTCCACATTTTACATTTGTTGGCTATCGGCTTTAGGGATTATGTTTTTTCACGAAATCACGAGAAAAGAATGTGCAGCATACAACATTACAACGCCCACAGTATGCATGATTATAGTGATGAAAGGTTTGCACCGGTTCATGTCAAGCTGTTGCGCCTTTGATTTGATACTAAAAAGTGGAATATCGTTTTCAACTAAAAATAATACTATTTTTGAACTCCCATTTAACACGCAATTTTTTTCGATTTTTTCCAATTTCTTTCTCTTTCCTAACGCAATTTGGACAAAACAAAATAAGGATCATCAAAAGTACCTGGTGCTACCGTTATCGAGTCTTGGCGAGACTAATTTACGGCTTTGGCTGGATACCCTCCTTATAGGGGTATTTTTGGGTGTTTTAAGGCTTAAGCTCCAAATTCTCGAGAAAATAAAACCCAAAATTCGTGATGGGCGACCCAAAAAACCTATAGTAGCGCAAATCTGGTGGTGGCCGGAAGTTCAACAAAGCCCCCCCCCCACGCAAATTAACTGGAGTAATTATTATAACAACGCGGATAAACATCTAAATCTTTTTTTAATTGAGTTGGTCGAATAATGGGTTGTAGTGGGCGTGTCTGTGGACAGATTCAAATAACTTTCTAACTTATCTTTACTCTAAGCCCAACTACCAAATTTAAACTCAACTTATCAAAAGGCTTAAGGTCTAACCAAAAATGACTTAGATGAGCTTCAGTCGGCATTTATAAATGTCCCATTACACACGATGGTTGCCGTGGTGCAGTGGTTAGTGTGTGTGCCTCTGACGCCAGAGGTCTGGGTTCGAATCCTGCCTCTGCCACCTGAAAAAAAAGACTTGTCCTTTTTCACGGCTCCCACCTCCGCGAGGGTCTGACAAACCCTCAGAGTGTAACATTTGTCTTGAAAAACTTCTCAAAGTGCCGTTCGGAATCGGCAAAAAATTGTAGGTCCCCTTGTATGTGAAAAAAAATATAGCACACACAGCATACATGGTTGAGAAGTTGGCCCTGGTTCACCTCGAGCTGTTGCGCCACTCTATTTATTTATTTATTTATTTACATTACACACGATTCGTATGCCACGGCTTAAGCTAGTCCCAACCCAATCAAGTGAGAGGTTCGACGCGGAACTTTGACAGCTGGTGAGATTTGACAAATTCAGGCCAAAAAGCTTTAAGATTTGGTGTTGCTGGGTAAATAGGGTTGGGTATTTAGAATTTCGTTATATAGATAAACTTTTGATCTTACTCACTTGTTTACTAAGACTTCCCAAACCAATTCAGTCCGACACTTTTTTGAATCATTTTCGGAATCAGGGCGCTCAAATACATTTGGCGGAACGGGATAAAATCCAAATTGGCAGATTTTCGGCGGCCTTATCATTTGGCGAAGTGTGACATAAAGCATTCTTTGAAACAGGGCTTTGCGAAATGGGATTAGGCGAAATGCGAAAAAACACTCCATTTAACCCTACAAAGTCTGTTTGAGAAATGCTCTATTTATCTGTTGTAAGAAATTTAACGAAAAAGTGAAATAAAGGTACTCGCACGTTAAGGAGAGAACCATAGTAAAATACCAACCAAAGTAAAGTACCATATTAAAAATTTAATACTTTTTGCACAAAGCTCTTTAACATTAAATTCAAATCTCTTCTTGTGACCGGTTCTTGAAAATCTTGCGATGAGATTTCGGTGGACATTAGAACAATCAAGTTCAGCCATTGTTGCCATGACATGGGATTCGAGAGAATTTTTTCCAAAAAAAAAAAATGAAATGAAACATCGTTTTAAGGAGAGCATTTCTTAACTGATCCGCTAAAAGCAGTATGACGCCTCCATCTTCGCTCCTTCGCATGATCATTCCTCCGAGGAATCCCCCATTCGTACAAAGCCCACAATACCGCATTGCCTCCGGTCCATGCCTCTGGTCCATGGTCCATGCCTCTGGTCCATGGTCCATGCCCTGGTCCATGCTCCAGTACATAAGCCAGCCACCTGCCGCTCAGCTCAAGAATCGTCTATAAAAAAATGACCTTGAGATTAACCGATCGCGGTAATCTCTAAATGATCGTGTGGCGCGAAAGCTTGTGGTCAGGTCAGTACCATTGCCAACGCTTATCGTTATCACACCCTATGTAAATTAATGTTCTGAGTTAGGGTGCCAGCTGTATGCAGGAGGCAACTGATTTTTTTGTCGAAAGTTTGCCTCCATTACAACCCAACCAACACAAATGGCTGTTATGATGTGAACAATTTTTCAAATACAAACAAAATCTAAATGATTTCTGAGAGATCCCTTTAGGACCCAAAAAGGCCCAAAGGGGAGGAGCCTATTGTATGGGAGCAGTAGTTCTTTGAGATAAATATTGCAAACATAATCAAGAGGTCATTAAGAGGCGCTCCAGCTATACATGCAAAACCCTCCAATAACATGCAAAACAAGCATAAATGAAATGGATCTAAATTCTCAGATACACCACATATCAAAAATTCTCAAACACATTTATTCGATTCAGATGTGGAAATAATTACCTATTATGCTATGTTTTTGAGTTTCCCTTAACTAATTTTGATGAACAAGATAAGACTGAAAAGTATATATTTTACCCCCCTAACAATCACGCGCCTTTAAAAAACTCACTCTGAAACATTTTTGTAAACATAAAATACCACATTTTCCATATATCACACAAATACCATTTCCAATTGCGTTATCATTCAACATGGCGAATCAAATGCAGTCAGTGTTCACATCTTTAAAACGTATAAGCTTACTCTGCGACAAGTGACACACAGATTTAAGACAAAACCCATATTTACTGAAGTTAGCTTGGACCTAAACTACAAATCAGATGTGATTAAAATATCTTAATGAAGTAAATTAGTAGACATCGAGAGTTTTTTTCATCTGATGACATTTTTGGCTGTCATTTTCAGATGTCAACTCCTTACTCACTCTACAGGAAATACCAATAACAATGTATTCAATGCCTTTTACTGTTCACTTTTTAGAACTAGAAAATAATTAAAAGACTTCATTAAAATGGAAATGAAGAGGCATTTACCATCAAGTGAATAACTAATATATTAAATGGATCTGTACTACGAGCGGAGTATCTTATTTTATGAAAAATTAACTTTAGCATAGCGAAAAAACGACACAACACACAATGCATAACACGAAGAATATCTGCATACATTTACTTTTGCGTTACAAACTTCCAACAATACAATGGTTTATATATTTTATCAAATAAGTTTGTAGTAAAATTTCCAACACCTTTGACCTTTCAAAAGGTTATAGTGATACATACTAACATAGATAAATGAAAATTTTCCAAATACTCGAAAACCATAGTTTAAGAAACTTCCATTTAAAGATACATAAAAGGATACCTTCGTGTACGACCTGCATTTGTTAAACCGTAATCATCTCGTCAAACTTCATTACCACACATTTTCAAACAAATTAATGCACCCCATCTTCTCATTCCAGTTTCTTACATTTAATTTAGAATTTCGTTATCTGCCGCACAATACATCCCTCTTGCACACAGATCGCTTTCATTTATTTTTTACCAACTTTTCTAAATTAATTTGAAACGTATTCATTCGTAAGGATGAAGGAAAAATACGGTTTGGGTGCCGGAAGGCCCGTGGCCCTCAATCTTCTCACCGCACAGCAGAATACCTACTCTGAGCAGCAACAAAAAATTGTAAATATCATTAACAATTAATCGTGTGTTAGTTGGTTTCGTCCCGAGAATATTTTTTGAAAATATCCTTTGGCGTTGAAGTCCAATTTCGCTTTTGAAAAGTTTTTGGGACATTTAAATATAAATTATGTACGCGCCGGTAAACTGCAGCGTATTCTAACGATTTGCTCATATAATAAACAATAGCTGCTACGTCCTTCAATTAACCTGAGAAAAATTTGGTGTTTCAATTATTCGCAAGACAGATTTCACACTATTGCTTTCCTCAATGATAACTTGTATTTGATTCATCATCAAATTTGTATTTGATTTGTAGAAATGTGATTATAAGATTTAACAAAAGGTTTTCCAGTGTGGAACGCAGCGCTGACGAGCGGCCTTAATACCAACCAAAGTATTTTCGTAAAGAAAAATAGTGTACATCACCCCTCGCAATGAGTTTTTAAAGTACGAGCGGAGCAGACATGTTCCAAAGTGTAGCCGAACTTGAATTTTTAGCGGTCCGTGTTCAAAAATTGAAAAACGAAATCTTATGGTATCGCTACGTTGTCCGTTCGTCCGTCCAAACGTGTTATAACTTCTGAACGGTAAGTCGTAGGAAGACATAATTTGATGTGCTTTTAAACAGCGAAAATAGTCAGAGAATCCAACGAGGGCAATTTTATTTAAGCAGTAATAACAATTTAAAGACGGGCGACGTTCTTCAAAGTGTTTGATGCCATAATTTTTAAACCGTCTGTCTTCGTACACAGACAGTATTCAACACACGTATAAAAAGCAACTCAAAACTAACCAAGTATTTAAGACAAACTTTCCGAAGAGTTTTAATACTGTCGTTTTGAAGCATCATCGAAAAAATCGCAAAAATTCATAAAAAAAACGTGTGAACTAATTTCTTGAGGAATCCTCGGTGAGGACTGCCGTCACGAAGGCTCCCCCAGGCATAACTCTCTTAAACCAACTCTCTAACAAACTGAAAGAATGTTGCAAGATTTTAAAAATCGTGAAACCACTGAATACCTTAAAGGCTTGTCGGCCGATAGGAGCTCAAACTACTCGCTGTGGAAAGCAGTTATGTCTATCAAAAAACCTATAATCCACTCGGCACGAATAAAAAAAGCTAACGGCGAATGGGCAAGAGAAGATTAAGAGAAAGCGAATTTGTTTGCTGAACATTTAGAAGAAACATTCAAGCCTTTCGACGGTCCGCCGCGCCGTTGGCTGACGTTCAAAACAATAACGCGGAACCTGATAGTATTAGAATTAAAAAAGCTTTATTAGTTGAACTCCGACAGACAATAAGCAAACCTAAAAATAATAGGGCTCCGGGTTACGACCTGATCACTGGCGAAATATTAAAAGAACTACCGAAAAAACACTAGTCAAGCTACTTTATATGATAAACGCTTCTCTAAGACTTCTATACGTTACAATGCAATGGAAAGTTGCTGAAGTCATTATATGGTTCCGAAACCGGGGAAATGTGCAAATGATAAAAAATCTTCAGGCCCATATCGCTTCTGCCGATAGTATCAAAAGTATTCGAGAAACTTCTGCTGAAGCGATTACAACCAATAATTGCAGAAAGACGCTTGATCCCGTATCATCAATTCGGTTTCAGACCTAACCATTCCACAACAGATCAAGTCTACAGAATAACGCATGAAATTGAAAAAGCCTTAGAAGGGAAAAAAATATGTTCATGTGCTTTCCTCGGCGTATCGCAAGCCTTCGACAAGGTATGGCACGAAGGCTTGGCGAATCGCTCTTAACGAGAACAAGTCAACGCATATGAATTTTACTTACAGAAGGGTGAACAATTTACCTCTGTTCATAAATTCTGCACAGATGTTTTATGCAAATGAAGCGAAATATTTAGGGACGATACTAGACGCTAAACTAAGGGGGAAGCCACACGTAAAGAAAGGGAAATGTATTGGCTTTTAGGAAATTTTCGAAATTAAGCACATAGGTACAACATACTGCTCTTGTACAGACAGGTCTTAAAGCCGTCCTGGACATACGATATACAAATTTGAGGCTGTACCAAACCGAGCAGCATGTCCATGTTGCAGACTTTCCAAAACAAGTCACATAGAGCAATTGTGAATGCTCCATGGTATATAAAGAATATTCACAGAGATTTAGAAATAGCTACTGTGAGCGAAGAAGTAACACACTTTGCTCGAAAGCTGAGTGCTCTTCTTCATGGTCATTGCAACAATGAAATGATCTGTACTCTTAATGATGTAAACAACGAGCGACGACTATAAAAGACATGACCCTTCGATCTAGCGACGTAGGGTGAAGCCGCACGAACTGACGGTTTAAGTAGGTGCATTCACTGGATAGCAACCTACTTAACGCGATAAACACTACGGAAGCGTAAACTACTTGTTTAGTTAACTTAGTTGTAGTCAAGTAGAATTATGAGAGAGCGAAAATTTACTACTATGACGTGCGTTCTGGCAGTTTCCAAAGTGTCTCTCATAAATGGGTGGTTTTTTAGCACGTGGAAATCGGAAATAACCAATATCGGCTACTTCGGTATTATATACCTGCTATAGTGGGCATATTGGTATCATTGAAAGATTTTGGAGTTTTAGCCTTAGTATTTAAAAAACCTTAGTATTTAAAAAAAAATATGCCGTTTTCGACCTATGTACGTTTTTCGAAGCCTATTTAAAAAACGAAATAAAAACGGAGATTATTTTACCGTTTTCGCCAACTCAATTGACCATAGAAATAAAATAAGAAAACATCCAATGCTAGCGCAGGTAGTTGGGCTTCTTGGAAAAAAGTCAAACGGGAACTGAAAAAAAAAAATTAAAAAGCTGAATCTTTTGAGATTTCATGAAAGCCAAAACAAACTTGGAACATTAAAAAAATTCGAAGTATATTGACTCCAAAAACGTAAAAATATTTTCGAAGACGTTTTTTAAAGGTTGCTTCAAAATTTAAATTTGGCTGAAGTATGAAGTGTTTACAAAGCAAGTTTATTGCATTTAAAAAGTTCCAATATTGCCGTTTCTAACCTTAAACAAACGAAATATAAAACAACATGTTTTACCGTTTTCTCAGAAATCCATGTCCGAAGTAAGAAAAGTGGCCAATGGAATGCAGCTGATTGTAAAATTTAAAAAAGCCTAACGGTAACTGAAAAAAATCTAAATTGCTGCTTTATGGATTATATAAATTTTAGGAATGGGTGAAAAAGGCCAAGAAAATATATGTCCTTCCCTCTTTTTTCGGTGGTCAAAGGATAGACATGTGCACTCAAGAGGATACAAGCATCCACAGGTTTTCTAAACCCACCTCTGTCTATCAACTCCTACTCTCACCTCCCCGTGGTGAACACCGGGTGCCTAGTACCTCAACTGGAGATCGGGTTCCAACACCTTTGGAAGGGGGTAGCAGACGAGAGAGGGGGGGAGGAGTGTTCCCACTAAGGCACTTCTCCTTGCATCCGGGCGGCAGCGGAGGAATTCCCCAGATGGAATCAACGGAGGCGTCCATAGTTCCAGTCAGGCCGAACTACTTAGTGAACACCTTATATGGGCTACTACGACGTATTCGGAGCTCAAGCCTATAAGGAGCGGGCTATCCGGCTCTCCGTCCTTAGAGCTAAGCAAAGGATCTGGTCCTCCAGGTTGGGGGTCGTGCCGTCGGGGTGACTTCCCGGCCACGTAAAGAAACACCAGTCACGAAGCGGAAACAAGCCTCGGATTCGGACGGATTTACTGTTGACGACCAATGCAAACGAGAAAAGGACAACGAGCTCCGGATCTGCACGTGGAATGTTAGGTCCCTTAACAGACCACGTGCAGCCAAGCAACTAGCGGAGGCCCTTAACGACTGCAAGGCAGACATTACTGCCATCCAAGAAATGCGGTGGGACGGGCCGGGCAAAAGAAGGATGAAAAACTGCGACATCTACTACGGCGACTGCTATCGGCATCGAAGACAGCGCCTATTTGGATGTGGTTTCGTTGTTGGAGGCAGACTTAGGCAAAAAGTCTTGAGCTTCAACCCTGTAAGCGAGCGCCTCGCGACGATCCGCATCAAGGCTAAATTCGCCAACATTAGCCTGATATGCGCACATGCCCCCACAGAGGAGAAAGATGACGAGACCAAAGATATGTTCCACGAGCTCCTGGACGAAACTTATGAGCAATGCCCTAGCTACGACATTAAGATTGTCCTAGGCGATTTTAATGCCAAGCTAGGAAGGGAGGGCAACTTTGGTCGTACTGTCGGAAAGCATAGCCTGCACGACACGACCTCCGATAACGGATTCAGGCTGATCGACTTTGCTGCGGGGCGACACGTTGTGGTAGCTAGTACACAGTTCCCGCATCTCAATATCCACAAAGGGACATGGAGATCTCCCGATCAATCAACCGTCAACCAGATTGACCATATTGCGATCAACGCAAGGCACTCCTCCAGTATCATGGATGTGCGAACTTTCCGAGGGGCCAACATTGACTCGGATCACTACCTTGTTGTAGCCAAGGTACGGCTGCGGATATCCCGTTCAGCGCCAAGTAATGGAAATACTGTGAGGAAGTTTGACGTCGGCCGACTACAATCGCAAGAGATCGCCAGGTCCTTCGCCAACCGAATCTCTCAAAACCTTTTACGAAGTCCTATGCAACCAGCATCAAGTATTGATAGCCAGTGGCAACATTGCCAAAATGCCATCAGAGACGCCGCCTCTGAAGTGCTGGGTTTCACACGGCGACCACAACGAAACCCCTGGTTTGACGATGAATGCCGGCAAGCACATGCAGCTAAACAGGAAGCATACAAAGCGGCGCTGCACAGAAGGACTAAAGCTGCTCGCGAGCTCTACGAGCAGATGAGGAGAGAGGAGCACCGGCTTCTCCGAAGGAAAAAGAGAGAGCACGAGAAGCGCGTGGTTGAAGAGATAGAGAGATGTTACAACAGGAATGAGGTTAGAAAGTTTTACCAAAGGATCAAAAGGTCCTGCCAAGGGTATAAACTTCGAACTGAAGCCTGTAAGGACCATCAAGGGAACATCGTTGTAGAATCGCAGTCGGTGCTGAGGATTTGGAAAGACCACTTCTGCAGACTGTATAACGGCGAGGACGAACTAAATACCGCTGTCAGGCAGAACGAACCATTCAACCCGGGCGAAGACGTTACCGACGAAGCATACGAACGATACCGCCCACCCGACCTGGAGGAGGTGAAAGTAGCTGTGTCTAAGCTCAAGTGCAACAAAGCAGCCGGAGCAGACGGCCTGGCTGCCGAACTTTTTAAATCCGCTGGCGATGAGCTGGTTAGGAGCATGCACCAGCTCATCTGCAAAATATGGTCGGAAGAAAGCATGCCCGACGAATGGAACCTCAGCATTGTTTGCCCGATCCTGAAGAAAGGAGACCCTCTGAGTTGTGCCAACTACAGAGGCATAAGTCTTTTTAACATCGCATACAAGATCTTTTCTGCTGTACTTTGTGAACGCCTGAAGCCGTTTGTCAACAATCTGATAGGCACATAACAGTGTGGCTTTAGGCCACGAAAGTCCACCATCGTTGATGACAAAATCAATGACAACAGCAACAAGGATAACTCTTGCCAATCGCTGTTTCTTTGGGCTAAGAAGGCAATTGAGTAGCAAAGCCCTCTCTCGAGCAACTAAAGTGTCAATGTATAAGACCCTCATCATCCCAGTCCTGCTTTACGGTGCAGAAGCATGGACCCTGTCAAAGGCGGATGAAAACACTTTAGGCTCCTTCGAGAGGAAAATTCTTCGGACGATTTACGGTCCCGTCTGCATAGACGGAGAGTGGAGGAGGAGATATAACATCGAACTGTAAGGGCTGAACAGCGATACCAACCTAGCCAAAAGAGTCAAAACACAACGTCTACGATGGCTGGGTCATCTAGAGCGGATGGACACCAACGCCCCGGCCCGGAAAATCTTCGAATCCACACCTCAGGGACGACGCGGTAGAGGAGCACCGAGACTCAGGTGGCGCAAGCAAGTGGAAGGGGACCTCAGCCAACTTCGCGTGCGAAACTGGAGACGGCTAGCTAGAGACAGAGCTGGCTGGCGAAGCTTGTTGGCTGAGGCCCAGGTCCACCCCGGACTGTAGCGCCACCTTAAGTAAGTAAGTAAGTCCCTCTATTTTCGAAACGGTAAGAGGCAAACATTTGAAATAAATACCGTACGTAGTCCATCTTTTCAATAAAGAAAAATGAAGTAGTTTTGAAATAGTTTATGGTTCTCTAGATGTGCTTGAGTACACTTTAGTTGACCGACTAAAATGATGCTGCTAGCAAGGATGCATATATATATATACATCGTAATATAACTTACCACTAAAGGTAAGCCTCACCTACAGCCAAAGCCGACGGATCGCTTCGCGTATGTCTTCATACTTGACGGTCTTTTTTTAAACTCAATGGCGGGTGTGGTCTGTGGTGTTAGATCAGCCTCCTACGCCTACGTCAACAAAACTTAATTGTTGTGCTCCCGACATTCAAAAAATATTTAAGTTCTCTGCTCATCTCCAGTGAGTACTAGGTACTAGTCTGTTTGAGTAATAGCTTCGTTTCTGTCGAAAAAAATTTAAGTAACAAGGCAATCGGCACTCGCGCGTTTAATTGAACATATAATAATTTTATTACAGGCATAAGATTGGTACCGTAGTGCAAAGTGGAATTTGTTGGATTTTTCCTTTTGGATGGGTTTGGGTGACCTGATTCCGAATATGCTATTAAAAATTGGCGGTCCCGATTAGTTCAGAAGTTATAGGCAAAAAAAGTTCAAACAGAGTGCAACTTAAACATACCCGTAGCCACAGGCACCTGCCAGACAAATGGTACCTACCCTTAGCGGCAACAGCAGTAGTTAATGCGTATGGTTAATATTTGGAAACTAAAACATTTTATGCTGGTCACGGCAGTAAATTTCTACACGGACAAAATGTTCGAATTGACCATTCGTGTAGGCATTCGTGAGCATGCATTTACACTGCATTATTGCAGTAGGTATAAGTTTTAAGTTTGGTTCGGCTTCAGCCGAAAAATCGTCTGTATGGATAAGCAATATTGGTGTCTTCGGTAATAAGTTTAGTATACCTTTCTTGACGTCATTGGTGTCATTGGTCATTGGTGATCGCTGACCAAAATTAAATTGTAACGGCAATAAATATTTTTATCTTGAATCCTTTTAGTCTTTTTAGCGGTTCGTCCAAAAATGGAAAAGGGACCTCTTGGTATCACTACATTGTCCGTCTGTCAGCCCTTCCAATCGCGTTTTAACTTTTGAACTTTTACGAAACAAAAAATTTGGTGTGCTCTTACATCGCGGAAATAGTCAGAGAACCCAACGAGAGCAATTTTTTTGATGCACAAATAACGGCATAACTACAGTTTGAGGTTTCATGGGAAAATGGATCAAATGGTTTTGAATGGAGTTCAGTACCAGTAAAGCAAAACTAAAGTTAAGTCAATACTGAAATTTAACGAAAAAGTCAATTTTCTGAAAATAATGAAAGGTTTCTGAGAAATGAAGAGTTTAAAGTGGATAGGTTTTTCAAAGTGTTCGAGGCCATAACTTTAGAACCGCTTACTGGACAAAGCCAATATTGCGCACACTTATAAAACAGGTCAAAGCGAACGAAGGGCTGAAGTCATATTTTTCCGAAGAAGTTTTGATACTGCCGTTTTGACGTACTTTCGAAAAAGAAATCGCAAAGATACATGAAAAAAACGTGCTCCCCTTATCGCGCGCCGGTGTTATTAAGAGAAATTATATGAAAAAAACACACGTATCAGAAATTGCCCACTGACTGAAATTTAAGTCAAAAACATAAAAGCATTTTCAAGAACAGTTTTGAAAATCTTATCTTATCCAGTAACTTAACGGTAATCTTGTAATATTTTTCAGAATTGGTAAAGTACAAAAAGAAAGCAAGCCGCGTTAAAATATTTTCAAACTGCCGTTTCAAATCTAAATTTTCATTTCCGTTTCAAATCTAAATTCGAAGCCTATTTAAAACAAGTGAGTAAGTGCAAGAGTTCGTCTGCGAACTGTGATAGACTTCTATATGCCCACCCCAAAATTACCGTGTAACACCAAATTTTAAAATTTTCATTTGTCTCTTGAGTGTCGTGGCTCGTGGGGTGCGTTACTCTTTGTGAACAATAATAAAAATAATTCAAACCTTAAAATGAGTTGTTCAATTTGTGCAGAAAAAATTTAAAGAAATTTCGCTCAAAAAAATAATTGTAGTGACTGCAAAGCTTTTTTTCATTTCACTTGTGCTAACATCTTACAAGCTGATGTGGATTTCATGAAATCCAACGGAAAATCCTATCGATGCGACAAGTGTTATTCTGTTCGATGAGACGTCCCTCAATTCATATTGCTGTACCTTCGGAGAGTAGTGGCAAAATAATAATTATAAGCACCGACTTTGAAAGAAGCGAAAGCTTAACACACTCTTCATTATCACCTTTACCGGCAGAGGAGACTCTTAAGTTAATCTACTGTCATGCCATGCGTATAAAACAAATTAATTAGTTTGGGATCGATAAATAAAAATTGTTCTTCATTCAGTACAAGAGCTTAAGGACGAAAACAGTGAGTTGCAATCCATAAATCCACTCGATCGAAAACGGACTGAATTGGCAATAACAAAGTTCTTTGAGATACTGCATAGAAATTGCTGGAGTAACTGATGTTTACGAAAAGAACCCTCTATGTGCAGTACAAAAAGTCTTTTCTGATGTTTTGGGTGTAACGGTTACAGAGGAACAAAGAGAAAACTTCTACGTCTGACGAATTGTTAATAAATATTATTAATATCAGTTAAACTGTTCTGTTAATTAAAATACCTGAAAAAAAATGTCAAATCAGACTGCTATAAAAGCACAATGGATTTCGTAGGTCTAAAAACACTGCTCTGTTAGGAGGCATGGAATCAACTTTATTGTGAAGCTCTATGTTGTGACTGTTCTAAATTTTATGATTTTTTCATTGAAAGAATTTTTGGTTATATCAAACAATAAACCATTTCAGAATGGGTTCGAAATTCGCGAAAAAAAACTTAAGCCTTGGGTTACTAATTCAATGCTTCAAAAAACAAGCTTGAAATAAAGTGCACTAGACACCTTCAAAACCTTGAATTAAAAAATAAATTTAAGGCTCTGTGTTCCGAAGTAAAAAGAGAAACTCCCAAGTCTAGAAATAACTACTATAGAAATCTCTTCAACTTATCCAAAGACAATATCAAACATAAGTGGAAAATTATCAACAGAATTTTGAATAAGCCTCAACCTTCAAGAAAGAGTATTTCACATCGTGATAAGGACCTAATTGTTTTGGACAAGTATGGTGTTACTGAAACACCGAAAAAAGTAATACTTACTTTTCTACAATAGCTAATACGTTGAAACCACAACTAATTCCCTCTTTATGTAGAACTTGCAACTATGGATATTCTGAGCCTTTTCAAAATAGTAGTTTTTCCGATAAACCAATCACTGCTTTGAAAATTTTAAATGCAGTCGGGTCATTAAAGAATTTTTACTCCTCTGGTTTAATGGAATTTCCAATTAATTAATAAAAAAACGGATTTTTTAATAGATGTTCTTGCGTTTCTTCTTAAAAAGAGCGAAACTTATAAAAAGGAGATTTGTAAAGTTCTAAAATGGAGTGAATTTTTTAAATCTTACGCAATTTGGTTTTTAGGAAGGCAAATCTGCCGAAGATGTACTCTTAGAGTTCTGTTCGCAACTATATTCGAACTTGGACAAAAAATTAAATACATCCGGTCTTTTTGTGGTTATTGCAAAAGCTTTCCATATGGTAGATCATAGTTTACTGCTGGAAAAGTTGTATACAACGCTGGTTTCAGAAGATTCGTCTTTGATTGGTTTAAATAATATCTAAAGAATGAAAAATGACGAAACTTGGAGCAGTATAAATGTTTAAACATAGGTGTTCCACAAGGCTCTGTTTTGAGACCTATACTTTTCCTTATCAAAATAAATTAAATTTTTGGCCTTCAATTTAAAGGCTTATTGAAAGCTTTTGCTGATGATGTAGGATGTGCACATGGCTTTGTAAACCTCCTTAGAACTTATTTTGCAAAAAAACTGGGACCTTAATTTATTTAGAGTTTGGTTTGCTGTGCATAAACTTATAATAAGCTCAAAAACAAAAATTATGTTAATTAGTTTACCCAAAAAAAGTCCTCCCGTTGTAGACTTGTTCTATCATGCGCCAGAATGAAAAAAATGTAAGCATACTACCCATACCTTATTCACCTCAGAGTTATTTTCTAGCAACCAAGATTGCAGTACTAACTGCTTTTTAATTGGAAAAGTTGATCAGCTCAAGTATTTGGGGTTGATAATTGACTCCAATTGTTCCTTTTCAAACCATACAGACGCCAAGAAAGTACTTTCGCCTAACTCTGAGAATTTTTTTTTTAAGAAGTGTTTAAGAAGTGTTTGTTCCTCAAAGCTTTTAGAATCTGTTTGTTATGGAGTTTTCCATTCTAAACTGCAATACAAAATAAGCTGCTGGGGAGATACTCGCACGAACAAAATTCCGCTATTATAAGTTCTCCAAAAATACACTGTTCGGAAAATATGCAAAAAAAAATCGTATTTATCACAGTATTCCGCTTTTTAAAAATTTGGTCATTCTTCTAATCTAATCTTCTAATAATCTAATAGTCTAATAATCTAATAATCTAATAGTCACCCATCCGTTTACTGTTTTAAAGTGGTCAAGGCTTTTTTTGTCAAATCTGGTAATCGGAATTTCAGAGTTCAAGACAATTATAATCTTCGAGGCAATCTTTTGAATTTAGTACCTGTACCTTTTTTTCGCATCACAGCGTTTAGAAATTTCTTTACTGTATCTTCATGTAGTATATTTAACAAACTTGCGCTTTCTACTAGCAGTTTAGATGTTAAAGTTTGAAATTTAAATGCTGAAATTTGACATATAGCATCTCCTTATGAATGCAAGACGCAAAAAAGGAAAATTTAATTAGTAAACCTCCTCCAGTAGGCGTGGCATCAATTTTTTGAAATGCAGTTTACTCAATATTTTTGCTTCAAATTTTCGCTACTATTTTATTTAGGAACATGTTACATTTTGTACATACAAGACTTTGGGCCCATTTTTGGGGGCGTGGCCAATACAAATAATTGACATTCAGTATTTGAAACACACCAAAAAAAGTTTAAATTTTGTGTAAACGGGTAAAGGGGGTCGGGTATTTAAAAGTTCGTTACATACAAGCTCTTGCACTTACTCACTTGTTTTATGTTATTTTTTTAACAAATTTCTCTCGAACTCCAATTAACGTTTACTTGCCTTAATTCTTTTTTAATCTTTGTATAAAAAATATTTTTTTCCTGTTTTAAATAACTCTTAACTTCAATCTCCTAATTTCTGTGTGTAAAGTATAATAACACAAATTTGTATCTCTTCATTAAATCTTTTCTTTTTATTTTTGTTTTCCTGTTTTCAAGGGTCACCCATGATTTCTTTATTTATAATAATTTCTCGACGTATCGCAAGCCTTCGATAAGGTGTGGCACGAAGGCCTGAAGTACAAATTAAGGCTTTGCTTACCAGAAAAACTCTATGGAATCTTAGAGTCTTACCTTAAAGACAGAATATTTCGCGTAAGGTACGAAAATGAGTACTCGGAATTCAAAGAGATAAATGCCGGTGTCCCGCAAGGAAGCGTTCTCGGCCCAATATTATTTTTGCTCTATACAAGAGACATACCCCACGATGAGGGAACAACTTTAGCTACGTTCGCAGGTGACACTGCTATTCTCGCTATTGATACGACAGTTGAATTATCAACAGGGAAACTCCAGCGCGCTTTAGACAAAATATGCGACTGGACGAAGAGCTGGCGAGTGGTCCTTAACGAGACTAAGTCAACGCATGTTAACTTTACTTACAAAAAGATAAACAACAAACCTTTATTCATTAACTCGGTACAAATCCCGTACTCAAATGAAGCGAAATATCTAGGAATGACTCTAGACGCAAAACTTAAATGGAAGCCGCACGTTAAAAAGAAACGCGACGAGCTCGAAATCAAGTTAAGAGAAATGAATTGGCTTATCGGAAGATTTTCGAAACTAAGCATATATAACAAACTGCTTTTGTATAAGCAAGTGCTAAAACCATCTTGGACGTACGGTATACAACTTTGGGGTTGTACTAAACCAAGCAATATATCTATTTTAGAAACTTTTCAAAATAAGACACTCAGAGCAATCGTTAATGCTCCATGGTATATAAGAAATAGCGATCTACACCGAGATCTAGGAATCGCAACCGTGTCTGACGAGGTAACAAACTTTGCTCGCAAACTTAGTACTCGTCTTCGCGGACACTGCAACAATGAAATCATCCGAACTTTGGATCAGACAAATCTTACGCGCCGACTACAACGAATGAGACCGTTAGATCTAGCAGCATAAGATGAAACCGCATAAATTGACGGTATTGTAGGTGCCTTCGTTGGAAGGCAGCCTGCCACATGCGATTATTACAGAAGCTTGAACTACTTGTTAAGGAAACTTAGTCGTAGTCTGACGGAAAATGGGAGGTTTTTTAGTGAGTAAGAATCTCACACTACTATGAGCACGCGCGGCCGGTCCTCGTAGTGCCTATGAAGGTTTTTCCTACCCACGAAAAAAAAAAAAAAAAAAAAAAATAATAATTTATTTATTAAACTTAAAAGGGCATTTAACACTTTCTCATTTCAACTGAAATTGTATATTTTTGGCTACTTAACATTTTTACTGTAATATTTTTATTGAACTATTGAGTGAGAAAAAATAAAAAAAACCTAAAACCTAATAAAAAAAACTTAAAGTTTGATTTGATAATAAATAAGACTCTTTCTCTTAGGGGTAAATTAATTCTCTTAGGGTAAATTAATAAAATAAATGATTTTTTGTTGCTTGAAATCACTGTACTTTTCACACTGCTTGTACCTATATTTTCAATTAAAATTTTCCGATGATGTCACTTTTTCCATAACTTTGCATGCAAATATCTGCGAAATCGAATATACATTGTAACATCTAATGCAAAAGAAATATAGGCTTGAATTATGACAATTGACAATTTTTTGACTGACTGAAATTTATCGAAAGCGGAAAACTGATCGAAACAAGGGCGATGACGAGACGATGACGAGATTTTTCTGTGAAGCGTCGACTCAAACACAAAAGTCGACAATTGTTTCAATATTTACGTGATGAGGGACGAGCTTTTGTTTGATTTTGCTCGATTTGAACTTCCGTAGGATTCGCAGCTAAAACTTTGGGTCTCCCTAATTTGCCATCGATGACATGAAGTGCTCTCCTTGATTATTATCCATTAAATCACGATTTTTTACATTTTTCTCTTCCATACTGGACAATCTGACTCACCAGCAAAAACTTTATATTTTTGTAGATATAGAGTGGAGTTGAAATGTTAGCGGGCGGAAATGTCAAAAGGAAAAAGCGTGTGCGGTTCACCGGCAGGTTACGATCCTGCAACCCTTACTTGTCGCGAGTAGTGCTCTACCCGTTGACCTACAGTGAACACGATTGATTCTTTGTCCAGATTCGATCACCTCTCTAGTTTTCATCAAAATATGAAAATATCGGCCATACATACAATAATACCCACCGCGACCTCGGCGGCACACCTCCATCCCATGTTCCAAATTTTCGATGAAGCATAATTGAGGTTCTTTGCCGTTAATGTGCCGATTTATCTCATCCTTTAGCTCTTGAATAGTTGCTGGCTTATCGAAGTACGCCTTTTCTTTCAAATAACCCAATGAAAAAAATCCAACGGTGTCAAATCACATGATCTGGGTTGGTAGCCAATTGACATGGCCATCACGTGAGATAACACTGCCATTTCTTGGCACAAACCTAACCATGCGATCATTTTTATCTCGGGTGTCCAAATAGCCGACATCTTCTCTCTGCATAAACAATGCACATAAACCGACAACATATTTTTGTGGATATCAATTCTAAGAAAATTTTTTAACGATTCAACCTAGCAAAATAAATTTTTATTCTGAATATATTTTTATAAGAATCGCGAACCATTCCAAATAAGATATAACTCATTGGGCCATACTAACAACCAAAATCAGTGCATAGCTAAATTTTAACAATTTGAGATTAAAAATTTTAAATTTTAACAATTTAAGAGTTTCCGCACTGTAGGATCTAAAGGTACAAAGGTACAAGATCTTAGCTTTTAAAGTACAAATGTACAATGAACTGCCCTCCTAAGCGAAAAAGACGTATCTTAATTTTTTTTTATTATTGAAGTTTGTTACATACTTAATAATTTTGTCTAAGAAAACAAGTTGTATCTTGTAACCCAACAATAGAAAATCACCAAAAAATTAAACCGTATCTCAAAATATTTGTAAAATCCTAAGGAAATCGGTCGTATACCTATTTCCATGACCGAAAAGGCGGAACTCAGAGTTACGCCTTTTTGGCTTAGCAACAAAAGATTAGAACAGCAGTCGTTTTGCTACGCAAAATGGCCGTAACTATGAATTCTGTAGCCACCGCTGCAATTATGCACCTTTAAAAAAAACACTTGTTTTCTCTATTTTGCACTTTGATAACAAGTGGTTGTAATTAGTTCAATGAAATAGGTTCTTCCGTTTCTTTAGAACATAATGGCACTGTCTCGAGGTAGACAAATGGTTATGGCTGTTTTAAGCAGGAACAAAAGCGAGATTGATATAATCAAGAAATCAATTCAAGCACTAATGTTATCACAAATTGGAAGGAAAACGAAGGTACTTTGAACTTTGATACATTTTACGATGGTCAAGCGAGGCAACATATTACGGAGAGTGTTGATGAGCACAGCGTGAGTAGTAGCCAAATATCCAATGAAGACCTAGTGCTCTATGAATTACAGCCACTTAGGCTGGAATAACCTGAACCTAGCGAATTGAGTATTGATGAAGAGCCAAGAAATGTTGAAGCAGATGCTCCTAATGATGTAGAAATAACAAATATTGAAGCAGGCGCTCGTCCTCATGAAGATCAAAATGGTAATAATCAATTTACTATAAAAGGTACCATAAGGAAAAGAAAGCAATATAAGACCACGCCGGAAGAAAGAAAAAGAAAGAAATTGGACCTGGTTGCACAAAAGCATAATGTCAAACTTGGTTGTAACGATTCTTGTTCACAAAAATGCGCAACAAAGATCTCAATGCCACGTAGAATTTTTATTAATTCAGAATACTGGAAAATTGTTGACTCTAGTGAGAGAAAATCATTTATTTTACATTGTGTGTCCAGGATTCCAGTTAAACAAAGAACAGTGCAAACTGATAACACGTATCGAAGGAACCAGTCATTTAAATATTCCCTTAAAGATGACAATGGTACAACTCAAATTGTTTGCAGAGCATTTTTTTAAACAACATTGGGATATGACAAGACACACGATAAGGTCTTACGAAATGCGCTTAACAACGCAAAAAACTCAGTCATCGTAAGAAAAGATAAAAGTTGTTCAATGGAGCCCAGTACAATGAAAGTTTTGTTCCTGTGGAGAAAAAACAAAAGAGTTCTTCTTGTTTCGCTGCTTTATCGTATGAAGGAATATTTGGAAGAAGCAAAGACGAGCTAATAAGTACATTTTACCAGTTTATCTTATCTAAGCGAGACAAGAAGCGAATTACTCTTTGGCTTGACAACTGTTCATCGCAGAAGAATGGTCACTTTTTTCTTTATATAATAAATTCCGAAGAGATTGGTGCTTCCGAAATAACGATAAAATATTTCGAACCGGGCCACACCTTTATGGCTGCTGACTCATTCCACCATAGAGTTGAATTGTCTATGCAACGAATGGGAAACAAACTCTACGATTTCCAAGATTTTGTCACAGCATTAAAAAATTCGACTCCAAGTACAGAAGTATTACCTATGGATTTAAAACACTTTTTCTGTGGGAAGATTATTCTTCAACTTATAAGTTGAGCCTACAGAACATGGTGGAAGTTGTATTTTCAAGGGGTTCAAAAACTTTGAAGTACAAAAACGACTCCGATGATCCATAGTTCACTGAGCTGAATTTTTTAAATGCCAAGGTGACCAAAAGTAACCATCTTGCAGGCCCGAGAAGTCAAGAAAAGTGCAATGGACTTCCGTCTGATAAAAAAAAGAAAATTCTTAAGAACTAAGGCGATGTCTTGGAAAAAAATCAGTTTCAATTTTGGGAACAACTTCCAGAATGTTAAAAAACAACAAAATTAGGTTTAATTACGTGTCAATTTTGAAATAAATACTATGTAAAACAATGTTAAACTATGTAAGCCATGTATTTTCACTTTTTCCATGTCTAATTTGATAAAACGCTTCTAATAAATTTATGTTGAAAAAACAAAAAAAAAACACATCTCTGGTAATATTGATGAGATACGGCTTTTTTCTATTTGTTGGTCAGTAAATATCTCATTTAAATATAAAATTGTTTATGATTTTGTAAAAAAAACTATTAAACAAAAAAAGGGGCTAAAATAATGAATAGACAATTGAAAAATACATATGTCTACAATATTTAACAGGTACGAAATACTAACTTAAAAAACAACTCGTTCCTAAAATTTGAGTTTTTTAAGATACGTCTTTTGTGCTTAGGAGGGCAGTGAACAAATCCAAAATGAGTAAAAGTATTAACGTAGCATCACTATGTATTAAAAAAGGGTACTAATTTAGCAAAGCAGGCATTACTGCCCGAAAGCAAATTCCAATGTCACAAAGAAAACAGCTGACGTTTGTTTGGAAAATTCTAGCCAAAATGATATAGGTGATATCTATGCAGCTATGATATCTATGCATCTGTACATATTTAATTTCAGCTTTCTTTTTATCGCCCTCGACTACCTTTTCCAATCTCATTGAAAACTAAAAACAAAATTCGAGCGCCCTTAAGAAAACTATTTCAACTCAAGCAAAACAGGAGCAACAGTACACGGAAAATAAACTGACACACGCCAACAAAATAATAGCTTTTTTTAATTTTTTGGTACGACTACCAAAAAAACTTTATTTCTGAATACATATTCTACAAATTCTTTGGGATATGAGTTTTGCCATATCAGAAAAAAGACGTCCCAACTCCGTGACTGGAACATACAGTTTAAAATTTTCCTTGCCGTTGCCTTGCCACCACGACCATGACCACGATTTCTTCCCCCGACCCCCATCGCACCGTCACGAACACCAAATATTTCAAGGAACCAAACGCGTGCGTCCGAACCGAAACTCCGCAGTTTCTGGAAGTTGATGTTGCATCGACGAAATTAAAAAAAAAAGCAAATGAACGACACAAAATTCGCAGTTTCTGGAAGTTGCTGTTGCATCGACGAAATGAAAAAAAAAAAAAAAACAAATGAACGACACAAAATTCCTTGACAATAATTTTGAAATCTAAAATGTTGTAGATCTTAAAAATACTCCGCATTAGCTACACAAAGTATTAAATTGGTTATTAGTACGATTAGGACTAAACTCTTTATTAAAATTTGTACTGCCCACTTAGAAATAGAGAACTAAATGCTTTGGTTATTAGTAAGGCCCATTGTAATTATTATTTCGGAACAAATGAAAATAATAAGGTTCATTTGATGGAAGGCCTAGTGCGCCATATGGTGCCACATTGCTCATTTTTTTGACAACATTTTTTTGACATTTTAAGACAACAACTTATAGTCCACTTTATTCAATAACAGCACTGTGGCGCACTGCACTACTACAGAACTAAAGTGCCCTGAGGATTTTGTCGGGCAGAAAGATCAGTGCTTTGAAAATTTTAGTTTGAATAATTGTTTGTCAGTTGTGTAAACAATTTCTGTGAAGGTACATAAATACTATTTTTTTAGCTTTTGTTTTTGTTCACAATTTTATAATTTTAGGTAGGTATATTTTTAAAATGGAAAAAATTACCATGTTGTGATTGGAGCCTGTAGTGGAAGGATTAATTTTGGGCACCAAAACTAATCGTTTTTGCAAAGTATGGTTACGAAGTAAAGGTCCATCGATATACTAAATATATCGCTTAGTTCGTGTCGCGCTCACAAGTAGCCAAGCTTACCCAGTAGTATTACATACCTATACCTACACGAAAAAAATATAACAATAGCAGGAAAACACGGGAGCTCTTCTACCTACCCTTATCCCCCTTTTGGAAAGTACCCGCCAGTCCTGCGCGACAAACCACTGTCCCAAAGTGACGGCATAGTCGTCTTATCTTAGTAAATTATTTAATGACCACACCGCGTGTGGTGCAGTGCGCAAAACCTAGTGGAACCGGGACTCTCCAGTGGCTTGATCATCCGACAGGGAGAAGGGCCACCATCAGCAGCAATCTTCCGAAAAAACCTCTAGCCGATAGTGTCCCCAATTGGAAAGGCAAAATCTCACTTTGGTTTCAATGTGCACTTAGCCGAAGCCGATAATGGTCGGTAAATAGGAACATAGGTAGATAAGTACATAGGTAAAATATCCAAACTGATGAGCAAGCAATAGTCAGTTTTGGAAGGATAGCCATCGAGTGCGGTTGGCGAGCGTCGCGCCTCAGCCTAGGTTGAATAATTGCAACCGCGGAGTCTAAAATTCGGCCTAGTTTAACGGCAAAACAATTAAAGAAAATTTAAACTTATTAAATTAAATAACCCTATTAAGAAATTAAACCTAAAGGCCTAAACCCAAAAGACCGGGGACCATAGAGGAATTCTTAAAAAAACCGATATACTGTGCGTGTACCTGTACCTGTTTTTTTTTTTGTTCACTTATTTAAAACTGTGTGAACGTTAAAAGAGAAAAAAAAAGCTTTACCACCTGTGTTTTATACCTGTGCTTAAATTGGTGCAAGAAACCTAACTCTGAACGAGACGTGAGTGCTAGTTGTGGCCATCTCAAAACAACCACACGTAAGAACGACCGTCTTGGAGCGTCAGTAGGCGAAGTTTCCCGAGTTCGAAAGTGTGCCTAACATCCTAGTGTGCCCAAGATCTCTGTGAGTCAACCTCCAGGTGGGAGACTAAACCACGTGCATCGGAGTAGGAGTGTGAGGTGATCTAAGGCCAGTTTTTTCGACCGAATGTCCTTCACTTCAAGTCCTGCCATACAGCTGATGTAGCTATTTTTTACACCCCAGCCCATAGGATAGGAGGAGAAATAATCACCGTAGACCCCCAAGACCTTAAGGGCATATGATCGAGACGCAATTGTTAGTCGAATGAGCCATGTCCGTCCGTCTGTCGGTAGTTTTTAGGCCTTAAATTTTTAGCAAGGAACTTGAAACTTGATATCTGTTCTTTCTAGGTCCCGAAGCAGTACACTTGTAAAAATTTTTGAAATAAGTCCACTTTACTTAATAGCATGAAAAATCAAGGTTGTCGCAGGAAGCTGAAATTTGGTATGCGATATCCTCGCTTAAGTGTATTATGATCGGTATTTAAAAAAAGACGAATACCGCCCCCTTGTAGGCGTGGTGATACTTAATATGCATTCTAATAAACGCTTTTTATTTGAAATATTTGCTATAAATATAAAAAACTTGCTCTATAAAATGTTCAGATATGTGCGTAAGCTATCAACTTAAGCGAATAAATTTTCGCCACGCCCACTTTTGGGGGCGTTTTTAAGTATAAACCAAATTTTTATTATGAAAATGCAGTCAACACGTGTATGCCACTGCTGATAAAAAATATAAACAAAAATACGATGTTGTTGAGAAGAGGTGGATGCCACGCCCCTTTCTTAGGGAGTAGATTCTTAACTGAAATTTAACAACCAAGATTTATGACACAATTCGGAGCTTGACAGTGATCAATTGGGATGGGGTATCCAACGATTCGCCTAAGCGGATTGTAACTCTCCCACTAGTTTTTTATTATCTACGTGATTTTTCTTGATAACTGCCTGCGTAATTCGAGTTGTTTTTTCCCCCTCTCAATAATAAATTTATATACGTCTTATCTTAACATATATATACAAATATTTATACAATTTAGGTATATATATACCTCAACTGAACCTGCGAAATACCAATTATACCGAAAAGAAAAAAATTTAAGATGGATACGCATATAAATAAATCTACCTATATAAATTCAATGAAGCACATAAATACCAAATGCCGCCACTCCTATATTTTGATTAAAATGTTCACTGATATGATTTTGTTTTAGTATTTTTTTTTTTTTTCTTAAAAGTAATTTTCGCAAATGTGCTTTCCTATTTTCTTATTTTTTTAAATTTTTTATAATATTTTTTAAATGATGATGACATTTAAAATGATTTTTTTTAAATGTTTAGAGAAACACGCAGCAGTAGAATTTCATTAGAAGGAAAGAATAAAGTTGTCAATTGAATTCGAACTAAGATACATTTTTTTGTCTCATTTCGTTGGTCGAGTTTGAGTTCAATTTATGTAAGCGGAAGTCCGTGAGCGTCGGTGATGGATGCCAGTCGAAACTTTTTTTTTCAGCGGTGACTGATGCACGGCAGGGTGGGTGTTGAACCGCTATGAGGCATGACTTAAGCTTTAGGGTAGTTAACAATTCCCCGTTTTTTTCCCCCTCATACATTCAAATAACTTAACTGCATGCAATTTTATTGTAATGGTGATCCTCAGAGGTAGGGGCAAGAACCCCTCCCAAACTGGCGAGCTATAGCTTTAAAGAGACAAGGCATGCAATCGCCTCCATTTCTCTGAGCCCCCTCTTTAAGTATTTTCCTCTCCTACGCACCTCTTTTCCTCCCTTCCCTTGATTCCTTCCATACTACCTAGATCGCAAGGAGTCTTGCAGTCATTTCACATTATTTTTTTTCGCCCCATACCCGATCACTACAAGTCCACAAGCCTCTGTTAGTTTCTTTGGGACCCTCTTTAAGTATTTTCCTCTCCTACGCACCTCTTTTCCTCCCTTCCCTTGATTCCTTCCATACTACCTAGATCGCAAGGAGTCTTGCAGTCATTTCACATTAATTTTTTTTCGCCCCATACCCGATCACTACAAGTCCACAAGCCTCTGTTAGTTTCTTTGGCAGATGATTTGACGCCCCCCACGGGGGCACCTTTTTGGCTTAGTACAAGCTTTAACTTAATTCTAACTTAAACAATCTAAACTTACAACTAGAACTTAAGTATAAAGAGAGGGAGGAGGAGGAGGGCGATGGTAGAGGATGTTGCGGAAACTGTATTTGTTAAGGTGAAGATCAAAAGGGGAGGAGTTGGCGTTGCGCAACATTCTAAACATTGACTCGTAGAAACCGTAGTTCGTGCGATGGAAGCTGCCGAGGATTAGTATTGAGGCTTATCATGTGTAGCAGTGAGGGGCAGTATATTTTTCCGGTAAGTAAGTCATGGATGAAGAGTATATCGGCAACCTTCCTGCGATCTTTAAGAGATTGTAGGTTGATTAATTTTAGACGGTCGTTGTAAGGGGGTAGATCATAGGTATAAGTCCAGGGTAGACCACAAGGGGCGGACGAAAAAACCTTCGTTGAATTGCCTCAATACGCAAGACATGGATGTTGTAGGAGGGGGACCAGACTTGGCTAGCGTACTCAAGAAGGGGCCTAACGAAGGTAGTAAAAAGTGATTTGGTAACGTAGGGATTAGAGAATTCCTTCGACGAGCCCTTAACGAAGCCGAGCGCCGAGTTGGCGCGTTTGATGATGCTATCGATATAAAGACCAAAGTCAAGTTCCCTGTAACAAATTACTCCTAAGTCGACTAAAGATTCAACTATGGGGACAACTTCGTTCCCAATAGCGTATGATCTGGCAGGTGAAGGTAAACCCTTACGAGAATAGGTTATAGCTTGGCATTTGCTGAAATTAAGCTCGAGGAAATTCTTTTGACACCAAATTTCGAAGCTGTTCCCTCGCTTTCCAATTTTTGGATTGGAGAGCGAGGGAATCGGCAGGAGACGATGTATGCTTCGCAATTTTCACATCATCTGCGTATATCGAAAGCAAAGAGTAAGGATAAATATTAGTGGGCCTAGATGGCTTCCTTGGCGAGCTCCTGAGGTGGCATAAATTGGGTAAGAGAAAGAAGATCTGAAGGTAACAATATATTGTCGATCTTCAAGGTAGAATTTGAGCCATAAGACAAAACCAGGGGGGAAACCGAGGGCAGTGAATTTGAGGACAATAATGTGGTGAGAGATTTTGTCAAAGGCCTTGCTGAAGTCAGTGGCAACAACGTCGACTTCCTTACCGTCCTCAAGAGCACACAAGGATTGTGAAACAAACTCGATTAGATTGGTGGAAGTCGATCGACCTTTCAAAAAGCCATGTTGCCTTGAAGAGAAGATTGATTTGCAGTGAAATGATATTGTCAGCATTGATATTGCAGTGAAATTGACATCGTCTACGATAGACGATGCTTTCAAAAAGTTTGGGTATACATAACAGTTTGGCGATAATTGGAGACTTCATTCTATGGTTCTTTTTTGTGGATCGGGATAATATAGGCAGTTTTCCAGAGCCGAGGAAAGACACCTTGAGAAATTGAAGTTATCCTTTCAACTAAGAATTTTATTATGTTAAGACAGACAAGAGACTTTTGGGGGCAATCATTCAGGTATCGAAAGTAATCGTAATCTGGTTGAAGGGTCAGGTTAGTGAACGATTGACTGAAGAAGTCAGTAAAAAAGTTGGCGACTACTTTGGGTTCGTTAGAGGAAGCATTGAGAAAATTAAAAGATGAAGGATAGCTATCGGATTTTCTTTTTGAATTGATGAAATGGTAAAAACGCTTTGGGTCTGAGATGATAGAGGCTTGCATGCGGTTCAGATATTGGTGGTAGAGAAAATCACATAGCTCTGCAAATTTGTTGTAAGACAACAAGTAATTAGAAAAATCGGATGCCAAGCGGATTTAAGATAGGCATGCCAACGTTTGTTTCTTTTGTTGCGCATGGAGCGAAGTTTGCGGTTATACCAGGGTGGGGAAAATGTAAAATTTTTTTTAGGCAAATACGGAACGGATTGGATGAGACAGCTAAGGAAACTGTTGTAAAACAGCGATAAAGCATCGTGTCTACGTGTAAGCTTGATTATGGAAAAAATGTAAATCAACAGTGCTAAGTAGGTTATTTAATTTTGTAAAATTGGCTTTGCGGAAATCGAAGAATTATGAGTGTTCAGATTGGAGGGTGGGGTTGGGATTGTCAAGTGATAAAGTTACCCAGAAGGGTGGATGAAGAGGGTCCAATGTAGATAAGAGATGGTTACTGGTAGTAGCGACGCAGATTTCAGCATCGGATGAAAAGATAAGGTCTAGCTGCCTGTCCATGATGTTTTTTGTATTGATTAGTTGGAAGAGACCGGAGTCTCCCAGGCGATCGGTAAAGAGAATTTTCTTATTTGAAGTGGGGTTTACAGCTATTAAATGAGTCTCATCTTCGGATTTAGCCCAATTCAGGTGCGGAAAGTTGAAATCGCCACAGACAATGATAATGTCTTTGGGGTCGGCAATATATCAAATAAGGAGTCGATAAAATCGATGGCAAGTTGGTAGCAATGAATGGGTTGTGATGGATGAATGTAACAACAGACGATGTAAAGCTTCCGCTTCGGAACCGTATAAAAGCGCTGGTGAAACTAAAGTCAGCGGAGTTGGACGATTGAAAGAGTAAGGGGTCGGCGGTTGTGAATTGCTAAAAATACACCGCGGCCATCAGGGTCTTGACGTTATCATAGGCATCTGCACGAAAAAGAGTAAAGTCTGAGGTAAACAACTCTATGTCACCGATTTCGGAGTAAAGATTCGTTTCCGTAAGGGCAAATATTTCGTAAGGCAGTTTTTGTGAGTTGAGAAGAACTGTTAAGGTTTTTGTTCGTAATCCTCTGACGTTCTGATAGCACAGGGAGAGGAATTCAGTGGAACTGTGCTGTGGTTGGAAAGATGGAGCTGTACTTGGGTTAGGAAACAAAATAGTTTTTGAAGCTAGAGCGTGTTTTCTGAAGGTGTAAGAGGCGCTTAGAGCTTACATGGGCAGCAAAAGTGGAGAGATCGTTAGAAACGTCAGTGGGTGGGATGTCAAGGGTCTCGTGAAAACGGATGAAAATCTTTTTCAGCTCCTGGGGGTCAGTCGGGAGGCCCTCTTGGTGTATAGACACCGTAACGTTTGTTTTTGTTTAACCATCGATACATATGGAATCAGGTTTATCATGCAGGTAAGCCAAATAGAGCCGCACATTTTCATACATTCTTTTATCTAGCCGTGACAGGACGTAGCCGTTTTCCGTATTAAGTTCTGTCAGTTGTTTAGTGATTTCCGCCGTAGAAGGAAGGAGTGGATCTAAGAAGGAGGTTTGACTGGCGAAAGTGCTCATAGAAGCTGAGGAGGTGGAAGGGGTTGGGTTGAGAGTCTCACAGAGTATATAAAGTTAGGATACTTGCGACTCGATTGAGCCTCTAGTGGGTTGGTAGTGGAATTAATGTGAATGTTGCTGGATGAGGGCTGTGAGATGGGCGAAAGGTCAAAGGATACGCGATTACGCTGGATTGGATTTGTTTGGGTCAGTTAGCAATTTGGTGCCACAGCTGGCTTTATGATTGGTGCTTTAAGAAAAGGGAGGGAAGTGGAAAAACGAGAGAAATTAGGAAATATTCCTTTTTTTTAACTCCCAGTTTGGGTTTAAATTACGAGGCCGTTGGGGTTTAGGCTTAGAGGCGAGAGGTTTGTGAACATATTTATTTAACTTAATAGAGGCTGGGCGTTTGGGAATATATTTACTTAACTTAACTTGATCATGATGCCAACTCGTTATCCACATTTGGTTATCTAACTTAATTGGCTTATCAGGACAGCATCGGAAAAACAATTGGTACTGTAAAGACATCCAGACTTTAAAGCAGACTTTAAAGCAGCGGATATCCGGTTTGGCTGGTGTGAACATCGTGCATTTTTCCATGGTGACAGGAAACTTTCTCAGAAAGAGGTTGCGTACCCAGCGAACGTCAGCGTCACGTGGGGAATTCCATAGTGTAAGGGAAGGACTTGCGGCATTGTCCATTAAATTAATTTTTTTTTATTTTTCGCTCCCAATCGGACAAGGTCCATATAGATTCCGGGATAGTTTCTGATAGTTGGGCGGGGGCAGCATATGTTTTTTCCAGAACAGGTGGGGACAGCAGCGGCCGGAGATGATGGTAGTGGAGTATCTTCGACATCGCCATGATCATTTTGTTTTTCTGCGTTTTCTACCGCTGGAGTTGCTACGCTTGGGTTGTTGTAGGTGGGAGAAGCAGTTTGTAGATTCGCCGAGAGGATTTCATCAAAGAGTGAAGTGTCAGCGGGAACATTAGCGGGATCATTCTATAGGAGGTCCACTTTGCCAGAAGCAATTTTTATTTCGTCGGCGATTTCAGTTAAGGTTTTTTTTTGTTAAAGCTGATTCACAACCTAGGGTATTAATGTCCAATTACAGTTCATCAAGCTGCTTGGAATTTTCACCGAATTTCATTGCGACAGACTCAAGGGAGGCGCGTCATTGTTTTTAATTAGGTCATTCACACTGAGGAAAAAATTAAATCCATTCATGTTTAAATCAAACTCAAATACACCCGTTTTGGCTTCGATTGAGTTTCTGTTTAATTTTAATCGAAACCTTTTAAATTATGCGTTGACTTGATAAAAACATGATTCTGTTTAAATTTACTTCATTTTGTGTTTGACATTAACGTATTTGTGTTTGTTTCAATTAAACCTTTTCAATTTAGTTTCAAATAGAATTATGATCGTTTTTTTTTCAAATATTTTCGTGTTTAACCCAAAAACGTTTCTATTCGAAATAAAACTCATTCTCAACTAGTAATTTTTTTTGTTGCAATCGTTTATTACACAATACATAATCACTTTTCCAGAAAATTATATCACTTTAAGTTTTAAGGAAGACAATTTTCACAAGGAAAGACTTTCTGCTACTGAGGACTTCACAATTGTTTGTAAAAAGCCAGCTGGTCCATCCATAAAACGAAACCATTGATATTGAACTAGAAATAACACAAAAAACATTAGAAATATTGGTCGATTTCTCTATAAATGTAGATGTTTATTAGTATAAATACATACCTTTTATTTCTTCTAAATAGGAGCTGTCCTTGAACACAACAAAACCGCAACAGCTTGACTTTAAAAATCTATTTTCAATAAATTTTAGCAGGCAAACAAGACCTTTTCCCTTAACAGATTTACTTAGAATAACTTTTTCAAAGATGACGCGACAATGACGCCAACACAACGCAAGAAATTCACAGTTACACATTTTTGTACTTAACTTCTTTACGGTTTGATTTAAATCGATTTGAGTTAAAATGTAACTTTGTGTTTAATTTCATTCTTTTGTAAATATTTTAAATTAGTTCAAATTTAAGACAAACATGTACGTATTTACTTCAATTTTATTTGAATTTGTCTAGTTTTGAACTTATTTCGTTTGTGTTAATTTTAAATGGATTCGAGTTTGAGCATAATAATTTCTGTTAGATGCCATTCTTTTAATCAAGCCAAACATGAATGATTTCGATTTAAACACGACTCCATTTAAGTCATAGTTTTTAAGAGTTTAAATAGATTTAAATTTGTATTGAACCAAGTTCTATTCGTTCTTTTTAAACATGTAGCTTAATATGTTTCTTTTTGAATAATTCATAGTAGAGTTTTCTCAGTGACGATTGGATTGAAAAGCAGGGCAGACTTTTTCCACGGTTACAATAGTATCGTGGAGAGCGGTATAAATTTTTTATAGTTCGTCGTTTATTGGTGGGACAATTGCATGGGTATGCTCAAATTTCGAGCTCATATGCGTCATCAAATCGCGCACTTTTTTTACTTCAGTGTTGCACACAACCGAGAGATTCCGGAGGTCATCAAAAAATTTGTTCACTGACTCATTGCTGAGGGCAAAATTGTCATTCATGAAATCCAAAGCTCTACTCTGGGAAGTGCGTAGCTCAGATTTCAATTCAACAACCGAGTCGTTCAATGATTTAATTTGGCAATTGTTACATTTGATGGCAAGCAAAACGTGATAGTTCGAGGTAGGCTTGCACTAATCACAGAGGTAATGAAAAATTTTGGAAAACTCTTGAATGTGCGCTTTAGCACTTCGGCTAAAACCAACACAAATAGGGTGGAAGGAGTTGTTACAGATTCCATAGCATGGAATCAAGTCCGAGAGGGAGCACTTAGGGAACAACCGGGCTTAGCACAAACGTACATAATTAATTTTTTTGTAAGAATTACGAAAGAAAGCAGAAGTCGCGGAGGGAAACGAAAGCACGTCCGAACTGTACTAGCACTTGTTTGGAACTTCGAGTGTAATGAGAAAATTCTCCAATCTGCTTAAACGGGTAACTATATTTTAATGTTCATTTAATGTATATTTCTTGTCAATCTTCTTGTTTGATACTGCATTAAGACGGATGGCTAGGGGCGGCGATTCTCAATTCCAGTTAGCTTGCCATTCTGATTCTTAAGTCGAACTAGAAGATAGGGACAGTGGCAACTTTTTAATGCACATATATGCTATACATAGCTATTCCCTTAGTATGTTATCATAAATCTCGTTTACAGCATCTTCTTCATGCCAGAGTTTACCTCAAGCTAGAGGTGGGCAAAGCGGTTTAGTACGAGGAACTATTCCCGGTGGTAGTTCCAAGGGATATGAAGCGTTCCTTGGGACTAGTTCGGCTAGTCCGTCACTTCTACAAAAAAAAAGACCGTCAAGTATGAAGACATACGCGGAGCGGTCCGTCATCTGTATTGCGCAGTGTGTGTAATATTCTATTTATTTAGTAAAATTATTTCTGGATATATTTTACAGTCTGTAATATACTTTTTTCGTGCTGTTGTCTACTGTTGTCTACATATTATATTGAGTGATTTTACATTGGGTTTCGTTACTCTTAAAATAGGCTGACAAATAGCTTTACCGTTTCGAAAATAGAGGGAAGGACATACTCTTTCTTGGCCTTTTTTAGGATGTTTATAATTTATAACCCGTAAAACAGCAATTTCGATTATTTTTAATTACCGTTAGACCTTTTGATCAATTTTACAACCACCTGTGCTAGCAGTTGCCACTTTTCTCAAATTCTGCGGACATGAATTTCTGATATAAAAATATGCTGTTTTTTATTTCGCTTGTTTAAATGGGCTTAAAAACTTAGGGTCGAAAACGGCAATTTTTAAACGTTTTTGATGCAGTTCACTTACTTTTGAAACATAACATACTTCAACTAAATTTAAACGAGGTCGTCATAACCGTTAAGGAACTAGAAATCTTTAAAAAATAGTTTTCGAAAATGTTTTCACGTTTTTCAGTTGAATCTTCGAAGTTTTTGAATATTCGAAGTCTTCTATAGCTTTGTACAAAATTCAGGAAGATGGACTATGCCCGGTGTTAATTTAAAAATTATACTTTATACTGTTTGGGAGATAGAGGAGGAGACATGCGTTCTTTTTTCCTTTTTTATTCTTTTTTAAATTTCAAATCCATAAAACAAATATTTCAAATTTTTTCCAATAGCTAGCACAACCAGCAGCACTAGCCTTGAATGTTTTTTTTAATTATGTGGCCACCGGTTTATGCGCAAACGGTAAAACAAGTTCCTTTATATTTCGTTACTTCTAAACTTAGGTAAAAAATGGCAATTTAAAAAAATTTTAACGCAGCCTTTCTTATTTTTGTAAACTTTGTACTTCAACCGAATCTGAAAAAGATCGCTCATATCGTTAAGCTACTAGAAGACTTAAAAAAATTGTCAGAAGATTTTGAAGTTCCAAAATCCGCTATAATTTTCTTTCAAATTTTGAATTATTTCTGATACGTGTGATTTTTTTCATAGAATTTCACCAAACAGCACCGGAGAAAAGAGGTGCTGTTTGGTGAAATGCATGAAAAAACGTGTGTGTCCCACGTTTTTTTCATGCATTTTAGCGATTTTTTTTCGAAAATGAGTTAAAACTGCAGTACTCATACTGTTTTTCAAAAATATGACCTAAGAACTTGGTTTACTTTGAGTTGCTTTATACGTGTGTTCAATATTGATTTTAAGCAATAAGCCGTTCAAAAGTTATGGCCTCCAACACTTTGAAAAACGTCATGCATTTCATTGTATTTTCACAAACTCAGAAGTTATCTTGTGTGCTGCTGTGCTGTGCGAAAACAGGTAAATAAGGTTTTTTTGGCATTATTTTTTCTTTTTATATGTACTTGTTGTGATGCAATTATGTGTGGTTGAAACATTTTGAAAAAACAAAGAAACCGTACGAAAATCAACGAACGCTGAGATTTAAGGCAGCAGTTCACCAATATTGAACCGGATTTAGCTAGATTGGTAGAAAGTCACCAGGTTCATCCATCACACTAATTTTTTTTTAATTTATTGTCTTTATTAATTACGCTTTTAATGTTGTTTTCAAAACAAAGTAATAATCTACTTAAGAACTTCTACTTAATTTGTTTTATTAAATTATTAATTGAACTTGATATTTACAAAGTTTGATGTCTACTTTTTTTAGATTGGCAAGTATTTTGCATCAAAATGGATAAGAGAATTATAAATAAATTTGGATATGGAGGTCGAATATATCAGTTCATTTTGGAAAAGGGATCGCCTACCGAAAATAGTTTGGGAACCCCTGCTATAGAGGGTGTTATTACCTATTACACGATATTGTACCTATTCAACTATACAGTCTTATGGATGATCTGTATGAGCAACGGGCATCAGTTAATCCGGATATTTTGTTGGGAGCATCTTCATCCGCTGTCATCAAAGCAATTCGAAAGGTAATTTTAGAAACTTGTGAATAACAGAGAGATTCAAAAACTTTCTTATTTGCAGAGGTCCTGCTACCAGCCAACTGCAATATATTTATATCAAATTCTTCGTTAGCAACTCCATATGTATAATAAGCAGCCAACGAAAAGGCTAATGATTTAAGTGGCAAATCCTCCAGACCTACATATTATGAAAAGAAAAATAAGGATGAAGAGTGAAAGTCAACGTTGGCTGGGTTATAAAGACTGGCTTAAAGCCAAAAAAGACCAAAGTCACCATTACCAACAGTAGAATCCTTAGGACCAACAGTACTACCATCTTCTGAAGGCTGAGGTGGTTAGTATTTTAGAATTTACTTTTTAGAATAAGTACCCATTTAGTTCTAACATTTTTATATTAGACAAGGCAAGCAAGGACTCCGTAAAATTTAAGGAAATAATGCGGATGCAGTTGCATGTCAATGAAGTTGCGTTTAGAGTAAACACAGAATTACCACCTGAAGTGAAAAAAACTGAACACCCCATTGGATTTCTTTTCTTATTTTTTTACTGACGACCTTATCGAGTTGATTAGTCTGGAAACAAATCGCGCTGCAATAACTGAGAACATAAAAACTAAATTGACGGGAAACCGTTGGTCGAGGAGCTCAATCCTTATGCGATACAAGATAATTATAGAATAAAAACCGTGTCATTGGCTGAACTTCGTCAAACGATAAATAATCTGAAAAACAACAAAGCCCCTGGCTACGACTTAATTACTAGCGAAATTCTAAAGGAGCTACCGAAAAAAGCTTTGGTCAAGCTACGTAGAGTAGCTCATTAATGCTCATCATTAATGAGCTACTCCTATCATTAATAAGCTACTACCATAAAGAAGCTCATCATTAACGCCTCCATGAGAATTTTATTATGGCCGAGGTCATAATGCTGCCGAAACCAGGAAAATGTGCAAACGACAAAAAGTCATACAGATCTATTTCGCTACTGCCGATAATATCTAAAGTATTCGAGAAACTGTTGCTTAAAAGGTTGCAACCAATCATTGAAGAAAAACGATTGATTCCCTATCACCAATTCGGATTTAGGAAAAAGCATTCAACAATCGACCAGGTCTATCGAATAACAAACGAAATCGAAAAAGCTCTGGAAGCGAAAAAGATATGTACTAGCGCTTTTCTCGACGTATCGCATGCCTTCGACAAGGTGTGGCACGAAAGCCTGAAGTACAAGTTAAGGCTTAGCTTACCAGAAAAACTCTATAGAACCTTAGAGTCTTACCTTGAAGACAGAATCTTTCGCGTAAGGTACTAAAATGAGTACTCGGAATTCAAAGACATAAATGCCGGTGTCCCGCAAGGAAGCGTTCTCGGCCCAATATTATTTTTGCTTTATACAAGAGACATACCCTACGATGAGGGAACAATATAAGCTACGTTCGCTGACGACACTGCTATTCTCGCTATTGATACGACAGTTGAATTATCAACAGGGAAACTTCAGCGCGCTTTAGACAAAATATGCGACTGGACGAAGAGCTGGCGAGTCGTCCTTAACTAGTCTCGTTAAGTTAGTCAACACATGTTAACTTTACTTATGAAAAGATAAACAACAAACCATTATTCATTAACTCCGTACAAATCCCGTACTCCAATGAAGCGAAATATCTAGGATTGACTCAAGACACGAAACTTGAATGGAAGCCGCACGTTAAAAAGAAACGCGACGAGCTCGAAATCAGGTTAAGAGAAATGAATTGGCTTATGGGAAGATTTTCGAAACTAAGCGTATATAACAAACTGCTTTTATATAAGCAAGTTCTAAAACCATCTTGGACGTACGGTATACAACTCTGGGGTTGTACTAAACCAAGCAATATATCTATTTTAGAAACTTTTCAAAATAAGACACTCAGAGCAATCGTTAATGCTCCATGGTACATAAGAAATAGCGATCTACACCCAGATCTAGAAATCGCAACCGTGACTGACGAAGTAACAAACTTTGCTCGCAAACTAAGTACTCGACTTCGCGGACATTGCAACAATGAAATTATCCGAACTTTGGATCAGAGAAATCTTACGCGCCGACTACAATGAATGAGACCGTTAGATCTAGCAGCATAAGATGAAACCCCAAAAATTGACGGTATTGTAGGTGCCTTCGTTGGAAGGCAGCCTGCCACACGCGATTACTACAGGAGCTTAAACCACTTGTTAAGGAAACTTAGTCGTAGTCTGACGAAAAATGGGAGGTTTTTTAGTTTTTAGTGAGTAAGAGTCTCACACTACTATGGCACGTGCGGCCGGTCCTCGTAGTGCCTATGAAGGTAAAAAAAAAATTAAAGTCGATAAGCAAGGTATCCGTCGATATACCTATAGGGGTTTTAATTTTCATGTCGATTTGCGGATACCCAAATATTGAAGCACATTGGACCGAATACGGACTTCGACACATCCATACCAGACTGCATGTCGAAAAATAAATTCGAGCAGATAAAAATTTTTTTATCGTTCAATGACGAATCACAACGAGTAAGGAAATGCCAGAAAGGATATGATCCTATATTTAGAATAAGGAAAGTTTCAACATATTTAATTGATCGCTTAGATTCAATTCCAAAAATGCTCGCTTATGTATAGACGAGCAAATGTGCTCCACTAAAATGGCTCATCATCTGCGCCAGTATTTGCCAGACATGGGCGTAAAGTTTTTTGTTTTATGCGACAGCAATGGGTATTCGTACCGATTCGAAATATACACTATAATATGCCTCCAATTTGGTTGAGGTAAATTATGTGGCCACCAAAAGTAACGATAGATACAGTAGCCGAAATAAGTATAAAGACAGTCATTCACACACAGTTGAAGTTGACGGAGAAATTTAACGCCGTATGCTAAGAAATTGTTCAGCAAAAATATAGGTAATTGAATTCTCTCTCATATAAAAAAATATCCTTTGTCTACAAGATCAGATTAGAAACAAAGTGGCTTGTCGCTGCCTATTTGAAAAGCAAAGGAAAAATTAACGAAATAAGTATATAATTAATAATAATATAAAGACAGTAATTATAATATAAAGACAGTGCGTTTATTTAAAAATATTCCAATTTTGTGCCAACATTTTTTAGTAAAAATGTGTGGAAATATTCAGACGGTATTTTAGAGGTAAATTATTCCACTTAGTGGCAACAAAAATTATTATAATTATTGTTTATTTAGGCATAAGCCGAAAGTTATGGTACTGCTCCAAGATCTGGGCAACCAAGCCTTTTGATCTCACGCAAAAAATATGCAATTTTCGTGAAGCGAGGCGAAATAAGCTAAATGCTAGTTAGATCAAGCGCAAATTGCATCTCCCAGTTACGGCCAGAAGAGTCCAACAAGTTTTGAACGGAAATCCGAACCTTCGTTTCACAAAAATTGTGAAAAAAACGCATTTACAGCAGTATCCCAAGGCGAGGCTAAGGTTTGTAAGGGACCACATGGCTTGGACAATAAGGGAGTGGGAATCCGTTTTTTTTAGTGATGAAAAAAAATTTAATCTGGATGGTCCCCATGGTTTTAGTTATTATTGGCGTAACTTAAGAGACGATAAGTCCGTTAAAATGAGTCGCCACTCTGAAGGCGTTAGGAGGTGTAAGGTTTTGGGGCGCTTTTGGTTTTTACGGGAAAATTCCTTTGACGTCGGTACTCAGAATGAAAGTCGAGCAATACAGGGAGATGCTGGAATATGCCTTGGATGAATTTGGGAACGTTCCGGCAGGTGAAAACTTTATTTTCCAGCAAGACAATGCTCACATTCACGATGCTAGAACAGTTTCTGAATGGTTTGGAGTCAGTGGGGCACGATGTTTACCATGGCCTTCGTGTAGTGCTGACCTTAACCCAATTGAAAATATGTGGGGGATCATGACCAGGAGGCTTTACTCAAACGGGAGGCAAAACAGTAATGCAGATGAGCTAAGAAGACAAGTTAATAAGATATGGGATGAGATAAAGGGGGAAGTTTTGCAGAATTTGTTGCAATGAACATGAAGGCGAGCATTTAGCTTTCGAGCGAAGTTTGTTACTTCTTCGCCCACGGTAGCTATTCCTAAATCTCTGTGAATATCGCTATTCCTAATATACCATGGAGCATTCACAATTGCTCTTAGTGTTTTGTTTTGGAAAGTCTGCAACATGGACATGTTGCTCGGCTTGGTACAACCCCAAAGTTGTATACCGTATGTCCAGGACGGCTTTAACACCTGCCTGTACAAGAGCAGTTTGTTATATGTGCTTAATTTCGAAAATCTTAAGATAAGCCAATACATTTCCCTGAGCCTAATCTCGAGCTCGTCACGCTTCTTCTTTACGTGTGGTTTCCACCTTAGTTTAGCGTCCAGTGTCATCCCTAGATCCTTCGCTTCATTTGCATAAGGTATTTGTACAGAATTTATGAACAGAGGCAAATTGTTAACCCTTCTGTAAGTGAAATTCACATGCGTAGACTTGTTCTCGTTAAGAGCGATTCGCCAAGTCTTCGTCCAGACACAAATTCTGTCCAATGCTCGTTGGAGGTTTCTCGTTGATGACTCGACTGATTCACCTGTTGCCAGGATGGCCGTATCGTCCGCAAACGTGGCCACATCTGTCTCGTCATCTAGAGGTATGTCTCTTGTGTAGAGCAGGAACAGGGTCGGACCGAGGACGCTTCCCTGGGGTACGCCAGCCCGAATTTGCTTGAAACTCGAGTATTCACTACTACACCTAACACGAAAGAGTCTGCTTTCAAGATAATTTTCCAATATTTTAAACATGTCTTCCGGCAAGTTTTGCCGTAGCTTATGTTTCAAGCCCTCGTGCCATACCTTGTCGAAGGCTTGCGATACGTCGAGGAAAGCACTTGAACATATTTTTTTCCCTTCTAAGGCTTTTTCAATTTCATGCGTTATTCTGTAGACTTGATCTATTGTGGAATGGTTAGGTCTGAAACCGAATTGATGATCCGGGATCAAGCGTCTTTCTGCAATTATTGGTTGTAATCGCTTCAGCAGAAGTTTCTCGAATACTTTCGATATTATCGGCAAAAGCGATATGGGCCTATAAGATTTTTTATCATTTGCGCATTTCCCCGGTTTAGGAACCATAATGACTTCAGCAACTTTCCATTGTCTTGGAACGTATAGAAGTCTAAGAGAAGCGTTTATCATATAAAGTAGCTTGACTTATGCCTTTTTTGGTAGCTCTTTTAATATTTCGCCAGTGATCAGGTCGTAACCCGGGGCCTTATTATTTTTAAGTTTGCTAATTGTCTGTCGGAGTTCAACTAACGAAACTTTTTTCATTCTAAAGCTACCAGGTTCCCCGTTGTTGTTTAGAACGTCAGCCAACGGTGGACCGTCGAAAGGCTTGAATGTTTCTTCTAAATGTTCAGCAAACAAATTCGCTTTCTCTTTTTCTTCTCTTGCCCATTCGCCGTTAGCTTTTTTTATTGGTGCCGAGTGGATTAAAGGTTTCTTGATATACTTAACTGCTTTTCACAGCGAGTAGTTTGAGCTCCTATCCGCCGACAAGCCTTCAAGGTATTCAGTGGTCTCACGATTTTTAAGATCTTGCAACATTCCTTTCAGTTTGTTAGAGAGGTGGTTCAATAGGGTTTTGTCTGGGGGGCCCTCGTGCCTTGCCATCTCCTACGCGCTCTTCTCTTTTCACGAATCAATTCTTCGATTTCGAGCGGATATGTTTTACGTACATGCCCGTCGGTGCTAACTGCGTTCTTTTGGGACGAATTGTTGTTCCAAGCTGCGCTCTGAATTGCTTCAATGAATTTGTCAACTGCGGTTTCTAACTCGAAAGGAGTTTTCAAGGGCACATTCAAGCCAACACCCTCCTTACAGTCCTTTCTGAAAGCGTCCCAGTTCATGTTTTTGCTAGCTAATCTAGGAGCTCTTTCTATTTTCGCCAGTCTTCCACCCATCTTCAAGATAACTCCTGAGTGGTCTGAGCAAAGATCATAACACTCTTCAATCCGCGTAAGGTATATGGGGTACCCTTTAGCGATGAAAAAATCGACAAGGTCAGGCTTTTTATTCCTATCGGTTGGCCAATATGTTGGCTTACCCGTGGAGAAATAGTCCACCCCACGCTTCATACTATTTTTGTACAGTAATCTGCCTTTTGTTGAATTGCATCGTGAGCCCCAAAAAGTATGCTTCGCGTTAAAGTCACCCCCAATGATAAAATTGGACCCAATGAAGTCATACATATGATCAAGATCGTCTTCCACCAGTCTATATCCTGGCGGGAAATAACAAGATGCAATGTTATAATCTAAGCAGTCAATTTTTACAGAAACTGAACTGATCTGCATAGAGTCTAGCTCAACTTCTGTGTTCTTGAAGTGCTTTATGCAGTTCTTAATTTAGAGGGAGGATCCTCCTCTCGAATTTTGCGAAGGGTGATGTGCGTGATAGTCATTGTAACCTTTAAGTTTGGGTGTAGACCCGTTTTTAAGGTGAGTTTCCGTAATCATGCAAATATCAATATTGTTTTTCCGTAGAAATACTTCTAGTTCGTCTATTTTATTCAGAAGGCCGTTTGCATTCCATGTTAGTATTTTAAATAACTGTTTCATATTCATGTTTTCTTGTAATTTTTTCGAGGCTTAAACTCGAGCTTGCTCAGTTTGTCAAATATAACTTTGTTGATTTTAGTCTGATCCTCAAGTTTCTCCAAGATTACAGTGAGGACCTGAGACACTGCATCTGTTGTGGGCGATCTTGCCTCGCTTTCGTTTGCCGCAACCTGTGCGTATGATTTCGGTGCGACCAGTGGTGGTTTCTCCGCTGCACTTGAACTGGCGCCGCTCTTTTGTGGAGCTTTTACGCCTTTTGTCGACGCCTCCTTTGCCAATCTTCCACTTTTGATCGGCTTTGGCGTCTTTGGAGTCTTTGGCTTAGGAGTTTCAGCAGGTTTTGGGCGTCCTAGGCTTTGATTCTGACCTCTAGTATTTTCCTTAAGAGGTTCTCGTCCCTTTTGCAGCTCTATGGCTACTTCGCATCCTCGATAGTTCGCGGGGTGGTTTCCGTGGCAATTGGCGCAAACTGCTGGAGCCTTTATGTCAACTTTGCACTCTGTTGACAGGTGTTTTCCGGCACATTTCACGCAACGTGGTTCTTTTTGGCAGTAGGCACTTGTGTGCCTGAATTCTTGGCATCGCTTACACTGTGGTATCAGTCTATTGCCCTTTCGCATGGGTTCGATTTTAACCCTGATGTTAAGTATCATTTTTATTTTATAAATATCGTTTATGCTCTCAGTTCTTTCAAAGGAGAGCATAAAAATTGGAAGGCCGCGTCTGATCACAGTGTCTCTTTCTCCTTCCGTGCGTTGCTTTTCCTTTTTAATGATATTGACGGCATCAATAATTTTAAGGCCTTTATTTTTTACGTCTTTTACAACGTCTTCTTTTGTGCATGATGGGTGGAGCCCCCTTAAAATGACTCGCAGTGGTTTCTCGTACTTATTTTGATAAGTATACCACTCGATTCTTTCTGCATTCAGTCTAAGAGACAGTGCGCGATAGGAATCGGCGTTGTCAACATTTACTTTCCACACGTTATTTCGGTGCGAGGTAAGCTAATAGTTTTCTGTTCTCACCGTGTTTGCAAGAAGGTTGCGCAATCTCCCAAAGTCTGCTATCCCGACGATGTTTATTGCGGGAGGTGGACGAATTTTCGCTTCTGGTTTAGCCTTGTTTGAGCCAGAGGGCTTATCTTCTTTTTGTATTACTTCGGGAGAGGAATTCGCCTTTCGCTTCTTGCTAGACCTTTTCCTTAAGACTGAATCGGTCGCAAGTGCAAGTTTTTCCTCGTCCGTGAAGTATTCGACTGCTGGTCGGTTCGGTGTTACACACTCTTTCGTTACCTCACAGTCTTTCGTTAAACGAGTATTTTTAATATCCTCGTTTTCTTTTCGCAGAGAGTCAACTTCCATTTTTAGATCTTGGAAGAGTCGCTCCATTTCAATAAGCTTAGCTCGGAGTTCATTATTCTCCTTTTCTAAGCTCTTAAATTTCACAGAGTCCTGGTTTACCGGTGGACTGCTTTTTCCGGATGTGTTCGATCTAGGTGGTGGTGATCGATTTAGTTTTGTCCTTTTCTCAAAAGGATTTATAAGCAATAAAAGGCTCTCCCCAGAATCCGTAGAGCCTGCCTCCGAAGAGGGTGGATTTTCCAGCATAGCTGGGCTGCCACCTGGGGTAATCAAATCTTTCATTTTGTTCATTGCCATTTTTTTTTAACTTGTCGTTTTTATGAGAAATAGGTAAGTCACTTCTATTTTCATTTTTAAATACAGCCGCCCCTTTGGAGACAGACGCCGACCAGTGAGCCGCACAATGTGTGACAGACGCTTCTGGATTTTAATTTAACCTTCAGATTCATCTATAAGTTAAAACCTTACTGCCAAAAGTTGCCCTAAATGGAGCAGCATCGACAGCATCCGTTGAAACATTAAAGAATATTTCTTCCGGTGGATTTTAGTCGGCTCTTACGACAGGCATACCTTACCTCAAGGCTATTCTAACCCCGACCTTGCAGAATTTAATAAATTCTATGCCTAATAGAATTTTTGAAGTTATTCAAAACCGCGGAGGGAGTACAACATATTGATTTTTGGGCGAAACACAAAAATTTTTAAGAGTGTCATCATTCAGAATCTTGTTCAAGAGACCTTATTCCAGTTTGACAGGTAAATCTCAAAATTTCATTGTTAAAGCGCTTATACCATTGACTGTCTTTATACTAATTTCGCGGGAAAATTGACTGTTTTTGCGGCTCATTAAAGATGAATCTATAAAAAGTAGCCGTTGTGATGAGGAATATTTTGGTTTTGTTATTTACTGAATAAAATAAGCTTAAAAAAAAATCTCTGTAATATTTGTTATTTTGCGGCAAAACTCATTCGATCATTGAAGTCGCTTGTGTGTGTATACTTATTTCGGCTACTGTATATACATACTTGCTAGCGGCATCATTTAAGTCAGTCAACTACAGTGTTTTCAAGAACATCTAAAAATCATAATATTTCAAAACTGGTTCGGTTTTTTCTTTATTTCAAAAGATGGACTACGTTCGGTATTTGTTTCAAATTTTTGCCATTTTTAAAATTTAAAATCCATTAAACAGAAACTTGGTTTTTTTTTCAATTACCGTTAGGCCTTTTTTCAATTTTACTACCAGCTGCGTTCCGTTGGCCACTTTTCTTAAATTCTGTGTACATGGTTATCTGAGAAAACGGTAAAATATCATGTTTTATTTTTCGTTTGTCTAAATAGAATTTAAAACATAAGGTTGGAAAGCTTGCGTTTTAAACGCTGCATACTTCAGCCAAATTTTAATTAGATCGTCATTGCCGTTAACAGACTAGCAGCCTGTAAAAATTCGTTTTCGAAATTTTTTTAACGTTTTCGAAAACGTGATCAGAGCTCCTAGATTAGCTAGCAAGAACTTGAACTGGGACGCCTTCAGAAAGGACTGTAAGGAGGGTGTTGGCTTAAATGTGCCATTGCAAACTCCTTTCGAGCTAGAAACCGTAGTTGACCAATTAACTGAAGCAATTCAGAGCGCTGCTTGGAACAACACTTCGTCCCAAAAGAACGCAGTTAGCACCGACGGGCATGTACGTGCAACATATCCGCTCGAATTCAAAGAATTGATTCGTGAAAAGAGAAGAGCGCGTAGAAGATGGCAAGGCCCGAGGGCTCCCCCAGACAAAACCCTCTTGAACCACCTCTCTAACAAACTGAAAGGAATGTTGCAAGATTTTAAAAATCGTGAGACCACTGAATACCTTGAAGGCTTGTCGTCGGATAGGAGCTCAAACTACTCGCTGTGGAAAGCAGTTTAGTCTATCAAGAAACCTATAATCCACTCGGCACCAATAAAAAAAGCTAACGGCGAATGGGCAAGAGAAGACAAAGAGAAAGCGAATTTGTTTGCTGAACATTTAGAAGAAACATTCAAGCCTTTCGACGGTCCGCCGTTGGCTGACGTTCAAAACAACAATGCGGAACCTGATAGCTTTAGAATGAAAAAAGTTTCGTTAGTTGAACTCCGACTGACAGTAAGCAAACTTAAAAATAATAAGGCCCCGGGTTACGCCCTGATCACTGGCGAAATATTGAAAGAACTACCAAAAAAAACAAAAAAGGCACTAGTCAAGCTACTTTATATGATAAACGCTTCTCTTAGACTTCTATACGTTCCAAGGCAATGGAAAGTTGCTGAAGTCGTTATGGTTCCAAGACCGGCCAAATGTGCAAATGACAAAAAATCTTATAGGCCCCTATCGCTTCTGCCGATAATATCGAAAGTATTCGAGAAACTTCTGCTGTAGAGGTTACAACCAATAATTGCAGAAAGACGCTTGATCCCGGATCATCAATTCGGTTTCAGACCTAACCATTCCAGAATAGATCAAGTCTACAGAATAACGCATGAAATTGAAAAAGCCTTAGAAGGGAAAAAAATATGTTCAAGTGCTTTCCTCGACGGATCGCAAGCCTTCGACAAGGTATGGCACGAAGGCTTGAAACATAAGCTACGGCAAAACTTGCCGGAAAACATGTCTCAAATATTGAAAAACTATCTTGAAGGAAGACTCTTTCGCGTTAGGTGTAGTAGTGAATACTCGAGTTTCAAAAAAATTCGTGCTGGCGTACCCCCGCGAAGCGTCCTCGGTCCGACCCTGTTCCTGCTCTTCACAAGAGACACACCTCTAAATGATGAGACAGTCGTGGCCACGTTTGCGGACGATACGGCCATCCTGGCAACAGGTGAATCAGTCGAGTCATCAACGAAAACCTCCAACGAGCATACGACAGAATTTGTGTCTGGACGAAGTCTTGGCGAATCGCTCTTAACGAGAACAAGTCTACGCATGTGAATTTCACTTACGTTGTCGTTTCCGTATACCATAGGGATCTCGACGGTTCGATACCTTAGCACCTGCATTCGAAGGTCTGTCAGACTCTTGTTGCAGCGTTTTGTTTGCGAAACTTGGATGATGGTCCTGGTGGCGTCGATTCCATCAACCAACTTCTGCCCCGCGAAGTTGGTTCTTAGGCGTTTGCCAGATGCTTCTACATTTTGCCTTCTGCTAGCGCAATGTGGACTAGACAAGCAAGCTGTCTCTACCTTCAGCCTCCAAGACAAGCAAGCTGTCTCAACCTCCACCCTCCACCTTCCCCGATAATAGCGTCCTGGAGTCGGAGCAACAATTCCCTTTTGAGCCCCGAAGTCTGGAGGTTTATTTTACCCAATTCAATTTTTCAACCCATTTTGAATTGTCTTCACACAGTTTTCACAACACAATCAGTTTATGTTTTACATCTGTTCTAAAAAATTCACTCGCGAATAAACAAATCACTGACACCGTTTTTATAACTTAGTTAATTATAGCTTTATCGCACAACCAGTTTCAATATATCCAGAATATTACACCATCAAATTTGTTTGAGTCACCGACGCTGTTTGCACACACGATATCTCTGGAAAATTCCACTGGAAAAATAAATCGTTTTAGTCACTGACGCTATTTACGCGCTTTTTCTCTAGAAATCTCTACTTAAAACTGTTTGACACACAAACACTGTTCCGGAAAATTCCACTGTAGAATTTACCCGCACAATTATGAGTTTTATCCCCAATTTCTGACACCAATGTAATGTTTTCGGCCTGGGGTTCGTCGAATAAAACTCTATTTCACTTTTATAATCACACAATGAAACACTTTATTTATCAAACAAACTTATTTAAACTCAGTTCACACTGTTATTCAACTTTACTATTTAGAATTCAACACTTTATTTCAACTTAATCGCTTTTTACTTTATTACCGATTTTCACAAGTCCACGTTTAAAATATAACTGTCCCGTACGAGTCTGTCACCCGTGTATTTATACAAAATTAAGCACCTTCTAGTACGTTCCATACCCCCTTTAGTAATTTTCCATTGGTACTCCTCCGCTGAAATCCAAGGAGGGGAAATCGAAATTCGAACTTAGAATATGACAGCTGCTGTCAGATGACTGGAATGACAGTTGGGTATGTTCGTTTAGTGAATCGAGCGGATGCGTTTGTAGAGTGAATCGATGGGTGCATTCAGGGACTCCTGCGTGTTGTTTTATTTCTTGTCGCCACATAACAATATATAACAAACTGCTCTTGTACAGGCAGGTGTTAAAGCCGTCCTGGACATACGGTATACAACTTTGGGGTTGTACCAAGCCGAGCAACACGTCCATGTTGCAGACTTTCCAAAACAAGACGCTAAGAGCAATTGTGAATGCTATCACTATGTATATTAGGAATAGTGATATTCACAGAGATTTAGCAATAGCTACCGTGAGCGAAGAAGTAACAAGCTTTGCTCGAAAGCTAAATGCTCGCCTATATGTTCATTGCAACAATGCGATGATCCGCACTCTCAACGAGACTCTTAACGATGTAAACAACGAGCGACGACTACAAAGAACAAGACCCTTCGATCTAGCGACGTAGGGTGAAGCCGCACGAATGAAGGGCCTAGTACGTGAATTCACTGGATAGCAACCTACCCAATGCGATTAACACTACGGAAGCGTAAACTACTAGTTAAGTTATCTTAGTTGTAGTCAAGAAGTATTATGAGAGAGCTAAGATTAACTACTATGGAGTGCGTTCTGGCAGTTTCATAGTGTCTCTCATAAATGGGTGGTTTTTTAGCACGTGGAAATCGGGCATAACCAATATCGTCTACTTCGGTATTATATTATACCGAACTAGCCGATATTGGCTACTACTACTATACAACTGCTATAGTGGGCGTATTGGTATCTTTGAAAGATTTTGGAGTTCTAGCCTCAGTCCACCCCTAGTATTCAAAAAAAAAAACACGTTTTCGAATCAAATTTTCGAAGGTCATTATTCGAAGTTTGAATTAACTTAGCTTATGAAATCTCAGAAGATGGACTATGCCTGTTATTTATTTTAAAGCTATTCTTTATACTGTTTGGGCGCTTGATTTCAAATCCAAATCCATCAATCCAAATCCAAATCAATCCAAATCCAAATCAAATTTCAAATCCATAAAACAACTACGTTGAATTTTTTGCTAGTTCCCGTTAGACTTTTTTCCAATAGCGCAACTACCTGTGTTAGCATAGGGTACTTTTTTAATTCTATGGCCAACGGTTTTTGCGAAAACGGTAAACAATTTCCCCTTTTTATTTCGTTTTGTACGTTTGTTACTTGAATTAAATCTGAACAAGATCACTTTTACCGTTAAGATACTAGAAGATTTAAGAAATAGTCTTTGAATGCTTTTCTATTTTCGAGTTAAATCTCAGAAGGTTTTGAAAATTAAATATTCGGTACAATTTTCCTTACAATTTTGAATAATTTCTGATACTTGTGATTGTTTTCATATAATTTGTTCAAACAAGACCGATAATAAGGGGGGACGTTTTTTCATGAATTTTAGCGTTTTTTTTTTTTTTGAAAATGCGTCTAAATGGGAGTATTAAAGCTCTTTCGAAAAAATTTTACTTGAGCACTTGATTAATTTTGAGTTGCTTTATACGTGTGCTCAATACTTTCCTGGTGCACTATGTGGTTGAAAAGCTATGGCCTCAAATACTTTGAAAACGTCACATATTTTCAACTCTTGATTACCTACTCAAAAGCTTTTCAATATTTTGAAAAAATTTAATTTTTCAATTAAGTTTAGTATCCACTTAACTTTTGCTTTTCATGTTCTTGCTTACTTATTTTCTTAAAAAAAAGTATTTAAAACATTTAATCCATTTTCCCGTGAAATTTTTGAAATTTTTTTTTTTTTAAAATAAATATTTTGAAAAAATTTATTTTTTATTAAAGTTTAGTATCCACTTAACTTTCGCTTTTCATGTTATTGCTTATTTTGTTATTGCTTATTATTATTGCGGACGGACAAGAAACAAGAGGTGTTACAGAAAATTTTAGGAAAACTCAAAGTAACGTTCAGTGAGAAATCTACTTGTTCTATTTTGTTATTTTATTATGATATATTTATTATAAAATTATATTTTATTAAATTTTTTGTTGATATATATGATGGTTTCCTCCCTATGGAAAAAAATATTATGTAGTGTACTGCATATTTTTTTTAAGTTGTTACCCAATTTTTTTGTGCTCATAGCATTTTGCATATCCCAGCTCATGTGATCTTTTACGAAACACAAGCCTCTCTTCTTCCCCGCGTCAATAACAAGCCGGGCACAATGTGTGTCTGTGTCTGTCGCTGTGTCTCGCCTCATTTTTCACTTAAAATCAGAGACACAGCGAGCAGGGTTGTTGAAGTATAAATGTCGGCGTATTATACACACTTTTTTACGTGTATAAAAGTGTGTATTATACTTCTGAAAAATTTAGCTGGTGTATAAAAAGGTATAAAAGTGTATAAAAGTATTGAAAAGGTATAAAACTGTAAGAAAATTTTAAAGTTGAATAAAAAAAACATAAATTTGCTTTTTAATATAGCTCTGATTTATTTGAGTCTTTTATTTTAAGAGAATAATAAATGTTAAGCAACATTTTTGAATTGTTGAATTCCAAACGGTTTCTTAAATCGCTGTGTATCATTGACCAATTGGAAAACACCCTTTCCAACTGTGCCGAAGAAGCTGGTATGCTTATAAGTTTTTGGGCATATTCGGCAAGCTCCGTATGATACCTTTTAGCGAAATGCCAATATGTGGCTACTTTGTAGTCGCCGTCCTCAAGCTTTTGACATAGCAAAGAAAATATTTCCGTTTTGATATCATAAGCAAAAATCGAATCCATTGCTTTTGCAGAAAGTATGGAAATGAGGTTTTCATTGACTTTCAACCTTTCTTCGGAGGACAAAAGTTGCCCAAAAAAAGTTAGCAAAAAAGTGAAGTTTTTCCAGAAAAATTACGGTATTTTACGGTTAGGCTAGCCAGGCGCAGGCAGGCGCATGCTGTCGCTGTGTTTTTTGGTCTGTTTCTCTTGCTGAAAAAGGGAATATGCGCCAATACATATAAACTTTTATACACTTTTATACAGTTTAATACATTTTTATACCGTTTTATACCGTTTTATACACTTTTTTACACTTTTTTACACTTTTATACGCCTTTATACATTCTATACACTTTTTTACGGTAAAATGTAAAAAACTCCAGAAATCTGACATTTACGCAACCCTGACAGCGAGATACGCATTGTGTCGCTATATACGTGTTCCCGTAAGCTGAACTGCGAGACACAGCCACAGACACAGATACTCATTGTGTCCCAGCTATAAGTGGTGGTTTTTTCTTACGTTTCAGGTGCTTTAAGTATTTGGCAGTGTGGATAAGCCGGCCTTTAAATTAGCCTTCTCCTTCATCTTAGTTCATAAGCTTCTTAAAGCTGAATTTAACGCTTTTCTAATGTTAATTCGCGCTTCGCGAAGATTCAAGGCAGAATGTTAATTCAAGGCAGAATGTTAAACAATATAAATTTTTTTATATTGTTTCGCGTAAGGCGAGGCACTTTTTTTAATAACTGTTCAGTTCGCTTTATTTTTCAAGCCATAGCACGGCATGAAAGCCCTTCAGAGGAATAAACATCTGTTAATTGTCCTTCCTTCTCTGCTGACCGTTTTTTCTGGCCAATTTTTATTAACGCCCAATCTTGGTAAATCACTTTATGAAATGTACCAGCAGTTGAACCAAAATAAAAAATGCACAGCTTCTAATTTAATGACACGATTTTTTCCGCATTATTCCTTACTTATTCTAAGATTTGTCTTCTAAGTTCCGTTAGCTAAATCTGTTGTATATGCAATTTTTGTATTTTGTTGTCAACAAAATAGTCTATGATTAACCGTAGTCCTTTTTTTTCTAATCCATCACGGGAGAAATAATGAGTTAACTTTTCAAAAATGACTGCTTCTAATCTAGTGACGAGCAGTTTATGATCGAGACCAACAGGTAAATCGATTAAGCTATGCCCGTTCGTCTGTCCGTATGTGTGAAGTTTTTAGGTCTTTAAAATTGAGCTGGGATGCTCAAAATGTGGAGTGTATTTTGGTTCTTATTTTGTACAGTCAAATTGTGAAAAGGGGTTAAATCCGCCAACGGCCGCGCCCATTTCTGGCTTCAATGTAAGACAACCTCTATTTCAAATTTTCTTTCAAAATGCCTTTTGGTCGGGTTAGACAAGACGTAGGAACCCAAATTTTGGAATAGAGCAGTAATAGCCTAAAACCTCTAAGAAGGTGAAAATTTAACTGGCCACAATATCGACCATGCCCACTTTTAACATGTTTGATCTTTAAAAATCCGATTACTCGGAAAGTTCACTCCAAATCGAAAAAAAAGTTTGTAAAGATACTATACTAACTTTGTTACATACAAAGTTTTGACTTTCGCCCACTTTTAGGGGGCGTTTTTAGGAAAAAACCTTTTTTTCTGAATTAATTTTCGGCTTTAAGCTAGTGTTGAAACGAATATTAGGCTACTATTCGGTATTCGGAATAGCAAAATATAGGCCGAATACCGGATATTGAGTTACTATTCGGCCGAATACCGTGCCACGGCCCTGGCCGAATATACTATTCGCTTTAAAACTAATTTTAACGCATTTTGCCATGATTCTGGCGAAATTTAATTTTTTGGTTCAAATTCAGTTATTATGTTAAATTGACCCCTAAAGATTGGCGCGGCCAAAAATTTTGTATGAATAAAATCTAGAATAGTGTACACCTTATGTGCTTAAATGCGAAAATTTAAGGTTTTTCTTAAATTATGCCTCTAATTATGGGCGTGGCCCAAGACTTTATAGAAATTTAATGTGGAACCAAGTATTTTCTACATACTTAATATATGAAGTACAAATTTTTCGATTTTGAAGAAAAATATTGCATAAATTGCATTTTTGAAGAATCGCTCTTTCAAGTGTGCCGACTCTATTTTTATTTATTTTTTTGTCATATAATCATTAGGAGATGGTGAATGTCAAATTTTAGCATTTCGCGACGTCTTTAGTTTTGGAAGCACTGGAGATAGTTGAATATTTAGACCGATTTTGGGCGTGTCTGTGGGCCGATTTGACGGACTTTACACTTGTTTTGCGTCGGATGACTGAGAGTTAACACTCAAGATTTCAGCATTCTGTCTCAAAATTTAAGGATTTAAAATTGGTGGCATAGGATGGACGGACAGACGGACATCGCTCATTCGACTCAGAATTCAGTCTATACCATATACCCTAAAGTTATTGGATATCGATCGTTATTTCCCTACGTACCATTTTCACATGTACAAACTTAATATACCTACTCCATTCCTGTGGAATAGGGTGTAAGAAAAATTTTACGATTACCCATACGAACACTTTTGTGCAACGAATTGTTTTTTTTTAATTAAACACGTTATCATTTTTCAAGTAAACTCTACATCCGTTATTGTTCGTATAAATGTGTAGACAATTCCCGCAAAAGTTTTTAATACGCTACGTGAAACTTTAATGTGATTACCAGTGAAAGCAACAGCGCCGCTCAACCAAAAATTATTCTATTTAACCGAGGTGCCCCGTTCGCGCCAATCCCGTCAAACACGTTCTGTCAATTTCGCCGTGATTACACATTTGTTTCATCCTTATGGCAGCAGGCTGGTGTCTTGCCTGTAAAAGGTCTAATTCGCTCTGCGTTATGTGCTATAAAAATTTGTCTGTGGCTTTAACTGACACAATTTACTTTACTCGCGTGCTTTGCCTGGTCGGGAATCCAACATCCGTCCTGTGGCAGTAAATTCACCCTCTGTCACATGGATCTATCCTCCTTTATTCCATTCAATTTTCTTTTCTCCCACACTGTTCCCATTTTCCAGAACTTTTTTAGCGTTTCATCCCTTGCCCTACCACAGATTTATTTCCATAAATTTTTTTTTGTCAACGTGTTAAATGAAAAACTCTGCAGAACGGATGAGATAAAAAGAAGAGCGGGGTCAGGAAAGAGATGCAAAAAGAAATATTGAAAAAGGATACAAACACACATGCTTTAAGTTATTCTCATGCAGAGGAATAGAAATCCACAAAAGAAATCCACACAGCCTTAGTAAAAAGGCAAATTATACTTAAGAAGTTCCTTTTAATCATTATAGGTCGCAACACACGACAACACCTCACTTTTTAGTAAAAAGGCAAATTATACTTAAGATCTTCCTTTTAATCATTATAGGTCGCAACACACAACAACTATAACAAAACTGTTTTAGATACATTTTTAAAAGTAAGGATTAAGAAAGACTTAGTATTTGAATATTATTTTTCGCTTGGGCTGTTGAAGCCAAACTTCATTGACACCACCTTTAACCCAGCGAAAGTGGAGTTAAGCCAAAGGCGTTTTTATTTATAAATATTTTTGTATAGCATCTAATGCTGACTCTGATTTCAGAGAGCGCTTTGCACAGCATGTTTCGGAGAAGTTTGAACAAATTCCAACTGACCTTTTGAATGTAGATAAGGAATGGCAGCTGTTTTTATCGGCAGTCATTGCCTCTGCAGAAATGTTTGTGGAGTGAAGCGGCTTGGGGTAGCGGCTGGTGGTGAGAAAAGAACTTACTTACTTACTTAAGGTGGCGCTACAGTCCGGGGTGGACCTGGGCCTCAGCCAACAAGCTTCGACAGCCAGCTCTGTCTCTAGCTAGCCGTCTCCAGTTTCGCACGCGAAGTTGGCTGAGGTCCCCTTCCACTTGCGTGCGCCACCTGAGTCTCGGTGCCCCTCTACCGCGCCGTCCCTGCGGTGTGGATTCGAAGATTTTCCGGGCCGGGACGTTGGTGTCCATCCGCTCTAGATGACCCAGCCATCGTAGACGTTGTGTTTTGACTCTTTTGGCTAGGTCGGTATCGCTGTACAGCCCGTACAGTTCGATGTTATATCTCCTCCTCCACTCTCCGTCTATGCAGACGGGACCGTAAATCGTCCGAAGAATTTTCCTCTCGAGGCAGCCTAAAGTGTTTTCATCCGAAAACACGAGAAAAGAACTGCTTGGTTTAAAACGCCTGGAGTTCAAGAAGCCATCAGAGAGAAGAAGAGAGCCTACATTGCGTGGATCCAATGTGGAAATTCAACTTCTCGAGCCCGGTACAATGAGGCGCGAAGGACTTCCATTCTGGCAGTCAGAACAGCCAAGGGATAGTCATGGAAAAAGTTTGGGGAGAAGTTGGAGTGCGATTACAGATCGATACGATGGAGTACTATACAAGATATTTTGGCAGACCATTCGCCGGCTCAGAGGAAGGAAGCTGAATATCATTCAAGAGGTTAAATCTAAGGACGGTATACTTCTTTCAAATGAGAGCGATGTCTTGCGTAGATGAAGAGAGCACTTTTTGGAGTTGCTCAACCCCCAACAGGGTACTGAAGATGGCATTCCCACTGCTGACGAGATAAGGGCGGCGAATAGTCCCACAGTAGACGAAGTTACTAAAGCGATTAAATCGCTAAAAGGTCTGCAGGATTGAGTTGGTGAAATCCGGCCAGAAATACTCAAGGCAATGGGCGAAGAGGGTGTAAAATGGCTAACACGTGTCATTAAGGTGGCCTGGGATAGCGGGAAGGCACCTAGCGATTGGTAAACGGGAGTTATAGTACCCATATTCAAAAAAGGGATTAGGAGAGATTGCGCCAACTACAGGGGCATATCTGTCTTGAGTCTTCTAGGAAAAGTATTCGCGAAGGTGTTGGAAACGCGTTCCAGAGCTGTAATCGAGCCTTTGTTAGGGGAAGAGGCACAACCGACCAGCTTTTTACTCTGAAGGTTATTCTTGAGAAGGCCTGGGAATATTCCAAACCGGTCTATGCGTGTTTTGTAGATCTGGATAAGGCGTATGACCGAGTCCCTGGGGATACACTGTGGAGAGTTTTGCAGGACTATGCGCTGAGTGGGCCTCTTCTGAGAGCCATCCAGTCTTTGTATGGAAACTGCAAAAGCTGTGTAAGGATAAATGGCGTCAAATCCCGTCCCGGACTGTGGTCCTCAAGATCTTATAGACACGCCTCTGTGGAAACTCAGTGGGCTGCCTCCACAAACACCCCAGTCACAGATTACCTACCTATGACATTCGCCTTCAACAGGAGATTCGCTACCAGAATACCTGAAAGAGGTGAATGGGAAGATAAGACCATTACAGGAGATGACGAGATCGCCGTATATACCGACGGCTCTAAGATGGACGTCGGAACCGGTGCGGGCATTTTCTGTGGAGATTCGGGTCTAGGTAAATCTTTTCGAATTAATGACGACTGCAGCATTTTTCAGGCGGAGTTGGCAGCCATAATCGAAGCTGCCTCCGAGCTGAAGAAATACGGCCCCGCAAACAAGACCATCACCATATACTCTGATAGCCAAGCGGCAATTAAAGCCTTGGAATCAGACATGGTAAAGTCAAGGGCTGTGAAACTATGCAGGGAAATTCGGGACAAGTTATCATTTGACAACACTGTAACTGTGTGTTGGGTGCCAGGTCACACCGATATATCGGGAATCGAAGAAGCGGACAAGCTTGCGAGATTTGGGTCTGGAATGAATGCATCTCTAGTCCTCAAATCCATAAGAGTCCCGCTGAGTTCGATAGCACGTAGGATAGAAACTGAATCCTTGAGTAGAACCAATCTATGTTGGACAGAACTTGATACGTGCAGACACACAAAGGAGCTATGGCCAGCGGTAAGCAAAAAGAGATCACTATTTTTGATCGGACTAGCTCGCAGGAACATCCGAGTTCTCACGGGAATCCTCACGGGGCACTGCGCTGTGGGTCTACACGCTGAGCGGCTAGGCATACCGCATAATGATTACTGCAGAAGCTGCAGGGACGTTGAAGAAATTGAATCTGTTCGTCACCTAATCTGCGAATGCCCAGCCCTAAACAGCTTCAGGCGTAGTAGCAGCTACTTCTTCATCGAGCTCGAAGATCTAAATAATGTAGATCTAAAGGACCTCCTAAGATTTGTATACAAATCCGGATGGGTCCAAGAGGGCGGAACTCTGAGCTTCTAACAGTGGTCTATTTCTGTTTTCATTCCAGGTATTAAGAAGGTTGCCAATGGACACAATGGACCCAACTGCTGGTCTAAGTGAAGCCGTGACTATTGTCAAAAGGGCATCCATCAACCTAACCTAACCTAATCCCGTCCTTTTGATGTGCGCGTTGGACTTCGCCAGGGCTGTGTTCTGTCGCCGCTCCTTTTCATAGCATATATGGACTTTATGGTGAAGCGCAGTCTTGGTGAGCAATGTTTCGGATTGGCTGGCATCAGGATGAGCCATCTGCTTTTCGCAGATGATTTGGCCATCCTTGCATCATCCAAAGAGGAACTTCAACGAGCACTCGATAGGTTTGCAGCCGTCTGTGGTGATGCTGGGATGAAAGTAAACGTGAACAAATCGGAAGTGATGGTTATTTCCCGAACTCCGTGAGAAACGTTAAATGGCTAGATTCGTGGGAATCTTAATGTTGACCAGCTATTTCTCCAAGTGGAGCGATCGATTCTTTGATGTTTTGGACACGTTGTTCGCATGCCCCCTGACAGACTTCCTAGACAGGTCGTGCTAGCCGAGATGGGAGTGCGTCGCCCCCCTGGTAGGCCAAGAAGCAGGTGGTAAATAACCTCTCTGAGTCCCGCCTTGGGATTGCGCTGGAGTCTCTTGAGTTGGTGGTGGAGGATCGAGAAAGATGGAAGGACCATTTAGCCACATTTAAAGGATAAGCGGCATTCGAAAATGATGATGATGATCTAATAAAGGATAGGGAAGGGAGTATATTAAGTTTGTAATACGGTGAAATAGCAATGGTTAACCCGCAAGACCTCAAAGGAATATAACCGAGTCCCTATTATAAAGTCAGAATTGCAATAAATTCATACTTAGTTCCCTGAATGCAAAATTTTTTGCCACACCCACATTGGCGGCAATATCCAACAGATAGCACCCCTGATGGATATAAGATGTGGTAAACAGTTGCGAATAAAGGCACCAAATAAAAAGGGCCTGGACTAAAAATTAAAATCAATTAAATGTAATTTCGTTAGCATCATGACAAAATGCCTTACAGTACATTTACACCAACCCTAATTTCAGCATTTTAGCTAAACTCAACATTTACACCGACCCTAATTTCAGCATTTTAGCTAAACTCAACATTTCACCCTAAATGTTCAGTATTTCGCCACATATTTTCAGGATTTATAAATGTTGTACATATTTCAGTTAAATGCCGAATTTCGACTGGGCATTTAGAAGTTTGTCGAATGGAATAAACCTCTCAAACTTCCGATTCTCTTATTTTTAAGAGAATTCAGGGCGGTTGACAGAAAATACTCAAGCAAAACGCTTGTAATTTGACATAAGTCGATAAAAGTGCTCTGGGACGCATTTTAAAACAATGGAGCTGTTGTATGGAACACTTCATACTCTGAAATTCAGAATTAAGTCGGTGTAAATGTAGTATTAAGACATTAAGGCCAAAAATTATTTCCGTAAAATACGGTTTTTTTTCTAAAAACGCCCCCTAAAAGCAAGCGAAGCTCAAAGCTTTGTATGAAGCAATCTTAGCAAACAGCAATATCTAGAATTTTTGTCATAGTTTTTTTCGATTTGAAGTGAACTTTCCGAGAAAACGGGTTTTCAAAGATTTGCCTTCTTAGAGGTTTTGGGCCATTATTATTCTATAAGACCTAAAAACTTCACACATACGGACAGACGGACGGACGGTTGGACGAACGGACATAGCTTAATTGACTCACCTATCGGTCTCGATCATATCTCTAAAAAGTGTAAGGGGTTCACGGTGATTATTTCACTGTGTTACTAGCTATGCATTAAAAAAATTATGTTTTGCAATATTTGTCGAGTTACCGTCGGCCAAAAACATTGTATAACTAGCATATTGCTTGACCAATTTTGCGTACTTATTGAGTTTGAATACGGCCAGGCCAAAATAGTGGTGGCGGCCACTCTTTCCATGGTACATCCGAAACGCTTAGGTTATTGCTCGTGAGTCGGGACAAAATTTATAATAGTAGTATAAGCAATAGTTGAATTTCGGAACTATTTTGTCAAGTACAAGGATTCTACGGATTTTATAATACAAGAAGCTATTAACTTCCCTTAAACTTTCTGCACACGTGCGTCGTGCGAAAAAAGTATTTGAAGTTTCTTCTTTGACTGCGTCAAATCTAATTTACCAAATATTAGCTAAAAAATAGAGGCAGGAACCGGCTTTAAAGGTTTTTTTCTCAAGGTAACTTGGAAAAGCGCAGTGCAATTTTTCACCACTTCTGAACAATTCGTTGTGATGTTCTTCTTTATCTTTAAGGTGCGAGGTTATGATCTGAAATAATGGATCATAGCCTTTCCACTCCACTACATTTCTAATGGTCCGCTTGTGGGGTACGCCGATGTGACCTCAGAATATACCGGCAGGCCACCCGGTTTTGGATCTCTTCGGCACTGAGGCCAAATAAATGCTGTTGCCGTTGCATTTGTTTGATCCATGAATGTTAAGGCCTTTCTCTCTTAAACGATTGCGCTGGATTTGCATTGCCTTCTTGACAGGGTTCGTAGGATCACTCCTCTGAACATGGCAATACCATCTGAGCCGGTTGTGCTCTAATTTTCTGCAGATAGGTTCTCTTACATGGAGGCTGTAATGTAATGAGAGGAACTGTGGTGATCACTTTGAGTATGCTTTATTGAATGAATGTTCTTAAAGCTACATGACTTACATTCTTACTCAGTATATAGACATATGTAGGTGAGCGTTGCCACTGGTGTTAATCTTCCAATCCCTTACAGTACTAAGAGACACGCAGGTCTTAACCTCTTACACCTCCCACCTAAGTCTCTTAAGCCTAAAGCTTAGGTATACTTTTTTTTTAAATCATCTTATTTATAAATTCATTGCATTCTATAATTCATAACATTTGTTTGATAAGGACATAAAATAATCTAATAAAAATAACTACTCATTATTTCACTTTAAACACAATCTTATTTCTTATCATTAGTCGACTGAATTCGTGATCTAGGCCTTAATTGGTGGGGTGAACGAACAAAAAATTTTAATTCTTTTTTATGTTTGTTGTCGCTGGCATGATAAGGTCAGGCAAAATAGGCAAAGTGTCGCAAGCATTTTCAAATGTTTGGTGCTTCTACGAAATATTTCTCCTGTGTTAAGCCTCACTAAAAATGATCTAGGAGTTTCTAACTTTTCAACTATTTTCCCTTCAATCCAATGACCTCCCTGCCGTACAAGCACTCTCTCACCCTCTTTTAACTCTTTTTCTGGTTTCAACTGCCTATCGTAATACTGTTTGTTTCTTCATTTAGTTCTTCTATCATCTCTGATATCTTTTCAACAACTCTTGGCTTAATCAACTTATCCTAGAGTTTTGGTCACCCTAGAAGGCAAAATCTGTGAAGGAGAAGCGTTCATACCTTTCACTGGAGTATTTCTGTACTCTAGGAGCGCTAAGTTTGTATCTGTGCCACAATCAAAACACTTCTGCACTCCCTTCTCGGCAAACGTTCTACTTTGTGGGTAATTTGGAGAACAAAAAACTAACTTGAACTCATTTTCATTGCAAAACTTCGAGAATTCAAAACTATTGTTATGTGGCGACAAGAAATAAAGCAACACGCAGGAGTCGCTGAATGCACCCATCGATTCACTCTACAAACGCACCCGCTCGATTCACTAAACGTACATACCCAACTGTCATTCCAGTCATCTGACAGCAGTTGTCATATTCAAAGTTCGAATTTCGATTTCCCCTCCTTGGAATTCAGCGGAGGAGTACCAATGGAAAATTACCAAAGGGTATTTAATTTTGTATAAAATGCTTAATTTTGTATAAATACACGGATGGCAGGCTCGTACGGGACAGTTATATTTTAAACGTTGACTTGTGAAAATCGGTTATGAAGTGAAAAGTGATTGAATTGAAATAAAGTGTTGAATTCTAAGTAGTAAAGTTGAATAACAGTGTGATTTGAATTTAAATAAGTTTTGTTTGATAAATAAAGTGTTTCATTGTGAAATCATAAAAGTGAAATTGAGTTTTATTCGACGAAACCCAGGCCGAAAAGATTCCACTATTGAAAGGTACATTGTCTGAGACAAAATCTTTTGGGATACCAAAGGAAGCAAATATTGGTTTGAGTACCGATGTAACCTCTGAAGCCGACTTGCTTTTTAAGCGACAAACCTCAATCCATTTAGAGTAAGAATCAACCACTATTAAGTAATACCTACTCATACGTTGCTATGTCAGCGAATACTCTCTCAAATGGATAGTTAGGAGTTGCATGATGCAGTAGAGGCTCTTTTTGCGAAGCACTCGCATATTTTTGGCAAGTTTTGCATTTAACAACAAAATTGTCTATATCATTGTTGATACAAGCCCAGTAGAATATCTTACGAGCCCTATTCTTCATTTTTTCATTCCCTGAATGTGAAACATGTAACCATTTCAGAACTTCATTTTGCAAAATCTTAGGCACTATTATTCTGTCACCTAAAAGTACTAAGTTGTTTTCACAAGCAATATTTTTTTTTAGTTTGTTAAGATATTTTACAAGGCGAAAATGTGTCTTTACTTTCGGCCAACCCTCCTTATAGAATCTAAGTATTTGCCTTAAATCAGAATCTTCCAAGGTTGCTTTTTTAAAGTTGCTTCGTTTTTCTGGGGACATATTGATCTCATGCACACATCCTTCTAGTTTTATTCCATATTCCCAGCTAAATTTATCATCTGCATATCGTGACATTACATCCGCTAGATGCAAGTATGTACCCAGTACATAAACAAGCTTTAAATTATAGATCTCTTATTTTGGTCGCATGCGCTGCAGTCTCATAGATGGGATATTGTATGTGCTTTTCGCAAACAATGGCACAAGACTTTGTTTGCGCCTACCATCAACTACCATCTCTCGGCCATAAATATAAAAATGAACCTTTTAGCATGAGAACAAAATAGCTAGCAGTTCTTTCTCTACTTGACCATAATTCTTTCCCGTATCATTAAGCCCTCGAAATGAACAAGCAACCGGCTTCTTGTATTGTAAAAGACATACCCCCAGAGCATACGAGCTAGCATCTATTTGAATAAAAATATTCTTGTGTGGGTCAAAGTTTTGTAGAGACGTAGCGTTTAAATTTATCCATACAATTTGAATGTTTTAAAAGCCAATTGCACTACATTGCACTTTGTTCAATGTCCATTCTGCTGGTTCTTCTACTTTTTTTTATTGTATGCCCATATCCTCAAGACGATTCAACTCTTTCCTTAAACGTGGAATTAAATTTTGCGCTGTTCTACGAGCCGGCTTCGCTATGGACCGCTATAGACCGGGAATTTTCCCAACACCACTGAAAACGCTTTCATACCTCTTAATTATTTTACACGTGGTGTTCTTTTTCCCTAAATCCTCTTCATTTTTCCGTTTTACAAAATTCAGCTCCTCACAAGCTATTCTTCCTAACAGGGAAATTACGTCCTGTCACTCTTTTACTACTATAAAAGGGTAACATTTTTTAATGCCATTCGCTTCATACAACATTTCAATTTCTCCCAACACCTTGATATCAAATCCACCAAACGCTTTTAATCTCACATTTGCTTGCCTAACTCACTCTGCTTATTTATCTGCCGAACCACGTTTATTGGCATAACATTTTCGTCCGCGCCTGTGTCTATCCTAAAACGTATGTTCTGATCCGCTATTTTTATGTTACCATACCACACTTTACTAGCTTCCCCGCCAACAGCAGCAATTACATCAGAGGAATAAACACCATGATCGCCCGATGCATAACTGCCCACTTCCCTAATCTCACTATTTTTTTTGGGTTCGCGGTTCTTACACGCAGCACTAAAGTGATTTAAATTCTTACAAACATAACAGATCTTATTATAAGCTGGACATTATGCATAGAATGACGAGTCAGGCACTTATTACAATTAATTAAATTAATATTAGTATTACTCTTAGAATATATAGTATTTTTAAATTTAACTGTGTTATTATCAGCTTTAGCGTGCGTTTTAATTTTACCTCTTTTTTTTACAAAGTGTATGGATCTACTCATATCACCTGATGATGGTCCCTCTTGTATAGCTTTCGTTTGTTCTTTGTTCACTTCAAATAGCTTATAATATCATACGATCTCTCAAAATTGACTCCTCTGCCACCCCACAGTCGCACGACCGAACTAGGTGTCGTAAATCCTTCAGAAAAAGTTTGAATGACTCGCCTTGCCTCTGCAATCTTGAGTTGAGAATGTAGCGTTCAAATACAATATTTTTCTTCGGTATACAGTAGTCATCAAATTTTTTTAGAATTGACCCCAGCGATTTTTCTTCAGCCGCAAAAAGATACTCATTACATTATAAATCTCCACACCAGACTCTCTTACCAGCAGCTTTAAAATTGCCACTTGGGACTCAGCACTAGACTGGGCAATCCCTGTTGCAATATTGTAGATTTGAAAGTTTTGTTAAAACTCCTTCCAGTTGTCCGCTAAGTTTCCCTCAACTTGTAACGGGCTTGGAGTGGGCAGATTTGCAGGCATTGGTGTTGGTGTTATAATTGATTCAGTTTTACTATTTTAATTTTAATTTTAATAATAGTTTAACCACCTGATTTTTTGTTTTACTTCGTCTTTTACTATCTAGATTATTCTTTCTGTTTTTTTTTTTTAGTTTGTCCGCAGCGCTATGTAATATACTGAGAAGAACTGTGGTGATCACTTTGAGCGTGCTTTATTGAATGAATGTTCTTAGAGCTAGCTTAACCTATAATACATGACTTACACTCTAACTTAGTATAAAGACATATGTAAGTGAGAGTTGCCGTTGGTGTTAATCTGCCAATCCCTAACAATTCTAAGAGACACGCAGGTCTTAACCTCTTACAGAGGCTTCCTCGGATCTTCGTGCTTCTTATTCTATCTTGCTTTTTACTCCTGCTGGCATGCGAACCATCTGCCCCTCAGCTGCTGTTTGTTATCATATTACTTAAACGCTGTCAAACATTGTGGACCGGTCGCACAACTGCGGTGTAGAGCCCTCCTTTCAGCTGTGCATTTGTGGGTATTTTTCGGTCGCAGAAGATGGCGGTGCTTTCTCGCCTCTTCAACACCCTTCGTCATCACAGTTTTGCATTGCTATTGATCATAGATTGCAGGTACTTAAACTTTTTACACTTGAGAAGCACGTTTCCATTCAATTAAAAGTCTGGAATTGGCTTGGGTGGGTCAGTGAATGGGGCAGCACAGGCATTCATATATCAAGTGCTCGCTGCAGGGATATATGATCTTCACTTAAGAGGGCCCCATCGTCAGCGAAGTATAACTGATGTACTTTCGGCTCAGTCAGTTTTCCTTCAAGAATACAATCAATGAAAAGGACTACAATGAAAACCAAAGAACTAAGAACGCTTCCGTAAGGACATCTTGCTTTTGCTCCATCAAATATGTCCATGATCATCCGCACGTAGACTTCCGGAACTCCTTGTTTTCTTAGCGCCACCCATATCAGATCTCGTGGTAGTCTATCAAAAGATTTTTCAAAATCAACTAGCACCATATGCAGATCTTTAAGGGCATCACGATATTTTTGCATTGTGATCCTTATACTTTCGATTGCATTAGTGGTTGGTTTGGCCGCTACGAAGCCGCGCTGGTTTCACAAGTCCCTCACAGTACTGCCGCCACCTGTGAAGAATTTTGTCGTCATCCACAGGAAGCTGTCTCTGATCATTGTTGATGACTTTTGGCGAACGAATCTTCTGGGCGTTTCTCCTCCTCTGAGTGGGAATTTTGTAAATGTTACCCCTCTTAATCAAGTTGCTTTGTTGAAGATCCTCTTTGGTCTACAGGCCCTCCATTCTCTTTGCTTGAACCTGTGTGCACTTCTCCTTAGCGAGACTGATGAGGTGCCTATATTCCAATTCCAGGCAAAGCATTTTATTTCTGTGTTAGAGTAGCACTTCTTCAATGCGTTGAATGCCGCTTTCTTTTCACTTATAACTATTTTCACCTCATCTGACCACCATCATGTTTCTTTGACCTATTTGCAATCGCCTCTTGAAGTCCCTAGGGGTGATTTGTCCTTCTCTAAGCTCGTACGCTGTAGGTCATCTCACATATCTGGTGCTCTGCACTCTACATCATCGTTTTCGACAATAGGTAGTCTTGCATCGTGTTTAAAAATGCTTCGCCTGATGTTTCCTTATTAAAATTGTAACAGTTGATTCTCCCCGATACCTTTGCTTGCTTGGTTTTCTTTTTTGGCAGTTCCATAAAAATGACGGTAATCGCCTTTACCTAAAATCAGTTAACAATCTTTGACCCACGGTTTTAGAAAAGTGTGAGCCTGATGATAGTCAATCTGGGTCTCATTCCCATACGGCATTTAAGTATCGTTTAACCTATTAAAAGCAATGCGATAAAATAAAGTCGAAAACAAGACCCACTCCTGAAGTTATCGGAAATCGAAGAAGAATATCTATGCTTATGCCTCGGTTATTATTCCCTTTCATTCAAACCACATACCCGCTGCCGTACCCACACAATTTATGTGACGCAACACTATATACTCCCTAAGACTATACTTACCTATAACGTGTTGGTGTAAATCGATTTAACGTTTGACTAACAGCCCATTCAACTACAAAGCGCTCCGCTGTATATTTTTTTGCAGAGATGAACATCCTTGATCCTTCTTTCCCATCGTACGCCACAATGCTGGTAAAAAACGTTTTGAATAACGTAAACTGCTTGGTTAGATACTATGGCTTTGTAAAGAGTGTGTGCGCTCTTTAGCACGGTGCACATGAAAAGTTTTAAGAAGTAATTTTTTTCCGCCTTCCGGTACTTCTCGTCGGTCGGTCGTGCCATCATGTCGTTCCACAGGTGGAAGGCGTATTCAGATTCTATTCGTTTCACACGTATGCGGGAGGATTTTTTTTAATCTCTTCCTATTCTTACTGTTAAGGATATTATTCATTCAGCCCCCTTTACTAGAAATATCACGAATAGGCTTCGATTGTGTCAACGAAAATAGAAAGCTATATTCAAGAAAGAAGTAAAAGCCTTCTTTGTCTTTCTAACCACATCTGTTACGTTATGAGTTGCGTTCAACCGATACCTACCTGGCATGCTAAAATTAAATTAATTGATTTATCTTCTATCGCAACGCCGTGTCGACTCTGTGGTGAAGAAAATACTTCCGCCGCAACAGTTCCAAGTGAGCCTTCCTATAGCTTTTTACAACCGTATGGATACTACTTGCATTTTATTCTACGCATACGTATATAAGTGCAATGCACAGGTAGATGGGGGCCTAATACATTATCTCCAAATGTCACCGCCAGATTGAGAAGCTTGTTATGAATTATACCCGGACAGTCGGTCCAAAGCAAAAAAAAAAAGGAAAAGGACCGTCAAGTATGAAGTCATACACGGAGCGTTCCGTCGGCTTTTCTTGAAATTTAAGCGTACAATTATTGCTCAATTTACATATAAAATGTTGGTTAGTAAATTTGCGACTTTGATTTTCTTTTCTTTTGACGACGATTTCGGACTTGATATCTTGATATCTCATATGCTTGACTTATATAATATTATATATATGGAATATATCGAGTTTACAATTTTAACACATTTTTGCACATATTTTAAGATATGTGCATAAGATCTGTATATACTAGTAGTTATTAAATGCTGCCATTGCAGTGTTGTAGTAAATAAAAGTGAGATTTTTGACTGTTTGCCCGGTATTCAGGTTTAAAATTCTTTATGTAAATATTTTTTCATTGATTTTACTCTAGGTACTGTTAATATTTTTACCGGTCCGTCCAAAAATAGAAAAAGGACCACTTATGGTATCGCTACGTTGTCCATCCGTCCGTCCGTCCAATCGGTTATTACTTCCGAACGGTAAGTCGTAGAAAAACAAAATTTGGTGTGCTTTTAAACTGCGGAAATAGTCAGAGAATCCAGCGAGGTGAATTTTAATTAAGAAGAAATAACGGTTTAATTATAGTTTGAAATTTCATGGGAAAATGGAAAAAACCTCAGTTAAGTAAATACTGAACTTCTATTAAAAAACGAGTGTTTTTTTTTCAAAAAACAAAATTTGGTGTGCTTTTAAACTGCGGAAATAATCAGAGAATCCAGCGAGGTGAATTTTAATTAAGAAGAAATAACGGTTTAATTACCCAAGTAACACAGAAGCTCTTGCTTTGGCCACCGTTACGTTTTCAGCACCACAACATAAAACCTTAGGTTCTTGAAGTTGGTTTTATACAAGTAACGGGGCCCCTTACAAAACTCCTATAAGGATGATTTGACACTTTATAGAACTTAATTTTGGGTGCAGAAAGGGTTCTTATTCGGGCTCTTATATAACTTTTTTGACAGTCAACACATTTTAGGCACACACACTTCGAGGTGTTTACCTTTTACTGTCATGGTGTGGTTTTTATTGTTGTTAGGTATACACACTTTTCTATCTTATTCTTTGAAAGTGTTGATGTTTTTGCACAAATAACTTCGTTCATATTGAATTGTGATGAAATTAATGAGCAAACCGAGTGCATTTAATTAGCAGAAAACAAGGTGCGCATCTTGTTTCTTCGAATGATTTATTAAAATAGGACGAAAAGAAACAATGCTCTTCTTGAAATATTAAATATAACATAAAATAAAGAGTTTAAGGTTATATGTAGAGCCCACATAGCACCGTTGTAACACTTAAGGTGTTCTGCGATGCCTTTTAGAAACTTTGGGTTCTATGTAGCACTGTCTAGCTTCATGTAGAACTATTATAAGGTTTTGTGTTTTCTGTCAAACATGGCGCTAATTTATTTAGGGTTGCCATCACTTTCTTTTCTTTTAGGTTTGATTACTTGAAATTATTGAAATGGCAGACGTTGATTGAAATATATATTTTACAGGCTGTTTTTATCTTATCCATGAATCTTATCTTATCCAGTTTATACCTTGACAGTTTTTAACCCCAAGGAGGATACCTGTTAAACTTCTATCTTAAAAGTTGGCATGTCAGTGAGCCGATAAAATACTTGAAGTGCTGGACCAAGAATGCCTAAACCTAACTTATTTGACCAGCTTAAAGATAGAAAAGTAAAAATTTCAACAATTTACAATTCTACAAGCATTTTAGTCATGACTGGCCCAAATATAAGCAACAATACGCTGTGTCAGCTTTTTGATGAATGTTCATAGCATAAAAAATAGCATAAAAGCATGAATTATCTCTTGAAATCAAATTTTTGTGTATGATATACTTCTCCAGCCGAATATGTAATCTAGCTAAAATTTATATCATTCTATAAAAGATTTAAGTTTCTTATATTTAGATGTTTGCTTGAAATGTTCTCACAACAATTTCTGTGAATTACATTGTTTTCTATTGTATGACTTATGGCAACCCCCAAGTGCTATATAAGAGTGCAAAGTAATACTTCGGATGTGTCAAACCTATAGTGTTAGAAAACAGGTGCTAGAAAGGAAAGAACGAAGGAAATAAGGAAGTACAAAACTTGCGCTATAGAACTTAACCCCTCAGCACTTATTTCCTTATAACTTGAGTGCTGGGAACGTTTATAGCACCACGTTTACGGAACCTTTGGTGCTAGCACTTTTAGTTTTATAATTTTGGTGCTGTATACGTTTCTATGACCAATTTTATAAGTAAATAAGCTGCGCACCAATGGTACGATAACGAAACCTTGCAAAACCATTAGTGCTACTGAAGAGCATTTTGAGTGTCTTATAAGTCCAATGTTCAAAAATCAATGCTTATGGTTCCAGAGTATGCTACTTGGGTATAGTTTGAAATTTCATGGGAAAATGGAAAAAACCCCAGTTAAGTAAATACTGAGCTTCTATTAAAAAACGAGTTTTTTTCAAAGTGTTTTGTTTTTTTTTTTCAAAATCTTCTGAGATTTAACACAAAAACAGAAAAGCATTTGAAAATTTGATTTAACGTTTACTCAAAAACCGTTGGCCCTACTATTTAAGAAAACATCCAATACTAGCGCAGTTTGGTGCGCTATTGGAAAAAACTCTAACGGGGACGGAAAAAAAAATCAAAATAGTTTTTTATAGATTTAAAACTAAAAAAAATATAAAATATGTCAAAAGAAGGTTTGTCTCTAACTCCTAAACGGTACAAAGTATAACTTTCACATTAATAATGGGCATAGTCCATCTTCTGAGATTTTATGCAAAGCTATAGCCAACTTCGAATATTCAAAAACTTCGAAGATTTGGCTCAAAAACGAAAAAACATTTTTGAAAACGATTTTTTAAAGGTATTTTGTTAACAGTAATGACGATATTATTTAAATTTTTGTGAAGTATGAAACGTTTGTGCTTGCGTAAAATAAAGTTGTTTATCTGTCTTATCAACTTAATTTTACGCCTATGCCTACAGCTTAGGGGTTATAGACATTTTTTAGCACTTCTATTTTGGTAAATCAACCTAAATGATTTTAAGCGTATCTCCAAAACCACGAAAAGTTTTAGCTCCTCAATATTTTTCTTTCGAACCTCAAAAAAGGTATTTGTGACCGTTATCGCGATAGTGCAGGGGGCATGAGGTCTTTTTAACTTTTTTCTGCATTTTTTTTGGTTTAAAAACCATAAAACGTCTATTCGAAACCGTTTGTTGAATAACGTTATTTTTTTTTGATTTCCCTTATACTTTGCGCCAGCAACGGTCACTTTTTTCTAATACATAAAGCACAGGTTTTTAAGTGATATCGGTTAAAAAAGCCAATTTTTTAATTTTTTTTGTAAACCATTTTGGAAAATTTTAAGGGCCCATCGAGCAGCAAGGATTTCAATCGACCGTTTAAAGGCAGCTTGGCTATATCAGGTCGACTCAGCTCAGCAACAATAGTAGCGTCATCGAATCCAGCTGAAGCACCTCAACATTCGTCAATTTCACCACCTAGCAATGAGCGCACAACACGATCAGGAAGAAGAGTTCGAATTCCGGCTAGTTATCAATAAAAAAACTCTATTCGATTTTATTGTTTAAATCGAATAGATTTAAGCAATTCTCCGATGCATTCATTTATTTTTCAGTTGTTAGTATAAGTTTTCTATTTTTAATTAAATAAATTTTAAGTATTGTAATCGCAAATTGCAGTATTCGAGCGTTTCATTTGAATCCCCACAGATCTCTAAAGATGATATCTCGGAAAATTCATTTTACATTGAAAAAAAAAAAATTATATGACAAATAATAAATATATTACCAATTGCTAAATTTGTTACATACAAAGTATTGAACTCCGCCCACTTTCAGGGGTGTTTATGGGAAAAAACTTTTGTTTTAAGCAATAAGTTTCGGTTTTAACGCATTCTCTCTTGAATCTAACGAGATTAGAATGATTTGGTTTTAATTTTCATCTCAAACCCACTTTTGGGGGTGAAGCAATTGTAGTCCAAACCAATTCACTTGGCCAACGGTCGATTGCGCAGAGAGAGGATTTAAGAGAGCAAAAATGTTGCGAAAGAGATCTAACCAGTAAAGGTTTTCTTTTTTAAACCGCCTGAAGTTTACAATGCCTAACCCAACTTTACATGTCTTTGAGCTAAAATGCTGTTGTATAAATAAATTAAATTTTTTTTATTATGAGGTCGACAAAATTCTCCGTAGTTATAAAACAAAGGACTATGTATACCTGATATCTAGGGCGTGATTGGCAGAAAATTCATGACAAATAATTGTTTTATTATTAAATTTTTTAACAGCTCTCCCTACTGTCCTTTTGGACCAAAAGGTTTTTTTAAGGTTCCCAACCCTTTCTATGGTTGTATATTTCGTGGTTTAGCGCCAGATACCTGTATGTGTGGTGTGCCTGGTTTGCATTAATTTTATGATGTGTGCTTTTACCTTTTTGACTTAAGTGCAATTGTTTTAGGATATGTGTTGCCTTCTTTTTATAGTTTATAAGAAGTTTGCTCGCAAAAACAAATCTGTTTGATAATCGATATTATCTCACAATAATTTACACTTTTAATCAAAGTGGTGGGTTCAACAAGCTTTAAAAACTAATTTTCATTAAAAAATCAAACACCATTTTTTTATCAGTTACTGGGTAGGATACATAAATGTTTTAAGTTCGCAATATATATATATATTTTTTTAGATTACTTTTACCTAACTGGCCCAATCAAATCTGATAAGCAAAAACTTTTTGCTGTGAAACTGCAATTCTCTTACTGCAGTAGTTCTCTAACTTTGTCTACCAACACCAATACCTATACAATCATCACGCACGATACAAGCACTAATGATCAACGAAAGCACAATGAGTAAATTGGGTCTAAATCCAAACCCGTACACCTTCATACAGACTCAGTCACACAATCGATTCATGCGAAATGTTTTGCTTCTTTTATGCAATCGTCATCCCACCATGCGCAATTTCTACACAGAGCCAATCAGACAAAAAAGGAAAAAACGAAACACGACCAACGTCATATAATGATTCTGCCAACTCTCGCATGACTCCTCTCACAGGGATGTTACATTAAAAAAAAAAAAACTAGACACGCATAATGATTGTGCGTTCCTAACTTCCGTATAAAGGAGGGAAAATGAAGAAACCACCCTTAGTGAGATCACAACTGCGATCTTGAATGCAACGTTGGGGTATAGCTCGTTTTTGTTTATGACTCCTGAATCCTCCCACTTTCGTCCTTCTCTGCCTGAGTTTGCAAATTTAAGAGATGCTAAGACAAATTTGAAGAGACCTGCGCCGTAGAAAAGCCAAGTGATTTGGTATGCACTATACAAATAATTGATGCAGGTACAGCATATAAATTCAGGCCAAAAAACTTTTAAATTTGATTTCACATGATAAATAGAGGGTCGGGTATTTAGAAGTTCGTTACAGATGAACTCTTGCACCTACCCACTTGTTTTTGTGTTAATTTAAGCACCACGTGCTAGGAGGGAAGCACTCTTATGACCCGGAAACAGAACTTAACTCAATGCACAGCCTGTGAAATTGAATGACCTAGATACCAACATCGCATCGAGTTTTTTGCCTCCGCAATATAGGCTAGCGGACGATGATCTTAACCCTTTGATTCCTTGGATCAAACTATATCATCGGCGGGGACTTCAACGCGAAAAACACTTTGAGGCTCACGGTGTATTTCAACAAGAGGCAGAGTACTTTTCAAAGCAAGTATGAAACGTGGCGTTGGCGTATGGTATTCTTGTTGGAAAGCCAACGTATTGGCCAATCATCACCAATATCATCATCATTTCCCGTGACCGCTTATCCTTGGATGGGTCGCGGAGCGAGGGTGGCTAAATGGTCTCTCCATCTTTCCCGATCTTCCGCCACCAACTCAAGAGACACAGGCACGATCTCCAAACGGGTCTCGGAGAAGTTTCTTATCTGATCCCACCACCTGTTTCTTGGCCTATTAGGCGGGCGACGCGCTTGCATCTCGGCTAACATAACCTGTCTAGGGAGTCTGTCGGGGGGCTTGCGAGCAACGTGTCCAAACCTTCGAAGAATTGATCGTTCCTCTTGGAGAAGCAGCTGCTCAACACCAAGATTCCTACGAAATACTAACGTGATCCCTTAGAGTAACACTAGCAACGCACCTCAGAAATCTTATTTCGGCAGCTTGTACCGGCAATCTAAGTCTTTCGGTCATTATCTGAATTTCATGACCATGGATGAAGGTTGGAATGAACACTGAATTAAAAACTGAGATCTTTGCTTTCACTCCAAGCTCAGCTTTCCTGATGACCGGCCGGCGCAGTTCCTTTACCATTGCTCCAGCCTGGCCAATTCTACAGGACAACTCAGTATCACTCCTCCCATCTTTCGTGAAACAGCCCTGTGAAGTCCAACGCACACATCAAAAGGTTGGAATTTGACGCCATCTATCCGAACACAGCTTCTGCAGTTCCCATACAAAGACTGAATGGCTCTCAGAAGAGGTCCACTTAGTGCATAGTCCTGCAAAACTCTCCAAAGTTAATCCCGAGGAATCCGGTCAAAGGCCTCTTCCAAGTCTACAAAACACGCGTAGACCGGTTTGGCATATTCCCAGGCCTTCTCAAGAATAACCTTCAGAGTAAAAATCTGGTCAGTTGTGCCTCTGCCAGGCTGAAAGCAGCATTGCCCTTCCCGCAACAAAGGCTCGATTACAGCTCTGGAAGTCTTTCCTGGAAGACTTAAGAGAGATATATCCCTATAGTAAGAGCAATCTTTCTTTTACCCTTTTTTGAGAATGGGCACTATAACTTCTGTTTGCAAATCGCTAGGTACATTCCCGCTTCCAGGCCACCTTAATGACACGTCATAGCCATTCAACACCTTCTTCACCCATTGCTTTGATCATTTCTGGCCGGATTTCATCAACTCCAGCAGACTTACCAACTTTAAGCGATTTAATCGCGGCAGTGACTTTATCTACTGTAGGACTATTCTCCGCCCAAATCTCGTCAGCAATGGCATTGCCATCTTCAGTGCCTTGTTGGGGATTGAGCAGCTCCGAAAAGTTCTCGCTCCATCTGCGTAAGACGTCGTTCACATTTGAAAGAAGTGCATCGTCTTTGGATTTAACCCCTTGAAAGATATTCAACTTTTTTCCTCTGAGTCGGCGAATAGTCTGCCTAAGTGTCGTCTTTGCAGGTCTGTAATCGTGCTCCAACCTCTTGCTGAACTTTTTCCATGCCTGTTCTTTGGCTGTTCTTACCGCATATTGGAAGTTATTCGCGCCTCAGTGTACGGGGCTCGAGAAATAGAGTTCCTGCATTGAATCCACACCATAAAGGCTCTATACTTTTCTCTGATGGCTTCTTGAGCTCCAGGTCCAAGAGTCTTAAGCCACGCAGTTCTTTTCTCAGCACCAGCCGAGCAAAAATTTCTTGCAGAGGCAATAACTGCCGATGATAGCAGCTGCCAAAAGTCAGGTGGAATTTGTTCAAACTTCTCCGAAATGTGCCGTGCAAATCGCTCCCCGCAATCAGATTCAGCATCCTGTAACCTTTCCCACCGTATGCGGGTCACCCGTCTTGGACTTCGCCTGGGTGGCAAAGGAATACTGTTTGCTAAAGAGCAATTTGCACAACACTAGGTGGTGATCACTTGACAACTCAGCTCCTCTCAAAACGCAAACATCACAAATCATTTTTTGAACACACGATGGTATCACAAAGAAATCAATCAAAGATCTCTGATTTAAACTGCCGATACTAAGTGTATTTGTGAATGTTTTTTTTTTGTAAGAGTGTCTTTTGTAAAGAGTGTTTTTTGTAAAGGTGTCGATGATGGACAAGCCATAAGCACAGCAAAAGTACAACAAGTTCCCTCCGTTCCGTTTTGATCCGGGTCACCGTGCCTCCCAATCACACTTCTCCAAGTTCTGTCGTCCGTACCCACATGAGCATTGAAGTCACCCATCAGGAGAAAGAAGTCCATTTCTTTTACTCTATCCACCGCAGCATCAACTTCGGTTAAGAAGGCCGGACACTCTGACTCTAGGTTAGGTGCGTACACCTGCTTTAAAGCCAAAGTCGATCGCTCAAGCTAAAGCTTTAAGATCAAAGCCCTCCCTCCCAATGGAATACAATTTTAAGTCGGTGCCGTTGTCGATTTGTAGACTGACCATCTTAGCCCTCATTTTGGCTTTGCGCTGCCCCCCTCAACCCCCGTAATGGATAGCGTCGCCATTGCCGGGCTGCTCGTAACTTCTTCGGGTTGAACCCGGTCGGATGCCATTGCCGGGCTGCTCGTAACTTCTTCGGGTTGAACCCGGTCGGATGCCGAGCGCAACATTCCGAGCACCAATTGCTCGCATGATGACCCCTCAGGCCTAGCTCCAAAATGTGCCCTGGGTTACCAGGATCTGCAGATATTCGAGGCTTCTTCTTTTTTCTTTTCATGGTGGGGGAGGGGGTTGCATTTTGGACAACAGACGCCGACCAAGAAGCGACATCCCGAGATAGACGCTCTTGGAATTTAACTGTTTAGAGTTCAGCCGCCCCTCTGGATCAGACGCTGACTAGTTTGCGGCACGCTATGTATCAGACGTTACTGGGTTATACTAAGACCTTCAGGTTCATCTCACAGTTATAACTATACTGCCAAGGGTGGACCCACCAGGAGTATATACTCCTGACAGCATCACTTATAACATGCTGAAGACTACTTCTTCCAGTGGATTTAAGTCGGCTCTTACGACAGGCATACCTTATCTCGAGGCTATTCTGACCGCGACTTTGCAGGGGCTACGCATCGGCCAACTGGCAGAAAAAAATCCTGTCTTCGTCGACTTCTCCATCGCAAAAGGTGTACCCGTGTAGCTTCCTCGTTACCTCACGAGCAGCGTAATGGCTCAGATCACTCGGCAGTTCTTTTGAAATTCCGCGAAAGCCTAGCCAAAAACGAAAGAGGATCGCCTAGATTAACCAACAACGACTGACCGGCTTAGGAGAAAGAATACTGCAAAGAAAACATCGATTTGAATGTAGGTACCACTCAGACGACCGCTTGAAAAGGAATACGAAATGAAAAATTAGTAAGAGTTATTTAGAGTGCGGCGTGAAATAATACTTCTTTCCAGGAAGCCTGCAGTGTCGAACAACGGAACAACATGAACATAACGCGCGAGTTTATACGCAAAAATAGGAAAGCGCGCAAGAGATGGCAACGTATTCGAGCACAAACGGATAAGAACATCTTAAACCATCTTTCTAACAAACTAAAGAACCTTTTTCAAGACTTTTAAAGTCGCGAGACTACTGCTTGTCTCGAAAGCTTGATTGACGATAGAGGGTCCAAGTACCCGGTTTGGAAGGCCGTAAGGTTAATTAAAAAGCCTATATGACCTCTGATTCAGCGTTATTAAGAAAACCGAACGGCGAATGCGCAAGAGGAGACAAAGAGAAAGCGAATTGATTTGCAGACCACTTAGAAGAAAGATTCAAACCGTTTGGCAGGAAAACTTTGACCGAGGACCTCAATCCCAAACGCCTTCATGAGAATTTTATACGTAGACTATATAGAATAATATAGTATATTCTATAATATTCTATTGTAGTATATTCTATAATATAGTATATAGTACTCTCCACCACTATCATCCATATAACATCGGCGAAATCAGTTGGAAAAAATTACACACATCAAAAATTATTTGCAATTTTCGGGAAAGCTGAGATTCTGAGATTTAGCTCCAAAACTGCAAAAACATTTAATTTTTTTTCCACATTTTCGTCCGCTTACATTTCAACTCCTCTCTACGACTAAACGTTAGAATAAAGGGGCCTTTACGGCTAAGTTGTCATCATAATTGTTATAATTTCTCTGCATAAATAATGAGCCAACAACATGTCATTGCAAAAATTATTTTTCAAAATATTCTGAAATATTAACCGATTCATAAAAAATTTACCGATTATAATAAAATTTGGTTTGTATATAAAACGAATGAAATGATCTTAAAAAATGCTGTTGCTTACTTAAAATTTTCTGAAACGGTGCAAAAGAAGTGAGAAAGTCAACACTGCATGTGTTAAAACTTCAGTTCGTCTGCGACAGATTGCAAAATCGAAATATATCTGTTGAATGTTTAGTACCTACTAGGTGGTTGCTCATATTGGCTTTAAACTCAGCCTTTTTAACTCAATTATCACTTTTTTCAACGCCACGACCACAAAAGTGGGCGGAAGCATATACTTTGAATACAAAAAAGATAAAAAATGCTAATATCTACAACTTTTGTCACATAATTTTTAGTCAAATTTCATTATACTTCATTATACATCATACTTGTTCTTTATTGAAAACTAGTAGGAGGGTTACAATCCGCTTAGGCGAATCGTTGGAAACCCCACCCCAATTGACCACTTTCAAGCTGTGTCAGAAATTGAATTGTGTCATAAATCTTATTTGTTAAATTTCAGTTTCTATTAAATTCAATTGTATTAAGGATTTCTCAGTTTAAGAATCTTCTCCCTTAAAAAGGGGTGTGGCATCCGCCCCTTTTCAATAACATCGTTTTTTTGTTTATATTTTTTATCAGAAGTCGATTGCATTTTCATATTAAAATTTTGATTTATACTTCAAAACGCCCTCAAAAGGCGGGCGTGGCAAAAATTTGTTCATATCAGTTGAAAGCTTCCACACATGTCTGAACATTTTATAACGCAAGTTTTTTGGATTCAAAGAAAATATATCGAATAAAAGCCGTTTATTTATTTAAGGCCTTTTTTTGGAATGCCAATCACAATATACACTTCAGCGAGGATAACGCGTACCAAATTTCAGCTTCCTACGACAACTTTGAATTTTCATGCTAGTAAGTAAAGTGGGCGTGTCAGCGGGCGGATTTTAAAATGATTTACACTTGTACTGCTTCGGGACCTAGAAAGAACAGGTATTAAGTTTTAAGTTCCTAGCTCGAAATTTGAGGCCTAAGAACTACCGACACACGGACGGACGGACATGGCTCATTCGACTAACAATTCGGTCTCGATCATATGCCCTTAAGGTCTTGGGGGTCTACGGTGATTATTTGTCAATGTAAAGGCCATTTTTTCTACTAGCTCAGACAATTGCAAGACAATGTCACATACCAAAAATTAGTGCGCCAGCACCATTGTAATAGCTATAATTTGTAATTGTAGCTATAATTTGAAAACAGTATTTTTAAAATAAGAGATGGTCGCACATACAGGCCTGTAGTGGGCGTGTCTATGAGGGGATTCAACTAATTTTCAAACTTTATTTAAAGGACTGCACTTCCAGCTTACTCACCAAATTTCAACTCTCTAGCTTAAAATTAAGGCCTAAAAGTTGTTTATATACGGGTGGACGGACATGGTTTAATCGATTCTCCTGCCGGTCCCATTCATATCTCTAGAAGGTCTTAGGGGCATACAGTGATTATTTCACTGCATTTCAAACTATACGTCAAACTTAATATACCTTGGGTAGGGTATAGCAAATTAAAAAACGCGTTTTTTTAACCGATTACTAAACCAGTGAGTACGTTCGACAGCACGTTATGTAATAGCTCCCGGTATACTCTATTCCTATTCTTATACTCCTTTCCATTCCTATTCTCCTTACCATCCATTTCTCATTTTTATTCGTATATTTTCTTGTTTTCCATCCCAGTCCCGTTACCACGCATGCATCATTTGAAATAAAAAACATTTTTTTAAAACAGTCCGTCTCGCTCCGCGACTTCTAAGAATAAGCGGAAACGGAAAATGATGATGATGATGATATATTTTTTATTCCTTATAAGGTTTTGTTAAATTTATTTTTTAAAAGGGGCGTGGCGTGTCCAACACCTTTAACCAAAAATCAATATAAGCATAGAAATATCCAAGGTTGCGGCTAAAATGTATGCAAAGATGTAATTTGTTGGTTAAAATTCAATAAGTTTGTGAAAGTGGCCAAAAACTTTGTATAAACCAAATAAATATAAAATAGGGCAAGGTGTACTTTATGTGCTAAATTTTATTTCTTATTCTTTTCTAAGTAAAGCTAAAAAGCAGTCGAAATCCTTGTTTTTCTGGAAAATTATAGGTTTTTCTTATATTCTGCCTTTAAAAATTTAATTTTAATTTTGTGTATCTTGATACTGTTTGTTGCTTTTATTTGTTTTTCAGATATGTGTTCTCTTATGGGAAACCATGGGAAGCATTGTCACTTAATGTCAGCATAACTATTATATAAAGGTTCCTAACGATGATCGCTTGTCAGCGTCTGAAATAATCATATGACTATAGCTATTATTATAATGTTTGTAGAATTGTAAATGTTGTAATTTTTCAATTTTCAATGCAATCTTTATATTTTGTCATTAAAACTTTAGCAGAGGGAGAAAACAACATTCTCAAACTTTCATCGAACTGAAGAATGCAAGCAGCAATATTTCACACAAAAACCGAACATGATTCTACCGGGTAAAATTACCGTCACAACATTTTCTATTCCCTCAGTAACTGATGTGCAGTCATCCACTTTGCTGACCGGAATTAATGTGTATCACAGTGATAGAACGTTTATCGAATTTCGTACTGCAGAAATACAACATATGCACTCAGGGGCACACCACCAGCAGTTAACATTCAAATGTACTGTTGCAGCATCCTGTGCCTGGGGCGAACAACAGGAGAGGACTTCCGCTGCGTGGCACATATTGCTCTTATATGGTCTTGCTTCTGGGTCACTAGTAGAAAATCAATTCAACATTATGATTTTCGTATAGTCCGAGACTTAAGGGCACAAAGAATTAAAGCATTATGTTTATGACTAATGTTAATTATAGGTATGCGGATTCATTAAGTTTTTTATGCCCGGCTTCACAGTGCTAGTTAAAACTGCATTTAACGGCATTCGAAGTTTGAACTAAGGTTCAAACAAAAAAATGTTTTTTAGTGCTAGTTTAAACCTAATAGACAATTTAAACTTTAGTTTAATTCAAACGAGCGCCGTTGATGGCTTAAATTGTCGTTTGACGTTTAAACCGACGATTGTAAGCAAAATGCGAATGAATTTTTGTTCAAAAATACTGTGAATGTCACGAGTATTACGTTGCCTTGAGAATTTCGAAAAATTTGCAAATGAATTACTTTTACCTCAAATTTGGATGCGATTTTCACGTTTACCTCAAACTAACGGGTGATTTTTTAGGAAATGGAGAACTTTTAAAAAAAAAAACACAAAAAATTCGAAAAATTAATGAAATATTTATTTCAATCGATAGTTTGAACCTTGCAATTTAATGTTTAAAGATAATTTCATGCAAATGTTGACCGCGGCTGCGTCTCAGGTAGCCCATCCGCTGAGTCCAATTTTGGCATACTCTTTCACACATATCGGCCGGTATCTCACGAATGAATACATGGATGTTGGCTTCCAGTGCGTCAATCGAAGCGGGCTTGTCCCTATAGACATTAGCCTTGACATACCTCCACAAAAAATAATCTAATGGTGTCAAATCGCACGATCTAGGCGGCCAATTGACCGGCCCGAAACAATCCTCCGAATAGACTTTCAGAAGGTCGAGTATGCCGACCATAAAATGGAAGCAGCGCGCGATGAACATTTCGAACCGAGCACGAATTTTGATAGTAAAAATTCAATAATTTGCAAGCGTTGTTCATTTGTAAGACGATCCATGGTTAAATTGCAAACCAAACTGAAGCTGTTTGACAGTGACACAAGGTACTAAACACACGTCAGCTGTCAAAACCAGTGTTGCCAAAACCAAACCAGCTAAAAAATCACCCGTTACGAAACAAAACGTCTGAGTTTAAACTTTCGTGAAAGTTTAACTGAACCGAACTTTAAACTTTCACCGTTAAACCGGGCATAAAAAGGTCATTCTTTGCAGGGTGTAATAAAAGAAAAGCTTCGAGAAAAGTATACATGTTGTGTTTGCCACTGTGGCGTATACGTACATATCTAGTAGATAGCTCTGATTGCGACTCTCGATATCTTAATATGCATCCATGGTTGAAAGACAGATGATTATAATTTACTTTTGCCGATTTTTTTTGTGTGGTGCGATTTTTATTGAGGTATTGAATGAGCACACATATGCGGGGTAGGCTTTTTTAAGCTGGATTGCATAAATTCGGATCATTTGTAGATATATTCGAGTGTTCACTCCTCTTAATGCTTAATTCTTCTGTTAAGTTAATCGCAAAAATAGTAGTATCCTTTTTCCCAAAGGCACCTGGGTAAACCATTTCGATTTCATTTATCTTAGTTAAGACGATTTTTTTTGTAGAATTTTTTGACTTAAATTTTGACTTAAATTATTAGTTGAAACTGTTTTTCTGACTTTGTGTTGAAACATTTAATAAAAACTGATAAAAAATTAAACACTTCAGTTAATATGAGGAGGTTGAAACTAAACCTGAACATGGGTTTGGAGCTAACGGGATGAAATTTGCTCTATTATAGATTTTATTGGGTTTCTGATCACGTGAAGCGGGATCGTGACAGCCCCCGCAAATGTAGTTGGTGTTAATGATTCTTAATTTTGCTGAGTGTTTTCTTAACAGGTTGTGGCCTGTTTCCAGTTTTTAGCCATGGCCAGTGATGACCTTATTAGTGCTATAAGCTTTGATTTACTGCTGTCTATGGAGGGCCATAACGCCTTTGTATGGCCGCAACTCTGTAGATTATTCCACTCATTCTGGGTTATATTTTGAATAGTTGTAGATATTTTTCCTTAATTATATTTTGTTACATAAGGGAGCGGGGGGTGATCCCTTTTGTCCACTGTAGTAATATATAGATGTGAGCCATGTCACTAGCTCGTCAGCCTTTTCATTTCTGATGAAGTCACTATGGCCCGGTACCCAAACAATGCGGACATTATTTGGTCTGCTTAGAGCCCTAAGCTCTGAGCGACAAGTTCTCCTACGCGAAATTTTACTACTGGTTTTGCCAGGGCCTTAATGCCTGCTTGGCTATCTACGTAAATGGAAATATCCTCCTGTGATAGTTCCAATACTCTGGCCTTTTCGGCGGCTATAAGTACCGCAAGAATTTCGGCCTGGAAGATACTGCAGGAGTTCAGCAGTCTTCTTCTTGTTGGGATACCGAGTTTCTCAGAGCATACACCTGCTCCAGTACCCTCAAATGACCTAGAGCCATCTGTGTAGATTGCTATCTCGGAATGGATTACAACGTTATCCAGCCTCCAGTGTTCTCTGCTCGGAATGTGAATAGTGTAGTCTTGACGTCTAGATTCAATTGAAGTCTATATAAGGTGTTATGTGGTCTGTTCTACCTGAACAGCAACTCAGTGTGTGTGTGATTAAACTGTGTACTGTTGTACTCCAGTTGCCTTGAAATTTATTGCGCTTTTTGCAGCGCTTTCTTTAATAAACAGATCTATAGGCGTTAGGTTTAGAATTGTCTCTGACCCTATGGTAGGAGTGGATCTCAGAGCACAGTGGTGACGAGGCAAGCCATTCTTCGAACCTTATAGTTAAGGCTTTTAGATTTTTCTGTTTGGTTAAAGCTCGCCACCAGACGCAGCATCCATACGTATAGCACGTATATAGGGCTGTATACGCTTTTTTAACTCTTTCTTTTATGTTTAGGTTCCAGCTGAGCTTACTGTCTAGGATGATACCCAGATTATAAGCAATGAGCTCCTGTTTGCAAAGATGACAAGCTCCGTTTTTGACGGGTTGACGCTAAGTCTGCATGACTTACTAAACTAAACGGCTTGCAATAAATCGACAAGTGTTGGCAAGAATTTGCAATGTTCCATGAGCATAAGATCGTCAGCATAAGCTGTGGGTTTCACCGGTGAGTGATTGAGCTTCATAAGATCTTTCTTCATATCTTTGAGCCCATTTTCAATAGCTTCGGTGGTTACATTGTTAAGGGCACCTTCTGTATCAAGAAATGCTGCGTGTATATCAAACGCTGCACCTTCTATATCAAGAAACGCTGCATGGGTGTATTTTTTTTAACTTGCAGTGACGCTTCGGTATTAAGAGCTACGTCGTGTAACGCTGTCTCTACCGACATGCCTTTCAGGTAGGCGTGCTGGTTGGAGGACACATTGATTGAATTTAGTTTTCTGCGTATGTGAATGTCGAAGAGCCTCTCGAGAGTCTTTGGCAGAACGGATGGCAGACTTATTAGGCCTGTATGATGACTTCTCTTACTAGCCTTAGGGATGAAGATTACAATAACTTTCCGCCACGCTTTGGGGAAGTATCCATGCATGATACATCAACGGAAAATATGTGTTAGCCTCGGGCTTATTAATGTTTTTGTCGTTTGCAGCATAATTGGTAGTATGCCGTCAGGTCCAGCTGACTTATATGGTTCAAATTAGTCAATAGCCTATTCGGCTTTCCTCGCACAGATAATATTCTTTATTGTTTCAACATCTGGTGTTGAAAATGTGTACACAGTAGTATTTCCAGTGTTTCCGAGGTAGATTTTGTCCAGATTCCATTTATGTTTATACCCCATCCCATAGGATAGGAGGTATATTAAGTTTGTCACATAGTCTTAAACACGGTGAAATAATAATGGTAGACCCCCAAAACATATGATTGAGACCGAATTCTGAATCGAAAAGGCCATGGCCGGTCCATCCGTCCGTTTGTATGTCACATATTTTTAGGCCTTAGATTTTGAGCTAGGATGCTGAAATTTCGTACGTAAGCTCGAAATGAATATTGTAATCCGCCGAAAGACACGACCACAATCAGTCTAAATCTGCAACTATCTCCAGAGCATTTAAATCAGTGAGACGTCTTAAAATTTGGGATTCAGCATCTCCTTATGAGTATCAGACATAAAAAGGAAAAATTTAATTGGTAAACCTCCTCCAGTCGGCACTATTTTAAGAGTAAATTTTCTAATGCATTTTACTTAATATTATTGTTCCGAATTGAAAAAATATTGCTTAATATTTGATGTAGAAAACATTTAGTTCTTCATTTTGTTTATTCGTGACTTTAGGCCACCTTCGAAAGGGGCTGTTGGACCACGCCCCTTTTCGAAGTTTTCACTACTTATAAAATGTCAAAAAATAACAATAACATCAGCGTTTTACAATGTGAGATAGGATGGGGTATTCAACGATACGTTTGATGGACTGTAACTTCTGCGTATATGATCTGCCCCTGATTCTTTAATGAGGTATCATAATATGGAAGACAACTCCACCGAGCCCCCATCACCAGAATCCCTACGGACTCTCATCCGTCAGGTTGAAATCAAAGGCTGGTATACTATCATAGGAGCAGACCCGAACGCCCATCCTCTAACTGGGGTAGTAGCGATATCAACAGTCGAGGTGAGTCTCTTTAAAATTGAAAATTACGTTGAATTTTATAAAAATTTCAAAATTCGGGTTAAATTAAGGGGATGAAAAGTACCCCTAAAAGGTGTTTGTTTTTCTATATTTACACTTTTTCACTAAATTTCTGCAAAAAATCAGTTTTTCTCACTCTTAGGTTAACATTTAAAATATTTTAAAACAAGTGGGAAAGTGCAGCAGTTCTTCTGCAAAAGCTTCAGTTCATCTACGATGGATTGCAAAATACCCGACCATACAAAAAAAAACTGCCATGCTTCCAAAAAATGGGCGGGATATAAAAATATAACTGTTAAATTCTTTATCCTAGGTGGTTGCATACATTTCGGCCTACAACTCCACCCTTTTAACTAAAAAAATCATTTTTTTCAACGCCATGCCCACAAAAGTAGGCGCAGGCACACACAATGCATACACAAAAGTTAGAAAATGATAATGACAATGATAATGATAATCTACAACTTTTTTCATATAATTTTAAGTCAAATTTCATATATATTAATTGCCCTTAAAAAAGTGGGCGTGGTTAATGAAAAGGCCAAACTTTTTTGGCTACTTCAAAGACAATAACAAGGCAATGTTACATACCAAAAATGAATGAACTCCACTGTAACATACCTAAAATTTGGAAAAAGTATTTTTTTAAATTAGAGATGGTCGCACATACAGGCCTGTAGTGTGCGTGTCGGTGGGCGGATTCAGCTAATTTTCAAACTTGATCTGAAGGACTGGATTTCCAGCCAACCTACGAATTTCAGCTCTCTTAAGAGTTCCTTAAAGTACATATGGACGGACGGACGGACATGGACTAATCGATTATCCTATCGGTCCGATTCATATCTCTAAAAGGTCTTAGGGGTCTACGGTGATTATTTCACTACGTTACAAACTATACATCAAACTTAAGATACCCTGGGTCGGGTACAAAAATTAACCCTGTTAACTTAAGAGGGGGTTGATAGGTACTACCCTTTATATGAGTTTGGCCATTTTAAGAGCTAACTTACTTACTTAAAGTGGCGCTACAGGCCGGGGTGGACCTGGGCCTCAGCCAACAAGCTTCGCCAGCCAGCTCTGTCTCTAGCTAGCCGTCTTCAGTTTCGCACTTGAAGTTGGCTAAGGTCCCCATCCACTTGCGTGCGCCACCTGAGTCTCGGTGCTCCTCTACTGCGCCGTCCCTGCGGTATAGATTCGAAGATTTTCCGGGCCGGGGCGTTCGTGTCCATCCGCTCTAGATGACCCAGCCATCGTAGACGTTGTGTTCTGACTCTTTTGGCTAGGTCGGTATTGCTGTAAAGCCCGTACAGTTCGATGTTATATCTCCTCCTCCAATTTCCGTCTATGCAGACGGGACCGTAAATAGTCCGAAGAGTTTTTCTCTCGAAGCAGCCTAAAGTGTTTTTATCCGCCTTTGACAGAGTCCATGCTTCTGCACCGTAAAGCAGGACTGGGATGATAAGGGCCCAATGCATGGACACTTTAGTTGCTCGAGAGAAGGCTTTAAAGCAATTGCTACTTAATTGCCTTCTAAGTCCAAAGAAACAGCGATTGACAAGAGTTATCCTTCCTTTGATTTCAGCGCTGGTGTTATTGTCTGAATTGATAGCGGAACCCAGGTAGACAAAGTCCCTTACTACCTTAAAATTATAGCTGTCGATGGTGATGTTTTTTCCAAGACGTCGGTGTCTTTTTTTGATGACAGCATATACTTGGTTTTGCCCTCGTTGACTGCTAAACTGCTAGTTGAATGGACTTTTGAAAGATTGTATCTCTGGTTTTGGCGCGAGAGTTCTGCAAAATTCTCTCAAGTATGATGTTAAAGAAGTCTCATGACAGCACGTCGCCTTGTCTAAATCCTTTTTTGACATCAAAGGTGTCGGTGAGGGCTTTGCCTCACCTTGCCCACCTTAACCTTGACGGAACAGCGTGAATTTTCCATCGTCATCCTGCACAGACTGATGCCAAAATCAGACATTGTGCTATATAGGTCCTCTCTATAGATGCTGTCATACGCGAACTTGAAATCGATGAAAAGGTGGTGTGTATCGATTTGGAATTCCTGGGTTTTCTCCAAGATCTGCCGCAGTGTGAATATTTGATCGATGGTGGACTTTACTGGCCCAAAGTCACAATGATAGTGCCTATCAGATTGTTGACAAACGGCTTCATTCGTTCACACAGTACAGCAGAAAAGATCTTGTATGCGATGCTAAGAGGACTGATGCCTCTGTAGTGGGCACAACTCAGAAGGTTTCCTTTTTTCAGGATCGGGCAAACAATGCTGAGGTTCCATTCGTCGGGCATGCTTTCTTCCGACCATATCTTGCAGATGAGCTGGTGCATGCTCCCAATCAGCTCACCGCCAGCGGATTTAAAAAGTTCGGCAGCTAGGCCGTCTGCTCCGACTGCTTTGCTGCACTTGAGCTTAGACACAGCATTTTAAGAGGGGGTGGGATTTCTCCCTTCATAGGTTTTTGGCGTTCCCGATCACGAATTTTTGGCCCTTATTATTATTAAAATTTACAAAGACACTCTTAAGTTAATCAAATCGCGCAGATAAGAGTTCAGAGACCAGAGTTTTCTGATAGTAGAATTAAACAATCCATTTCTTTATATACCTGTTCATTGGGATCTGCATCGTTAGTGCTCTCAATAGTTCTGGTTAAAAAATTTAGGTGCCCAATTGTTCATTCGGGTTCTTAAAACTGCAAAGCTGACCGTATATTTCTATGTTTCGCTGATCAACCTAGGTTCGTTCCAATTACCTAGTAAGCCAGCTAAAAGCTGTTCCCTTGTTTATATGGAGCGTATTGCACCTTCTCAATTTAGGTAGTTTTAAGAAGAACACATGAGGAGTTTTGTAGTAGGCGAGTTGCCCTTGCAAAGTAAACACCCTTGTTGTGTGAGCTCTAGGATCAGAAGACCAATTGTTCTTTATTTTGTCTCACTATTTATACAAAAATTCTTCTTAATACTACTAAAAATGTGCTGTATGAATAATACCTACATCACATACAAACAATCGGATAACCTAGTAAGTAGTCCCTAGCAAGCAAAACAATATAATATAATATACCCAAGCCATATAGGGTCACCTATGATCAATGATCAGCGGATTTTACGATATTCCCTTTGACTCTTAAGAGCGGAGAGTCCGCGTTACCATATATGGGGCATAGGAGAATGCACTCCATCTAAACGTATACGCAATACTAGTACCTACTGGTCGTGTGCCGTAGTGACGAATACTCGCTATGTATGCATTATGCTTTTAGGCTAGAGGCACGGTGGCTTGTTTACATTTATTTTTCCCATGGTTCTATTGGCTTTCTTTTGGTTTTTTCTTTACATTGGGAATCTTACAAAATTATGATTCTGATTATGAGTGAGTATGCACTGCATGGGTCGGTCCCCTTCACAAAACAGTCCTGAACACAATTTTCGCAATTTCGTTCTTTGCATGTCTTTTTAAGGGGTATTTTTTTGCTAATTTAAGGGTGAGGCCTTTATTTCTTGAGAAAACCCGTTTCATGATCAGCAACAAAAAAAAGGTATAAATGAAAAAAACTAATCCCGATAGCTCTTAAAATGATCAAGCCCATATTTTAGGGGAGTTTAAACCCTTCTTACTAACCAAAGAGTTACATTTTTTCTAAATTATTTTTGAATGTTTAAACTCAATGTCAGAAAGCAGTTTTTACGCATAATTTGCTTCAAAAGCGTAAATGGGAAATAAACCTCCTTTTAGGGGTACTTTTCACACCCTTAGTTCAAATTTTTATAAAAGACTACTTAATATTAAAATTGAAGGTAAAACCATATTTTTTTTACACCAATTAACATTCAAAGCGAACACACCTATTTAGGGGTATTTTAGGGTAATTGAATTGAATATCATTTTCTGGAGATAAAAATCCCGAAATTCGTGAGAGCGAACAAACCTTTTTAGGGGTATTTTAGGGTAATTGAAGGATAAACCCCATTTTCTGGAGATAAAAATCCCGAAATTCGTGAGAGCAAATCTGGTGGTGGCCGGAGGGTAAACAACCAAAGCCGCACTCCAGTAGAAGAAAAAATTAACAATTAACAATTAAGGCAAACAAAAAATTAATATGCAATTTGTTAATTTTTTTTAATTTTTTTTTATACCCGATCGAGGGTTTATTAATTTTAATGCATAGTTTGTAACACAGTGAAATAATCATCGTAAGCCCTTAAGACCTTTTAGAGATATGATCGAGTGCGACACGTGAATCGATTAAGCCATGTCCGTCCGTTCGTTTCTATGTGTGAATGTCTTAGGTCTTCAAGATCAAGCCCACTTTTAACATGTTAGATCTTTAATAACCTGATTTCTCGGAAAGTTCACTTCAAATCGAAAAAAAACTTTATGACAAATATCAAAAATATTACTATTTGCTAAGTCTGCCGAATACAAAGTTTTGAGCTCCGCCCACTTTTAAGAGGCGTTTTTATGAAAAAACTGTTTTTTTCTAAAATAATTTTGGCTTTTACCGTATTTTGCCATGATTCTAACGAAATTACAATAAATTGATTTTAATTTTAAGCTCATGCCCACTTTTGGGGGCGTGGCCCAAAAGTTTGTCACAGAAAAACTCTTGCACATACTCACTTGTTTTTAAATTTTTTTAGTTGTATTGGCAAAAAAAAATATTTATAAATAAACACATACGAAGAACATTTATTGCTTAGCGAACAACTGCATTCGCCTAGGCTCTTTTCCAAATTGGTCAATTATTTCTTCAAATGATGTCTTCTCTTTTTTACGATTGAATCAAGTCTTCATCAGTCATGGTAAGTCTTAAACGTGTCTTAACTTTTCGTAAAGGTCTAAACGATTGCTCAGCGGGACATTGTGGTTGCTGGAATCGAGACCCCTATGCAAAAAGCTGAAAAAATCGATGGGTAAAACTCTTCGACTTCGTTCCATCGCAGATGTTTGGGAACTCATTTTCCTTAGCATGGCTTTTGCTTATACTATATTATTTAACATATATTTTAATAATTGTGTCATAGCTTGTGATTGTTTGCATAACTTTAATGTTGAACATTAAGTTGCGATTCATAAAATTGAATTTTGATGAAAACAATTACACAAAACCGCTGCTAAACGTATTATTTACAGGCCCGTCCACGGCTTCCCTGAAGATATAAAGGTATAACGTTGTACCAAAAGGTATAACGTGTAGCAGTGTTTGATTTATTTGTCGTATGTGGACTGAAATTGCGCCAAACACTGCACTGTGTATTATGTATTATTATGTATTATATTATTGCATTATGTATTGTCAACTCACGGCAGACGGCTTTAAATGCCATGCTCTTTCATTTTATTATATGCTCTAGATGCTTGTTAATATCTTAATTGAAATAAAATCTAATCTAATCCAATCTAATCACTGCACTGTGCCTAGTACCACAATTTTCGGCGGTTGTAAAACATATTTTTTTTTCTTTTTTTGAATACTAGGGTGGACGGAGGCTAAAACTCCAAAATCTTTCAAAGATACCAATACGCCCACTATAGCAGTTATATAATACCGAAGTAGCCGATATTGGTTATGCCCGATTTCCACGTGCTAAAAAACCACCCATTTATGAGAGACACTATGAAACTGCCAGAACGCACTTCATAGTAGTAAATTTTCGCTCTCTCATAATACTTCTTGACTACAACTAAGTTAAATTAACAAGTAGTTTACGCTTCCGTAGTGTTAATCGCATTGGATAGGTTGCTTTCCAGTGAATGCACCTACTAAGCCGTTCATTCATGCGGCTTCACCCTACGTCGCTAGATCGAAGGGTCTTATTCTTTGTAGTCGTCGCTCGTTGTATACATCGTTAAGAGTCTCGTTTAGAGTACGGATCATTTCATTGTTGCAATGAACATGAAGGCGAGCATTTAGCTTTCGAGCAAAGTTTGTTACTTCTTCGCTCACGGTAGCTATTCCTAAATCTCTGTGAATATCACTATTCCTAATATACCATGGAGCATTCACAATTGCTCTTAGTGTCTTGTTTTGGAAAGTCTGCAACATGGACATGTTGCTCGGCTTGGTACAAAACCAAAGTTGTATACCGTATGTCCAGGACGGCTCTAACACCTGCCTGTACAAGAGCAGTTTGTTATGTATGCTTAATTTCGAAAATCTTCCGATAAGCCAATACATTTCCCTGAGCCTAATCTCGAGCTCGTCACGCTTCTTCTTTACGTGTGGTTTCCACCTTAGTTTAGCGTCCAGTGTCATCCCTAGATACTTCGCTTCATTTGCATAAGGTATTTGTGCAGAATTTATGAACAGAGGTAAACTGTTAACCCTTCTGTAAGTGAAATTCACATGCGTAGACTTGTTCTCGTTGAGAGCGATTCGCCAAGTCTTCGTCCAGACACAAATTCTGTCCAATGCTCGTTGGAGGTTTCTCGTTGATGACTCGACTGATTCATCTGTTGCCAGGATGGCCGTATCGTCCGCAAACGTGGCCACGACAGTCTCGTCATCTAGAGGTATGTCTCTTGTGTAGAGCAGGAACAGGGTCGGACCGAGGACACTTCCCTGGGGTACGCCAGCCCGAATTTGCTTGAAACTCGAGTATTCACTACTACACCTAACACGAAAGAGTCTGCTTTCAAGATAATTTTCCAATATTTTAAACATGTCTTCCGGCAAGTTTTGCCTTAGCTTATATTTAAAGCCTTCGTGCCATACCTTGTCGAAGGCTTGCGATACGTCGAGGAAAGCACTTGGACATATCTTTTTCCCTTCCAAGGCTTTTTCAATTTCATGCGTTATTCTGTTGACTTGATCTATTGTGGAATGAATAGGTCTGAAACTGAATTGGTGATCCGGGATCAAGCGTCTTTCTGCAATTATTGGTTGTAATCGCTTCAGCAGAAGTTTCTCGAATACTTTCGATATTATCGGCAAAAGATTATAAGATTTTTTATCATTTGCGCATTTCCCCGGTTTTGGAACCATAATGACTTCAGCAACTTTCCATTGTCTTGAAACGTATAGAAGTCTAAGAGAAGCGGTTATCATATAAAGTAGCTTGACCAATGCCTTTTTTGGTAGCTCTTTCAATATTTCGCCAGTGATCAGGTCGTTACCCGGGGCCTTATTATTTTTAAGTTTGCTAATTGTCTGTCGGAGTTCAACTAACGAAACTTTTTTCATTCTAAAGCTATCAGGTTCCGCGTTGTTGTTTAGAACGTCAGCCAACGGCGGACCGTCAAAAGGCTTGAATGTTTCTTCTAAATGTTCAGCAAATTCGCTTTCTCTTTGTCTTCTTTTATCCATTCGCCGTTAGCTTTTTTTATTGGTGCCGAGTGGATTATAGGTTTCTTGATAGACTTAACTGCTTTCCACAGCGAGTAGTTTGAGCTCCTATCCGCTGACAAGCCTTCAAGGTATTCAGTGGTCTCACGATTTTAAAGATCTTGCAACATTCCTTTCAGTTTGTTAGAGGGGTGGTTCAAGAGGGTTTTGTCTGGGGGAGCCCTCGTGCCTTGCCATCTCGCGCGTACGCGCTCTTCTCTTTTCACGAATCAATCCTTCGATTTCGAGCGGATATGTTTTACGTACATTCCCGTCGGTGCTAACTGCGTTCTTTTGGGACGAATTGTTGTTCCAAGCAGCGATGTGAATTGCTTCATGAATTTGTCAACTGCGGTTTCTAACTCGAAAGGAGTTTTCAATGGCACATTCAAGCCAACACCCTCCTTACAGTCCTTTCTGAAGGCATCCCAGTTCATGTTTTTGCTAGCTAATCTAGGAGCTCTTTCTATTTTCGCCAGTCTTCCACCCATCTTCCTGATTACTCCTGAGTGGTCTGAGCAAAGATCATTACACTCTTCAATTCGCGTAAGGTATTTGGGGTACCCTTTAGCGATGAAAAAATCGACAAGGTCAGGCTTTTTATTCCTATCGGTTGGCCAATATGCTGGCTTACCCGTGGAGAAAAAGTCCACCCCACGCTTCACACTACTTTTGTACAGTAATCTGCCTCTTGTTGAATTGCATCGTGAGCCCCAAAAAGTATGCTTCGCGTTATAGTCACCCCCAATGATAAAATTGGACCCAATGAAGTCATACATATGATCAAGATCGTCTTCCACCAGTCTATATCCTGGCGGGAAATAACAAGATGCAATTTTATAATCTAAGCAGTCAATTTTTACAGAAACTGAAGTGATCTGCATAGAGTCTAGCTCCACTTCTGTGCTCTTGAAGTGCTTTGTGCAGTTCTTAATGTAGAGGGCGGATCCTCCTCTCGAATTTTGCGAAGGGTGATGTGCGTGATAGTCATTGTAACCATTAAATTTGGGTCTAGACCCGTTTTTAAGGTGAGTCTCCGTAATCATGCAAATATCAATATTATTTTTCCGTAGAAATACTTCTAAATCGTCTATTTTATTCAGAAGGCCATTTGCATTCCATGTTAGTATTTTAAATAACTGTTTCATATTCATGTGCTCTTGTAATTTTTTCGAGGCTTAAACTCGAGCTTGCTCCGTTTGTCAAATATAACTTTGTTGATTTTAGTCTGATCCTCAAGTTTCTCCATGATTACAGCGAGGATCTGAGACACTGCACCTGTTGTGGGCGATCTTGCCTTGTTTTCGTTTGCCGCAACCTGTGCGTATGATTTCGGTCCGACCAGTGGTGGTTTCTCCGCTGCACTTGAACTGGCGCCGCTCTTCTGTGGAGCTTTTACGCCTTTTGTCGACGCAAAACATAATTTTAATACTTATTATTTTGTTAAAAGACCGCACTGAAACCTTAGTTAACCCTTACGTTCACCCCCAAGAACTATTGACAGCTTGAACTTCATTGATTTTGACAAACGAACCAACATCTCTCAAAGAGATTTTAGTCTCTCCAAGTTTAATTCATAGAGATTTTTAGTTTTACATTTGAATTTGTCAAAATGTCCTAGTAAAAAAATTATCGATCAGAGCCAGGGGGAGAGGGGCAAGTGCCTCCCCTTGCCCCCCCACCCTAAGGGCGCCTATGTCCACGCCCACTAGAGGAAGTTAAGCGATTTTATGTTTGTATTAGGTATATATCCTACAATCATCAAGGAATGCAAATTGCCAAATACACTGGATGTAGTTCCACATTTACACCGATTGCAGGCGTATCTGATATTATATCATATGATCATATTCGACTTACGATTCGGTCTCGATCATATGCTTTTATGCTCTCTTATCATTTTACCATTGTACAAACTATAATGACAAACTTAAGATACCTCCTAATCTTTGGGATGGGGTTTAAAATGGTTAACTCTTAAATATAATTAAAAATAATTAACTATATTTTAGAGTGGTTAAGTACCACGTACACAGAGCTTTAATGCGTGAATACCTACTCACTGTGAAAATATCGCATTATGTGTGCTGGATCTAACTACCAAAGTAAATTATTTAAAATTTAAATTACTCTTAGTCCTTCAATGGCGAAAACAGGATTGCTATATCTCTTCCCTCTTCTTATTTTCTTACCTGTTGATAGCAGCACTGAAAAGATGTCTTTTGGCATCCCATGCCCATCGGATGTTGCTTTTATCTAGAAGGCTCTATACAACAACCTTTCAATAACACTATCTTAAATCAATATTACGGCAACGAGTAACCAGATGCCGATAATAGTTTCTGCAGCACTCTGCCAAGCCCACTCTTTCAACGCTATTTTTGTAAATATTTTTCCTGGACATAATTTTGTTTAATATTAAATGAAAATAATTTTCGTCCCTCTTTTGTGTTTGTCTCTTTATACATGTACACATATGGCAACAATTTGTATCTACTATGTGGTGGGTTGTTATGGCGAACAGCAGTCTGGATCGTAATATTCCTGTGCGGGACATAGATGGAGAGAAAACAACCGTCTCATTATGAGGTAGAAACAAACCTACGCATGGGGGATTTATGTGCCACCCCCATCAGCCATCCATTCAGTTACAACCTCAAGGATAATTGGCAAACTGTTGCTCTTTGGAAAAGAGAAGCATGGTTTGCTTTTGTGTTGGTAAAAAGTTTCAAAGGACATGCGTGCTCCAGATGAGCAGAAATTCCTCAGAGCAGCGTCATTTTCGAACATTAAAGGATATTTTTAGCCCCAGGTGTCGAGGCTAACAAACAGATAATATAAAAATATTTTCTTAGCTGACTGAAGGACTCGACCCATTTGATTCTCGCTATCCTTAGGTAGAAACCACATTAAATTACGCATTAGCATTGCGGATGGATTTAACGAGAATAATTAACATCCCTGTTCTGAAAAAAAGTAGTTGTTCGCCTAATTTGCCCCAGAGGAATTAAAGACTTGATAGTAGAGCTTGATTAAATTACAAAAAAAAACAACAGCTGAGGACTTAAACTTCATAGCGGATTTATTTCTTGATTTTTTTTTCGTTTTTATAATAGCTTCTTATAGTAAGGTTTTTGTCTTGTAAAAAATAACACTCAGGTCTAGAGTCACACCGCAAACCGGCTCGTCAGCTTTTGTTAAATCTTAAGCGTATACCATTCGAAAGCTTAAGTTCGTGTGTAATATTATCCACCCAAAGCCACGCCCACATTTGACTTGAATGCCAGACAACCTTAAATTTTAATTTTATTTCAAAATGCCTTTGGCCAAGTTAGAGAATGCGCATACAGGAACTCAAATGCTCGTGCAGAGTTATAGTCGCTAGAAAACTTCATTCGGACAAATGGACCACACCCACACCACTGACCATCCCCACTTTACAATGTTGGATTTTCAAAAAAACATAATAGGTCGTTAAATCATTCTAAATCCAAAAATTTCGTGAAAAAAGTAAAGATACACATTGTCATTCGCTAGGTTTGTTACACACACACACAGCATTAAGCTTCCACTTTTAGAGGGTATTTTTAGAAAAAGTCTATTTTTAAAGCATTTAAAAAATTAATTTTCGCTTTTGACGCATTTTCTCATAAGTGTAGCGAAATAAGAACAAACTGATTTTAATTATTAGCCCACGAAATAATTTGTGGTGCCTACGAAATGTTACAGGTGCATTTCGAAGTTTGTGACAGATGAACTCTTGTACTTACTCAATTCTTATATCTACAAAATTATTTGACTCAAAACAAACACCAGATTTGGAGCCAATAACTACAAGAAAAACACGCTCACAAAACTTTACACTTTTTTCAAATAAAATAAAGCCTTTGAAATTGCGCAACTTTAACCAGTTATCCTTGGCCCACATTCAATGCCCGCAGACTTTGCAATATTAAAAGAAGTCAACATTTCAAACGTGCCACCCACGGCTACATAATTCCCTCACAAATGAAAAGCTTTAATAAACATCCTCGCTAAAGTCATATATAAATACCTATATATACCGAAGTACAAAGCCTCTGAGGTGAACTAATATCCTTCGCAAACATTTTAAGCTTAATGTCAGATGGAGGTGACTCCTACGGTATCATCATCCTACCATACTGCACTGTAAATCCGTTTAGTCTCTTTGATCTATCTGATTCCTCTGCTCACAGGTATAAATTGCACAAGATTTAGAAGCCTCTTCAAGCACTTTGCACAGCAACGTTCTTGGGTTTACACTGTCAAGCGCAGCTCGCTTGAATCTGGTTTAATTGTTGATATTAAATTCATTTAAAGTGCTCGCTTGACTGGCGCTAATCCTTTCTTCTTTTCTTTTTCGCCCTATGAACGTAACCATACCTACGTGTTGTATCCAAGACAAATGCCACACGTAATATGTTGTACTACATGTTGTTTCACTGGAATCCTTTTATAATGAATGTATCAAATTTACACCGCCATGAGCGAATTTGGAACATCATGACGCCGCGTTTACTGCAAATCTCCATAAATGAATTACTTTCAACACAGCGCTCTAAACAAGGGGTGGGGAAATAAGCCAGCTTTGTAAAAAGTTGCAAGAACGAGAGAATAAGAACTAGTGTAGTGATGCATGCTGCAGTCTTCAAAATGATGGCAATTGCGACCGTAAGGATCTTAAAGCTGGGAACGACTACTTACGCATAGACAAACAATGCTTATTAATATTAATTAAGCAACATTGAAGTCTAAATATCACTTATTAAAATAAAATGTTAATGTGTGTGTGATGATGTGTATGTTATGTGTATATAATGGCGCCTTCCAATGCCTTTCTGTTTGCCTCCCATTACGAAGTCGAATTAATTACTTTGTGGAAATTTGAATGTTTTATTATGTTTCTGACATTTTCTAAATTACTCAAGGGAGCGAAAGAAATGTTGGCAAGAGTTTCGGCATATCATGTGGATACCGGCTTACTATATATGTGTGTTGAGAAAAGCATTTAGAAAAGTCAACATTTAGCGCTTATTTTTAGTTTTGTTTTTAATTCTATCGTGCAAGATAAGCCACAAAGTTTCCAGATCATGCTAGATACATAGGTACCCAAATTATTACGGATGCTTTGATCTGTTTTACCAATTTTCCGCTTTGTCGTCTTTCTTCTAGCCTAACTTTACCTGGAAATTTGAATTGAAAAAAAAAAAATTAATTTGTTTGAAGAATTATTATGCACACACAGGGTATAGTGCTGTCGTTCTTCGTTTCTCAATGGTATCACAGACTTAACTTTTTTGTTATCCTTTTACAAGAGACATTCCTCACGATGAGGGAACAGTTACAACATACATTCATCACGATGAGGGAACAATTTTAGCTACGTTCGCAGACGACACTGCTATTCTCGCTATTGATACGACAGTTGAATTATCAACAGGGAAACTCCAGCGCGCTTTAGACAAAATATGCGACTGGACGAAGAGCTGGCGAGTTGTCCTTAACGAGACTAAGTCAACGCATGTTAACTTTACATATAAAAAGATAAGCAACAAACCTTTGTTCATTAACTCGGTACAAATCCCGTACTCAAATAAAGCGAAATATCTAGGAATGACTCTAGACGCAAAACTTAAATGGAAGCTGCACGTTAAAAAGAAACGCGACGAGCTCGAAATCAAGTTAAGAGAAATGAATTGGCTTATCGGAAGATTTTCGAAACTAAGCATATGTAACAAACTGCTTTTGTATAAGCAAGTGCTAAAACCATGTTGGACGTACGGTATACAACTCTGGGGTTGTACTAAACCAAGCAATATATCTATTTTAGAAACTTTTCAAAATAAGACACTCAGAGCAATCGTTAATGCTCCATGGTATATAAGAAATAGCGATCTACACCGAGATCTAGGAATCGCAACCGTGTCTGACGAGGTAACAAACTTTGCTCGCAAACTTAGTACTCGTCTTCGCGGACACTGCAACAATGAAATTATCCGAACATTGGATCAGACAAATCTTACGCGCCGACTACAACGAATGAGACCGTTAGATCTAGCAGCATAAGATGAAACCGCATAAATTGACGGTATTGTAGGTGCCTTCGTTAGAAGGCAGCCTGCCACACGCGATTACTACAGAAGCTTGAACTACTTGTTAAGGAAACTTAGTCGTAGTCTGACGGAAAATGGGAGGTTTTTTAGTGAGTAAGAATCTCACAGTCCTCGTAGTGCCTATGAAGGTTTTTCCTACCCACGAAAAAAAAAAATCCTTTTCAAACAAAGAGTATCCCTGCCCTGGTCAACTGAGACATTTTTTTTTACTTTAAAATTTTAATAATTTCTTGCATTTAAAAATTAATTTTTCCGTTACTTTATACTAAACCAATGAGAAAGTGCAACAAGTATGCGTATAATTATAGCTGCATAGCTATATTCCCTATTCCTATTTTCCTTTCCATTCCTATTTGCCTTTCCATAAGATATCTTTTTTTTTAATCCTCTTCTCGTTGTGACTTATGAATCATAAATCAGCTAACAAAAAATATTTTATTCCTTATAAGGTTTTTTCATTTATTTTTTTAAAGGGACGTGGCAAGTTCAGCCCCTATAACTAAAAATCAATATTAGCATAGAAATATACTAGTTTGCGGCTAAAATGTACGCAAAAAAGTTATTCTTATGTTCCAGTTCAATCATTTTGTAAAATCGACCTTATATTAACAAAATCTAGGATCGCGTCTTGTGTACCGTATGTGTTTAATTTAATTTTTTGGTCTTCTCTAATTACGGTTTAGAAAGCACTTGAGGTAGTTGCACATTTAGACCGATTGTGTGCGTTTCTGCTGGCGGATTTGAATAATTTCAACACGTGTATTGCTTCGGGATACAAAGAGCTTACGTACAAAAATTCAGCTTTCTAGCTTGAAGGACTTAATAAAATTAAAAGCGGGCAAAAGCTCATTCGACTTAGAATATTCTATCAGTCGAATCGGGTATTAAAAACTTTCTTATTAAATCTTCAGATTTAGAAAATAATAATTAGAGCTCCATTCCCCTCAAATTTTGAGTTTCTTAAATGGTTATCCCATTCTAACAGGCTGTGCGTTGAAGTCAATCAACAAATTGTTTTTTTTTTAATTTGTTTTTTATTGTGTTATTAAAAACACATAGGTAGAACAGGCAGGAGAATTCATTTAATTTGAAAAACTGCAGTAATAGAATTATAAAAGCTTGTATACAAAAATGTTTTTTTTTTACAAAAAAAGAATAATGAAGTAGGTATTATATTCCTATAAATAAAAGAAGGACTATTAAAAGGGTAACCATCTAGAGGTTTGGGTATCCCGGTATCCCTAGCTGTGTTAAAGTGTCCAAAAGATACTATAGTATCTCTTTCGACAGCACTGATTTTGTTGCTTTGGTGACGAAATCATAACTTAATGAGAAATATTCACTTGGAAATTGGTTTTTATTTTTTAGTTTTTTAGTTTTTAGCTTTTTAAGTTTTTTTTTTAAATCATGGGTTCACTCATGGCGTTGTGGTGCGCGTCTACCCGACGAACTCTTCCTTTAGAATAAAATGTTACTTTACTTTTTCCAAGCTCTAGAAACATTTTTGCTACACTCTTACAGCCAGAAATAATAAAATTCAAACGCACACCAAAAAATATTGAATTTTCATAATAACATCGTTTTTAAAAAAAATATTGAAAAGTGTTTGAGAATTAAGCAATTGAAAATGTGTGTCCGTTTTCAACGTGTTTAAGGTCATGACTTTTTTATAACTTTATTCAAAAAGACAATATTGGGCAAACATTATGTAGCAACCCCTGTTTAAGCCGAATGTTTTGAAAAAACTCACACACATAAAAAAATAGTTGCGATTTTCGGGATAACTATAATTTTTTTTTTTTAATATTTAGAAGATTTTGAGATTTAGCTCGAAAACTTCAAAAACATTTGAAAAACTATTTTTCAAAATATTCTGGAATCTTGACGGTATTATGAAATCATAATTTGCTTGTAAATAAAAGATAGGTATTTCGGAGTATTCTTAAATTTTTTAGAACTTTCAAAAATTACGTAACTTACTTGAAAAGTTTATGAAACGGCTTAAAAACCAATTAAAAAACCCGCATTTATAAACGATAACTAAAAAACTTGTGCCCAGAGTATTGGAAACAAAAAACCAATGCAAGCGCAAAGCAAAAAATGGTATTCAAAAGAAGATTCCGAGACCTTTTAGAGATATCAGACCTTTTAGAGATATCAGACCTTTTAGAGATATAAACGAGACCGACAGGTGAATTGGTAAGGCCATGTACACCAGTCTGTTCGTATGTGTGAAATTTTAAGGTCTTATAAACTGCGCTAGAAAGCTGAAACTTGAAGTGTATTTTGGTTATTAATTGGTACAGACAAAGTATGAAAATTAATAAAAACAGCCACGCCCACAATTGACTTCAATGTGAGACTACTTCGGATTCATATTTTATTTCGAAATTCCTTTTGGTTAAGTTAGGCAAGGCGTATGAACTTAAATTTTGGTGCAGAACAATAGTGGCAAGAAGACTTAAACATACAAAAAATTGACTGCCCCCACAATCGACCATGCCCACGTTTAACGTGTAAGATCTTAAAGGAAGATATCTAAGACATGACCAGTTGCTTAGTCTAATACACAAAGTATTGAGCATCGGCCATTTTTACGGTTGTTTTAGGAAAAAACTGTTTTTTAAGCGATATTTTTCGCGTTTAAAGCACTCCCAAGATTTTAACGAGATAACAATTAATTTATATTAATTTTTAGCCCAAACCATTTCTGGGGGCGTGGCCAATACAAATAATTGACATACAGCACATGAATTCAGACCAAAAAACTTTTATATTTGGTCTTACACGGTAAATAGGGCCGGGTATTTAGAAATTCGTTAAACTCTTGAACTTACCCACTTGTTTTCATTTTGTTTCTAGAAATGGGCTTAAAATCTCGATGTTAGACAAGGTAAATTTGAAAAGTTTTCAATGCAGTTAACTTGCCTTCCCAACGTTACATGAGTCAGACAAATTTAGACAAGGCTGCTATAACCGTTGTCGGACAAAAAAACCTCAAAAAAATTGTTTTCCTAAATGATTTAACGTTTTTGAGTTTAATCTTTGAAGTTTTTGAGTATTCGAATTTTGGTATAGTTTTGTGTAAGACTTCAAAAAATTTACTTTGTCCGATATTCCTTTAATGGGATCATGAGGTTATCTCCAATGACAAAAATCTCGAATTTTTTTTTGATTTTTTTATTTTATTTTTGATTTTTGCTTTCGAGATATCATTGTATATCCTAAATCGGTATACTCTAAGTCTTCGCATTTGTTGAGTATTCGAGTTTTGCGATAGTTTTGTGTAAAATTTCAGAAGATGGACTTTGTCTTATATTTGTTTAATAATTAAATAATTTGACCGCTTTTTTCATGAGAAATAAGGTAAAAGCGGAAATGGTTTCAGGAAAATAATTGCATGTGTTTTTTCCTAAAAACAACCTTTAAAAGGGAGCGGAACTCAAAATTTTGTTTGGAGCAATTTTTTCAAATAATAATATCTTTAATATCTGTCATAGTTTTTTTTTCTGAGACTTTGTGAACTTTTTGGGAGTGAACTAGTTTTTTCAAAATCAAGCTAGAGAGCTAAAACTAGCTGCACGGCTTGGGTCTACTTTTGCGTAGACAAAGTGTTCTCATTTTCTCTCACAATTTCTTTTGGTCAAGTTAGACAAGGCGTAGGATTTTGGTATTGGGCAATATTGGCCCGAAACTTTTAAAAGGCAAAAATTGGACTCCCTCAATAGCGACCATACCCACTTTTAACATGTCAGACTTTTAAGAACCCGATTTCTCGAAAAACTCACACAAAATCGAAGAAAAATTCTTAAATAAATATTAAAGATATTACTCTAAGTTTGTCTAAGTTTGTTGCATACAAAGTTTTGAGCTCCGCCTACTTTAAGGGTCCGTTTCTAGGCTAAACTGTTTTTTCCGAAATTTTCGCTTTTAGCGCATTTTTTCATTATTCTCACGAGATTTTAATTTTAAGCTCAAACCCATATTTGGGGGCGTGGCCCATTTAAATAATACATGAGTTCGGGCCAAAAAGCTTTAGGTTTTGGTGTAACACGGTATATAGGGTCGGGTATATAGAAGTTTGTAACAGGCGAACTCTTGCACTTACTCACTTGTTTCATATGATTTCTTTTTAAAAACACCGGAAATAAGGTAGGAACACACACATTTTTCAAACATTTAAAAAAAAAAAATTTTTTTTTCGAAAGTGCAAAATTGAATAAAAACCTTTTATTAGAATGCAAATGAAATACGACCACGTCCACATGGGGGCGGTTTTCGCTTTCGTTTGAAATGGAAATCACAATACACTTAAGTGAGGATATCGTATACCAAATTTCAGCTTACTACGACAACTTTGATTTTTCATGCTACTTAGTCAGTGGGCGGATTTCAATTTTTTTTATATTTGTACTGCTTCGGGACCTAGAAAGAACAGATATTAAGCTTCAAGTGTCTAGCTCAAAATTTGAGGACTTAAAACTACTGACGGACGAACGGACAGACGGGGCTCATTCGACTTAAAATTCGGTCTCGATCAAATGATCGGGCATATGCCCTAAGGGTCTTGGGGGTCTATGGTGATTATTTCTCTACGTTACAAACTATGACTCAAAGTCTTTAAGTACCTTTAATTTTATGGGATGGGTTATAAAACTAGAGGTAATGCGATTATTAAATCGCACACACAGGCCTGTACTGGGCGGGTCGGAAGGTGACATTTCGACAAACTTAATCTCTAACCCGCTCTGAGAGATTTCTGATACATTGATCTTAACATACCGTCTGGAAATAGAGTACCTACCTGACACATTTCATTTAACTAGCCTTAACTAGGTCAGTGATCAAGCGTCACAATACACTAATTACAGGCGAAATAGAATTCTTATACAGACTCCGTTTATATCGAGTGCTCCCGGTCTGGGTCACCACAAAACTGATGGCGAGGCTTTAACCCTAAGAATCCTTCTTGAACGCTTGCAAAAATTAATCAAAGGCAAAAAATTAAAGTAGCTGCCTCCCAACTTATTCGTCGCCATAATTATAATCACCTGCGAAGAAGCGCTTATAAGCAACTTATTGTCACTGGCTCTGCAGTTTGCCTTATCGAAACACATGGGTACACCGTACACGCTATCCTATAAGCTCAAAGAGGGAAAATAAAGGACTCCTCAGAACACATAATAACTCATTGTTCTCATTTTCCTTTGCACGCCTAAAGCTACCCACAACTATTATCCTTCTATATCACGTATATACTATACTTATGTAGCATCTGGCAAAGCGAATAGTATTTTTTGACACAACTCTTACCTAAGTCTGCGTAGTTCTAGAATTACTTGTGTACACACAATCTGACACGTACATCAAACGACCACCCCACTCATTCATTTATCCGTGATTTATAAACGGGGCTACGATGACGAGCAAGAGATGGAATGAGATCCTAATGATATGAATATGATGAAGAACATTTTTGCTTCTGCAGTTGGTTTTTGCAAGACCATTCCGGATACAAAGGCAAAATGTTCCCTATTGTCTGATTGCCTGACTGCCTGCTGGCACGGCACCTACACAAGTTTAGCTGGTGGTTTGATTAAATTTGCGCTCATTCAAAAGGATGCTACAGGTAGGACAACGAAACCTCTGAAAGACTGAATGGTCTGGCAAGTCTGCAAAAGGTCACATAGGTTCCGTCCAGGAGAGTTAAAAGCGTCGCTCATTTAACTTAGAAATCTGCAAGGCGCTTCGGGCAAAAGAGACTTTTACGATTAAGTTTGTAGCTCGCTCAAATTCTCCCGGACAAAGAGAGAACCCGGGCTTCTCTCATAAAGCCTTACTCTGCTCTCTGGTTCACTTACAATCTCTTTCGCCTTCCACCTACAATCAACAGTTCGGTCATGGTCGTGTGTTTGCTCTTCCATTACTTTGTTACGGTTGACTGCGTGCTTCGAAATGCCATGTGTTTCCTGCTCCAGGCACCGACTGCTACAAGTGATTATATAGGCGGGAAGGGGCTCGACAATTATTATACCCCTCCTTTAGATGCAACAGTTTGCCCAGATAGTGCTGTGATTTGTATTCCTTGTTGTGTGTGAGAGAGAGAAAACGATTATATTATGTTGTTTTCAAGGATTTAACAAGATGAAATATCCTCATATATTTGTGCCCAGGTATTTTGATCACGCTTTTAATAACGAGAACATCAGGCGAGTGTAGCTATTAGGCTAGGATCAAATTTCACTTCTCAGTCCATTGATTCTACAAGTTTTGTAAGTGCAACCTTACAAATTGACCTACTTTTGATATAAATTTTTATACCCGACCGAGGGTATATTAATTTTAATGCATAGTTTGTAACACAGTGAAAAAATCACCGTAGACCCTTAAGACCTTTAAGAGATATGATCCAGACCGACAGGTGAATCGATTTGACCATGTCCGTCCGTCCGTCTTAGGTCCGTTTTAGGTCTTCAAAATCAAGCTAGAGAGCTAAAACTTGGTTCACGACTTGGATATTCTGCTGCACAGACAGAGTGTAAAAATTGGGTCAATCGGTCAAAAGCCGCGCTCCATACAGGCTTCAATGTAAGACAACCTCTATTTCAAATGCTCTTTCAAAAAGGTTTTTTTTCAAGTTAGACAAGGCGTAGGAGCTTACATTTTGGTGCTGTATAATATTGACCCAAGGCCTTTAACAAAACAAGTGAGTAAGTGCAAGAGTTCTTCTGTGACAAACTTCCATATACCTGACCCTATATACAGTGTAACACCAAATCTTAATTTATTTTGTCCCGAATTTATATATTATTTGTATAGGCTACGCCCCCAAAAGTGGGTCTGGGCTAAAAATTAAAATCAATTAATTGTAATTTCGTTGGAATCATGACAAAATGTGTTGGAACCGAAAATTATTGCAAAAAAACATGTTTTTTCCTAAACACGCCCCTTTAAAGTGGAGCTCAAAACTTTGTATGGAGCAAACCTAGCAAATAGTAATATCTTGAATATTTGTTATAGAATTGTTTTCAATTTTAAGTAAACTTTCCGAGAAATCGGGTTTTTAAAGGTCTTATATGGTAAAAGTGGGCATGGTCGATATTGTGGGCGGTCCAATTTTAGCCCTCTTAGAGGTTTTGGGCCATTATTGCTCTATACCAAAATTTGAATTCTTACGCCTTGTCTAACTTGACCAAAAGGCATTTTGAAAGAAAATTTGAGATAGAGGTTGTCTTATATTGAAGCCAGCAGTGGGCGTGGCCGTCGGCGGATTTGACTAATTTTCACACTTTGTCTGTACAAGATAAGAACCAAGATATAGTTTGAGCGTCCTAGCGCAATTTTAAAGACCTAAAAACTTCACACATACGGACAGACGGACGGACATGGCTTTATAGAATCACCTGTCCGTCTCGATTATATCTCTAAAAGGTCTTAGGTCTTTCCGATTTCGCGGAAAGTGGACTATAAATCGAAAAAAAAATAATGAAAAATTTTAAAGATATTATTCTTTGCTAAGTTTGTTACATACTAAGTTTTGAGCTCCGCCCACTTGTAGGGGCCGTTTTTAGAAAAAACTGTATTTTCCGAAATTATTTTCGGTTTTAACGCATTTTGTCATGAATCTAACGAAATAAAAATTAATTGATGTTAATTTTTAGGCCACACCCACTCATGGCCTTTACAAATTATATATGAATTCGGGACAAAAAATTTTAAGATTGGGTGTTACACGGTATATAGGGTCGGGTATATAGAAGTTTGTCACAGATGAACTCTTGCACTTACTCACTTCTTTTTAGTGTCTATGTTTAGAAGGGTTCCCAGAGGTGTCATAATATTCTAATTCAACTCAGTATTTGAAATTGCTTTCTACAACTGCATGTAGTGAAAGATCTATGGATAATGGTATCTATCTATCTAAAGATAATGGTAATAATTTATAGCTTTTATATCCCACCAGATTTTAACAAAACTTAAGTTCACTGTTGCCTTCGAAATATAAATGGAAATGATGCAGGCATCCAGGTGGACACAGTGGCTTTAAGTCAGTGGCACTGATTAAAAAAAAAGATGGAAACTTGATCCTGACATTCACAGAAATGCAAAAGGTCAAAAACCCGAACTTAAAGGACTTCACGAAAATCAAAGCCGCATTAAGAAAACCCTGAAGAGAGACTTGCATATCGAGTTTACAATTATGAGTATATTCACAGGCCACGCAATTTAGAAAAGGCTAAGAATTTTTTTTTTTCAAAACTCTCGCGTAGGAGAATTCGATTGAAATTTCTTAATGAGGAAACCATAAAAGAAGGTGTTGTTTGGACAAATACAAATTATCTTTAAGAAAAATTATTATTGTAAAGTAATTGCAAAAACCTCTTGCATATTTCATTGTTCAAGTATGGCTCTGAAGCCTTTTATTTCGTAAGCAGTGGTTTTGAAACCATGAGCACTAAGCATTGAAATGGCAAACTTACTTGCCTTGGTATTCTAGGTATTCTCAACCAGCAAGCTTCGCGGGTCAGTTTCGCACGCAAAGTTGGCTGGGGTCCCCGCCCACTTGCGTGCGTCACGTGAGTCCCAGTGCTCCACTACTGAGCTGCCGCTGCGGTGTTGACTTCAGGATTTTCCGAGCTGGGGCGTTCGCTGGACAGCAACGCCATCCATCCGCTAGGTGACCCAGCCATCGCAGTCAATGTATTCATATTTTTCTGGCCAGGAGATATAACACCGAATTGTTAAGCCTGTACAATTCAGTATTATATCTCCTCCTCTACTCTTTTCTTACAAATATACACAGGACCCAGGTAGACAACGTCCCTAAGGCTCTTTTCACACTATCTTTCGGACTCCGTCCGGTCGCCGTACTTTCAGTCGCTGTGAACGGATGATTATCGGCAACCAGTCGGCGAAAAGGAGCAATACATTTTCATACGCCACTAAAAACATTTCGCCGTCCGGATTTTTCCCGTCCGGTCGAAAGGGGAAAGTATGAAGGAGCGTGACTACCTCAAAGTTATAGCTGTCTATAGTGATGTTCTGTTCAAGGCGGTGTTGGGTGTCTCTGCTTGATGACAGCATTACTTGGTTTTGCCCTTGTTGCTTGCTGTTTAGCAGGCAATAGTACTCATGCAATACCAATACTCACGAAAGTTTCATACTTACATAAGGCTTTATTCTGCCAACTATACAAATTTCGTCTGATTAGTTTGCCAGAAATTGAAGGCACTTTTGAAAGATTGTGCCTCTGTTGCGGGAGTTCTGCGCAATTCTCTCAAGAATGATGTTAAAGAAGTCGCCTTGCGTCCTTTTCTGTCCTTTTCTGAGATCAAAAGGGGTCGGTGAGGCTTTTACCGATCTTGACGTAACAGCGTGAGTTATCCATCGTCATTCTACACAAACTGACGAGTTTGGCAGGGATGCTAAACAAGACATTGTTCTACATCATTTGTCTCTATAATAGCTGCCGTCATATGCGACCTTGAAATCGGTAAAAAAGTGATGGGTATCGATCTAGAATTCCTGAGTTTTTTTTTTCAAGATTTGCCGCAGTGTGAATGTTGATCGCTGGTGGACTCTCCTGCTCCTGGCCTAAAGCCACACTGTTATGGACCTATCAGATTGTTGACAAACGGCTTTGGGATTTTACACAGTACAGAAGAGAAGATCTTGTAACAGATATTAAGGAGACTAGTGCCTCTGTAATTGGCGCTGATCAGAGTTTCATTTTTTTTTTAATATCTGGTAAACAATGCTAAGGTTCTAATCATCGGGCATGCTTTCCTCCGACCATATGTTGCAAATGAGCTGATGTATGCTCCTTACCAGATCATCGCAGCGGATTTAAAAAGTTCGACATCTGCGCTGTCAGCTCTGGTAACTTTGTTGTACTTAAGCTTAGACACAGCTATTTTCACCTCATCCAGGCCGGGTGAGCTGTATCGCTCATATGCCTCATCAGTAACTTCTTCGCCCCGGTTGAATGCTTCATTCTGCCTGACAGCGGTATTCGTTCGTCGCCGCCGCTATATGGTCTGCTGAAATGGTTTTTCCAGACCAACTGCGATTCCACTACAATGCTCCCTTGATGGCCCTTGGAGGCTTCAGTTCGAGCTTTATACCGTTTGCAGGACCTTATCATTTTTTATTGGAACAAGCTCATTCCTGAAGCTCATTCCTGTTGTAGCATTTCTCTGTCTCTTCAACCACGCGTTCCTTGTGCCCTCTCTTTTTCCTTCTGAAAAACCGATGTTCCTCTCTCCTCCTCTGCTCAAAAAGCTCGTGAGCAGCCCTATCCCTTGTGAGCACTATGCTTTATAGTTTATGCTTCCTGTTAAGCTGCATGTGTTTGTTGGCTATTCATCGTCAAACCAGGGACTTCGTTGTGGTGGCCGTGCGAAATCCAGGATACATCAGTGGCGGTATATCTGATGGCCTTTTGGCATGGCAACGTTGCCCGTGGCTGTCAACACTTGATGCTGGCTGCATAGAACTTTGTAGAAGGTTTTGAAAGCCTTGGCTGGAAAAGGACATGGCGATCTCTTGCGATTGTAGCCTGCCGACGACAAACTAGTATTGCCATTTCTTGGCGTCGGTTGGGATATCAACAGCTGTACCTTGGCTGCAGCAAGCTAGTGATCCGAGTCAATGTCGGTGGTGTGACTAGAAGACTGTCGATCGTCATGAGGCGCTCACATACATAACTGATGCACAAGACTATTTGAACCTTAGTCTTTCTCCAACAACGAAACCACATCCAAATAAGCGCTGGTTTTTATACCCTACCCAGGGTATATTAAGTTTGTTGTATAGTTTGTAACGCAGTGAAATAATCACCGTAGACACCTAAGACCCTTAAGAGATATGAATTTGACCGGCAGGCGAATCGATTAAGCTATGTCCGTCCGTCCGTATGTAAACAACTTTTAGGCCTTTAATTGGCTGGAAGTCCAGTCCTTCAGACTAGGTTTGAAAATTAGCCCACTACAGGCCTGTATGTGCGACCACCTCTAATTTAAAAAAAAATACATAGTTAGTGGTAGTAGTTATTCGACTTTTATTTCATGAAATGTAGGTTTTTTATAATTTAACAGTCTAGTTTAATTTAATGTATAGTTTATCAATTCAATGTTAGTCTATCATGTTAGGTTATCAATGTATAGTCTATCAATTTAAGAGTATAGTTTTCAGGTCTATTTAAGTTTGGTCTTTGTTGACCGTCTATCAGATTGACAATTTGGGATCCTACATAAAATATGTTTAATCATATTCAAATTATATTATATTCAAATTATACTATATTATATTCAAATATAATTCAATTATAACTTCGAATATTTACAAAAGTATATAGAACATTTTGCAATTAAGAGAACTATAGCCACAGCTTCTGTTTTAAAAATTTCCTCCATAGCACATTTTCTATAAACGAGAGCTCTTCTAGTGTAGTGATACAACTTGTTCCACCCTGAAATTCCATTTAGAATGCTTAGCATTGTTGCCTCATCCAGTACAGCCGCACCAAAGTAAATCAAACGAAAATCTTTAAGTATGGGACAAGTCGCTAAGAAGTGGAAGACATCCTCCCTCGTCCTGTGGTTACACAATTTGCAAAGGATTGGTAAGTCGGTCCGATGCGGAATTAAGTTAAGTGGGGTCAGCTCGCCTCAAACTCTCAGTTAAATGCTTATTTTGTCAGTTGTGTTGCTGTTTAAAAAGTATGTCTCATTTCGTAGATCGTATCTTAGCTGCGAGTAGTAGGTTCTATCTTGCGAGCTCCGAGCATCGTTTACGTATTTCACATACCTTTCTTGACTCATTGAAGATAGCAGCGCGCAAAATTTAGATCTTACAGCAGTTCCTTGATCCGCCAAAGTTAAACTTAAAATGTAGCCGCATTCAGACGCTAAATGTTCCCAATTTTGAAAAAGATGACCTCTTCTTACGATTACTTGATTAAGCACCAGCTTAGGTAGCCTGCCTTGCTTCATTTCAGTTACCTTAACTATATAGTTCAAGTGAAGTCTAAGAGCCTCCAAGAAGAGAGGCGGTCTCCAAATATAGCATATAGTTAGGCGTGTTGATTGGGATGCGAAAAATTCGCTTTAAGAAATATTGAAGAAACTTTTCAACTTCCTCAAACGGGCAGAAGCCCCATACTTGAGCGCCGTAAAGCAGGATTGACTTCGCAGTTGCACAAAATATTTTTGGTTTACAACTGTGGGCTATATTTTTGTTAGCAAAACAGCGACTCCATACCGAAGTTATTGCAAGTTTTTCTTCCGACAGTTTTATGTTGAGGTGTTTTTTCATGCTAAAATTTGATGTTAACAGGATTCCTAGGTATTGATATTCTTTCACGACCTCAATAGGCTCGCCATGAATGCCACTCTTCGTTGCGCGAGTACCTACCGCCTCCGTCTTTGAAAACCATCATTTTTGACTTCTCGAGATTAATGCTCAGGTTCCATAGTTAACAAAGCTCAACTAGCCTATTAATCATCAACTGCATCCCGTTGATTAAATCCGAGAGGAAGACGATGTCGTCCGTATACACAAGCGCTGGGATTTTAACACTATTCAGATCAATTCCTCCTCTTTCAAAATCGGTTATGTCATTGACATACAAAATAAAAAGAAGTGCGCTCAGTATGCAATCTTGCTTTACTCCCATGGAGGTCTCAAACTCATCAGAAATTATTTCGCCATTACAAACGTAAGCTACATTGTTTTCATACATAGCTCTTAAGATGTTTATGACTTTACTAGACATTCCAATTAAATAAAGCTTATAAAACAGTGCCTCGCGTGGTATAGAGTCGAAGGCTGCACGGAAACGACGAAAAACGCATATAACTTTTTGTGTTGGCTTTTGTATATATCAGCGATGTTGATGAGCGCAAAAACTCAATGGTTAAATATTTTTTTCTTTAACCCGCCTGCGATTCCTTAAGGATTTTCCTGTCCGAAACCCACAGAATCAGCCTTCTATATAGGATAGTTGCAAACAACTTAGCCGAGGTTAAAAAAAACCTTTTTCAAGCTTTAGCTATGCCTATAAGGTGCTAGCGCACTCATTCTTGGTATGTATTGTAATAATGCCTTTTAATTGTCTTTGAGGTGGCAGAAAAATTTTGGCATTTTCATTGACCACGCCCACTCTTTAAGGGTTTTAATCTTAAAATTACTGTTTTTCAATAAATATATATGAAATTAGACTAAAACTTATATGACAAGTTGTAGATATTAGCATTTTCTAACTTCATCATCATCATCATCATTTTCGAAATGCCGCTTATCCTTTAAAAGGGATAAGTCCTCCGGGACGGAGCGGGGGTGGCTAAATGGTCCTTCCATCTTTCTCGATCCTCCGCCACCAACTCAAGAGACTCCGGCGCAAACCCCAGGCGGGACTCAGAGAGGTTCTTTACCTGATCCCACCACCAGTTTCTTGGCCTACCCGGTGGGCGACGCGCTCGCATCTCGGCCAGCATGACCTGTCTAGGAAGTCTGTCAGGAGGCATGCGAACAACGTGTCCAAACCATCGAAGAATCGATCGCTCCACTCGGAGAAGTAGCTGCTCAACAATAAGATTCCTACGAATACTGACGTTTCTCACTCTGTCCCTTAGAGTAACACCAGCAACGCACCTCAGGAATCTCATTTCGGCAGCTTGTACCCGCGATCTAATTCTTTCGGTCATTACCCAAATCTCATGACCATGAGGGTCGGAACGAACACTGAATTAAAAACTGAGATCTTTGCTTTCACTCCAAGCTAAGCTTTTCTGATGACCGGCCGGCGCAGTTCCTTTACTATTGCTCCAGCTTGGCCAATTCTACAGGATAACTCAGTATCACTCCTCCCATTTTTCGTGAAAAAGACCCCGAGATACTTAAACCTGTTTTAATGGAACTCCATTTATGTGCAGGGTTCATTGCACAGGAGTTCGGGAAACAACCATCACTTCCGATTTGTTCACGTTTACTTTCATCCCAGCGTCACCACAGACCGCTGCAAACCTATCCAGTGCTCTTTGAAGTTCCTCTTTGGATGATGCAAGGATGGCCAAATCATCTGCGAAAAGCAGATGGCTCATCCTGATGCCAGCCAATTCGAAACATTGCTCGCCAAGACTGCGCTTCACTATCCAATCCATATATGCTATGAAAAGTAGCGGCGACAGAACACGGCCTTCTCAAGAAAAACCTTCAGAGTAAAAAGCTGGTCGGTTGTGCCTCTGCCAGGCCGAAAGCCGCACTGTTCTTCCCGTAACAAAGGATCGATTACAGCTCTGGAACACGTTTCCAACGCTAGGTGCCTTCCCGCTATCCCAGGCCATCTTAGTGACACGTGTTAGCCATTTAACACCCTCTTCACCCATTGTCTTGAGCACTTCTGGCCGGATTTCATCAACTCCAGCAGACTTGCCAACTTTAAGCGATTTAATCGCTTTAGTGACTTCGTCTACTATGGGACTATTCCCCGCCCTTATCTCGTCAGCAGTGGGAATGCCATCTTCAGTGCCCTGTTGGGGGTTGAGCAACTCAGAAAAGTGCTCTCTCCATCTGCGCAAGACATAGCTCTCATTTGAAAGAAGTGTACCGTTCTTGGATTTAACCCTTTGAATAATATTTAACTTCCTTCCTCTAAACCGGCGAATGTTCTGCCAAAATATCTTGTTTGCAGATCTGTAATCGTGCTCCAACTTCTTGGAGTTGTTCTGACTGCCAGATTGGAACTCCTTCGCGCCTCATTGTACCGGGCTCGAGAAGTTGAGTTTCTACATTGGATCCACGCAATGTAGGCTCTCTTCTTCTCTCTGATGGCTTCTTGAACTCCAGGCGTTTTAAGCCAAGCAGTTCTTTTCTCACCACCAGCCGCTACCCCAAGCCGCTTCACTCCACAAACATTTCCTGCAGAGGTAATGACTGCCGATAAAAACAGCTGCCATTGCCCGTCTACATTCAAAAGGTCAGTTGGAAATCGTTCAAACTTCTCCGAGAAATGCTGTGCAAAACGCTCTCTGAAATCAGAGTCAGCATCCTGCAACCTTTCCCACCGTATGCGTGTCACCAGTCTTGGTTTTCGCCTGGGTGGCAAAGGAAAACTGCCACTGAAAAACAATTTACACAGCACTAAGTGCTGATCAGTTGACAACTCAGCTCCCCTGAAAACTCGAACGTCACAAATCATTCTTTGAACACACGATGGTACAACAAAGAAATCAATCAGTGACTTCTGATTTAAACTGTGCTTGTACCATGTGTATTTGCTAATGTCTCTGTGTGGGAAAAAGGTGTTCATGATAGACAAGCCATATGCACAGCAAAAGTCCAACAACTTCCCTCCGTTCCTGTTTTGATCCGGGTCACCGTGCCTCCCGATCGCACTCCTCCAAGTACTGTCGTCCGTACCCACATGTGCATTGAAGTCACCCATCAGGAGAAAGAAGTCCATTTCTGCCACTCTGTCCAGGGCAGCATCAACTTCGTTCAAAAAAGATTCATACTCTGACTCTCGATTTGGTGCATAAACCTGAACCAGAGCCAGAGTCGATCGTTTAATACCTAGCTGCCAGGTTTAAATTCGGCCGATCCTAACCCGGACAACAGACGCCGACCAGGAAGCCGCTCGTTCCGAAACAGACACTCCTGGATTTCTGTTATTTGAAGTTCAGCCGCCCCTCTGGGATCAGACGCTGACACACAAACAAGCCGCACACTATGTAATAGACGCTGCTGGATTTTATTTATACCTTCCGGTTCATCTTTTTCAGTTATAACTTTACTGCCAAAGGTGGCCCCACAAGGAGTTTATACTCCTGGACAGCATCACTTATGCCTGAAAATTCCTTCCTCCAGTGGATTTCAGTCGGCTCTTTCTAACTTTTTTGTAAATATAGTATATGCCTCTGCCCACTTTCGAGGGCGTGGCGTTAAAAAAAGTGATTTTTCGAGTTAATAACGCGGATTTCTAGGCCGAAATGTATGCAACTACCTAGTATGAAGCATATTTTTATATCTCCTTCCTCTTTGGGTAGAGTAGGGTATTTTTCAATCCGTCACAGACGGACTTTTTACATACGCACTGTAAACTTTTCCACTTGTTTTATGCTGGTATCAGTCCCGGCAGTAGAGGTCGCAATTTTTCATCCTTCTTTTACCTGGCACATCCCACTACATTTCAGTGATGTCTGCCTTGCAGTCGTTTGGGGAGTCTGCTAGTTACTCGGCTACACGTGGTCTGTTAAGGATAGGGACCTAACATTCCATGTGCAGATCCGAAGCTCGTTGCCCTTGTGTCGTTGGCTTTGGTCATCAACAGTCAATCCACTCGAGTTCGAGGCTTATTGTTGCATCGAAATAAAGAGATTCCCCGACGGTACAACGGGGCCTTTTAACCCGCTTCTTACAGGCTTGAGGTCTGAGCACGTCGTAGTAGCCAATAATGTGTTCACTAAGTAGATCGGTCTGATTGCGGAGCGTGGACTTCAACGTTGATTCCATCTGACGAGCTCCTCCGCTGCTGTCCAGATGCAAGGAGAAGTGCCTTATTGGGACCTCTCTTCCCACCCTCTCTTGTTTGCTTTACCCACAAAGCGGTTAGAACCCAACCTCCTGTTGAGGCACTAGGCACCTTGTGTTCACCACAGGGAGGTGAGAGTAGGAGTTGATAGACACTAGACAGAGGTTGGCTTAGAAAACCTATGGATGCTTGTATCCTCTTGAGTCTTGCACTGTGCTGGTATTATTCAATTAGGTATTCTAATAAAACCAGATGCATACTTACACAACCCTGACTAAATTAAATAATTCCAGACTAAGGCCTATATAAACCTTGCCTACCAAGTTGTATTCCTGTTGCAAATTTAAAAATTCTATACCATACTAACACTAAGGTTGCCAAACCTTACGACAGCGAAAACTGTCGGAGTTTTGCACAATATCGGTTCTTTTGCCAAAAATGTTTGTGTCCTTTTGAGAAACTTTCAACGATAAGCCATTGATAGTGACAGTTGCTACATTTAAGGGAATATTTATAATATTTCACTTAATTAGCATTAACATTTGAACTTTCATATGCGGCACAAATGTTTTTCACAAATTTACATCAATGCTCAACCAGACCTGGTAACTGATAAAACTTTTAATTGCTATGCATGAACGCTCTACATCAGTCATACAGGGTGTCACAATTAGGCTTTAATGCTATTAACGCTTTAATGCTTTTCTGTTAAATGGTAACAAAAGTTGTAGATTTGAGATAAGGGAAATCTCTTTGTTATAACATATTTCCATAACTTAACATGTACCAGGAGAATACTTCTGGTAGAAAACACAGTGCAGCTCATCGTCCTTCTTTCTATTAAAAATGTAGTCCTCAACACTCATACTGAAAAGCAAAAAATAAAAGCAAAATAAACAAAACAAAATAAAAGTCAGTTGTCTATTGCATTATTTGTTGCAAAAAGTCAAAACCGCCAATTATTTATTTAAATTTGTGACAGAAAAAAAACTCCGACTTTCGACTGTGAAATCGATCTTAAGCTCAGAAGGTTAGGGCCGGTTTAAGAAAGGCACAGCTAAAGATAAACCGATAATATCAGATGTTAATTAGCTGTTTAACATTTTTCGAGCATTTCGTTATCTCATTTCCACGCTGTCAAAAGAAATAAGAAATCAAAATCAGTTTAAATGTTAGTCGCTTAAGACTTAAAATAAACTCCTTGCAGTAAGTTTTAAAAGCTTACCCGTTTTTTACCTTCAATGTAAGCTGGGGCGTGGTGGGTGTGAAACTAATGTACGCTAAATTCATGCAAAATTACCTAGAGAGTGAAATGGTACCACAGCCATATCCCAGTCACATAAATTCGCCTCTGAATTAAACCGAAACCTATGAATTACGTTACTAGTCATCATTATCTTATACTAAGAAATCTCCCAAAATTCTCTTAAATAAGATTAAACGAATGGCATAGAGTCTTGCGTACCTCTGCTGCTAAATCTTTTTTCTTATTCTTTCCTAAATAAGGCTTAAGGGCAATCAAAATCCATGTATTGCTGGCAAATTAGAGGTTTTTTTTAACTTCTGCCTCCCAATGTAAACGTTACCAAAATCCACCTATAACTAAATGTTTTCTTCATAATATAATAGGGAAATTTGTTATATAATGCCTGCTTAAAAAGGCAGGCACTGTCTTATATGAGCTGAGCAGTTTGTTGTCAAAGCGCGTTTAGTGCAACATGTTGCGCTGAACGCGCGAAGAGAGGCTGAACTTTAGCTCTATTGAAAGCGTTTTCACTTACTTTTAAAACCGCTACGCTCTGCATATGATAAGTATAATATTAAAGCTAGGAAATGAACTACCTACTTACCGTTTATTTCATTCCACGTCGAGCTGATCGTCCAATTCTATGTGTCCGGTGCAATTTTGGTGAGAGGGAGAATAAATACAATTCACTGTCTAGTGTAACTACTTATCAGCGGTCTTGGATGGGAGGCCCTATTCAACTATGCTGCAAGCCGCTATAGATTCCGTATCCTGGAAGTGATTTTGAATGCTATATTTATTTAATATTTGTGCCAATCTGGTAGACGGCAATAAGCTCAACTATAATCGACTATGTATCTAATGCTTGTAAGTATCTCTAAACAAAAAGAAACTGTATTTAAGTAGATTTTATTTCTTATTGGCATTAACTATACTACTACTCCTAAGTTTTTTTTTCGATTTGGACAAAATTATTTAATTAAAATGAGATAAAATGAATTATAAATCCTTTTTAAACCGAAGCCATATCCACTAGGGAACGTCCACCGGCTTTGTTTTATATATCTTACAAATATTAGAGGATGCTTAATGTTAGCTTTTAGCTTCTTACGATGCCTTAAACTGATGTCTGTGGGCGAAATTAAATGCCAAAGAGCTTACGTACAATACTTCAGCTTTCTAGTTTAAAATTTACGGCCTGAAATAAGTGACATACAAGCGGACGGACGGACGAACATAGCTCACATGTTTCAGAGCTGAGTAATGTAATTCGGCAACGAACAAACACTTAAAAAAAATGCATATATTTATTTATCCGAACTTAGTTATCATAGGTAATACCACAGAAAAGGTCCTGATTGCTATTTATATCTCTGATTGCAGAGGATAATTTGCATAAAGACGGAGTTTATCATTTCTTAGGCATATGTATGTCTTACATGCTTATGAAGGGTATGCTCTTTTCTATGCAAGAATATAGCATTGCTTGAGCTATTGATTCATACATTTGTTGTTGACCCGATACCGTACCTATGGCATACAAGCTCAGTGTTCAAATCTGAAGTATATTGTCTTATATGTATCAGAAAGACCAAACTATTTAAAAGTGTTTTCATAGGCGGAGCTATTTATTATATACAATTGGGTAGACAAGGACTGCTTGCAATCGGAATATAGAACAAAGATGTAACTTTCATGTTGTTTTTTTGTAAAACCTCCTTGAAGCATTGATTTCCTTCTAAGAAAACCTTAGGTTAGGTTAGGTTGGGTGGCTGTCCCCGTTAGGCAGGGCCACAATTAGACCTAAGGAAGTCCATTGTGATACCACTTTGTAAGACTGGAGTTTCCAGCCCGAGGCGACCTATCTATAAATGGTAACTATCCGCTCTGTGTGAGAAGGGTCGAGGCAACCAGTGGCGGTATAAGCCTGTGCCGAAGGCCAGCAATCATGGTTAATAAGGGGGTTTCGTGACTGTTGGACTCCAGTCCAGATAGGAGAGGTAACCGAAGCGGTATGAACCCGTTAAAGGGGGGAAGGGAGAGGTATGGGTAACCGAAGCGGTATGAACCTTAAGTTCGGGCAAATTAATGTTGTTATTTTCTCTGGCTTTAGAATCGTAGATGTAAGTATACATACCTTATTGCTTATTTTCAAATGCAAGAGTATGCATTCGTGAAACACCCTGTATACACAGATACTCTTATTGAAAAAGCAATTAAGCAAAACTAAAAAAAAAAATCCAAAATGAAATGCACCGGAACAAAAAGTATTTTCGCTCGCTCGTTTGCTGCTGCTTCATCCATTGTGCGTGGAAATGCTCTTAATTAGATCTCATCATAACGGCGATTGCTGTCATACATACCTCCCGCAAAACTCACTTTTCACGTATCCTAGGTGACCTTTACCATTCGAAAACAGATTTTTTGCTCGTTCTGTATGTTTTTTCCATCGTGGTCAACCTCAAAATGAATTCGCCTGCAGCTAAATTTTCTGTATAGCAGAAATGTACAAATACAATACACCTTAAAAATCGAAGTAGATATACCTATACATGTAGCTCGAATATATAACCAACAAAAATGTTTATTCCGTGGGACAATAAAACAAACTTAACAGGGGGCACATTTGTGAGGATGTTTCGAATTTAAAAAGAATTTGGGCTACCTAGATCTGTTGGAGATTCATTTGGAAATCAATAATTATCTGTCAATCTCCGTCAAGGTTTCAATTATCTGACGCATAAATCACACTGAACTTGATTAAAGGCATTGATTATGTTGGGTTTCAGGGTATTGGTGCCTTGTGATTTATCATCATAGGCGTGTGGCTTAAAGAAAATCCAACAAGAAGTCTAACGGTGTCAAATGGCGCGACATTGGAAAAATCACTTAGCTAGGAACATGCTGTGTGGCACGTAAAGCCGCCCTTTTGCAGCCACATGTCATCTAGTTCGGGCCAAGGTTAGGTTGGAAGAGTTGTTTGTATTTGGTGCAAGTTCACTTGGTGGCTAGATTGACCCATTGTGATTACCTTAAATGATAGACCAACTTGGTTGAGCATGTCTAACTTACTGGACCAGCCAGATAAATCGTTTTAGGTCTAGTAGTGGTACTCCTGCCAGGTCGTCTGGCTATCAAAGAACCTAACTCCTAAGAACCTAGATCGTTCTTGGAGAGCTGAACAGTGGCAGAGAAAGTGTTCTATAGACTCTATTTCTTCTTCCTCTCTACAACTTGTCGTTCGCAAAGATTCCCATTCGTATAGCCATTACACCAATTGTGCAGAATCCTGTGACTACACCAACGAGTATTCTTAGTTCTTATGAAGTTTCTACTAAGAGATAGAAGAGTAGTTGTTCTGTTTATGTCGAGCACTGGTCATAAGCATTGAGTTCTGATACAATCCTTAGACTCTTTCCATCGTGCACTGGCTAGTTTAACCTTGTCCTGATCTTTAAAGCTTTCGGTTGCGTTGAACGGAAGAAATACCCATTGGTCAGCCAACGTTAAGCGGCGACCAGAAAGCAGCCTCAGGCTTCGGCTTCTCACCGTTACGATACGTTTGCTTTGCAATGACTTTTCGCTCATGGAGAGAGAGCTTTTATTATGCAGTCACTACGTTCTCCAGGCATGCCACGATAAATTAAAAAATACGCACACACAGCCGAAAGCCCTGGTAGTTAGAGCTGTGTACATATATGTGGAGCATTCATGTCCAACTAATAAATGAATAATACGCAATTTGGCCCAAAATGTAGACACACTCAGATATTCTGCCTCATATCCGTGCATGACCAACACGCTTATACAAATATAGCCAAAGGCAGACTGATTGACTTAGTGTGTGCGATCGAAATCAGCACCCATTTGCTTCACACGAAGCAAAAGTTCAGCACATCTGAACTCGTGCTGGGCTTCTGAGCCTTATTACGTAGCATTACGTTTTCCCTTTGCGCACTCTCTTTCTCTTTGCAAACAACATTTTGAAGCCTAGCTTCATTGTGTTAGGAAACACTGAAATCATATGGCTAAACTTGTAAACGTCAAGCCGAGGCCAAGCCCAGGCTGCTTTGTGGTTCCCGCATTAAGTTCTGCTTGACTGCCAATACATGGTAATTTCCGTTGCCGAAAGATATATAGATTAAACTGTCGTGCAGCTCTCGCCACGGCATAAAACTCAGCTTAAACTATTTGGAGGGCTACAATCTGCTTAGGCGTATCGTCGGATACCCCATCCCAATTGACCGCCGTCAAAATAAAGATTCACGTCATAAATCTTGGTTATTAAATTTCAGTTTATACTATCTTTAATTGTATTAAGAATCTGTCAGTAAATAATCTTCTTCCTTGAAAAAGGGGCGTGGAATCAACCTCCTTTCAATAAAATCGCTTTTTTTGTTCTTATTTTTAATCAAGAGTGGTATACACGACGCGTTAATTGCGTTTTTTTTTATAAAAACTGCAATCAACCGGTCGTAAAATAAAAATTTGGTTTAAACTTAAAAACGGCTCCCTCAAGTCTGCATGGAAAAAATTTATTTGATAGCTAAGCTGATATGAATATATTTTTGCCGCGTACATATCTGAACGAATTATAGTGTAAGTTTTTTGGATATAAAGCAAAAATATCGAATAAAAGCAGTTTATTAGAATCCAAATTAAATATGACCACGCCCACATGGGGGAGGGTTTTGCTTTTTTTTAATGCCAATCACAAAACACTTAAGCGGAGATATCGCATATCCAATTTCAACTTCCGTCCAAATTTCAGTTTTCGTACAACTTAATTTTTCATGCTTATAAGTTAAGTGGACGTGTCAGTGGGCGGATTTCAAAACTGTTTACGCTTATTCTGCTTCGGGGCCTAGAAAGAACAGATATCTAGTTTTAGTTCCTACCTCAAAACTTAAGGCCTAAAAAGGGGTGTCAGCATGCGAACGCTTGGTGGTCGGAATGTGCCGCTCGGCTTCCGACCAGGTTCAACCCGAAGAAGTTACGGGCAGCCCGGCAATGGTGACGCTATCTATTACGGGTGGCGGAGGGGGGCAGAGCTAAGCCAAAATGAGAGCTTAGATGGTCAGTCTACAAATGGACAACGGCACCAACTTAAAATTGGCACATGAAATGTCTCATCGCTAACGGCGAAGGAACTGGAACTGGTTGAGGAGGCTTAAAAGTATCAGCTCGATGCTACTGTTATCTCCTTAACTTAGTGGAAAGGTTTCGGAACCAAAGACTTCGAGAGACTTTTCTGGTCTGGCGTCCCACATAACATGACTGCACAGGCAGTTGTGGTGACACTCAGAAGAAGACCGAGACCCGGCTGTGTCGGAAAACGTATTGCAGTTTTTCGACAGCTTAAGCTTTAGATCAAAACCCTCCTCTCTATTGGCTGAAATGGACTTCAATGCTCAAGTGGGTACGGACGACAGTACTTGAAGAAGTGTGATTGAGAGGCACGGTGACCCGGATCTAAACAGGAACGGAGGGAACTTGTTTGACTTTTGCTGTGCTTATGACTTGTCCATCATGGACACCTTTCTCCCTCACAAAGACATTCCGGCAGTTTAAATCAGAGATCTTTGATTGATTTATTTGTGATACCATCGTGTGTTCAAAAAATGATTTGTGATGTTTGCGTTTTGAGAGGAGCTGAGTTGTCAAGAGAACCACCTAGTGTTGTGCAAATTGCGCTTTAGCAAACAGTATTCCTTTGCCTCCCAGGCTAAGTCCAAGACGGGTGACATGCATACGGTGGGAAAGGTTACAGGATGCTGAATCTGATTGCGGGAAGCGATTTGCACGGCACATTTCGGAGAAGTTTGAACAAATTCCACCTGACCTTTTAAAGTAGAGGAAGAATTGCAGCTGCTTTCATCGGCAGCCATTGCCTCTGCAAGAAATGTTTGTGGAGTAAAGCGGCTTGGTGTGGCGGCTGGTGCTGAGAAAAGAACTGCCTGGTTTAAGACTCTTGGACCTGGAGCTCAAGAAGCCATCAGAGAAAGGAAAAGAGCCTATATTGTGTGGATTCAATGAAGGAACTCTATTTCTTGAGCCCGGTACACTGAGGCGTGAAGAACTTCCAATATGCGGTAAGGACACCCAAAGAACAGGACTGGAAAAAGTTCGGCGAGAGGTTGGAGCACGATTACAGATATGCAAACAAGACATTTTGGCAGACTATTCGCCGACTCAGAGGAAGGAAGTTGAATATCGTTCAAGGGGTTAAATTCAGAGACGGTACACTTCTTTTAAATGAAAACGACGTCTTACGCAGATTAAGCGAGCACTTTTCTGAGCTACTGAATCCCCAACAGGGAACTGAAGATGGTAATGCCATTGCTGACGAGATTAGGGCGGAGAATAGTCCTACAGTAGATAAAGTCACTGCCGCGATTTAATCGCTTAAAGTTGGTTAGTCTGCTGGAGTGTATGAAATCCGGCCAGAAATGCTCAAGCCAATGGGTGTAGAAGGTGTTAAATGGCTAACAGGTGTCATTTTGGTAACCTAGGAAAGCGGGAAAGCACCTAGCGATTGGCAAACAAGAGTTATAGTGCCCATTTTCAAAAAAGGGCACAGAGATTGTTTTAACTATAGGGGTATATCTTTCTTAATTCTTCCGGGAGAAGTATTCATGGGAAGCGCATTCCAGAGCTGTAATCGAGCCTTTGTTGCGGGAAGAGTAATGCGGCTTTCGGCCTGGCAGAGGCACAACCGACCAGATTTTTACTCTGAAAGTTATTTTTGAGAAGGCCTGGGAATATTCCAAACCGGTCTACGCGTGTTTTGTAGACTTGGAATAGGCCTATGACCGGGTTTCTCGAGATAAACTCTGAAGAGTTTTGCAGAACTATGCAGTGAGTGGCCCTCTTCTGAGAGCCACTCACTGCGGAAGTCGCTGAAATTGAAACCGCTGAAGTCAATTTTACTCATATTTCAGGAGAGCACTTTAATGAGAGCACTTTTTGACGAATGCGTGAAAATACAAATGACTCTGTTGGGCGATTGGAGCCTACGATCGCGTTGAAACAAAAAGTGAAATATGGATATTTTTACTATTTCTTAGGTTAAAATTAATAAAAAAAATAATAATTACTGAAAACCATTTTATTGACGAAACTAACACTTTATTCTTAAGGACCTTTTAGGTTTTTCACCATTAAAAATCCTGTATGCAGTTTAGCTAGAGGAAGATTCTGTAAGGCGAAAACGAGACAACGTTTTCCCTTAGACGAAAAGTTTGATTCACATAACTCAAAAAACGAAAGAAAATTTCGTCTGTGCGAAAGGAAATAAACGAAATCTATTCCTTTGACGTTTTTTTTTATTGGACGCGTTTCTTTGAAGAGTTTGAGTTTTATATACAAATTGCAACGTTTTACTGTTAAAAAATTTACACGATAACTTAACTTACTTATTTCACGGTTTATTGTAGAAACACGTTCTGTTCAGGCGTTTTGATTTGAGTCCTCTCATCTTATACCCCATCCCGTGTGAGTATATTAAGTTTGTCACCTAGTTTTTAACACTGTAAACTAATAGTAGTAGAACCCCAAAACCTGAAGGGCGTACGATCGAGACCGAATTCTGAGTCGAATAAGCTCTATCCTTTCGTCCATCCGTCCATGTTTTACATGTTTTCAGGGGTTAAATTTTGAGCTAGAGAGTTTAAATTTTGTCCGATCTACGGAATGCAATTTCTGTTTACACACTGCCCTTACGCAGTAGCTCAAGAAGAAGATTAAAGGTGTTTAATGCAGGGCAAATATATCGGTAAATAGAGGAATAAGTGGAGACCTGCAACAAAGCCAGCTTTCAATCACCCGGCTTTGATTTACTTGTCAACTGGCTGAAAAAATAAACATAAACTGACCAATAAAACTAAGGCTGGAACAAACATTGTCAGCTGGGTGAAAAAGTAAACAAAAACTGAACAATAAAACTAAGTCAAACTGAAGAGACTTGAATTCTGAAACATAACTGATGATTCGAATATTTGATTTCGCTTATTTTCTTTCGTTTTTGAAGACGAACGATTGCATTCGTTTCGCATTTTACAGAATCTGCCCCCTGCTTTTCCATTTTAAAGAAATTTTCGTTCTGGTCTAAAGTCTACTTTATCTGTGTTTCCTGGTCAATTTTGTTAAATTATCCATTTCTAATGTCGACTTTACTTGTTATTCCTAAAAAAAAACTCTTTTTGCTCATTTTTTCATTGACAAAAACCACTTAACTGAAGTTTGGTCGTTATTCCCTTTCAAAAATATGAACAAAACAAAAAAAATTAATACGGAAAAACAGCTAAGCTCAGCTTAATCTATTTTTTTTGACAGAAAACTGTTATAATTTCATAAATTTAATTTGGAAAAACAACTAAAGTCAAGTTAGGTTTTTATTCCTTTTTGTAAACTTAAAATACAAATAATCTTAAGTCAACTTTAGATAATAAATTTTGATTTTTGATTAAGATTTAGTTTGGTTGTTTTTCCTTATGCTCAACTAAAAAATGTGACTTTAGCTGTTAGGTTTTTTTGAAAACGTGACCACATTTTTAAAGATAAAAAGTTAAAAAAAATGGTTTGTGGGCATACCTCTTCCTATGGTAAGAAATGACGGTCGGATGAGTTAGTGTTTGGGTTTGCCCTTTTTAAAGTGTAATTTGACTGGACTATGATTATCTACAATATTTTCTATTTGCGCCAAACCCCACATTCGCGTACATACATAAATAGACCACACACTAAGGTTATTTGCACACGGCTTGCAGTGATAGCAGTCCAGTCTTGTAACTTCTCTCGACGCGAGCGCAGCAATCTTTCCTCTTTTCTGACGTTTATAATAATTAATGAAGTAAATCAATAAATTGTTATATAAACGAACAGTTTCGATGTTATAGGCTTTTGCCATTTCCCTCTCGGTCTTATTTTCATATTTTTTTGGTCGATTTTGATTTAAAGCAACACTTGGCTCAATTAAATCACCTATCGGTCTCGTTCATGGTGAGATTATTATTTTGCTGTATTACAAGCTATGCATTAAAATTATTATACCCTGGCTCGGGTATAAAAGCAATGGTCCTAGAATACTGAATGCAAGTGCATACTATGATACTAGTAGCACATTCAGCGCTCTACTCCGTAAACTGTTGATTTTACAGAAAAAACGCAGTCAACATTTTTTGTAGATAATTTTACGACGAACAATATTTATAATGACCTTAATGGATCTTTTAGCAATAGGTCACGAGACATTCGCGAAAAACTGATTTTCGTGACCTTTTGACCTTGATAACTTTTTTAGCCGGTATGATATCATTGTAGATTTTTCACGCTATACCTGGTTATGAAGGTGTATACAAAATTTCATCTTACTAGGAAATTTTCCGCAGATAAAACCGAAACTGACTGGACAAGTTAAGGTAAAACTAGTGGGAGGGTTACAATCCGCTTGGGCGAATCGTTGGATACCCCATCCCAATTGACTACTGTCAAGCTCCGAATTGTGTCATAAATCTTGGTTCTTAAATTTCAGTTTCCTTTAACTTCAATTGCATTTAGAATTTCTCAGTTAAGAATATTCGCCCTAAGAAAGGGGCGTGGCATCCACCAATAACATCGTATTTTTCTTCATATTTTTTATCAGTAGTAGTACACACGTGTTGATTGCATTATCATAAAATTTGGTTTAAACTTAAAAACGCCCCCAAAAGTTGGCGTGGCGATTTATTTACTTGGGTTGATAGCTTACGCACATATCTGAACATTATGTCAAATAAAAATCGTTTATTAGAATTCATATTAAGTATGACCACGCCTACAAGGGGGCGGTATTCGCTTTTTTTTAAATGCCAATCACAATACACTTAAGCGAAGATAGCGCATACCAAATTTCAGCACTGCTTCGGAACCTAGAAAAAAAAACAGATATCAAGTTTCAAGTTCCTAGCTCAAAATGTAAGGCCTTAAAACTACCGACAGACGGACATGGCTCATTCGACTTAAAATTCGGTCTCGATCATATGCCCTTAAGATCTTGGGAGTCTACGGTGATTATTTCTCTGTTACAAACTATGAATCAAACTTAATATACCTCTTATCCTATGGGATGGGGTATAAGAATGCAAATTTTTTGAGAGGCTATTCTATTCAATTCTATTCAATTCAATTCATTTCTATTAAGGCCAAAGACAAAATATGTACATTATTTTTACACATTACACACCTAACTAACATTAGGGGTGTAATGTTAGTTACATTATAAAGCATCCGATTTGGACATCACTTTCGATCTGGTCTTTTATAAAGTCCACTGCAGCATCTTAAGACGTATCTCTCAAACATTTCTAACGTAAACCAATAGATAAAATTGGAAGTCAAAACTGGTCTTATAAGGGACTTTAATAATTTTGTTTTCATGCTTACATGGTCAGATAAGATCAAGGGTTTTAGGACAAAAGCAGCACCCTTTGCTCTAGTTAAGGCCTTCCTAGCATGGACACTGAAACAAAACCGATTTTGGAACCAGACACCTAGGTAAATATTTTGTCTCATATCTGAGCGGCACGGGAATCTCTTGAATATGTAAGAAAGTGTTTTGCTTTCCTGTACCGCTAATCTATTACCTTTACCATACGAATTTCTGAAACATGTCAGCCCACCAAGATTCTTCCTGGTCGTCAACACCAGTTTTCCAAAAAAAAAAAAAAAAACAATAAAGTAATGTACATATTTACACTATAACCTACCTGGTAACTCCCTTTTGCTTTCTTAAATAAAGGTAGGTACAACCCTGTCAAAGAAGGTCCCGTACCCATAGCATCAGCGGCAAGTATGGGCATTTAGGTATTTCCCTACCACGACCCCAATTCATTTGGTTATGAAATACTAGATATAATGTACTATGTACCTCGGTATATTTATATTTGACTGTTATAATAAAATATGGGTACCCATTTCGATACCGTAGTTATTTGCCTGAAGATTAAATACATACCAACTTCATATCCCCAATCATGGTATTTAAAAAATAAAATCAAATCTCATGCAAGCATTATCACAAATTCAAAATTTCATTGTCACCCTCCCTCGAGGGGCAAGAAAGAATTCGTAGCATCGTTAAGGGGACTTAACCTCTGCACGTGTCTTGTTAGAAAACCCTTTTACTTTACTTTTTGTGTGGTTTCATATGTGTGTGCCCATAACGTCGATTATGTGCTCCATCTACCAAAAATGAAGATATTTCGAGCAACGAAATATCCCAGATGAAAATTTAAATGGAGCAACAGTCAACAATAGGAGATGAATGCAAGTACACACACACCAACAAAAATGAGGTAGAACAAAGCATTATTGAAAAGATGAAGAAAAGTAAAATTTTCCTCGAGCATTATTCATAAGGATTTTTTGCAACCAAACCAGCGAAAGAAAAAAATACCAACTCTAACAACGAGGAGGATGGAAAATCTACCACCTGTTGTTGTCGTCCTGATGGCATACATATTTGCTCTTGTTTTTCCACGAGATACATATCTCTTCAAGCGTACTGCTCCACAAAATTCAAATCCCATCAAAAAGAAAACATAGCGAGCGAAAAAAAGACAGATCTCTCTATGTACAGGAGCTTGAAAAAAAAAACTTTTTCTGTGTGTATTCAAATGGCTTTCAGCCAGCTACCCTCGCCTTGCTCCAAATAAAAATCAACACTTGAGACAGACAGTCGCACCAACAAGGATATTGAACACGTCATTATATTGCCCACAAAAGCATCAAAGTCGCTCTCTTGATTTCGCTCTTATTCCTTGTTGCTTCCCCTACCGGTAGCATAAGGTTTGCAGTCAGGGGAGTTGTTCGGAAATACCCAAAGGAGGTCCTTATTGTCCTTCGTATTCAAGGTTGACTGATAACACAATTTTCGAACTTTCTCCCACTCACCGGGCCGGGATACAACCTCGACGCTCGACCGCCACATGTTGCATTGCACTGCACGCTTAATAATAAATCTCTGCTCCTTCGAAAAGGATACCCTTTTTGAATTCGAAAGAGAGACTTTTATATAAATAGAGGAGGGTGAACGCGCGCAATTTCAGTCATCCCTTGGCCATCCTTCGCAGTTGAATTGGAAACTTAACTTGTGAATTCAGTGTTATTGTGAAACATATTTTCTGGATGTAAATTTAAGAAAAACAAAAATACAAAATGGTTGTGAACAGTACATCTAGTTCTACAAAAATGTTCTTTTCACTTGGCTAGCGACTCATCAAGTCTGCCATCAAAATTATCGGATATATATCTACCATAAAAATTTTATAGCCAAATCATACAACAAGTTGTACAAATTAAGTGTTAAATTAGATAAAAAAAAAATTTTACATGTTACATAGTTTACTTTGTTACAAAAAAGTGGTTTTTCCTTCAAAACTATTAAACTTTACATTTCCTTGTTCTTCCGAAATGTACAAAGTTTTTATGAAAATATCAAGCCCCTTGTTCAAAAATTATCTGTTAAATATAAATATAATAAATGTTTAACTGTTGTATTATTAGTCTTAAAAAATAAACGAACAATACAAATATTGTTGGATAATTAACAAGTACGAGCTGTGTATATTTGGTTAAAGTAAAAAAATAACCTAATTAAAAATTAACTAATTTAAAAACAAAAAATAAACTAGAGGAAAAGAAAAAATGTAAGTGAATTGAATAAATGTTTGCTAAAAATATTTAAGAAATGTGCCTCAAATTGATTTAATTTATTTGATATATAAAACTTTTGTTTTTCGAAAATTGGTGTATTTCAAAATTTATCCTGATGTTTTTTCTGTATTTAAGAAATATATTTAATTGAAATTGTAGCAAAAATAATTTTACTCTCTTAGAAAACTATGTAGGTACTTGCGTTTTTTTCTTCCGTGACGGTCAATCGGAGCTATGCTAGGCATAACCAGTTCTGAATCAGGTAGGCATAATCGAAGTCCAAACTAGACAGAGACCTTGGTTAAACTTGTTGCATCTCTGAAGGCAACAAAGTATTATATTTCCTTATCGGGAAAATACAATCAACGCAAACTGCCACAATGTTTGTGTTGCATAAAAATTTTGAGAGTCAAAAATAAACTGTTACTCAATGGTTGTATTGAGATCAGTTTTGTCAAAATTACATGTCCTGAATCATGCAAGCCTAAAAATTATATAAAACATAAGAAAATACATTAAAAATTTCTTAATTCTTTCTTTATTCTTATGTGTTGTTTTCGTTGAAAATTAGATTAACGAAAACAACACATAAGAAAATTTATAAGCGTGAGATTATAACGAAATTTTGTGAAGTTCTAAATACCTAGTTCACAATTTTGTATTTTGTTCTGAAGAACAATTTGCGCATTTGCATGTTTAAAAACTTCTCTTAATATTTTTTTTTTCAATAAAGTCAACGAAACGTTCATAAATTCTTTTAGCTTACATAGCTTTTACGGTTTTTATTTTTACGGTTTGACGTCCGCAAATTGACTTGGGAAATTACTTCTCGTCTGATCATTTCTCCTTGTCAGGTAACCATAATGTTATGGTAACCAAATTTATAGGTAACCATAATTCTGCCAAAGGAAAATGATTGATTTGTGCTCATACATTTTTATTGAAAATCACACTTTGTACGAAGAAAGCACCCTATGACAGAACACAAAATTTTTGAGCAACGAAATGTTTGCGCACAACATCCCCATCATCGCTACTGTGACCGAGAGTGGCTCAATCCAAGATCATTGACTCGCCCATATTTTACCTTATGTTTACATTTTTGCAAAAATTAAATTGAGTTAACAAAAATGGTTTTTCATGGTGTGCTCCATTAAGGAAGACCTTTGAAAACTATCTTATTCTCTAAAAAGTGGAAATATATTTAGGGCCAAAAAAGGGTTTATAGAGTTCGACGTAACAGTATATGTAGCGCAGTGCAGGGGTCTTAATCCGTTTATGAGATATAATCGAGGCAGACAGGATGAGATCTTAAGCCATTTTAAATAATAACAAAATAGAAAAATTCTCCTTCCAATAATCAAAACTACAGCGCAGGATGAAACTGAAAAATTTCCGTTGAAACACCCTATGTGTTATGCCTTTACGTGGATAATGGTTTGACCAAAAATGTTTTCAGTTAAAGCCCGCCACTCCTACTCAGCATATTAGGAGGTCGCAAAGAAGAAAAGGGCAAAGTTGCTCTTAGACAATTTCACACTTTAAAAATGCCTCAATAAATGCCTCAAATGCCGTTGGCATTTGCCACTTTTCTTAAACTCTGGTGACATGGATTTCTCAGAAAACGGTAAAACAAGCTGTTTTTTATTTCGTTTGTTTAAATAGATTAAAAATTTGAGGTTTGAAACGGCGATTTTGAAACATTTCAATTCAAAAAGCCCGCTTTTCAAACGTTACAAACTTCAACCAAATTTAATCAAGATCATCTTATAACCGTTTTTGAAATTTTAACAGTTCCCGTGAGACTTTTTTCCAAAAGCTCCACCAACTAGCATTGCGTGATGTTTTAATTAAATTTTATGGCCACCAATTTTTGTGTAAACGGTAAAAAGAACTTCTTTTCTTATTTCGTTGTTTAAATAATCTTCGAAAAACTAAGGCTTAAAATGGCAATTTAAAATTTTTTAACACAGCTTGCTTTCTTTTTGTACGCTTTGTACTGTAAAAGCTCACAACAGTCTGTCTTTCTACGACTTACCATTTAGAGGTTATATTGGGATTGGACTCACGGACGGACGGACAACGCAGTGATATCATAAGAGGTCCTTTTTTTTGAATTTTTGAAATTTTTGAAAATGGACTTCACAAAAGAACCATTCGTTTAATCGATGATCCTGAGTTCACAGCTGAAGTCCAATCAATGCCGAACCTTAGATGATGTCGTGCTAATCTGATGCTAATTTGAATTAATGAAAGCTGTTCTTTTGCACGATCTATAAGGCAACTAATATGCGCTTATCAGCTTTACACTTTTATGAAGTTCTTACTTCTACAGAACAGCTGTAGGTACTTTGCAACAGGAACCATATAGAAAACAATAAGATAGCAAACAATAAGATAATAACTTTGCATGGTGATATGAATAACTTAAAAATTACGCAAGTAATATTTTTCATTATTAATTTTTTGTTTAAAACAGTCTAAGCAAATTGATGATGATATTATAAGCTATATATATAAAATATATAAAAAAATTTTCCCTGAAATTCTTAATGTTTCTACCTATAAATTTTTAGTTATGTAAAAACACTTTGTTCTTACAAACTTAATATACCTCCTTAAGTCTTACAAACTTAATATACCTCCTATATTAAGTTTGTAAGACGGTAAAATTATAATGGAAGACCGAAGAATTATAATCGAGACCGAATTCCGAATCGAATAAGCCATGTCCGTCCGTCCGACCGTCCATCTGTATATGACATCATATTAGGCCTTAAATTTTGAGCTAGGATGCTGAAATTTCGTACATAAGTTGCACGTTATGCGAAGCAGTACAAGTATAAAAATTTGTAATCCCCCCAAAGACACGCCCACAATCGGTCTAAATGTGCAACTACCTCCAGAGCTTTCATAACTGTAAGACGTCTTAAAAGGCTTAAATTTGGCATTTAGCATCTCCTTATGAATGTTAGACACAAAAAAGAAAAATTTAATTGGTATAAACCTGCTTCAGTGGACGTGGCATCTATTTTAAAAATAAATTTTCAAATGCATTTTACTTAATATTTTTGTTCCAAATTGAATAAATATTGCTTAATATTTTATGTACAAAACATTTCGTTCTTTTTTCTGTTTATGCACGACTTTAAGCCACGCCTACATTTGGAGGCAGAATTGAAGTGGTCGGTTTTTCAAAAATATTAAATTTGAACCAAAAAATGCATTTTTACATTTACATCATTTTTTTATGCATTAAGCGTAACTTGGAAATATCTGTTAATATTGACAGTTCGTAATAAGGGGCGGTTGGACCATGCTCCTTTTCGAAATACACACTACTTTTAAAATGTCAAAAAATAATAATAACATCACCATTTAACGATGTGGGATGGGATAGGGTATTTAACGCTCCGTTTTACGGACTGTAACTTCTGCGTAGGTAAACACTGTTGCACTCACTAGTTTATTTTTTAATTTGATCAGGGAGAACTCATGAAATGGCTATAAGAGATATTTTGAGAAAACAGTGGACACTATTTTGACCTTCGGGTTAAATGACTATAGAAACAAAAGCCTTGTTGGCACAAAACCAGTTGTCCTCCATTTACAATTGCTATAACCGAATCATTAAAAAAATATTTAAAAAATTCACTTAACTTACTGTGAAATCAATTATTTACTTGCCATTTTAGTCAGTGGGTGAATGTGTTAATATGAAATTGCCCCCCTGAAAGTCCCCCCTTCGGGTAGGGGTTAGAATATACCCGAGGTAAGGCATGCCTGTCGTAAGAGGCGACTAAAATCCACCCTCCGTATGCCGAGCGCGTAGCGCATACAAACCATGCAATGGACAAAACGAACGGAAGTAATACCCCAGGTGGTAATCCAGCATCACTGGCAAATCCACCCTCTTCGGAGGTAGGCTCTACGGATTCTGGGGAGAGCCATTTATTGCTTTCAAATCCCTTTATGAAGAAACCAAGGGTACCTCGATCACCACCACCTAGATCGATCATCTCCGGGAAAGGAAGTCCGCCGGTTAATCGGGACTCAGCGAAAACTAAATGCTTTGAAGCGGAAAACAACGAACTCCGCGCTAAGCTTAAAGATATGGAACGTCTCTACCGTGAGCTCAAAAATGAAGTAGATTCGTTACGAAAAGAAAACGAGGCTCTTAGGAATCCCCGTGATACTACAAAACGTGAGGACACGCCGAAGCGTCAAAGCGAATACGTGACAGACGAAGAAGAGCTTGCACGCGAAACTAATCCGGCTCTCAAGAAAAGATCTACCAAAAAACGAAAAATTGGGTCTTCGCCAGTAGTTGAGGCCGTATATAAACACGATGAAACACCAACCGTGTCAAAAAAAGCGACAGCGAAAATTGAAGAAAAAATTCGCCGACCGCCTGCAATAAATGTCGTTGGGGTCGCAGACTACGGAAAGCTGCGAAATATCTTAAAAAATACTCTGGGGACGAAGTATAATTTAATTTCTCTTCGAAATAATGTATGGAAAGTCAATGTCGATGACTCTGATGCCTATCGCGCACTTTCGCAAAAATTAAATACCGAGAATGTACAATGGTATACTTACGAAAACAAATTCGAGAAGCCGCTTCGGGTTTTCGCTAGGGGACTTCACCCAACCTGCACGAAGGAAGAAATTGTTGAAGATGTTCAAGCCCAAGGCTTTAAAATTCTTGATGCCGTGAACATACTTAAGAAAGAAAAACAACGTACGGAAGGAGAAAAAGACACCGTGGTCAAGCGCGGTCTTCCTATTTTCATGCTGACGTTCGATAGGATTGAAAACATAAACGAAATTTATAAAATAAAAACAATCCTAAACATCAGGGTAAAAATTGAGCCCAAGCGAAAGGGCAATAGACTAGTACCTCAATGTAAGCGATGCCAAGGCTTCCGACATACTCAAGCGTACTGCCAAAAAGAACCGCGATGTGTCAAATGCGCCGGTGGACATCTTTCAAAAGATTGCAACGTAAGCAGTCAGGCCCCAGCGACTTGCGCCAATTGTAATGGAAGTCACCCGGCGAGCTACCGAGGTTGCGAAATCGCAATAGAGCTACAAAAACGTCACGAAACTGTTAAGCAACATATTGTAGATAGGGCCACAACCCCAAAACGTTCTAGAGCTGACAAGCCGAAAACTCCCAAATCGGTCAGAAATACGAGATTGACGAGAAAAAATATACAAACTCCGCAAGAAAACGTCGCCGGTCCAAGTACAAAGGGAAAATCATCACTCATCGGCCCAAGATCGTACGCTGAAGTCGCGTCACACAAAAGCAAACCTCCAGAACCTACCACAACAGATTCGGTATCTCAAATATTATTTATGATATTGGAAAAGCTTGAGCAACAAACTAAAGTTAATCAAGTAATATTTGACAAACTGAGCGAGCTAGAGTTTAAACCTCGCAAAACCAATAACAAATCATGAATATGAAGCTCATTAACATACTTACATGGAATGCAAATGGTCTTTTAAAGAAAATCGACGAACTAGAAGTATTTCTACGGGAAAAAAATATTGACCTATGCCTGATTTCGGAAACACACTTTAAGAAGGGATCCGGATCCAAAATTAGAGGTTACATCGACTACCACGCGCATCATCCATCAGAAAATTCGAGAGGCGGATCCTCTCTCTACATCAAAGACTGCATTAAGCATTACAAAAACGAAGAAATTGAGCTTGACTCTATGCAAATAACTTCAGTATCGGTAAAAATAGGTCACCTAGATTATAATATTGCCTCGAGTTATTTTCCTCCACAGTATAGGCTAGCGGACGACGATCTTACTCCCCTCTTTGACTTACTTGGGTCGAATTTTATCATCGGCGGGGACTTTAATGCGAAAAACACCTTTTGGGGATCACGGTGCAATTCAACAAGAGGTAGAGTACTCTTCAAAGCTAGCATGAAACGTGGCGTGGTTTTCCTTTCGACGGGAAAGCCAACGTATTGGCCAACCGACAGAAACAAAGTACCTGACCTTGTCGACTTCTTTATCGCAAAAGGGGTTCCCCGCCACCTAACAAATGTAGAAGAAGGCTATGATCTCTGTTCGGATCACTCGGCAGTCGTTTTGAAAATCGGCGGAAGTCTAGCAAAAAATGAGAGAGCGCCTAGGCTAACGAATAACAACACCGACTGGGATGGCTTTAGGAAATACTGTAAAGAAAATGTATCTCTACATGTACAACTTACAACCCCTTTCGAAATAGAAGACGAAGTCGATAAACTCATTAGAACTATCCAAGACGCTGCTTGGTACAATACTTCTTTCCGGAAGACTGGAGTAAGGAAAAGCGGATCAATTTACCCGCGCGAAATTGAAGAGCTCATACGCGAAAAGAGAAAGGCTCGAAAGAGGTGGCATTTGTCTCGAGCTCCTCCTGATAAAACCATTCTGAATGGGCTATCTAACAAATTAAAGCACTTACTTCAAGATTTTAAAAGTCGCGAGACTACCAACTACCTCGAAAACTTGACTGCCGATAGAGGGTCAAACTATTCACTTTGGAAAGCCGTGAAGTGCATTAAAAAGCCCATAGTACACTCGGCGCCAATAAGAAAAGATAACGGTGAATGGGTAAAAGGCGACAAAGAGAAAGCAGATGTATTTGCAGAACATCTAGAAGAAACATTCAAACCGTTTGACGGGGAGCCGTTGGTTGACGATCTGTATCGCAATGCGGAATTAGACAATTATCGAATGAAAACCGTGACACTGTCTGAACTTCGTCAAACAATCCGAAATTTGAAAAATAACAAAGCTCCAGGCTATGACCTAATTACTGGGGAAATTTTGAAGGAGCTTCCGAAAAGAGCGTTAGTCAAGCTTCTCTACATCATAAACGCATCAATGAGAATTTCATACGTTCCACGGCAATGGAAAGTCGCAGAGGTAATAATGGTTCCGAAACCAGGGAAATGCCCGAACGACAAAAAATCATATAGACCGATTTCGCTTCTGCCGATTATATCTAAAGTCTTCGAGAAACTTGTGCTCAAACGACTGCAACCAATAATTGAAGAAAGACGATTGATTCCGGATCACCAATTCGGCTTTAGGGTCAAACATTCAACACTTGACCAGGTCTATCGAATAACTAATGAAATTGAGAAAGCCTTAGAAGCGAAAATGATATGTTCTACCGCTTTTCTTGACGTATCCCAAGCCTTTGATAAAGTTTGGCACGAAGGCCTAAAATATAAGCTACGGAAAGTTTTGCCGGAAAAAATGTATGAACTCTTAGAGTCTTATCTTGACAACAGACTATTTCGAGTGAGATACGGGAGCGAATACTCAGAATTCAAAGAAATACAAGCCGGCGTTCCACAAGGTAGCGTCCTCGGTCCAACACTGTTTTTACTTTTTACAAGAGATGTACCTCAAGTAGAGACAACGACTATAGCCACGTTCGCTGACGACACGGCTATCCTCGCTACGGATAAGACAGTCGAACAATCAACGGGAAAACTCCAACGCGCTTTGAATAAAATATGCGAATGGACAAAGGCCTGGCGAATCCTCCTAAATGAGACAAAATCAACGCATGTAAATTTTACTTACAAGAGGGTAATCAACTTACCTCTATTTATAAACTCGGTACAAATTCCGTACGCAAACGAGGCGAAATATTTAGGCATGACCCTAGACGCAAAACTTAAGTGGAAGCCACACGTTAAAAAGAAACGAGATGAACTTGAAATCAAGCTACGAGAACTGAATTGGCTTATCGGACGTTATTCGAAACTAAGCGTATATAACAAACTGCTATTGTATAAGCAAGTGCTAAAACCATCTTGGACGTACGGTATACAACTTTGGGGTTGTACCAAACCAAGCAACATATCTATTTTAGAAACTTTTCAGAATAAGACACTAAGAGCAATCGTAAATGCTCCATGGTATATAAGAAATAGCGATTTACATCGAGATCTAGGCATCGCAACCGTGACCGACGAAGTAAGAAACTTTGCTCGCAAACTTCACACTCGCCTTCACGGCCATTGCAACCACGAAATAATCCGAACTTTGGATCAGACAAATCTTGCACGCCGACTACAACGAACAAGACCGTTGGATCTAGCGTCGTAAGAGGAAACCGCACATAATGACGGTATTGCAGGTGCTTTCGTTGGAAGGTAGCCTGCCAAACGCGATTACTATACAGAAGCATGAACTACTTGTTAAGGAAACTTAGTCGTAGTCTTACAAAGATTGGGAGGTTTTTTAGTGAGTAAGAATCTCACACTACTATGAGCACGCGCGTTCGATTCTCATAGTGCCTATGAAGGTTTTTACCTACCCACGGAAAAAAAAAAAAAAAAAAAAAAAAAAAAAAAAAAAAAAAAATATGAAATTGCACGCTTTTCTTAAGGAAAAGTGAACCATGATGATGTATAAGACCCCATTCATTTCGATAGACCTCCGAAATAATTTGTTTGAATAATTTTTCAACTTCGAAGTTCTTGGCTGAATCTTAAGAGTCCACCAATTTCTGAATGGGTGAGGTTATTGAGTGCCAAATGGACACTAAAGCGCCAAAATCATAATTATAGTCTTCCTTGTGATAAAATACCAGTCATTTGTTTTAAGGCCGTAAATGAAAATGTAACAAAATTACACCCAAAATTACAGTTCACATTAAATAAAGAAATTCAAAGTAACATCTTATTAATTTTCTATTTACGAACATAATAAATAATTTTATTGATATCATTCATTACGATACGGACACAATTAATAAGCGAGAGTTAAAATTTAGGTCTAAGATAAAAAACGGCGCAAAAAATAAAAAAACACGACAACGGTTCATTAAAAACGACCGATTTGTGGCAACATTTTTTTTTTTTTTTTTCAATCCATAAACTCACTTTAATTCTATTTTTTCATTGAACAAAATAACGTTCATAAAGTTAATATTAAGGGTGTTTTGTTTCGGGATAAAACCTGAGAAAGTTCCAAGTTATATTAAGTTAATTTAATGATTGATGTGCTCTACAAATCCCCACACCGATATCCACTTAGAAGAAATACATTATCTAAAACTTTCTTAGCATTTCTATATTCCTTTTCTATATAACCATATGTTTGTTGTTTATTCTATATAACTGGCGTATCCTTGGAGGATTATGAAAAACCAAACCCTTTTTTTTAACAATTCAACACGTAATTTAAAAAAGCTAATAAGAGGAAATAAGTGATAGTTCCCAACATGATGTTGCCCAAAATAACAAAAATAAAAATTTATTTTCAGAAACATCTTTTGTTGTACCGATTCATTTATGATCCGGTACAACGAAAGGGGTTATGACTTCCTTTAAAATGCGTAGCACGTCGCGAGCGGACAGAATTTGGGGATCGAAAAGAAAGAAGAAGAAAGTAATACTTCTCGATCCAACACACGCTGATGAGCCAAACATGAAACCTATGCTCAGAAACACCAAAGCATACCCCCGCAAGTGTTATGCCTTTACGGAGAAAAGCGTAACCAGCAGAATATTTCAAAAAAATATCTGGCATGCATCTAATTGTTGTCCATTCTTTTTGCATATTGGAAGAGAAAAAGGTGTTTTGTATTCGGCCGACCCTAACCTGGGTAACGGACGCCGACCAGGATGCCGCTCGTTTTGGGACAGACGCTTCTGGACTTTTCGTTTGTTGGAAGATGAATTTGAGTATTTGACTATAAATAGAAAATTAAAAACTTGAAGAGTTAACAATTTTACACGACTGTATATTTACGTATACAACTTTGATTTCACTGAAATACGTTTAAAACTTTTCTGCGTTTTTATTTATAAACAAGTTAGTGGGAAGGTGCAACAGTGAAGTGGAACTTTTAAAGAGTGTATATAAAGGGTGGCTAAATTTTATGGGCCGATGTTGATTTTGAATAAAACACAAATTATTTAGGAAATTATTGTCATTTCTCTTTACTATGATAATATTGGTATGGTTCAATTATGTATGGAACAAAATATCGGGCAAACGGCCGCCGCGACTTCGGCGGCACACCTCCATCCTGTGATCCAAATTTTCGATGACGCTGAAGCATAACTGAGGTTCTATGCCGTTAATGTGCCGAATTTTCTTATCCTTTAGCTCCTGAATCGTTGCTGGGGCAAGTGGCACCGTCCTGTTGAAACCACATATCGTCCACATTCATATATTCCAATTCGGGCCATAAAAAGTTCGTTATCATTTCACTATAGCGAGCACCATTCACAGTAACTGCCTGACCAGCCTCATTTTGGAAAAAAAGGCCCGATGAACAGCAGCAATATTTTCTGCAGTACGAGCTGTGCGAGCATGCACTGGTGTTTTCACATCTCCAGACCCGGTTTGCTCAAATTTTTGTACGATTTTTCCGATTGTACGCACATTTGGACGACTAAATTGACCGAAAAAATCGCAAAGAGCACGATATGCATTTTGATTTGAACGCCCATTTTCATAATAAACCTGAATAACTTTAACGCGTTGCTCGATGGTGTATCTTTCCATAGTTCAAGTTGAGTTAGTCTGAAATTGAGGAATGTCAATGCAGAAAAAAAATTGACGTTTAGGTGTGGTTCACATTCAACGTCGGCCCTTAAAATTTAACTACTCTTTACTTTGCTTATATAAATTGCAAATTCTAATACCTATAGCATTGATTATATCTTTTTTGTAAAATTTCTTATATGTTAATTTAACTAACGTCATTTTAAGTTAACTATTCTTGAAAATTGGGTGTGTTCAATGTTATGACCAATCTTTTTGTTTTACCTCAGAGACAATTATAAAACAAATTAAAAAATAAATAAGTAATATATACCAAAATTAAGTGTGGAGGAAAGGAACACTTTCAATTTCAATATGGTGTAATTGTAAATGGTTTGGTCAAAATAAATGACAATGTAATGTGCATAAAACTATGTACAAATTTTAATTTGTTTAACTAAATTTAACTAAATGTAAAATTTCTAATTTTTTTCTATAGAAAAAGTACAGGGTTTTATTGATCAGCAGGAAATATTGATTAGTGCACTCAAGCGCCATACTATATAGGAAATCTAATCTTCTTTATTTTTATTTACTGCGGTCAACATTTAAAGTGCAAATTTCAATGGCTTTTTGGCAAAACACATAAAAAAGGTTGAAATTTTTGCAGTTTTCGAGGTGAAGCTATATATCCCCTGGAAGAAGCAAAGTTCAAAATCTTGTTCTTTTTCACGGTCCCCACCTCCGCGAGGGCCTGACAACCCCTTCGAGAGTATCTTTTGTCTTGAAAAACTTCTCAAAGTGCCGTTCGGATTTGGCAAAAAATTGTAGGTCCCCTTGCATGTAAAGATATTAACACACCAGCATACATTGTTGAGAAGTTGGCCCTGGTTCACCTCGAGCTGTTGCGCCACTCTATTTATATTTTTTATTTTATATGAACGGCTCTATGCTGATTTCAGAAAAAAATTGCAACAAACCAAAAAATTCAGACTTGTTGCATTTTTGCTGCGAGAGGAAAATTGTTATTCAAGACATTAAAAACCATTACTAGTTTTTAAAAAAGTTAGGAAAAACAAGTTTCTCAAAACGTAACAAGAAAATAAAATCCGGAATAGTTTCTGAAAAAAAATAACAAGAAAATAAAAATCCAGCATAATTCTAAAGGAATGAAAAAAACAATAAACACAATTATTTCAAGAACTTGCAAAAGTATAGGGTAAGTAAGGTGTGACAAAAAGCTAGGGCGTAAAGGTTGGGTCAAGACAAGAAAAAAATTGTATGGGAGGCGGGATCTATTCCCCCCGTTTAGCCGGGAGAGGCGATTTTCTAAAAATATGACTTAAAACAGAAAAATAAATATATTAAAAAACAATGGTAACATTGACATTTGCAAATATACCTTTTTGTAAAGCTGGAAATATCTTCTTTAATTTCGCTTTTTGTTTTTGAAAAATTAATTTTTAAACTCAAAATTTTGAAAAAAATGAAAAAAAAATACTTTTGAAGTAAATTTTTTTCTAATTTTTATATTATTAAGTGCAATTTTTTTTTCGAAATTTAATGATCTTATAAATAAGTTATTAAAAATAGGAAACCGCATGCTTATACGTCTTTTACTTTTTGAGAAAAAGAAAAAATAAATAGCGGTAACAACTTTTATCTAAGAAAACCCTTTTTTTAGTTGCGTGACTGCCGCAGCAGAATTCATCTTTCAAGGATTGACTTTTATTTTATTATTTTCTTTTTTCTATACGGAATCTTTTAAGCATATACGGAATCTCATAAGCAAGGGGGGGGGGGTGTTTCAAACTCTCATTTTTGCTCTCTTATCCAAAGCAACATAAAAACCGTGTGGGAGCAAGGCTATTTGCTATTGCAACTAAATAGTTGGCTATTATCGGTAGATTTGGGTGTTTTGGTGCGGGAACAAACCTATTATAAACATAAGTTAAGCTTAATTGACAGCAAACTGACATTCGGAGTTCGAATTTCGATGTCTACTTGCCCTCTCCCCAAAGAAAAGGTACCAGAGGAATAATACCAATGGAAAATTACCAACTTCTAGAACGTGGTGCAATTTGCATAAAAACATGGATGACAGATGTCAAATGATCGAATTTTTTCCTTTCTTGACTACAAAATTGTTTTTTGCTAAAAAGTCCAAATAAAAACACGAAAAAACGAACAAAAAAAATTTTATATTTTATTGGGCTAATTAGACAAAAACGATGACAAATCTCGTGGACTGATTAGACAACATTAGAAGACGATGGGGGCGTTTTTCGATTACACGAGCAAGAATACTGCACACAAAATTTGAGCGTCCTACGACAATTTTCCTTTTTCATGCTAGTAAGCAAAGTAGGCGGATTTTAAATTTTTTTACACTTGTACTTATCGGAACCTAAAAAGCCCAGATATGAAGTTTAAAAATACTAGCTCAAAATTTAACACCTAAAAACTAGGGTTCGTAAAATATCGCTCGCGATCTTTATCACACGAACCATAAAAAATAAAGTTCGCGAACAATAAAGTATTCGATCTTTGAAAATTTATAGTTCGCTCTCGAACGAACTATATTCTTTTTTTTTTCTGTTTCGTTCGCTCGTGAGAGATCGGAAAAAAGAAAATCAGGTAGAATATAGTTCGCGCGCAATAAGGATCCGTAAAGATCCATAAAACGAATCATTCTTTGTCAAGTATCCGTTCGTTCAGATTCATTTCAATATCTATTTGTTTAAAATATTTATTTGTTAATTGTTAATTCATTCAAAATTGACAGTTAAACTTTGTAGGGTGATCGCGAAAAATGTTTGCTATTGCTCCAAATTCATTGGCCCGTTGGAGCCAATGAATTTGGAGCTTAAAAAAGAAATAAGATGCTTCACCTTTATAAGGGATTTCTCCAGCTCCTACCCACTTAATCCAGAATTCCTTGGGTTCATAGGAGTTCCTTGCCTGGCAGAAGCCAAAGATGAGATGCTTCACCTTTATAAGGGATTTCTCCAGCTACTGGCCACTTCCTCCAGAATTCCTTGGGTTCATTGGAGTTCCTTGCCTGGCAGAAGCCAAAAATGAGATGCTTCACCTTTATAAGGGATTTCTCCAGCTCCTGGCCACTTCCTCCAGAATTCCTTGGGTTTATTGGAGTTCCTTGCCTGGCAGAAGCCAAAAATTAGATGCTTCACCTTTATAAGGGATTTTTCCAGCTCCTGGCCACTTCCTCCAGAGTTCCTTGGGTTTATTGGAGTTCCTTGCCTGGCAGAAGCCAAAAATGAGATACTTCACCTTTATAAGGGATTCTTTAGCTCCTGGCCACTTCCTCCAGAGTTCCTTGGGTTTATTGGAGTTCCTTGACTAATAGAAGCCAAAAATGAGATGCTTACCTTTATAAGGGATTTCTCCAGCTCCTGGCCACTTCCTCCAGAATTCCTTGGGTTCATTGGAGTTCCTTGCCTGGCAGAAGCCGAAAATGAGATGCTTCACCTTTATTATGGATTCCCCCAGCTCCTACCCACTTCCTCCAGCATTCCCTGGGTTCATTGTAGGTCCCCGCCTAAATATGCTAAAACTGTACTGGAACTCTAATGAACCCAAGGAATTCAAGAATCTCATTTTTGGCTTCTGCCAGGCAAGGAACTCCAATGAACCCAAATAATTCTGGAGGAAGTGGCCAGGAGCTGGAGAAATCCCTTATAAAGGTGAGCATCTCATTTTGGCTTCTGCCAGGCAAGGAACTCCAATAAACCCAAGGAACTCTGGAGGAAGTGGCCAGAAGCTGGAGAAATCCCTTATAAAGGTGAAGCATCTCATTTTTAGCTTCTGCCAGGCAAGGAACTCCAATGAACCCAAGGAATTCTAGAGAAAGTGGGCAGGAGCTCGAGGAATCCCTTATAAAGGCGAAGCACATCATTATTTGATACTGTGTTCTATGGTTTTTCAATATTAAAATTATGCAATAACATTCATGCAAAATGACATTTTTTTCTTATTCGAACGATTCGCGAACGGATCTCCAATAGCTCGCACGTGATAAATTTTACAGATCACAACAGATTTGATTCGTTCGTGAAAACGAATTTTATTTCTAAACGAACCAAAAAATTAAGTTCGCGAACGAATCAAAAATTAAATTCCTTTGCGAACTTTTAACGAGAGAAGAAATCATATTTTATCGTTAGCGGAAGGGCGAGAGGCTAGTTCCAGGGTTTCCGACATACGCAAGCGTACTGCCAGAAAAAGCCGCGATGCGTAAAATGCGCCGGCGAACATCTCTCGACGGATTGCAATGTCAGCAGTCAGGCCCCCGCGGTTTGTGCCAATTGCAGGGGAAGTCACCCAGTGAGCTACTGAGGTTGCGAAATTGCCATTGAGTTGCAAAAACGACATGAAGCTCCAAAGAAAAATACTGAAAATAAGGGCCCAAGCCTAAAACCTCCTAAAGTAGATAGGCCAAAAACCCCTAAGTCGACAAGGGATAAGGGTTTGATCAAAGGCAAAATTCAAAATGCGCAAGAAAACGTCGCTGGTCCTAGTTCCCACCGGAGTCAAAAGGGAGAATCCACACTTGTTGGTCCAAGATCGTACGCTCAAGTCGCGTCACGTGAAAGTAAGCCACAATCGGCCGCATCAGATTCGGTCTCTCAAATTCTAGGCATGATTTTAGAAAAGTTTGAGCAACAGGCGAAACTTAATCAAGTAATATTCAACAAATTGAGCGAGCTCGAGTTTAAACCTCGAAAAACATTTAATAAAAAATCATGAATATGGGAAAGTCAATCAAAATAATTACATGGAATGCAAACGGCCTTTTGCAAAAAATTGACGAACTAGAAGTATTCCTCCTGATTTCGGAAACCCACTTTAAAAAGGGTTCAGCACGCAAAATAAAAGGTTACATTGACTATCACGCGCATCATCCTTCAGAAAATTCGAGAGGTGGAGCCTCTCTCTACATTAAAGACTGCATAAAGCACTCCAAAAACGAAGAAATAGAACTTGACTCTATGCAAATAACCTCAGTCTCAGTAAAATTAAGTCACATAAATTACAACATCGCGACGAGCTATTTTCCTCCGCAGTATCGGCTGGCAGATGAAGATCTTGCTCTGCTCTTTGATTCACTTGGGTCAAACTTTATCATCGGCGGGGACTTTAACGCGAAAAATACTTTTTGGGGCTCACGGTGCAATTCAACAAGAGGCAGAGCCCTCTTTAAAGCAAGTACAAAACGTGGCGTGATCTTCTTATCGACGGGAAAAACAACATATTGGCCAACCGACAGAAATAAAATACCTGATCTCGTCGACTTCTTTATCGCCAAGGGGGTACCTCGTTACCTTACGAACGTAGAAGAACGCTTTGATCTCTGTTCAGATCACTCGGCAGTTCTTTTGAAAATCGGCGGAAGCCTAGCAAAAAAGAATAGAGCGCCTAGATTAACTAACAACAACACCGACTGGGACGGCTTTAGAAAATACTGCAAAGAAAACATAGCTTCAAATGTACCGCTCAAAACGCCACTTGAAATAGAAGAAGAATTAGATAAACTCGTGAGAGTTTTTCAGAGCGCTGCATGGAATAACACTTCTTTTCGGAGGTCCGAATTATCGAACAGCGGCACAATATACCCGCGAGAAATAGAAGAGCTAATAGGCGAAAAGAGGAGAGCGCGCAAGAGATGGCAACGTTCGCGAGCACCCCCGGATAAGACAATCTTGAACCACCTTTTTAACAAACTGAAGCACGAACTTCAAGATTTTAAAAGTCGCGAGACTACTGCTTACCTCGAAAGTTTGACTGCCGATTAAGGTTCGAACTACTCTCTTTGGAAAGCAGTCAAGTCCGTTAAGAAACCTATAGCACACTCTGCGCCATTAAGAAAAGCCAACGGCGAATGGGCAAGAGAAGACAAAGAAAAAGCGGATTTATTTGCAGATTACCTAGAAGAAACATTCAAACCGTTTGACGGGAACCGTTGGTCGAGGAGCTCAATCCTTATGCGGTACAAGATAATTATAGAATAAAAACCGTGTCATTGGCTGAACTTCGTCAAACGATTAATAATCTGAAAAACAACAAAGCCCCTGGCTACGACTTAATTACTAGCGAAATTCTAAAGGAGCTACCGAAAAAAGCTTTGGTCAAGCTATTCTATATCATTAACGCTTCCATGAGAGTTTTATACGTTCCAAGGCAATGGAAAGTGGCCGAGGTCATAATGGTTCCGAAACCAGGAAAATGTCCGAACGACAAAAAGTCATACAGACCTATTTCGCTACTGCCGATAATAGCTAAGGTGTTCGAGAAACTGTTGCTTAAAAGGTTGCAACCAATCATTGAAGAAAGACGATTGATTCCGGATCACCAATTCGGATTTAGAAAAAAACATTCAACAATCGACTAGGTCTATCGTATAACAAACGAAATCGAAAAAGCTCTGGAAGCGAAAAAGATATGTACTAGCGCTTTTCTCGACGTATCGCAAGCCTTCGACAAGGTGTGGCACGAAGGCCTGAAGTACAAATTAAGCCTTTGCTTACCAGAAAAACTCTATAGAATCTTAGAGTCTTACCTTAAAGACAGAATCTTTCGCGTAAGGTACGAAAATGAGTACTCGGAATTCAAAGAGATAAATGCCGGTGTCGCGCAAGGAAGCGTTCTCGGCCCAATATTATTTTTGCTTTATACAAGAGACATACCCCACGATGAGGGAACAATTTTAGCTACGTTCGCAGACGACACTGCTATTCTCGCTATTGATACGACAGTTGAATTATCAACAGGGAAACTCCAGCGCGCTTTAGACAAAATATGCGACTGGACGAAGAGCTGGCGAGTCGTCCTTAACGAGACTAAGTCAACGAATGTTAACTTTACTTATAAAAAGATAAACAACAAACCTTTATTCATTAACTCGGTACAAATCCCTCACTCAAATGAAGCGAAATATCTAGGAATGACTCTAGACGCAAAACTTAAATGGAAGCCGCTCGTTAAAAAGAAACGCGACGAGCTCGAAATCAAGTTAAGAGAAATGAATTGGCTTATCGGAAGATTTTCGAAACTAAGCATATATAACAAACTGCTTTTGTATAAGCAAGTGCTAAAACCATCTTGGACGTACGGTATACAACTCTGGGGTTGTACTAAACCAACAATATATCTATTTTAGAAACTTTTTAAAATAAGACACTCAGAGCAATCGTTAATGCTCCATGGTATATAAGAAATAGCGAGCTACACCGAGATCTAGGAATCGCAACCGTGTCTGACGAGGTAACAAACTTTGCTCGCAAACTTAGTACTCGTCTTCGCGGACACTGCAACAATGAAATTATCCGAACTTTGGATCAGACAAATCTTACGCGCCGACTACAACGAATGAGACCGTTAGATCTAGCAGCATAAGATAAAACCGCATAAATTGACGGTATTGTAGGTGCCTTCGTTGGAAGGCAGCCTGCCACACGCGATTACTACGGAAGCTTGAACTACTTGTTAAGGAAACTTAGTCGTGGTCTGACGGAAAATGGGAGGTTTTTTAGTGAGTAAGAATCTCACACTACTATGAGCACGCGCGGCCGGTCCTCGTAGTGCCTATGAAGGTTTTTCCTACCCACGGAAAAAAAAAAATATTTTATCGTTCTGCGAACCTTACTAAAAACTAGACTCTAAAGAAATTTAATGTGATTTCACACAAATAATGTAGGAAACCGATAACCTACAATAATTATAGTGAAATCTCAACAAAAAATAATAAAAATTTTCTTATGGCAAAAATAAGAGTGAATTGGCTCTAAAATTTTACACTAATTTTACACTTTTTTGGAGGGAATTTACTCTATTTTTGTGTTCAATAGAGATAATTTGCCACAAAAAAAGGGTAATTTACTATTTCTTACGAGCGGATTCACACTTTTTTGTAGTGAATAAGGTAAAACCGCTCCAAAACAGTAGTTATTTTACTCTTTCTATATGGGGATTCACAATTTTTTGTGGCACATTATAGCAAATTCACTCCAAATTGAAAGTAATTTTTCACTTTTTGCAAGTGAATTCCCTGCTCTCTTGTGGTATATGTTCGCATAGCATATACCACAACCTTCTAAGTCAAAAATAAGTAAAATACACAGAAAGTTTTTTTTATTTATTTTTTCCCTTCTATACAAAAAAAAAAAAAAAACACTTAATAAAGGTATTCACGGAGTACCCCTTCGTCGGCTGCTCTGCCTTAACGTCGCTCCACATTAGACCATTTTACGTCGCCCGAAATTAAAAAAAAAATATAAAAAATCTATAACGAGATAATGCACTCATTCAACCTACCAAAGTTTTTGAAAACTAAATTTGAGTTAGCCTAAATCTATCAATGTTCTCCATAACTTCTTGATTCAGTTGCAAACAATGTTATGTATTCTATTACTATTTATGTAGAAAGAAAAAATCCTTGACTCAGGAACTGAAATCAGGAACCACACACGTTACTTCTTTATGCGCAACTCACTCCAAACTAAATGAAGCCGGCACGATGCACAGCCGCAAAAGGAACTTTACACAGAGACGAAAGCATTTTCACTCTAAAATAGGTTTTTAAATTTAGAAAGGATGAAATTCGCATCATTTCAGAGTGAAATCACTGAAGTTGAGTAACTAAGCATTCTTTTTGTGTAAATTGGTAAATTGCTCTAGCTGCGAGTATTTCACAACATTTAAAAACCTGTTCTCCAAAAATCGAGTGAAATTCACTACATTTATTGTAGTTAATTTTTGATTTTTCTTTAGAGTGTACTCATTCGACTTTCATTCGATTTCGTTCTCGATTATATGCCCTCTTTGTCTTGTGGGTCTACGGTGATTATTTCTCCATTTTAGAAACTATGATCAAACAATTTATGCCACCTTATCTCGCTTGGTAAAAAGACTAAAATCAAATGGATTCCTTCCTTTCATGGTCCGAACATCGACAAAGCTTCAACTTATAGCTATAATTTAAAAAATTTTGGTTGGTTTATCCTCTTTATTATTATTATCCTCTTACAAATTAGTGCACTGACAATTTTTGGTTCTATAAAGGGGTTATAGCTTGCTCACTCTGATTCGATTCCCAATTACATACTTTATTCGTGATTACCTAGTCCTTTACACCTACTTTACTGTCACATCGTTGCATACTTTAACTCCCAAAGACTCAATTGAATTTCAATCGGCCAAACGCAACCATATCTTCAATTACCGTCGGTCCCACAACAGCATGAAAGCTTTTAGTACCTAATCAAGTGATCTAATTAATTATAACCTAATCCCTCGACCTCTCAAATGGCTGCAATCTTGTTGGGCGGGAGTCTGTCATATACTTTGGTCAAAAACTATCATCACTGTGAACAAGGACATGGTCATTTCGTAAGCAAAATACATTTCAAATTCCCCTTTGAGAGGCGTAATGAACGTGTACTCCGACCATAATTACATATCTCTTCATAGCAATTAAATTATGCTCTACAAACAGGACACCTCGTTTCATTGGGGCTATGCGAGGAGAATGCGATGCCTTAAAACTTAACATCAGATCGACCATAAAGGGGATTCACTTTCTCACTGTGCGCACGTAGGTCCTTTCTCCCGATGGATGCACCACATTGGAACTGACTAGTCGGCCAAAGGGCTCGTACATGACAGCTGACCTGTGCTCTGAAATCCTAGCCATAGTCGGTGGTTATTGATGATGGATACAGCACGGACTCATTAGCTTTGCATTCTATAGAATTTCACTTTATATGTAATCCACCAATATCCGCATGTTGGGATGTGTTTGCCGGAAGGATAATTATTTAACCACATATTTGTAGCACAGCACGGTTGGGTAGTAAATGTTCACTATATGCACGTTCAAGGACGTATGTTGTGTGGAAAGAGGTGGAGTTACCTTAAGCCATTGAACGTGGAGTTGCTGGGGGGCCATACATAAAAACCTGTTGAGTTATCCTAATTTGCCCAATAGCTTACGAATTTGGGTATGTTTAAGACAGTAGTTAAAACTGAATTTTATAGGTATGTATCTACTTAGCATTGTTATACCCTAATCCACAGGCATAAAGAATATTAATTTTGAGAAAGAATAACGATAGAACCCCAAGAGTGAGCCAAGTACGGACGACCATCCGTCGGTATGTCACTAATTTTTAGGCCTTTAAATTTGATCTAGAAAGCAAAAATTTTGTACGTAAGATCTTTGTCATCTAAAGCAGTTAAAGTGTTGAAACTTGACCAGTGATTAAGTGCTACAGTGTGTACGCAGAAGTTACAGTCCTTTAAACGAACCGTTGAATAACCCATCCTCTCTCACACTGTAAAGTGCTGATTTTATTGTTATTTTATAACTATTGACATTTTATAAAAATGGCAAACATCGAAAAGGGGCGTGGTCCAATCGCCCTCAATTACAAACTATCAATTATAACAGATATTTCAAACTTACGCTTTTTGGTTCAAATTCAATGTATTTGAAAAATCGACCACTAAACTTGGTATGAACGAAATCTGGATTTGAGTCTCGTTTATCTAACCGGTTAATTCTAATTTTTAAGAGTTCCCAAATTAGGCTCAAGGCCAGTCGAAACTACGTTTTCCTGGTTTTATGTTTCAAGGTTTTTCTTCAATTCCGCCTCCAAATGTGAGCGTGGCCCAAAGTCTTGTATAAAAAAATGTGAAACTAAGTGTTTTCTACATAATATATCGAGAAATTTTTTTTCGATTTCGATGAATCTACTAGGGGAGGTAAAGCGATAAAATTTTTATTTGGTGTAACTAACAATAAGTAGGAGATAATAAATACCAAATTTCAGGCTTTTCAGCCTCAAGTCAATGTCGATGACTCTGATGCCTATCGCGCACTTTCGCAAAAATTAAATACCGAGAATGTACAATGGTATACTTACGAAAACAAATTCGAGAAGCCGCTTCGGGTTTTCGCTAGGGGACTTCACCCAACCTGCACGAAGGAAGAAATTGTTGAAGATGTTCAAGCCCAAGGCTTTAAAATTCTTGATGCCGTGAACATACTTAAGAAAGAAAAACAACGTACGGAAGGAGAAAAAGACACCGTGGTCAAGCGCGGTCTTCCTATTTTCATGCTGACGTTCGATAGGATTGAAAACATAAACGAAATATATAAAATAAAAACAATCCTAAATATCAGGGTAAAAATTGAGCCCAAGCGAAAGGGCAATAGACTAGTACCTCAATGTAAGCGATGCCAAGGCTTCCGACATACTCAAGCGTACTGCCAAAAAGAACCGCGATGTGTCAAATGCGCCGGTGGACATCTTACAAAAGATTGCAACGTAAGCAGTCAGGCCCCAGCGACTTGCGCCAATTGTAATGGAAGTCACCCGGCGAGCTACCGAGGTTGCGAAATCGCAATAGAGCTACAAAAACGTCACGAAACTGTTAAGCAACATATTGTAGATAGAGCCACAACCCCAAAACGTTCTAGAGCTGACAAGCCGAAAACTCCCAAATCGGTCAGAAATACGAGATTGACGAGAAAAAATATACAGACTCCGCAAGAAAACGTCGCCGGTCCAAGTACAAAGGGAAAATCATCACTCATCGGCCCAAGATCGTACGCTGAAGTCGCGTCACACAAAAGCAAACCTCCAGAACCTACCACAACAGATTCGGTATCTCAAATATTATTTATGATATTGGAAAAGCTTGAGCAACAAACTAAAGTTAATCAAGTAATATTTGACAAACTGAGCGAGCTAGAGTTTAAACCTCGCAAAACCAATAACAAATCATGAATATGAAGCTCATTAACATACTTACATGGAATGCAAATGGTCTTTTAAAGAAAATCGACGAACTAGAAGTATTTCTACGGGAAAAAAATATTGACATATGCCTGATTTCGGAAACACACTTTAAGAAGGGATCCGGACCCAAAATTAGAGGTTACATCGACTACCACGCGCATCATCCATCAGAAAATTCGAGAGGCGGATCCTCTCTCTACATCAAAGACTGCATTAAGCATTACAAAAACGAAGAAATTGAGCTTGACTCTATGCAAATAACTTCAGTATCGGTAAAAATAGGTCACCTAGATTATAATATTGCCTCGAGTTATTTTCCTCCACAGTATAGGCTAGCGGACGACGATCTTACTCCCCTCTTTGACTTACTTGGGTCGAATTTTATCATCGGCGGGGACTTTAATGCGAAAAACACCTTTTGGGGATCACGGTGCAATTCAACAAGAGGTAGAGTACTCTTCAAAGCTAGCATGAAACGTGGCGTGGTTTTCCTTTCGACGGGAAAGCCAACGTATTGGCCAACCGACAGAAACAAAGTACCTGACCTTGTCGACTTCTTTATCGCAAAAGGGGTTCCCCGCCACCTCACAAATGTAGAAGAAGGTTATGATCTCTGTTCGGATCACTCGGCAGTCGTTTTGAAAATCGGCGGAAGTCTAGCAAAAAATGAGAGAGCGCCTAGGCTAACTAATAACAACACCGACTGGGATGGCTTTAGGAAATACTGCAAAGAAAATGTATCTCTACATGTACCACTTACAACCCCTTTAGAAATAGAAGACGAAGTCGATAAACTCGTTAGAACTATCCAAGACGCTGCTTGGAACAATACTTCTTTCCGGAAGACTGGAGTAAGGAAAAGCGGATCAATTTACCCGCGCGAAATTGAAGAGCTCATACGCGAAAAGAGAAAGGCTCGAAAGAGGTGGCATTTGTCTCGAGCTCCTCCTGATAAAACCATTCTGAATGGGCTATCTAACAAATTAAAGCACTTACTTCAAGATTTTAAAAGTCGCGAGACTACCAACTACCTCGAAAACTTGACTGCCGATAGAGGGTCAAACTATTCACTTTGGAAAGCCGTGAAGTCCATTAAAAAGCCCATAGTACACTCGGCGCCAATAAGAAAAGATAACGGTGAATGGGTAAAAGGCGACAAAGAGAAAGCAGATGTATTTGCAGAACATCTAGAAGAAACATTCAAACCGTTTGACGGGGAGCCGTTGGTTGACGATCTGTATCGCAATGCGGAATTAGACAATTATCGAATGAAAACCGTGACACTGTCTGAACTTCGTCAAACAATCCGAAATTTGAAAAATAACAAAGCTCCAGGCTATGACCTAATTACTGGGGAAATTTTGAAGGAGCTACCGAAAAGAGCGTTAGTCAAGCTTCTCTACATCATAAACGCATCAATGAGAATTTCATACGTTCCACGGCAATGGAAAGTCGCAGAGGTAATAATGGTTCCGAAACCAGGGAAATGCCCGAACGACAAAAAATCATATAGACCGATTTCGCTTCTGCCGATTATATCTAAAGTCTTCGAGAAACTTGTGCTCAAACGACTGCAACCAATAATTGAAGAAAGACGATTGATTCCGGATCACCAATTCGGCTTTAGGGTCAAACATTCAACACTTGACCAAGTCTATCGAATAACTAATGAAATTGAGAAAGCCTTAGAAGCGAAAATGATATGTTCTACCGCTTTTCTTGACGTATCCCAAGCCTTTGATAAAGTTTGGCACGAAGGCCTAAAATATAAGCTACGGAAAGTTTTGCCGGAAAAAATGTATGAACTCTTAGAGTCTTATCTTGACAACAGACTATTTCGAGTGAGATACGGGAGCGAATACTCAGAATTCAAAGAAATACAAGCCGGCGTTCCACAAGGTAGCGTCCTCGGTCCAACACTGTTTTTACTTTTTACAAGAGATGTACCTCAAGTAGAGACAACGACTATAGCCACGTTCGCTGACGACACGGCTATCCTCGCTACGGATAAGACAGTCGAACAATCAACGGGAAAACTCCAACGCGCTTTGAATAAAATATGCGAATGGACAAAGGCCTGGCGAATCCTCCTAAATGAGACAAAATCAACGCATGTAAATTTTACTTACAAGAGGGTAATCAACTTACCTCTATTTATAAACTCGGTACAAATTCCGTACGCAAACGAGGCGAAATATTTAGGCATGACCCTAGACGCAAAACTTAAGTGGAAGCCACACGTTAAAAAGAAACGCGATGAACTTGAAATCAAGCTACGAGAACTGAATTGGCTTATCGGACGTTATTCGAAACTAAGCGTATATAACAAACTGCTATTGTATAAGCAAGTGCTAAAACCATCTTGGACGTACGGTATACAACTTTGGGGTTGTACCAAACCAAGCAACATATCTGTTTTAGAAACTTTTCAGAATAAGACACTAAGAGCAATCGTAAATGCTCCATGGTATATAAGAAATAGCGATTTACATCGAGATCTAGGCATCGCAACCGTGACCGACGAAGTAAGAAACTTTGCTCACAAACTTCACACTCGCCTTCACGGCCATTGCAACCACGAAATAATCCGAACTCTGGATCAGACAAATCTTGCACGCCGACTACAACGAACACGACCGTTGGATCTAGCGTCGTAAGAGGAAACCGCACATAATGACGGTATTGCAGGTGCTTTCGTTGGAAGGTAGCCTGCCAAACGCGTTTACTATACAGAAGCATGAACTACTTGTTAAGGAAACTTAGTCGTAGTCTTACAAAGATTGGGAGGTTTTTTAGTGAGTAAGAATCTCACACTACTATGAGCACGCGCGTTCGATTCTCATAGTGCCTATGAAGGTTTTTACCTACCCACGGAAAAAAAAAAAAAAAAAAAAAAAAAATTTCAGGCTTTTAGGACGTCTTACAGCTTTGAAAGCTCTGGAGGTAGTTGCACAATTGCACCGATTCTGGGCGAAAAGGAAGACGTTGTAAAAGACTTAAATTTGACATTAAGCACCTTTTAATAATTGTTAGAATAAAAAAAAAAAAATTGGTAGACCTCTTCTTAAAATATATTTTTTATTAGTATTCTAAATTATATAATATAGTATGAATGTGAAAATGAATTAATTGTTTCTATACCCTTCTCAGGGTATATTAAGTTTTATGCATAGTTTGCAACGCAGAGAAATAATCACCGTAAACGCCTAAGACCTTTTAGATACATGATCGAGCCCGACAGGAGAATTGATTTAGCCATGTCCGACCGTCCGTCTGTATGTAAACAAATTTTAAGCTTTAAATTTTCATCTAGAGAGCTAGATTTTGGAAGCTTAGCTGCAAACCCATTGGACAAGACTTAGTTTGAAAATAAGTCGAACCCGTTCACAGACACACTACAGACATGCATGTGTGACCGCCTCCATTAAAGAAAAAAAAACCCTCTAATCAAGGTTTAACTGTGTAACTTTTGCGTCAGAATGTCAATTTTCGGCATGAGACACTGCTTTCAAGTCGTCTTTAAGGCGATAAAAAAATATCCCAGCATTGACTACGGACCACTTTTTAACAATTATTAAATAAAAATTTAACTATTTTTTGCCTACTCCACAGGAATGGAGTATATTTAGTTTGATACAGGTACAGGCGAAAATGTAACATAGAAAAATAATAAGGATAGATCCCCAAGATCTTAGAGGCATATGATCGAGACCGAATTCTGAGTTGAATGAGCCATGTCCGTCCGTCCGTACGTACGTTCGTCCGTATTTCACTAATTTGTGGGCCTTAAATTTTGAGCTAGAAAGCTGAAATTCTGTAGATACATAAGCTCTCTGTTATCCGAAGCAATACAAGTGTTAACATTTTTGAAATCCGCCCACAATCGGTCCAAAGGTGCATCTACTTCCAGTGCTTTCAAAACTGTAAGACATGATGAAAAGCTGAAATTTGACATTTAACGTCTCATAATGGTTATAAGATATGAAACGTAAAAACAGAATGGGCAGCCCGCCTTAGTGGGCGTGGCATCGATTTATAGAATCATATTTCAAGGCAATTTATTCAATACATTTGCTCGTAATCGAAAAATTTTTACATAAAATGCCATCTTTTGCCCACGCCCATCTTAAGGAAAGCAAAAAAAAAAATCACTCGTACAAGTGATGCGCCTTTGTGGGTAAGAGCTTGATCGTTTGCTTGAGTTCTTAGTTTTTTAATTTAAACATTCCACGGACCTGATGACGGTAAAATAATTTCCGAAACGCGTCGTAAAAAAGAAAAGAAATCAGATTGTGTAACTATTAGTGAATAATAAAAGTTTGCATCAAACATATAAAGTAAAACTTATTTAATTTCATTTCTTACACATCTTAAGAGGTCAGTTTCACAACATTATTGAATTTGGATCAAAAAATTACATTTTTGTGTACATTTTAACCGCAAACTTGGATGTTTCTATGCTAATATTGATTTTTAGTAAAAGGAGTTGGACATGGCACGCGCCTTTTAAAAAATAAATTAAACAAAACCTTTTAAGAAATAACATTTTTTTCTATTTAAAATGATGCATGAATGGTGGTAACAAGACAGGGGTGGAAAACAAGAAAATATACGAATGAAAAGGAGAATAGGAATACGAACAGAGTACATATACCGCGCGTACGTTACAGACGGACCGAAGCTATTTCATAGGCACTGTTGCACTAAGTCACTGGTTGTTCGTAAAATTGGCATGCCCTGACTAATTCTCGTTAAGAACGATGCGCCAAATCTTCGCCCAGGCGCAAATTTTCTCCAAAGCTCATTGGAGGCTTCTTGTTGATGACTTAACTAATTCACCTATTTCTAGGATGCTTAGCTATGTCGTTCCCGAACGTGGATATAACTGTCTCATCATCTAGAGGTAAGTCTCCTGTGCAGAGCATCAGGTACAGGGTCGGACGGAGGAGACGCTTCCCTAGGGTACGCCAGCTTGAATTTACTTGAAACTCGAATACTCAGTTTTAAGCTCAGAACCACACCTAACACGAAATACTTTGCTTTCAAGATTGTTTTTCAATATCCTATAATACATCTATACATATCCTCTGGCAAAGTTTATAGTTGTATAAGACATAAAAATAAAAATAAAATCTGCAGAACGCCTCTAGTGGGCTGCCATTGATTTAAGAAACAATCATTCAAATGCTTGCTCTTATTTTATCAATATTTTTATGTAATACTGGTTCTATATTTTGTTAGTTTTAGAGGCAGAATTTAAGAAATACTTACCTCGAATTTGCCGGAATAACATGGATTATGACTGCTTTTTAGCCTAACTTAGGGAAGAACCTGAAAAAAAAAACTTAGCACATAGTGTACCTACAATAGATTAGATTGAAGATTTTGTCATACAAAGTTTTTGGCCACGCTCATTTTTTGAGGTCGATTTTACAATAATATTGATTTTAAATAAAAACAAGTGAGCAAGGGCAAGAGTTCGTCTTTCACAAACTTCTATATACCGACCCTATATATCGTGTAACACCAAATCTAAAAGTTTTTTGGCCCGAATTCATATACAATTTGTATACCTAAGCCACGCCCATAAAAGTGGTTATGAGCTAACAAATTAAATAATTGTAATTTCGCTAGAAACATGAAATACCGTAAAAGCAAAAATTATTTCAGAAAAAAACGGATTTTTCCTAAAAACGCCCCTTAAAAGTGAGCGGAGCTCAAAACTTTGTACATATAAAGCAAACTTAGCAAATATCATTTTTTTCCGGTTTCGAGTGCACTTTCCGAGAAATCGGGTTTTTAAAAATCTAACATGTTTAAAGTGGGCACGTTTAAAATTGTCGACGGTTCAGTTTTTACCTTGTTAAGGGTCTTGGGCCAATGTTGCTCAGTACCAAAATTTGAGCTCCTGCGCCTTGTCTAACTGGATCAAAAGACATTTTGAAAGAAAATGTGAAATAGAGGTTATCACACACTGAAGCAAGTAGTGAGCGTGGCTCTTGACCGATTGAGCCAATTTTTACACTTTGTCTGTGCAGCAGAAGATCCAATCCGTGTACCAAGTTTCAGCTCTCTAGCTTAATTTTGAGGATCCTACAGACGGACGGACATGGCTTAATCGATTCACTTGTCGGTCTTAATCTATCTCTAAAAGATTTTAGGGGTCTACGATGATTATTTCGCTGTGTTACAAACTATGCCTTAAAATTAATATACCCTCGGTCGGGTATAAAAATTAGCAGGAAAAGTAAACGAGATTTATTTTTAGATTTCATTATAATTGTTAGTTTGTATTTAGGGACGGTTGGACCATGCCCCTTTTCGAAGTTTTGACTATGTACTTATAAAATGTCAAAAAAAAAACAATAACATCATAACTTTACAATGCGGGATAGGATGGGTTATTCAATGGACCGTTTTACAGACTGTAACTTCTGCGTACAGAGAGAGAACTAGAAGTTACAGTCCGTAAGGCTTCTGCGTACGTGGGGTGCCGGAGGTCTGGGTTCGAATCCTGCCATCGTCACCTGAAAAAAAAGACTTGTTCTTTTTCACGGCCCCCACCTCCGCGAGGAACTGACAAGCCCACCGAGAGTATCATTTGTCTTGAAAAACTTCTCAAGGTGCCGTTCATATTCGGCAGAAAATTGTAGGTCCCCTTGTATGTAAAGAAATTATCACACCAGCATACATTGTTGAGAAGTTGGCCCTGGTTCACCTCGAGCTGTTGCGCCACTCTATTTATTTATTTATTTAAAGGTTCGAACTACTCTCTTTGGAAAGCAGTCAAGTCGCGCACACTCCGCGCCAACTCTGCGTCTGCTGAACTCAATCACCTTTGCAAAGTTAGGTTAAATAATAGCTAAAAATTATATTGTAAATTAGGTTTAAGCTCATTTTGGTTTGTACTTTCAACAGAAGATCAATAAAAATTATTTTTTTAACTAAACGACGTAGTTATAACTCATAACTCGCGCGCCGGTCTTAACAACAAACATTTTAAAAATTCTTTACGAAAGTCTTGCATAGAAGGTGTAATCAATATTTAAATATTAATATTAGTATGCATACTACAATTTTAACGCACACCCACGGGGTGCCGTGGCGTAGTGGTTAGTGTGTGTGCTTACTACGCCGGAGGTCTGGGCTCGAATCCTGCCATCGTCACCTGAAAAAAAAGACTTGTTCTTTTTCACGGCCCCCACCTCCGCGAGGGTCTGACAAGCCCACCGAGAGTATCATTTGTCTTGAAAAACTTCTCAAGGTGCCGTTCATATTCGGCAGAAAATTGTAGGTCCCCTTGTATGTAAACAAATTAACACACCAGCATACATTGATTGTTGAGAAGTTGGCCCTGGTTCACCTCGAGCTATTGGGGCACTCTATTTATTTTTAACTTCTGCTTACACACTGTGGTTCTTACACTGGTTTTTTTTTATTGTATGTAAGCAATTACCTATACTTTTTAATAAAAATAATACACAAAAGAAAGAATAAATTATTATTATTTTGCGAACTACAGACAGGCTTGCGTTCTTAGTTATCAGTAGGTGTCTACATTTAGATTTTAAAGTTTGGAAGATTTTAATTTCTTTAAATTAGTTTCTATCTAAGGCGCCAAAGCAACTCTGAAATGTGAGCCATATAGGTGCGTTTATAGTTCCAAAGCCAAAAGTTCAAATAAAAAAAACATTGTAATCGCTCTATTATATACGTATGTATGTCCATAAACCTCTAATATCATATTTCATTCAAACCACAAACAATTTTGTGGATGATCAGATCAGGTCATATTCATCATTCAACTTTTGACTTCTATCCCATGTGGATATATGAAGGCACTATATATAAACACATAGTAACTACGTACTACAAACGAAAGATTGGAACCAACAGATTAAATTCACCACTGCACTTACATGCACAAATTACGCAGCATAAAACAAAAATATTGCCAAATATTTCGATATCCTTTGTAAGCTCGTAAGCCCTTTTCACAATGTACACCCGTCACCATGGAAACCTGTTATCCCCCATCGGAACATCATCAGCCTAACTTTGTACCACAGCCAAGGTTATAGGTTATTAATAACATTACTATTCCAGGATAACAGTGGCCAAAATTAATAATCCACTCACCCACAGCCAATAATGTCATACGGTAGACTACATAAAGCCTGGCAATCTCGCTCCAGCTCCAGCGTTTCCCGCACAGTCTCCAGTATGTGATAAAAATACGTTCAAAAATCGATATTTTTCCACCCTATCATGGCCATCACCAGGCTTCCCGGTTCCCAGGGCTAAAACAGTCAACCAGGCCATCAATCGGCTCACACCCCATCGTCGCCGTCGCATCCATCCATTTATCGCCCGACAACCGGGTCTCTCAATATTGAGACTTAAAGCGTAATTGACTGAAAATTCGATGAACCATAAGGGTCGGTCGTTCGTCCTCATCACCATCGTCATCATCGCCATTTTCCTCGTCGTGCTTCGTACCTGTAGAAAAAGGAGTCCATGACCGACCGAAGAAACTGTATCCATGGCATAAAATGTCCAAGCAACTTTTGACAAATTAGGGGTAAACTACCAGGATTCCGAACCCGCTCTGACGTCTCAAATCGACTCTGACTTTTCACCAAAAAAACAAGGAAATTAAGATATAAAATAAAATTCCTTGGCTGTCGGGAAAAAATGTCCCACAGGATTGGAAATGGAAAAAATGACAAGACACGACTAAATTCATTGCATTCAATGAAGCAGAACTACGAGATGCGTTCAAAGAGATAATTCTGTCAGTCGTTGTGAGTATACGAAAAATGATTTTCCCCAAAGCTGCCTCATGCACGATGCACTTCGCGTGGCGGGGGTAGGTAGGTACACTTTGCATGGATTAAATACGGATCGTGCAATACAGATGCATCTGAATAGCATCGTATTTTCAATGTTTTTTTGCATCACAGCACAGATGTGTTACTCAGAGTATGCTTCACTCTAGTCGGGTTGATATTCAACAAGTCCTTATGCTATGACTAGCTGTTGTGTGCTCTATCCTCTTGCATCCAGAAGAGGGTATAGTCAATTGATAAAGTGGATTCTGTTGGGATATTTCTCCCCCGATGCTATTCCTGCAGTTGAAAGTGCTTTGTTGTTGTTCTCATACTCGTCGTCCATTCTATATGCTTTTGACTCGGGAATAATGGCTCCGCGCTTATGTGTTGGTTTTGATGTTGTTTCCTTTTGCAGAAAAAACAGGGACTTTGCAATATGGATTTCATATACATAAAGCCAAATGGATGTAAGGCGAGGGCTTTTTCTCCTAATGGTAATTGGTTTATCGATTTTGGAATTTCAAGGGTTGCGAAGCTTTTTCTTTCCGATTAAGGGTTTTTGCCATCTATAACTACTTTTGAAGTCCTTGTTTTTGCCTAGCCTCTGTGAAAGTAATTTATAATTAATGAAAATCAAAAGCCAGCGTTTGAATGTTGTTGAGTTTCTTCAGGTTATAATCCTGGACTGGAAAGCCACCACTGGTTAGGAGTGAAGTGGAAATTCGAATTCAGTAACAAAATTTAGTTTTGTTGAATCATTTCGGGATTCGCTTAAAGTGGTTTCTTTCCCAAGAAATTATAGGCGGTGTTAAACCAGATCTGTGTTACAATCACAGAAATACATATATGGAGTCGGTTCCCCCAGATGGATCGCAGCAGACTCAAAGGTGGTGTAATTAAGAAGACGGTTCTACAAAACATTATCACCGTCCAATCTGTTATGTATGTAGGTAATAAAAAATCGATTATCTCATAATTACATAATGTTATTTATTATATTTATGTCCCAAAATGAGCGTCTTCCTGGCTTACGAATATTAATCAGGTTACAGGGGCCAAGAGTGTAACACTCAATTCTATCGTTTCCCAGATAAAAGCCCTTTTTCATGATTTTTATATCGTATCTATTTATAGGACCATCACCTTTCATGCTTTTGATTCGGTAAAGGGCGGATTGCAACGCTTAGGCTGCTTCGAGAAAGGATGAAAATGCTTCGGGCGAGATTTGAACAGGTAAAAAGCACGGAGACTCAGGCGATGTAGGCAAGTAGAAGGGGATCATAGTCAGCTTCTATAAACAGAGTTGGCTTAGGTCAACTCCGGACTGTAGCGGGGTAATCTAGTTAGTCCATAGCGTATATTTTTCTCTGGAAGATGGTGGTTTATTTGCCCATGGATTTTGTTTTTGCTCCAAGCAATCCTGCGCAAATTCAGGTCTTAACCCATCTGCAATGTACCTTCTCACCATTGGATGGAGCTGAAGTTGCCCAGTTCATGTGTTGCGGGCTCCATTATTCCAGCTCTTTTTGATACGGAGCTTAAAAAAAGTTTTCCACCTGGTTGGTCTTATGTCACCAATCTTCTTGGTGAAAGAAAGACAGTTGCGTCTGACATTTCTTAAGCTTTTAATACCGTGTATGGCATCTAGTTCTATTATCAAAATTGTGTGCTAATCCCACAGATAGCATTCTCATAGAATGGACTAAAACTTTTCTTCTGAAACGTTCGATCCTGCTGGTACTAGATATGCACTAGATTAATGCTATTATTTTAATGCTTGGATAAAGTATTGGAGATAAAACGACATTCAGAGGATATGGTGTCGTTTTATCTGCAATACTTTATCCGATCCTTAGCTTTTATAAAAGGAATTTTTAGCAATTTTTTGCCGCAATATCCAGCACAGTGCACTCATTTGCTGATGTCGTCGCGGTCGGTCATAGTTCAACTAAACATGCTCGCATGCCCGGAAAAATTTCTCAGTCCCTGAGAATTTCAAGTAGAAAGATTGCGTATATTAAACTTACTGACATCCCAAGTAGCACGTTCTGCAACCATTATCATTGGTTTTTGAATATTGGACTTATAAGGTACTCAAAATGCTCTTCAGTAGAGTTCATGCTTTTACAAGGTTACGTTCTCGTCCCATTGGTGCGCAGCTTTTAATTATTTTATGTAATGTAATGTATTAAAACATTATTTAAATAAATAGTAACGTTTACAACCCCATAGTTATAAAACTAAAAGAGCTATAACCATTAGTTTCATAAACGTGTTGCTATAGACGTTTCTATCACATATATTTTATAGCACTACAGGTTTTGCGCATTCGAAGCTCTCATAAAGCGCTTAGGGGCTTGCCAGATGTCATACAATAGAAAATCATGTAACTGACAGAAATTTTTTAAGAACATTTAAATTTAAGATTCTTAAATTTTGAATAGAATGTATTTAATTTTAACTAGATCACTTTCAAAGGCTAGAAAAAGATATCATACAAAAAATTGATTTCTGCTTGTATTCAAATTTAGGATAATTTGGGATAAAATACCCACATAACAATGTAGGCAGAAATTTAAAAGAAGTCCTTCTTAAAGTTTAAAACTCTTATGGTCTATACTGCTTCCATGGACAAGAGTCAAAAATTCCCAAAAATAAGTTTAAATTAACGCCTGCCGTGTCAGTAGTTACAAATTTTCAAACCACCTAGTACGGAACAGAGATAATATTTAGTTCTACATGAAGCTAGAAACTCCTACATAAAACCCCCAAAGTTTTTAAAAGGTAAAGAAGAACTCCAAGTGTTATAATGGCTATATGTGGACCCTACATAAAAACGTGCATTCTTTATTTTATGTTCATTTTAAGAAGTGCTTCTTAATATTTTCTTTAATATTTCAAGAACCGCATAGTTCCTTTTCTTCATATTTTAATTTATTATTCCAAGAAATTAAATGCTCACTTTGTTTTATGCTTAATAAACGCATACTTGTTTTCATTGACTTCCATTAAGAGCATAAAACCTTAGTTAACATGAACGAATTTATTTGTTTATTTATTTGCTACACGTACAAAGAACAAGATGAGAATGTATACCCAAGTAAGGACAAAACAACACAATGAGAGTAAAAGGTGATAGCTTGCTCTAAGTAGAACCCTTTTTCGCACCCAAAATTATATTCTATAAAATGCCAATTCGCCATTATAGGGGTTTTCGAAAGTGCCCCGTTACTTATATAAGCCAACCAACTTGGGATGAGTCCAGATTTGAACGCATCTGAAACTTAGTGTTGTCCACTGTCGCTCAAGCAAGTCACAAGCCTTTTTTACACTACTAGTTAAGGGCGATTACATCAATGAATTCCCAAAAGCTTTACTTCTTTAACTTAAATAGGTCCTGCTTGAGTACTGTGTATCCTTACGCGGTGAATCCTAAAAGCTGTGTATCCAAAGGCGGTAAATCCATGAGCTAGCGATTAAAATAATAGCAAGCCCTACCAGAGTCAGTAACTTGACTCGATCGTAGGAATATATTATTATTTATAATGTCTTTTATTATTTTATTGTTTATTTTTTAAAGGTAGTTCAAATGAAATAGTAAGCTATACATCCACATTTTAAAGAATTCGTACACTAATCGGCGTATAAGAACGAATATCCATGAATATACCCTTGAGATCAGCTTTGGCTGTACGGCATTGAACAGTGGTTCTTTCTTAGGGAGAACACGACGGACCTGGAACAGGCTACCAAGCGCGGTCCTTCCGTATTAATGATCCTCAACAGTTCAAAACAAAGTGCAGCAGGACCCTCTTCCACCCAAGTTGTGATAGCTTGTTTTTACGGTTTTTACGGCCAACAAAACCCATGAACGCCTGAGAATAATTAAAAAACTTCTGCTTAAAGCTAAACTACTCAAGCAAAAACGCTTATCTGTAATCCTTAAATAACCAGAGCGAGGATTTATACCAGAGTACACAATGCAAATCTACCCTACCAATTCGCTCTTCAGGCGTGCTAAAGATCATGTTAAGCACGCCTTAAAGACCCCAAAATCAAAATGAAATAAGGCCCCAATATTGTTTAATATAAGGAAACTAAAAGAAAAAGTGAGGAGGGGGCTTGCAGGGGCCAGCATGCCCGCCCATACATATTCAAAACTTGCATATATATACAAAACTTCGCACCGGGCCGGTGGCCGGTCCTCCTTTCATAGTGAACAGTGCAATGAGGAGTTCTTTTGATATGAGTTGAAGTGACAATACAAAAATGACATAAGCCCCCAAAAAATTAAGATAAGCCCCAAACAAATTTAGTAACGCCCCATTATATAAATTCCAAGTTGTTCCATTCGTGCTTCTTTTCGGGGCCTTATTTCATTTTTCAGTTTTTCTCATTTGTATGTATGTAACCTTATTACATATGTCTCATAACTTTATGGATACTCATACTGATATGGTATGTAACAATGACTTAATTTTCGATCTTTCTTAGAATAGGTGCCAGAAAATCTGCTTTTCAGACATTATTCTTGGAAACCTTAAAACATCCTGTCTGCCTTAAGGCGGCTATTATATTATCAGTTCCACCAAACTCTTTTATCAAAACTCTTCAAAGTAATTTCAAAAGGAACATAAATCACGCGCAAGAGCTTATTAAACAATCCGTCAACGCCCTCAGGATTGTAGATTGAACCATGCTTAACAACCTTCCAATTATTTGGGAAAAAAGCTAACACATCAAAGCCCAAACTACATACAATTGCAAATCTGAACTATGTACTTTTAACAACCACAGTGCCGTTATTTTAACTGCCATCAAGCACCACCATCATTAACATTACCATAGAAACTACGAGTGGAAAACCTTGAACATAATTACATATTTACAAATTAAGAATTCACTTGGCAAATATTAACACTTCATTAAGCTTCTTCTTTCATTTTCCCAATCTCTTAGTTTTTTGATTTTCCATTAATTTTCCATTTATTCTTTTATTTGTGTGTATTTGTTTATTAGACGTAAGAAAGAGAATTTTGTATATACCAGCGCAAGAAAGGCACTCGAAACTGCTTTGAAGTACGCGCCCAGGAGTCAAAATTGCCAATTTTAGGTATCATGCGAGATTTGGGCTGTGTAATGTTGTGTAGTGTGCCGATTTAAGAACAGTGATGACAAAATGTATTCCTACGCTTTTATATTATCACTCTTATCTGTAGCGTGGAAGAATTATATAATAAAATAAATTTACCTTTCGAGTACCTATCTAAATGATCAGTGTATTTTTTTCTTCATTTACTTACCAGTCTAGTTTTACTGCTTTATTACCTAAGTGTAAACTTATTTGTTTCTCGGAAATTGAAGGCTGTTAAATTGTTTTTTTACCCTACCCAGGATAAATTAACTAATCTTCATATGGAAATGAGTTTGGACATCCTGATTCCAAATGGGGGATCAATTTTAGTGCAATTTCTTTGACTCTTTTATGCTTAGGTATATACACGTATTTGTGTGCCGTGATGGTGAATATGTTATTGAAAATTGTCGTGACCGTGAGCGGCGAAACCCAGCTGAAAAAAAAGTTTTAATCCGCGAAACGGGCCACCGAACACTGAAAAGTAAACTTAATCTTTATTGTTTATTCTTGGCAAAATAAAGCACTTTTTAAGAAAACCTCTAACATATAGCTATTTTGAATAGCTTTAACTTTAAAGTACAAAAATAACACCTCCAACGATAAAATTGCCAATAAACTAAGTTGGCGATATTACCTCTTCCGAAGGCGTTTAGCCTGGTTGCATATTATTACCAAAATCCATCACCTTAATTCAAACTAAACCGGGTGCCTGGTTAATAAGTGGAAATATTAATAAGATATACATTTTTTAACCCACCATACCAAACAATCAGCCGTTGAAGCAGCGAACGGATTTTTACAGCGAGACAACAAGTCTACTCGCGCAGTTGTCTGGTCTAAGTGCGGGTAATATGTACCTTCAGGAAGGTCTCGCAAATTAATCAGTGAAGTGAAGTATATCCGATCACCAATTAAACGATCTCGTGGAGATGCTGGATGTTTGTTATATTGAATTGCATTTGAATCCCATTTATATCCACTTGTATTTTTGAATTCCTCTCTCGGATATTTATTCTATTAAGAAACAAATGAGTAAGTGCAAGAGTTTGTTTGTGACAAACTTCTATATACCCGACCCTATATACCATGTAACACAAAATCTTAAAGTTTTTTGGTCCGAATTCATATATATTATTTGTATAGGCCACGCCCTCAAAAATGGGCACGGGCTTAAAATTTAAATTAATAAATTTTAATTTTGTTAAAATCATGAGAAGCTAGTGGGGGGATTACAATCGGCCTTAGACGAATCGTTGGATACCCCATCCCAATTGACCATTGTCAAGCTCCAAAATGCGTCAAAAATCTTGGTTGTTAAATTTCAGTTTCTATTAACCTTAATTGTGTTAAGAATCCATCAGTCAAGAATCTGCTTTCTTAAAAAAGGAGCGTGGCATCCACCCCTTTTCAAAAACATAATCTTTTTTATGATATATTTTATCGGATGTGGTATACACGTGTTAATCCGCAGTTTTATATTAAAAAATTGTTTTTTTTTTTTTACTTAAAAACGCCCCTACAGGTGGGCATGGATGGCAAAACGTTATTCATTGGAGTTGGTAACTTCCGCACATATCTGAAAATTTTATAGCGTAAATGTTTTGAATTTACATACAGATACATAGCAGATTTACATAGCAAATACATTGAAAAAAAAAACCTTTTACAAGGGGGTGGTTTTCGCACAAAACACTTAAGCAAGGATACCGCATTTCAAATTTTAGCTTAATGCGACAACTTTGATTTTTCATGCTAATAAGTAAAGTGGGTGTGTCAGTGAGCGGATTTTAAAAAATTTCACACTTGTACTGTTGCGGGACCTAAAAAGAACAGATATCAAGTTTCTAGCTCAAAGTTTAAGGCCTAAAAACTACCGAAAGACAGACGGACGGACGGACATAGCTTATTCGACCTACAGTTCGGTCTCGATCATATGCCCTTAAGCTCTTGGGGGTCTACGGTGATTAATTCTCTATGTTACAAACTATGAATCACACTTAATATACCTCCTATCCTATGGGATAGGGTATAAATACGGAAATAGCGAAAATTATTTCCTAAAAACGCCCCTTAAAAGTTGGCTGAGTAATAAGGGAAAAAACCAAACTTCCTATATTACTAAACTTATTAATAGAGGAAATAGTAATATCTTTAATATTTGTTTACATTTTTTTTCGATTTGTAGTCAACTTTCCAAGAAATCGGGTTTTTAAAGATCAAACATGTTAAAAGTGGTTATGGTCGATATTGTGGGCGGTCCAATTGTTGCCTTGTTAATTGTCTTAGGCCAATATTGCTCAGTACTACAATTTAAGTTCGCGTGCCTTGTCTAACTTGACCAAAAGGCATTTTAAAAAAAAAAACTGAAATAGAGGTTGTCTCAGGTCTCACATTGAAGCCGGTTGTGGACGTGGCCGGTGATAAATTGAGCCAATTTTCACGCTTTGTCCGTGCAACAAAAGAACCAAGCCCTGTACCAAGTTTCAGCTCTCTAGCTTGATTGTGAAGACCTAAAACGTTCACACATATAGACGGACAGACGGACATTGCTTAATCAATTCACCTATCGGTCTCGATCATATCTCTAAGAGGTCTTGAGGGTCTACGGTGATTATTTCACGGTGTTACAATCTATGCATTAAAATTAACCCTCTGTCGGGTGTAAAAATATGTACGAGGAGAAAAATTTGTACAGATGCGATGGCAATGTTGCCGGTGGTAAACCAGAATTGTACCATAACCAACTAACTCACCAAATTCAACGTGGACGTACGCCAAATTTGTTTCATTTTTGCTGAGAAATTTTTATTTATTTTTCTTATCAAAGGTAAAAAATTTACAAGAAAATGCATAAAAGGCCGAGTTTTCTTCTTTAACACATAAGCAATTTAGCACTTTGATAGTTTTATGCAGCCTTTGAGGTATTTTCATCATGATGTATAACTGGTACCATACCAGGTATAGTGTCTTCCTATAGCTTCAGAAGCATACGTCTTTTTTTGGAATTGAATGTGAGATTTTTTACGTTTATGAAAAAGTGCGACAGCTGCAAATAAATAAATGGTTGGAATAAGCAAATTAAAATCATTTACCTATCTTTAGTTAATGCTGGCGCTAGTAGAAAATGTTCGTATTTCAAAAGTCTTCGCGACACAACCAAAATGGTGTGAGCTGCTCGCCGGGACCTGTTTTCGGCTTAACTCATTTTTTTTTTTTAAATAGGAATATACCTATTCCCATGAACTCATCTTTAACTCAGACACTTTCTGCATTTATTAACAGAAGTGGATTTGGGCTAGTTTCTGATACGGAAAAATATTCGAAGCACACTTCAAAACTATTGTTAACGATGGATTTGTGATAGGAAACAGATAAGCTTTTGGCAGAAGGGGAACATTTCTTAACATCTGCACTGTGTTTTTTTTTTAGACACGAAAAACATAGGCTGGAATTGATGTACCTAACATTAAAACATCTTAAAACATTTTAATCTACAATTTATGGTTATAATTGACTGTGTACCTTATACTATAAAAAATAGAAAATATACCTTCTTTTGACACTATCAATCACCGGAAGAAGTACTGTTTGACAATTTTTTTTTCGTATGGGTAGCCTTTTCTCGCCACTGTAGCATGCTCTTGCTAAAATTCTCGCCCACTGGCGTCTTTGTAACTCGTAAACACAAAATTTTTGAGAGGCAACAAAATTTATGCTTAGAGCAAAATATCCCCGCTAAGTATAATATTTGCGAAAGTACTCATAAAAGCCGAAATCACAAGGATCTCGTTGATTGTTTCATAATACATGTATAGCGCGGAAAGGATCCAAGTGTTTTTCTCTGTTATTGATGTACCGGTCTTAAGCTTTTTGTACACAGTTTGTTGAAACACGATACCTTTGTACGGGGTAGGGTTCAGTAATTCAGATCTCCTCTTGTTTTATACCTACCACCCCGTCATCACGTCACTTTCGCATTCGTAGCAAAGTGTGTTGTAAGAGTTACTTGCCAACAGGCGGTTTTCTGTTGGTTCGATGCCGCAAGAATTCTTCACCTGAGCTAACTCGTATTTAAACAAAATCCTCTTCTACATCCTATGAACATATGCGTGTAGTACAAGGTACTTTACATATAGCATTCGAGTTAATTACGGAGGTGCTTATGATCTCTAAGGCAGAAAATGGAAAAAAAGGAAATTATTATGTACTTTACCACATTTTAATTACCTGAAGTATGTTTGTAATTCCCGGGCTAGGTGCTGTGTATCAAGGGACTGGGTATTCCCACTGGGAATCGTGCTTGTGTGCTTTGGATGAGATATACAGAAAGGTTAAAAGATTCATCTGGTCAAAGTGTTTTTTTTTTATGTTTGTTTTGGCCGAAATTGGTTTTTTGTTGAAAGGATATATTTTTCGCATCGCTTGCTAAACTAGAAGGAAAAATTTCTCATAGCTTTAAATATTTCAACGAAAATTTCCAAACTGAATTAACAAAGTCCTTTTAAGCTTCTTTTATTTTCCATTAAAGTTAAATAGTTTCGATGATTAGCGAAGAAATAAAGTTTGATTATTTGAAATGGTCGAAAACTACGAAAAACTTCTACGTGGTAAATTTGGGGTAGGGTAAATCTGGCATTTGCATCGTCACTCTATGAAAGATTTTTAACTGAATATTATATTACCTAAAGAAAAAGTGAAGAAGAGTATAGAGAGCCCTAAGGACTGATGTGCTCATGAGGAAGACTGTTATGTGCAAATCAGTCGAGAAAGATATATAAAAATCATTCGAATTACAATATCAAAAACAAGTATGGTTTTATGCGTTAGGACAACAATGGGTGCTACGACATCGCAAAGTTTAAAAAGGATATGATAGCATAACAGTTAATTCACAGTCTAACTATCAGGCTAGTAAGACTGTGAATTAACTGTTTACAATTCTGTATTCAAAATATGTTTGGGAATATACACTAACTTGTTGATCCCAAGAATATCATTTATAACTGAATAAAAAAAGACTGTCAAGTCTGAAGTCATACACAGAGCGGTCCGTCGACTTTTGTTGCATGTAACTTAAGCCTACCATTATTAATTTAAGATTGTGCGGAATGTTGTTTGATACATAAAAGGCTAAGGTTTTAGAGTCGTTTTGAATTTTCGGCTTTAATCTTAAAGTAGGTTGAATGATTTTCGTTTTTTTTTTCACTTTTTAAATTACCTACTAAATACATGTCTGCAAAATTTTATTTATTTTAGATACTGTTTTTTATGTCCATACCGTAAGGGTGACGTTAATTTTTAATTTTAACTTATATTTTTTCATAAATAGACAAAAAAAGTGTTCTTTATTTTAAATTTTTTAATCAATTTCTTTTATTTTTTTGGATTTGTGGACTGTGACTGTTCTTGAGGAATTTGGTTATTGGTAAGTGGCTTCAGAGTTATGGTAATCTTGGAAGCCGTATCATTTCAGCCAGTCAACTTCTATATTTTTACCCTATTTCAGCAACCTTTATTATCTTAGAACCCACTATTACGACAGTTTGTTACTAGTATTATAATAACGGCTGGAATATGATAATTGTGTTTTTGACTTTGCTATTTAAATTAAAGTCCTACCATCGTCACCTAAAAAAAAGGCTCGGTCTTTTTTACGGTCCTTACCTCCGCGAGGGTCTGACAAGCCCTCCGAGAGTATCATTTTGAAAAACTTCTCAAAGTGCCGTTCGGATTGGGCAAAAATTGTAGGTAGGTGTGAAGATATTACAAACACAGCATACCTTGTTGAGAAGTTGGCCCTGGTTCACCTCGAGCTGTTGCTCCACTCTATTTATTATTATTAAAATTGAAGTAAAAAAATTAGATTAAAAACAATATTTTCGAAAACTTTTGTAACAGTTAGCTTGTCTCACATGCGCTTTGTACTAAAGCGAAATTCAAACAGAATCGTTATTGCCATTAAGATGTTAAAATTTTTTAAGAATTAAGTTTTAATACTCAAGCGTTTGTGGACCAAATCTCAAAATTTTCAAGCTTCGCTATATTTTTCGTTAAATTTTTGGACTCTTTTTGTAATGATTATTTTATATATATTTTTTTTTTCCAAACCTTTTACTTTCATAGCTTCCCACGGAGAGCGGGAAGGGGATATACGTTTTTTCATGCATTTTTACGATTTTTTCGAAGATACCTTTTTCAGAAACGCAGCTTTAAAACTCTCATAGAAAAAATAACTTAATGGGTCAGACGCTTTATCCATGTTCAAAGTGATTAGGAAGGTATGGTCGTCAAAAATTATAGTAAAAAAAAATTAACTTGCAAATCAACTAGCAATTTGAGAGTTGACTAGGTTGTTAAAATGTCTAATATATTTTTGGAAATAAAAAATTAATGGCGAAGTTTTTATTTTTAGCGGTCCGTCAAAACATTGAAAAAGGACCTCTTGTCAAAAAGGAGCTCTTGGTATCACTCCGTTGCCGTGAAAAATATGGGAACGCATACAAGGGCAATTTTTTATGTACACACATAACGGTTTAATTAAAGTTTGAATTTTGATGGCAAAAAGGTGTTTTGGCGCTTATCCTAAAAAGTTTAACAGCGATAGAGATGAAAATTTAAACGTTTTTTAAGCAACTACTGAGTTTTCATAATAATTTTTAATTTTTGCAAAATATTGAAAAGTTTGTGAGGGATAAGGAATTGAAAATATATACCTCTTTGCAACGTGTTTAAGGTCATACATTTTTAATAGCTTCATTGAAAAGCCAATATTATAAGGATTTGAAACTGCGGTTTGATAAATTTTCGAAAAAAAAGTCGTGAAAAAAGTTTGGTCCCCATAAGTCATCTCCGATACTATAAGGTCAAATGATATGAAAAAATAGAAAATTTTTTGCAGTTCGACAAAAATTATGGGGGGAGGGGGGCGAATCAAGTAAATTTACCAAAATGGTAGTCCTAAAGAATACCTATAACTTCTGAGTTGCATTCCATCCCATCAACTAAATTTCACGCAACCATAAACCACTTGAATAGCAAGCCAATGTATGTAGAAATTTTTGAAAACAAAAACCAGTTTTTCACTTTTTTCGCAGTTTAAAAAATAAAATAAAAAAAAATAAAAAAGTTTTTTGTCACCCTGTCTTTCGATAATAATTTGAGTACCTTAACCTTAGATTCGCTAAAATAAGGATAGAATGAACCAAAAACTAGTGAATAAGTGCTATAGTGTGTACGCAGAAGTTACAGCAAAATTTTTTCAATTTCGAGCAAAAATATTGAGTAAACTGCATTTGAACATTTACCCTTAAAATAGATGCCACGCCCACTGGAGCAGGTTTACCAATTGATTTTTTCTTTTTTCTGTCTAACATTCATTAGGAGATGCTAAAAGTCAAATTTCAGCCTTTTAGGACGTCTACAGTTTTTAAATCTCTGGATGTAGTTTCACATTTAGACCGATTGTGGGCGTGTCTTTGGGCGGATTTCAAAAATTTTTACACTTGTACTGCTTCGCATAACTTGTACCTTACGTACGAAAGTTCAGCACCGTAGCTCAAAATTTAAGGCCTAAAAACATGTGACATACAGACAGACGGACATGGCTTATTCGATTTAGAATTCGGTCTCGATCATGCCCCTAAGGTCTTGGGGGTCTACCATTATTATTTCACCGTGTTACAAACTATGTGACAAACTTAATATACGTCCTATCCTATGGCATTGGGTATAAAAAAATTTCAACAGTTCCTACCTTAAGACTAATGAAACATCGGGCTCTAATTAGAAAAAGAAACAAGTAAGTAAGTGCAAGAGTTTGTCTATGACAAACTTCTATATACCCGAACCTATATAATATGTAACACCAAATCTTAAAGTTTCTTGGCCCGAATCCATATATTATTTTTAAAGGCTACGCCCCCAAAAGTGGGCATGGCCTTAAAATTAAAATCGCTAAAAGCGAAAATTATTTCAGAAAAAAACAGTTTTTTCTTAAGCACGCCCCTTAAAAGTGTGCGGAGCTCAAAACTTTGTATGGACCAAACTTAGCAAATAGTAATATCTTTTTTTCGATTTCAGATCAACTTTTCGAGAAATCGTATTTTTAAGGATCAAATATGTTTGAAGTCGGCATGGTCGATATTGTGGGCAGTCGAATTTTTGCTTTGTTAAAGGTCTTAGACAAATATTGCTCAGTACCTGAATTTAGGTTCCTGTGCCTTGTCTAACTTGACCAAAAGGCATTTTGATAAACAATGTGAAATAGAGGTTTTCTCACATTGAAACCGGTAGTGGGCGTGGCCGTTGACGAATGGAGCCAATTTTTACATTTTGTCTGTGCAGCAAAAGATGCAAGACGTGTACCAAGTTTCAGCTCTCTATCTTGATTTTGAAGACCGAAAACCTTCACACATACAGACGGACGGTCTCGATCATATCTCGAAAAGGTCTTAAGGGTCTATTTCTTTGTGTTGCAAGCTATGCATTGAAATTAATATACCCTCGTTCGGGTATAAAAAGAAATTTTAAGATAAGCCGGATTTAAAATTTCTTAATTATTCGAATCCCCAAAATCGGACAAATAGTCATAGATTCCCCCTATTATTTACACTTTTACATACACAGATCTTATGCATATATCTTCTTAAAATTTGGCTGCAATGTTGTATGTAAATATTATATAAGCGAAACAGACAAGCCATCGAGATAAAAATTATTTAATATTTTTTGTAGTAGTAGTAGTAGTAGTAATAGTAGTAGTAGTAGTAGTAGTAGTAGTAGTAGTAGTAGTAGTAGTAGTAGTAGTAGTAGTAGTAGTAGCAGTAGTAGTAGTAGTAGTAGTAGTAATAGTTGTAATAAGACGTTTATATAACATGAATATATATACAATCTACAATTTTTTTTTCTTAGTCTATAACGGATCCACCAGACGACCAGACTGACATTCTGTCTTAATAATACCTATTCTGTTAACAGGCATTGAGCTAATCAACCTAATTAATTAACCTAATAATACCTTCTGCTAAAACGTAATTATACATATACATACAAATATATGTTCCTAATTATTATTTGAAGTATTATAATTTTCAAGTTTCTTATCCTTGATTTTTTAATTAAGTTTAAATTTTCTCGAGGTATGTAAATATTTTTTTGTAGTAAATTCTTAGATCCACAGTTTGGTCCTTAAAAATTTTTCAGTGAAAGTTACCGTTATCAAGATATTCCTTTAAAGCTGTAGTCGGTGACCCTTCACTGATTCCAACACCTTTTTGTGTTTAATTTTCTTTCTAGATATGTAATCTAGGTATAAGCCCCCATACAAACTTTTATTGTACACAAAAATACCTATCCACTGACATATAACTAATCGTTATAAATATTAGTCAATCGTTTATTGGAAAAATTTGTTTTAAGTTGAAACAAATTAAAAGGCGGACGTGTTCTAAACATTATGTTGACTTGAAGACTGTAGGAAAACGGATTAGATTTATAATGGCAAATGCTCTGAAGAATTAAGTAACTTAATTCCTGAAAATTCTTCTTTTGTTCGATCTACAAGGCAAGCGTTAAGCGCTCATCAGTTCCATGTTCACCTCGAAACACCTCGCACTACACTGTTTCAAAATTCTTTCTTTTCACTTCCTGATTACATATTTCCTAACACTTATAAACTGCAAACTTTTAAAAATTAAGTAAATAAGTATCTCCTTACATTTTGGGGCACTGTTTCAGTGTTATAGGTTCGCCTTTCGTGCGAGAAGACATTAAAAAAGATTATAACAAAACTTGATTGCGATTAAAGGATTAAAGCCTGTAGTGGGCGTTGTGTTAAGTCATAAACGATTTATTCTAGAGCCTCCCATTCAATGAATAAGTTGCATCCGTTACGTAGAAGAGAACTCTTACTGAGAACTCTGTTAAGTTTACACGTTATTATAGAATTGACTTACAGTGGTGACAAAACAGATTTAAAGTGGTTACAGACTTACAGTGGTGAAATATTGAAGCACACTTTGAATTCGTAGTCGCTAATCAAAGTTAAATCGCAATTGAAACACTTAATAAAAGTTAAATTGAAACGCTAATAAAAGTTAAATCGCAATTGAAACACTTAATAGAAACGAACATCGTTCTTATGAATTCCTTCCACAGAATCTCTGCGAATATTTCGTTGGACATTTTTTGGGCAGATTTTTATACCACATCTCATAGGATAGGAGGTATATTAAGTTTGTCACATAGTTTGTAACACGGTGAAATAATAATGGTAGACCCCAAAGACCTTAAGGGCATATGATCGAGACCGAATTCTGAATCGAATGAGCCATGTCCGTCCGTCCGTCTGTATGTCACATGTTTTTAGGCCTTAAATTTTGAGCTAGGGTGCTGAAACTTCGTACGTAATTTTCAAATGCAGTTTGCTCAATATTTTTGCTCAAAATTAAAAAAAAATTGCTTAATATTTTATGTAGAAAACGCTTAGTTCTACATTTTGTTTGTACAAGACTTTGGGCCACGCCCTTATTTGGAGGCAGAATTGAAGAAAAACTTAAAATTTGCCTGAAAAACTTAATTTCGACTAGCCTTGAGCCTAATTTAGGAAAGAATGAAACAAAAAAGTAGCAGGTAAGGTAAACGAGACTTCAGTCCAGATTCCATTCATATAAAGTTTTTAGCCACGCCCTCTTTTACGGGTCGATTTTTCAAAAATATTGAATTTGGACCAAAAAATTGCATTTTTACGTACATTTAAGTGTAACTTGAATATATATGTGGTTTCTCATTAGGGGCGGTTGGACCACGCCCCTTTTCGAAGTTTGCATTACTTACAAAATGTCAAAAAATAACCACGTCATCAGCATTTTACAATATGGGATAGGATGGGATATGGGATATTCAAGGGTCCGTTTTACGGACTGTAACTTCTGCGTACACACTGTAGCACTTACTCACTGGTTTTTGACACATATTGGAAAGAATTCACGCACCTAATCTCATGCTAAATGGACTATTCATTCAATTTAAAAAAACATTAAGCCTGCGAATTCAAAAGCCTTTTCTTCACTTTACAGCTAGTCCTCAGTCCCAAGAGCAAATATTTATTGCAAATCTCATCAGGATTGGCCAACTTTGAACCCGAAACGAAAAAACCCAAAAATAGGATTCCTGCAAACTTTCATACCTCATTTACTTCTATAATGAAAATGGGTAAAGTTTAAATTTTTCCCCAATCTATCCCTCCGCATAATTTATTCCAGCCTTCATCAAATGCCAATTTAAAGATAAGACATAATGAAATATCCCCATCATCCTTACACGCGATTTTAAACATGAGTTTTCATCAAATTGTGTATGTATGTATACAAACTGTGTGCAAAAGAAAAGTGATCGAAAAATTGGGGTTTCACATTCACACAGAATCCTGGCATCGTTCACGCACGATACGAAAAGTTGCAAACGAAAATCCCTTTTGTTTGCAAGTTTAAGTAAAACAGTTTTAAAGTTTACAGAACCTGTTATTATTTAAACAAGACCTTTTGAAATTTGCACATAAATAAAAATCAATTAGGTAGGTATAGGTACCTACTTTTTTGTTATGAAAAAACAAAAGTAGGGAAATTATTTCGCTCTTTCTCTGGACCAAGACGAACAACAAAACGACTTATAGAGTTGGTATATTGACTTTTTCCTTTGGCCTACCTACTGTGCTTTTCAGCTAGCAATTCACTTCATTCCTATGTGTGTTCAGAGGAAAGCCTACAAAGCATTATGTGCCAGTAGGACTTTTCTTGAATTAATAATCAATTCGGTGCAGAAACAAACTGAAAAAGACCTCGTCGAATTACGAAACAAATGAGACAAAGCCATAAGAAACCTTGTTCGATTTTCGTCGAGGTCTCCTCTTGCGAACCACAAACGCAATCGAAGAGGACTTACAAATGATGTACTACAGCTGACAGACGGTGGGCTTATCAGGGATTCTGTAATTGATTTTCTCACACCAGTTCGAACACCCCCCAGGCCATGGCGCGTAAAAAGGATAATAATAGAAATCCCACCGACACGCTCTCGACAAAACTCATACTATGCGAGGAGTCTTATTCCCGTTTCACTTCCTTCCATATTATGTCAGGGAGCTGGGCGACAAAAAAAAACCAACATCCTTGCAAACACTTTCTGGATTCGTTTTTCGTACAAATCAAGACAACAATGGATAATTTTGCAGAGTGTGGCCTGATTCCTTTTTGATTGGATAGCTCGCTCAGTTCACCTACCTATTACCGCAAAGTCAATTTTAGAATCATTTTGTGTTCACTTCAGAATCCCACTCCTGTCGCCCTTTTCCTGTCATCAGTCTTATTGTGTACCGTGTGTATATGTGGTTTGCCCTCATTTCGTATGCATATCCTTGATTCCGAATAACATTCTTAATGTCAGAGAGTTGCTGGTTGGCATCTCACATTTAATGCTTTCAACATCTCTCTCTCATTTTATGATGAGATCCTTGAAAGGGAAATAATGTTTACACCGGATGCCAGTCTTGAGGCGGCAAAAAAAAGCAAAAGAATGGGAAAATTTATATTGACAGGAGAAAGTTGTCGATAGTCTCCTTTTGTAGAAGCTCCCCTCCATGGGAGTCGTTCGCTCAGTTAAAACTTCTACGGGCCGGCTTGCTACCTATAAAGTTGACCTTGTTCTTTTGACTGGCTGCGGATGGGTGTGCCATTCCATATAAATATTCATTTTTGCCGAGCCAAATACATTGTTCGTGTTTATACGTGCGTTCGTTGAATAAAAGAGCCGAACCCAAAACGACACTGAAGCTTGTGCTTGACACTTTAGAAGAGGAAACGTGGTTGTGGTTTTCTATTGCGGTGAGGTGTCAACAAAATAGCCATCAACGTAACGGCGGCGGGTAGGCGTTAAATTGGCAAAACTTCATACAATGGGGAAAAAAGCTATCACGACGTTCTAAGGCTTTTCGGACGAGTTGTCAAAATAATTAAAAAAAAGTGTAAGGATCAACACGACGGGTGCCTCAGGTAAGTTAAAATTAATTTTCGCAACGCTCTGTAAGGAAACAACCGAAAGAAATAATAAGTTCTCTTAAATTTTTCTCTTTCAAGGCACGCACCTATTATCGCATCACAATAACAACTAGCAACAATAGGTATCATATACCTACATATAGTCGTAGACCCATAGTGTATCTCTATCCTGTTTGGATCATTTGCAAAATATGCCAGAGCAGGCACTCTTAAACAACAGCAAAGGTTTGAGATACCGAAAAGTCTTATAACCTATTTCACAAGGGATGGAGTTTGAAACAGAAAAAAATGCCGCATAGAAAAATAATAGCAATAGCCCCCACCCGCCAAGACCTTCAGGGCATATGATCGGTACCGAATTCCGATTTGAAAAAGCCATATCCGGATTTTTATCCGGGCATTGATTTGAAGAGTAGTTTTTTACTCGCATCTTACTTAATATTTATGTTTCAACTCGAAAAACAAAACTTAATATATATTATGTAGGAAACACCTATAAGAAAAGAGCAACAAACTCGCTTTCAACAAGACGCATATTTTCATTTTTCGATGAGAAATGACTTTAAACCACCAGTGGAGTGGACCTTTGTAAAATTTGTAGCATGCAAACGGGCCGATTAACTTTCAGACGAACATCTCTGTTTTGGCTCACAATTAGATATTGATCACATTCATGTGTCCTTGAGATGTTGGGTCTATCTTTGTTGAAATATATTTACTCCAAGTAAATAGACTAAATTCCTTGGTCGGCATCGTTGCGGTCAGTCATTGTGAAATGAAGTCTGCCGATGGACATGTGGAAACTATGTTTTAATGTCCCTACAATCTTAAAATGTTGCAAATTCTTACTTCTAATATTAAACAAAATCAGTGATTATCTCATTTTGCCATTTGAGCCACTCGTCTACATGTGCTACGGTAGGCTCATTTTCATCAGGTTATTACGTACATATATACCTTCTAAAGAATAATCGATTACATCAAAAACGCTACATTATTGCAGAATGCTTTTATTTGACAAAATGTTGTGTTCACCCTTAATCAACAAATTTTGCCGAAAAAAATGTAATCGCCTTTGTCTAGAATTAGGTAATGAATTTTCGAGAACAGAACTTAATTCTGTGTTGTTGTTTGCTGCCGTGAAATGAATAATCGAATTTTTGGTTGCAAGGCCAATATTAGTTGGGGACGAATGAAACAGGATACAATAGGACGAAATGAGTTTAAGCCCCAATGAATTTAGAAAATATAATTTTCGAAAATGAAACCAAAGGGTCAAAAATACAGTACCTACATACTAACACCATGCACAAGGTACCGCACTCGCCCTGTCCGCGTTAATTACTCGAATCCATCAAAAACCACCCAAGCTGTGTGAAAGGGTTCTCAGAGCTTTGGTTCGCTGCATGCGGTAGTTAGATAATTAATTTGACACATTTGATTGTGCAGAGGGATACAATAAATTTGTTAGCAAAGGCTCGCGCCGACATAATTAATTCAAAGGCTGAAGTCCTGGCAAATTTCAATTAAGCGAAAACAATGCACTTACCCATATTAAATTTCACTAAATGTATCGTGAAATTACAATGAACTATGGCCGTCGTGATAAGGTGACTAGCTCCTAACTCACAGTTCAGTCTACAGTCTTAAAATTAAGCTTTCAAGAATGATATCAGATTCATTTGTCTTGGTTTGTACTACTTAAAAGAAAAATTTTTATTTTTGAATACTAGGGTGGAGGTCAAAGACTCTAATATACTGGTATTATAAATATATGCCGAAGTATAGCCGATATTGGTTATGCCCGATTTCCATGTGCTAAAAAACCACCCATTTATAGTATTAATTCTTCTAGACTACAAGTAATTTAACTTAACAATTAGTTTACGCTTCCGCAGTGTTTATCGCGTTGGGTAGTGAATGCACCTACTAAAACCGTTAGTTCGTGCGGCTTCAACCTACGTCGCTAGATCGAAGGGTCTTATTCTTTGTAGTCGTCGCTCGTTGTATACATCGTTAAGAGTCTCGTTTAGAGTACGGATCATTTCATTGTTGCAATGAACATGAAGGCGAGCATTTAGCTTTCGAGCAAAGTTTGTTACTTCTTCGCTCACAGTAGCTATTCCTAAATCTCTGTGAATATCACTAATCCTAATATACCATGGAGCATTCACAATTGCTCTTAGTGTCTTGTTATGGAAAGTGTGCAACATGGACATATTGCTCGGCTTGATACAACCCCAAAGTTGTATACCATATGTCCGGGACAGCTTTAACACCTTACGCTACAAGACCAGTTTGTTATATATGCTTAATTTTGAAAATTTTCCCATAAGCCAATACATATCTCTGAGTCTTATTTCAAGCTCGTCACGCTTCTTATAAACGTGTGGCTTCCACATAAGTTTAGCGTCTAGCGTCATTCCTTCGCTTCGGTTGCATAGGGAATTTGTACAGAATTTATGAATAGAGGTAAATTGTTCACATTTCTGTACGTAAGATTGACATGGGTTGACTTGTTCTCGTTAAGAACGATTCGCCAAGTCTTCGTCCAGACTCAAATTTTTTCCAAAGCTCTTTGGAGGCTTCTCGTTGATAACTCGACTGATTCACCTGTTTCCAGGATGGCCGTGTCGTCCGCAAACGTGGCCACGTCTGACTAGTCATCTAGAGCTATGTCTCTTGTGTGGAGCAGGAACAGGGTCGGACCGAGGACGCTTCCCTGGGGTACGCCAGCTCGAATTTGCTTGAAACTCGAGTATTCAGTACTACACCTAACACGAAAGAGTCTTCTTTCAAGGCAGTTTTTCAATTTATTCTAAACATGTCTTCCGGCAAGTTTTGCCGTAGCTTATATTTCAAGCGTTGTCGAAGGCTTGCGATACGTCAAGGAAAGCACTTGAACATATTTTTTTCCCTTCTTAGGCTTTTTCAATTTCTTGCGGTATTCTGTAGACTTTATCTATTGTGGAATGGTTAGGTCTGAAACCGAATTGGTGATCCGGGATCAAACGTCTTTCTGAAATTATTGGTTGTAATCGCTTTAGCAGAAGTTTTTCGATATTATCGGCAGAAGCGATATGGGCCTATAAGATTTTTTTAAGCCCGGTTTTGGAACCATAATGACATCAGCAACTTTCAAATGCCTTGGAACGTTTAGAAGTCCAAGAGAAGCGTTTATCATATAAAGTAGCTTGACAACCGCCTTTTTCGGTAGTTCTTTCAATATTTCGCCTATGATCAGGTAGTTACCTGGGGCCCTATTATTTTTAAGTTTTCTTATTGTCTGTCGGAGTTCACCTAACGAAACTTTTTTTCATTCTGAAGCTATCAGGTTCCGCGTTTTGTTTTGAACGTCAGCCAACTGCGGACCGTCGAAAGGCTTGAATGTTTCTTCTAAATGTTCAGAAATTCGCTTTCTCTTTGTCTTCTTTTATCCATTCGCCATGAGCTTTTGTTATTGGTGCCGAGTGGATTTCTTGATGGACTTAACTGCTTTCCACAGCGAGTAGTTTGAGCTGCTATCCGCCGACAAGCCTTCAAGGCTTTCAGTGGTCTCACGATTTTTATATCCTATTCCACAGGAATGGAGTATATTAAGTCTTATACTGGCGAAAATGTCACATAGAGAAATAATAACAATTAAAAATAAAGTCGACAGACCGCCGCTGGTGGGCGTGGCATCGAATTAGAGTAATTATTCAAATGCAATTTATTCAATATTTTTGTTCCAAATGGAATATACATATATCTCTTTATATCTATATATATCAAATCGAATATATAATCGCTTATTATATCATGTAGAAAAGACTATTTGCTAAATTTCTTTTATACAAAGTTTTGGGCCACGCCCACACTTGGAGGCAGAATTTAGCAAAAACCTCAAATTTTCCAGAAAAACATTTATTTCGATTACTTTTTAGCCTAACTAAGGTAAGAATAAGAAATAAAATTAACCACGTTAAGTTTACTGGGTTCTATGCTTTATTTCGTTTCTACAAAGTTTTTGGCCACGCCCATTTTTAGAGGTCGATTTCACAAAATTATTGAATTCGGACCAAAAAATTACAGTTTTGCGTACATTTTAGACGCAAACTTGGATATTTCTATGCTTATATTGATTTTCGGGTAAAGGGTTTGGACATGCCACGCCCTTTTTTTAGCGGTCCGTCCAAAAATGGAAAAAGTACATCTTATGGTATTGCTACGTTGTCCGTCAGTCCGTCTCTCCATCCGTCCTTCTGTCCGCCCGTCCAATCGCTTTATAACTTCTGAACGGTAAGTCGTAGAAAGACAAAATTTGGTGTGCGTATAATCTGCGGAAATAGTCAAATAATCCAAAGAGGGCAATTTTTTTTTAATCAAAAATAACGGTTTAATTAAATTCAATGGGTTTGAAATTTCATGTGAAAATGAACTTAATGTTTTTTAGTGTTGTTTTCAAGAAGTTTGGTAGGCAAGAACTAGAGAAACGAAACTTAGGCTTAAGAAATACTAAGTTTTAATTAAAAAATAAAACTTTTCAAAAATATCAAAACGTTTTTGAGAAATAAAGAGTCGAAAATGGATGATGTTTTCCAAAGTGTTGGAGGCCATAACTTTTGAACGGCTTATCGCTCAAAATCAATATTGAACGCACGTATAAAGCAACTCAAAGTAAACCAAGTGCTTAGGTCATATTTTTCAAAAACAGTTTCAGTACTGCAGTTTCTGTTCAGAATCGCAAAAATGCATGAAAAAACGTGTGCACCCTTAACTCCGGTGCTGTTTGGTGGAATTCTATGAAAAAAATCACACGTATCAGAAATAATTGAAAATTTTTAGGAAAATTATAGTGGATTTTGAAATTTCAAAATCTTCTGAGATTTAACTGAAAAACATAAAAGCATTTTCAAACGTAAAAAGCTTAAAAAAAGAAGGAAGGCTGCGTAAAATTTTTTTTTAAATTGCCGTATTTAACCTAAGTTCTTAGAAGCCTATTCAAAAAACGAAATATAAAAGGAACTTGTTTCACCGTTTGCGCATAAACCGGTGGCCATAGAATTAAAAAAAAAACATCCAAGAAAAAAGTCTCACGGGAACAAGAAGAAACTTCAAAATATTTTTTTATGGATTTGAAATTTAAAAAACTAGAAAAAAGGTCAAAAGCACGCATGTCTCCCCCTCTATCTCCCAAACGGTATAAAGTATAATTTTTAAATTAACACCGGGTGCATCTTCTTAAATTTTATAAAAAACTATAGCAGACTTCGAATATTCAAAAACTTCGAAGATTTAACTGAAAAACGTGAAAACATTTTCGTACACTTTTTTTTAAAGATTTCTAGTTCCTTAACGGCTATGACCACTTTGTTTAAATATGGCTGAAGTATGTAATGTTTAAAAGGCAAGCGAACTGCATCAAAAACGTTTCAGAATTGCCGTTTTCGACCCTAAGTTTTTAAGCCAATTCAAACAAGCGATATAAAAAAGAGCAAATTGATAAAGTTTGGCACGAAGGCCTAAAATATAAGCTACGGAAAGTTTTGCCCGAAAAAATGTATGAACTCTTAGAGTCTTGTCTTGACAACAGACTATTTCGAGTGAGATACGGGAGCGAATACTCAGAATTCAAAGAAATACAAGCCGGCGTTCCACAAGGTAGCGTCCTCGGTCCAACACTGTTTTTCCTTTTTACAAGAGATGTACCTCAAGTAGAGACAACGACTGTAGCCACGTTCGCTGAAGACACGGCTATCCTCGCTGTGGATAAGACAGTCGAACTATGAACGGGAAAACTCCAACGCGCTTTGAACAAATATGCGAATGGACAAAAGCCTGGCGAATCGTCCTAAATGAGACAAAATCAACGCATGTAAATTTTACATGCGGGTGAGAGGATTTACATGCTTACAAGAGGGTAATGAACTTACCTCTGTTTATAAACTCGGTACAAATTCCGTACGCAAACGAGGCGAAATATTTAGGCATGACCCTAGACGCAAAACTTAACTGGAAGCCACACGTTAAAAGGAAACGCGCCGAACTTGAAATCAAGCTACGAGAACTGAATTGGCTTATCGGACGTTATTCGAAACTAAGCGTATATAACAAACTGCTATTGTAAGTGTTAGTTTAGTTAAGTTTTGACTTTATTTGAATACATAATAATATAAACAAAAACATTAAAATTAACATAAGTCTAATAAGGTTTGGCCTATGGCCGTCTACCAGATTGACAGTTATAATAAATAATTTAATCTACAAAAAAGATTTTCCTTATATACGTGAATACATATCTGGATATTCGTATTCGCTTAAAAGTCTCCATCTGTTATACATTTTCGGTATTTAAGTGCTATCGTCGCATAATTATACAGAGTGTCCCAACCCTGCTCGCCATTTAAGATACTGATTACTTCGTTCTCCATTCTTGAACGACTTTTCCTCTTGTTCTTAAAGCATGACTTAACACCAATTTCGGGATCCTTTCGTCCTCCATAGCTAATGCCTTGTTTATGTAATTGAAGTGTAGCTTAAGTGTGTCCAAAAACATAGGTGGAGATCCGGTTTCAAGGTACAACATGTAATTGGGCGTGCTGCTTGGCAGGCGAAAAATTGTCTTGAGGAAGTAACGGAAAAACTTTTCAATCGCTTCGAAAGGCAAGTGGCCCCAAACTTGAGCACCGTATAAGAGGATAGCAGCTGCAGTTGAGTGAAATAGCTTTTGCTTTGCTCTATGCGCTACAAGCTTATTGCTAAAACACCGGTTCCAGATGGCAGAAATTGCCCTCTTGGCTTCAGAAAGTTTGTATTCACGAACAATATCCACTGACCGCCCATCGTATGCCCATTTTTCGTTCCGACTATAGCGTCTGCCGCCATCCCTAAAGACCATCATCTTCGATTTGTTTAAGTTTACCACCAAGTTCCAGCGTTTGCAATATTCGTTTAGTCTATTCATCATGAGTTGCATGTCATCGACTGAGTCCGATAGGAACACAATATCATCTGCGTACATCAAAGCGCTAATAACACGATTGGAAAACGCGATTCCGCCGCGAACAGCATCAGTAATGTCATTAATAAACAAGATGAACAGAAGAGCACTCAGAATGCACCACTGCTTCGCACCCATAGATGCAGGAAACTCTTCCGAAATAGAATCTCCATCCCAGACATACGCTACGTTGTTATCGTACATTGCTCTCAGGACTCTGATGAATTTCGTTGAGACTCCTATTTGATACAGCTTGTAGAAGAGAGCTTTGCGCGAAATCAAATCGAATGTCGTTTGAAAATCGACGAAAAAAGCGTACCAGCTTTAGCTATTTAGCTATTGTAAGTGCTAAAACAATCTGGGACGTACGGCTAAGACTTTGGGGTTGTACCAAACCAAGCAACATATCTATTATAGAAACTTTCCAGAATAAGACACTAAGAGCAATCGTAAATGCTCCATGGTATATAAGAAATAGCGATTTACATCGAAATCTAGGCATCGCAACCGTGACCGACGAGGTAAGAAACTTTGCTCGCAAACTTCACACTAGCCTTCACGACCATTCCAGACAAATCTTGCACGCCGACTACAACGAACAAGACCGTTGGATGCAGCGTCGTAAGAGGAAACCGCACATAATGACGGTATTGCAGGTGCTTTCATTGGAAGGTAGCCTGCCAAACGCGATTACTATACAGAAGCTTTAACTACTTGTTAAGGAAACTTAGTCGTAGTCTTACAAAGATTGGGACGTTTTTTTTAAGAATCTCACAGTACTATGAGCACGCGCGTTCGATTTTTCTCGTGACGAAACAGATTTGGTCAAAGCCAGATTTAGATATTAAAAGTTCTTAAGAGATTGATCGCTATCAATAGATTGCACATAATAGTGCTGAAATCGGTGTCATTACAAGATAGGTACTGTCTGATAGCATGCTCAGCAGAGTAAGCAACAAGGCTTGGTGTTCTTACAACTTTTGCAGGAGCTGCATGGATGAGCTCCTTTTCCACCTACTCTGCACATGCCCCGCTATCTCTAAGAAACGGAACTCTCAGGTCTAGTGAACAAAAGAATTTGGAGTCCCCGCATAGTCGAACGCTTTATATTTTTCTAAAATGGCAAACAAATTCATTTCACAGACTGGAGACAAGTTTCCTCAAATAAAAGTTGAAAGACACCTCAGTTCTTTCACAATTTTAATTTTATGTATAATCTTAATCGCATATCAATTTCCGAAATTACGAATTAAAAAGTTGACTGAATTTTAGCGTGGAATTTTAAAATAAATCCTGATTTAAACTCCCACAGGATTTAGGTCTAAGCCTTCATCGATATGATGTAGCGAAAAAAGGAAAATGTATATAGACTCTCTAATTGAGGACTTAACCGGGGATGATTCATAATTAATGTTTTTGTGATGCGAAATTAATTTTAACACACAAACGAGCACAATGCGATGGTCCCTTATGAAATGGGAAACGCGGGTGTGTTTCCATGTACCTACTTATATCTACATGAAGCTTGTTCCTATGATTAAGTGATTAATCAGGTTCTGAACAAATTTGGATTTGAGAACATGCAAGTCACATTAAGGTGGGAGTCCTCAAAAAAAGCCTAAGCATTTACATTTGTGTAGGCATAGGCATACTTCCTGTTTTATAACAGAAAAAAATAATTACAACATTTTTTGGGGCTGAAAAACAGAAAACGCCTATTACTGTTTACGGACCGTGTTTAAGCAATAGTAGATATTTTGTCACATGCCATTCGCAAATATATTTTAAAATACAAAACCAGACCGGTTGAAATAAAATCCTATCATAATCTAACCTGTCTTTCGTACGGGGAAAAGAACCAGTGAGTAAGTGCTACAGTGTGTACGCAGAAGTTACAGTCCGAAAAACAGACCGTTGAATACCCCATCCTATCCCACATTGTAAAATGCTGATGGTATAGTTATTTTTTGACATTTTGTAAGCAATGCAAACTTCAAAAAGGGGCGTGGTCCAACCGCCCTAATTACAAACTTTTAATTATAACATATTTCCACAGATATTTCCAAGTTACACCTAATTGCACGTAAAAATGCAATTTTTTGGTTCAAATTTAATATTTTTGAAAAATCGACCCCTAAAAGGGGGCGTGGCTAAAAACTTTATATGAACGAAATCTGGACGCAAGTATTGTTTACCTAACCTGCTACTTTTTTGTTTCATGCTTTGCTAAATTAGGCTCAACGCCAGTCGAAATTAAGTTTTTCTGGAAAATTTTAGGTTTTTCTTTAATTCTGCCTCCAAATGTGGGCGGGCCCAAAGTCTTGTATGAACAAAATGTGGAACTAAGCGTTTTCTACATAAAATATTAACCAAATTTTTTTCAATTTCGAGCAAAAATACTGAGTAAACTGCATATGAAAATTTACCTTTAAAATAGATGCCACGCCTACTAGAGGAGGTTTACCAATTAAATTTGTCTGTTTTGTGTCTTATATTCACTAAGAGATGCTAAATGTCAAATTTCAGCCTTTTAGAACGTCTTACATTTTTTAAAACTCAGGAGGTAGTTGCATATTTAGACCGATTATGGGCGTGTCTTTGGGCGGATTTCAAAAACTTTTGCACTTGTACTGCTCCGCATGACGTGCACCTGACGTACGAAGTTTCAGCACCCTAGCTCAAAATTTAAGGCCTAAAAACATGTGACATACAGACGGACGGACGGGCATGGCTCATTCGATTCAGAATTCGGTCTCGATCGTATGTATGCCCTTAAGGTCTTGCGGGTCTACCATTATTATTTCACCGTGTTACAAACTATATGACAAACTTAATATACCTCCTTTCCTATGGGATGGCCAATCAAATGAGCCATGTCCGTCCGTCCGTCCGTCTGTATGTCACATGTTTTTAGGCCTTAAATTTTGAGCTAGGGTGCTGAAACTTCGTACTTAAGGACCACGTCATGCTAAACAGTGCAAGTGTAAAAATTTTTGAAATTCGCCCAAAGACACGCCTACAATCGGTCTAAATGTGCAACTACCTCCTGAGTTTTAAAAAATGTAAGACGTTCTAAAAGGCTGAAATTTGACATTTAGCATCTCCTAATGAATATAAGACACAAAAAAGACAAATTAAATTGCTTAACCTCCTATAGTGGGCGTGGCATCTATTTTAAGGGTAAATTTTCAAATGCAGTTTACTCAATATTTTTGCTCGAAATAGAAAAAAATTTACTTAATATTTTATGTAGAAAACGCTTAGTTCCACATTTTGGTTATACAAAACTTTGGACCACGCCCACATTTGGAGGCAGAATTCAAGAAAAACCTAAAATTTTCAGAAAAACTTAATTTTGACCGGCCTTGAGCCTAATTTAGGAAAGCATGAAACAAAAAAGGTAGCAGGTTAGGTAAGCGAGACTTTGTTCCAGATTTCGTTCATATAAAGCTTTAAGCCACGCCCCTTTTAGGGGTCAATTTTTCAAAAATATTGAATTTGAAGCAAAAAATTGCATTTTTACGTACATTTAAAATAAAATAACTATGTCATCAGCATTTTACAATGTGGGATAGGATGGGGTTTTCGACGGTCCGTTTTACGGACTGTAACTTCTGCGTACACACTGTAGCACTTACTCACTGGTTTTTTTTATCTTGAACGTCCATTTAGACTTTACGTCACCTAAACCTTTTTGATGTCACCTAAATTCTTTTTTATTTCTGCAACTCACTTCACTACATACTACCTAACTGCTGTGAGTCCCTCATACGACGCCCATTTTCTATTTATCACTTTAACACGACTGTTTTTGAGTAACACGCTTACACGCCTTACCTTACATAATGTTTACTTTATTTAAAAGTGTCTGTGTTCGTATTTTGATTGTACAAATTGCGTCAATTTTCAGCATTTGTATAGCTTATAGAATTTCGTACACAAAAAACTTTTCGGAGAATTTTTTTTCAATTGGGTTTCCTAAGCAAGTGAGTTTATTTTGGTCCATTTCGCTCGAAATGTTCTTCAGACTTATAAATCCACAATGAACCTCTCTTTCCACATCATTACTTAATTCTGTAGAAGAAATCGGTTAAGGCTTTTAATACTTTAATGCTTAAAAACGGCGCAAATTTCAACATTTCCGTAAACATTGAGATAAAACAGCGAGGTTTTTCGTTAAATAAAAAAAAAAAACTATGAAAAAGTCTGTTCCAGCACACCGGATTTAAAATTAGTATTAATTATTATCGAAGCTTCTCAAGGCCCAAATTCTTAAACCAGGCTGTAGCGCAACCATCTTAAGACAAGTGAATCGTAAATGTTGCGATTCAATCCCTAACGATGGATAAATATTATTCAAACTGTTAATCGCTTTCATAAATTTAAATTTGACTGACATTAAATGTTAAATACAAAAAAAAATGCGACACATCCCTTCCCAAAGTCTATGAAGAAAAAAAAATCTCTGTCACTCCATTGAGAAAAGAGCACGTGGTTTTGTATATATTTGAAAGATAATCCTAGGACGATGTGCTTAAGATGCTACTCCATGCTGCTACTTCTCAGGAATTTCCTTAAGTGTCTCAAGAGATTTCCTTATAGGAATTTTCCATCACAGTTTTCCGTTCAGATTTTCAAAGGATTTTCTGTGTGTATTTTAAATGGAATATAAAAAGGGTTTTCGCACGTATTCTCTCTGGGACTGACTTAGATTGGAGATTAACTTCAAAGTGTAATCGCTGTCAAAATAGCCTTTTAATGATTCAAAATAATTTTTTGCACATTTTCATTTTTTTAATTAATTATGAGATGTGCCTTAAAAAGGTAAAAGGGGGGTAATCTCTTTTAGCCGGCGTTTTGTTTCCAACGGTTTGAAGATTTTTTTTTTAGTGCTAGCTTGGATTATATACTTGTATATTATTATAAAATAACTTTGGGCAAAGGGTGATTCGTGTCAGCTCTTTTGTTGGAAACATTTTGTTACTTAAATATACAAAACTCAGTCAATATAATATAAAGGTTATTCTCATTTGGATGAGAATTTCAAAGCTAAACGCAAAACGTTTTTTTTTCCATAAAACATTATTGCAAACCTAAACCGATTTTGCGGCAAGCAAACATTTGTAAATATAAATAGGTAGATAGATTCATTTTTATTTGATAAGATAATATAGTATGTATTTTATCGTTTGAGAATTCAAAGATGCCCAAAATAGCCATAACTACCATAAGAGATGGTTCATTAAATACAAAAGATAGTTCATTATAATTTTTTACTAAGTGTTTTGCTAACATAGTAAAAACTTGCCGCTTTTTTACTTTTAGCAAGAGTGACGAAAAAAAATCAACTTGTTCTCCTCGGATTGTGGGCGTGCCTAACCAAAGAAGACCGAAAGCAAAAGAATACCTCCTATAACTTTTAAGGCTTTGGCGGTTGTTAAACATCATTTTAAAAGTTTTGGGATATACCGCGTTATAAGGTTTTGGGATACCTCCTCGCTATACACTCAAAACCGTTAAAAATTCTGGAGTAAATGTAATGGTATAGTAGTTTTTTTTCCTGATAGTGTCTCATATATTTTGCCTTGATTGGGCCTTGATAAAATATGGATATAGGGACATCTTGGAAAATGTCTTACTTCCGTTTTTCGGGGGAAACATTCCCCTCCCATGGCTTTTCCAACATGACAAACGATACAAAACATACGGCCAGGTCTTGTTAAAGACTGATTTCGGGATGAAAACATCTCTGTTCCATCGGCAAATTAATATGCAGGTCCTAATTCCATTGAGCACTTGTGGGATGAACTAAAAAGAAACTAAGGATCACTTTGTTATAAATGCAAATCAACTGTGGGATGCTGTATACAAAAGGAATGGTACTTCATTGCTCCTGAAAAGTGACAGAAATTGGTAGGATCGATGTCACGTCGAATCCAATAAGTTTTGAAAAATTATGGAGAATACTTAGGATTATAAGTGATTTAAAAAAAAAACACATACATTTTTTTTAAAAAACTATAATTGTTATTGATTGGGAACACACCTATGTTTTTGGCCAAGAGTAATTAATAAATATTTGATAAAGTTTGGCATAATGACGTGCTCTTAGCACTAAATTTACGAATGCATTTAATTAAAATAATACAGTCCTTTCTATAGGCTGGGAACTTTAAGGTTGCCCTAAACAGTTTTTTTTTTGTTTAGCAATCCATGCAACGAGGTTTCTTATATATTTGTCCGTTTTGGCTCGTCTTTCAAATTAAGAGTCCGCCGTCTTTGCAGATGATACAGTTTTTAATATTGAAATTCTGTTGCAATCTGCTCTAAAAATTATTGTATCAATTGAAAAATTAAAACCAGTGCAACAGTGTGTATGTATTAGCTTCCGTCTGTAACGGACCGCGATGTACCCTATTTCTATTCCTATTTTCCTTTCTATTCCTATTTTCCTTTCTATTCCTATTTTCCTTTCCATTCCTATTCTCCTTTCCATTCCTATTCTCTTTTTTATTCCTACTCTCCTTTTCATTCCTATCTCCCTTCTATTCGAATATTTTGTTGTTTTCCAACTCCTTCCCGTTACCATTCATGCATCATTTTGAATAAAAAAAAAATTATTCCTTACAAGTTTATGTTTAATTTTTTTTAAAGGGGCACAGCATGTCCAACTCATTTAACCAAAAATCAATTTTAGCATAGAAATGTCGAAGTTTGAAGTTAAAATTTACGCAAAAGAATTTTTTGTGTCAAATTCAATAATTTTGTGAAATTAACCTCTAATGATGGGCGTTCCAAAACTTTGTATGAACGAAATCTAAAATAGTGTCCGGTGTACTTTATGTGCTTAATTTTCTTTCTTATTCTTTCCTTAGTAAAGCAGTCGAAATCCGTCTTTTTCTGGAAATTTATAGGCTTTTCTTGAATTCTGCCTTCAAATGTAGGCGTGGCCCAAAACTTTCTATGAATCAAATGTAGAACCAAGTATTTTCTACATAATGTATTAAGTAAAAATTTCCAGATTTGGAACAAAAATATTGAATAAATTGCATTTGAAGGTTTACTCTTTAAATCGCTGCCACGCCCATTAGAGGCGGTCCGCTGATTTCGTTTTTACTTTTTATTACTTATAATCATTAGGGGATGCTAAATGTTAAATTTCAGCTTTTCCCGACGTCTTACAGTTTTGAAAGCACTGGAGGAAGTTGCATCTTTAGACCGATTGTGGATGTGTCTGTGGGCGGATTCAAAAAATTCAAATACTTGTATTGCTTCGGATGACAGAGAGCCTACGTATAAAATTTCAGCTTTCTACCTCAAAATTTAAAACCTAAAAATTGGTGATATACGGACACAGGGACGGACGGACATGGCTCATTCAATTCAGAATTGGGTCTCGATCATATGCCCTTTAGGGTTTTTGGGGTCTATCGTTGTTATTTCTCTATGTTATATTTTCGCATGTTTTAAACTTAATATACTCCATTCCTGTGGAATAGGATATAAAAAACGAGTAGGAAAATGCAACAGTGCGTATGCAAAAGCTTCAGCCCATTTACGACGGATTGCCCCGACCATACCCGACCATACTAAAAAAAACTTCCACGCCTCCAAAAAGTGATAAAAATATAACTGTTGTATGCTTCATACTAGGTGGTTGCATTAATTTCGGCCTAAAACTCCGCCTTTTTAACTAAAAAACACGCTTTTCAATGCCACGCCCACAAAAGTGGGCGGAGGCACATACTACCTATACATGCAAGTTAGAAATTGCTAATATCTACAACTTTTTTCGTATAATTTTTAGTCAAATTTTATACATATTTATTGGAAAGCTAAAATCCCTTAAACAAGTAGGCTGGTCAATGAAAAGGCCAAACTTTTTTGACTACTTCAAAGACAATTACAAGGCAAAGTTACAGCCCAAAAATTAATGCGCTAGTACTATTCTAACATAGCTAAAATATGGAAAAAGTATTTTTTAATATTAGAGATTGTCGCATATACAGGCCTGTAGTGGGCATGACTGTGGGCGGATTGAGCTTATTTTCAAACTTGATCTGAAGGACTAGATTGCCAGTCAACCCACTAAATTTCAGCACTCTACCTTAAAGTTTAAGGCCTAAAAGTTGTTTACATACGCACGGACGGACGGACATGGCTTAGTCGATTCTCCTGTCGGTCCCATTCATATCTCTAAAAGGTCTTCATATCTCATTTCTCAATATTCATATCTCTTAGGGGTCTACGGTGATTATTTCACGGCGTTACAAATTATACATCGAACTAAATATACCCTGGGTCGGGTATATTTAACCATCTAAGATCCAGGCAAACTTTTTTACAAAGAAAATAAACAATAAACAAAGAAAACTTCTTCCCTTGAAATAGGATTTTTACTGACGGTGTCTAATGTGAACGGAAGTTCAGTGCCAAGTATCTTGCGATACACCTTGACGAGACCCTAACGTTTAATCTATTATGTGCAGCAGGTCTTAGAAAAGCACAGCACTACAAAAAGAATGCTTTATCCACTTAAAAATCGCCGATCTAATTTGAACAATGAAAACAAGCTTCTTATTTTTAAGGCGATATTTCAACACAAATGTTTTATGGTTCTGCTGTCTAAGGCAACTGTGACGAACAATAACACATAACGAAAATTTTAAATTGCACAGAATAATTGATTGAAAATAATATTTAATATTACCGTACAATCGTCATCACGAAACTCGTGGTTTGGTTATAGTTGCCCACTTTGGGTGCATCTAGCCAGCATTTTTGTGCCATAGTGCACAGGGTTCTGGACTTGTTGTCTCATCGTTCTTCACTGATTTAGGTTATTTTAAAAAAATGCAGTGGGAAAAAAGTGCCTTTTCCTGCTCCACGATTTAAATAGAACTTAACTGTTCGAAGGTAAAAATATTTAAAAATTGAGTAGATATTTTATTTAAAATGTTTGCACTCAATTCATGATTTTTTTTGATTTTTTTTTTGCACAAATCGGAACATATAATAGGGAGATTTGCTTTAAATCCCATTCTTGGGATTTAAAGCAAATATATGGAATAAAATAAGGGGGCGTTTTTAGCTTTTTTTTTTAAATGCCAATCACAATTCGCAAGGATAACGCATACCAAATTTCAGCTTCCTATGACAGCTTTGATTTTTCATGGTACTAAGTAAAGTGGGCATGCCAGTGGGCGGATTTCAGTTTTTTTTTTATACTTGTACTGCTTCGGGGCCTAGCAGATATTAAGTTTTAAGTTCCTAGCTCAAAATTTCAGGCCTACCGACACACGGACGAACAGACGAACGGACGGACGGACATGGCTCATTCGACTAACAATTCCGTCTCGATCATAATCAGCTTTCAGCCCCTTACGATTTCATAGTTTCGACACAAGCGACTGAAATTACCCTTGTTGAGTCCTTAAGATAAAAAAACAAATGAGCACTTTGAAAAATCATTTATTAAAGACGTTTAATGCAATCAATATTCCGGGAGAATACACACATTTCGTGTAGTTCACCTCTATTTAATACTTAACATAAGTGGCATTATAAATCCACAGACCGTCAGCGATCTAACAAGCACAATATTCAAGAATTCGACAACTGACTTCTTCTTCTTCTTTCCATTTAGGCGCGAGGTTATGATCTGAAGTTATGGATCATATCCCTCCCGAGGTTATGATCTGAAGTGATGGATCATATCCCTCCCACCCTACTGCATTCCTAATGGTCTGCTTGTAGGGTACGCTGATTTGACCTCAGAATATACCGGCAGGCTACCCGGTTTTGGATCTCTTCGTCACTGAGGCCAAATAAATGCTGTTGTCGTTGCATTTGTGTGACATGAATGTTTTGGCCTTCCTCTCCTTCGCGATTGCTGGAATGTTGATTGACATTGCCTTTTTGATGGGGTTCGTAGGATCTCTCCTTTGAACGTGGCAAAACCAACTGAGCAGGTCATACGCTATTTTTCTGGAGATAGGTTCTTTTACGTGGAGGCTTCTTCCGACCTTCGTACTTCTTATTCTATCTCGCTTTGTTACTCCTGCTGTCATGCGAAGCATCTTCATCTCAGCTGCCGTTAATTTGCTCTCATATATCTTACGCTGTCAAACATTTTGAACCATATGGGAATTCGACAACTGACAATGCATTTAAATAATTATTCTAGGAAATTAAGAAATACATGGTGAACTTTCCGTTATTGACGTGATAAAGGTGTCATATTAGTCGCCTAGTGCTGCCAATGGTGCTGGCGTTTGCATATGTAACTAGCGCGAGCATAAGCTCTGCGGACAGGAGAACCCAAACTTTAGCGGACCATACCTCCGAACCCCTTTTTTTTGTGGTGAGCGCCCCTTGGTGTAGGACCATGTGGAAAATGATGGCCAATTTGACCTTTTTTCATTGAGTATCTACGGGGCCCTTTGTCCCAGAAGAACTGAGCGTTTTAGTTTTTCCTGTTGGACGTGTTGGACGAAAAACTCTTGCGATAACAAATGCCAACAACTTTTTAAAACATGTGAAAAAGTTTAGCTTCAAGCGATTTCAATGGTTGGAATGCATTTCAGTTCAGATGAAATGTTTTCAAAAATCATTATTATTGTTATAAGTATGACTAAAGCAAAAAAGCTTTTAACTTTTCTGATGTATCAAGCGATGATTAAAAAAAGAAACAGGTAGGAGCAGGGTTCTTGCAGGGGAAAGGGGATTTAAACTCTAAAACATGTAATTAGAGTGACCCACATAGAACGTCAAAATAGAGCGATGCTTCTTACATCCATTTAAAAGAAATTCCAAACATATTTCAAATACACAAAAAATCAGCGGATCCTTACACCGCTCTGGCCTTATTACTGTTTAATTGGAGTAAACAAAAACAAAGACCGCCATGCCATCAGCCTCGTACTGTCTTCTTGCAAGAAACGAAATGCCCAAGGACAAAAAAGGGAGCATCGTAATTTAGTAATAAATATTTATTTAAGGACAAACGATTCATTCGTTTTCGTCATGGTTGTTAGCTCTGCTTCTATCTCCAACGTTTTCGACATATTTTGATAAAATGAAATTTATTTGCAAAGACACAAAAATGGAGGCTAAAAAAATCTATCTAAGCGGACCTAAAGGATCCCACATGGCAGTGCATATTACGTCTCATCCTTCACTATCTGTAAGGCCTCTCTATACCTCCCGCTACCAACAACTTGTAGCAGTACATGTTAATTTATTTATCGAAATCGAGAAATTGTACGTCACCGGGATGAAAGGAGAGGGAGACTGGGAACAGCATTATTGAAAACGAATATTGGCATGTTTTTGACTTCAAAGAACCACCCAAATGCAAAGGGATCTCTTTCTCATTCATCATTTTGGTTACTTGAATGTCAATCATGTGTTGGAAGTGTTTCATATCTCCAGATGGGTACGATCGAAGACATGACATGGGATGGAAATTTTACCTACAAAGGATAGGTATTATTTTCTTAGCTTTTTTTTGGAAAGGAATCAGGAATTTATGAAGGAATTTTTTAGTAAAAGGAATTGACGCACAGTATAAATATTCCTGTTAGAAGAAATTATTTTGTTACGAAAAAAATGTTTATTGGTTGGTAAGAGAATGTTATGGTCACTGTTATTGGTTCTGAGGTATATTTAGGCCTGGGTTTATGTAACTTTTATCTCTTCTTGTCAGAAAAAGTTAAAGGTTGGCTTGGAGAAATAATAAAATTGAATATATTTGTTTTATTTTTGAGCGACAAAGCGGGCATAAGCTTGGTTAAAACAAAATTTAAACGTACTTTAAGTTGTATCGATAATAGGGTTTTAAAGGGTGAAAATGTTTCTTCTCTTTGAATAAGAATAATTAGGTTATACATAAAGCTATTTTGCTGGCGTTGATAAGTCGGCGTAATCCGTATCCAAGACTGTACTAACGAATATGAAACACCTTATTTATCAACTTTATCTTTCAGCCGGGGCTAGTACCAAGTGTCAACTTCAGAAGGTGGGCACTTTTTTTTTTTTCTAAAAAAAGAAACAGTGAGTAATTGCAGCAGTGTGTACGCAGAAGTTACAGTCCATAAAACGGAAAGTTGAACACCCCATCCTATCCCACATTTTAAAATGCTGATGTTATTGTTAGTTTTGACAAATGTTGTTTTTTGATAAGTAATGTAAACTTCGAAAAGGTCCGTGGTCCAACCGCCCTTATTACAAACTATCAATATTAGCAAAATAAAAATGCATTTTTTGGTTCCTTTTTGTACGTAAAACTCTCTATAAACAAAATCTGGAGTGAAATCTCGTTTACCTTACCGGTTAATTTTTTTGTTTTATGCTTTCCTAAATTAGGCTTAAGACCAGTCGAATTTACGTTTTTCGGGAAAAGGGCTTTGCCGGAAATGTATACGCAACTGATGCCTTTTTTGCTTTTTTGATGACACACTAACGCGACCTAATTGGATGTGTAGAGTACTTCTAAACAAACAATAATTACTATGGCAGCTCAGCTCTAAAGTACATCCGTCTCGAGATAAACGCCCAACTATAACACTATTTAGTTAGCAACACGTAAAGTAATAAACTATAGCGAATAACTCAAGACGATGTACGGATGTATGCCATTTCAGGTTATTACTCAATTTTGCCACCAAATGTAGGCGTGGTCTAAAGTCGTGAATAAATAGAATGAAGAAGTAAATGTTTTCTACATAAAATATTAAGCGACATTTTTTTTTGATTTTGAGAAAAAAAAATTGCGTGAAATGCATTTGAAAATTTGCCCTTAAAGTAGATGCCACGCCCACTGGATGAGGTTTACCAATTTTTTTTTTTTTTGAATTCTAGGGTGGACGGAGGCTAAAACTCCAAAATCTTTCAAAGTAACCAATACGCCCACTATAGCAGGCATATAATACCGAAGTAGCCATAGTGTTTACCGCATTGGGTACGTTGTTATCCGGTGAATGCACCTACTAAGCCGTTCATTCGTGCGGCTACACCCTACGTCGCTAGATCGAAGGGTCTTGTTCTTTGTAGTCGTCGCTCGTTGTTTACATCGTTAAGAGTCTCGTTGAGAGTACGGATCATCGCATTGTTGCAATGAACATAAAGGCGAGCATTTAGCTTTCGAGCAAAGTTTGTTACTTCTTCGCTCACGGTAGCTATTCCTAAATCTCTGTGAATATTACTATTTCTAATATACCATGGAGCATTCACAATTGTTCTTAGCGTCTTGTTTTCGAAAGTCTGCAACATGGACATGTTGCTCGGCTTGGTACAACCCTAAAGTTGTATACCGTATGTCCAGGACGGCTTTAACACCTGCCTGTACAAGAGCAGTTTGTTATATATGCTTAATTTCGAAAATCTTCCGATAAGCCAATACGGAGCGGAGTTGGTGGTAGCGGTGGCGGTGTTAACGGTGGCGGTGTTGACGGCAGCAGTGGCAGTGGTGGTCGAAGCGGGAAATATAAGTGCAATGCCATTTATATTAACGATGCTCTGACGAAACATATGAGAGATTTGCTTATGAAAGCTAAAGAGGTGCAAAAACAAAAGGGGTATAAATATGTGTGGTATAGAGATAACAAAATCTATTTGCGTAAGGTTGAAGGTGGTAATTTCGATATTATAAGATCTTTTAATGATCTTATGCTAATTTAGTGCGTTTTTGCATTGCTTTTTTATATTAATTATTTATGAATTTCTTGAATGAATATGATTACGATTTTTCTACCTTCAACCTTATTGATACCAATTGTGAACATGTTTTTGATAACAAATCTTACGCTTTAAACAAATTATTTGTTATTCATCAGAACATCAGAAGTTTAAGAGAGAATTTCGCAGGTTTAGTTTCCCATTTAGATTCTTTTTTATGCATTCCTGATTTTGTGATAGTCTCAGAAATTTGGATTTATGATTTTGAAAAAAAATATTATGAGCTACCAGACTACAATTTTTACATAAATGCAAATGAGAATTATGCTGCTGGAGGTGTTGGATGTTATGTGAAGGAAGGTTTTGAGGTGATTGATGTGTTGAAACCAAACTTTCGGAGTGCGGATGTTTTAAAAATTTCATTTAAAACCAATCAAAAGGTTTTTGTTATTGTTTGCTTTTATAGGCTCCATATGTTTAGTCCTGCGGTCTTTTTTGAGGAATTTTCAGATTTTCTGGTTTGTGAGAAATCGGATAACTTAATTGTGAATTCGTTGGAACTTATCTCGATTTGTTGGCTTCCCATGGACTTGCTTCTTTTATAAAAGAAACTACCAGACCCATTTCCGGAAAATGTTTGGATCACATTTATGGCCGTTTTGCTCTGTCTTTTGTTAATTCATGTGAAAAGTGTGTCTTTGACCTGAAAATTAGCGATCACTCAATGACTGGAATTCTGGTTGATGTAGGACTAAAAATTAATAGATGTAGTGAAACCTCCTCTTCTCCAGATGCAGACTCCCGTGACTTTGTTACAAAAGTTAACTTTGGAATGCTTAAAACTCATTTGTCTCTTGAGTTGTGGGAAGAAGTATTTACAGAAAGCGATCCCTCAAAATCGTATGATGTTTTTAACAAAATTCTTCAAACGTACTTATTGGATTGCTCGATTAGAAGTACCCAAAAAAAGTTTGAAAAGCGCTTAAAGCCCTGGATTTCACGTTCGTTGCTTCTTAAAGTAAAATACAAGAATAAACTTAGAAAAAAATATAGTAAGCCAACATGCAGTGAGTATCTTAAAAATAAATATAAAAAAATATGTGCCGAATTAAAGAAGGAAATCCCTATTTGTCGTGAAAGTTACTACAGAAACAAATTTGATCAAGCTAGAGGTAATGTAAGAGATGAATGGCAGATTATTAACAGCATTCTCAACAAAACAAAAAGTAGGAAACAACCATCATCCATAAATTTTAAAGACTGCGTTGTCTCAGAAGAAATAGGAATTGCTAATGCCTTTAATGACTATTTTTCGACAATATCTAATAATCAAGAAGTCGGGTCAAACCATCCTCATTGTTCCCTTTGTTGCAGCATTCCCGGAGAGCCATCCCAAAGTCAAAGCTTTTTGTTTGAGCCCATAACTGGTTTGGAACTTTCTCAAATAATTCGAACTTTAAAAAATTCAAACTCTTCTGGTTTTGATTCCATTTCCAATAAATTTTTGAAAAATATAAGTTGGTTTATAATTGATGTTTTGGCACATATCTTTAATAAAAGTATTTTATCTGGTGTATTTCCAGACGCACTCAAGTGTGCAAATATCTTACCCCTTTTCAAGAAAGGCTCAACAAGTGAATTAACTAATTACAGGCCCATATCACTCCTATCATCAGTGAGTAAAGTTTTTGAAAAAGCTGTAAAAAATAGAATAGTAAAATTTTTAAACAAAACGATGTTTTTTAGTGATGTGCAATTTGGTTTTCGAAGTGGCAAATCAACTGAAGATGCCCTATTGCGTTTTTGTTCACAAATTTTTATTAGTCTTGATAAAAAAATGAATACCTCCGCTCTATTTATTGACATATCAAAAGCATTTGATATGGTCAACCATGAAATTTTGCTAAAAAAAATGGAAAATGCTGGCTTTCGAGGGTTTATTTGTGAATGGTTCCGGTCTTATCTGAAAGACAGAACTCAAAGAGTTAAATTTGGCCGTAGCATGAGTGGTGAAAAATCAATAAACTTGGGTGTTCCACAGGGATCAGTTTTGGGGCCAATACTTTTTTTGATTTATATTAACTCCTTGTTTAAATTGCCTTTTAAAGGTTTATTGACTGCCTTTGCAGATGATGTGGGTTTCACCTATGGAACAGTTAGTAGTCTGAATCTTATAGCGGATATGAATTGGGATCTAAGCTTGTTAAGGATCTGGTTTGCTGAGCATAAACTTATTATAAGTTCTAAAACAAAGGCTATGTTTTTTAATCTTTCAGCTCAAAATTGTTTTGATGCGGATCTCTTTTTTCATGCTACTGATTGTCAAAGGTTCAAACTGATTAATTGCAATTGCAATTCGATTTATTCCTCTTGCACCTTTTTGAATTCAGTCAACTGTTGTGATAGATGCTTTCAGGTGGACATTGTCAAGGAATTTCAATACTTGGGACTTACAATTGACTCAAGAATGAGTTTCTTTAACCACACAGAAAAACTGAGACAGTATTTTCGAGGCGCCCTGAGAATTTTTTTATTTTCTCCGTAGTGTTTGTTCCCTTCAACTGATGCTAAAGATATACCATGGCATTTTTCATTCGAAACTGCAATATGGAATCTCATGTTGGGGAGGTGTATATTTTAATAAAATTCAGCCCCTTTTAGTGATGCAAAAAAGTGTTTTGAGAAATATCTGCCGTAAACCTCGACTCTACCATAGTTTTCCACTTTTTAAGGATTTGAGAATTCTTCCTGTTCGGCATTTGTACTGCTACAAAGTTCTAAACATTTTTTACAGAAGATCAGGCAACCTTAACTTTAGACTTGTTGCCAGCTATAGCCTACGTGGAAATCTTTTGAGCCAAGTGTCCATACCCATATTTCGTACAACTGCCTATCGAAATTTTTATAGCATTGCCTCGTGTCGGATATTTAACAAACTGCCTCTTTTTATCAGACAGCAAACTTCTCATTCGCAATTTATGAAGCAAGTAAAAGAATGGCTTCTTAGTCTCGATTTTAAAAGTTTGGAATTAGTTTTAAATACCTCTACCTGATGTTTTAATGAAATTTTTTCTGTACCTAGGTATTGTTATACTTTGTCAATACTTTGTTAAACTTACACTTTAAATGGGTCACCCCACCCGTCTCAAATTACATACTTGTGTTAATAGTTTGCTTGAGTGACAAAAACTCTATTTTTTCATTTATAAAAATAACTTTGTCATTTATATTTCTTTTTATATTGAGTAATTAAATTGCTCTTGAATTGTTTTTGGATTTTAAGAAATAAAAATTATATCTTATATCTTATATATCTTATATATACATTTCCCTGAGCCTAATCTCGAGCTCGTCACGCTTCTTCTTTACGTGTGGTTTCCACCTTAGTTTAGCGTCCAGTGTCATCCCTAGATATTTCGCTTCATTTGCATAAGGTATTTTTGCAGAATTTATGAACAGAGGTAAATTGTTAACCCTTCTGTACTGCTGGTCGGTTCCGTGTTACACACTCTTTCGTTACCTCACAGTCTTTCGATAAACGAGTGTTTTTGATATCCTCGTTTTCTTTTCGCAGAGAGTCAACTCCCATTTTTATATCGTGGAAGAGTCGCTCCATTTCAGTAAGCTTAGCTCGGAGTTCAATATTCTCCTTTTCTAAGCTCTTAATTTTTACTGAGTCCTTGTTTACCGGTGGACTGCTTTTTCCGGATATGTTCGATCTAGGTGGTGGTTTTCGATTTAGTTTTGTCCTTTCCTCAAAAGGATTTATAAGCAATAAAAGGCTCTCCCCAGAATCCATAGGGGAATCCAGCCTCCGAAGAGGGTGGATTTTCCAGCATAGCTGGGCTGCCACCTAGGGTAATCAAATCTTTCGTTTTGTTCATTCCATTTTTTTTGACGACAGACAGACGCCGACCAGTAAGCCGCACAATGTGTGACAGACGCTTCTGGATTTTAATTTAACCTTCAGGTTCATCTATAAGTTAAAAACTTACTGCCAAAAGTTGCCCCAAATGGAGCAGCATCGACAGCATCCGTTAAAACATTAAAGAATACTTCTTCTGGTGGATTTTAGTCGGCTCTTACGACAGTCACACCTTACCTCAAGGCTATTCTAACCCCGACCTTACAGGGTCTTAAACTTAAAATGGGTTTACCAATTAAATTTTTCTTTTTTGTATCTTACATACATTAGGAGATGCTAAATGTCAAATTTCGGACTTTTAAGACAGTCTTACAGTTTTGAAAGCTCTGGAGGTAGTTGCACATTTAGACCGATTGTGACCGTCCGTCTTTGAGTGGATTTCAAAAATTTGTACTGCTTTGCATGACGTGGAGCTTATGTACGAAATTTCAGCACCCTAGCTCAAAATTTAAGGCCTAAAAACAAGTGACATACAGACGAACGGGCGGACTTTCCCTGTATTAAAGCTCTAATAATGTGAAAGGATATTGCATTTAGCCCACGCGAATTTTCGATTTAAAGAAGGCATACAATTCCTGTCTTTTTTTTTTTTGTTGTTTGTCAACAAAAATAAAAACATGGGAGCTTATAAATATTAAAAATTAAAGAAAATTTTAAGTGGTGAGATTCAAACACGAAGAACAAAAACGTAAAATTTCGTGTTGTTTTGTTTCTGAAAGGTTAAAAGTATAACTAAGCAGGTGAGGTCACTATATTGCCTCATCTGTTTTAGGTGAGGCGATATAGTCATTTCGCATTTTTTGTTTTAACTAAATTTCCGAGGCTTTAAAAAGTGGTAAGATTCAAATTCAACAAACTTCCTAGTTTTTTTAAGAGATTATTAACCTTATACAATTTACACCATTCATTATTTTTATTATTAATTAACAAAGAAATCTAGTACAAATCTAGTGCATTTGTATTCGACTCCACAAATGTATGGGAAATCTAATAATTTTTAATAAGGTAGATTTGGAACTTTGAACTCAGTCACTTTGCTCTGAATCTAGATTCTAATGGCACGGTGCGAAAATGGTAAAAAAATCATTGAGAATTTAATCGCATTTATTCATGGTTTGGTGATGATGCTTTTAACAAACGAAACCAATGCATGTATGACTTTTTAAGCTCTTTTGGTTTTTACTTTAGCAAACAGAAATAGCAGTATTAATAAAAACTCTATTAATGCCTTCCTAATGGGACCGCGCGCGGGCCGCTCGGACCACAATGCACGTGCTGGCCACCCACTTTGTGAATACTTTAGCCACCATTTTCACAAATAAGCTTTGGCTTTTACGCAGGAGGACTGGGTACTGATCAGACTTTAATGAGATAGTGAACTCTGGGCAACTATTCTCTTTCTGCTCCCAAACTGCCACTAACTGTCGAGTGGATACTAATACCTACATTCACTCCAAGTTCACAGACAGAAACCAAAGGGCTTTCATCATGCCGGCTACCCCAATCCTACTCGCAACAGTCTTTTGTGGGTGTAAACAGGCAGGGAGTTGCGAATTTGGCTATTAATTATACTTTGATCAGTGGGCCTGCAAAACTAGAGGAAAAATATGTTAAACTTTTTAAAATTTTAATATAGTCAAAAACGGTATCCACCCGCAGGGAACTTAGACAAAATGAATGAGTCTCTCATACCACAAACCTGCAGCTTCAATCAGAATCGCAACAAAATACGAACTCTTGCAAATAGAGTGTGGTAAAACTGTCGAAACCCTTGGTCGCCCACCACCCAATTGCATGGTACAACATTTTACATAGGTATACTTACGTGTGGTTATGTATGCCACATTGCCGCAGTCACACAGTCGACCGAATACACAAGCATACAATCGTGATCAGGATCAAAATTCAATTTACTGCCAAATGTGGGGATGAGTTTTATATGGTGTTGTTGTGTGTGTTTTGGATGTGTGATGTCTGGAACAAGTTTCAAAAATGAACACAAATTTGCTCTACGGAGCAAGCGAAACGAATACGAGTAACTTTGTTTGGATGCGTAAATAGCATGAAATGATGGTATGGCAACATATACACAACCTTGTGTAGGGAGGTGAAAAAAAGGATACAGAACAAAAGACATAAATTTTGAAGGTAAACAGTGCTCTCGGTGCAGTGGAGTATTGCAATTTGCATTCTAAACTGGTTTCTAATTGAAGTATTTATCTGCCGATGGTTTTAATAAACAGATAAACAAAAGTTTCCATTTGCAATGGAAAAAAATATCATAAGTTAATAAATATAAGGATATACCTGGATTTCCGTCCACACTAAATTGGGTTACGTCAAAGAAGGTGTTTCATTAAATAAGCTGATAAGTGTAAGCAATCACGCTCTACGGCATCCACGGCAATATAATATGTAAGTAAGTTGGTATTAAAGTTTTGTAAATCAGCCCAGATCAGTTCAAAATTTGCAATTACATCTGATCTTTTAAAAAAAGACGGCGTCAGTCATTACTGAGCATTTGGCATTTATGTGTGACATTTATTTTTAACGTGGAATTTTTAAAATGCTTCCAATATTATTGAAAAGGGGTTGTAGCCACGCTCTTTTATTATTGAAGGAGATTTTTTGATGATAAATTCTAAATAATAAAATAAATAAATAATATTAAAGATATCATGCGATTCGGATCTTGACTAGGGTCAATTGGGATGGGTTTATCAAGCCATTCGCCTAATCAGATTGTAACCCGCTCCATATAAGCTTTATCTAAACATGTAGGTAAGGTAGGTATAGTAAGTTTGTAGGCATAGTACCTAACTTAATAACTTTGCAGTTACTCTGTAAATATTTTTTATTTGATTGGGATGTGTGAATACATCTACCGTTGCACGATTTTGATTTCAACAGCGGCCATGTTGTAAGAAACAACATGGCCGCTGGGAAATTCAAAACTTTCGTCGAACTTCTAATATGTGCCTTTTAGTGCTATTGAAATTATTTCATCAGATTTAAGATTAATTTTCGACTAAACCAGTATAAGGTACACGAAGGAGCATTTCACTTTTCACTCAAATGCTAAGAGGAAGCAGCAGCTTCATCATCTCGCTCCATGTTTATGACAGGTAATCGTAGATGAATACCCCTTGGGTAATCGGTATCCTTCGTTAACAATTTCTCTACCAGCTTAGGAGAAATTTCAAATTATATACTTTGCACACACCAACTTGTGCCACAGGTTTTCGAAATGATTTTTGCTAGTGAATTTGTTTTCAAAAGTAAGGTACTCTCAGTAGGTACTCGTGGCTGCTATTCGTAATGATGAGTATGTGGTCCTTTTATACAGTGGCTCTTTATTAAGGTATATAAAATCATTATGTTGTGAAGGCAACTTTTTTTTGCACTGCCTTGGTTGCAATGGGCTTGGCTTGCATAAAATTCAGTTCCGTGAATCTGACTGGAAAATAATTAAAACCAAATTTTTCCTCTCAAAAGCAAGTATCGATGGGCGAGAATTGGCAATAGGCAGTGGCCGACACACAACGGAAAGTATTTTGAATCTTTAATTTAGATAAATATTTGTGTGAAAGTTCGAACGGCAAATAATAAAATATTTTTTGTTTACATACAAGGTTTTGAGCGCTCACAAAAAAATGTTCTTGAAGTTCAATAGTAGGTACCTACGTGCGGAAAAACTTAAGTCCATCTGCGATGGATTGCAAAGTACCCTACCCTACCTAAAAATGAAACTAGCACGTCGTCAAAAAGTGGACGAATATGAAGATAAAACTGTTGAATGCTTTTATGCTAAGTGGTTGCATGCATTTTGGACTAAAACTCCGCTTTTTAAATAAAAAAAAATAACCTCTTTTAAAGCCACGCTCCCAAAAGTGAACGGAGGCATAGGTAGGTACTATATATGTATACATTAAAGTTAGAAAATGCTAATACATATCTACAACTTTCGTTATGTAATTTTTTGTCAAATTTCGTATATATTTATTGAAATTTAGTCATTATAAGCTAAAATCCCTTAAAAAGTGGGGGTCGCCAATTTAAAAGCCCAAATATTTCTGCAACCCCAAAGACAATTGCCTCAAAAGCAAGTCAAGTACCAAAAATTAGTGCGCTTGAACCTAGTAAAAAGGGTTTTTCTACCCCATCCTACAGAATAGTTTGTAATACGGTGTAATAATAATGGTAGAGCCCCAAGACCTTAAGCAGTTATAATGGAGACCGAATTCTGAATCGAATAAGCCATCTCCGTCCGTCTGTCTGTATGTCACACGTTTTTAGGACTTAAATTTTGAGCTATAAAGCTGAAATTGTTTGCATAGGTTCATTGTTTTCCGAAGCAGTACAAGTGTTCAAATTTTTAAAATCCGCCCACAGACCCGCCCACAATCGGTCTAAATGTGCAATTACCTCTAAAGCTTTCAAAACTGTTAGAAGTCTTAACAGGCTGAAATTTGACATTTAGCATCTTCGAATAAATGTTAGACACAAAAAAAGCAGGGCATCTCATTTTAGGGTAAATTTTCAAATGCCTTTTATTCAATTTTTTGCTCGAATTTGAAAAAATGTTAGCCAATATTTTATGTAGAAAACACTAGTTGCTTCGTTTTCTTCGTAAAAAAGTTTGGGCCACGCCCACATTTGGAGGCAGAATTGATGAAAAACTTGAATTTTCCATAAAAACGCAATTTCGACAGGCATTAAGCCTAATTTATGAAAGAATAAGAAATAAAAATAAGCATTTTAGGTAAAGAAAATTCCGGTCTAGACTCCACACTTTCCAAATTTTTAACCACGCCTCCTCAAAGGGGTTGAATTCAGGAAAATTTTGAATTTGAACAAAAAAAGAAATCATTTTTCTTTACATTTTAGCGAAACTTGGAGATATTTAAGATAATATTGCTAGTTCGAAATAAGGGCGGTTGAACAAGGCCCCTATTCAAAGTATAAAATGCCATAATATGGGGTATTCAACGATCCTTTTAACGGACTGTAACTTCTGCGTACACATTGTAGCACTTACTTACAGACGACATAAGTTAGAGATGGTTGCACATACAGGCCTGTAAGGGCGGATTCAACTAATCTTCAAACTTGATCTAAATAACTGGACTACCAGCTAACTGACCAACCTTCAGATCTCTGGCTTAGAATTTCTAAAATATAAAATAGAGTGGCGTAAAAGCACGAGGTGGACCGGGGCCAACTTCTCAACAATGTGTGCTGTGTGTGTTAATTTCTTCACATAAAAAGGGACCTACAATTTTTTTCCGACTCCGAACGGTACTTTGCGAAATTTTTTAAGACAAATGATACTCTCGGAGGGCTCTTCAGACCCTCGCAGAGGTGGGGACCATGAAAAAGAACAAGTCTTTTTTTCAAGTGACGATAGTGGGATACGAACCCAGACCTCCGTCGTAGTAAGCACACACACTAACACATCTTGAAATTTAGGGCCTAAAATTTGTTTACATACGTACGGACGGACTGACTTGGTTTAATCGATTTTCCTGCCAGTCTCATTCATATCCCTAAAAGGTCTAAGGGGTCTTTGGTGATTATTTTACTGCGTTACAAACTATACAAAAAACTTAATATATCCTGGGGTAGGGTATAAAAAGCGCATCAGATAAGGCAAACTTTATTCTTAATTTTGTTCATTCACATATTTAGCCACCCCCATTTTTAGGGGTCAGTTTTACAAAAAAAAATTAATTTAAAGGAAAATATTTCATATTTGCTTGCACTTTAGACTAGCTTGGGAATAACTATGCTAATATTCCAACTAGAATTACGCATCTTTTAAAAAACAAAACAACTTTTTCTTTCCTTACAAAAATTATAGGGAATTACTTTCATAACAAGTGGGAAAGTGCAACAGTGGGTATGCAAAAGCTTCAATCCATCTACGACGGATTGCAAAATACCCGACCATACCAAAAAGAAAACTGCCACGCCTCCAAAAAGTGGGCGGGATATAAAAATATAACTGTTGAATGCTTTATACTAGGTGGTTGCATACATTTCGGCCTAAAGCTCGGCCTTTTTAACTAAAAAAATCACTTTTACAATATATACATAAAAGTTAGAAAATGCTAATATCTACAGCTTTTATCATATAATTTTTTGTCAAATTTCATATATATTTATTGAAAAACAGTCATTTTAAGCTAAAATCCCTTAAAAAAGTGGGCGTGGCCAATAAAAAAGCTAAAATTTTTTGGCTACCTTAAAGACAATTATAAAGAAATGTTAAGTACCAAAAATGGATGCGCTAGCGCCATTGTAACATAGCTAAAATTTGCAAAATGTATTTTTTTAAATTAGAGATGGTCGCACATACAGGCCTGTAGTGGGCGTGTCTGTGGGAAGATTCAGCTTATTTTCAAACTTGAGCTGAAAGACTGGACTTCCAACCAATCCACAAAATTTCAGCTCTCTGCCTTAAAATTTAAGGCCTAAAAGTTGTTTACATACGGATGGACGGACGGACGGACATGGCTTAATCGATTCTCCTGTCGGTCCCATTCATATCTCTAAAAGGTCTTAGGGTTCTACGGTGATTATTTCACTGCGCTACAAACTATACATCAAACTTAATATACCCTGGGTTGGGTATAAAAATTCTACAATTTACAGTGAGGAATATATGTACCTACACCACGCTGGAATTGTCGCGAGCACCGAGTATTATTTGAAAGCTAGGTGTGGCAGTTCGGTGTTCAAAAGAATACGCCATTAGTCTATCTTTTCGACTTCCGGATCATAGCAACATTTTTCCAGCTGAAATTATGGCGATAAAGGAAGTCTTGTCCTGGATATACGAATCTTTTCTGATAGCTAGACGCTCATCAAGTGCCTGGAATCAGTCTATATAAACTCTAAAGAATCCATAGGCTGCCGATCATCTCTAAAGGAGATGTCAGAGTAGTTTAACATCCACCTGTGCTGCGTGCCTGGGCAAAGCGTCATTCTGGGAAGCAGCAAGACTGAAGAACTCGCCAAGATTGGTGTTCTTCTTTCTTAATCTTGCCTCATCAAGACTCCTTAGGCATTGCAATTTCCACATGCAAACTCATTCTTAAACTGGATGTTATAGAAAGCACAAATCTGAGATGGACGGGTGGTAGCACCTGTCTAGGGAGAAAACAGATATGGTCAAAGCTAGTACTTAAATGCTCCAAAAACTTGATTACCCTTAATAGATTGCACATGGGTGCTTTAATCGATGTTATTACAGGAAATTGTCTGATGGCTTGTTTTCTATTCCAACGACTTCTGCAGGAGCTGCGTGGATGAGGAAGAAGAAGGGACCACTCTCCACCTTCTCAACATATGCCCCGCTCTCTCTAAAAATCGAAATTTTTACCTGGGAGCTTTCTTCTACAATGATCTTAGCAATCTAAGTATACTACTGACCCAAATGGTTCAACGACTAGGAGGGATTTCTAGACTCACGTGGTATCACAACCTACATAACTGCCACTTCAACTAAACTTAACCTAACCTACTTATGGGTCGCTATTCCCACACACTGACTTAACAAGACTGTATTATTTAAAATAGAGGCGGTGTCCAACCGATGCAACGGACGGGTTCGTTTCAAATGGTGGACTTCCACTGACCCATTTGATAGACACAGCCGAAGGGTCAAACGGAGTGCTGCGCCTTCAGCCATTGTAAAGCTTCTTTGCGTCATGGACCCTGGCGGGTGGATTTTGGCAATTGTCAATAACACCAGGAATATCTAAAATAAATTAAGTTCTCCATTCATTTATGATTTTGGATGGGGAGACGTTGGGTGAAAGCGGTTGATTTCGGATTTCACGGTCACAGCACGAAAACACACTAAGGTTCGCGGTGTCGTCACTCCCGTTATCTCACGTAAGCAAATCAGCTTTTTCAGTAACAAGTACCTAATAATAATGACAAATTATTGCTCATCAAATCTACAAGTTAATTATTCCTCTCCTGATACCAACATACATTACCACTTGATACAATATCTGCATTTAATATCGTGTCTATAATGGTTACAATTTGAGTAATCAATTCGATGATCCAGTCCAATGCACAACGTGTATATTTCCTTGGTGATGCCTCAATTTGCATGGCCTGGCATTAGTCTTCTTATCAACGTCAGGCAAATGGAATTGTTGTAAGACAAACACTTCCGAAACTCATCGCATCCATTTGTTGATTGTTTTCAATTCTGTACTGAATCTGTGGCCATAAGTTCGATTAAGCTGTATTAATTAACAAAATTACCAAACCAATAAGAAAATGGAACGTGTCCTTGTTGCGGTGAATGACTGGGCCCCTGTGCACATTCTTATAACGAGGTGGAGATGATGATTCGACTAAATTGCTTTTTTCCTCTATCTCTATATTTCGCCTGGCATTTGTGGTATAGGAAGAGTGGGGTGATTTCTCAGGCTTTACCAATCATTGGTTGGGAAAAGCCTGAGAAATCCGCCTGCGATGAATTCTATATCACATTTTGATTGAATTTCTGGATTATGATGGATTGCAGATCAATTGATTTGATTGATTTAATTAGGCATGAAAAGCGTTTTTGGAATATCAATATTTTGTCCAGTCTGGTTGCAAAAAATGAGATTCAATTGGGAGTAGATTCCGAATGAAGGATTCCATATCTAATAGTGCAAATTGAAGGGGCGTCGTATGCATTAAAGATAAGGTATAGTCGGAATGTGTGATAGAATCATTATGCAAAATTATTATTGGCAATGCCATGTGAAGACAATTTTGAAACAAATGCATGTTAAGTTTCTCATTTTGACAGTATACTTATGAAAAGTATGATACAATTAACATACTGTTACATTATGCGGTTGTTTTTTATACCCTACCCAGGGTATATTATGTTTGATGTAACGCAGTGAAATTATCACCGTAGACCCCTAAGACCTTTAGAAGATATGAATAGGACCGACGTGAGAAACGCTTAAGCCATGTCGGTCCGTCCGTCCGTATGTAAACAACTTTTAGGCCTAAAATTTTAAGCTAGAAAGCTGGTGAGTGAGCTACTCCATTCCTTCAGATCAAGTTTCAATATTAATTGAATCCGCCCACAGACACGCCCACTACAGGCCTGCGACCGTCTCTAATTTTGAAAAATACTGTTTTCATAGATATGTTAGAATGGCTCTAGTGCACAAAGTTTTGTATGTGACATTGTCCTGTAGTTGTCTTTAAGGTAGCAGAAAAAAATGTGGCCTTTATATGACCACGGTCACTTTTTAAGGGATTTTCAGTTAAAATTCGATTAAAAATTATTTATAACAAAAGCTGTAGATCTTAGCATTTTCTAACTTTTTTGTATGTATTATATTTGGCGCGGCTAAATAAAAGGAGATTTTTTTTTTGTTAAAAACGCGGAGTTTTATTTCTAAATGTGTGCAACCACCTAGCATAGAGAATTCAACAGTTATATTCTTATATCCGGGACACTCTTTGGAGGCGTGGCAGTCTCCTTTTGTGGTAGAGTAGGAATATTTTGCAATCCGTCGCAGACAGACTGAAGTTTTTCCACAAGCACTTTAAACTTACCCACTTGTTTTATGTATATTTATCGTCCCTCCCGAGACGAGTGTGGGATATTGTTGCAGCAGAAAGTCGGACTGACATTCTGAAGGTCCTGGGTTCAATGGAAGTTCCCAACCAACTACATACTTTTATTTTTGCCAACATGTATCGCTAATTAATTTACAATTACATTTTTACAGCAAAGAGTATGACGCAGCTCACAGAGTGGAGCTGAAGTACATACCTACTAGCGGACGAAATGCCGAAAGAAAAAGCCTTTTGTAGCTCCGAGCTTGGTACGGCTTGTAATTTAATCTACAAGACATGTTCGTAAAAATAAAATAAAATTATTAAAATAGCCTTAAAAGTCGTTAAGTTTTAAATGCTAGAAAAGAAAACGTTTCGTCAATTGTTTCTCGACTTCCTCCGTTCTATTGCATGACGCTTAAAAACAATATTACAAAAGCAAACATCATCTGGTCTATTTCAGTATGATTTTCTTATATCGGGTGAATTGTTAGTCAAAAAATTAAAAAAGTGTAAACAAACAGTATGTTTACATCACACTGTATAATACAAATAACCTTAAGCTTCTGTAAAAGCAGACGGACTGCTCCGTGTATCATTTGTTTTTTTTTTTGTTGAATTCAATCAATTATTTTTATTGCTTAAAACTGAAAAAGCCGAACACTCTTTTTTCCGAGTTTAAACGGCGTTCGAGGAAAACTCTAGGTATGCTTTTTATGGGGATGTATCTACCTGCTCATTCGAAGGTAGGTATATTTGCGAACCTAATATAACCCCCAAAAGCAACAAACGATTTTTCGTTCAACAGTCACTCCATGATTGCAATTGCAGCAAATGACCTCCAATCAACAGCTTGCTTCAAGCAACCGAATCTCTTCGCCAAATCATGTCTGAATTGGAATCTTAGAATGACCATACAAAAAATTACCACTTCAACTTTACTCGGTAAAATATGCAGCAATCGAGACCCCAAGGTTACACTACTAGACATTTCGACAGCTTGTTGGCTGCATGTCGGATTCTATGGCGGAAATGCAGTTTATTATCAGCTTGTCAATTGTAAATAGAAAAGTTATCCTAAGCCAGACGGACATCAATCAGCCCTCTTAAAGCATCACCACACTGCCCACTCCACACAGCCTTGTTCTTCGGTTGGGAAGGTTCATACACTCAGAAAAAAACAGCAGTTTTATTCGAAATGAAATTAAGATTCTTGTAGGATTGTGAGTTAAAAATGTTTGTCCCAACAAAGGCTTCTTGAAGAAACTACTCATTTTTGATTTTTTTTTTTAAATTAAATAGTAACGCAAAAGTTATTAAAACGAAAATTTGTATTTTTTTAAATATATTAAAAAAACGGAAATATAAAAGCTCAACAGAAATTTTTTTTTTGCTAAGTATTTTTCAAGACAGTTCGTCCGCTCAAAAGAAATTATTTTTTTATCCAATAGTTCGTTCTTTAGGTTGAACTTCTTGTCAAATTTTGTTGACATAAAAATTGAAAATGTGAGTTACTTACTTACTTACTATAGGTGGCGCTACGGTCCAGGGTGAACCTGGGCCTTAGCTAACAAGCTTTGCCAGTCAGCTCTGTCTCCAGCTAGCCGTCTCCAGTTTCGCACGCGAAGTTGGCTGAGGTCCGCTTCCACTTGCGTGCGCCACGTGAGTCTCGTAGCTCCCCCACTGCGCGTGCCGTACCTGCGGGGTGGATTCGAAGATCTTCCAGGCCGGGGCGTTGGTGTCCATCTGCTCTAGATGACCCAGCCATCGTAGCCGTTGTACTTTGACTCTTCTGGCTAGGTCGATGTCGCTGTTTTCTTCATAAAATATTAAGCAACATTTTTTAAATTTTGAGCAAAAATATTGAGTAAACTGCATTCGAAAATTGACCCTTAAAACAGATGCCACGCTCACTGGAGGAGGTTTACCAATTAAATTTTTCTTTTTTGTGTCTTACATTCATCAGGAAATGCTAAATGCCGAATATCAGCCTTTTATAACGTCTTACAGTTTTGAAAGTTCTGGAGATTGTTTCACATTAACACCGATTGTGGGCGTCTCTGTGGGCGGATTTGGAAAAATTTAACACTTGTACTGCTTCGGATGACAAGGAGCTTATGCACAAAATTTTAGATATCTAACTCAAAATTTAATTTTTGGAACAAATACAAAATTCTTGTTATTATCACTTTTTTTTCTGAGTGTACATAGGAATATAAGCACAGATGCTTCTTCAACTACCTTAGGAATCCGCAATCCCCACAGCCTGGTGCTGGTGGTTATTCAATGCCACTAAATTAGTTAATAGTCAAGAAAGTAGTTCACGGATTTTCTTCGAAGTAACAGCCGGTTTTCGAGCAGGGAATAATTATATCGAACGAGATATTGCACACAGGACCATCCATAATAGTATGTTTCCAGATAGCTTCATATGCATGCAATCATGACTTTAAAACCTATGTGTGATCCGAGGACACTTTAAGGGGCTCGTAAAATTAAATTAAAACGTCGCGTCGTCTCAGTATAGAAAACACTTTTAATTACCTGGAGCCGTAAATATGAGTTTATTGCCGTCATTATCGCGAATAGTAGCAATTGCTTTTGATTAGGTGCATTGGGTCAATAATGCCAAACTAAAGACGGACGGTCTTCACGACTGTCGCGGACTCGTGAGTGCGTGTGTCCAAGGGGGGTGTGATAATGGTGGGAATTTATTAGGTAATAAAATGGAGTGGCCCTTTTGCTAGAAATTAAATCCGACATTTATGACATGAACCATAACTGGATGAGGGAATTTTCTTGTTTATGACTGTTTAAGAATATTGAGGATGAGGTGCGAAAAATCAGAATTCCGCGAATGTTGTTGACTGAAATGACGATTAATGAACCTAATTTTGAGTATATACATAAGGAGGGGAGGTGTCATTTTAAAGCTATTGAAATAGTTTAACGTACTACCTGAGCTTAAAATACATGCACAAAGAGATCCTTTATAATAAAAGAAATGTTCACGTTCTATCAGATCTGTGTTGAAATGACGTATGGTATAAACGCTTGAGTATTCTTGCACACAGGTAGGTACTACACCTATTTATCTATTTGGATTCGAAAACCTAGTTAACAACATACGCAAATATATCCCGCATAAGTCTGTTCTTCCAAGCTGACAAAACCACTGCATAGGCTTATCTATCTGTCCTACTCATCTGGTCTCTTTCCGAGTCGATGGAAACCTGCATTTATTCAGCCCGTTCCAAAAAAAGGCGACTTAACTTCTCCGACCAGTTACCGACCAATTGCACTAACATCCATTCTTTCCAAGGTCATGGAAACGCTGATGAATAGTCAGCTTATGAAATATCTAGAATCACGGAGGCTTCTCAATGACCGTCGATACGGCTTTCGTGGGAAAAGGTCCACTGGTTATCTGATGGCTTATCTCACCGAAAAGTAGAACTGCTCCTTGCACCTTCATGGTGAAAGCAAGGTTTGTTGCGTTCGATATTTCTAAAGTATTTGACAGAGTCTGGCATCAGGCTCTTTTGTCAAAAATGCGTGCATTTGTCTTTTATTTATTGGATTAGAAATTTCTTTTCGAACCGAGCAATCCAAGTAATTTTGGACGGTTTCAAGTCTGATATTCAGCATATTAATGCTGGTGTTTCCAAGAGCTCAGTTTTACCTCCAACACTCTTTTTGATCTTTTTAAATTATTTCTTGTCTGCCACATCTAATCAAATCCGTTCTTTTACTGATGACAGTAATCTTAGTTTCTCATATTCGTTTTCTGGCAAACGCCCAGTCCTTCGGACGTTGAAAGGGAAAGGTTAAGTATGTTGAACTAATTAAATTCCGACCTTAACAGCATATCAACATGGCGGCTTTTAAACAGAGTCGAATTTAATGCTTCAAAAACACAATGCTGTTTACTGTCATCCAAGCTGAATAGAAATCTTCAGCCGTTATCTATTAACGGTACTTGCATCACTGAAACCGAAAAGCTTTCCATTCTCGGCACGTGTGTTCTGCCTTTATCTATCTAAAAAATGCTTAGGATTCCTTAGTCGATGCAAGAAATACTTTACGCCTTCTGATCTGGCTGTCATCTACAAATCGTATATACGACCAAAACTGGAGTATAGCTCTCGTGCATGGGCAAGAGCTCCTAAGAAAAATTTGCACCTACTCGAAAGGATACAAAAAAAGAGCATTGAAATTGATAGGTGGCCCAAACATTGCAAAGACAATCGACTCCTTGCAACATCGTCACAATGTCTCTTGCCTCTCATTGTTCTACTGTTTTTTCCATAAAGAGTGATCCAGCAAAATAGCAGAATTCAAATGCAATACCCGCGCAAGAAGGATATATACAGTCCCCAACAGTTCAAAACCAAAGTGCATCAGCTCCTCTCCTCTTTCTCCCCTGATCCTTTCCATTCGCGTTATGTTAACTCAGTATAAGGGTGGCCATAACCCTTTGAACACGGGTGAATTATAAAAAAAAAAAATTAGTTACATAAAAAGGCAAGAGTTACAACTCGTTGAATATTTCATTATTTTACATTGTAAATTGCTGATGTTGTTGTTATTTTTTACGTTTTGTGGTTAGTGACAGGTTCAGAATTATTAAAATCAAAGCATTTTTTTTAGAAATTTTTAAAAAAATAGACGTGATATGAGAATCACCACACAATGTAGGTAGTTCTGTTACATTCTACCAGAAGATTTTCGCCCGTGACAAATGCGCCGGTAAAACAGCTAATTTAACTTTCCCCATCAGAGAAAACAGCAGCATAAAACAGCAGCAGCTACTGGTACGAAAGGTTCGTTCCCGGCTTATCCAAATTACTTCATTACTAAGCAAATAACTAACTGATTCAGAGTTAGTTTGGACTACTGTGGACTACTTTTTTGATTTTCTAAGTGTATATGTAATTTTATGTCTAGTCTAAACGTCTTATTGTTATGGATAAAAAACAAATTCGTAGCAAAAACAATTCGCCATCTTCGTGTTGGTATCAAGAACATTTGTAAATTTAAACCTGCACACAGGATCTACATAAAATTAGGCTTACTCCTTTTGTTAATCCAAAAAGATACAATTGAATGCTTAAAGAAAGCATTCAATTAAATTAATGACTGCTACAACAAAATAATTTTAATGAAAAGCCCCAAATGTGTTTTTACTTCCTGAGAGCAAGCGAACCCAAAATGTGCCTTCTACAAAAAACAACTGCACAAACATACGCACCAAAAGGTTAATTAATTAAAAAATCATCGACAGATTCGTTTGATCCCTCAATGCTGTAACAATACCATCTTCCGCGCAATTGCAACCTTAAAAAAATCCGTTTCGTTAGTGGTTGAAAAGGCTTTGTAGTCGAATGCACGCAGCAGTTGGTACAACGAGAAACAACAACAATGAACCCAGACTCGTGAAAAAGGGATTTCTATATATACATTTAAAGGCAAAGTAAAGTTCTATTGAGAGTTTAAGTAATCAATTTTATGTGCTGGCCTGCTGGGGAAAGAACTTGTATCTTAATTTTTATATTGGTACCGGCTACAATGTCTATAACAACAGTTCCAACCTTGTGACAGCACGGCTCTTAAAGGCAAAGAATCACAAGCAACTGGTTGACGGCAGCTCCAAGGACAGACACTTTTTTAATACACGGATAGTAGCAGACTTGGCTCGTGAATTTACAACTTCGCAACGAACTTGCAAAGGGAAGGGGAGGCATATTGCTTTCAAAACGCCACGTGCAGGTGAAAACAGTACCGACGGGCCTGAGACACCAACCTGACAGACAACACTATACAGATCTAAAGAATGATTAATTCACTTTGAGATATTAAATCGGTATTAAGTTGTTGCCGTTTCGTTTACCTATGCGGAAGATCCTGAGAATGTTGTCTGACAAAATGTAAGACGTAGCAATGTAATGCGCCCGTAGTAATTCATCCTTCTTAAGTTTTATGGAAGGGAATGATTTGTATAAGAGAAAGTTGAACAAGTAGTTCGAAGAAACGTTGGTCTAAGAAGAACGTAGAAACGACCAAGCAACACCGTTTTCTTCGTTGGTGATGTTGAAAACGTAAACTCCCTGTCCTCTCCTCAGGTGGAAAGGAATGAGAAAAGCTTATAAGATAACTTCCTTTAGCAACAAGGTTGCTTCGAATGAGTACCACAAAATTGATGCAGTTTTCCACTAACAGTGTCCCTTTTAAGGTCAATCAGCGGTACAATCGTTGTTGGATATTAGCAGCAGAGCATACTGTGCAAACATTGTGGCAAAGCTGCTACCCTTTATTGAGTTTTTCACTTCAGGACTTGTTGTGCCGACGACGTGGATGGTTCTCCGGGAAAATATATACGTATCTTTGTACATTATGATTGAAAACTTTTTGCGCGCAGTGAAAGTGAATGCCATTATCTTTCAACAAAGTATTTTCGTACTTTTTTTTCACTGGCTTGCTTAAAAGGATATTTTTATGGTAAAACTTCTCTAAAGGGCCAGATTGCCGCTTAAATCTTATTGAGTGATTAAAGCTTACAACATTGTAGACCATACAAAATAACATATATATATAATAACATAAAGACTGGGTTTTGATAAGATTTCAATCTTATCAAAAGTTTTGATAAGATTGAATCGGTAGTTTTTATTTTCATCAAAACTGCTTTTGAAGCTGTTCTTCTCCCTTACGCGCCCTTTGCTTCACAATCAATCAATCAATTACTTTCTGTTGCCGCCTATCCTTAAAATGGGCGGAGCGAGGGCGGCTAAGTGGTTCTTTCATCACTTCCGATCCTCCGCCACCAACTCAAGAGACACAGGCGCGATCCCAAGACGGGTCTCGGAGATATTCTGTACCCGATCCACCATCCCACATGACTTGTCTAGGAAGTCTGTATGGGAAAAATGTGTCCAAAACATCGCAAAATTGATTGTTCCCCTGGAAAAGTGGATGCTCAACGTAAAGATTCCTGATAACGTATCTCAACCCTTCTTTAAGAGTAACACCATCATCGCACCTCAGAAATCTAATTCGGCAGCTTGTTACCCCGATCTTATTCTTTCGTACATTACCCAAATTTCATGATCATGATTGGAACCGACACTGTATTAACCAGTGAGTATGAATAAGTGCAACAGTACATATGTAATAGCTTCGGTCCGTCTGTAATGTACCGTGGAGAAGGGTATCCTTTTCCTATTCTTCTTTCCGTTCCCATGCCCTTTCCCATTCTTATACTTTTTGGATTTTCCTCCCATTCCATTGGCAGTCATGAATCACTAAAAAAAAATATTTATTAAAACAAATATTTTATTCCTTGCGGATTTGAAAAATTTTAGCACTTCTATTGCTTCAGATGACAGAGAGATAACATATAAAACTCTATCAGCTTTCTAGCTCAAAATTTCGGGCCTAAAAACATGTGACCATGTGAATTGAATAAGCCATGTGGTCATGGCTTATTCGATTCAGAGCTCGGTCTCGGTCATATGCCCTTAAAGTTCTTGCGGGTCTACATTTATTGTTTCACCGTGTTCCAAACTATGCGACAAACCTTATTTACTTCCTATGGGATGGGGTATCAAAACCGCGTGTGCCCCCCCCCCACTATCTCGTTGACGGTAGGGGTAGCCCTTCTAGGGTTGGTGGTCCTCAATAGGGCACCTCTCCAGGTGGCGGATAGGGGAATTCTCACCAGATATGGTGGGTACCGGTATTGAAAATACCAAACCAGCGGACCAAAACCAGCAATAAACGAAAAACTTTGGAGCCTCTGTCTCAAAATGAGTGACTGGTCGGCGTCTGTTATCCAGGTTAGGGTCGGCCGAATATTAAACTCCTCTTTCTCTTCCAATATGCAAATGGAATGGACGCAAATGATATTCATGCTTGAATAATACTAAAATTATAGTGCTAAAAAGTCCCTATAACTTCTGAGTTGTCTTCACCTTATCAACTTTATTTTACGCAAAAATAAACCACTTAGCAAGCCAAGATATGTAAAAATTTTTAAAACAAAAAAAAACATTTGTCAATTTTTTTTTGAGTTTTTGGACCTAAAAAATCAAAGTTCAATTTAAGTACCGAAATATTAAATTCACCTAAAATGCAGACAGAAAACCTACAAAAAAAAATTATAACAGTAGGTACCTACCTTAAAGTTAATAAAAGAAAATGTTAAAAAGGTTTTAACTTGAAAATCGGGCAAATAGTTAAAGATTTACATATTTACTACAATAACAATTACCTTTTACGTATTTACTACAATGCAGTGGCATGTATTTTAAAACTCGTATAAACAGATCTTATACATACCTATACCTATATACGTATTTTCTTAAAATTGCACTCAAAATATTATATAAGCGGAACAAATTAGTTTTCGAGATGTATTTACAAGTTACAGTCCGTAAAACGGACCGTTAAATACCCCATCCTATCACACATTGTTAAATGCTGATGGCATAGTTATTTTTTGATATTTTATAAGTAATGCAAACTTCGAACAGGGGCGTGGTCTAACCGCCCCTAATTACAAACTATTAATAATAAGATATTTCGACAGATATTTCCAAGTTACACTTAAATGTACGTAAAAATGCAATTTTTTGGTTCAAATTCAATATTTTTGAAAAATCGACCCCTAAAAGGGGGCGTGGCTAAAAACTTTATATGAACGAAATCTGAAACAAAGTTTCGTTAACCTAACCTGCTACTTTTTCTGTTTCATGCTTTCCTAAATTAGGCTCAACGCCAGCCGAAATTAAACTTTTCTTGAAAATTTTAGGTTTTTCTTGAATTCTGCCTCCAAATGTGGGCGTGGCCCAAGGTCTTGTATAAACAAAATGTGAAACTAAGCGTTTTCTGCATAAAATATACAAAATTTTTTTTCAATTTCGAGCAAAAATATTGAGTAAACTGCATTTGAAAATTTACCCTTAAAATAGGTGCCACGCCAACTGGGGGACGTTAACCAATTAAATTTGTCTTTTTTATGTCTTACATTCATTAGGAGATGCTAAAATTTTTACACTTGTACTGCTTCGCATGACGTGGACCTTACGTACGAGGTTTCAGCGCTCAAGCTCAAAATTTTAGGCCTAAAAACATGTGACATACAGACGGACGGACATGGCTCATTCGATTCAGAATTCGGTCTCGATCATATACCCATAAGGTCTTGGGGGTCTACCATTATTATTTTACCGTGTTACAAACTATGTTACAAGCTTCATATACCTCATATCCTATAGGATGGGGTATAAAAACAGTCATTTTAAGCTAAAATTCCTTTAAAAAGTGGGCGTGGTCAATGAAAAGGCCAAATTTTTTTGGCTACTTTAAAGACAATTACAAGGCAATATTACATACCAACCAGTGAGTAAGTGCTACAGTGTGTTCGCAAAAGTTACAGTCCGTAAAACGGACCGTAGAATACCACAGTCTTGTATAGACAAAATGTAGAATTAAGCGTTTTCTACTCAACATATTAAGTAATTTTTTTTTAATTTTGAGCACAAATATTGAGTAAACTGCATTTGAGAATTTACTATTAAAATAGATGCCACGCCCACTATAGGAGGTTTACCGATTACATTTATAACCGTCTTACATATATTAGGAGATGCTGAATGTTAAATTTTCAGCCTTTTAGAACGTCTTACAGTTTTGAAAATTCTGGAGGTAGTTGCACATTAAGACCGATTGTGGGCGTGTCCTTGGGCGGATTTCAAAAATGTTTACACTTTTACTGCTTCGCATGACGCGGACCTTACGTACGAAGTTTGAGCACCCTAGCTCAAAATTTAAGGCCTAAAAACATGTGACATACAGACGTGCGGACGGACGGACGGACGGACGGACATGGCTCATTCGATTCAGAATTCGGTCTCGATCATATGCCCTTAAGGTCTTGGGGTCTACCATTATTATTTCACCGTGTTACAAACTATGTGACAAACTTAATATACCTCCCATCCTATGGGATGGGGTATAAAAATGAATGAGCTAGCGCCATTGTAACATAGCTAAAAGTTGGAAAAACTATTTTTTTAAATTAGAGACGTACATACAGGTCTGTGGGTGTGTCTGTGGGCGGATTCAGCTAAGCTTCAAACTTGATCTGGTCCAAAATATTTCCAGCCCACTCACCAATTTTCAGCTCTCTATCTTAAAATTGAGGGCCTAAAAGTTGTTTTTATACGGACGGACGGACGGACATGGCTTAATCGATTCTCCTGTCGATCCCATCGATATCTCTAAAAGGTCTTAGGGGTCTACGATGATTATTTCACTGCGTTACAAACTGTACATCAAACTTCATATACCTTGGGTCAGGTCTAAACATAAAGTCGCATATACTAAACAATATCTTATATGTTAATGTTAAGCAATAATTGTACACTAAGCCTTAAAAAAAGCCAACGGGCCGCTCCGTGTATGACTTCATACTTGGCGCTTGAAAGTCTTTTTTCAATTTTCGATCAGCTTTGTCAATTTTGTCGAACTATTCTCGTTGCCTTTGGTGCACTAGTTTGGTGACCAACACATCCTTACAGGACAAAATAGCCTTCCAAGAACAGCGTCTGCTTCCATTTAATCTACACACAAAAAATATGGTTCTTTGCAGCGCCGCGCGCTGTCAGAGACATAGGGACTCATATGGCTGCGGAACAACACGGACATACGGCCTAAGGTGTTCCTCCTCGCCGATCATCGTTGATCACGTGATTTTTCAACCGACTTAAAACTTAACCTGGATTTAATCTAAACTGAACTTAAATAAAAAATCTAAGCAAGGTTGACGTTTATCTTTGGTAATCTTTGACACGGTCACCTACACACAGATGTTACAAAGATAAGGTGTTGTGGAGAAGATCACCTGCCGCTAAGTATATAATAGCAGATGTAGAGTTTTCCAAGCAATGTTACGAGTAATATGAGATTCTTGCAAGCAACTTTTACCCAACAACATAAATAAAGCGTTGATCGTAAAGGCTATTGGTTGAGCAAACGCTATTAAAAACAAGTGGGAAAGTTCAACAGTGGGTATGCAAAAGCTTCAATCCATCTACGACGGATTGCAAAATACCCGACCTTACCAAAAATAAAACTGCCACGCCTCCAAAAAGTGGGCTGGATATGAAAATATAACTGTTGAATGCTTTATACTAGGTGGTTGCATACATTTCGGCCTAAAACTCCCCCTTTTTAACTAAAAAAATCACTTTTTTAACGCCACGTCCACAAAAGTGAGAGGAGGCACATACAATATACTCATAAAAGTTAGAAAATGCTAATATCTATAGCTTTTATCATATAATTTTTTGTCAAATTTCATATATATTTATTGAAAAACAGTCATTTTAAGCTAGAATCCCTTAAAAAGTGGGCGGTGTCAATGAAAAAGCTAAAATTTTTTGGCTACCTTAAAGACAATTATAAAACAATGTTACGTAACAAAATGAATGCGCTAGCGCCATTGTAACATAGCTAAAATTTGCAAAATGTATTTTCTTAAGTATTTTATTATGTATTTTCTGGGCGTGTCTGTGGGCGGATTCAGCTTATTTTCAAACTTGATCTGAAGGACTGGACTTCCAACCAACCCACAAAATTTCAGCTCTCTGCCTTAAAATTTAAGGCCTAAAAGTTGTTTACATACGGACGGACGGACGGACTTGGCTTAATCGATTCTCCTGTGGCTTAATCGATTCTCCTCTAAAAGGTCTTAGGCGTCTACGGTGATTATTTCACCGTTACAAACTATACATCAAATTAATATATACTCTGAGTCGGGTATAAAAACTAAATGCTAAAAGTTGGTTGTAAAATACACGCTCATGCTGTCCTCATTCTAAAACCATTAACCTCTAATAGACTGACAATTGACTTTTTCTTTTAACCACCGCAACGACCACCCCTCAACTATAATTCAGTCGAAAGAAAATGTGAGTTGAAAAAACCACCCCCCTCCAGTTTTCGCCACCTACTCTCGGTAATCTAAAACTTTTACTTTCGCTCTCTACACCTGGACACAGTACGTATATCTAATGGATATAGAAAAAAGCACCAAAGATGCCCGAGAAGCATACGGGAAAATACTTTCTTACTTAATATAGGCCATTAGATATCGGGTGAACAGGATTTCCATCAAACGTCTCTCCTAAGCCCGGCTAGACGATGAGCCTGACGTGCTCCATCCTTGCTTTTTTTCGTTCGTCCTGGCTTTTCGGATGAGAGAAAGTGATTTTCTTGTGATGTCCATGAGGACACGGGGAATTTACTTTCCTCAATAATGATTATAAATTGAACGTGAAGAGTGTCTGTGGTATTGGACACATCCTGTGTATTAGGTGTTATACATTATGTTTCAATGAACTCGTGCAGTAACCCAAAGAAAGAGGGTAAAAAATTCGTTTCATAGAAAAAGTAATTGGCGTTAAAGTTGGACTTATTGAAACAAATTGCAAACGAGGGGCGGGAAATGTGAAACATTTTAATTTCGTTTATCCTCGTGATGGGTTTTAGTTTATTTTAGAAAGATGGCCGGCGCGCGTTGGTAGGGCCATCCAAGGATATTATTAATCTTATGGAAATGCTATAGGTGCGGGGGGGGTAATAAATATTTTTCAACTTAGCGTTGAATAACTTTGCTCACTCTGCTGTGCTGTTCGGTAGCGATGGGGATGCAAATAGGGTGTCAACATGATTTATAGACTTTGATGTGGGTGCTACCCACTCCGTGGGGTGGGTCGAATAACGAGGAAACTAAATATTTCTTTAAAATAGAGTTTACTTCGCTAGAACACTTTTATACTGTTATTCAAACTGAAGCATTTCCAGCTTAAAGTTCACTTAACTCTCTTTACCGAATAGTAAACTCAGTTGTTATACTTGAACATTGTTCGTATAAAGTTAAAATCATGTGAGTTATGAGCTTTAAATTAAATAATGATCATTAAAACAATAAGAAAGTTTTTCGTACCAATTTCATATCTTTGAATTATGTAGCACTCTGGAAAATACTTTGCTATGAGCTAATATTTTGACAGGAGTCTAAATTTTTAAATTGCAAATAAATCTTCCATAAAATAAAAATTTGAATTTGAAAAAAAAAAAACTTTACTTGAGAAACAGAAATTTTCAAATTGAAATAAACCAGTGAGTAGGTGCAACAGTGTAGTTAACAACGCAGAAGTTACTGTCCGTAAAACGGACCGTTGAATACCCCATCCTATCCTACACGGTAAAATGCTGATGTTATTGTTATTTGTTGACATTTTCTAAGCAGTGCAAACTGCGAAAACGGGCGTGGCCCAGCCGCCCCTTTTTACAAACTATCAATATTAACACAGATATTTCCAAGTTACGCTGAAATGTACGTAAAAATGCATTATTTGGTTCAAATTCAATATTTTTGAAAAATCGACCTCTAAAAGTGCGGGTGGCTAAAAACTTTGTATGAACAAAATTTGACATGAAATCTTGTTTATCTAACCTGTTATTTCGTTTGCTTCATTCTTTACTGACTAAGGCTTAAGGCCAGTCAACATTACGTTTTTCTAGAAAATTTTAGGTTTTTCTAGAAAATTATAGGTTTTTCTTCAATTCTGCCTCCAACTGCGGGCGTGGTCCAAAGTCTTGTATAAACAAATTAATTAACTATAAACAAATATATATATGTATAAACAAATTAATTTATAAAGTGTTTTCCATATAAAATATTAAGCTAAATTTTTTCAATTTCTAGAAAAAATATTGAATAAAATGCATTTGAAGATTTACCCTTAAAATAGATGCCACGCCCACTGGAGGAGGTTTACCAATTAAATTTTTCTTTTTTGTGTCTTATATTCATTATGAGATTCTAAATGCCAATTTTCAGCTTTTTAAAACTCCTGACAGTCTTGAAAGCTCAGGAGGTAATTTTACATTTAGACCGCTTGTAGGCGTGTTTGTGGGCGGATTTCAAAATTTTTACACTTGTACTGCTTCGCATGACGTAAAGCTGACGTACGAAATTTCACCACCCTAGCCCAAAATTTAAGGCCTAAAATCATGTAACATACAGACGGGCGGACGAACATCGCTTATTTGATTCAGAATTCGGTCTCGATCATATACCCTAAGGTCTTAGGGGGTTTACCATTATTATCACCATTTTACAAACTATGTGACAAACTTAATATGCCTACCTCCAATCCTACTAATCAAAATAAATTGGCTTCATAGGTACCATACACAAGAGTCTTATCCTTTTAAAAAGGAGTAATAGGTGGGCCACAATGAGTATCTTTGTCTGTATGGTGTCTATGGCTTACAGTTCAGCATACGGGAACACGCGTGTTGCAACATAATGTGTAATTTTAGTTGAAAAATGAGCCGAGACACAGCTACAGGAACAAAAACAGACACTCATTGTGCCCAGCTTTTATAGTCTTGGAACAACCACCTGAGAAAGCATATTCCACATTCGTTTATATTGTGCTTATGAAAGAACTTCGTTGTGAGAAAAAAGGTTGCGCGTTTCGTCCCAAATTACACTCAAGGGTGTATTGATAAGGGTTTCTTCTTACGCAGGTGTTGCTACTGAATTTTTTCAGGAGTGAAATGCAGCTGGCTTGCTCCCTGATGGAGCACATTCTTTTGTAGAAGCAGCCATAAAAGAATGAAAGACGAGAAATATTGCATCTATGTTCCACAGAGTCAAAGTCTTAACGCACGTTTTTTGATCCTCGAGGAGATGCAATGTGGTTTTGGGCGCACCTATACTTTCGGCAAAAAATTGCAGGTCATAGTTCAAAATAGAAAGAAGGAACTCGCAATAAAATCGATTCAGAGAGCAGCGTAGAACAGCACCTCTTCTTAAAGACAGAATTTGGGAAGGCGGAAGAGAGATGCACCAACGGACATACACGCACAACATTGTCGCCTCTAAACATTAAAACTGCTTCTCGAATAGGGAAAACTAAACAAAAGATGGCCATGAACGAAAGCGCCCTCAGACAAAACTTCCAAGAACCAACGCTCTCTGATAAGCTTTTACAAATGCTGCATGATTATAAGAATCCCAACAACACCTCTAAGGCTTAATATCTTGAAACTGCTTAATGGAAACGGGTGTAAACTGAATTAAGAAAAACATATTCCGGGAATGGTAACGTCGAGGTGGAAAAACGAGATAAAGAAACGGCGGGTGCATTTGAATTGAACATGAATGTCGTCCCAGAAATTAGTCCCATTGAAGTAGTCTCAGTACCAGAGACGTGATACCTTCAAATGGAAATTTATCCCAAGAATTCAGGCATTCAGCATTCAGGCAGATAGTTGCTAGAGTGAGATAGGGATAGAAGAGCTTAAAAATCAAAAGGCTCTTCTAAAGGCTCTGCTACGGCCACCGTTACGTTTTAAGCACAAAACATAAAACCTTAGGTTCTTGAAGTTGGTTTTGTACAAGCAACGGGGCCCCTTATAAAACCCCTATAAGGACAGGAAGGGTTCTACTTCGAACTCTTATAGAACTTTTTTGACAGTCAATACATTTTTAAAAGAATATGGTGTTCTGCGTTGCCTTTTTGAAACTTTGGGTTCTATGTTGCACTGTCGGGCATAATGTTAAACTATTATAAGGTTCTGTGTTTTCTGTCAAACATGGCGCTAATTTATTTAGTGTTACCATCACTCCCTTTTCTTTAATGATATACGTTGGCTTCGATTGCTTTTATTACATGGCAGACGTTTATTGAAATGTATATTGTACAGGCTGTTTTTATCTTAACCATGAATGTAGTTTATACCTTAATGCCCGGTTTTACAGTGCAAGTTTGAACTTCGTTTAGCGACATTCAAAGTTTAAACTGACTTTCAAAATGAAAATTTTTTCCAGTGCTACTTAAAACCTAAACGACAGTTTATACGGCAGTTTAACTAAAACGCCCGCCGTTGATGGTTTAAACTGCCGTTAAACGTTTCAACCGACGTTTGAAACGACTTTTGATGAAAAGGGGAATGAAGTTTTGTTCGAAAATACTGTGAACGTCACGAGTGTCACATTGCCTTCAGAATTTCAAATTTGCGAAGAATGTCACATTAAACTAAACTTTAAAGGCAAATATCGGAGGCAAATATCTAGGAGGCAAATATCTCCGAAGCAGAATACTCGATCCGAAATCGGCTTGTAGTTTTAAAAACACCGTATAATTCTTGATATTTTCCTCTTTTTTACGGATTCTTTAAACCAATTTGAAAAATAAATATGGGTTGAGATATGACAATTGATGTTTAAAGTGGCCTACAAAACTAACGAGAAATAATAACCAGAAGTTTAGCTAAACACTCGATCAATTTCTACTGAGAAACAACGTGAAAGTTTAACTAATCCTAAGTTTAAACGTTCACAGTGAAATCGGGCATAACAGTTTTAAGCTACAAGGAGGATAGCTGTTAAACTTCTATCTTAAAAGTTGGCATGTCAGTGAGCCGATAAAATACTTGAAGTGCTGGACCAAGAATGCCTAGACCTAACTTATTTGACCAGCATAGAAAAGTGAAAAATCGCAACAATTTACAATTCTACAAGCATTTTAGTCATGGCTGGCCACAATATAAGCAACGATACGCTCTGTTAGCTTTTCAATTAATGTTCATAGAAAAAATAGCAAAAAGCATGACTATTCTCTTGAAATCAAATTTTTGTGTATGATATACTTCTCCAGCCTAATACGTAATCTTGTTAAAATTCATATCATTCTATAGAAAACGTAAATTTCTTATATTTAAATGTTTGCTTGAAATATTCTCGCAACCATTTCTGTCAATTACATTGTTTTCTATTGTATGACTTCTGGCAACCCCAAGTGCTATATAAGAGTGCAAAGTCTCCTTAGGCCTTAAATTTTTAGCTAGGAAGCTGAAATTTTGTACGCACGCTTCTGTCATCCGAGGCAGTACAAGTGCTAAAATTTTTTAAATCTCCCCATACAGACACGCCCATAATCGGTCTAAATGTGCAACAACCTCCGGTGCATACAAGACGTCGTGAAAAGCTGAAATTTATTATTTAGCATCTTTGCAAGTCATAAAATATAAAGTCCGCAGACCGCCCCTTGTGGGCGTGGCATTGATTGAAAGTGTAATCGTAAAAATGAAACTTACTCAATACTTTTGTTCCAGATCGAAAAATTTTTACTTAATATGTTATGTAGGAAATACTGTACATTTTGTTCATACAAAGTCTTGGGCCACGACCACATTTAGGGGCAGAATTCCATAGTAACCTATAAATTTCCAGAAAAACATGGATTTCGACTGCTTTAAGCTTTACTAAGGATAGAATAAGAAATAAAATTTAGCACATAAAGTACGCCTGATACTATTTCAAATTTCGTTCACACAAAGTTTTTGGCCACGCCCATCACTTGAGGTCGATTTCACAAAATAATTGAATTTGAACCAAAAAAAAATATTACAGTTTTGCGTACATTTAAATTTAAATTTTAAATTTAAAAACATAAAAAATTACAGTTTTGCGTACATTTTAGCCGCAAACTTGGCTATTTCTATGCTAATATTAATTTTCGGTTAAAGAGGTTGGACATGCCACGCTCCTTTTTAAAAAAAAAATTAAACAAAAACTTCTATCTTAAAAGTTGGCATGTCAGTGAGCCGATAAAATACTTGAAGTGCTGGACCAAGAATGCCTAGACCTAACTTATTTGACCAGCATAGAAAAGTGAAAAATCGCAACAATTTACAATTCTACAAGCATTATAGTCATGGCTGGCCACAATATAAGCAACGATACGCTCTGTTAGCTTTTCAATTAATGTTCATAGAAAAAATAGCAAAAAGCATGACTATTCTCTTGAAATCAAATTTTTGTGTATGATATACTTCTCCAGCCTAATACGTAATCTTGTTAAAATTCATATCATTCTATAGAAAATGTAAATTTCTTATATTTAAATGTTTGCTTGAAATGTTCTCGCAACCATTTCTGTCAATTACATTGTTTTCTATTGTATGACTTCTGGCAACACCATGTGCTATATAAGAGTGCAAAGTCTCCTTAGGCCTTAAATTTTTAGCTGGGAAGCTGAAATTTTGTACGCACGCTTCTGTCATCCGAGGCAGTACAAGTGCTAAAATTTTTGAAATCTCCCCATACAGACACGCCCATAATCGGTCTAAATGTGCAACAACCTCCGGTGCATACAAGACGTCGTGAAAAGCTGAAATTTATTATTTAGCATCTTCTTATGATTGCAAGTCATAAAATATAAAGTCCGCAGACCGCCCCTTGTGGGCGTGGCATTGATTGAAAGTGTAATCGTAAAAATGAAACTTACTCAATACTTTTGTTCCAGATCGAAAAATTTTTACTTAATATGTTATGTAGGAAATACTCTACATTTTGTTCATACAAAGTTATGGGCCACGACCTTATTTAGGGGCAGAATTCCATAATAACCTATAAATTTCCAGAAAAACATGGATTTCGACTGCTTTAAGCTTTACTAAGGATAGAATAAGAAATAAAATTTAGCACATAAAGTACGCCTGATACTATTTCAAATTTCGTTCATACAAAGTTTTTGGCCACGCCCATCACTTGAGGTCGATTTCACAAAATAATTGAATTTGAACCAAAAAAAAATATAACAGTTTTGCGTACATTTAAATTTAAATTTTAAATTTAAAAACATAAAAAATTACAGTTTTGCGTACATTTTAGCCGCAAACTTGGCTATTTCTATGCTAATATTAATTTTCGGTTAAAGGGGTTGGACATGCCACGCTCCTTTTTTTAAAAAAATTAAACAAAAACTTATAAGGAATAATTTTTTTTTTATTTAAAATGATGCAAATGGTAACGGGACGGGGAAGGAAAACAAGAAAATAAACGAATGGAAAGGAGAATAAGAATGAAAAGGAGAAAAGGATTGGAAAGGAGAATAGGAATGGAGAGGAGAATAAAAATGGAAAGAAGAATAGGGATGGATAGGAGAAAAGGAATGTAAAGAAAAATAGAAAGGGAAAGGATAATAGGAATGGAAAGTAGATTAGGAATAGGATATACCGCGGTCCGTTACAGACGGACCGAAGCTACTACATACGCACTGTTGCACTTACTCACTGGCTTAAACAAGTTAAAGGTCCGACTGGTTACTAAAGTCTTTTATGGACATAGCTGTACTTAACGGGATTTTTCGTCGAATTTTGACATGAGGCTAATCCCATTTAAGCCTTTTGTGGCTAGGCCTTAAACTTCGTTTACGATTTTAAGCAATAATTTAAGATACACTCCCTTTCTAATGGGATGGGGTGTAAAAACCTGAACCTTGCCTTTTACTTTTTGGTAAACACCTAAGTTCCTTTGTCATTGTCAAAGGCCCTTTAAAAACTATTTTTTTATTTTGTTTTGGGTGCCGTCTGCCATAGCTTATTGTATTCTCAAATAAATATAGAATATTTTTAGAACCGCTCATAACAAAAATTGTTCTTGAAGGGTTTATCAAAGCTTCGCGAATGTGGCCTGGGGAGAAAACCTTTTAGGAAAGCTCTGTCCTATGCGTCCTGTAAGAATACTGACTTTTTCCAGTAACATGTTGTACTTTCTTACTTACTTACTTAAGCTGGCGCTACAGTCCGGGGTGAACCTGGGCCTCAGCCAACAAGCTTCGCCAGCCAGCTCTGTCTCTAGCTAGCCGTCTCCAGTTTCGCACGCGAAGTTGGCTGAGGTCCCCTTCCACTTGCGTGCGCCACCTGAGTCTCGGTGCTCCTCTACCGCGTCGTCCCGTCCCTGCGGTGTGGATTCGAACATTTTCCGGGCCGAGGCGTTGGTGTCCATCCGCTCTAGATGACCTAGCCATCGTAGACGTTGTGTTTTGACTCTTTTGGCTAGGTCGGTATCGCTGTACAGCCCGTACAGTTCGATGTTATATCTCCTCCTCCACTCTCCGTCTATGCAGACGGGACCGTAAATCGTCCGAAGAATTTTCCTCTCGAAGCAGCCTAAGGTGTTTTCATCCGCCTTTGACAGGGTCCATGCTTCTGCACCGTAAAGCAGGACTGGGATGATGAGGGTCTTATACATGGACACTTTCGTTGCTCGAGAGAGGGCTTTGCTACTCAATTGCCTTCTTAGCCCAAAGAAACAGCGATTGGCAAGAGTTATCCTTCGTTTGATTTCAGCGCTGGTGTCATTGTCTGAATTGATAGCGGAACCCAGGTAGACAAAGTCCCCAACTACCTTAAAGTTATAGCTGTCGATGGTAATGTTTTGTCCAAGACGTCGGTGTTGGGTGTCTTTTCTTGATGACAGCATATACTTGGTTTTGCCCTCATTGACTGCTAAACCCATATTCGCCGCTTCCGACCCAATACTCACGAAGGCTTCACTGACATCACGCTTTGTTCTACCGATTATGTCAATGTCGTCTGCGTATGCAAGTAGTTGAACGGACTTTTGAAAGATTGTACCTCTGGTGTTGGCGCGAGATTTCTGCACAATTCTCTCAAGTATGATGTTAAAGAAGTCGCATGACAGCGCGTCGCCTTGTCTAAATCCTTTTTTGACATCAAAGGGGTCGGTGAGGTCTTTGCCGACCTTGACGGAACAGCGTGAGTTTTGCATCGTCAAGCTGCACAGACTGACGAGTTTGGCAGGGATGCCAAAACTAGACATTGCGCTATATAGATCGTCTTTATAGATGCTGTCATACGCGGCCTTGAAATCGATGAAGAGGTGGTGTGTATCGATTTGGAATTCCTGGGTTTTCTCCAAGATCTGCCGCAGTGTGAATATTTGATCGATGGTGGACTTTCCTGGCCTAAAGCCACACTGATATGTGCCTATCAGATTGTTGACAAACGGCTTCAGGCGTTCACACAGTACAGCAGAAAAGATCTTGTATGCGATGTTAAGAAGACTTATGCCTCTGTAGTTGGCACAACTCAGAGGGTCTCCTTTCTTCAGGATCGGGCAAACAATGCTGAGGTTCCATTCGTCGGGCATGCTTTCTTCCGACCATATCTTGCAGATGAGCTGGTGCATGCTCCTGACCAGCTCATCGCCAGCGGATTTAAGAAAAAAATTCCAGTCACATGTTGTACTTTCTTAGGAATTTCAAAAAGCAGAGAACTAATAATGATACCTAATGGCGACTCGTACCATTTTCTTGTCGCCAAGCACCCTTTTTCTCATGTCCTAACAGACTTAAAAAAACACCTATATGTGCTGGGTGCCCCAACATTACACCTGGAAATCACACTGCTTCTATGTACCTACAATCAATTTTCAGTCAATGTGATCTTTTGGTAAATTGAAGAAGGGGGCCAAGAAAAGCATATTTTTCCGCACCGAAAAGTTCTAAGTAGATTTCCCAAACTTGAAACGAAAATCAGTTTTCAAAAGAAACATCAAAAGGAACAAAAAAATATTCCTTAGTTTATGCGTATACACTTAGACCACACATCAAGATCAAAGTAGGTACACTTTACTATACACAACATCGTCGCATCGTTAAAGCTTTATTCCTTTTGAAAAAAAAAATCCCTCTTCTTAGTGGATGAGATTTCAGCAGAGATTACCTCATCATGGTGAAGATGTGATTTACATATATTAAGGACTTCCTTTCAAGGACCATGTCCCGCAAATAGCATAAGCCCTGGTTAATTTTTGTTTAGGTTTACTTTTTTTCTCTGTCAAAAATTTGTTTTTACAATTAAATTATAGTTAACCGTCCTAAATCATCAAGCAAGGAACATAAAATGCACTTAAGGACATCATAATACTTTTTGTGGTAAATTCTGTGGGGGTGGTTGTTTTTTTTACGATTTTATGGATTTTATATGCAGAGATTGATATAATACACAACACAGCAGTCAGATACAAAGTAATGTGCTTAATTTTTGTTAGCCGAATTTACGTTATTTTTACGAGTTGGCAAGGACATTCTCAGTGCCGCTTTTGCTTTCGGTAGCAGAGAGAGGTGCACGTCAAAATTCTATAATAAAGAGAATCTTTTTTTATGCCCCAGTCCAGAAGTTGCTTGAAAACAGATTTTTCACTAAAAAAAAGGGGAGTGACGAAAAAACACAATCCCTTGGCATTTATTACGGTAATAAATGTTTATGATCGGAGTAGCGGAAGTTTACGTTTTTTTTTTAGTATTTATAGGAAAAGTGGCTACAATGAGAGGGCGCACGAAAGCTTCGGAAATAGGATTTCATTTAACAAACAATCTTCATTAGGGTTTAAAAGGGTAGGGGCCTTGGGAAAACACTTCATATTGTTTAAACAGGAAATGTAGAAATCAGAAAATTCAAAAATTCTTATTACTTGACATGGTTCTTCAAATAGCATCGTTTTAGTGGTGGGATACGAAGCTCAGTTGGTTAAGCGGCCTATATTTTGATCGGAACTTTTATGGATTCTTAATCAACAGATGATTGACTCTTTTTTTTGTCGGAGGTTGCTACTATCATATGGAGCACTCAGACACAACTACTGGTCCATTACTTGTACTACCATGCGGACACCTTACTTTAATGCATTTAGTTTACCCGTCTTTCGAAGAAAAACGATAAGAAGCTTCAGTGATGAAGTGTTCGGCACTCACCACGTCAGCCCCAAAGATCCGCCACCTCGTACAGATCCTTTTTGGGGGTTAAACCCAATGTCTTCTTCATAATTATCGTTCATCTACACCAATCAAGAAACACAAATTGTTCTCCTTCCATTTCAAATTATTATAGTAATTAATGGGAAATTAATAAACGACATTCTGATTCCAAGTGACAGTCAGATCACTGATGCAACATGCAACGCAAAAAAGGCATGGGTCCTGCTGCTTCTTAAGACACACACAGCTACTGTGTCCTCATGAATTATTATCTTTTTACTGTAAAATGGTCCAACTCGAATATCAACGAACGACGCACGGCAAGTAGCTACACTGAATTAAACATTTCTGTCTGTCTTTCATTTAACCCAATGCCTAGACCCTAAGAGTAATTTTCGCAGAGTGGATGGTGGATGGCAGTTAACTCTGCGAGAGAGATAAACATCGCGTTGAACGCTTCCGCTTCTCGTTCTCATGGCTCATTTGGTGTAAAATTAAATCTCCCAGGATACGATTGGTTTCCCGAATATATCCGTTAAGGGTAAGGTCTTTCCCAATACAACCATACGAGCAGCACCATAACAACTCCCCCTCAAATTGCTTTCACTTGTTGGGATGTATGTTGGAGACCGCCAATGATGTTCATGTTATCGTTCAAAATAACCCTAACGTGAATCGTTGGTATATCCATGTTTTTGAGTACACATACAGTTGAAAGGGGATACTTACTGCTTTTGTTGTTTCGAAATTAAATTGGTCATTGGAATTGTTTTCAGACGTTGCATAGCAAGGGGGATTTTATTGAACATGGCAGGGAGCTATGGAAATGAATTGCAAATCGAATTAGAGAAGCAAATCTCGGGATACCGCTGCGATGGTGGATGGCAGTGCGGAATCTGAATATTGTTGGCTCTTGGGTTATATCATTCATAACGGAGATATGTGCATACTTTCTAAACATGTGACCTTGTCTGGCAAATTCATTTGAATTCTTAATTTCAATTTCTAAGCCATGTTCAACTTAAGAGTCTACAATATTATTATGAGACGAATTATTGGAATTTAATTCAGTTTATTGTGTTGCTTCAATGAATGAACTTATGAACTTATGATTGATAAAGTCTTCATCCAATCAGGAAATGTTTTTTTTTACCTGCCTAGAACTACTATAGATTGTTTTAATTAAGTGGCTCAATAAGAGGGAGTAGATATTGATTTCGAAAAAAATAGGAGAAAGTGCAACAGTGGCTTATAAAGGCTTATGTCTATCTCTGACTAATTGCAAAAGACCTTAAATAAAATTCCCATGCCTCCAAAAAGTTACGGAAAAAAAAATATTTTTTTAAGTACCTAATGCGGGTGCTTATGCCGTGTCGTAGAAATAAGTGTGTGTGTGTACAAAAAAAAGACTCCGCTAGGGTCTGAGGTCTAACAAACCGTCCGAAAGTTAGATTTGTCTTAAAAAACTTCTAAAAGTGCCGTTCGGATTCGGCAAAAAATTTTAGGTCCCCTTATGAAGAATCAATACAGACAATATGAGAAGTTGAGAAGCTAGCCCTGGTTCACCTCAAGCTGTTTCGCGACACTTTCTATTTATTTTTTTATAAATCCTCAATGTAAATGACTCAATATAAATGACTAGATACATTTTGCGTGAAAACTTTTTAACTTAAGAAATCACTTTTGTGGGCCGACAAATATAGATAATGCAAGAATATAAGCATATTCTAATACATACCTAACAGCATATCGTTGTTTTTATGCCCGAGTTTTATTCATGGTTTCAAAAATAGAGAAAAATTATCATAAACTCCCTAGACCATAGGTGCATACGATCAAGGCCGAATTGTGAGTTGAATGAGCCATATCCGTCTGTCTCTCGGTAGTTTTTAGATTTAAAATTTTTGTATGTGTTTTTTTAGGTCCCGAAGTACAAGTTTAGTACAGTACAAGCTCAAAAATACTTAAATCCACCCACTGACACGCTCACTTTACTTATATCACATCAAAAACAAAAGTTGTTGTAGAGGGCTGAACTTGGTTACGTTGAATCCTTGCTTGTGTATTGTAATTAGTATTTAAGCAATAAATCACTTATCATTTGAATTCTAATAAAACTCATGTATTCAATATATTTGCTTGAAAATACTTGCATTTTGCAATTATCAGATATTTACGTTTCTATCATCTTAAAAGAATTAAACAACGCTCACTTTGTAACGCACCGCCTCAGAAACGATGACCATAAACTAGAGTATATTTTTCATTTTTTCACTATACTCAAGCCGAAAAGACAAAATTTTACCCAATAGTGAAGAGATAACGACTATGAATAATCGCGATAAAAGTATTGTGTAGGTACCGATTATCTATTATGGCATTATTCTATATTTTCAAACATATTCTTACACTATATTTAGTTTTATTATTATACTTATTTTTAAGCAAATAAATAAATTTTTGTTATGTTGTAATAACTCACATTTTCCTAAAAAAAACACCCCAAAAATAACAGTATCCGACTAACTTGTTAAGGAATAAAAACATTAAAAAAGCACAGGCAAGGGAACGACAAAGGAGCAATACCCTAATTTTGGAATAGAACCGCTAAAAACAGGAAGTTTAAAACTTCAAACAGAATTAAACTACAAGGAATCCTTATAATTTTGCAATCCTTAATCCTTCCTATAATCTATGATTTGATTGACAAAAGCCATGTATCTTCAAAGGCGATACCATTGCCAATGCTTACTTATTGGGCTGAAGTTAAATTTTGATTGCTTTCATTCCCATAGCTTTTGGCGTATCCTTGCTGCACGTGCTCTGATACCAACCGTTAAAACTCAACCCGCATACACTCGCGAAAAGCAAAGAAACGGCTTCGTCATCTCCAGCTGCTTGTTCTGTGTATGTTTTCTCTGGAAACAAAATTTTGGTCTTTAAACGGCCGCACTACCCTTCCTAACCTCATTCCCATGAATTTTCGATAATCATTTGGAATTGTTTCTTTATTTGGGCTTTTCTCTTTCTTTTTCGTAGCAATATGGGCTTTGATAATCCCGTTGTAAGCTGTTGTTCGGTTCCTTTTTTCTTGTCATCCTCCTGTGTTCATTTATTTCCCTGGAGATGACCTTGGTTGATAGAGGGGTCCGGCAATGGTAGGTTTTAGCGTAAGGAGTATGTTAGGACATTAGGAGCTACGTTGACATTTAACATATACCTACATACATACATCACAGTTCGGTTTGTATATGTGGTTTCGGGCCAATGGCGGCAAACCCTACCCTGCCATCTATAGGACAATAAAATGAGTTTTATCGTAGAGCTCTAAGTAACTGCAAACAGTTCACGCACATAGTGGGTTACTTACCCATAAATGATTTCCCATGTGGAATTCAGTATTTATGTAGTTTGTTTTTCGGGAAACTCACTCGTTTGCTTGTGTATAGCAAAATTAAAATTTATTTTTTTCTAAGAACAAAGGTTTTGCGTATGTATTTAAGACTTTTTTTTAATTATTTACAAATTTGGGGGTTTTGACTTACTAAAACCGTCAGCTCGTGCGGTTCAACCCTACATTGCTAGGTCGAAGGGTCTTGTTCTTTGTAGTCGTCGATCGTTGTTTATTTCGTTAAGAGCACGGATCATTTCATTGTTGCAATGAACACGAAGACGAGCATTTAGCTTTTGCGGAAAGTTTGTTACTTCTTCGCTCACAGTAGCTGTTCCTAAATCTCTGTGAATATCACTTTTCCAGTTGTATTCCAGGAGGGCACCTGCCCGTACAAGAGCAGTTTGTTATAGCTATACGCCTGGTTTTGACAATTTTCCTATAAGCCAATACATTTCTCTGAGTCTTATTTCGAGCTCGTCACGCTTCTTCTTAACGTGTGGCTTCCACCTAAGTTTAGCGTCTAGAGTCATTCCTAGATATTTCGCTTCGTTTGCACAGGTAATATTTACAGAGCTTATGAACAGAGGTAAACTGTTCACCTTAGGTTAGGTTAAACAGGGGTGTGGTGAAACGGACCTCAAAAATAGCAGCCAGGGAACCAGTTCAACTTAGCATTCAAAAGGCAAAAACAACCTAAACATACTCCGTGCCAATTTCCATGCAAAAGTCAAGAAGGCCTTTGAAGTTTGTGCCGTGTACCTCTTCTAAACTTTCGAAGAAATATTCCACTGCGCGCGAAAAATTTTCTGTGCAAGCGCGAAATCGCCTCGCATTCGCACAGTAAAGCCGCGGAATTTCATACATTCATACACAAGAATTTCATACATTTGCAACGCAAAAAGCATTCAGCGAATTTAGGTTTCAGTTGCTAATGTATGGGATTCTGTTTCTGTTCCTGTCTTACGTTGCTTGTGACAACGCGGCTTAAGTGTGCTATATCCTCAATCGCCTGCAGATCACTAAAGCCCTAAGCTTGTCGCTGCTCAATTTTAATAGTCCTTTCGATCCTTTTCCGTCTAGTCGTGGCCAGAGAGCGCTAGATACCCTGTATCCAGCCAGACGAAACCACCTTTGGCTGGGCGTCATTTTTAATTTTAACATTAAAATTGAGGTGCGTTGACTTGTTCTCATTAATAGACGTTCTCATAAACAGACGCAAATTTTGTCCAAAGCGCGTTACGTCCTCTGCGCATTTCCTTGAAAACGTGAGTTCTTTTGGCTCCCGTTCAACTCAGATTTAAAAATAATTTAATTCATTATATATCATTGGCACCGATTTCTTCAATCTACGAAACAAGATCAGCCAAAAAAAGAAAGCACAACGTCAAATATGATGATGTGATTTTGGTTCACAAACGCGATTGTAGACTAACTTGTTCAACATCAAAGAGCAGTACCAACAACTACAGATTTATTACGCGATAAATTATTATTAATCTCTTCGTGAAGAGAATTAAGTTCGTATGGTAAATCTCTCGTGATTAAGAAGGGATTTGATACTCCATTTATACCGACCCCTAAATTCTGAATTTAGTGAAAAAATTTCGAAATCCAATTTTGCCGTTTCATGACAATCGGAGTCAAAATCTGAAATATCAAGTGCTCCATACAGCTAAAATTGTCGTTATTACTTGCTTATTTTTTGTTTTAAAATACGTCCTAGAGCACTTTTGTCGACTTATGTCAAATTACAAGGGTTTTGTTTGAGTATTTTCTGTCTACTGCCCTGAATTCTCTTAAGAGTAAGAGAATCGGAAGTTTGAGAGGTTTGTGCCATTCGACAAACTTCTAAATGCCCAGGCGAAATTCAGCATTTAACTGAAATTCAACATTTATAAATCCTGAATATATATTGCGAAATGCTGAATATTAAGCTTGAAATGTTGAATTAAGCTTAAATGCTGAAAAGGCGAAGATTAGTTCCCGGTGGAAACAGCATATTAAAAGAGACGTCTTTAAGAGAATCCATTGAGTTGGGGTCCATGCGGAAGTCTCTGAACCCTGAAACCCTCTGAATTATTTTTTTCAATTTTTTTTAGTTTTTTCAATTTGTGGTGAAGTTATATATACGGCTAGCTAGAGACAGAGCTGGCTGGCGAAGCTTTTTTGTCTGAGGCCCAGGTCCACCCTGAACTGTAGCGCCACCTTAAATAAGTAAAGTAAGTAAGTGAAGTTATATCAGTGGGAAGAAGCGAAAACTAGATTCGGATTAAGCACCAAAAAATATGCATATATTCCTGAAGCCGGCGCGTCCGAAAACGATTTGAATGGCAAATGGGCTTATAACACTGTTATGAGGTGTAGTACTTACAAGTATTTTTTTACAGCGTAATTGGCAAAGATGTGCGATTTATAGAAATTTAAAGATGCTTTGGCAAAATGAAGGGATTTTTCCAGAAAGTAATGGTAAAACCGGCCTTTTGACATTTGAATGATTTTCCAGTTCGCTTTAGGGGCCAAATCTATGAACAAAAAAACCCATCTAAAGTATTTTTTGATAGAAAATTGAATCTTCTTTATTGGTCTACTTCGAACAGTGTATCTACAGTTCTATGACTTTTTGGCAAAAAAATTAAAAACGCCGACTTTTTGAGATTTTCAAGGTAAACCGATATTCGCGAGGAGAAGCAAAGTTGAAAATCGGATTAAGCACCCCAAAAACCATAAGAACCAACGACTGTGAATTTTGACAAAAAAAAAAATAAAAATATGTATTTAGATTTAATAGCAATGGACTCTAAGAAACATAGCTTAGTACAAATTAAAAACAACCGTCTTTGAAGCTGTACTTATGTGTTTACTCTTATCCAGATAGACGTCATAACAAATTTACGTATATGTACATATTTTTATTTTTTAATGGCCTATGACTTCTGTCATTGGAACGCCCATTATTCGATGGAACGCCTCAGGCTGATTTGAATCTTATTTACATGGCCTTATAACTGAACTCAAAACAATCTTGCTCCTCGTTAAACCATTTGTTTCCCATTTTAAATGAAATCTTTTAAAAACAACAACAAAACCGAAAAAATATTTTATTCAGAAAAACATGAGTTTGTCAGAAGCCCATTTTATCCCATACCACGTCCTTTAGCAAAACTTTTACTTATTTTCTCTATAATTCCTCTTAATGCTCCCTGCTTTAAATAGATGGCATGAGGCGAATAAAATGCAAATAAATAAACATAAGCTCAAGGCACAACAAAATTAATGCTCCATTTAATAACGCATACATATATGAGTTGGTAGGTATATGAATTTTATGTATACCTACATAAATTTTATGCATATAATTTTACAAGTGCGCGTTAGCAAGTAGGTACAAACCCCTCCCTAAAGTGAAAAAACGCATGAATAAATAAATCAGTTTAAAAAGAAATCAGCGGAGGGTATATGGGAAAAATCTTTGTTATTGGCTCTTGCTTCGGCAGAACTTGTGATGCTGATAAATATTGTGTATAAAACTCTACACCCTCTTTTTAGTCCTGCCCTCCCGTGCACACCTTAATTGAAAATAATTTTCCTTTCCAATGACGAAACGTTGAGATAATAAAGAGGGCAAGCAGTAGTGTTGAAAATAAATCAATAAATCAGTGATCCAAAATTGATACACACAAGGCCAAGCTTCCGGGACACAAGCTTTCATTTGGTCAAAATCACTCGTTATTGCGTAAACGCTACATACATACCTATAGGTACCTATACTTGTATCTGGAATTATGTTAAAAGCTAGAGGGAAGTTGATCAGGTTAAGGAAAATACAAGAAGGTACTCGTGGTCGTGGCCCTTTGGACTTTGGAGAAGTTTGCGATAAAAAAAAAACCAACAACATTTTTGTACTGCTGCTGACAGTTGACTGGCAATGGCTCTCAAGTCTCAACACATTTTGTGATTTCCACTGCATAAGAATTGTAGCAAATATTTTTATGATGAATGATTAAGGTGGTTAAACTTAAGACCATATTTGCAGTCCTTATGGATTTTAAAAGCTTATGATAGTTTTCAGACAATCCGAAGCCTGGTGATAGAAACTAGTAGGTAAGTGAACATCTTTGGATAAGGGATAAGAAGGACAAATGTTTGCTATCCCTGTCCGTGTGGCTTTGATAAGTGTATCTATGATAGTTTTTAGGCTTTTTAGTGATAGAAACTATTTAAGAAGGCAACATCTTTGATTAAGTGATAAAAAGGATATAATGTATGTGAAAAATTGAAACATAAGTAGTTTGAAACATAAAGTGGTTTGAAACATATAACGTAGTAGTACTATGTACGTACTTTTGCTTAAAATGTTATTATTAGAGTCAAATGACAATATTATCATGTTCAAAAGAGCTGTTCAACAGCTCAGTCGGTTTGTTAATTATGGATTGTAATGTGTTGTATATATATTTCAATACCTTACTACGTACTTATAGGATTTCCGTCCCATTGAGGGTGTCCACCTGGTTAACAGCAGTCTTCTATCATCTGCGATCCTGGACACGCTGCTTTCGATTGCTTAGACCAAATGCTCTGGCATCCTCGATGGCTTGGTCGTTAAAACGGAGGTTCGGTGTTTCTGGTCTTCTCGAAGCCTGGGGGTTTGTCGTCTGGAGCCGGAGGTCCTTTTTTATATTTCAAGAATTATTTAAGCCTAGAATTTCAAGCCTATTTTAATCGAAGAAATTAAAAGCGCGCTTTGTTTTATGCCAAATCTTTTTTCACTCATTAATTTCATCAAGAACAAACATACCGTAATTAACATAAACGAAGTGACTTATAAATGACACACCTAAACGAAGTTACACACCTTGAAAGTGTTCCCCCTTCGGGTAGGGGCTAGAATATACCCGAGGTAAGGCATGCCTGTCGTAAGAGGCGACTAAAATCCACCCTCCGTATGCCGAGCGCGTAGCGCATACAAACTATGCAATGGACAAAACAAAAGATATTATTACCCCAGGTGGCAATCCAGTTTCACTGGCAAATCCACCCTCTTCGGAGGTAGGCTCTACGGATTCTGGGGAGAGCCATTTATTGCTTATAAATCCCTTTTTGAAAAAATCAAGGGTGCCTCGATCTCCACCAGCTGGATCGAAGGTCTCCGGGAAAGGAAGTCCGCCGGTTAATCAGGACTCAGCGAAAATTAAATGCTTTGAAGCGGAAAACAACGAACTCCGTGCTAAGCTTAATGAAATGGAACGTCTCTACCATGAGCTTAAAAGCGAAGTAGACTCCTTACGTAAAGAAAATGAAGCCTTAAGGAACCCCCGTGGTACTATAGCATGCGAGGAAACGCCGAAACGTCAATGTGAATACCAGACGGACGAGGAAGAACTTGCACGCGAAACGAATCCGGTCTTTAGGAAAAGGCTTACCAAGAAACGAAAGGCCGGTTCTTCACCCGAAGTAGAAACCGTGCAGCAAAAAGAAGAAACACCAGTCGTATCAAACAAAGCGACAGGAATACCCCAAGAAAAAAACCGCCGACCACCTGCAATAAATGTCGTTGGGATCGCGGACTACGGAAAGTTGCGAAACATCCTTAAAAATACTCTTGGGACGAAATATAACTTAACATCACTTCGAAACAACGTATGGAAAGTTAACGTCGATGACTCTGATGCCTATCGGTCACTGTCACAAAAGTTAAATCTAGAGAAAATCCAATGGTTTACTTATGAAAATCATCTCGAAAAGCCGCTGCGGGTTATAGCGAGGGGACTACACCCATCCTGTACCAAGGACGAAATAATACAAGACGTTCAAGCCCAAGGCTTTAAAATTCTTGACGCCGTGAACATAATAAAGAAAGAGAAGCAACGTACGGACGAAGGCAAAGATTCCGCTGTTGTCCGACGCGGCCTGCAAATTTTTATGCTTTCTTTTGATAGAACTGAAAATATTAACGAAATCTACAAAATTAAATCAATCCTTAACATCAAGGTAAAAATCGAGCCCAAGCGGAGGGGCAACAGGCTAGTTCCCCAATGTAAGCGATGCCAGGGTTTCCGACATACGCAAGCGTACTGCCAGAAAAAGCCGCGATGCGTAAAATGCGCCGGCGAACATCTCTCGACGGATTGCAATGTCAGCAGTCAGGCCCCCGCGGTTTGTGCCAATTGCAGGGGAAGTCACCCAGCGAGCTACCGAGGTTGCGAAATTGCCATTGAGTTGCAAAAACGACATGAAGCTCCGAAGAAAAATACTGAAAATAAGGGCCCAAGCCTAAAACCTCCTAAAGTAGATAAGCCAAAAACCCCTAAGTCGACAAGGGATAAGGGTTTGATTAAAGGCAAAATTCAAAATGCGCAAGAAAACGTCGCTGGTCCTAGTTCCCACCGGAGTCAAAAGAGAGAATCCACACTTGTTGGTCCAAAATCGTACGCTCAAGTCGCGTCACGTGAAAGTAAGCCACAATCGGCCGCATCAGATTCGGTCTCTCAAATTTTAGGCATGATTTTAGAAAAGTTTGAGCAACAGGCGAAACTTAATCAAGTTATATTCAACAAATTGAGCGAGCTCGAGTTTAAACCTCGAAAAACATTTAATAAAAAATCATGAATATGGGAAAGTCAATCAAAATAATTACATGGAATGCAAACGGCCTTTTGCAAAAAATTGACGAACTAGAAGTATTCCTACGGAAGAATAATGTAGACATATGCCTGATTTCGGAAACCCACTTTAAAAAGGGTTCAGCACGCAAAATAAAAGGTTACATTGACTATCACGCGCATCATCCTTCAGAAAATTCGAGAGGTGGATCCTCTCTCTACATTAAAGACTGCATAAAGCACTCCAAAAACGAAGAAATAGAACTTGACTCTATGCAAATAACCTCAGTCTCAGTAAAATTAAGTCACATAAATTACAACATCGCGACGAGCTATTTTCCTCCGCAGTATCGGCTGGCAGATGAAGATCTTGCTCTGCTCTTTGATTCACTTGGGTCAAACTTTATCATCGGCGGGGACTTTAACGCGAAAAATACTTTTTGGGGCTCACGGTGCAATTCAACAAGAGGCAGAGCCCTCTTTAAAGCAAGTACAAAACGCGGCGTGATCTTCTTATCGACGGGAAAGCCAACATATTGGCCAACCGACAGAAATAAAATACCTGATCTCGTCGACTTCTTTATCGCCAAGGGGGTACCTCGTTACCTTACGAACGTAGAAGAACGCTTTGATCTCTGTTCAGATCACTCGGCACTTCTTTTGAAAATCGGCGGAAGCCTAGCGAAAAAGAATAGAGCGCCTAGATTAACTAACAACAACACCGACTGGGACGGCTTTAGAAAATACTGCAAAGAAAACATAGCCTTAAATGTACCGCTCAAAACGCCACTTGAAATAGAAGAAGAATTAGATAAACTCGTGAGAGTTATTCAGAGCGCTGCGTGGAATAACACTTCTTTTCGGAGGTCCGAATTATCGAACAGCGGAACAATATATCCGCGAGAAATAGAAGAGCTAATATGCGAAAAGAGGAGAGCGCGCAAGAGATGGCAACGTTCGCGAGCACCCCCGGATAAGACAATCTTGAACCACCTTTCTAACAAACTAAAGCACGAACTTCAAGATTTTAAAAGTCGCGAGACTACTGCTTACCTCGAAAGTTTGACTGCCAATAAAGGTTCGAACTACTCTCTTTGGAAAGCAGTCAAGTCCGTTAAGAAGCCTATAGCACACTCTGCGCCATTAAGAAAAGCCAACGGCGAATGGGCAAGAGAAGACAAAGATAAAGCGGATTTATTTGCAGATTACCTAGAAGAAACATTTAAACCGTTTGACGGGGAACCGTTGGTCGAGGAGCTCAATCCTTATGCGGTACAAGATAATTATAGAATAAAAACCGTGTCTTTGGCTGAGCTTCGTCAAACGATAAATAATCTGAAAAACAACAAAGCCCCTGGCTACGACTTAATTACTAGCGAAATTCTAAAGGAACTACCGAAAAAAGCTTTGGTCAAGCTACTCTATATCATTAACGCTTCCATGAGAGTTTTATACGTTCCAAGGCAATGGAAAGTGGCCGAGGTCATAATGGTTCCGAAACCAGGAAAATGTCCGAACGACAAAAAGTCATACAGACCTATTTCGCTACTGCCGATAATAGCTAAGGTGTTCGAGAAACTATTGCTTAAAAGGTTGCAACCAATCATTGAAGAAAGACGATTGATTCCGGATCACCAATTCGGATTTAGAAAAAAACATTCAACAATCGACCAGGTCTATCGTATAACAAACGAAATCGAAAAAGCTCTGGAAGCGAAAAAGATATGTACTAGCGCTTTTCTCGACGTATCGCAAGCCTTCGATAAGGTGTGGCACGAAGGCCTGAAGTACAAATTAAGGCTTTGCTTACCAGAAAAACTCTATAGAATCTTAGAGTCTTACCTTAAAGACAGAATATTTCGCGTAAGGTACGAAAATGAGTACTCGGAATTCAAAGAGATAAATGCCGGTGTCCCGCAAGGAAGCGTTCTCGGCCCAGTATTATTTTTGCTCTATACAAGAGACATACCCCACGATGAGGGAACAATTTTAGCTACGTTCGCAGACGACACTGCTATTCTCGCTATTGATACGACAGTTGAATTATCAACAGGGAAACTCCAGCGCGCTTTAGACAAAATATGCGACTGGACGAAGAGCTGGCGAGTTGTCCTTAACGAGACTAAGTCAACGCATGTTAACTTTACTTATAAAAAGATAAACAACAAACCTTTATTCATTAACTCGGTACAAATCCCGTACTCAAATGAAGCGAAATATCTAGGAATGACTCTAGACGCAAAACTTAAATGGAAGCCGCACGTTAAAAAGAAACGCGACGAGCTCGAAATCAAGTTAAGAGAAATGAATTGGCTTATCGGAAGATTTTCGAAACTAAGCATATATAACAAACTGCTTTTGTATAAGCAAGTGCTAAAACCATCTTGGACGTACGGTATACAACTCTGGGGTTGTACTAAACCAAGCAATATATCTATTTTAGAAACTTTTCAAAATAAGACACTCAGAGCAATCGTAAATGCTCCATGGTATATAAGAAATAGCGATCTACACCGAGATCTAGGAATCGCAACCGTGTCTGACGAGGTAACAAACTTTGCTCGCAAACTTAGTACTCGTCTTCGCGGACACTGCAACAATGAAATTATCCGAACTTTGGACCAGACAAATCTTACGCGCCGACTACAACGAATGAGACCGTTAGATCTAGCAGCATAAGATGAAACCGCATAAATTGACGGTATTGTAGGTGCCTTCGTTGGAAGGCAGCCTGCCACACGCGATTACTACAGAAGCTTGAACTACTTGTTAAGGAAACTTAGTCGTAGTCTGACGGAAAATGGGAGGTTTTTTAGTGAGTAAGAATCTCACACTACTATGAGCACGCGCGGCCGGTCCTCGTAGTGCCTATGAAGGTTTTTCCTACCCACGGAAAAAAAAAAAAAAAAAAAAAAAAAAAAAACCTTGAAAGTAATTGGTGAACACCATAAAAGTGTGTGTACCTAAAAATCCCTTTAAAAATGTGTTGACAGTAAAGGCAACTAGTTCTATAAGACCTCGAAGTAGAACGCTTTTCGCGCCTAAAATTAAGTTCTTTAAAGTGCCAATTCACCTTTATAAAAGTTTTTTAAGGGGCCCGTTCCATGTATAAAACCAACTTTAAGAACCTATGAAGTTATGATGTGGTGCTGTAAAGGTAACGGTGGCCATAACAAGAGCTTCTGTGTTACTTCAGTTGCTTCCTTTAGGTTTTGCTTAACTTTAAATTAATTTTGGGCGTAGTGGTTGGTGTGTGCGCTTACTACGCCGGAGGTCTGGGATCGAATCCTGCCTGTTGACGAACCTAAAAAAAAAGAGTTGTTATTTTTCACGGTCCCCACCTCCGCGAGGGTCTGACAAGCCCTCCGCGAGTATCATTCGCTTGAAAAACTTCTTAAAGTGCCGTTTGGATTCGGCAAAAAATTGTAGGTCCCTTTGTATACGAAGAAATTAACACACACAGCATACGTTGTGGAGATGTTCACCTCGAGCTGTTGTGCCAATCTATTTATTTATTTATTTTTAAACAAAGTTTATAATAAGCATTCCGTGCGCCCCAAACATTTCGCTTCAAATTGCATTGATGGTGGCTACCGCACCGGGAAACTTGTTAGTTGTTATCGAACAATAGCTAAAGCGTTTTAGTTTAATGATGTTATAGCCATTCTGAGTGCTTTAAATACCAACTTAAAAATGAAAAAGAAAAAAATTTTGAATAGTCGTTTATGGTTTTTAAATCAACAAATGCAGAAAAGGCTTAAAAAACACGTGTCGCCCACATTATCTGAGCAACAGTATTATGTACCATTCGGAAAAAAAATCTCAGGCATAAACATTTCTCAGGGCTTGTAGGAAAAATATACCAGGCCTGAAATATTACATGGTCTTAGAGATACTGGTTTTAGAGATGATCTGTTTTTATCTTATCAACTTAGTTTTACGTAAGCACAAACCACTTGAGTAAGAAGCCAAAATGTTTCTCATTTTTTACAGCTTTTATCAATATATAAAAATAGAAAAAATTTCTTATTTTTATAACCTACCCACAATTTTGTGAACCTATTGACACTTCCATTTGTAAGTAATCCAACCCACACTACATATTTACCTTCCTACCCAAATTCATTCAAAAAATCTTTCAGTAACGACACCAAACATTTCAATTATGACCTTGCACCAAATAGGTATTTTATGCGTATACCCATCACGGAAAAAAAGGATAAAGTGCCTTACCTACCCTCGAATAGGTATCGAATAATATGAATTGCAACTTTCCGCGAGATCATGAGCTGGTCGAAAATAACATTCAAAAAGTATACATACATAGCCAATGGTATCCAATTACGTTATAGACACAAAGCAACACAAGATCGATAAAATTCTCTTCAGCGATCTATACCTACCCTACCAAAAACCAAATGGGTGCCCAATACCCAATCTGTACAAGAAAGAGAATGATAAACGAAAGCGCCACGACACTGTGGCATTTTTCCGAACTTCACGTTTCCTTATGTGCGTGTTCAACGTATTTTTAAGGCAAAAATAGTCGAACAGACACAAAAATTAATATCTGAGAAACTACAAACTTAAATCTTTTTATTTGAAAGCAATCTGATTAAAAAAAAATACGAAGTAAAAATAAAAAAAAAATGTCTTGATTTATCTGTGCCTTCCATTCCTTCACAATAGCGTTGTAAATGTTGGTTTTTTGTTGGTTTATAAAATTGAAAATCATTTTTTTGGGATCCACACCATTTGTTATAATATATTTTCTTTCATAGTAAAATAACTTCGAAAATGTAGAAAAATTTTTCTAATTTTTCTACCCCAAAGAAAATAAACAAAAAAGGTGTAAAACAATGAGTTGCCTCGTTTTTAGCTCTAAAAATTCAACATTAAGCAAATTTTAAATTTGAAAAAATCAGAAATAGTGGCACACACATATTGGCTTTGAAAAAAAAAGGAAATTTGAGCAAGTTACGTTTTCAATTTTAGAAGTTCTGCTACATGAAGCATTTTCGTTACCTTCCAAATATACCTAAATTTAGTTGTTTTTGATATTTTTTTCCGAAATAACGAAAAAAAATTTTAAAAAGAGCATCCTCACTAGTTGTGCATGCTTTACTTGCAAAGTAAAATATAAAAAAAATAAAAAAATATTTTTAAGATTATGCCCCATCATTTATAAAAATTACGTTACTGAACTTTATGATTTTTGACTTTTATTAACAATCTTTAGATATAACGGTTTCTTCTAAAAAAAATCAAAGGTAACAATAAAGCGGCATAGTATTTTGATCAATCAAACGCTGTTGGTTTTCTTAAAATATCCCAAATATTGTGGACGCACGAGGCTTTTCACACAACAACAAGCTTTTTTTCAAGGGGCACCTAGCTTTAAAGTCTCTGCAAACCGACGTCCTAAACAAAAGATCAACATAGATAGCTTTAACTTTGGGGACAATCCTGTACGGAAACACTAGAGCATTTTATGGAAACACACTTTCCAGGCTGTCAACTCGTCGAGTCTCACAACCAGGAAACAACTAATCCCGTAACTGAAACTGCAATTCCAGAAGGCTTAACGTAATTTTTGCCCTGTTTAGCTTAGTAACGGAAACTAAGCTAAACAGGGCAATTGACTCTTTTCATCCATTTAAGTCCCCCGGCTGTGATGCCCTGTATCCCGTAATTTTAGAGAAAAGCAAGCCAAATATTTTATCCTTACTTAAAAAACTATGTTGCCGCTGTCTACAACTTGGACAGATTCCCAAAGTGTGGAGAGAGGTTAGAGTTATCTTCATTCCAAAATAAGGGAAATCGCGCCCCACGACTGCCAAGGACTTTAGGCCCATCAGCCTATCATCCTTTATAAAACGAAAAACTAATGGATATGCACATTTGCAATCAAATTGACCGTAAATTAATATCAGCAAAAGTTCTAGTCAATCTGGTTAAAAATCTGCTTAACAATAGGGTGATCAATGCATCCATATGCGATAGTGTTGTTAAGGTGACTGCCTCCAAAGGCACCCCACAAGGATCAGTCATCTCACCACTTCTATGGGTACTGGTACGCAATGAGATACTTAATAGACGTCGATGACCTTGTTATAATGATCAAAGGAAAATTAATACCCACTATCAGTGAACTATTAGGGAAGGCTCTTGCGAAGCTTAAATCGTGGGCAAAGCAGTACGGTTTGGGTGCCAACCTACAAAAACCTTCCTCGTGTTGTTCACAAATAAAAGAATAGACCTCTCTTCAACTCTCCGATAGAGCATGCGACTTGGGGTTGATTCTTGACAGGAAACTAAGCTGGAAACGTTGAAGAAAGAGTAAGAAAAGCCGCAACCGCATTCTATACTTGAAGTCGCATTTTCGGGAAAAATTATTACCCAAAATTATACTTTAGATGTGCACTGCAATTGTTAGACCTATTCTGACGTACATGGCAATAATACAGAGAGCTGCATGAATTGGTACGACATCTGCAATGAGAACGACACCAACCTCTAGGCTGGAGGCAATTCTCAATATGCTCACCCTCGACCTCTATATGCAAGAATATGCTACCAAAAGCGCCTTGGAGCTCAGTCAGTCACTTGAATGGATCCCAAGCTCATTTGGCCATGCGCAGATTCATCACAGCATCAAACCTACACTTCCCCCGCCTGCCTTAACTCTATCTTGACTTCGAAACGCCTTTTAATTGCATGGTTCCTAGCAGGGATGAGTGCGAATTGGGGGAACCGCTAAGAAATTTATCAGTAGCAATATACACAGATAGGTCAAAAATGAACATAGGCAGACGGATGCGGGTCTCTACTCTGAGAACCAACATATATAAAAATCCATAAGATTGCCCGATTCTTGCAGCGTCTTCCAAGCGGACGTATCCTTGCATTCAAGCAGGCAGCCTACTGTCAATAAGGGCAATACCACAGGATGATATTACCATATTTATATACAGCCAGGCTGCCATAAAGGCAATAGCTCCCACTGAAATCCAATCCGAACTTGTTAGGTGTTGTAGGAAAGAGCTTAAGGTTCTTGGCTCACAGGACAACGTAAGACTCTGCTGGGTTCCTGGCCACAGAAAATTTAGTGGCAATGAAAAAGCCGATGAGATTGCATGACATGGATCAACATTAGGCCCTCAACGAACCCTTCAATGGATCGAAGATGGACATCCTTGTCCACCTGTGAAATCTCAAGACAAATGTGGCCTAAATATGATAAGTCCCGAACTATAGCGCTCATCAAGAGCAACAGGAAGACTCTGTCCTTACTAGAAGGTATTCTTATACCGGTCACAATCTTTTGAGACATCATGCTATGAAACTAAATCTCGACAATGACGACATCTGCTGAGGATGTGGCGATACGGATTGCTGCGAGGACACACCTCAGTTGAGGAAAAGAACTTTAGGAAGCTACTTCTTCTACGAAATTTCAGAACTTTCAAACGCACCTGTAACCTCTCTTTCCAGGTATGTTAAATCGACAAGGTGAAATGTTGATACAACGAAAAATGATTCAAAAGCACAGATAAATGAAATTCATTGTGAATATCATTGACTGAAAGGCTAAAAGATTTTTTTTTTTTTTTTTTCCGTGGGTAGGTAAAAACCTTCATAGGCACTATGAGAATCGAACGCGCGTGCTCATAGTAGTGTGAGATTCTTACTCACTAAAAAACCTCCCAATCTTTGAAAGACTACGACTAAGTTTCCTTAACAAGTAGTTCAAGCTTCTGTATAGTAATCGCGTTTGGCAGGCTACCTTCCAACGAAAGCACCTGCAATACCGTCATTATGTGCGGTTTCCTCTTACGACGCTAGATCCAACGGTCTTGTTCGTTGTAGTCGGCGTGCAAGATTTGTCTGATCCAGAGTTCGGATTATTTCGTAGTTGCAATGGCCGTGAAGGCGAGTGTGAAGTTTGCGAGCAAAGTTTCTTACTTCGTCGGTCACGGTTGCGATGCCTAGATCTCGATGTAAATCCCTATTTCTTATATACCATGGAGCATTTACGATTGCTCTTAGTGTCTTATTCTGAAAAGTTTCTTAAATAGATATGTTGCTTGGTTTGGTACAACCCCAAAGTTGTATACCGTACGTCCAAGATGGTTTTAGCACTTGCTTATACAATAGCAGTTTGTTATATACGCTTAGTTTCGAATAACGTCCGATAAGCCAATTCAGTTCTCGTAGCTTGATTTCAAGTTAATCGCGTTTCTTTTTAACGTGTGGCTTCCACTTAAGTTTTGCATCTAGGGTCATGCCTAAATATTTCGCCTCGTTTGCGTACGGAATTTGTACCGAGTTTATAAATAGAGGTAAGTTGATTACCCTCTTGTAAGTAAAATTTACATGCGTTGATATTGTCTCATTTAGGAGGATTCGCCAGGCCTTTGTCCATTCCCATATTTTATTCAAAGCGCGTTGGAGTTTTCCCGTTGATAGTTCGACTGTCTTATCCGTAGCGAGGATAGCCGTGTCGTCAGCGAACGTGGCTACAGTCGTTGTCTCTACTTGAGGTACATCTCTTGTAAAAAGTAAAAACAGTGTTGGACCGAGGACGCTACCTTGTGGAACGCCGGCTTGTATTTCTTTGAATTCTGAGTCTGCTTAAAGCGTTTCAAACCAAGATCGAGAGTATTCAGATGAACAAATCATTGACAGGTACCCTCGATGGCTATGCTGATTCCAACGTTCCTAATTAATGAACGCCAGCGACACAGGTTGCATTATGAATCGTGGATATAATCAATGCACTGAATAGCACTGTATGGTATAAACAGTAACCACCATTTTTCTGTCACACGGGAACGTGAACGAGTGAATCGATTTGTGCTACATTGCAGGTGCTGAAAACACATTTTTCCGGTGTTTTGTGCTTAATATTTCCGTACAACATCCTGTCAGTGCCACATACACTTTAGAGTTGTTCCATGTTCCTATTGCTTTGGGCAATAGTTTTTATCGTTGTATTAGGCTATAAACGGACAATACCAATTTGAGTGCCTGGGATTATTTCCTGAGTTAATATTCTGTGAGGCCGATTTAAGTGATATTAAATGAAATAACGTTCTTTATCTGTCATCTGTCATCGTCCAAAGTTGTGATGTGCTGCTCATTTGCCACCCCCTAGTGTGAAATATGAAAATGCTATAGCTGGCTCCCTTAGCTGTACACTTCAAAGGGTGACATTGGATTGTGATGCGGGGATGCGTGAGAGAATTAATGTCATTTTCATGGGCAAATGTAACTGACAGTTAAACTAACAGCAATGTGTAATGTTTGCTGTTAGTGCCTCCGCCAGGGACTCTGGAGTGGGGGGTGAATAATTAGTTTCTTTCTCTGGTGTTGTGTGAGCTTTTTGCTTGTATTTCCAATTTCCGGCGACGAAGTGAAACCATTGTGTGAACTATTTTGTGGTGGATGACTAATTAACTTGAACACATTCCAACGAACACATATGTATGGAGACAGAGAAAAACGAGTACTGATGTGGAAAAACTAACACTAAAGGATAATACTGGACTATGAGCGATGTGGTTTGGCTTTTGTTTGCACTAAATAGAGTGTTGTGGCCATTCGAACTCATTTGGGTTCGAAGATCAAAGCTTGAATTTTTCACCGCTTCTGGTGTAGGGTCAATAAATGCGTGCTTATTGCCCTCTGGGAGTGATTTCCAGCTTTAATGGCTGAGTGGACAAGAGCAACAGGAAATTAGTTTAATTGAACCATGTATCGCTTTGAGTTTCGAAACTCAACGGAATGCCGCAATTGAGGTTTGATTAGATGTAGAGGCCTGTGGAGAGAAGGTAGGTATGGTGTGATTAAGTTTATTGAAGTTCATTCAAACTGCCGATACAATTTTGATTCGCTGCGCTGGTGAGTAGGTATCTACCGCAGGGATTTGAGGACGAGGTTTTGTTTATTTTGTATTTTATACAGATGTGTTGATACGTAGTTAAGTAACTTGTTGGCTTGAGTAACCCTAGTCGCGGCGTAAGTATTTCGCCAAAACTTTTTTGCGACTAGTGAGCTTTGATTACAGTATCGTTACATAATGGCTCCAAAATAAAGCGCAAAACAAAAAATAGGTTCATTGTATATGTTTACCTTACCTCCGTAAATGTCACTTTTTTATTGTTTGCTATTTGCATTTTCTCTCTGTTGATAAGAATGGATGCATTCAATGAATTTATGCGGGGTATATTTTGTGACCAATTTTTGTTAAACCGTAGAAAAAATATTTTCTGCTCAGCTGACCTGTATTTCGCGTGCATCTTTATAGACCTACGTATATGTTTTTTCAGAATGATCTTTCATATTTTTAAAACATGGAAGGGCAAACCCAGAGCAAATTTTTTGAAATAAGATTTTTGGCTCAAGTCTCTTGATCCAAGTCAAAACAGAAATAGAACAACATAAGTAACAGAAATACTTTGGTTTTCCAAAGAACTAAAGTTGCTGTTCCCTCAAAAAAAAACTAACCCGAACATTCGCATAAACCAATCAAAAACTAAAGCCATCTTCTGAATCTCCTTATCATAAGGCTCACAGCGAGACAGCATCGTCCATGAAGGAGTTAACCACTACTCCACAAAGGGTTGCAACACAGAACTCGGAAACACTATTTCACCACATTCTGGTAACTATTCAGGACGAGGGAGAAAACACCATCAACATTCAACACAATCCATCAGATCATCATTTGTGAGCGCACACCATCACCACACGATCTATGTCAAAACACGGGAGTTCGAACACACCATCAATAGTGTCGACGAAGTTTTAGAATATTGAAGGTGAAGGAGCACACACCTTACTGCTCTAGTTCTATCACGAGAATCAGGAAAGCTCACCATGATGACCACACCACACCATATCGACCAAAAAAACACCACTCCACTGGTTCTGCTGCCTTCGTCTTCAACACTCTTTTAAGCGCAGATAAAGCCACAGCAACAAGTAAATGCATAAAAACACAATACTACCCATACTCGAACAATCAAAATCAGTGAGATTTACTCACATTTTTACCCTTTTTATGGTATTTAACTCTCCTGAACGACTTTTCACTGACTCTTTATTTTCCAAATACTCGAACAATCAAAATCAGTGAGGTTTACTCACATTTTTACCCTTTTTATGGTATTTAACTCTCCTGAACGACTTTTCACTGACTCTTTATTTTCCAAATATTTTGAAGTTCCCTAACTATATTGCGTACTTTGAATTTTAAAGCACAGTGAAGTTATTCCTATATCAATGCGCTTTTTTTTCGGGAAAATCGACCACTGCGCTGCTTTTCGGGAGGCTTCAACGGTCGCGGCCAGACAAGAATTAACATTCAAAACGAAAAATTTCTTTCACCTGCAGCAGGACCCACTCTTTGTACAATATTTGATTCTCCACTTTGGACTGACGTGGCCATCTCAAAGTCCAGATTTAAATATTATTGTAAGCATAATATGGTCTCTTTTGGAACGTAAACAGTTTCCTCATATATAACCATAGTGAGTAAGTGCAAGAGTGCGTATGTTATAGCTTCGGGCCATTTATAATGGATGGCGGAATCATATTCTCCTTCCCATTCCATTTTTTTATTCCCTTCCACTTGTCATTCATGAATCATGAATTAACTTTAAACAAGCGAGTAAGTGAAATAGTTTGGCTTTGACTAACATCTATATACCCGAGTCTATATACCGTGTAACACCATATCTTAAAGTTTTTTGCCCGGATACTATTTGTATAAGCCACGCCCCCAAAAGTGGGCCTGGGCTAAAAATTCAAATCAATCTATTTAAATTTTATTAGAATCATGACAAAATGCGTTAAAACCGAAAATTATTTCAAAAGTGGGCGGAGTTCAAACTTTGTATAAAGCAAACTTAGCAAATAGAAGTATCGTTAATATTTGTCGTACAATTTTTTTTTTTTCGATTTAGAGTGAACTTTCCGAGGAATCGGGTTTTTAAAGATTTAACATGTTAAAAGTGGGCATGCTCGACATTGTGGGCGGTCCAATTTTTGAATTTTTAAAAGTTTTGGGCATTATTGCTCTATGCCAAAATTTGAGCTCCTACGCCTTATCTTACTTGACCAAAAGGCATTTAGAAATAGAGGTTGTCTTACATTGAAGCCAGTAGTGCGCGTGGCCGTTGGCGGATTTAATCAATTTTCACACTTTGTCTGTACAAAATAAGATCCCATATACACTCAAGCTCATACAATCCTAGCTCGATTTTGAAGACCTAAAATTTTCACACACACGGACAGACGGACGGACTTGACTTAATCGATTCATTTGTCGGCCTTGATCATATCTCAAGATCATAATGATCTACGGTGATTATTTGACGGTGTTACAAACTATGCATTTAAATTAATATACCCTGAGTTGGGTATTAACATTGTGCATGTTTTATTATTTATAACTTATTTTAAATTTATTTTTCACCTGGGGCATGGTATGTCCAGCTCCCATAACCAAAAATCAATATTAGTATAGAAATATACAATACATTATATTGGCGGGTAAAATATACTCAATACGCAAAGGTCTAGTTCGCTGCCACGCCTTCTACAGGTGCTTTGCCGACTTTATTTTTAATGTTACATTTCAGCTTTTCACGACGTGTTAGAGTTTTGAAAGCACTGGAGCAAGCTACACAATTAGGATGATTGTGGGCGTTTAATTTTAACACTTGTATTGCTTCGGATGTGGGGTGCCGTGGCGTAGTGGTTAGTGTGTGTGCTTTCTACGCCAGAGGTCTGGGTTCGAATCCTGCCATCGTCACCTGAAAAAAAAGACTTGTTCTTTTTCACGGTTCCCACCTCCGCGAGGGTTTGACAAGCCCTCCGAGAGTATTAATTGTCTTGAAAAACTTCTCAAAGTGCCGTTCGGATTCGTCAAAAAATTGAAGGTCCCCTTGTATGTAAAGAAATTAACACACCAGCATACATTGTTGAGAAGTTGGCCCTGGTTCACCTCGAGCTGTTGCGCCACTCTATTTTTTTATTGCTTCGGATGACAAAGAGCTTACGAACAAAATTTCAACTTTCTAGTTCATAATTAAATACCTAAAAATTGGTGACATACGGATGAACGGACATGGATCATTTGACGCGAAAATCGGTTTCGATAATATGCCCTAAAGGCCCTGGTTTCTACGTTATAATTTCTTTATGTCACATTTTCGTCTGTATTAAACTTGTATTATATCTACGCCATTCCTGTGGAATAGGCTATAACCAGAGAAGAGACGCAATTTCTGAAGACAGTTTTCTTCGGAAACAGATTTGTCAAAATTTTTTGGATACCTTAAAAATTCAAAGGAAGTTATTCCTTTTACTAAATTCTTCTTCATTTCTTTAATTTTTGTAAGTTTAAGCTTTGATTTTTTAGAGTTACATACTTGTCAAAATAGTTATGCCAACACATAAAATTAATATTTAATTTACATCTGTTGCTTATTTTTTAGTTTGTATACACCTGTGCCTAAGTCCTTTGGTTTTCATTGCAGTCCTTGATTTTTCGCTTCAAAGGCCGAAGGCGCTCTGTAAGCGCATTCCCACTAGTCTCACTTCCCACTAGTCTTACTTCTCAACTATCGACCAGAATGCGCTCTGAAAGCTCATTCCCGAAAACTACATTATTAGATTGAAGCTACGCTAGGTTCTACAGGTTACTCTTGCAGTCAGTTCCATTTTTGCTGTCGTCCGAAACATCCAAACTAATAAAAATTTCTGTAATTAGTTCAAAGTTCCACTTGACCCACTGAAGCATTTATACTTAACTATATAGATGTACATTATATAATATATATGTACCACCTATCTTATGGTAAGGGGTGTAAGAAGTAGCTTAGTCAAAAAGCATACCCAAAATGATCCAATTTCGCTATTATTTATATAAAAATAAAAATTTAAAAATTTACTTATAAAAAATCAATTTTAAAAGAGCTCACTCTAAAATATTTTTTTTTAATTTATTCTTTTATTAACAATTCAAGCTGATTACATGAAGGTTGGGTATAATGGATACTGTGTGCGCTTTCAGTCACTAACTCGATTTGAGGCATCTCGTTGTTTTGCTTTTACACTCAAACTTTGCTGAGTAAATATTAATAAAGTTATTAATAAAAGTTAATATGTTACCGAATACACAGTGTTTACTGTCCACACAATACAGTTTGCTATCCCTTATCCTCATATTACTGCTCATGGTCGCGTTGGTTGACCTCACATTAAAAAAGAATAATTCTGATGTTACGAAACAAATCTGCTGAAAATTTACAGATTAATCAAATTTTCTTTGAATTTTTCTATTGTTTACTATAAATCCAGTATACACATCAACACCTTATTCTATTACCCTCGTATTTGTGTAGTTTAAAAAAAAACTTATTTTGGAAATTATAAATTTTAATTTCAAGGAAAATTATTTAAGATCACTAGCAAATTGTCTTTTCAGAATTTGGTTTATTAAAAGGTTTTTCAATAATCAATCCACTGTTGGGATCCTATTAATTTTAGCGAAAATTCTACGCAGAGATCACAAGCTTTGTCTGAACCACTGGCAAAACGAAATATGGTTTTGTGGTAAGGTAAATAATTTTGGTTATTAATTTCTAGGAAATTAGGCAACATGTTGCAGTTACATAGGTAAAGGAAGTTTAATAAAACATGGCATAGGCGGTTTTTATTGAAATTTGGATAAGGAATTGCACCTGCAGCTATACCTTACATATATGTAATGTCAGAGTAATGTCAACTCTGTTGGGTATACCCAACAATTACGGGGAGGGCATGCCCATATCATTCTGCGTTATTATTGAGACAAAAATCGTTTTTGAAATAGGAAGAAGAAATAAAAGAAATAATTTTATATTTTTGGAGAGTGAATTAGTGAGTGACAGAGTGAAAACTTCAAAAAGATTTCAAAAATTATTTTTCAAAATATGTACTCCGATATCTTATCGGTAGTACCGACAAAAATACGTATGAAGAGATTTCGAAAATTTTTAAGATCTTTAAAAAATGACTTTCCCATCTTAAAATTTTCTAAAACGCTTTAAAAAGCAAATAAAAAAAACGCATTTATAACTGTAAAACCTGTGCCCACAGTATTGCGGAAAAATAGCCATTGCTATTGCAAATGAAAATAAAAAAAAAACAAGTGGGAAAGTGCAACAGCGCACATGTAAAAACTTCAGTTAATCTGTTATGGATATGGAAAAATACCCTACCCTACAAAAAAGAAAGCTGCCACGCCTCCAAAAAGTGGGCTTTTGGAGGCGTGGCAGCTTTCAGTCAATATGGAATGAAAACGACTATTGATTCAACAGCCTTGACGTGCGGCTGGTGGTAGGTAGACAAAAATAAAATTCTGCTCGTAAAATTCGATAAAAGCACTTTCCAGCTTGTTTATTTTTTGCACATAACTCTTATTGCAATTGTATTCATTGCTCAATTGACCCTTAGAACTATTAAAACTTCAGGTATTTAACACGGTTTATCGCCAATCTTAAATTTAAATCTTTGTCTTATAGTAAAACACTAACGATTTATTGCGACACATTTTTCTCCAAATAAAAGGTAATTTTTCAATCTAAAGCTCTTAAAACGCCTTAGATTACCACCATCCCTACCGGTAGGTAATTAAATTGATGAAAGTTACATTGCAAAAAAGTCCCATTCGAACAAAAGACAACATTTTGAACACAGAAGCCCATTATATCGAACATCAACGAGCCTTTTGGTCTGCTTTTATTTCACTGCCATTTGGCATTGTTTTCATGTTTTGTTCGTCCTTGTGTGCAGAGCAGAGCCGTACATTGAAGTGTACATAGCAACGCAAGGACCACCACCACTTATGAAAAGGCACATCGACAAATCCTGAAATTAATGATTGGTTATCAACACAAGTGCCTACTCTTATTCATGTGCCTATTCCTTCATTTTGGGAGAGCCCCTTCACAAGGCGGTTGCTGTCCAAATCTTTGCAAGTCTGTGTAGCAGTGAAAAACCTTTGAGTTTCCTGTTCAATGAAGTGAAATATTAAAGCGCGAACAGTTTTTTTTTGCAGCAGGATCACATTTTCAGGGGAATATTGGGGGAGTAAACATCAAGAACAGATTTTTCATGGCTTTTACGTGGCTTAGTGGGGGGACGGGAGAGCGAAGCACGAATAAATTTTCAAGTTTCCGCCTTATCGGAGTTAACGATTTTACAAGAGGTGTGGTATAGGTGTTTTAGGGTAGAATATGGTATGTTTCATATTTTAAATGAAATTTTCAAGAGCCGTTGGTAGACATAAGCATAACTATAACTAACAGATTTTATGCAAGAATTTTGCTTACTTTCCTAGAGTTATTTGTTAGAGGGCGCACTGTTTAACGCTTAGTGCGTCCTCTCGTTTTATCTATTAAAATGATAATTATCGGAAATTGTCTTAACGACTGCAATTGTTATATATACAATGACAAAAATGAGAGAAAAAATATGAGTGGTATGCCCTTCACTGTTTATTTTAGTATGTTTATAATAGCATGCGTTAGGGCAAGAAATAAACAAGGCCCTAACGCATGCTATTTTTAGAGGTATAAATAATTAACCATGAAACCGCTAACCCAGTAATAAAGTGTAAAAAAGCGTAATAAAGTGTAAAAGGGAATATTGCAGTTCCTTTTCCATTCGTTGTTAGAAAAAATAAAAATTGGATTGTTTTGTAAAAACAACACAAATCCTTAAAGGAGTTTGGGTATTAAGTACCTATGTATTTACCAATGCCAAAAAACTTTTTTTAGTTAAATCTAAAGCTTTTAATAATTTCCTTGCTCTAGTAAAAATTTAACATCTCCGTCAATTCAGGGTTATAATCTGCTTGGGTAAATTGTTGGATACCCCATCCCAATTGATCCCTGTCAAGCTCCGAATAACATATTTTTCAAAAAGGCGGTCCTCGTAGTGCCCTGATAGGCACTAGGACCGGCTGCCATAGTAGTGTGAGATTCTTACTCGCCTCCCGTTTTCCGTCAGACTAATACTAAGTTTCCTTAACAAGTAGTTCAAGCTTTTGTAGTAATCGCGTGTGGCAGGCTGCCTTCCAACGAAGGCATATTATGCGGTATCATCTTATGCTGCTAGCATAATAGCATTTAATAGTTGAATATCTCATTTTGGCGTGGCATCGACGTGGCCTTTTCAATAACATTGTAACCTTTGTACAAATGTATTGACCAAAACTTTGCATGTGTTAAGTGCATTTTTATGTCAAAAATTAGGTTTTAATTTCACCCATGGTGAAAATTTTCGCAATAGGTTGACAGAAATATTGTGATATCGCGATACAAATGTTTTCGATTCGATTTATTATGGGACACCCGCTATAATTAAAATATCCCGAAATTTCCCCACCAGTGGAGACTTTAGTGAATACAACGAATTCCAGTCGTCAAACTCCGCCCTTCATCTAGCGTGATGTAGAAGTTTCACGAATTGTCATAATTATTGTATAAATAGCCGATACCCGTTGCCTAGTTTTTCAGTTTTGAATCGGAATACTTGAGAAGCGAACGTCCAGTCTAAGTGTTTGATAAATAAAGATATTCGTCTGTGTTTATCAAAAAGTGAAATTGAGTTTTATTTGACGAACCCCAGGAAAAAAATATTACATTGGTGTCAGATTGGGAATAAAACTCAAAACTTGAAATAGTGTTAGTGTAACACACGGTGTTTAAAACGGAAACCGCGTCGCGTGTCGGTGACTTATAGAGTTTTGACTCTATTGACTCTATTGACGGAATTTCTCACACATATTTAGGCTAATTGTGCTATTGTGCAAATTGTAAAAACAGTGTCGGTGATAAATTAAAAAGTGAAGTGAATTTTTTTTTTTTGAGAAAAACTGTTAAAAAAACAATTATATATAAACTGATTGCGTCGCGATATTTGTGCTTCGATAATTAAAAATGGGTCGCAAAATTGGACAATTATCAGCATCCGAACTAAAAGAAGAATTGCGTAAAAGAGACCTCCAGACATCGGGGCTTTAAAAGGAATTGCTGCTCCTCAGGAGAAGCAGCGAAGGTATACGGGGAGGTGCTTCTATAGATATAACTAGAGGGATTGACCTTCTCACATGCGTTCTTAATAGCCGACATATGCGACGAATGCATCATTGGAGTGGACTTCATGAAGGCACATGAGGTGATTTTAGACCTTCGAATGCAAGTATTAAGGTATCGAACCATCGAGATCCCCATGGTATACGGAAACAACGACGCTGTGAGTCTTCGGGCGACTCTGAGAAGCGATGAAGTTCTGCAGCCATCTTCAGAGACAGTACTCTGGGCGCGTTTGGAAGGCGATCCTGGTAACCACCGATTCTATCTAGTTGAGCCGGATATTGAAAAAGAATTCCAGAAATATTTTGTGGGAAAAATTCTTACGGAACCAAAAAACAACATGATACCGGTCAGGGTGTTGAACCCGAACAAACACACCGTCAAGCTTAGACAAGGAGAGGTGATTGGAAGATGCGAGCCAATTACAGCAGTTTCGACAATAACTGCGAGTGAATCTGTGAGTCCAGTCTTGACAACAAAACTTGCAGAACTATGCAAGACTATTCTTGGACACTCTGAGCTAAATCAAGAGCAGAAAACCATGGCGGAGAATTTCCTTGGTGAGTTTGCTGATTTATTTGCATCACAGGATGGAGACTTTGGTCGAACACACCTAGTACAGCACCGCATAGACACCGGAGATGCCAACCCGATCCGACAACCTGCCAGATGACTTCCTTTAACGAAACACGCGGAGGTTGAAGAGATGACATCAACCATGGAAAAGGAAGGTTTGATCGAAAGTTCGAAAAGTCCGTGGGCATCACCTGTTGTATTCGTGAAAAAGAAAGACGGCAGTACTCGATTCTGGGTGGATTACCGGAGGCTTAACGATGTCACAAAGAAGGACAGCTACCCTTTACCTCGAATAGATGACACATTGGACACACTCTCTGGAGCAAAATGGTTTTCCACCCTTGACCTGAAAAGTGGCTACTGGCAGGTACAGATCCATCCAGAAGACAGAGAGACCACAGCTTTCACAACCGGAAACGGATTATGGCAGTTTACAGTAATGCCATTTGGTTTGTGTAACGCTCCGGCCACCTTTGAGCATCTTATGGAACGTGTCTTACATGGTTTGACGTGGAAAACCTGTTTGGTGTACTTGGACGATGTCATCGTTGTGGGAAAGACTTTCGCTGAGCATCGAGACAACTTGAGAGATGTGTTCACACGGCTTCGAGGAGCACAATTGAAACTCAATCCAAAGAAGTGTGCGCTCTTCAGAGCAGAAGTAAAGTATCTGGGGCACGTGATATCGTCGGATGGAGTGAAGACGGATCCAGAGAAAATTGAAGCTGTGAGAAGTTGGCCAGTTCCAAAAGACAAACACCAGCTAAGGAGCTTTCTCGGTCTTGCCACATATTACAGAAGATTAGTGAAGGACTTCGCCGGAATCGCCAAATGTCTGCACCAGTTGACCGAAAAGGGAAGACAGTTTAAATGGTCAGGTGAGTGAAGCAGCGACTTTGTGAAGCACCGATACTAGCTTACCCCATCCCTTGCAAGACATTTATTGTGGACGCAGACGCTAGCAATATGGGTGTTGGCGCAGTATTGTCGCAATTACACGATGGGCAGGAGAAAGTCGTAGCATACTTCAGCAAAGTTCATACCCGACCAGAGAGAAATTATTGTGTTAACAGGCGAGAACTCCTTGCTCTAATACTGGCATTTCCAGCATTTCCAGAAGTACCTGAGTGGCCAGAAGTTTATCATGCGTACAGACCACGCTGCTCTAAAATGGTTACTTCAGTTCAAAAATCCTGAGGGCCAAGTCGCAAGATGGATCGAGCGATTGCAGGCTTATGACTTCGAGGTACAACATCACAAAGGAAGACTGCACTGTAACGCCGACGCGCTATCCCGGAGACCATGTGAGCAAAACTGTAAGCATTGCGTGCGACAAGAAGAAAAGGACGAAGGTAATTCTGTCCAGAGAATAAGAGCTGAACCTACAGAAGGCTGGAGCAATGAGGAACTTCGGTGTGCACAACAAGAGGATCCTGACATCGACCCAATCATTTCGTGGAAGGAATCTATGGAAAAGCCGAATGCAAGGGATATCTCTGACAGAAGTCCTACCTTAAAGGCGAACTGGGCGCAGTGGGACTCGCTCCATATACAAGACGGTGTTCTGCGTAGAAAATGGGAAATGCCAGACGGAAGATCCTTTAAGATGCAGCTTGTGGTCCCAAGGTCGAAGGTCCAGGAGATTCTACGAGAAATGCACGATGGAGTATCTGGCGGGCACTTGGGAATCAACAAGACACTGGAAAAGGTTCGTGAACGCTTTTATTGGCTAAGTGCAAGAAACGATGTCGAGAGCTGGTGTCGGAGGTGCACCACATGCGCTGCTAGTAAGGGACCCAAAGTCAAAACATGAGGTAGAGTGCATCAGTACAACTCGGGGGCCCCATTTGAGAGAATCGCCGTCGACATCGCAGGCCCGTTTCCAGAAACTGAGAATGGCAACCTTTACATCCTTGTAATTGCCGACTACTTCAGCAAGTGGCCTGAGGCTTTCGCGATCCCAAACCAAGAAGCTAAAACCGTTGTCGACCATATAGTGGACCACTGGGTGTGCAGATTCGGTGTGCCGATGGAACTTCATTCCGATCAAGGACGAAACTTCGAGTCAAAGATATTCCAGGAGGTATGTGTGTCAATAGGACTACAGAAGACACGAACCACACCCCTTCACCCGCAATCAGATGGTATGGTAGAACGCTTTAACAAGACCTTGAAGGAACATCTTTCGAAAGTCGTGGACGAGAATCAACGGAATTGGGATCGGCGAATACCCTTGTTCCTAATGGCCTACCGAAATGCGATTCATAGTACAACTGGTTATACTCCATCTGATGTTCTTTTTGGACGAACTGCCAGGCTACCCAGTGAGCTGAAATTCGGATTTCCTATAGAAGAACCAAAATGTGAAGAGGACTACGTAGTGGATCTCAGAGAAAGGATCAACGAGATACACCAGAGGACCAGAAGAAATATAAAAATAGCGAGTGATCGAATGAAGACCAGATATGACGCTAGAGCAACGGCACCGGAATTCAACGTGGGAGATCTAGTGTGGCTCTGCAATCCCCATCGTAGAAAGGGAAAATCGCCGAAGTTGCAGCAGAACTGGGAAGGTCCCTATCAAGTTGTTACGCGAATCAATGATGTAGTCTTTCGAATTCAACGAGGACCAAGAGCGAAAATGAAAATTGTCCATGTGGATCGCCTACATCGTTACAATGGAAACAATGATGATGTGCTTGTTCGGGACGGAACAAACTAGGTGGGAGACAATGTGATATCGCGATACAAATGTTTTCGATTCGATTTGTTATGGGACACCCGCTATAATTAAAATATCCCGAAATTTCCCCACCAGTGGAGACTTTAGTGAATACAACGAATTCCAGTCGTCAAACTCCGCCTTCCATCTAGCGTGATGTAGAAGTTTCACGAATTGTCATAATTATTGTATAAATAGCCGATACCCGTTGCCTAGTTTTTCAGTTTTGAATCGGAATACTTGAAAAGCGAACGTCGAGTGTGAAATTAATAAACACGGTTACGGTGAACTAGATTGAACTAAGTGTTTGATAAATAATGATATTCGTTTGTGTTTATCAAAAAGTGAAATTGAGTTTTATTCGACGAACCCCAGGAAAAAATATTACAATTTGTTAACATTTATGTACCTAATGTAAGTTTTTTGACTGCATGCAAACGTATTGCATACAAATATCGTTTGCTTAACTGAAAATAAAATGCGACCACGCCAATATGGAGGCGTTTTTGGATTTTTTTGCAATGTCAATCTCGATACACTTAAGCTTGGTAATATGCCCTTAAGGTCGTGGGGGTCCGAGGGGATTATTTCTCTATGCTACAAACTATGAATCAAACTTAACATACCTTCTATCCCATGGGATGGATTTAGCAAATGAGTAAGAGCAAGAGTTTGTCTGTAACGAACCACTAAATACCCGACCCAATTTACGCAGCAACAGCAAATATTGAAGTTTTTTGGACTGAATTCATTCCTTGGAGGTCAATTGTTTGTATGGAACAACCCCTACCCCTCCAAATGGGCGTTCTCTAACAAGAAAATCTGTGAAAAAAAAACTATTAATTATTTCGTAAGAAGCGTGGGGAAATGTTTTGAAAACGAAAATTTTATTCCAAAAAACTGTTTTGTTTTTCTTCTAAAAACAGGTGGACGGGTGAGCACTATGCTTACTCGACAAACGACGGTTCGATCTCGATCATTAAGCGGGGACCACAAAGCAGCTTTAGGCTTCGGCTTCGCCCCGTTCCGATACGTGGGCTTTGAACCGGCTTTGCGATGACATTTCGCTCATGGAGAGAGAGCTTTTATTATGCAGTCACTACGTTCTCCAAGCATGCCACGATATATTAAAAAATACGCACATACAGCCGAAAGTCCTGGTAGCTAGTGCTGTGTACATTATTATGTGGAACATTCATGTCCAACTAATAAACAAGTAATACGCAATTTGGCCCAAAATGTAGACACACTCAGATATATGCACGAAGCATGACCAACACACTTATTCAATCAGTTAACCAAAGGCTAACTGATTGAATTCGCGTGTGCAATCGAAATCAACCTCCATTTGCTTCACACGAAGCAAAAGTTCAGCACATCTGAAGTCGTGCTGGGCTTCTGAGCCTCATTACGTAGCATTACGTTTTCTCTTTGCAAACAACATTTTGAAGCCGAGCTTCATTGTGTTAGGAAACACTGAAATCGCATGGCTGAACTTGTAACGCAAGCCCAGGCTGCATTGTGGTTCCTGCGTAAGGTCTTGATTGAGGTTCTACTCCATGCCTGTGGAATAGGGTATAATATTCATCAATTATTATATTTTGTAGAATTTGAAAATTATTTTTTTTAAAGGGTAAATAAAGTTTGTCCACTTTAGAGACAGACCCTTACTAAATAAACAAGAATTATATTCCAGTGTTGACAATTGACATCGAGTTCTGAAAAGAGCATCTTGTCCCCCTATAGAATTCAGGTAGGTTAAAATCACCTTTTTGCATAATCTGGATAAGGAACTACTCACTTTCGTTTCGTGATTTGTTTTGCCCTAAATATAGTGAAATAAGAACCGTAGACCCTTAAGAGACGTTCTTAGAGGTATGATTGACACCGATTAATCCAGGTCCAGTATGTCCGTATGTATGATGTTTTTAGGTCTTCAAAATTAGAGATCTGAAACTGGGAGTGTCTTACAGACAATGTATAAAATTTGCTAAGACTCGCCGGTGGCAACGCCCACAATTGGTTTGTCAAAAGTTGTTTAATTAAATGTCGGAAAAACTTCTGACCAAGCTGTATAAAAATTGTGGCTAAAACGCATAAATTCAAAAAAATAAAGATTTGGTAGATAGGGGTAACTGAGTAAATAGGGTAGTGTATTAAGAATAAAAAAAAAACACAATCTCTTGCCTTTACTTACTTGTTTTATTCTAGTTATTCGCCTAATCTGATTGCACTGACTTGTATTTTGCTTCTTTTTTTCAGACAGAGTAGATTATAACGGGTGATTTTTTAAGAGGTTGAGAATTTTTTTTAAAAAAAAAAACACAAAAAATTCGAAAAAATTAATGAAATATTTATTTGAATCGATAGTTTGAACCTTGCAATTTAATGTTTAAAGATAATTTCATGCAAATGTTGACCGCGGCTGCGTCTCAGGTAGCCCATCCGCTGAGTCCAATTTCGGCATACTCTTTCACACATATCGGCCGGTATCTCACGAATGAATGCATGGATGTTGGCTTCCAGTGCGTCAATCGAAGCGGGCTTGTCCCTATAGACATTAGCCTTGACATACCCCCAAAAAATAATCTAATGGTGTCAAATCGCACGATCTAGGCGGCCAATTGACCGGCCCGAAACGTGAAATTAACTGTTCACCAATCTCGCCTCGCAATTGCGCCATTGTTTCGCGTGCTGTGTGGCATGTGGCACCGTCTTGTTGAAACCACATATCATGCAAGTCAAGAACTTCCATTTCGGGCAAAAAAAAGTTTGTTATCATCGCTCGGTAGCGTTCACCATTGACAGTAACGCTGCGATTCGCATCATCTTTGAAGAAATATGGCCCAATAATGCCGCCGGCCCATAAACCGCACCAAACAGTGGCTTTTTCGGGATGCATTGGTAGCTGTTGCAATGCTTCTGGCTGATCTTCACTCCAAATGCGGCAATTTTGCTTATTTACGTACCCATTCAACCAAAAATGAGCCTCATCGCTGAACACAATTTTTCGATAAAAAAGCGGATCCTCGGCCAGCTTTCCAAGAGCCCATTCACCAAAAATTCGGCGTTGTGGTAGGTCGGCTGGCTTTAGTTCTTGCACCAGCTGTATCTTAAAAGGCTTTACGCCCAAATCCTTCCGCAAAATTTTCCACGTAGTGCTGTAACAAAGGCCTAACTGCTGGGAACGGCGCCGAATCGACATTTCGCGGTCTTCTGTCACACTAGCTGATACGGCCGCAATATTTTCTTCACTACGCACAGTACGTAAACGTGTTGGTGGTTTAATGTCCAACAAAGTAAATTTGGTGCGAAATTTGGTCACAATCTTCCGAATAGACTGCTCAGAAGGTCGAGAATGCCGACCATAAAATGGAAGCAGCGCGCGATGAACATTTCGAACCGAGCACGAATTTTGATAGTAAAATTCAATAATTTGCAAGCGTTGTTCATTTGTAAGACGATCCATGGTTAAATTGCAAACCAAACTGAAGCTGTTTGACAGTGACACAAGGTACTTAACACACGTCAGCTGTCAAAACCAGTGTTGCCAAAACCAAACCAGCTAAAAAATCACCCGTTGTTATGCAATTGCAAACTAAACAATAGATACAGAAGCTTTACTGTGCGCAAAGTTGATTCTAATATAAGTGCCAACATTTAAGCCTTGTGCCTGAGCGTTAAGTCTTACACCAGACCTAAGCATAAAGGTACCGACACTATGAAATGCTCAATTAAGGAGACGTCCTCGCAATCAAGTTTAAAGATGCTGTGAGTTTCAAAAAAAAAACTAGTTACAACACTATGAAACTTAAACCGTCCTTCAAATCCATCCTCTGAAGTTATTATTTAGTTGTCAAACAGAATGAAAATATTGATTTGAACAACTTTCGACATCAACGGGCTTTGTTAACGTTACATTAGTAACGATATCCCATGACTACTTATTTCTTTTTCGCTGTAATCCTCTTACTTGAAAGAGAATATTCTTTAAAAGATAAAAGAAGAAACTATTGCCTCCTGCAGTACGTATCCTGTTATATGTAGGTACTCAGACCTCAATGTAAGCCACTTAAAAGACTTTGAGAGAAGTGAAACTGACAACCCCTATAAATCATTAGCTGCTTTCTGTGATTTTTGGTTATTTCAGTTACAAATTTTCATCGATACGAAAATATGATATAATACTGAATTAAAGCAGGTTACAGCGCGAAATCTCACTGATGCTTCAATCATAATGTCCCAACATAAGAAACCGCAGCAAAACTTTCTCCTTTTAAGTGCAGGGAGCGAAAGGGGATTTTCCATTTTGTAAGTTTTGGTTGGGTTAAGTTGGTTCGAACTTTAAATAAACATAATTCCTATGAATTATTTTGAAAAAGGTAACAAGCAGATTTTTTCCCGCCCTTTTACTTTATTTTCTAATGAAGCCTTCAAGTTTGCTTGTTCAGGGAATACTTTAGCTCCACTTTATTTCTGCCGTCAAGCTAGGTGTCTGCAAGGGTTTTTCTGAAATTCCAAAAGAAAACGAAACTTTCCAAAAGTTTATACTTTTATTATATGTATATGTCCTCCAAGCTATCCCCTTTGTTGCGAAACCCCAAAGGCCCAAAGAGAAGATAATAATTTTTCACCAAAAAAAATGTCGCAAGGATTCCCTTACGTGGGGCTCAGTGAGTGATGACTTTAAAGTCACGAAGGACACATACCACATTATCGCGGTTGTGAAAGATAGATGGGTAGTTTAAATGAAGTAAATATGTCCCTGTCTACGGGTTTGATGTCCGTTTAGTGGTTAGTGGGACACCCTCCTGGGCTGTGCTTTTTACAATCCCCACAAGTATGGCAATGTATATAAATTTGAGTTAGTGGAAAGGATTTTCTTTCTCGAATCTGAATGATGTATTTATGTGTGTTGTGTGAGTATATTTTCTTCTTGTGTGCTTATATGTTTTGCTCATGCAGACGAAATATGATTTGGTCCACTCTTTAAGTGAATACAGAATCCAAGCACGCCTTTCATGTTTAACTCAAGATGAACGGTCAGGCCATGCATTTAGAAGTCTTGTAGGATGTGGGAATAACATGTTACATGGAATTGAAGTGGATTAAGTTATTACCTATTAAGGTCAAGTGGTTCACAACATAGAAAGGCACTTAAGTATTATTTTGAAATGAAAAAAAAAGAAACCGGAAAAAAAGAACCGGCATGGGAATTAATATTATTATTATCATTTGTAACCTTTTAATCTCAAAGGTCTCTTAATAAAAGACTTCGTTGAATTACGGGCAAATATAAACATGTATCCATAACATTTCTGTCCTTGTTTGTGGTTGCATTTTATTTGGCACCTTTTAAATTTTCATAGTAAGTCCTTCGTAAGTTTTTATAGTGAATTTTTATAGTACTAAGCCATATTTATCTTTTGGCTTGAGACATGAAGTCTACACGTTTATTGCCCTCTGGAGATTATAAAAAACAAAAAGGAAAGTGCAACAGTGCGTATGTTAAAGCTTTAGTGCGTAATTAAAGCTAATCCGTCTGCGACGGATTCAAAAATACCCTGCCCTATATCTAAAAAGGAATTTGACACACCTCCAAATAGTGGGCTGGATAAAAAATATAACCTTTAGGTGCTTTATGCAATGCGGTTACTCTGTGGACAAATTCGACTCATTTTTATAACCTATTCCACAGGAATGTAGCAGGTATATTAAGTTTGATACAGGCGAAAATGTAACATAGAGAATTCATGACTATAGACCCCAAAGACCGTAAGGGCGTATGATCGAGACCGAATTCTAAGCGGAATGAGCCATGTCCGTCAATGCCGTGTGTCCGTCCGTCTGTCCGTCCGTATGTCACCAATTTTCAGGCCTTAGATTTTGAGGTAGAATGCTGAAATTTTATAGGTAGGCTCTTTGTCATCTGAAGCAATACAAGTGTTAAAATTTTTCGAATCCGCCCACAAACACGCCCACAATCGATCTAATTGTGCAACTACCTCCAGTGCTTTCAAAACTGTAAGACGAAATCGAAAGACCGCCATAGTGGGCGTGGTATTGTTTTAAAAAGTAAACCTTCAAATGCAATTTATTCAATATTTTTGTTCCAAATCGAAAATTTTTTGCTAAATATATTATAAAGAAAATACTTGTTTCTCTATTTGGTTCATACAAACATACATGGTTTTTGGCCACGCCCACATTTAGAGGTAGAATTCCATAAAAACCTATAAATTTCCAGAAAAACATGGATTTCGACTTCATTTAGCTTTAGGAAACGGATAATATTTCAGATTTCGTTCACACAAAGCTTTGGCCACGCACATCTTAAGAGGCCAATTTCACAAAATTATTGAATTTGAACCAAAAAACTTCAGTTTTGCCTACATTTTAGCTATAAACTTGGATATTTAGATGCTAATATTAATTTTCGGTTAGAGGGGTTGGAAATGCGACGCCCCTTTTTTAAAAAAAATTAAACAGATGCGAAATAATGATAATAAATAATAATAATTATAATAATTATAACGAAAATTTTTTTTTTCTATTTACAATTATGCTTAAATGGTAGCGGGACGGGGATTTTTGGCTACGCTATCCCATTTGACACCTGCCAATCCTCGAATTTCGCTACAAATCTTGATTGTTAAATAACCTAAAGTGCATTTAGAATCTTCCAGCTAAAAATCTACTTCAGTAAAAATAAAAGAGCGTGGCATCAACCCCTTTTCAATAACATTGATTTTTTTTTAATATTTTATTTGATGTTGCTATAAAATATAAATGTCCTTTTGACTTAAATGTCCTTTTTAAAACATTACAAGTAAATCAGCATTTCAAATATTTAATTATATTTTTTAATTCACAATAAAATTATTTGCCTACACATAATTCACTCAATATAACAATTCACGTTTTCTATGTACAACCAAATGTTTCAAATAAGAGCTGAAAATTTTATTTGTTACGCTAGACGTGTATTGCAGCAGTTATCACTTACAAATGAATGGAAATAAAAGAATTGAAAAAGAGAAACAAAACAATTGTCAGAAATCATTACTTCTTACAATTTTTTTTTTTAATTTATCGTTAGTAAATATATGTATTATGACACTAAGGAGTGGAATTTTTTGGATTATCTAATATAAGGATTTGGGTGTCCCGATTCCGAGTATGCTATTAAAAACGGTTGGTCTCGATTGGTTTAGAATTTATAGGGGAAAAAAGGTAGAAAAGAGTGCAACTTTCACATATCCGTATCCGTATATGGCATCAGGCGCCTGCCAGACAGCTAACACCCGCCACAGCTAACCAGACAGACGTTAACCTGTCCAAGCTTTGAATTTTCAATTCGAACTCGAATGAAAATATCCAATATCCTTCCTTGGGCCAATACGAATCGAGCAAGCCCAAAATCGTCAAAAAGGAACAATCCGTAAAGCGTTTACCATTAATTTGATGCATTAACCTTTGTATTTTTTTTATTTTTTTAAAGCAACTGTTACTGCAAACAACCGCTCACCAAAATTTTATTGCAATCGAGTGGTATAGAAACGTGTGAAAGACAAACAAACATACAAGAATTCATTTATATATATATAAGAAGATACTTAAGATATTAGTGCTCGAGGTAAACCAAGGCCAACTTCTCAACAATGTATGCTGTGTGTGTGTGTGTGTTGATTACAAGTAGTGTCTGTTGACAAACAAGGGGACCTACAATTTTTTGCCGAATCCGAAAGGCATTTTGAGAAGTTTTTCAAGACAATTGATACTCTCGGACTCGGAGGGCTTGTCAGGCCCTCGTGAAGGTGGGCGACAGAGACACGCCCACAATCGATGTAAATGTGCATCTACCTCTAGGGATTCTAAGACGTCTCTTAGACGGCTTGGGAGGCTAAAAGTTGACATTTAACATCTCTTGGTATTTCGAGGATGCTCAAAAAAAATTTAATCGCTTAACCTCCCCTAGTGGGCGTGGCATCCATTTAAAGGGTGATTTCGCTTATGCATATTTTTATCCCCAGGTTCTAAATTTTGTTCATACAAAATGTTTGCCATGCCCGCATTTGGCGTCAGAATTTATGAAAAACCTTCAATTTTTTAGAAAGACACATACTTTCAACTAGGCTTAAGCATAATTTTAAAACTTTAAGCACGACCTCCTTTTGAGGGTCGAATTTACGAAAAGCATTATTTTGAACCAAAAAATTACAACTTTGCGTATACATTTAAGCCGAACTTGCAGAAATATATTTTCTTATTATGATAGTTGATAAGTGGGGTGCCAGGCGTAGTGGTCAGTGTGTGTACCTATTACGCGAAAGGTCTGGGCTCAAATCCTACCTCTGCCACCTGAAAAGAGGCTCGCTCTTTTTGACAAATGCCGTTCGGATTCCGCAAAAAAATTTGTGACGAATTATAATCAGAAAAAAAATTATAATCAGTAAAATTGTAGGCAAAACTTGCCGTAGGAGAAAAACTTACTTCCAATAAATCGTTCGTTGTATATAGCAAATATAGATTACTTAAAAAATTTACGCGTGATTAAAGCCAGTATACAATACACAATTTACTCTAATAAAGTATTCATCAACCAATAAGCGGCATTATGGTGTTTTTCCGAGCACATAATGTTTATAAAATCGAACAAAAAAAAAACTCGTTAATGGCCCGCAGCATACAGAGTCAACTTTCATCAAGTTTTTCGGAAGCAGCAATATACACCCAACATACGTCCACAAATTGTGCAAATATTTGCGATACACGCTTCACGAACATGCACTTCCCCGATGGAGAATTCCATTTATCAGTAAAATTCCACGCGAACATGAATGCATGCGTTAATATCTTTCTCTCAGAATACAACAGGTATAACAGGGGAGGGGTAGAAAAACTCAGTGTGCTCTTCGGTATTCAGTTTAATTAATTATTCAAAAAAGGCTTACCTATAATGCTGGGCAAAATAAAAATTTATAAAATGATTCACAAGCTGCAGGCCCACACCCATATAATATTTCTACCTCTCTTTATGCCTGCCATATCCAGTTTGATTGTGAATTAATAAAATTAATTAGCCGGACAATATTCGCCATTAGTTCTATTATTTAATTACTTTACGTGGTCAGGCTAGTAAGCCTCAGGGATATACCTCTGACAATGAAAGGGGTTTTCAATATCAGTTGCTGGGCACATTAATAGGGTGAAAGTGTTGTGCCTATCTAAATTATTTTAACAAGAGCTTTAGTGGATGTGAGAATGGTGCCTTAAAAAAACAATCATTACCATATTTCCAATTTTCTTTGGAATTGAACAACACAATCAAATAGCACTCATAAATGGCGAATATACCAAAATACCAACCACTTTTCTGGCGACGAAATAGATTTGGCCAAACCTGGATCTTAAACCCTCATAGAGTTTGATCACTCAATGCTGTAATGTGGCGACCAGACAAAAAAAAAACACGCAGGTGTCACTGAATGCACCCAACGATTCACTTTACGAACACACAAGCTCGATACACTAAGCGAATACAACCAAATATCATTCCACAGTCATCTGACAGCAAACTGACGTTCGAATTTCTATATCGAAGTCCCCTCTAATGGAAAAGTACCAGTGGAAAATTACCGAAGGGGAAATACAGAAAGTACTGGAAGGTGCTTAATTTGTATAAACACACGGATGATGGCTCGTACGAGTCAGTTAAAATTTAAACGTTGACTAGTGGAAATCGAGAGTAAATTAAAAAGCGAGTGAATTGAAACAAAGTGTTGAATTCTTGGGTGAATTAAATGTGATTTGACTTCAAATAAATTTGTTTGATACACAAAGTATTTCATTGTGTAATTCTAAAAGTGGAATTGAATTTTATTCGACGAACCGCAAACAAAAACATTCCTTGGTATAGACGGCGATCTCGTTATCTTCTGCAACAAGTTTTTCTTTCCATTGTTCAGCGTTCTTAAAGCGTCCTCGGAGGACCGCGTTCTCTCTCTTCTTCGTATTTCAGCATTGCCTTTCTGCAACCCGCTGTCACTTGGTCCTTGGGTTGCAGTACTTCTTCTGGCAAAAGGCTTTTTGTTGGTTCCGAGGGATCGTTCCTAGGCCTTCCAGACTTACTCGGCTTGTCGGTGGCCTCGTGGCAACGTCATTTGCTTTGGTCTCCCGAGCCCATTCTAGGAAAGATAGTTCCTTCTGAGTGAGCGAGGATTTTTCCTTGACTATTAGGAGGCCATACATATGCATGTTTGGTCTTCTTAAACAGCTTCTTTCCACAATTTTTGTTGCCACGAGTATGGTCGGAAAGGGTGGCCTACCAGGGCAGAGCCGCCATACAAAGGTAAGGCTATAATATGCCTGCAGGTCTTCGCTAAATCACCTGAGATAGCTCGTTAGAGGCTGGTTCAAGCCCCAGTCCTGCATCCTTCGGCACGATTTGCTATATGTTCACAACACCACTGGATTCAGGTTTGGCAGAACTTAGCTCGTCGTTCCTGAGCCTACTAATACCGGTTGAAAATCAGCCACTTAAGCTCCCACACCGGCGTCACAGAAGAAGGGCCGCTCTACCCTTCTTACTGGAATAGTCATACCGCAATCCGTTATTTATTCAAGTGGGAACTACCTACAGCGCCGGATTCAATATTTACTCTACAAAATGGTTTCCCCTTGTTGACATTATGTTTAATATGTTATTAGCGGTCCGTCCAAAAATGGAAAAAGGACGCCTTATGGTATCGCTACGTTGTCCGTCCGTCCGTCCGTCCGGCCAATCGCTTTATAACTTCTGAACGGTAAGTCGTAGAAAGACAAAATTTGGTGTGCGTATAAACTGCGGAAAAAGTCAGGGAAGCCATAGCGGGAAATTTTTTTTAAGCACAAATAACGGTTTAATTACAGTTTGAAATTTCATGTGAAAATAGACTTAATGGTTTTTAGTATTTTTCAAGAAGTTTAGTAGGCAAGAAATAGAAAAACGAAACTTTTTTAAGAAATACTAAGCCTTAATTGAAAAATAAAACATTTCGAAAATATCAAAACGTTTTTGAGAAATGAAGAGTCGAAAATGTATGACGTTTTTCAAAGTGTTGGAGGCCATAACTTTTGAATGGCTTATCGCTCAAAATCAATATTGAACACACGTATAAAGCAACTCAAAGTAAAAAGTAAATCAAGTGCTTAGGTCATATTTTTCAAAAACAATTTGAGTACTGCAGTTTTGACGCATTTTCGAAAAAAAATCGTAAAAATGCATGAAAAAACGTAAATAATATAAATATTGTCATAAATAAAATCAAATCTTGTCTACAAAACCTAAAAATTCCAAAAACAATTGCAATATGGGGCTGCATTGGTTTGCGATGGCTACATACCCAACGCTTGGCATGGGCTAAACAGTCGAATTACGGAAGAGAAGCAACAAAAACTGCATGTTTTGTGTGTTGTCTCGTTGAAAGTTAAATTTATTTTTGAACATAATATACATAAGTAGAATGTTGTGGACTGGTGGTGTATTTCAAATGATTGAAAGGAAAGATTGAGATGCGTACTTTTTTTAAATGTTTGGTGCCCCTTTTTACGACAGAGGGCCTAGGCTTGGTCCTTGTTGGTCTACGGCCAAATCCGAGGCTGACTACCTCTAAAAAGCAGTATGTTTATGCCCAAATTAAGAAAAAATATGACCTACCACGCAACGTAATAAATTCCTGTAAAGTTCTGCAACTTATATGACAACTAATAACATTAGCCAAATGTTGACCAATTCCCCGGTGTCAAACCCTCATCAGACCGAAGTGCTTGTATGTGTACACCTAGGTTGGTACATTTAATTTTATAAAATGAAACTGAACTATCCCTTCTATGGTACATTGAGTTCGATTAAAGTTCAAACTTTTGCACATCAATTCACCATTTTGACACAATAGAGTTTGAGGACTGACGAAGAACTTAGAATCCCTAAATAGACAACCCAAGTCCTAAGTGCCTACCCTTTTTTCATTTTGAAACTTATTTCCCGAACAACTTCCGAATGGATCTCTGAAAAATCTCTATCGATTAAAGTAAACAAAAATGCCCTTTGTTTGTTGAGGAGGGTTGGTGACCTGAACAATGTCGAAGAAAGAGAGAATATTTTCTGGAGTCTGTGTAACTGTTTGGCCCACTATATGAGGTGGCTTTGCCTATTGCCGTTTATATTGTTCCTGAAATATTTTCCTTTATTTGTTTTTTTTTTTTTTCTTGAGGAAACCGGAGAAGGTTGCCATTTTGCGTAAATATTTTGATTTTTGTATCCGTCTAAGGAAATTGCCATCAGAAATTATATGAAAGGTGGTATGCGAAAGCACCGGTAAAGGTTGTTTGGAGTGTATCAGTATTATCATCCTAAAAAAATAATTTAGAATCTAAAAAATAGCTCTTAACTCGTGATCGTAAACCGTAAAGATGTACCTACACCATTATACTGGAATATTAAGCATCTTCTTCATTTGAATGTAGCAGTGCAACTCGAAGTGAATCTTTAGAACTTAGCCAACATTTTGTCTCCAATTAATTCAGTCCCAATAGGAAACTACCTCCGGGTGTGAAAGACAAGCTGATTGACATAGAGGTCGTCCTTTACATTAATATTCATTTTGCCTAGGTGCAAAGACTGTGTAAGGTTTAAACGTGATATTTGCTACATGTCTTATCAAATGAGGCAACAGATTCGCTCTTTTCTGACCAGCTTATAAAGTTGTAGTTTTCATGACTTTATTTGTCTGAAATTTTTTTAACTGTGAAGAAAATGGAACTAATGACTTAGAAAGTCAACAACCATATAATATTAACTTTGGGTAAATTTAAGTAGGCAAAATTTGTAGTTTTTCTAGCACTAATTTTCACTAATTTGCACTAATTTCACTGCACTAATTGTGCACAGCAAGCACCCCTGGACTAAGAGGTGTGGTTCCGTTTTGATACATTCTGATTGTTAATTTAAAACGCACCTAAGACCTTCATTCCCTGATTTAATTGTATCTCCTTGATCATTATTGAGGACTAAGCGAGTTGACAAAAGCCTTCTTAAACAAGTGGGTAAGTGCAAGAGTTCGTCTGTAACCGACCCCATTTACCATGTAACACCAATTTTTAAAGTTTTATAACACTGGATACATACATATGCTGTATGCCAATTTTTTGCTTGACCACGCCCGGAAAGATGGGCTTGGGCTAAAATCTAAAATAAAACTTTGTATGCAACGAATTTAGAACCTGGCAACCTGGTCGGCTGTGGGCCGATTTTATAAATTTTCATACTTTGACTGCACAAAACGAGAACTTAATTACACTCCAAGTCTCAGCTTGTCTGCAAGGGCGCTTCAGTTAGGTGAGGTGACGGGATTGACAACCCCGCGGACCCTAGTTGTTTTCGGGGTCCAACCCCAGCCAAGAAATCATCACCCTTCCAACCATTCCCAATCCCATCCAAAATCATAAGTGAATGGAGAACCTAAAATTTTTCTACTCCAGGTGCTATTGGCAATTGCCAAAATCCACCCGTAGTCTCTATGATTACGCTCGGGGCATGGCGTCTGGACTGCAGGCCCAACACTCATTTTATGAAAAAAAGAAACAAACTACTCTTGCGGATCTTGTTCGACTCTGTCGGCAAACTGAGCGTCAGTAAGGCTGCTAGTCAATGCACTGCTGCTGACGGTAAGAATTGGGATACTTTTAGGGTTGAACGGTCTTCGAAAGGGGTGGGCCCTGCGTTGCGCCTGACTAAGGGACGGCAGAGGAAGAGGAAAAGGAAGCAGCTGACCGATTGACGTTGCCAAGAAGCTTTACTGGCTGAAGGCGCAAGCACTCCGGTCGACCCGTCGGCGGTATCTATGAAATGGGACAGGTCGGTGGAAGTCTCAACTTAAACAAAAGAGCCCCTTACATGGAGCAACGCCTCCCCGTTCTACTCAACAAACACGCAAAGAGAAGCGGGTTTCTATGGCTGACATAGTGAGGGCCGAACAACTAAGCTCTTCATGACTGAAGCCCTATTTAAATGAAAGTTAGATGTGACAGTACAATGGACCAATACAATTGGGAAAAACAAGTGCAACCGTGCGTATGCCACGAATCCAAAATGGGCAGGATGTAAAAATATATCTGTTGAATAATTAACGCTAGGTGGTTGCATAAATTTTGGACTAAAACCCCGTTATTTTAACAAAAGAAATCGCTTTTTGTCTAAGACACTCCCACAAAAGTGGGCGGAGATATATATAATATATACAAAAAATATATAAAATGCTAATATCTAGAACTTTTGTTATAAAATTTTTTATGAAATTTCATATATTTTCATTGAAAATAAAAATAATATAAGCAAGTGGGAAAGTGCAACAGTGCGTATGCAAAAGTTTCAGTCCATCTACGACGGATTGCAAAGTACCCGACCGTAGTACTTAGTCACGAAAGTAAAAAAATGCTAATATCTACTTTTGTCATATAAATTTTAGTCAAATTTCATATATTTATATTTAAAAACAGTACTTAATACTTAATAAATACTTAAATCCCTTAAAAAAGTGGGCATGGTCAACGAAAAGGCTAACATTTTTAGGCCACTTCAAGGACAATTACAAGGCAATGTTACATACCAAAAATGAATGCGCAAGCAATATTCTAACATAGCTAAAATTTAGAAAAAGTATTTTTTTAAATTAGACATGGTCGCACATACGGGCCTGTAGTGGGCGTGTCTGTGGGCGGATTCGTCTAATTTTCCAACCTGATCTGGTCCAATGGACTTCCAGCCAATCCACAAAATTTCAGCTCTGTACCTTAAAATTTAAGGCCTAAAAGTTGTTTACATACGGACGGACGGACGGACGGACATGGCTTAATCAATTCTCCTGTCGGTCCCATTCATATCTCTAAAAGGTCTTAGGGGTCTACGGTGATTATTTCACTGCGTTACAAAGTATACATCAAACTTAATGTACCCTGGGTCGGGCATAAAAAGTGGGCGTGGTCAATGGTCTAACCTGGTCAAAAGGCCCATCTTAATAAAATGCAATTTGAGGTTGTCTTACGTTTAAGAAAAAATTGGGTTTTTACAGCGTATAGGTCAGTGTGTGCTTATTACGTGGGAGCTCAAATCCTTCTGTCGTCATCTGAAAAAATATTCGTTCTTTTTTACAGTTCCCACCTCCGCGAGGGTCTGACAAACCCTTCGAGAGTTTTCTCACCCTTCGGATTCGGGCGAAAAATTGTTTGTCCTGTTCGTGAAGAATACAACACACGCAACATACATGGATGAAAAGTTGGCACTGGTGCACGTCGATCTATTGCGCCACGCTATTTATTTTTTATTCTGGGCAATATAAGAACCAAACTGTGTGCCATATGTGTCAAGCTCTCTACCTCAATCTAAAATATTAAAGTTTCAAACTTACAGACTGACGGACATTTCTTAAAAAATTCAGCTGTCGGTCTCTCTCTAAGAGGAGTAAGGGGACTATTGTAATTTTTACACTATGTTACACACCATGCATTCAAATTAGTACACCCTGGATAGGTTATTAAATTCGGCGTGGCATCGATTTAAAAAGCAGCTTTTCAAATGCATTTAATTCAATAAATTTGTTGCAAATAAAAAAAACAATTCATAGTACTTGGTGGCAAATGCTTAATACTAATTTTTTTGGTATAAGGCTTTGAGCCACGCTCACAGTTGGAGGCAAAAATATGGACTTCAACTTCCTTTTATTGGGGGTAAGCGCTAGTTGAAATAAGCTCTGAAAAAAGAAATAAAATTTAGCACAAAAAGCACACCAGTCTCAATTCTGAATTTTTTTACACACTTTTTGGTTACGCCCATTTTCATGGGTCGACTTTACAAAATTATAGAATTTTAACAAAACAGTTAAATTTGTTCGTGCAATAAAGCAACAAAGTTGGATATTCTCTATGTTTCTCTTTAACAAAGTAAAATCAAAAACCTTACGAGCAATTAAAGCGAACGGTTAAGAAAAATAAAAATACAGCAACGGGAAATAGGAATAGAAATAGGGTAAAACCGCGGTCGGTTACAAACGGACCGCATATAAGTATTACATACGCAATGTTGCATTTACTCACTGGTTTGTCATATTATGATTGATCGCATGTCTATCAAAGAAACTGCCTTGAAAGTTGTCTGTGTTTGGCTTGTTGGTACTGCCAACCTTAAAACCTTAAAAACCATCAAACTCTGACGTGAAATCCGTCCAATATCCTCTTCAACTGTCACCAGTGATCCACTCAGATTTGCGTGTTATATATGTAGCTATCACTGCTCCCTTGTAGGTTATAAGCGAAAAGAAAATTAAATAACACAATTCGATATGTATGTGTATGCCAGCCGGATATGAAAGATGGATTTATTTCATTATCCCTTTCATCTGCCTTACTCTCTGCGCGGAGATGCAAGAAAACTACTAAGCGACAAGGACATTAGTAACATTGCATGTATATTTCAGAAAAAAGAAACATTCACATGCATGACAGCCTAGAAAAGGCAATACACATACTGCCTACATCCGGTGTATCTAAATTTTGTATTTTCCATTGGCGTCATTCAATAAGGGGAGTTAAAAATCCTGTGGTTTTCAGTATACTTTATCATCTCCTTTCCCCCTTCAAAGGCAATCCTATAACAGCTAAAGATGTTAACGTCACGAAGGGTAAAATGTCTATTCCGTTTTTGTCTGTCTGCGTGGATAAATTTTTCTGAAATGATTGTTTCGCTCTGAATGTAAATAATTATTTCGCTTTTGTGTATACGATTGCGATCTCATAAGTGTTGTGTCCTTTTTTAAGCTAAAATAAATACAATTGCGCCATTATGCATGTAGACAGTCAAGGATATAGCAACTCTTGAGTTTGCCTAAAGTCGATAGTACTCAATACTGATACAATGTGGAGATTGTATCAAGTTCTGGGCCAGATGTTTACAATGGTAGCTCGGAACGACAGTATATGTAGCTCTTCAAGCTTACATACAAATTCCAATTGCTTCCTTTTTCTGTTTCAGCAATTAAGTGGAAGACGTACCTATAGCGAACATACACGCAACACTTCGCCAAGTCACAGGCAGAAGCGTAAATTTAATTTAGAAACAAATTAAATTTTAGAATTAGTTTCTTGGTTGAGAGTTTACCGCAGATCTCAGCGGTGGTTCCGAATGCAGTTGACAAGTGAAAGGTACTTCAAGACTTCCGCGGTGGGAAATTTTGATGAGCTGTCTAAATCTTTGTGGCAGTCTCCTTATGTGAGATGTAACTACACACGAGCTCTGTTTGAGGCATTTGTGGTCCTGTTTTGGTTCGGCAAAGTGGTTAGTATGAGTATAGCGACAATTTGATCAGTATACTTGCTGTGGGACGGTTGGTGTAAAGTATTTTCAGTCTGATTAGTACCCTAAATATGGAATGAGACTGTAAACTTAGAGAGACTGCCCATGTGATGTACGTACAAAACTGTTGAAAACAATAACGTTCACGCAATACCTTAAAATAAACGTATGAGTTCTTTATAGGTAAAGCTAAAAGAGGTTGATACCTATGTAGAAGTTCCTTTGTAATGATACGTCCTTTTGTAATGCAACCTGCATTTCTCCACTTCTTCATACTTGTTGGAACCCACTACCTTCTGATAAAGTAAAAGCGGATAAGACTTATTTGTTAAGTTTAGTAGTCCTTTTTTTAGCAGTCCTTATTGAAGTTTTCGTTTTTAAAAGGGAACAAGACAAGAGGGCGCGCTAACATAGCCCCCCCCCCAAGAAGATGGTTTCTTTGTATAATTTTGGCCAAACCCGTAAGGTCCCAGATGCGTTTCTCCACTTTTCCACCGAACCGGAAATTCGCTTTTTTTTTTAGAATGGCTTTTGTGAACTGCTTTAAGTTCCCGAAAATGTTTTTTTGGACCAAGAAATGCGCTATCAAGCAATCACAATCAATCAATCACTTTCTGTAGCCACCTATCCTTTAAAAGTGTTGCGGGGCGAGGGTGGCTAAGCAGTTCACAAGCGTGATTCCCAGGGTCTCGGAGATGTTCTTTGCCTGATCCCACCACCTGCTTCTTGACCTCTCACAGGGGGGCGACGCGCTTGCATCTCGGCTAACATGACCTGTCTAAGAAGTCTGTCGGGGGCATGCGTCAAAACCATCGAAGAATTGGTCCTGCCACTCGGAGAAGTAGCTGCTCAATACTAAGATTCCTACGAATACTGACGTTTTTCACTCTATCCCTAAGAGTAACACTAGCAATGCACCTCAGAAATCTCAGATCGGCAGCTTGTACCCGTGATCTAATTCTTTCGGTCATTGCCCAAACATGACCAAAGATGTGGTTTGAACGAACACTGAATATAAAGCTGAGATCCTTGCTTTCACTCCAAGCTCAACTTTCCTGATGACCGGCTGGCGCAGTTCCATTACTATTGCCCCAGCTTGGCCAATCCTACAGGATAACTCAGTATCACTGCTTCCATCTTTCGTGAAAAAGGTCCCAAGATACTTCAATTTCTCTACCTGTTTCAATTCGACTCCATTAATGTGCAGGGTACACTGCACAGAAGTTCCGGATTCAACCATCAATTCGGATTTCCACACGTTTACCTTCATCGCAGTCTCACCACAGGTGGCCGCAAACCCATCCAGTGCTCGCTGAAGATCCTCCTCGGACGGTGCCAGGCTAGCTAAATGATCTGCGAAAAGCAGGTGGCATATCCTGACACCAGCCATATCGAAAGATTACCAAGACTGCGCTTTACCATCCAGTCTATATAATATGCTATGAAAAGGAGAGGCGATAGAAAAAAGTCCTGGCAAATTCCAACTTACACATCAAAAGGATGGGATTTGAAGCCATTTATCCGAACACAGCTTTTTCGGTTCTTATACAAAGACTAAATGACTCTCAGAAGACGTCCACTCAGTGCATAGTCCTGCAAAACTCTCCAGAGTTTATTCCGAGGAACCCGGTCATAGGCCTTTCCGAAATCTACAAATTTGGCATATTTATTTCCTGGCATTCTTGAGAATAACCTTCAGAGTAAAAGGCTGGCGGGTTGTGCCTCTCCCAGGCCGAAAGCCGAATTGCTCTTCTCGCATCAACAAATGTTCGATTATTTTTTTTTTTTTTTTTTTATTTCCAGACTCGCCTATTGCGAACTAAGGCACCTCGACCTGAATAGATATTTTGTGCCGTAAAACATCAGGATAGTTAGGCTAGTAGGTCATTCACCTTCAGTGCGAAATGGATAACACTACTAGCAGAGGAGGTCTTTATGTCTTCCGAACTCAGTTGTTCTCTGAAGAAAAAGGTTCGTCTAATACCATTTAGGGCTGGACATTCACATAGGATGTGTTCAGCGCTTTCGTCTTCCTCAAGACAAAGTCGGCATTCAGAGGAGTCAACTATTTTGATTTTAAAGAGGTGATACCTAAACCTGTGGTGCACAGTTAGGTAACCTACTAGGTTTTTCAAATCATGCCTGTTTAGATTGAGGCAACTCTTGGCATTGTTTGTGAAGGGCTGAATGGCCCGTTTGGCCTGTCTTAGGCCTGGGGTGTCCACCCAATATGAGATACATCTAGTATGCTCCCAGTTCTTATAACTTCGTTAATTGCCGATTTGGGGGTGGGGCAGAAAGGTTCAGGTCCCATAAAGGGAGTTTCCGAGCCTTCTCTGGCTAATTCGTCGGCTTTCTCGTTACCGTCAATACCTTCGTGACCAGGAACCCACCACAGTTTGGTTTTGTTTCTTGAACTAAGTTTCTGTAGGGTATTGAAGCAGTGCATGACTGACTTGGAGTCAATGATGTGCGAGCTAAGGGCTTTTATAGCTGCTTGACTGTCCGTGTATATATGGATGTTTGCACCTATGATACCAGAGATGTATACGTGACTGGCACATTCTTGAATGGCGTGGAGTTCTGCTTGGAATACACTGGGACATTTTCCCATCCCCATCGCAATAGTGTATTTCAGGTTCGGCCCGTAAACGCCGGCTCCCACTCCCGACCACATTTTAGAACCATCCGTATACCACTTAAGGCCGTTTTGGCTATTTGGTGAGTTATTGCTAACCCATACTTCTCTAGTAGGGATCTCCGTGGAGAACCTTCTGTTGAAGCATAAATTTTTTTGTATGCGGTCTGTAACCGTGCAGTGCATTTCAAATTCCGGGAGTTCAGAGAACAGTGAAAGCAGGTCTGGATGGTCGCTAAGACTTAACTCATTAACTTGTAGTTGACTTGCCATGCTGCGTATTGCCATTTTTTGTACAAAAATGTGCAGAGGTTTAAGCCCAATTATAGCTTTTATAGCAGCTGTGGGGCACGTCCGCATAGCTCCTGATATACCCAGGCACGCAAAACGCTGTACCTTTTTGAGTTTTAGGATGGCGGTCTGCTGGGTGGTCTTAATCCACCATACTTTGGAAGCATAAGTTATGATGGGCCTGACCATCATAGTGTAGATCCAATGAGCAATCTTTGGAGAGATTCCCCATGTGGTGCCATACATACGTCGACAAGCCCATAAAGCGTTGGAAGCTTTAGTGATTTTGCTGTTTAGATGTGAGTTCCAGATGAGTCCCTTGTCTAGAATAATTCCCAGATACTTGACTTCATTGGAGTACCCAACGATTTTGTCGTTAATTGAAAATGAACCTAAGTTGATATTTCTTCTTTTTGTGAAAGGAACTATGACAGCCTTACAAGGGTTTATTGAAAGGATTTCTCTAGAGCACCAGTCAAGGACTGTCTTAAGAGCGTTTTGCATACGTAATGTTACTTCGTTTGCTTCTTCACCCCTAATGATGATGACTAGGTCATCGGCGTAACCAATTATGTTTAAGCCTAAATTACTTAATTTGTGAAGTAGGTCGTCGATGACCAGAGACCAAAAAAAAAATGTTCGATTAAAGCTCTGGAAGGCGCTTTGATCACCTTCGCGAATGCTTTTCCCGAAAGACTTAAGAGAGATAAACTAGGTGATTTCCCGCTTTTCCAGGCCACCTTAATGGCACGTGTTAGCCATTGAACACCTTCTTCACCCATTACCTGGAGCATTTCTGACCGGATTTCATCAACTCCAGCACACTTACCCACTTTTACCGATTTAATCGTGGCAGTGTCTTTATCTACATAAGGACTTTTCTCCGCCCTTGTCTCCCAGCAGTGGGATTTCCATCTTCAGTGCCCTATTGGGTATTGAGCAGCTCCGAAAAATTCTCGCTCCATCTGCGTAAGACGTCGTTCTCATAAGAAAAAGAAGTGTAGCGTCTTTAGATTTAGCCCCTGTACGATATTTAACTTCTCTCCTTTGAGACGACGGATAGTCTGCCAAAACACCTTGATAGCCGATTGCCGATCTTTTTCCACGCCTGTTCATTGGCTGTTCTGATCGCCGTATTGAAAGTATTTTGAGCTTCTATGTAATCGGATTGAAAAATAGATCTCCACACAATAGCCTCTTCTTCTCCCTGATGGCTTCTTGAACTTTAGGAGTCTAAGTTAACGCAGTTCTTTTCTCTCCGCGATACTAAGCCGTTTCACTCCACAAACCTTTCTTGCAGAGGCAATGACTGCCGATGAAAACAGCTGCCATTCCTCTAGAATGAAAAGGTCAGTTGGAATATGTTCAAACGTCTCCAAAACGTGCGGCGCAAGAACAAATCACTCCTCCCTATAATCACCCCCTTTCCAACCTTGTGCGGGTGACTGTGAGACCAGTGAGAATTCAACTTACCCATTACAAGAAAGAAGTCAATTTCCGCCATTCTATCCAGGGCGGCATCGTTCAAAAAGGACGTATACACTGACTCTCGATTTGGTGCATACACCTGCACTAAAGCGAAAGTCGATCGCTGAAGCTTAAGCTCTAAGATCGAAACCCTCCCCCAACGGAATAACTCCGGTACATTTTCTGACAACCGGGGGGCTGGTGCGGGTGTGGGGATACTCATTTCACGTGGGACGCAGGCCTATTGAAATACAAACATAAGTCACCATGTAGTGATACATACTTTTTTTCTGCAAATTAAAAAAATGCGAAGCCATACCAACACTTTTACAAGCTACTATATACAGATGGGATCGACCAATCCTCTTTAAACTCTTAGCTTTATTGACACCTCAAGATTGGCACACTATGACAGTAACAAATTTCTTCATCCTCCTTATATATTAGAAAAAACTAAACGCCGTATTTCTGAACTTGTCATTAGTTCATCAGTTTCGTATCTGTTATGGCCATACATAAACCGTAAGCACACACCATCTCATTCATCATTTATTCACTCGAAGCTCATATGAGAAAAAAGAGTCAGTTCCATAACTTTGTCAAAATTGATCACCTGTGGATTCCAAATTCATTATCCTTATTTATACACATCGATCACGTACGAAACACTGCCAACAACTACAATTACTTAGCAGCGATTGCCGTCCTTCCTTCCTCCTCATGCTTCGCTAAGTTTTTAAGAATTTATGAACGAGCATCTTTGTGTATATTTTGTCACACCCTAACAGTAATCTGTCGAACACCTCACACGTAAATAAATAAAAGCATAGGCAGCTAAGAAGGTATATTCTTAAACTTGCCTAATCAATGGTTGTATCAGCAATAGATAATAAACACGTATAAATGCAATATCTGGAAGGATCTCTCCTTCCAGGAGGACCCACCTGTTTTTCACTTAAAATCAATTTGAGCAATAAAATATGTATGGCTTGTAATTTGTTTCCTTTTTTGTTACCTCTTGTGCGTGTCGCCCCGAAGAAAAGTGAAAGTGTCGAGGACGCTCTCAACCAGAAATCCTTCATCTATTCAGTGTATCACTCACTCACGGTACTGCTGTCGTCCTTCAAAATACTCAACACTCCTGAAAGAGACGATACACATATGACGACGGGTGGTTTGTAAGAAAGCATCACACATTAAACGTATCTATAGCTGCTCAATGCTTATCCTCTAAGTTTCTGCTACAAGGGTACACTACAAAGCACGTTGCGTCGCCTGTCGTCACAATACAGTTCAGGTTCACAGCGGTGGTACTTATGTCAAGTGGAACGCAAAATTTAAACAAGATGTTTGTTGTTGATGATGTGGAAAATACATTATCCCAGGAAAATAGACGGAAAGAAGAATTTTCCAAAGAAGACTTCTTCCTTTTAGTCCTCAGTGTGTATGTGTGTGTAAATTTGTAGGTATGAAGTGAAAGTTTTTCTTGGGTGGTTTCTGAATATTTTATATTTTTATTCCAACCCAACTTGAAGAAGGGTCTGAAGAAATACACTGTTCCGTAAGTTAATAGGAAAGATTGATTCGAAGTATCCTTTTCCAAGTATATGCTTTTGCGGGCTACGCCCAGTAGGCTACCCCTCAGCAGAGCTAAGAAGGATTCCCATACTTTTTGCCTTAGATTGATTGTGTGTGCCTGCACTTCAGTTACTGATGGGCATGATGGGCATGGGAGACCGTTTTAAGGGTTAACTTGCGAGGAGCGACGCGCCGTATAAACTTGCAACCAAAGAAACTAATTTGTAATGGGATTCGTGAAGTGAACAAGAAATGCGGAGGAAAAAAGACTTTATATTCTACTCGGGCGTAGGTAAAGGCCAGTGAGGTAATCGTTTTATTGTGAAATAAGAAAAGTTTGCAAACAGATTTTTCGTCTCCTCTTCGATTTGGATCTAAAATGACAAGAAATGGAGTAACCTTTATGGGGCGGGATATCCTATTAAAAAAGGTTGATAAGAAGATCTAAATTTAACAAGGTGTTGGAACGAAGATGATGAGAGGGCGCAGAAGGCTCGCAATTAGGGTGGATGTTTAAAGTTTCCGTGCTGAAAATTATGTACCTACCTGCCTTCCTGCTCTTATTTATTAATTTAGACCTATAAGCACATAAAGTGTTTGATAAATAACCTTATATGTACTGCTCATTAACATATCTTTTTAGAGATTTTTTACAAACAGCCTGTAAGTTAGTTGTGTTTAAGTATTATGTATTTTACTCTGTGAGTTTTTTAAGTTTAGCTTCTTGATGCGTCATCCATTTTTAAAGAAGTAAACATAAAACTAACTGGCACTTGAAGCTATGAAGAGCTCCCGATATCTCACGACCATACATATTGTGTAGATTAAAAGTGTTCCTCTGCACGGGGACCAACAGCTTCTCGAATCGAAAAGTCTCTTATGACATATATATATTATACTCTCGGGGGGTTCGTCTGAACCTCGCGGAGGTGGAACCGTTGATAACCCATGAAACTTTACCTACTGAGCTAAATCCAGTCCCAGTTTCTCGCTGCAGGTATGTTCTTAGCCCTTACCCTTATAAGTTTAGTCAATTAAAATTAAGACTTTAAAAAGGGCAAACCCAAGCATTAACTCATGCGGATGCGACGGTAATTTTTCTACCATACCTACTAAGCCAGTTCCCTTGAGGTTCCACTTTCTCACTGCAGGTATACTCTTAGGCCTTACCCTAACGAAACCGCAAAATATAACAAAACTGTTTCTGCTTTTTCGTGTTTTTGACGAAAAACTAGTAATTGCTTTAAACTGCGCGGCAAAAATATAACTCCAGCAAATTATTGAGCTAAGAGTATGCCTACCAACAACCCTTTTATTAACTCCACTTAAAACAAGTGGAAAGTGCAACAGTGGGTATGCAAAAGCTTCAATCCATCTACGACGGATTGCAAAATACCCGAGCACATTACGCACTGTGCATGCAAGATCTGCATTGTGTGTTGCAATCAATTGCAGTTGCAAACTTGAAAATCAAGCACAAAATCATTTTTCAGATTTGGAACTCAAAGTTGCTAAATTTACATGTAGCCTGTTTTGCAAACTGGCCAGCTTAGCTACCCAGCTCCACATTTATATTGATTGTTTTATTCTTAAGACATTTTTAATTAAAAACCCACAGCCTTTGGATTTGTCTTAATAGAATAAATGCCAACAGAAACTTTAAGTAAAATGCAATGAGCTTTCTTTGTAATTTTTTTTAAAGTTTCAATTTTTTTTAGCATGAAAATTGAGTAGATTTGTTAAAAATATATAATAAAACTATCGCCATTTAACGAAAGTAGACAAAATTTTTGGAAGCCGTAATTATGCTGAGATCAATAAAAAATTGTTTTTTGTTGTCGAGGTTGCATTCTTAAAAAGGGTAGAATATGCGTACAGACTATAAAAGGTGCGCAACATAAGTAGGTAAAGCAAAACTATTTTTGCTGCGGACGATACGGACAAAACGAAAAAACATGGGAGATTTTTGTTCATTTGTTATTGTATTTTGATTACAAATAAGTGTACAAAGTTTGATTGACTGGACCGAGTGTACAAAGTTTGATAAGCCGCCAGGAAAAAATTTATCTGATTTTTCGCTTCTGCTTTCGCAAAGCTGTGTGAATGTGAAGGCGGAACTATTTTTTTCGCCTAGCCGTAGAAAACTTCTACAGTAATATCTCTTCGAAAACCTATCGAAAATAGATAAGTAGACGGCACAAGCATGAAATGCCTTCTTGGCTTTACAACAGGAAGAGGAACATGGTTTGTTTAAACACGTAGATTGTTTACGATGTTATACCCCATTCCGTAGGAAAGGAGGTAATAATGGTAGAGCCCCAAGACCTTAAGGGGTATGCTCGAGACCGAATTTTGAATCGACTAAACCATGCCCGACCGTCCGTCCGTCTGTCTGTATGTCACATGTTTTTGGGCCTTATTTTTAGCGGTCCATCCAAAAATGGGAAAAGGACCTCTTACGGTATCACTACGTTGTCCGTTCGTCCGTACAATGGTGCTATAACTTCTGAACGGTAAGTTGTAGAAAGACAAAATTTTGTGTGCAACGAGGGCAATTTTTGAAGCAGTAAAAACGGTTTAATTACAGTTTGAAATTTCATGGGAAAATGGATTAAATGTTTATAATACTTTTTTTTAAAGATTAGCAGGCAAGAATAAGAAAAGTGAAACTTAAGTTAAGTCGATACCAAACTTCTATGGAAAAATTAATTTTTTTTATATTGAAAAGTTTTTTGAGAAATGATGAGCTAACAAGTAGGAAAGTGCAACAGTGCGTATGCAAAAGCTTCAGTCCATCTACGACGGATTGCAAAATACCCGACCATCCCATAAAAAAACTGCCACGCTTCCAAAAAGTGGGCGGGATATAAAAATATAACTGTTGAATGCTTTATACTAGGTGGTTGCATACATTTCGGCCTAAAACTCCGCCTTTTTAGGCACATACAATATATACAAAAAAGTTAGAAAATAATAATACCTATCTACAACTTTTGTCATACAATTTTTTGTCAAATTTCATATATATTTATTGAAAAACAGTCATTTTAAGCTAAAATCCCTTAAAAAGTGAGCGTGGTGAATGAAAAGGCTAACATTTTTTAGCTACTTCAAAGACAATTACAAAGCAATGTTACATACCAAAAATGAATGCGATAGCGCCATTGTAACATAGCTAAAATTTGGAAAAAGTATTTTTTAAAATTAGAGATGGTCGCACATACAGGCCTGTAGTGGACGTGTCTGTGGGCGGATTCAGCTAATTTTCAAACTTGATCTGAAGGCTCTCTACCCTAAAATTTAACGCGGACGAACGGACTGACATTGCTTAATCATTCATATCTTTAAAAGGTCTTAGACCCCTACGGTGATTATTTCACTATACATCAAACTTAATATACCCTGGGTCGGGTATAAAAATAGGTGACCTTTTTCAAAGTGGTTGAGGCCAAAACTTTTAAACCGCTTAGTGCACAAGGACAATATTGAATAAGCGTATAAAGCAAATCAAAATTAACCAAGTGCTAAAGTCAAATTTTTGCGAAAGACTTTTAATACTCCCGTTTCGACGCATTTTCGAAAAAAAAAATCGCTAAAATTCATGAAAAAACGTTTTTTCTTTAGTGTTATTTGAAAGGAAGGGTGTACGTCGATAAGCCAGCAACAATGCAAGAGCTAAAGAATGAGATAATTCGGCACATTAACGGCATAGAACCTCAATTATGCTTCAGCGTCATCGAAAATTTGAACCATCGGATGAAGGTGTGCCGCCGAGATCGCGGCGGCCATTTGGCCGATATTTTGTTGACGCGTATTATCATAATGAAAAGAAACGACAATAATTTCCTAAATAATTTGTTTTATTCAAAATCAACATCGGCCCTTAAAATTAAACCACCCTTTATCACCTAAACGGTCAAAGCAATCTTGTTCAGATTTTGTTCAAGTACAAAGCGTACAAAAGGCAAGCAAGCTGGGCAGTTTAAATTATTATTATTAAATTACAGTTTTTAACCTGCGTTTTTAGAAGCCTATTTAACAAAGAAATAAAAGGACCTATTTTTACTGACAAATTTAAAAAATAACCCAATATAAGAACAATAGACTCCACTACGAAAAAGTATGCAACAGAATGTTAAATTTTCCAATCGACTTAAAAGGCAAATTTTCAAATGCATTTTATTCAATACCAAATTGAAATTTTTTGAATGTATTATGTAGACACTAAGTTCTACATCTCATCTATATATAAAACAAAGTCGTGTGTGTTATACTTATTATAACTCAAGAACGGCTGAACCGATTTTAATGATTTTTTAATTATACCCCATCCCATAGGATAGGAGGTTTATTAAGTTTGTCACATAGTTTGTAACACGGTGAAATAATAATGGTAGACCCCCAGGACCTTAAGGGCTTATGATCGAGACCGAATTCTGAATCGAATGAGCCATGTCCGTCCGTCCGTCTGTATGTCACATGTTTTTAGGCCTTAAATTTTGAGCTAGGATGCTGAAACATAACGTAAGGTCCACGTCATGCGAAGCAGTACAAGTGTAAAAATTTTTGAAATCCGCCCAAAGACACGCCCACAATCGGTCTAAATGTGCAACTACCTCCAGAGTTTTCAAAACTGTAAGACGCTCTAAAAGGCTGAAATTTGACATTTAGCATCTCCAAATGAATATAAGACACAAAAAAGACAAATTTAATAAAGAGGTAAACCTCCTCTAGTGGGCGTGGCATATATTTTAAGGGTAAATTTGCAAATGCATTTTACTCAATATTTTTGCTCGAAATTGAAAAAAATTTGCTTAATATTTTATATAGAAAACGCTTAGTTCCACATTTTGTCTTTACAAATCTTTGGGCTACGCCCACATTTGGAGGCAGAATTGGAGAAAAACCTAAAATTTTCCAGAAAAACTTAATTTCGACTGGCGTTGAGCCTAATTTAGGAAAGCATCAAACAAAAAAGGGAACAGCTTAGGTAAACGAGACTTCAGTCCAGATTTCGTTCATATAAAGTTTTAAGCCACGCCCCCTTTAAGGGGTCGAAAATATTGAATTTGAACCAAAAAATTGCATTTTTGCGCACATTTAAGTGTAACTCGGAAATATCTGTGGAAATATCTTATAATTTATAGTTTGTAATTGGGGGCGATTGGACCACGCCCTTTTTCGAAGTTTGAATTACATACTTATAAAATGACAAAAAATAACTATGCCATCAGCATTTTACAATGTGGGACAGGATGGGGTATTCAACGGTCCGTTTTACGGACTGTAACTTCTGCGTACATACTGTAGCACTTACTCAGTGGTTTTTGCATTCGTTTCCACCCAGAATAGGTTGTAGGCTATTAAAATTTCAGAAAAGTTCATTGACAAAAATTAACAGCAAATTTCCACCTGTATATATAAATTAAACAAAGTATACATCCTGTCAATAAATAAAATGTGAATCAGAAAATCGGGGCATAGAACATGAATTTTATATGAAATATTTATGGGTCCCTTTGTATGTACTTTTGTATTTTGTGGCAACCGTTTGTGTGTGATCGTGGAAAGTAGTTTAACATTAGAATGGTACTTTTGTACTTATGTAAATACATGCATACATATACATACATGGACTTGGGCTTCAGACCCTTTTAGTTCAGCCTTTCCTCTGGTAGTACCACTGGAAACCTGCATTAGGAATGGCTTAAACCTATGTTCATACATATTTATTTGCAATTAAGACACCGTATTTCTTATTTAGGGTCAATTAAAGTGCTTGGACCTATACGATAATAAGGGTACCATGCTTTCTGTATTTTTAGTGTCTTTTATGTTACATTTGTACAACATATAATCGAGAACGACAAGAAACTTTATTAGGGGTCATTCCGCTCGTCAGTCAGTCTGTACGTAAAAAACTCTTAAGGCCCAACCAAAATAGACTTAAGTTGAATTAATCTAATGTCAAAATGCATCGAAAATTCCGCTTTAATTTCGCCAAAAGGTAGCGAGGCCCCATAATATACATTATTAAGTCTATTGAGAGTTCGTTTACTTAAATATGTACATACATACATAGTATAAACGATTCGGAAATTGTATTAGATTTGTTTGTCAAATCTTACCAGCTGTCGAATTTCCGCGTCGAACCTCTCACTTGATTGGTTTGGGACTAGCTTAAGCCGTGCCATACGTATTGTGTGTAATGGGACATTCATAAATTCCGACTGAAGTTCATCTAAGTCTTTTATGGTTAGGCCTTAAGGCTTTTGATAAGTTGAGTTTAAATTTGGTAGTTGGGCTGAGAGTAAAGAAAAGTTAGAAAATTAAAAAATTATTTGAATTTGTCGACAGACACGCCCGCTACAACCCAGAATTTGACCAACTCTTTTAAAAAACATTTAGATGTTTATCCGTTCCAGAATTGATGAAAAGCCTAGAATTTTCCATAAAAACGCAATTTCGACAGGCCTTAGGCCTAATTTATGAAACAGTAAGAAACAAATATAAATATTTTAGGTAAACAAGACTCATTCTAGATTTCGCTCTGGGAAATTAAATTAGCCACGCCTTTAACGGGCCGAATTCCTGAAAATATTGAATTTAACCCAAAAATCTACAATTTTGCTTTTTTAAGCGAAACTTTGAAATATCTATGCTTTGCTTTTATTTATGTTTTTTAATAACGGCGGTTGGACCACGCTCCTTCTCAAAGTCACTTTTTGCAATAACCACAATTTTTCAAAAAATAACAATAATAGCAGCAATTTACAGATAAGATGGGGTATTTAACGATCTGTTTAACGGACTGTAACTTCTGCATACGCACTGTAGCACGTAACTAACTCGTTTGCTTTGCGAATGTAAATGGTTTCCTGAGGTTAGCGATATGCCCGTTTAAGCATCTAGTGACCTATTTCACCAGACCGGGCTTAGCCTAACATAAATAGCTGACCAGACCAGCATCGTTTGTACCTACGAGTTCACGATTTTATTTTTTTTCCACGCATTAAAACTCAAACTTCGATAACGACTTTGATAAAGAATACATTGCAATGAGCCTCTTTAAGTAAATCTAAATCTCCGACCCTTTAACACAAAGTGTTTCAATAAAAAATTTATTTCTTAATCAACACAATTAACTTGAACTTATGAGCTTTATCATTTATTAAAGAGAATCTGTAACAAAGCAGTTACGCAGTCCAAAAAAGTCTTTTTGTTAAAACTTTCAATTTGGTCCAAAAATTTGCTCTTCATGCATAAGTTATTCGCAAAATCCCTGAAGATACCTCCCGATACAACCCTTCTCGCTTGCAAGAAAGGTAAATATGTTAGTCACAAACTTTCGATTGGTTTCCCTTTCATATCGACCTAACCAACATAGTTATAGCCACCCTGTCGAAGGCTACCTCGTTTGACATCTATATGAAACAATAAGTATTAGCATTTCGTTGAGGCAAAAGGCCACAACCCCTCCGTAAATATGCTCGGAAAGAATCACTTGTCCTAGAATGTGTAGGTATGTCCTAAAGATATGAAAGATACCCGAAAAACAACAGGATCAAATACTTCGAAGGCATCGTAACAAATTTCAATCCATGAGCAAAATTCTGACAACACAAAGTGAATAAATCCTTTCATGTCCTCTCTATAGGCTCTTCATTTACATTATGAGCCCTCTCCAACTTGGTTGTGAGAGTTTGCGAAGTATTTCACGGAAAGAGACTTCTTGGGTCAACTAAGGGTATACAGACAGGTATGCTGTCCTGGAAATATGTAGAAGCTTTCGAGATATTTTCGAAGGACGCCCGCCGCCAGCAATCTCTTGTCGAAATAATGGAATGCAAATTTAAAAAAGGGAAGGCGTAAATAAACAGCTCATCCCTTACGTTGTGGTTCAAGGCAAGGAAAAGGATTCGAGCGCTGCTTTGAACTTAATTTGGAAAGTGCATTGTTTTATAAACTTGCTAAAACATCTTGAGGCATTTTATCGCATCTTGTTCTGGTTGAGTAGTTCACCACAATGACAAAAAATAATGCTAGATTATTCCCGTTTACGGTACCTAACCAAAGAATTTGGGAATAGAATTCAAATTACGACCTTTCACTATAATCCTGCAACACTGAATAACTGGAAATATAAAATTAATCACACTTTGACGTTAAGTTTTGGGAACTCTATGTTTTTTTTTACTTTGACTGAAAATTCCACCATGTACTGAGTAGTATTACATGCACTTATCTTTTTCCCATTGACAAAAACTTCACATACAGCTATACTCTTTATGCTTCATATACTCTACTCGTAAATAGAATCCTACGTATAACTGTTGAATAATAATCTTGCCCGGTGCAATATTATTTTAAAATATTTCCAAGATGACTATAGACAACACGTTTATAATCACATAACCCTCTACTCGGCATTCGGAGGAAGAACGGCATTGTATCCAAGTATTTGGCTCATATTTCCTCTTTTCATTGATTCGTTAAATCTTTGCAACATCATCTGGAAAGGAGCTACTATTTCTCAATTCATCAAAGTACCTATCCGAGTCCCGCCTAGGGATTGCTCCTGAGTCTCTTGAGTTAGTGGCGGAGGATCGAGAACGATGGAAAGACCATTTAGCCCCCTCTAACGTCACAAATGTTTTTTTTTTCCGTGGGTAGGTAAAAACCTTCCTAGGCACTATGAGGGTCGAACGCGCGTGCTCATGGTAGTGTGAGATTCTTACTCACTAAAAACCTCCTAATTTTTTTAGGAGGTTTTTAGTGAGAAATTTTTTTTACGACTACGTAGTCCTAAATCTTCTTATAAGCTAATTCGTATCACTCAACCTGTTTCGAGCTCGTCGCGTTTCTTTTTAACGTGCGGCTTCCATTTAAGTTTTGCGTCTGGAGTCATTCCTAGATATTTCGCTTGTTGTTTATCTTTTTATGCCCCATCCCATAGGATAGGAGGTATATTAAGTTTGTCACATAGTTTGTAACACGGTGAAATAATAATGGTAGACCCCCAAGAAGACTTTAAGAGCATATGATCGAGACCGAATCTAAATCGAATCTAAATCGAATGAGCCATGTCAGTCCGTCCGTCTGTATGTCACATGTTTTAAGGCTTTAAATTTTCAGCTACGGTGCTGAAACTTCGTAGGTCGGCGGCACGTCATGCGAAGCAGTACAAGTGTAAAAAATTTTGAAATCCGCCCAAAGGCACGCCCACAATCGATCTAAATATGCAACTACCTCCAGATTTTTCAAAACCCTAAGACGTTCTTAAAGGCTGAACTTTGACATTTAGCATCTCCAAATGAATGTAAGACACAAAAAAGACAAATTTAATAAAGAGGTAAACCTCCTCTAGTGGGCGTGGCATATATTTTAAGGGTAAATTTGCAAATGCATTTTACTCAATATTTTTGCTCGAATTTGGAAAAAATTTGCTTAATATTTTATATAGAAAACGCTTAGTTCCACATTTTGTCTTTGCAAATCTTTGGGCCACGCCCACATTTGGAGGCAAAATTGAAGAAAAACCTAAAATTTAGAAAAACTTAAAAATTGAAGAAAAACTAAAAAATACCCTTGAGCTTAATTTAACAAAGCATGAAACAAAAAAAGTAGCAGGTTAGGTTAACAATACTTCCGTCCAGATTTAGCTCATATAAAGTTTTTAGCCACGCCCCCTTTTAGGGGTCGATTTTTCGAAAATATTGAATTTGAACCAAAAAATTGCATTTTTACGTACAATTAGGTGTAACTTGGAAACATCTGTGGAAATATCTTATAATTAATAGTTTGTAATTAGGGGCGGTTGGACCACGCCCCTTTTCGAAGTTTGCATTACCTATAAAATGTCAAAAAACAACTATGCCAGCAGCATTTTAACAATGTGGGATAGGATGGGGTATTCAACGGTCCGTTTTACGGACTGTAACTTCGGCGTACACACTGTAGCACTTACTCACTGGTTATAAATAAAGTTAACATGCGTTGACTTAATCCCGTTAAGGACGACTCACCAGCTCTTCGTCCAATCGCATATTTTGTCTAAAGCGCGCTGAAGTTTTCCTGTTGATAATTCAATTGTCGTATCAATAGCGAGAATAGAAGTGTCGTCAGCGAACGTAGCTAAAATTGTTCTCTATAATATAATATAAAAATAATATTGGGCGGAGAACACTTCTTTGCGGGACACCGGCATTTATTTTTTTTGAATTCTGAGTACTCACTTTCGTACCTTAAAGATTCTGTCTTTAGGACTCTTAGATTTTATAGAGTTTTTCTGGTAAGCTAAACCTTAACTTGTACTTCAGGCCCTCGTGCCGATACGTCGAGAAAAGCGCTAGTACATCTCTTATTCGCTTCCAAAGCTTTTTCGATTTCGTTTGTTATTCGATAGACCTGGTCGATCGTTGAATGCTTTTTCCTAAATCCGAATTGATGATCCGGAATCAATCGTCTTTCTTCAATGATTGCTTGGAACTTGCAACCTTTTAAGCAACAGTTTCTCGAATACCTTAGATATTACCGGCAGTAGCGAAATAGGTCTGTATGATTTTTTGTCGTTCGGATATTTTCCTGGTTTCGGAACCATAAAGACCCCGGCCACTTTCCATTGCCCTGGAACGTTTTAATTCTCATGGAGGTGTAAATGATATAGAGTAGCTGGACCAAAGCTTTTTTCGGTAGCTCCTTTAGAATTTCGCTAGTTATTAAGTCTTAGCCAGGGGCTTTGTTGTTCTTCAGATTATTTATCGTTTGATGACGTTCAGCCAATGACATGTTTTTCATTCGGTAATTGTCTAGTACTGCATTGAGATACAGATCGTCGACCAACTGCTCCCTGTCAAACGGTTTCAATGTATAAATAAATTTATACATTATACATTTTATTTATACAAATAAAAAATAAATGTATAAATAAAATAAATCTGCTTTTTCTTTTTCTCCTCTTGCCCATTCATCGTTGGCATTTCTTAATGGCGCAAAGTGTACTATAGGCTACTTAACGGACTTCACTGCCTTCCAAAAAGAGCAGTTCGAACCTTTATCGGCAGTCAAACTTTCGAGATAAGCAGTAGTCCTGCGACTTTTAAAGTCTTGAAGTTCGCGCTTTAGTTTGTTAGAAACTTGGCTCAAGATGGTCTTATCCGGGGGTGCTCGTGAACGTTGCCATCTCTTGCGCGCCCTCCTCTTTTCGCATATATTAACTCTTTTATTTCTCGCGGATAAATTATTTCGTTGTTCTATGATTCGGACCTCCAGCGCTTTGAATAACTCTGTGTCGTTTTGAGCGGTACATTTAAAGCTATGTTTTCTTTGCAGTATTTCCTAAAACAATACCAGTCGGTGTTGTTATTAGCTAGCCTAAGCGCTCTCGCATTTTTTGCTAGAGTTCCACCGACTTTCAGAACGACTGCCGAGTGATCCGATCATAGCATTCTTCTACATTCGTGAGGTGACGATAACCGCTTTTGCGATAAAGAAGTCGACAAGGTCAGGTACTTTGTTTCTTTTGATTGGCCAATACGTTGGCAGAGGCAAACCACGCCATGTTTCATACAAGCTTTGAAAAGTACTCTACCTCTTGCTGAATTGCACCGTGATCCCCAGAAGGTGTTTTTCGCATTGAAGTCCCCGCCATTGATAAAATTCGACACAAGTAAGTCAAAGAGGCGAGTTAGATCGTCGTCCGCTAACCTATTCTCTGCAGGAAAATAACTCGAGGCGATATTATAATCTAGATTAAGTTCTTTGAGAAAGGCCAATAAGTTATTTATATACATGGTTTATTTAAATCTCCTTTCATCTCGATTATATATCTAAAGCCTGAAATATTTGAGGTTGTTGCATAGGGTGGTTGTTTCATAGTGGTCATAGGGTGGTTGTTTAAATGGGAGCGGGTCATATCATAATTCTGCTTTTAAAATTCTGACTAAAGTAATTTCTTTAAAATTAGTTTTTTCTCTTTTTATTACTTGCTTTAATTCCTATACATATTTTCTTTTACAAATATATTTTACAAATATAATTTCTTACAACTAAAAGGGAATGAAATAAAAGACTAACTATAAATGCACTATTAAACAGTCAAGCATTAATAGGAGAATTAATCCGTCCACCTTTTCCTCTGTCAGACAGTATGAGTGTCAGGGTTTTAAGTTTTTAGGATTGTCAAACTCAGCTTGACTTTAATTTGGTACAGAAAAGTTAAAAAATATAGGATCTTGCAGGATCCACGCACTAACAACTAACACTAATAACTCTTCGCCGGCACACCGCTTGAATTAAAATTATATTTTAGTTTTTATGCATTTTTTTGTGTTTGTTTTTCCTCGTCGCCAGTTGTAACGTATGAAACGGTTAGTTCAAGTCTGCCTGTATTGTTCATCTTACTTACTAATTACATCTTGCTTAATCTATGCTTACATAACTATAATACATACATTCATATATGCTTAATATGGCTGTGTATAAACGAATGGTTGAATATTTTTTGTGTACTCTTACATCTAGGGTAACTACATATGTAGTATCGTATAATATAGAAGGTATTATATAACAAACACCACAGGTTGCAAAATATAAAAATAATTATTAAAATAAATAAAAGACTCATATCAAAGTTTGATTGACTTGATCATGTGACTAATAAGGATCATCAAATTGTAGCATCATTTATTTAATTCAAAAGGCCTTTGGTCAAGTTAGACAAGGCGCAGGAACTCACAGTTTTGTGTTTAGTAAAAATTAAGAGAAATCTTTAACTGGACGAAAAGTGCACCGTCAACTCCCTCGATGACCTCTTATACTAAGTGATATATTGAAAATCATGATTTCCGTAACAATTAACTCTTAATTAAAAACAAAAATAGTTTACAAATATCCAAGATATAGGCATACACCGAAAAAACAAGATATTTCAGCTGTTAAATTATAATTATAGGCTGCTAGAAGTCCTCCAGGACTTAAAATTATAAAATCTATGTGGCAATCATATCATCATAACATTTATAGGTACTTAATATCAGTTTAATATCAGTTTACCTCTTACGGTATCGCTACATTGTCCGTCCGTCCAATCGCTTTATAACTTCTGAACGGTAAGTCGTAGAAAGACAAAATTTGGTGTCTGCGAAAAACTGCGGAAATGGTCAAAGAATCCAAAGAGGGCAATTTTTTTTAAGCACAAATAACAGTTTGAAATTTCATGTGAAAATAGACTTAATGTTTTTTAGTGTTTTTTTTTTCAAGAAGTTTAGTGGCAAGAACTAGAAAAACGAAAGCTTTAAGAAATACTAAGCATTAATTAATAAATAAAACTTTTCGAAAATATCAAAAGTTTTTTAAGAAATGAAGAGTCGAAAATGCATGACGTTTTTCAAAGTGTTGGAGGCCATAACTTTTGAACGACTTACTGCTCAAAATCATTATTGAACACACGTATAAAGCAACTCAAAGTTAACCAAGTGCTAAGATCATATTTTTCAAAAACCGTTTGAGTACTGCAGTTTTGACGCATTTTCGAAAAAAAAATCGCAAAAATGCATGAAAAAACGTGTGTCCTTCCCTTATCTCCGGTGCTGTTTGGTGGAATTCTATGAAAAAAATCACACGTATCAGAAATAATTCAAAATTTTAAAATCTTCTGAGATTTAACTGAAAAACACAAAAGCATTTTCAAAAACCATTATTTTTAAGTCTTCTAGTAGCTTAACGGTATAGGCGCACATTTTCCGATTCGGTTAAAGTACAAAGCTTACAAAAAGAAGGAAGTTTGCGTTAAAATTTTTTTAAATTGCCGTTTTAAACCTAAGTTCTTAGAAGCCTATTTAAAAAACGAAATAAAAAAGGAGCTTGTTTTACTGCTTACGAATAAGCCCGTGCCCATAGAATAAAAAAAAAACATCCAAGGCTAGTGCAGGTGGTTGTGCTATTGGAAAAAAGTCTAACGGGAACTGGAAAAAACTTCAAAATATTTGTTTTATCGATTTGAAATTTAAAAAATTATAAAAAAGGTCAAAAGAACTCATGTCTCCCCCTCTATCTCCCAAACGGTATATGTAAAGTATAATTCTTAAACTAACACCGGGCATAGTCCATCTTCTTAAATTTTATACAAAACTATAGCAGACTTCGAATAGTCAAAAACTTCGAAGATTTAACTAAAAAACGTGGAAGCATTTTCGAAAACTGTTTCTTAAAGATTTCTAGTTCCTTAACGGTTATGACGATCTTGTTTAAATTTGGCTGAAACTGCATCAAAAACGTTTCCGAATTGCCGTTTTCGACCCTAAGTTTTTAAGCCCATTCAAACAAGCGAAAGAAAAAACAGCATATTTTTACCGTTTTCTCAGAAATCCATATCCGCAGAATTTGAGAAAAGTGGCAAATGCTAGCACAGGTGGTTGTAAAATTGATCAAAAAGTCTTACGGCTATTAAAAATAATCGAAATTTCTGCTTTATGGGTTTTAAATTGCAAAAATCCAAAAAGGCCAAGAAAGAGTATGTCCTTCCCTCTATTTTCAAAACGGTAAACGTTTTTTAAAAAAATTTTAGAGTAACGAAACCCAATATAAAATCACCCAATATAATATATAGATTATTATGTTGGGTGATGATTATATAGAATCACCCATTATAAGAACAGTAGACAGCACTACGAAAAAAGTATCTTACAGACTGTAAAATTTATCCTGAAATAATTTTAATAAATAAATAGAATGTTACACAAACTGCGCAATATAGATGACTATAACCTTCAACAAAAGCCGACGGACCGCTCCGCGTATGTCTTCATACTTAACGGTCTTTTTTATTGAAAATGTTGAATTGATAATGAAATATCAAAGTGATTCTGTACGTTTAAATGTTATATTAACAGTTCAAATGTCAAGATTTTATACTAAAAATATCACCTGATTGGGGAATTGTTATTCCTCATGTTAATACGGAATGCTATTGACATGAGAGGTTATGTTAAATTGATTTGAAATTAAGCACGTTCTATGCATAGTATGCAAGTTAATTTATTCATAGTGAATCTAAAACGATTTTTCTCAACTTTGAAAACAGGTTTGTACTTTGTTTTGATTTTGATCCATAACAAAAAAAAAACCAGTGAGTAAGTGCTACAGTGTGTACGCAGAAGTTACAGTCCGTAAAACGGACCATTGAATACCCCATCCTATCCCACATTGTAAAATGCTGATGGCATAGTTATTTTTTGACATTTTATAAGTAATGCAAACTTCGAAAAGGGGCGTGGTCCAACCGTCCCTAATTACAAACTATTAATTATAAGATATTTCCACAGATGTTTCCAAGTTACATTTAAATGTACTTAAAAATGCAATTTTTTGGTTCAAATTCAATATTTTTTATAAAAATCGACACCTTAAAAGGGTGTGGCTAAAAACTTAATATGAACGAAATCTGGACGGAAGTATTGTTTATTTAACCTGCTGCTTTTTTTGTTTCGTGCTTTCCCAAATTAGGCTCAAGGGCAGTCGAAATTAAGTTTTTCTGGAAAATTTTAGGTTTTTCTTCAATTCTGCCTCCAAATGTGGGCGGGGTCCAAAGTCTTGTATGAACAAAATGTGGAACTAAGTGTTTTTTACATAAGATATTAGGCAAATTTTTTTCAATTTCGAGCAAAAATACTAAGTAAACTCCATTTGAAAATTTACCCTTAAAATAGATGCCACGCCCACTAGAGGAGGTTTAACAATCAATTTCGTCTTTTTTGTGTCTTATATTCACTAAGAGATGCTAAATGTCAAATTTCAGCCTTTTAGAACGTCTTACAGTTTTGAAAAATCTGGAGGTAGTTGCATATTTAGACCGATTGTGGGCGTGTCTTTGGGCGGATTTTAAAAATTTTTACTCTTGTACTGCTCCGCATGACGTGCCGTCGACGTACGAAGTTTCAGCACCCTAGCTCAAAATTTAAGGTCTAAAAACATGTGACATACAGACGGACGGACGGACGGACGGACAGACGGTTCGATTCAGAATTCGGTCTCGATCATATGCCCTTTAGGTCTTGGGGTCTACCATTATTATTTCACCGTGTTACAAACTATGTGACAAACTTAATATACCTCCTATCCTATGGGATGGGGTATAAAACTAGTTCGACTAGAAATTGAACTCTTCGACAGCGAAAGAGGCCCTCCACGATGCCAAATCTTTGTGAGTTTTATCAGCGCGGAGGCGTTACATAAGATAAAGCAATTGAAAAAAGTAAAAATTTTGTATTTATACCCGACCGAGGGTATATTAATTTTAATGCATAGTTTGTAACACAGTGAAATAATCACCGTAGACCCCAAGACCTTTTAGAGGTATGATCGAGACCGACAGGTAAGTCGATTAAGCCATGTCCGTCCGTCCGTCCGTCCGTCCGTCTGTCCGTCTGTCCGAATGTATGCAGTTTTGAGGTCTATAAAATTGAGCTAGGAAGCTGAAACTTGCAGCATTGCTTGGTTCCCATTTTGTCAAGTATGAAGATTGAGAAAATCCGCCCACAGCCACGCCCACAATTGGCGTGAATGTCAGACAACCTCGAATTTACATTTTATTTCAAAATACCTTTTAGTCAAGATAGACAAAACATATGAACTCAAATTTTGGTGGAGAGCAATATCATCCAGAAGCCTTTAATAAGGCGAAAATTGGACCGTCCACTCCATTGACCATGCCCACTTTTAACATCTGAAATCTTTGAAAACCTGATTTCTCGGGAAATTCATTTTAAATTGAAAAAAAATTATATGACAAATATTAAAGATATTACCATTTGCTAAGTTTGTTGCATACAAAGCATTGAGCTCCGCCCACTTTAAGGGGGCGTTTTTGGGAAAAAAACTGTTTTATTTTTTTTAATTAGGGGCGTGGCCAACACAAATGATTGACATTCAGTATATGAAACAGACCAAAAAAAAATTAAATTTGGTGTTAATGTGGAAAGGGGGTCGGGTATTTAGAAGTTCGTTACAGACGAACTCTTGCACTTACTTACTTGTTTATCTAGCTGTTGGCACATATCTTTAGCCTGCACTTTACTGTTGATTTGTTTATGCCACCCGTGCCCGTCTGCCGGGCCTTGTGACATCAGTTAGGACTCTACCTTAAGGATAGGAGGAGAGGGGTTGGTATGAATCTTAGGGAATAACTTGAGGTCGAGGGTAACCGTTTTCAGTGTGATTCCGCGTGAACAAGGTAATCAGTGAGAAGTAGTTCTTTATAAGAAGAAAAGACAGGGGCGACTGATTTGTATAAGTCCTTGCCTTTTGCCCCTCAAGAAAGAATAAGCCTCAAGAATAGGAGAATTTAGGCGTAACCGATTTCATTATGAACCCCTGCACCCTGCCGGGGGAAAATTCTTAGACAAGGCGCTGATGCAATGTAACCGTCTACGGTGTAAACCTTTACTTCAGACGACTCTAGTCAGAATTAACCCTCGGGAGAATAGGAAAAGTAGGAGTAACCGAAAAGGGTACGAGCCCTTGCCAAGGGAACTATATACCGGTGTTCCAGTAAGGACAAGAAGGGGAGGGCAACCGAAGCAGTATAAGCTCCTACCAGTCCAGTCCTGTAAGTGAAGACCCTGGGGTGTGGTGGAGGGTTTTAAATTTTTTTAAAAAATTCCAAAGGTGATCAAAAATGTTTATATGAAATCATTATTATACCCATTGTAACATAAAAACCAAATATCAACCGAACCGTGAAAAATATGAAAGTGATATTTGAAATGTTTTGTGCCAGCTCTTGAGAAATTGATCTGATAATATGTATTTTTCATTAAGATCATAAGGTCTTAAGCCCCAGATTTTTGACCAGTGTGTTTCGCAAAATAATTATTGGCCAATGATTGCTCATCAGTGGGTGAGCCAATATTATTCCACCCAAACACACTTTTTTTGACTAACGTCGACGATAAACTCATAAACTTTGCTGTAAAAGCACAGCGTGAATTATAAGAATACCAAGCACGGATGCTCAATTCGAACATATTAATCCGTGAATGGATTTTTATGCGGTGACCAGCATGTAGTTAAACAAGAAGTTATTTAAAAAAAATGTATTTGCGGCAGCTATTTCTAGCATTTGCATGTGCGTGGTCATGGGGTGTATGATAATTAATCATCAAGATCATAAGGTCTTAAGCCCCAGATTTTTGACCAGTGTGTTTCGCAAAATTAATATTTCGCCAATTATTATGTTAAAAATGCTAGTTTTTTTTGCGTTGTACTATAATGTGTGTTTCAGCAAAAAAGTATGCTTGTTTACTAACAATATGCTAGTTGGCTTTGAAAAGCACTTATTTTTGGAGCTGGATATGTTTGTTTCATACAAAATTTTGACATTCAATACATCAAATGGCATTCTTCAAATGGTTCTCCATTCCGTGAATGCTGGAGGTAATAAAAATGTTTGATACCTATTCCGCCGACTCTAACCTGGATTACAGACGCCTACTAAGAAGCCGGTAATTTTGAGTCAGATGCTCATGGATTTTTCTTCACTTACGAGTTTTGGTTCACCCCGGAAATTTTTTTGTACCGATTCCCACCATATCTGGCGAGGGTTCCCCTATCCGCCACCTGGGGAGGCGCCTAATTGGGTACCAGCATTCCTACAAAATAATGTACCATGGGTAGGTTATAAATGGAATGAGTCTTCATCATAAATATGTAGGTATGTGAAAAGGTTGTTTTTGCCTTACCTTTCACACTCCCCTCCCCCACTACCGCAACCAACCTGGTGCGGAAATAGGTATTTATACGTATGTGTATAAAACATTTTCGTTGTTAAATTAACCAATTAACAAACTGTTCTGAACTATTAGATGCTCTTACTTTAAGCCATTATAATGTCTGCAAGATACTCTCCTGTCCATGTGTTTAAACACTATGCACCACAATCAAGGAATGTGGCCAAATGTTGGACCGCCCGAAAATGATAACCTATGGCCTGCCTATGATAGTTAGTTGTGACGTATCGTAACTGGTTCCTTGCTTACACGAAATACAGAAAATCCACTAAAGAAAATAAATCCTTTCTGTCAGTTTCTTGCCTTTCAGCTCAACTTTTTTTAACAAGTTTGTAATACAACTTTAAAACACCACCCAATTAAGAAAAATTCCACTAGGTGCCACCTTTATCTTCTTGACTTATTCACCATCCTTCATTCGGCCAAGCAGCAAAGAACCCTTCCACCGCACAGCTTGTTGGTAACTCAATTTCCTGGTATTTAGAATTCTCCACGCTTGTTTGTTACGTACAACTCTCCTTCTTCGCTTGCACAGCGTTTATTTAACTTGATAGAACCCACGAAAGTGGGCGTTTTTTGGGGTCGGCAAGGAGCACCAAATGACCATTTACCGTGGGTAGGAAATTAATTTCTGATGGAAACCTCTTAACGCAATAATATCGTCATCTTCATTGCCATTCCTCTTGTAATTATTTTATTTTCGGCGAAGCTAGATACATACACATAATAGAGTGATGAGGATGTTAGGTTTCGGAATCGATTTTTTTTAAGTATAACGTGACGAGGCAAGAGAACCTTTTCGGCTCTTATTAAAAAATATAATTCAGGACGTTTTGGCAAGAAAAAGCGAGGAAAAACAAAGGCACATAATTGACGTTGACGTCTTGTCTGTGGCGGAAAATCAATTAAAAGAAATTATAAAAAAAAGAAAAGGATATTAAATGTCCTGAAATTAATTACTGAAATAACCGGGCCCTAATAAAATCATCGGGCTGATTTTATGAAGCTCTTGGAAATGCAAGATTTATTTACCGTTTAGCGAAAACTGTAACGAGTTGTTTTATATATGTTTTTTTTTTTAATATTGTGTGATATGCTTTTTTTTGTGTAATATATAAAATTTCTGGAAAATACAAGGTATGAAAAAAAACCTTCTATTTTCCAAAAAAAAATGGATTTTGACCGATCTTGCCTTAGGCCTATTTAAGTAAAGACTATTGAGCGGCGAATCGTTGCATACTCAATCCCAATTGATACCTGTTAAGCTCCTAATTGCGTTAATCTTGGTTGCTAAATTTTAATTTATTTTAATTTAGAGGCATTTATAATTTATCAATTCAGAAACTCCTTCTTTAAAAAAAAAGGGTCAACGTTTTCTTTTCTGCTTTCAAAATCATATTTTTTAAAATTCTGCTTTTTAAAGTTAATAAAAGCTCAAGTGGAGACTTGCTAATAGAGCAAAGAGCTCCAATATCTAAACTTGTGTCTTACAGTTTCCGTCAAGAACTCTGTGGTTGGTTAGAAAATTTTCTTCATGGAAAATCAATTAGAGTCGTAGCTAATGGTGAATCATCCTATTTGTTTACAATTAGCGCAGGTGTTTCGAAAGCTTCAATTCTGTCTCCTTCTTTGTTTCTCATACACGATACACATAAAGGATTTGTTAAATTCAACCAAGTATAAAATATTTAGCTTTGCGGATGACAGTACTCTTATAGCATCCACCACAAACAAAATTCCGGTCAATGCTATCTATAACTTCCCACCGCCAAAGATGCAATTTAATAGATAATTCTGAGTTTTTTTTTTCGAATACTAGGTTGGACGGAGGCTAAAACTCCAAAATCTTTCAAAGATACCAATACGCCCACTATAGCAGGTATATAATTCTGAGTTAACAATCACTTAAACACCGGAACTGATTTATTATAATTATAATTAAACGGCAAATGCTCTGAAGAATTAAGTTATTCAATTCCTGAAAACTCTTCTTTTATTCGATTTTCAAGGCAGGCGTTAAGCGCTCATCAGTTCTATGTAAACTTCGAAACACCTCGCATTTCACTGTTTCAAAATTCTTTCTTCTATATAACAAGCACACTTTGGAATACACTACCTGAATACGTATTTCCTAACACTTATAAACTGCAAACTTAAAAAAAAAGTAAATTAATAGCTCCTTACACCTCGGGGCACTGTTTCAGTGTTATAGGCTCTGCTTCCTGAGGAAAGAAATAAAAAAAAAAGCTATTTTTAGAAAGGCTTAAGCAAGGTTTAAGAATATTTTTAATATACATAAATATATGGGAGGAGAGTAAGATAACTCCGGCATGGCGCTGGAAATTGATAACTGTGTTTTGTAGAGGAATTTAGAACAAAGATTTTTTAACATTTATGCGGGAGGGGCAATTTTCAAAAAAATCACTTATATAGTAAAAAAAATTGATAAAAATTGTAGTTTTACCTGCAACAAAGTGGTACATGCTTTTTTAAAACTTGAAGTCTCTCTTTTTTAAATCAAGTAATTTTAACTAAAAGTTTATGGAAAAAGTAATATCAAACTCAAAATATTGGAAAATATTATAAAGAAAAAGTTTATATTGATTTATTCAAAGTTGTACGACTTTGAAAGTATTGATTTTGTTTACCATACTTTGTCCTTATTTGTTTTTTTATAAAATACTGAAAACTAGATGGTCTTATATTTTCTGATGATATGTTTACTCCGTTTAATTTTTTTTTCTCCTAAAATTTAAAATTACCAAAACCAGTTTACCAACAGTTTACCAGTTCAACAACCAGCCCAGCCCTTCCATATTAAAAAATAATAGTTTTTTATCCCTCTACAGAACACCGTTATCAATTTTCGCACAACAATGATAAATTCTCCATATAGTTTTGGTGGAAGTATACACTTCTTTAATTAGCTGTAACTTTTTACTGACATTGTTTTTTTCTTTTCTGTAACAGTAAAACTTGCTCCATGGTTGATAACCTTTTCACCCACATACAAAGGTCTCGTTCGTGGTGGAAACTTGGACCTTTTTTGCCCATTGTCAATAAATATGTGACTAACTCTTATTTGCTTTTGCAAATCACCTTGAAAAGTATCAGTATTCTACTTTGCACTGACAAAGACAGGGTGCTGTGGATGGAATCTGAGCTTTATTCAAGTGATACACGATAAGCTTCTTTCCATGTTTACCTCGACCCAAGACAGCGCCAACGCATGTACAATCGAAGTATAAATTGGATATTGAATGCTTCTGCTTTTCAATATTCATTCATTTTATGAATCTTGCTTTCAGACAAGTGCCTTACCTGAGGACGCACTCGTATATGAGTGCAAGCCTGTACCTGTGGATATAAGGTTTCGTGTGCGTAGCGTATGCAATGCATGTCTCGTGCAGCTATTTTTAAGCGAATTTTTCAGTCAAAACGAAACTCCTGCCGTTTTGCTCTCCATGCGTGCCTGCGGTAGATATCGTAAATCTAATTAGTGAAGAATTTGCTCTACGTATCGTTCACCGTTCGTCATTTCTATCATCGTCATATCATCTTCATGCTCTGACTTATCGTAGACGTAATGTATACACTTACATACATTATACTACTTGCTCTACTCCTGCGGTTCGATTGTGTGGAATATCTAGCTACTTTGTTGTTTCTTCTGCGCTACGTTGTGATCGCTTCTGCAACGTATGACAGGTATGGAAGGAATTCAATGCATAAGGAAGGTATTGTTTCTTTGACTTCCAAGAAAAATTTCACTGCAATGAAACTCACCACTTTACTTGGTCCTTTGCCAACACAATTTCTCAATTTCACTTTGCTAGATATTTTTGCAAACAAGAAAATCAATAAAGTATATAATTCGACGAAAGGTAAATTTGCAAACAAAACACATAACAATCCACATTGCCATACGGCTTTTCCAGGCGTCTTCCTCGACGGATGTAATGGTTATCATGTGAGCAGTAAGGACAATGTTAACAGATATGCACACACATTTACCACAGTTAACTGTCGCTGATGCCTATATGTACTATGAACAGAATACCTATTTTTCTTTAGGCTTGTTTGTTTATTAAATTTAGATAAGATATCAGATTAATCTGAAAGGAAATATCTACCACATATTACATACGTATCTACATATATTTACAATTATGAAAGGAAAGTCGTGGTTATTTATTTTTTTTTTTTGAAAGACTGGTTTAATCCAATTTTGTAGCAAAATAAAAACCAATTTTCTGTTGCTGAACCTCGCTTCTACACTTAACATTGTGCCATCATTAACATGGACCAGTGAGTAAGTGCTACAGTATGTACGCAGAAGTTACAGTCCGTAAAACGGACCGTTGAATACCCCATCCTATCCCACATTGTAAAATGCTGATGGCATAGTTATTTTTTGGCATTTTATGAGTAATTCAAACATCGAAAAAGGGCGTGGTCCAATCGCCCCCAATTACAAACTATAAATTATAAGATATTTCCACAGATATTTCCAAGTTACACTTAAATGTACGCAAAAATGCAATTTTTTGGTTCAAATTCAATATTTTTGAAAAATCGACCCCTAAAAGGGGGCGTGGCTAAAAACTTTATATGAACGAAATCTGGACTGAAGTTTCGTTTACCTAACCTGTTACCTTTTTTTGTCTGATGCTTTCCTAAATTAGGCTTAAAGCCAGTCGAAATTAAGTTTTTCTGGAAAATTTTAGGTTTTTCTTCAATTCTGCCTCCAAATTTGGGCGTGGCACAAAGATTTGTAAAGACAAAATGTGGAACTGAGCGTTTTCTATATAAAATTTTTTCAATTTCGAGCAAAAATATTGAGTAAAATGCATTAGAAGCGGTTTACCTCTTAATTAAATTTGTCTTTTTTGTGTCTTACATTCATTTGGAGATACTAAATGTCAAATTTCAGCCTTTTAGAACGTCTTACAGTTTTGAAAACTCTGGAGGTAGTTGCACATTTAGACCGATTGTGGGCGTGTCTTTGGGCGGATTTCAAAATTTTTTACACTTGCACTGCTTCGCATGACGTGAACCTTACGTACGAAGTTTCAGCATCCTAGCTCAAAATTAAAGGCCTAAAAACATGTGACATACACGGACGGACGGACGGACATGGCTCATTCGATTCAGAACTCGGTCTCGATCATATGCCCTTAAGGTCTTGGGGGTCTACCATTATTATTTCACCGTGTTACAAACTATGCGACAAACTTAATATACCTCCTATCCTATGGGATGGGGTATAAAGATGATCTAACAAAACAAAAGACCATCTGTGTTGATTCGAGCCTATTGGTCGAAATTTATTGTCAATGAATAAAAAGCTTTGAATTAACTTAAAGGGAACGAAAAAATCACTGATTTTTTTTGAAAATATGTTCACTAAGCCTAGTAAACTAAAGCATTTAACAACGGTTTGGTTGCCCGAAAGGATTATAGTCTGTAGTCATTTCTCCTAAAACAAAAAAGGAAAGTCGCAGTCGTTTGATGTGTCACCAACCTTAGTTTTGGGAACGAGATTTGTATCCGCGAGAAACCAAATCCTCAATGGCGGATGTGAATGCAGGTGCAGGAAGGTTTGGGTCCTGATGAAACCTCATCTGAGGCTTGGTTGGCTAGCTCTTTGGAGATCTCATATCCCATATATGCTAGCATGGCCTGGGACCAAAACAATATTCACTGTATTAGCCAGAGGTTCAAGTTTAGCCAGAGGCTGAGCACTACTTTGGACGAGATAAGAGGTTTGAGCTGCGCTTTTGGCTATCACTGCAAACGCACATATCTACTTATTGCCTGTTATATTGCGACCAACCGCAACTGTTGGTCGTAATATAACGCATATTCGTAGTCATTCTTAATAGGATCACTTACATCTCCTTGGAAGATAGATGTTCACCAAAGATATGTAGTCCAGTTTAATGTCCAGTTTAATGCCCACAGTGATAGCACTAGAACCCTGTTCGTTTTCTGACGGCATTCTTTAACGAAGCCATACCTTTGCCTAAGGAAAATCGACGTTGTAGTTTAGTTGCAGACAAGTTGAATAGATGATGTGATTGCTTCAGAGGAAATATTGAATAGCCAGAGGATGCAGAATAATTCTCTCGGAAGCTCGAAAGTCAAATAGATGTCGTACAAAAAGCAATCACCCTTTAGACAATTGATGGGGCTTTCAGCTATATCTTGTAATAACTATATGTGTATATATATAAGGTAAGGTATGTAATTCGATCAAGAGTAGAACGCGTACGTTATGGTTTCGACATGCTTGGCAATATAAGCTTTTTATCAAGGATTAAAGGAAAAGGTGTTTCTAACATCGGAAAGGTGTTTCTAACATCGGAGATCATGTTAGAAACACCTTTTATACGAGTCAGTCCAGTATCGTTTTGCTTCTTCCTTGTTGAAAAAAACACAAGCCCATTTCTAGTGCACCAGTCATTGATCAAGTAAAGGTATCTCTACGCCTGAGAGCCGACAGTCCATACGTGGGAACTCACAGAACAAAGGCAACAACACCCACGTATAAAGTAAAGCTGTAGTAAGTGTGTAGGTTCCAGAAAGGTTGAGACCCACTAACAGAGAGTCTACCATGCATCACCAAACAGGAGACCGAACGCGACTTGTGCATAGCCCCTATTTACACCTGTTTTGAAGCATTTCCCATTGGTTGCTTCGGTAACCAATATCCTATAGAGCCGTTTGGGGTAAGAGTGCGGACTTTTCACTTTGGCTGCAGATATAGAAAAAAAATAAAGCTGCTACTTACTTGAGTAAAATATTTTCGTAGCCCTATACTTTCGGGGAAAAAATCAAACTAACGCACAAAACTTTTTGAAAACAGAAATATTTTTTTTATTGAATACCTAGAGATCGTCATTTTGTGCACTTTTGCCCCGATGTCAGGCCAACCAGTTTTGTACGCAATTTTTATAATTTCATTCTCGTAATTTACAGGTAATTTCATAATGAGCTTCAAGTAAATCTTAAAGAATAAAACGCTTTTGCGAAAGGAAGAATTATCTTACCTTTTTTTAGGCAAAAATTTAGCATCCTTTTTGTCACTGATAAATTAATTTAACACTCATAAAAGGGTGGTTTTTTAGCACGAAGAAATCGGGCATAACCAATATCGGCTACTTCGGTAATTTATACCTGCTTTACCTATAGTAGGTTAGGTTATGTTGAAGTGGCTGTCGGATCCAAAGAAACCAACACACTTAGACCTATGTAGGTCCATTGTGATACCACGCGGATCTGACTCTATTGCCTACTCGTTGAACCATTTCGAGCTATTAATGAAGCGTTAGAGACGTTTCGGGTCAGTCGTGCTGAGATCACTGAGATCATTATAGAAGAAAGCTCCAATGTGAAGCTTTCGGTTCTTGGAAAGAGCGGGGCATGTACAGAGAAGGTGGAGAGTGGTCTCTTCTTCCTCCTCATCCATGCAGCTCCTGCAAAAGTCGTTGGAATAGACACCAAGCCTTGTCGCGTGTTTGCCTATCAGACAGTGTCCTGTAATGACACCGATTGTAGCACTAATGTGCGATCTATTAAGAGCGATTAAACTCCTAGAGCGTTTAAGATCAAGCTATGCCAGATCTGTTTCGTCGCTAGACAGGTACTACCACTAGTCCATCTGAGATTTGTTCTTTCTATCGCATCCAGTTTAATCAAGAGTTTACATGTCGAAATTGGAATGCCAACGGAGCCTTTATCAGGCAAAATTGGGAGGGTAGTTCCAAGTTTGGCGAGTTCGTCAGCCTTGCAGTTACCTGGAATGTCACTATACTCAAACTGCTTTGAGTTTATAATCCTCCTCATTAAAAGTTGATTAATTAACTCGCAAAGTGAGCCATTCACCTTCAGAGCCGACAGTGCAGCCAAGATCGCAGACGTGTTGACATTATTAAAGGCGCCTTCTATATCTAGGAAGGCTACCATCGTATACTCCTTGTGATGAAGGGAATATTCAATGGAACGTACTAGCGTGTGCAAGGCTGCTTCTACAGATCTGCCCTTACAATAAGCGTGCTGAGCAGTAGAAAGCAGCCTTTTCTCAATACTAGATCGTAGGTGGATATCGATCAATCTTTCTAGAGTTTTTAGAAGGAATGATGATAGACTTATGGGTCTGAGATCTTTAGGAGTAACGTGGGAGTATTTGCCAGCTTTGGGTATAAAAACCACTTTCACTTCTCTCCATAGCAGCGGAATGTGGACCAGCTCTACGCAGCTTCTCAGAATTGTCTCCAGTGCAGGGAGGATAATATCCGATGACCTTTGTAGTTCGGCTGGTATTATGCCGTCTGGTCCTGCTGACTTGTAAGGTTTGAAGCTGTTAAGTGCCCAAAGCAGTCTATCTCTCGTTATTAGATCAAATTTATTAGTTATGTGTGGCATTGACCTGTTAAGGTTAATGCTTTTGATAACTTCAGAGCTACCTGGAAAGTGGGTGTTCAGTAGCAGGTTTAGCGATTCTGCGCTGGAGGAAGTCCAAGAGCCGTCTGCTTTTTTAAGGTAGCTGGGCATCGTTGGATTAGTAGAGAGGATTTTCCTTAGCCTAGAGGCTTCGGATGTTTCTTCTATTTTGCTACAAAAGAGTCGCCAAGATAGCCGTTTGGCTCTCCTCAGCTCCTTTTTGTAGGATTTGAGGGATGTTTTGTAGGCATACCAGTCTGTATTGGCACGTGTGGCCTTGGCTCTATTGAAGATTTTCCTGCATTCATTTCTGAGTAGGCCCAGTTCTGAGGTCCACCAATGCGGTTTCCCCTTGCCCCTTGGAATTACAAGAGGGCAGGAGGAAGAAAGTGCTTTATTGAGGGCCAGAGTGAGTGCCTTAACCTTGTGATCAAGCTCATTGGTGTCACAAGGAGGACTTAGGAGAGATCCTTGAGCGGTTCAGTGAATCTCTGTAAAGAAGCCAATTCGTCCTTCTGTAGTTTCTGAAGGATGATTGGCGAGGAGGTACATCGTCTAAACTGAATTGAATGTATCTATGGTCTGACCAGGAATGTTCAGACGAGGCTTTCCAACTACCAACCCGTGGGGATCAGAGACGAGAGTGATGTCCAGTACTTCTCGTTGATTTCTGGTTATGAAGATAGGTTCGCTACCCGTGTTGCAGACAATGAGGTTAGTTTTTAAAATAAAGTCAAAAAGTAACTCACCTCTGTCGTTGATATCGGAACTTCCCCACACTGAGTGATGAGCATTCGCATCGCACCCAATGATGAAGTCAGTATTGCGTAGTTCAGCAGCCTTGATGGCACTCTCCAAGGTTTTACCAGGGGGACTGTCCACCATGTCGTGGGCGAGGTATGCAGAGGCCAGCCAGTAAGTCCCTTTGGCTGTCTCTAGTCTCGCCACGGTGATGTCTCGGTCGCTGAATTCAGGGAGTAAAAATACATTGAGACTACTTTTCACTAGTATGCAAGATCTAGGCTTACCTTTACCTGTCTCATACAGTGGGTAATATCCGGGAGTCTTGATTCCGCAAACCACGTTCTCAACAACCCATGGTTCTTGGATCAAGACAATGTCTTCTCGATTTTTGGCGAGGCGGAGAAGAAGGGAGGCCGAGGCCATTATGGAGTGATGGAGGTTAATCTGAAGTTACTGCAGCATTGCTATGGTCCAGAAAAACATCCACCACAGTGTTCTTGAGGTCCTCTGATTCAGAGAACGAACCCAAAAGTTCGTCCTCACTCAGCAGGACTGAGTTTAGGCAGTCTCCCGTCTCCATGTCCGATGGAATGTCAGACACAGAGTCAGAAGGCTGGTTAGGAGCCACTAGTTCCGCAGCGGCGACGTCTTCCAATTTTGGAAAGGTGACTGCAGTACCGGGGTGCGGTAAAGCAGACGCCGATCAAGGGGGTGAGGAGGCAACTTGCCAGTCTCTAACTCGTCCTTTTTGTATACCTTTAGGGTGATTTGATACCAACCAAATCTGATCACGCCTTTGGTCTCAGCTAGAAGAGCAAGAGAATCCTGGTTGATTACCACAATGGCAGATCTATAGGATCCTCTTTGCTCCTCTAGCTTAACGACCTTCCAGTCGTGAGTTGGGAGTGCGGGATTGGAAAGTCTTATGACTTCGAGAATCTCGTGAGCGGAGGGGGGTTCAATTGGAATCCAGGTGCGCGTTCTCGGCCTGCTAGGGATGTTCTCCTTAGCGACGACCTCGAGCTTTGCACCTGGCCAAACTTCCCCTAGACTGCTAATCGCGAGCTTGTAGAGATCGCAAGATCTCATGTCCTCGCACGCGATTAGCTTGACATGGCCTTGATGCCAGCCGGCATCAAAGGTTAACCGAGGTGGTCCGGGGTGTTCCTGCATGAAAGCCAAAAAGTTGCTGGAAAGCTTCAATTTGACCATGTTCCACCTTTCGGGAGTTATTGAGCCGTCGAGGTCACTGCGGTCAATCACAGCAACCAGGATACGGTCCTTGAGAACATCGCTAAACGGCTTCAGAGGTGTGACGGAGGACGTCTTAGGGGGGGTGAAGGTGTTCTTCACCTTGCGATGTTTAGATTCCGAAACGGAATCTTCCTCCGACCTCTGTCGCTTATGCTCTTTTTTCAGAATGTTCCCTGCCCATTTAAGTTTAGCGATCCGCGCCGGTGTTCTGTCAGTCTCCAGTATATCCCCAAAGGCTTTCAGGGTCCGGGAAGCTTCACGCTGCTTCTTATAGTACGCCCTTGATGGAGCGTGTAGCCGCGATCTTCCATCATGAGACGCACTGCGGGCGGAGTTCTTTGCTTTAGTGAGCGTAGAGCTCTTGCTGGAGCTGCCAGCAGTGGAGGGGCCATGAAGTGCCACAAGCCCACCACTACTGGAAGCTGAAGTTCCTACTGCTTTATCGAGCGAGGAGCTCTTGCTGGAGCTGCCAGCAGTGGAGGGGCCATGAAGTGCCACAAACCCGCCACTACTGGAAGCTGAAGCTCCTACTGCTTTAGCGAGCGAGCTCTTGCTGGAGCTGCCAGAGGTGGAGGGTCCATTAAGTGCCACAAACCCGCCACTACTGGAAGCTGAAGTTTCAACTGCTTTACAGTCCTTGCTACTGCCCACACAGGGTGGATCACGAGTATCCACAATCGCACCACTGTTCGGCAGGGTAGGAGCTGTCCCGGTAGACAGTTTTGCCACCGTACTACCGTCCGGCTTTGAAGGGGTGCCGGTCTTACCACTATCTTTATTATTTTTGTTTAGTTTGGTCATTTTAGTCCCACGAGTAGCGGATAAAGGAGGTCCGTCTATACAGAGATCCGCAGTGTATAGATAAGGCTAGATAATCCGGAGGGCGCCAGGTATCCGGATACTCCGTACGAGACTGGGCTATTTGATAAACTGGGCCCCCAGCCAGGCTGACGCTCGGCACGGGTCGTATTACACCTTCGTCCAGCCCAGGGGAGAAGGGGAGAGGAACAAGAAGAGAGGATAGTGAGGGGAGAAGGAAGGAGGGGACGGCTAGGGTGGAGCGTCCTATGGTTTCAGGCCTCATCTAGAGAAGAGATTCTCTAGCAATGTTGACCTTACTCAGCCACTACAATTCGGCAAGTTCGACGCTCAGGGTAGGGGTTACCTATAGTAGTGCATATTGGTATCTTTTAATGATTTTGGAGTTATAGCCTCTGGCCATCCGCGTAAAAAAATATAAAGTAATAATAATAAAAGTTGAGACAATGTGGGTAAATGCAAACAGGGGTAATGGTAAACATGGGCCATACAAAACACAATTAAAGCCTAAAACACTTGTGTACCGCATGATACTACGGCCTGTCGTTCTGTGATACTGTGGATCTGTGTTTTTCCACATCTATTCGATGCATGTGTGTGTAATCGGTTTCTGCTGACGCCGTAATTTTTCGTGAGCGACTCTGATTTATTGTTAATGGTAAGTTTGAGGCCTTTCAAAAAAAAAATATTTTTTTTTAAATATTATAACTGACAAGTAACACGTAATGTTGCTTGAAGCTAAAAGCATTTGGTGTAGCATTTTTGAAAACAAAATATCTTCGTTTAAATTAAAGCCTTTTCTACAAGTATACCTACATTTACGCCAGAAAATATTTTCACGAAGGTAAATGTAAACAGAGCTTTGGGGATAAATGTGAAAAAAATATAAAGTAATAATAATAAAAGTTGAGACAATGTGGGTAAATGCAAACAGGGGTAATGGTAAACATGGGCCATACAAAACACAATTAAAGCCTAAAACACTTGTGTACCGCATGATACTACGGCCTGTCGTTCTGTGATACTGTGGATCTGTGTTTTTCCACATCTATTCGATGCATGTGTGTGTAATCGGTTTCTGCTGACGCCGTAATTTTTCGTGAGCGACTCTGATTTATTGTTTGTGGTAAGTTTGAGGCCTTTCAAAAAAAAAAAATATTTTTTTTTTAAATATTATAACTGACAAGTAACACGTAATGTTGCTTGAAGCTAAAAGCATTTGGTGTAGCATTTTTGAAAACAAAATATCTTCGTTTAAATTAAAGCCTTTTCTACAAGTATACCTACATTTACGCCAGAAAATATTTTCACGAAGGTAAATGTAAACAGAGCTTTGGGGATAAATGTGAACATGAATTATTAATAAAATTTGCCAAAAAATATCGGAAATCAAGGTTTTAGTTATTTCCAGTTGCCAATATCCTAAATAAAAGAATTGTTTAATCGGGCAAATTTAATAATGTAGTCTCAGCAGTTTTCTACACTCAAAACAAGAAAATGACTTTTTAGGCGGCACACAGGCTCATATAAAATGCAAACTGCCTCTTAAGACAAAATATATAATTTTAGAAACTGACAACGAAAACTTGACCAAGACCCTAAAAATGCTAACAGACCGAGTTCGTTCCCATTTGTGTCCTCATACAACTTTAATTATTATGTTTTTTTTGTCGGAGGTCGGATGGAGCACTCAGCTCAGACACAACTACTGGTCCATTGTAAGCGGACACCTTTCTTCAATGTATTTACTTTACCCCTCTTATGCGAGCAGAGGCAGGACAACTACAGAGCAAGTGTTCACTATCGTCGTTCTCTCCACAGGCAGGAAAGGTGGTTGTTTCGCTCAAGCCTAACACATTTAAGTGTTTAGAAAATGATTGGTGGCCGTAAGGACGCCTACAGAAGTCTGCAGTCAATTCACCTGAGAGATTGAAGGAAAGACGCAGACCTCTTACAGATGTCCGGGCGTAGTCGTTTAGTATGTCTGCACCCATCTCAGTCATGCCAACGAGCCATGTGTTCACGAGAAACCCAAGTATCGATGGCAGACGTGGCAACAAATGCCGGCAGACCCAGCGCGGGTTCAGGTCCTGAGAAAATCGGTCCGGTTTTGGATCCATCTGTGAAAATACGATGGCATTCTTTCCTTGGCTCTGACGCTCAGAGTCTGGCTGAAGCCATTCCATTACCTGAGGAAAATCGATTTGGTAGTCGACTTGGTTACTCGCAAAACGGTTTCTGGGGTCATTTCGTGGAGGGCATGTCAATAAGACAGGGGTCGAAGGACAGCTTGCACAAGTTCTTCAAAATTCCAATGCGTTTGGTACCAGAATCCACCTCTCTTTAAGCGACAGAGGGTTTTCAGATATGTATGTAACAGTACTTACTTACTTACTTAAGGTGGCGCTACAGTCCGGGGTGGACCTGGGCCTCAGCCAACAAGCTTCGCCAGCCAGCTCTGTCTCTAGCTAGCCGTCTCCAGTTTCGCACGCGCAGTTGGCTGAGGTCCCCTTCCACTTGCGTGCGCCACCTGAGTCTCGGTGCTCCTCTACCGCGCCGTCCCTGCGGTGTGGATTCGAAGATTTTCCGGGCCGGGGCGTTGGTGTATGTAACAGTACACCCCATGATAAATATACCAAGGAGGGGGAAGTTCATCAAATGTATCATGTATAGTTTAAGAAATAGTTGTTTACTTTTACTCCGGAATGAAGAAAAATTTACAACGAAAAGGGGTAAATGTAAGCACCTATGACTTACCTTTTTTCTTTAATTATCAAAATGAGAACTTCAATTTATAACAACAAAACTCAACAATTTCGCTGTAAACAAAATTGCTTACATTGAGTAAGTTGGTGTATAAAAATGTATAATTGGTACAGGATTACCAATTCCGAGCTCTTAGCTTTGAAGACTCTATAAAAAAACATAACATGGGTGTGGGAGGGCAATAGGGACTCAAGTTAAATGTCGAGTAATAATTTATGACTTCAACTTAGGCTAGGTGCATGCATACAATTTTCACATTGAAAAAATTGTTTAGTCAAGTTGTATGCCTGTTTCGATTGCGGCACATTTAGACTAAAAACAAGTGAGTAAGAGCAAGAATTTATCTGTGACAAACTTCTATATACCCGACGCTATTTACCATGTAACATCAAATCTTAAAATTTCTTGGCCGGAATTCATGTATATTTTGTGTAGGCCACGCCCCCAAAAATGAGCATGGGCTTAAAATCAATCAATAGTAATTTCGTTAGAATCATAAAAAAAATTGTAAAAGCGAACATTTTTTCAGAAAAACAGTTTTTTTCCCAAAAACCCCCTTAAAGGTGGGCGGAGCTCAAAACTTTTTTTGGAGCAAACTTAGCAGATAGCAATACCTTAAATATTTGTCGTAGAATTTTTTTTCGATTTGAAGTCAACTTTCCGAGAAATCAGGTTTTTAAAGATCTAAAATAATAAAAGTGGGCATGGTCGATACTGTGGGCGGTTCAGTTCTTCCCTTGTTAAAGGTCTTAGGTCGATATTGCTCAATACCAAAACATAAGTTCCTGTGCCTTGTCTAACTTGACTAAAAGGCATTTAAAAAAAAAAAAATTGAAAAAGAGATTGTTTCACATTAAAGCCAGTAGTGGGCGTAACCGCCGACGGATTAAGCTAATTTTCACACTTTGTCTGTGCAACAAAAGACCCAAGCCGAGTACTAAGTTTCAGCGCTCTTGCTTGATTTTGAAGACCTAAAAAAATAACTACCTTCACACATACAGACGGAAAGAGGGACGGACATGGCTTAATCGATTCACATGTCGGTCTCGATCTTATCTCTTAAAGGTCTTAAGGGTCTACGGTGAATATTTCACTGGGTTACAAGCTATGCATTAAAATTAATATACCCTCAGATTAAGAACAGAAAAATCAGTTCGTTCAAGAAAGTTCTATGCCAGTGTCATACAGCATGACATTGGCATAGAACTTTCTTGAACGGTGATTTAGTTTTTTGAACAATGCTAAAAAAGTCCTTTTGAAGATCTTCCGAGCCAACTTCTTCTACGCTTTTTGCTAGCAGGTCTTGTTTGTAGAGCGCACGGTTACCACAAACACACACTGCGCTTTCCCTAGACCCCCTAATTATACTCGACCCAATGTATATATAGGATGCTTAAACTTGGAGTGTATTTTGGTTCTAATTTTGTACTGACAAAGTATGAAAATTTGGAAACTGAAAAAATCCACCCACAGCCACGCCCACTATAAACATGGATATCAGACAACCTAAAATATAAATTTTATTAAAAAATGCCTTTTGATCAAGTTAGACAAGGAATAAAGGAACTCAGATTTTGGTGCAGAGCAATAGTAGTCCGAAGCCTTTAATTCGACAAAATTTGGACGGCCCACACCAAAGACCATGTCCACTTTTAAAATTTTACATCTTTAAAAACTTGATTTCGCGGAAAGTGTAGGAATTTTTAAACGAAAATAAGTTTGTAAATGCAAGAGTTCTTATGTAACGAACTTTTAAATACTCTATTTACCATGCAAAACCAAATCTAAAAGTTTTTTTTAGACGGAATTCATATGCTGTATATCATTAATTTTATTGGCCACGCCTCCAAAAATAGGTTTGGGCTAAAAATTAAACTCAATTAATTCTTATCTCGTTAAAATTATGAGATAATGAATTAAAAGCAAAAGTTATTGCTTAAAAATACGTTTTTTTTTTCTAAAAACGCCCCCTAAAGTGGGCGGAGCTCCATACTTTTTGTGTAATAAAACTTAGCAATTGGTTTATAATTTTTTTTAAATTTTTTCGATTTCAAATGAATTTTTAGAGAAATAAGGTTTTAAAAGTTTTGCATGCGGATTATGTGCGCGGACAATTTTTGGCTAATTAAAATCTTCCGGCCACTATTGATTTGCACCAAAATTTGAACACCTACGCCTTGTCTAACTTTACCAAAGGGCAATTTTAAATAAAATTTTAATTAGAGTTAGTTTTACATTGAAGTAAATTGTGGGCGTGGCTGTGGGCCGATTTGAGCTCAATTTTAAAGACCTAAGAGCTTCACACATACGGGCCGACGGACGGACATGCCTTAATCAATTCACCTGTCAATCTCTATCATATATGTATCTCTAAAATGACTCAGGGGCTTACGATGATTATTTCACTGTGCTACAAGCTATCCATTAAAATAAATATACCCTGGGTTGGATATAAAAAAACAGTTAGTGCAACAGTGCGTATGTAATAGATTCGGCCGTTGTTGGCAGACCGCGGTATACCCTATTCCTACTCTTTTTTCCATTCCTATTCTTATTCCCATTCCTCTCTTGTTTTTCATTCCTACCCACTTTCTGTTACCATTCACGAATCATTTATTAACTAAAAACACATATTATTCCTTAGTACATAAGATTTTTTAATGTATTTTTTAGAAGGGGTGTGGCATGTGCAGCTCCTATAACCAAAAATTAATATAAGCATAGAAGTATCAACGTTTGCGGCCACAATGTAGGTATGCAAAAATTAAAATTTTTTGTTCAAATTCATTAAAAACATTAATTATGTAAAACCGAACTCTAAAGATAGGCGTGGCCAAAGACTTTGTATGAACGAAATCTGGAATAGTGTCCGGTGTACTTTAAGGGCTAAACTTTTTTTTTAACTATTCCAATAGTGAGGTTAGGGCGCAGTCGAAATCGATATTTTTCTGGAAAATTTAAGGTTTTGCTTACATTCTGCCTTTAAGTGTGGGCTTGGCTCAAAACTTTGTATGAACCATATGTAAAGGGTGATTTTTTAAGAGGTTAAGAACTTTTTTAAAAAAAAAACACAAAAAATTCGAAAAAATTAATGAAATATTTATTTGAATCGATAGTTTGAACCTTGCAATTTAATGGTTAAAGATAATTTCATGCAAATGTTGACCGCGGCTGCGTCTCAGGTAGCCCATCCGCTGAGTCCAATTTTGGCATACTCTTTCACACATATCGGCCGGTATCTCACGAATGAATGCATGGATGTTGGGTTCCAGTGCGTCAATCGAAGCGGGCTTGTCCCTATAGACATTAGCCTTGACATACCCCCACAAAAAATAATCTAATGGTGTCAAATCGCACGATCTAGGCGGCCAATTGAAATTTGGTCACAATTTTCCGAATAGACTGCTCAGAAGGTCGAGAATGCCGACCATAAAATGGAAGCAGCGCGCGATGAACATTTCGAACCGAGCACGAATTTCGATAGTAAAATTCAATAATTTGCAAGCGTTGTTCATTTGTAAGACGATCCATGGTTAAATTTCAAACCAAACTGAAGCTGTTTGACAGTGACACAAGGTACTAAACACACGTCAGTTGCCAAAACCAAACCAGCTAAAAAATCACCCGTTAGAACCAAGTATGTTATATATTTATTGAAAAATTATTCAAAGTAATACAAAACAATTGAGCAATTATTAAAAGAAACTGAGAAGAATTCTACAAGGTATATTAATAAAAGCTATTGGGAATATATAATATATTCCCAATAGTTTTTATTAATATATTAATAATATAATAATTGGGAAAGTGCAACAGTGCGTATGTAAAAACTTCAGTCCGTCTGTGACGGATTGGAAAATACCCTACCCTACCAAAAAACGAAACTGGAAACTGCTAAATATATATGAAATTTGACAAAAACAAGTGGGAAAGTGCAACAGTGCGTATACAAAAGCTTCAGTCCATCTACGACGGATTGCAAAATACCCAACCATACCAAAAAAAACTGGCGCGCCTCCAAAAAGTGGGCGGGATATAAAAATATAACTGTTGAATGCTTTATACTAGGTGGTTGCATACATTTCGGCCTAAAACTCCACATTTTTAACTATAAAAATCACTTTTTTTACGCCGCGCCCACAAAAGTGGGCGGAGGCACATACAAGTTATACATTAAAGTTTGGAAATGCTAATATCTACAACTTTTGTCATACAATTTTTGTCAAATTTCAGATATATTTACTGAAAATTATTCATTTTAAATCCTTTTTACCTAAAATCCCTTAAAAAGTGGGCGTGCTCAATGAAAAGTCTTAAAATTTTTTGCCCACTCCAAAGACAATTACAACGCAATATTACATACCAAAACTGAATGCGCTAGCGCCGTTGTAACATAGCTAAAAATTCGAAAAAGTATTTTTCGACGTAAAGTATTACGCCCACTACATACAGGCCTGTAGTGGGCGTGTCTGCGGGCGGATTCAGCTAATTTTCAAACTTGATCTGAAGGGCTGGACTTCCAGCCAACTTACCAAATTTCAGCTCTTTACCTTAAAATTTAAGGCCTTAAAGTTGTTTACATACGGACGGACGGACGGACATTTCTTAATCGATTCTCCTGTCGGTCCCATTCATATCTCTAAAAGGTCTTTGGAGTCTACGGTGATTATTTCACTGCGCTACAAACTATACATCAAACTTAATATACCCTAAGTCGGGTATAATGATGTGACAAAAATTGTAGATATTAGCATTTTCTAACTTTTACGTATATGTTGTATGTGCCTCCGCCTACTTTTGTGGGCGTGGCGTTAAAAAAGTGATTTTTTAAGTTAAAAAGGCGGAGTTTGAGGCTTAAATGTACGCAACCACCTGGTATAAAGCATTCAACAGTTATATTTATATATCCCGCCCACTTTTAGTAGGCGTGGCAGTTTTTTTTTGTATGGTCGGGTATTTTGCAATCCGTCGTAGATGGACTGAAACTTTTGCATACGCTTTGTTGCACTTTCCTACTTGTTTTTTATGTCTTATTAAGAGATGTTGAATGTTAAATTTCAGCTTTTCACGATGTCTTAGGTCTTATAGTTTTGAAAGCACTAGAGGCAGTTGCACATTTAGACCGATTGAGGGCGTGTCTGTGGGCGGATTTGAAAAATTTTAACACTTATATTGCTTCGGCCTAAAAATTGCTTAAGGCCTTAAAGTTGGTGACATACGGACAGAAAGACGGACGGACGGACATGGCTCATTCGACTCAGAAGTCGGTCTCAATCATATGCAAATAAGGTCTTGGGGGTCTATCGTCATTATTTCTCTATGTTACATTTTCGTCTGTATCAAACTAAATATACTCCATTCGTGTGGAAAAGGTTATAAAAAGGACATGGCAACCAGATTTCCCGTGAAGTTAGTCTCGGAAGGAGGCATTTTCCGCCTTGAGAATAAATCTTTTAAAATTCTTCTTTTCATTCGATCAATAGAGATTCTAGTCTTCCTATGAATTGGTTTATGAGGACAGATTCAGGGGCCTTCAAGAAATTCCTACGAATATACACTGCAGCTCTCCATTTCACGTAATATCCATACCGATTTTCTGCGATGGTTTTAACAAACTGGGCACGTTAGTTAAAAATATTGAATATAAACTTCACTCAGATCTTGAGCAGACCGTTCAACCCCTTGTCTCAGAGTCGGTACCGCCATTTGACGTTCGATCATAAACCATAAACGAATCGCGAATTATTCTCAGTTTGCCGAGCGGTTCGTTTTTTTTTTTTTTTTTGAAAATAAATGCGTTGGGGCCTTCAGATTAAATGCCACAACCGTAAATAATGAGACTATGAGTGGTTTTGGTAGTTGCAAAGTACACTACCTACATAACTTTAGATGTTATGTATAGATATAACACGCACTGGTTCACATAGGTACTGTTTCTTTCCCAGTTTTTGCTCAATGAAACATCTTAAACCTGTCATCTGAATTACAAATGTAAGAATTATCATTACACCGATATTCTTATCTTATTTCAGTATATAAGTTGATTTAAAAAAAAAAACATGCTCCCACAATCTGTCAAAAATGCACTCATATTGAAGATTAATTATGTTCCTATTCTCATTTCGTTGAATATTTCAAGATATACTTCCCGCATTGTAGTAAACTAATGAGACATTTTGACATAAATGTTTTCCATAATCACAAGCTCTTGGAAACTTTATACTTTTAGTGAAATTGATAATGACCGAATAGGGTGTAGCCCAGCAACGCCAACCTTATTCGAGTTCTAGACCACTCCTGCTACCACTATGCTAGTTCCTCCGGCATCAGGAATGAGGGAAACGGGAAAGCAATTATCCTCTTCATTCGTTTTATTAAAAGACGCAAACATTTTGGGGTGCCGCTAGGCTATATAAAATCTAACGTTTTCAAGGCTTTTATGCTGTACCAACTCAAAAAAAACATTCCAACGTACTGTGTCAAACGGCTTCTAAGTTTTAATTATATACCTTATATAGAAAAAAAACCAGTGAGTAAGTGCTACAGTGTGTACGCAGAAGCTACAGTCCGTAAAACGGACCGTTGGATACCCCATCCTATGCCACATTGTAAAATGCTGATGGCATAGTTATTTTTTGACATTTTATAAGCAATGCAAACTTCGAAAAGGGACGTGGTCCAACCGCCCCTAATTACAAACTATTAATTATAAGATATTTCCACAGATATTTCCAAGTTACACCTAAATTGTACGTAAAAATGCAATTTTTAGGTTCAAATTCAATATTTTTGAAAAATCGATCCCTAAAATGGGGCGTGGCTAAAAACTTTATATGAACGAAATCTGGACGGAAGTATTGTTTACCTAACCTGCTACTTTTTTTGTTTCATGCTTTCCTAAATTAGGCTCAAGGGCAGTCGAAATTAAGTTTTTCTGGAAAATTTTAGGTTTTCCTTCAATTCTGCCTCCAAATGTGGGCGGGGCCCAAAGTCTTGTATGAACAAAATGTGGAACTAGCGTTTTCTACATAAAATATTAAGCACATTTTTTTCAATTTCGAGCAAAAATACTGAGTAAACTGCATTTGAAAATTTACCCTTAAAATAGATGCCACGCCCACTAGAGGAGGTTTACAAATTAAATTTGTCTTTTTTGTGTCTTATATTCACTAAGAGATGCTAAATGTCAAATTTCAGCCTTTTAGAACGTCTTACAGTTTTAAAAATCTGTAGGTAGTTGCATATTTAGACCGATTGTGGGCGCGTCTTTGGGCGGATTTCAAAAATTTTTACGCTTGTACTGCTTCGTATGACGTGCTCCTGACGTACGAAGTTTCAACACCCTAGCTCAAAATTTAAGGCCTAAAAACATGTGACATACAGACGGACGGACGGACGGACGGACATGGCTCATTCGATTCAGAATTCGGTCTCGATCATATGCCCTTAAGATCTTGGGGGTCTACCATTATTATTTCACCGTGTTACAAACTATGCGGCAAACTAAATCCTATCCTATGGGATGGGGTATAATAATGTTTCAATTCAAGTAAAACAGAGTGTAATTGCTTTATAGTTTTGTCGAAAGAAGTGTATCTGCTTATATTTATTGTCTTAATCGAAAGTATCATTGCAATGAAATTTGTTCACTATTTAAATAAACTTTACATGTACAATGAGAGAGGATTCAACTTTTTTAAAAAAAAAAAACCAAAAATGATAGCAAAATAAAGGTTTGCTCCAATAGCACAACCATCATGCGTTAGCATTGGATGTTTTTGTTTAATTCTATGTGCACCCGGTTTTGCGTAGATGGTCAAAGAAACTCTTTATTTATTTAGTTTTTTACCAAATCTGAACAAGATTGATTTTATAGTTAAGATACCAGAAGATTTTAAAAAGTTCTTTTTGTAAAGAGTTTATGTTTTTGAGTTAAAGCTCGAAAAGTATCCAAACTTTAAAATTAGATATAATTTTTCTTTAAAATTTGAATAATGTGGAATAATGTCGAAACGACAGTATCAAAACTTTTTCTGAAAAATATGACTTAAACAATTCGTTAACATTAGGTTGTTCTATACATGTGTTCAATATCGGCATTGTTCACTTAGTGACTCAAAAGTTATGGTTTCAAACACTTTGAAAAATCCATTTTCAACACTTCATTTCCCAAAACCTATTAGCATTTTCAAAAAATGAGACTTTTTTGTTAAAGCTCGCTATTTACTTAACTTCAGTTTTGATTCAGTTTCGCCTGCTTAATTTCTTACAAAAAAGCATTGAAAAACGTTTAATCCATTTTAACATGAAACGTCAAACTGTAATTAAACCGTTATTTGTGCTTAAAAAACCTCAATGGATTCTCTGATTATTTCCGCGGTTTAAAAGCACACAAAATTTTGTCTTTCTACCGCTTACGGACGGACGAACAGACTGACAACGTAGTGCTACGATAAGAGGTCTTTTCCATTTTTGGACGGCCCAATCGAGTTTAATTTATTTATTTTAAAGTCATTTATTTAAACTTTACGCTTTCTATTTTCAAAATAAATTCTTCAGCTTTTAACTTGTCCAAATGAGGTAATTTTGAAATACACCAAATAAAAAAAATATCTCATCTAAAAATAAAACTGTTTGTATTAGCTACAGATCAACTTAATTAATACAATGCATGCTAAGTGTTAGAAAACCAAGATGTCCCCTGTAAAACATATTATTATTACGTAATTATGTTTTTCCAATTTATTATTATTTGAAAATTTTAATATTTAACATAAAATAATACCTGTATCCCATTATTTTTAACAAATAATATTTAATAAAATGTTTGCAGCTCCACACCAGAACTTAACACAAACTATATACAAAAATCCCACCGTACGTAGCTTTGCCTGAAAACAAACTTAAATTAAATCGTGTTATATCTCCAACAACTTAATCAGCAAAAGTTCTCAACGAGGATAGAGAAAGTATCCCTAATCCTGTTTAAAAAAAGTCATAAACTGATTGCACTGTAACAAGCTTCAGCCACAGATATGAACCATGTCAAAACTTCGGCAATACAGGTCCATGGATGTACCAACAACGACCACGATACGCAAAAAGTTAGAAAGGCTTTCAGTTGATTCTTGGTTTGAGTTCATGAATTTGTTTTTCGTTACTATCTCATCTATTATATTGTTCTATAATTTTTAAGTTTTTTTTATAAATTTTGCGTTGCATTTACTTCCTCTTGAAAAGTTTTAGAACACCACACAGATAGTGGTTAAAAGCACAGTTTGGTTGTTGCCTAAGGTCATGCTCCACCACCATTTTTGGTGAACTTTAAACAAAAGCTTTTAGCTCTCTTCCACTCTTTATCTTTCCGATTTTCTTAATATATATTTGCAGTGTATATTTCAATTTCTATTATATTGTCTATATTTCTTGCTCTTACGTACAGCAGTTTATATTAAAATGTGTTTTGAGGTTATTTTCTATTTATATGTTGGATTTCTACCACAAATCGTGGTGAAAAGTTATATTTTAACTTTTATTGAACTTTCTTTCTATTCTATTCCTCATACTATTCTTATACTTTTTAGACCATTCGGTGAACAGTGGTTTGCAACTTGGATGAACGTTCGAAGAGTTTGCCTTGCACATTGCTTTCGTGAAAAAGGATTATATACCTACCTAATTATTTTATTACCTTATTATTTATTTTTTTATTTAAATATTAAATACATACGTTTTATTAGTCCTTATTTTCTTTAGTAAGTCCAGTAGAAGTTTCGAGCGAAACATAATACCTACACATTAATCTAAATTAATTTTAATCTTCAATTTGTTCTTCTACTTGCACACATAACTAATAACATTCTCTCATGTCACACCATACAAATTTGTTTTATTTTTAATACAGAATAAATATCTTATCTGTCCCTTTTAAGCTTGTTAAATTATTTATTTGAAGTATTCCTGCATGTTGCATGATTATGAACTTACAGTTGTAGTGATTCAGGTAAGGGGCCTTCAGCCATACCTTAATGCCTTCTTTAGCTTGTAAATTGTATTATATTATATAATTTGAAATAAATTGTCATCTAATCTAAAAAACTGCAGATACTTTTGCACGAAACTTTTAAGAGACAGATATCGGATGATTGGTGTAACTTCAACACAAGAAAATATATTAATTTTTTTCAGATTTTCCTATGAAAGTGAACCTACATTTTGAATAAAAGGTGTCAGTTTATAGATTCTAAAGTATGAATGTAGTAAGACTGTCAAAAGCTAACACAAGTATTGTACTTAACATAGAATTGTACCATTGTAAATAGATATAAAACTTAAGGCCTTAACCTAAGAATATAGGGGTTCAGCGAAACCACAAATGTTGCGCTAGCGAGGCCATCGCCATTTATTACTTTATTGACACCTTATACTTTAAATTTAAAGTCTAACTCAATTTGTCTTGTGATGCTCATTTTTCACAACGTTGATATTGAGTTTACGATGTTCAGAAGACGAAGACCTTATACAAAACGTATATGCTCCCAGGATTAAAGTTCAATTAGCAAATCATTTAAACAGCTGTATCGTCTTCAAATGGATTTACAGGGCTGCCTAAATGGCGATATTTTTCCCACTCCACTCAAACATTTTTTTCTACTAGGGAAGTCAGACTCTAAACCTGGAGGTACTTAATTAGTTTGACTCTATTAACTTATAAAAGGTTTAAAAAGAAGCTATGTTTATATATCTATACAGGGTCCAAAATGGTAAGACATAGGCCTTCTACCAGATTAACACATATTTTGCTTTACGAGCTTATTATTTTTATTGCTTGTTCTAAAAATTTTCTAGCATTACCTACATAAAACTTCTGAGCGCATTTACCACGTTTCCTCTAAGTGCAGTTATCGCGATCCAAAGAGTTGAAAGCGAAATTCCTTAAGGATTCGGCAGACTGCGACGGAATTACAAATATCTTCTGGCTCCCAAAGATTTCAGAATTCACAAAGAATAGGGAGGTCCGGTTTGAATACTGAATTAAAAACTAAGATCTTTCCTTTCACTCCAAGATCAGCTATTCTGATGACCGGCTGGCGCAGTTCCTTTACTATTGCTCCAGCTTGGCCAATACTGCAGGATAACTTAGCATCACTCCTTCCATCTTTCGTGAAAAAGACCCCGAGATACTTGAACTTCTCTATCTGTTTCAATGCGACTCCATTTATGTATAGGGTACACTGCACAGGAGTTCGGGAAACAACCAACACTTCGGATTAGTTCACGTTTAACTTCATCCCAGCCTCACCACACATGGCCGCAAATCCATCCAGTGCTCGCTCAAGTTCCTCCTCGGACGATGCCAGAATAGCTAAGTCATCTGCGAAAAGCAGATGGCTTATCCTAGACACCAGCCATTTTGAAAGATTCCTCACCGAAAGTGCGGTTCACCATCCAGTTCATATATGCTATGAAAAGGAGAGACGACACAACACAGACCTGGCGAAGTCCAACGCACACATCAAAAGGTTTGGATTCGAAGCCATTTTTCCGAACACAGCTTCTGCAGTTCTTATACAAAGACTGAAAGGCTCTCAGAAGAGGCGCACTCAGTGCATAGGTAGGTAGGAAAGTGGCTTTTTACATGCACTTAGGCCCAACAAGAAGTAGGAGCCTAGTATGGATTTCCTGTACGACGCGAGTGCCGGGAAGCAACAGAGAAGGTGTTGCACACTTTCTTCCTCTTCTTTTTGCGTGAAGACCTATTAGGCAGTGTCCGGTGATAATTCCCACTACAGTGCTAATTTTGATCTCTTTAAGGAGGTCAAGCTATCTGATCTTTTTGGATCGAGGCAAGGCCAAATTTGCTTGGAGGTTAAACAAGTGGTGCCTGTCCTCCATCTGGCGTTAGTTTCTTGTATGCTGTGATTTTTGAGCTGTAATTTGAAGGTAGCTAGAGGAATACCTATATTACAGGAGATTTCATCTTCAGGCAGTCTAGTGGCGTACTTAGCGAGTTTATCAGCCTCACAGTTTCCCATGATGTCCCTATGACCTGTCACCCAGCACAGGCAGATGTGAAACTGTTCGGATATCTCATCAAGAGATGTGCGACAGTTAATAACTAATTTATAGTTTATAGAGATCGATGTCAGGGATTTGATGGCAGCCTGGCTATCCGTAAAGATACAGATATCACGGGCGGATATCACGTTCAACTTTAGCGAGGACAGGGATTTTTGTTTCTTTTATTTCTGCTTGGAAGACGCTGCATTGGTTGGGTAGGCGAGGGGATTTATTTAAGTTGAGGCACTCAGAGAAAACTCAGTGCATAGTTCTGCAATACTTTCCAGAGTTAATCCCGAGGAACCCGGTCATAGGCCTTTTCTAAATCTGCAAAACACGTGTAGATCGGTTTGACATATTCCCTTCTCAAAAATAACCTTTAGAGTAAAAAGCTTTGGTTGTACTTCTGCCAGGCCGTAAGCCGCATTGCTCTTCCCGCAACAAAGGCTCGATTACAGCTCTGCATGAACCGGGCTCGAAAATTAGAGGTTCTATTTACATTGATTCCACCAAACAATGTTCTCTTCTTCTCCCTGATGTCTTCTTGAACTTTTGGATTCTTAGACCACGCAGTTCTTTTCTCGCCGCCACGCATAAATTATGTTATTTACGGCGGAGTAGTTGCGCCCGATACCAAATTGAAATTCGTACGAAATTCCCTTGCCTTGCCGTTAACCCACTCCGTGATTCCATTGAAAAGTACTGCCGTAAACAGCTTGGCTGAGAAATTTAAAAGAGAAATGCCTTTATAGCTTTCCGGATTGGTGTAATCACCTCTTTTATGCAGTGAAGATATAATCGAGCTTTGAAAATAACTTGCTACGTCTGTCATTTCAATAATTCTCCTTAATTTCGCCGTGCGCGCCGATAAAATTTCTGGTGCACATTTTTTTAAGAACTCATAAGGGACTCGGTCGTTCCCCGGAGCTTCATTTTTTCAGAGTTTTTTATGACGACTTTGACTTCAGCTTCAGAAATGGGTGCATCCAGGACTCCATCAATGATCATAGGAGCTGCATTCTATATCAATAGATGGCGAGGAATTTTTTGTATGAGAAGGGACGCGAATTTGTCCTTTAGTTGTTCGATATGTAAACCCCGCGCGATAGCATTTTCATTTCATTAATTACCTTTACCGCCTTCCAAAACTCCGCTGAAGACCTTGCATAATTAATGATAGCAGCATTTTCTTGTGCAAATGCTTCCTTTTTTGCGTTTCAAATATTTTTATATTCCTTGTTTGCTACTGCATATCCAATGTCATTTCCATTGTTAGAAATGGGCTGCTTCAATTGAAGAATTGTTAGCTAACCTCACTAATCTTAAGAATGCAAATGAAGAATCCCTAGTATCTGAAAATTCTCTATCAAACCACTTTTGTTGAAAAGTTTGATGTTCGGTTTTTTAGCTGGCGTTGCCCATTTTTATACCCGACTCAGGGTATATTAAGTTTGATGTATAGTTTGTAACGCAGTGAAATAATCACCGTAGACCCCTAAGACCTTTAAGAGATATGAATGGGACCGACAGGAGAATCGCTTAAGCCATGTCCGTCCATCCGTCCGTCCGGCCGTCCGTCCGTCCGTATGTAAACAACTTTTAGGCCTTAAATTTTAAGGCAGAGAGCTGAAATTTTGTGGGTTGGTTGGAAGTCCAGTCCTTCAGATCAAGTTTGAAAATAAGTTGAATCCGCCCGCAGACACGCCCACTACAGGCCTGTATGTGCGACCATCTCTAATTTACAAAAATACATTTATCAAATTTTAGCTATGTTACAATGGCGCTAGCGCATTCTTTTTTGGTACGTAACATTGCCTTATAATTGTTTTTAAGGTAGCCAAAAAATTTTAGCTTTTTCATTGACCACGCCCACTTTTTAAGGGATTTTAAATGACTGTTTTTCAATTAATATATATAAAATTTGACAAAAAATTATATGACAAAAGCCGTAGATAATAGCATTTTCTAACTTTTATGTATATATTGTATGTGCCTCCGCCCACTTTTGTGGGCGTGGCGTTAAAAAAAGTTATTTTTTTAGTTAAAAAGGCGGAGTTTTAGGACGAAATGTATGCAACCACCTAGTATAAAGCATTCAACAGTTATATTTTTATATCCCGCCCACTTTTTGGAGGCGTAGCAGTTTTTTTTTTGTATGGTCGGGTATGTTGCAATCCGTCGTAGATGGATTGAAGCTTTTGCATACCCACTGTTGCACTTTCCCACTTGTATTATATCTTTTTGGTATAAATCTGTAACTACTGGGCTCGGATTAGTAGTCCGCAGTTTTTCAAGTTCTATATTAAGGTTATGCCGGAACTGTTCTCCGAACCATCATTCCATCTCAGTTTTGGCAGCTATCCAATTTGTGACGTTCCTTGTATTGTGCTGATGTCTGAAACATTGATGGCAACATCTTAAGGGGCATGTGATCAGAATAAGTTTGCGTTCAGAAGCAAACTTATACTTGCTGCTTCATGAACAGCAAGTACCCGCCATGAAGAAGTAATCTATAATCTATATCTGAACAAGCTTGTCCTCTACGAAAGTTAAATTCACCCACGGCATCCCCTTGATTTAGCTTCCATTTAACTGAATACAGTCGCATGCGTCTGCTAGTTCTATGATCTTAGCTCCTTAACTTTTGTACCACGGTGTTCATCCTTACTATTTTGAGTTTCGTACAAGGAAAAAGTTGCAGGTGATTCATCTGTGAAATTATGTTGTGAATGATCTATTCTGCCGCTGGAGTCCCCTGCAAGCATTACATTTATTGAATCCCAAATATTGAGCAAAGTTATAAGAATCACGCTGCCAGTGATTGCAATTTAGATAAAAAGGCACAGCATGGATGGAGCTTTTGTGAAATCCAGCTCAACTACGTACTCATTATCCACTCGATTGCCAATAATCCACCATTGCACCTACTAAATGTTTACGATATCCATAAAGTTCGCCTCCGCTCGCCCTTCCAAACAAGTTCGGATTTACCGCAGGTAAAAATTTGAGTTTGTAGTTTAAAAAAATGTTTTTAAGTATATTACTAAATTTTAAACCTGAAGGTTTCACACTGCAATTTCGTTTGGTCTAAGTCAGCTTCCTCTGAAGGGGTACTGCAAAACGCTTTGCTTCAAATTTATTGCTCCACCTTAGGAATATTTTTTTACAAAGTATAACCTGTTGAAGATGCTCCAACTCAATCGGATCTCTGCGCAAATACAATTAATCTTAATGCACCCCTCACTCAAACTTAAATCCATGCAATCATACATACATTTGCAGGACTATGACAGCGATATGCTTTGTGTGCAACTTACCTATTATGTCACATCAAGTTGGTTTGGTGTGGCAGGGCGGAAATGGCTGGGACGATTTGGTTCGCGAGCAGGTATGTGTTTCAATACTTAACAGATTCCTTAAAGCTAAAAATATATTTCCTTCACTGCAGCTAGAGGAATCGACCATTCGGCAGCGCTTAGGCGGTCGAAGGGATTCTGCTGCTCAAATAAACACACCTCCTAGTACTTCACCACCACCCGGTAAGTCTTTACTTTATGGCATAAGCTTAAGACTTTAAGTCACAAGTTTCTTATAACAGGTCTTCAGCGGCGTCGTCGAAGCTCTTTAGCACAACTCACTGACATTTTGCGTGAATGGAGTGGAGGTGGCTCAAAACGTACAACTAAAGCGCCATTAAACCGCCGTGAGACTTTGGCCGACCTAGCGCGAAGCCTGCCATGGCGAACATCTACCACCGATGCCGGCACCGGAACAACAAGCTCTCACAATCCTCCCTTGAAAAAGCGACGTGAATCTAGTGCTGATTCTGGGATTCGAAGTATGAGATCTCGACGGGACTCTTCACATACGACTGAGTTTGTAAAAAACTGGAACAGGCGGGAAAGTCCTGGCGAGAAAGAGGAACAGCCTCCTACAATCTCAGTAGAGGGGACAAGAGACGTAGGTGTAACGCACATAAATCAGTGGAGGTAAATGTAATACTTATTTTAATTGCAGGGCTCTCGCCGTGGTTCAGGTGATAGCTATCGTTCCGGACGACGAGACAGCACCGTTGGACGAGCCACAACTCCACCACCACCAAAAGTTGTTGGAGCCACAAAAAAGCGTAGAGACTCCTTAGCGGCTCCTGAATTCCCAAACTTCCGACAAGAGCAACGCCCTTCAACGAGTTCAACGGCATCTGATTCGGCGCCATATCAAGTCGATAGTGCTTGTCAAGCTCTTCCACCACCGACAATAATTACCAGTTCGGTCACTCCTCCCGCAACAAGTCCCACTGCTCCAAAAGGTCGCCGTGACTCCACCACTCAGTGTGGCCGTGTCAATCGACGTGACTCCAAAGTTGTTAGTCCTGAGCGCACACCACGAATGCAACGCCTGCAACGCCAGGCAACAGCCTTTGACGAATCGTGCATTCCAGGCGGTAGCAGTCGCCGTGGATCCCAGCCTGCACTTAGCCCTGACCCGCCAGAAGACTGTGAGCGGCGTGCTCGTCGTGACAGTCTGAGCCCTGACAGTGCTTCAAGAGGGCGCCGTGATTCCAGAACTCACTTGTCACCCGATCGTAGTCATGACCGAGAAGGAAGTCCACGTAGAAGAACTCGAACTCTCCGTAGGCAGTCTTCGTCCACAGCACGAGCATCTCGCTCACCGGACTCTAGCAGTTGCTGTTCATCACGTGATCCAAGCCCATGTGCGCGCCCTCCACCGACAAACACGGAAGGCAACTCTCGCCCGGCCATACGGCGTCAATCAACTACTGAGGAGATTCTAATAGCACGAGGTTTTCGCCGACAATCCACCACTGAGGAGATGATTCGATGCAGGAATTTTCGGCGCCAAAGTTCGCAGAGCGATGATGTTTGCAGGTTCGTTTCTATAAGTGGTTTTCAAAAAGTATACTTGAGAACTTTTTTTTTGCCTTTATGTGTTTTTCAGTAGGTATCGTGGCAGACGAGACTCATCAGCACAAATTATCGACGGCACCATTGGTACAATGACTGTTGAGACGACTAGTACATTTTTCGATTCGAGCACACAAACTGGTAAGTCCTGTGAAAATTGTTAAAAAAAATGGTTGGGTCTTTAGTTGACCTGACGACGTACTTAATTGTTCTTTTTGTTCTGTCGGGTGTCGCTCTTTATACGAGTGTACTTATTGACACTCATTCCTTGGAGTTGTTTTAAGGACTTTTGGGGCCAAAAATTTTTCATTTTAATTACCACTGAGTCATGCTGGGTTTATGTGCATTGAGTTATTCCAACTTTTATTTGTTTAGCATATTACTTCAAGAAAACATTGCCTTTGCTTCCTTGAAAAAAGTTTTTTATTCGGGTACCAGTCTGTTGGACGGCACTGAAAAACAAAAATTAAATATCGTAGAAGAGGGTGAAAATATTAAGCTTACGAGCTTTGGGCATTAAAATCGCTCACGCGAATAGTGCCAGATATTTCTCTGGGCTATAGCCTGCAAAAACGCTTAAACACTTGGATTAATCTTACATTACTTTGTTTTAATTGACAATTTAGATGATTTTTCGGAGATTTATGTATTCCTTTCAGCTCCAAAAAACGGGTTTGTGTATACTCCACCTTTGGTCCTTAGGATGTGGGGTGGAGGCGTTTGTAGGTCCTTGTCAATTGAAAGCACATTAAAGGTGAGAAATGAATCCCTTTCTTGGGTGTTGTAGTTATTTATGCCTATGTGTGAACATTAAGCTTTTTATTCGCAAGGACTTTTCTAAACTGTGATTGTGCTACTGCGAAGTGGTCTGATGTTGATAGATGATGGTAATGGAAATGGTGAACCACTTCACTTTTATTGAGATGAATGTTTCTTGTTAGAATGAAACCATGGCAGGACATTAAAACACATATGTGTAAATATGAACTGTTTGCATCAAGGCAACTGGGAGGCGAAGTAGCTTAGAAAAACTTAGTAAAAACTTTCATTTTTTTTTTCAGTTATTACAGTTGATTGGTGCTAAGAGTCGAACGTTATATATATTTTTTTTTTTTTTGAATACTAGGATGGACGGAGGCTAAAACTCCAAAATCTTTCAAAGATACCAATACGCCCTCTATAGCAGGTACATAATACCGAAGTAGCCGATATTGGTTATGCCCGATTTCCACGTGGTAAAAAACCACCCATGTATGAGAGACACTATGAAACTGCCAGAACGCACTTCATAGTAGTAAATTTTCGCTCTCTCATAATACTTCTTGAATACAACTAAGTTAACTTAACAAGTAGTTTACGCTTCCATAGTGTTAATCGCATTGGGTAGGTTGCTTTCCAGTGAATGTACCTACTAAACCGTTCATTCATGCGGCTTCACCCTACATCGCTAGATCGAAGGGTCTTGTTCTTTGTAGTCGTTGCTCGTTGTTAACAACGTAAAGAGTCTCGTTTAAAGTACGGATCATTTCATTGTTGATGATTTGATTGTTGATTTCATTGTTCAATGAACATGAAGGCGAGCATTTAGCTTTCGAGCGAAGTTTATTACTTCTTCGCCCACGGTAGCTATTCCTAAATATCTGTGAATATCGCTATTCCTAATATACCATGGAGCATTCACAATTGCTCTTAGTGTCTTGTTTTGGAAAGTCTGCAACATGGACATGTTGCTCGGCTTGGTACAACCCCAAAGTTGTATACCGTATGTCCAGGATGGCTTTAACACCTGCCTGTACAAGAGCAGTTTGTTATATGTGCTTAATTTCGAAAATCTTCCAATAAGCCAATACATTTCCCTGAGCCAAATCTCGAGCTCGTCACGCTTCTCCTTTACGTGTGGTTTCCACCTTAGTTTAGCGTCCAGTGTCATCCCTAGATACTTCGCTTCATTTGCATAAGGTATTTGTGCAGAATTTATGAACAGAGGCAAATTGTTAACCGTTCTGTAAGTGAAATTCACATGCGTAGACTTGTTCTCGTTAAGAGCGATTCGCCAAGTCTTCGTCCAGACACAAATTCTGTCTAATGCTCGTTGGAGGTTTCTCGTTGATGACTCGACTGATTCACCTGTTGCCAGAATGCCCGTATCGTCCGCAAACGTGGCCACGACTGTCTCGTCATCTAGAGGTATGTCTCTTACGCCAGCCCGAATTTGCTTGAAACTCGAGTATTCACTACTACACCTAACACGAAAGAGTCTGCTTTCAAGATAATTTTCCAATATTTTAAACATGTCTTCCGGCAAGTTTTGCCGTAGCTTATATTTCAAGCCTTCGTGCCATACCTTGTCGAAGGCTTGCGATACGTCGAGGAAAGCACTTGAACATATTTTTTTCCCTTCTAAGGCTTTTTCAATTTCATGCGTTATTCTGTAGACTTGATCTATTGTGGAATGGTTAGTTCTGAAACCGAATTGATGATCCGGGATCAAGCGTCTTTCTGCAATTATTGGTTGTAATCGTTTCAGCAGAAGTTTTTCGAATACTTTCGATATTATCGGCAGAAGCGATACGGGCCTATAAGATTTTTTATCATTTGCGCATTTCCCCGGTTTTGGAACCATAATGACTTCAGCAACTTTCCATTGTCTTGGAACGTATAAAAGTCTAAGAGAAGCGTTTATCATATAAAGTAGCTTGACTAATGCCTTTTTTGGTAGCTCTTTTAATATTTCGCCAGTGATCAGGTCGTAACCCGGGGCCTTATTATTTTTAAGTTTGCTAATTGTCTGTCGGAGTTCAACTAACGAAACTTTTTTCTTTCTAAAGCTTTCAGGTTCCGCGTTGTTGTTTAGAAAGTCAGCCAAAGGCGGACCGTCGAAAGGCTTGAATGTTTCACCTATATGTTCAGCAAACAAATTCGCTTTCTCTTTGTCTTCTCTTGCCCATTCGCCGTTAGCTTTTTTTATTGGTGCCGAGTGGATTATAGGTTTCTTGATAGACTTAACTGCTTTCCACAGCGAGTAGTAGGATAGGAGCTCAACTATCCGCCGACAAGCCTTCAAGGTATTCAGTGGTCTCACGATTTTTAAGATCTTGCAACATTCCTTTCAGTTTGTTAGAGAGGTGATTCAATAGGGTTTTGTCTGGGGGGCCCTCGTGCCTTGCCATCTCCTACGCGCTCTTCTCTTTTCACGAATCAATTCTTCGATTTCGAGCGGATATGTTTTACGTACATACCCGTCGGTGCTAACTGCGTTCTTTTGGGACGAATTGTTGTTCCAAGCAGCGCTCTGAATTGCTTTAATGAATTTGTCAACTGCGGTTTCTAACTCGAAAGGAGTTTTCAATGGCACATTCAAGCCAACACCCTATTTACAGTCCTTTCTGAAAGCGTCCCAGATCATGTTTTTGCTAGCTAATCTAGGAGCTCTTTCTATTTTCGCCAGTCTTCCACCCATCTTCAAGATAACTCCTGAGTGGTCTGAGCAAAGATCATAACACTCTTCAATTTGCGTAAGGTATTTGGGGTACCCTTTAGCGATGAAAAAATCGACAAGGTCAGGTTTTTTATTCCTATCGGTTGGCCAATATGTTGCTTACCCGTGGAGAAAAAGTCCACCCCACGCTTCATACTATTTTTGTACAGTAATCTGCCTCTTGTTAAATTGCATCGTGAACCCCAAAAAGTATGCTTCGCCTTAAAGTCACCCCCAATGATAAAATTGGACCCAATGAAGTCATACATACGATCAAGATCGTCTTCCACCAGTCTATATCCTGGCGGGAAATAACAAGATGCAATGTTATAATCTAAGCAGTCAATTTTTACAGAAACTGAACTGATCTGCATAGAGTCTAGCTCAACTTCTGTGTTCTTGAAGTGCTTTATGCAGTTTTTAATGTAGAGGGAGGATCCTCCTCTCGAATTTCGCGAAGGGTGATGTGCGTGATAGTCATTGTAACCTTTAAGTTTGGGTGTAGACCCGTTTTTAAGGTGAGTTTCCGTAATCATGCAAATATCAATATTGTTTTTCCGTAGAAATACTTCTAGTTCGTCGATTTTATTCAGAAGGCCGTTTGCATTCCATGTTAATATTTTAAATAACTGTTTCATATTCATGTTCTCTTGTAATTTTTTCGAGGCTTAAACTCGAGCTTGCTCAGTTTGTCAAATATAACTTTTTTGATTTTAGTCTGATCCTCAAGTTTCTCCAAGATTACAGCGAGGATCTGAGACACTGCATCTGTTGTGGGCGATCTTGCCTTGTTTTCGTTTGCCGCAACCTGTGCGTATGATTTCGGTCCGACCAGTGGTGGTTTCTCCGCTGCACTTGAACTGGCGCCGCTCTTTTGTGGAGCTTTTACGCCTTTTGTCGACGCCTCCTTTGCCAATCTTCCACTTTTGATCGGCTTTGGCGTCTTTGGAGTCTTTGGCTTAGGAGTTTCAGCAGGTCTTGGGCGTCCTAGGCTTTGATTCTGACCTCTAGTATTTTCCTTAAGAGGTTCTCGTCCCTTTTGCAGCTCTATGGCTACTTCGCATCCTCGATAGTTCGCGGGGTGATTTCCGTGGCAATTGGCGTAAACTGCTGGAGCCTTTATGTCTACTTTGCACTCTGTTGACAGGTGTTTTCCGGCACATTTCACGCAACGTGGTTCTTTTTGGCAGTAGGCACTTGTGTGCCTGAATTCTTGGCATCGCTTACACTGAGGTATCAGTCTATTGCCCTTTCGCATGGGTTCGATTTTAACCCTGATGTTAAGTATCATTTTTATTTTATAAATATCGTTTATGCTCTCAGTTCTTTCAAAGAAGAGCATAAAAATTGGAAGGCCGCCCCTGATCTCAGTGTCTTTTTCTCCTTCCGTGCGTTGCTTTTCCTTTTTAATGATATTGACGGCATCAATAATTTTAAGGCCTTTATTTTTTACGTCTTTTACAACGTCTTCTTTTGTGCATGATGGGTGGAGCCCCCTTACAATGACTCGCAGTGGTTTCTCGTACTTATTTTGATAAGTATACCACTCGATTCTTTCTGCATTCAGTCTAAGAGACAGTGCGCGATAGGAATCGGCGTTGTCAACATTTACTTTCCACACGTTATTTCGGTGCGAGGTAAGCTTATAGTTTTCTGTTCTCACCGTGTTTGCAAGAAGGTTGCGCAATCTCCCAAAGTCTGCTATCCCGACGATGTTTATTGCGGGAGGTGGACGAATTTTCGCTTCTGGTTTAGCCTTGTTTGAGCCATAGGGCTTATATTCTTTTTTTATTACTTCGGGAGAAGAATTCGCTTCTTGCTAGACCTTTTCCTTAAGACTGAATCGGTTTCAAGTGCAAGTTCGTCCTCGTCCGTGAAGTATTCGACAGCTGGTCGGTTCGGTGTTACACACTCTTTCGTTACCTCACAGTCTTTCGTTAAATGAGTATTTTTAATATCCTCGTTTTATTTTCGCAGAGAGTCAACTTCCATTTTTAGATCTTGGAAGAGTCGCTCCATTTCAGTAAGCTTAGCTCGGAGTTCATTATTCTCCTTTTCTAAGCTCTTAATTTTCACAGAGTCCTGGTTTACCGGTGGACTGCTTTTTCCGGATATGTTCGATCTAGGTGGTGGTGATCAATTTAGTTTTGTCCTTTTCCCAAAAGGATTTATAAGCAATAAAAGGCTCTCCCCAGAATCCGTAGAGCCTGCCTCCGAAGAGGGTGGATTTTCCAGCATAGCTGGGCTGCCACCTGGGGTAATCAAATCTTTCGTTTTGTTCATTGCCATTTTTTTTTTTTAACTTGTCGTTTTTATGAGAAATAGGTAAGTCACTTCTATTTTCATTTTTTAAATACAGCCGCCCCTTTGGAGACAGACGCCGACCAGTAAGCCGCACAATGTGTGGGAGACTCTTCTGGATTTTAATTTAACCTTCAGATTCATCTATAAGTTAAAACCTTACTGCCAAAAGTTGCCCCAAATGGAGCAGCATCGACAGCATCCGTTGAAACATTAAAGAATATTTCTTCCGGTGGATTTTAGTCGGCTCTTACGACAGGCATACCTTATCTCAAGGCTATTCTAACCCCGAATTTGCAGGGGGAGAATCCGCCCATTTAAAATTGTCGTAAAACACTCAAATTTGTACCCAGACTTCAAGATTGCATGTTTTGAGATTGACCTTGCAAGAGAAATCGAAAAACGCCCGGAATGTGGGCGGGGCCTCATTCCATTTACACATTCCATTTACAGGGTTAAACAAAAACCTAATTTTTGACATAAAAATGCACTTAACATATGCAAACCACAGTTTTGGATAATTTATTAGTACAAAGGCTACAAAGTTATTGAAAAGGGGTGGCATCGACCCATTTTCACAAAGAGAGATTTTCAATTGATAAATGCGATTCGCATCGTGATTGGGATGGGGTATCCAACAATTATCCTAAGCGGATTGTTAACCGCCCACATTGGTTTATTTTAAGAAGATCCATCCTTTATTTATTAAAAATATTTTTCAACCACTTGCGCTAGTATTTGCCACTTTTATTAAACTAAGAAAAGAAAAATAGAGCTGCACATCGATTATATTGTGGTAGTCATGTCAATACGAAACGAACGGTTAGCTAAGGTTATAATTTTGTACATGCTAAGGGGGGTTAATTTTGTTCGAGAGTTGAGTGAGCTGGCATCTGCATGTGACTTCGATTGACCAAGAGCCATCTTCCTGTCTAAAACGGAAACTCTATTCCTTGCTGGAGAAAACAGAAGGCGGCTTTACGACGAGTTTATTAATGCAGCCCGATCTCTGCAGCACAGAGCTTTCAACAGCAAGTTAAAGCACCGTCTGTGCAATGGATCTTACGTATTGTGCAACAGTGCCAATTTTAGGATGTTTCTTTTTTTAAATAAGAGGAGAACTTTCGCCCCTTAATTGCATGCCGCATCGCCCTGATCATCCTATCAGGTGTACCGCGATATCTAGAAAACCATAATCTCGAAAACAAAAATCTCGAAAAATGAAATCGCTGCTCCCTCCAACCCCCTGCCCAATGCTTTTTTTACCACTCTTTAGGTTTGACTAACTCTAAACTTAAACTAGTGGGAGGGTTACAATCCGCCTAAGCGAATCGTTGGATACCCCAATTAAGAATCTACTTTTTATTTTAAAAAAGGGGCGTGGTATCCACCCCTTTTCAATAAAATATTTTTTTAATTATATTTTTTATCGGTTGTGGTATACACGTGTAATCGCAGTCTTATATTAAAAATTTGCTTTTTTATTTAAAACCGACCCCCACGGGTGGACGTGGCCAAAATTTATTCATTTGATTTGATAGCTTACGCACATATCTGAATATTCTATGGTGCAAGTTTTTTGGATTTACAGCAAATATATCGAATAAAAACTATTTATAAGAATGCATATTAAATATGACCGTGGGGTGCCGTGGCGTAGGGGTCAGAGTGTGTGCTTACTATGCCGGAGGTCTGGGTTCGAATCCTGCCGTCATCACCTGAGAAAAAAAGACTTGTTCTTTTTCACTGTCCCCACCTCCGCGAGGGCCTGACAAGCCCTCCGAGAGTATCATATGTCTTGAAAAACTTCTTAAAGTGCCGTTGGGATTCGGCAAAAAATTGTAGGTCCCCTTGTATGTAAAGAAATTAACACACCAGCATACATTGTTGAGAAGTTGGCCCTGGTTCACCTCGAGCTGTTCCGCTACTCTATTTTTTTTTTTTGACCATGCTTATATGGGGGCGGTTTTTGCTATTTTTTTAAAAGTCAATCACAATACACTTAAGCGAGGATATCGCCTATCAAATTTCAGCTTCCTACGACAACTTTGATTTTTCATGCTAAAAAGAAAAGTGGGGAGTGGGCGGATCTCAAAAAATTTTACACTTGTACTGCTTCGGGACCTAGAAATAACAGTTATCAGCTCCTAGCTCAAAATTTAAGGCCAAAAAATTACCGACACACGGACACCGACATTCGACTTACAATTCGGTCTCGATCATATACCCTTAAGGTCTTGGGGGTCTACGGTGATTATTTCTCTATGTTGAAAACTATGAATCAAACCTAATATACCTCCTATCCTATGGGATGGGGTATAAAAAAATGTCGAAAAACTTTTTTGCATTCGAGATTTTTTCGAGATTTCGTCTTTCGAGATTTCGTCTTTCGAGATTTTTGTGCCATTCCAGATTTTAGCATTCGAGATTTAAAAAAAAATTCGAGGTTTTTGTCATTCAAGAATTTTGTCGTTCGAGAAAACGGCATGATCCCCTTCCCGTTCCTGTGCGGTCTATACAACCGAAGGGAAAGGGAAGATGTATTTCACATCCTTGCCGTTTGTCCCAACCTAAGGGAATTCCGCGGCAGATCTTCGGTGCTGCTACTGCTATACTCAGTGCAGAAGAAGCATAGATCATACTTAATGGAGACAGAGGATGAGACCAGCTTAACAATTATGCCTCTAATGCTCTGTATTAAAGAAACCGCGTTTTAAACGAAACCTTCTAAAGAGAGGTACTTCATTCTCAAAAATTAACAGCTTTTTATTTAGTTATTTTTGTTTTTTAATAATTCGTGTTAAATATTAATGTCAATCTGGTAGACGGCTTCCAGCGAAACCAAATTTTTTTTTTTTTTTTTTTTTTTTTTCCGTGGGTAGGTAAAAACCTTCATAGGCACTATGAGAATCGAACGCGCGTGCTCATAGTAGTGTGAGATTCTTACTCACTAAAAAACCTCCCAATCTTTGTAAGACTACGACTAAGTTTCCTTAACAAGTAGTTCATGCTTCTGTATAGTAATCGCGTTTGGCAGGCTACCTTCCAACGAAAGCACCTGCAATACCGTCATTATGTGCGGTTTCCTCTTACGACGCTAGATCCAACGGTCTTGTTCGTTGTAGTCGGCGTGCAAGATTTGTCTGATCCAGAGTTCGGATTATTTCGTGGTTGCAATGGCCGTGAAGGCGAGTGTGAAGTTTGCGAGCAAAGTTTCTTACTTCGTCGGTCACGGTTGCGATGCCTAGATCTCGATGTAAATCGCTGTTTCTTATATACCATGGAGCATTTACGATTGCTCTTAGTGTCTTATTCTGAAAAGTTTCTAAAATAGATATGTTGCTTGGTTTGGTACAACCCCAAAGTTGTATACCGTACGTCCAAGATGGTTTTAGCACTTGCTTATACAATAGCAGTTTGTTATATACGCTTAGTTTCGAATAACGTCCGATAAGCCAATTCAGTTCTCGTAGCTTGATTTCAAGTTCATCGCGTTTCTTTTTAACGTGTGGCTTCCACTTAAGTTTTGCGTCTAGGGTCATGCCTAAATATTTCGCCTCGTTTGCGTACGGAATTTGTACCGAGTTTATAAATAGAGGTAAGTTGATTACCCTCTTGTAAGTAAAATTTACATGCGTTGATTTTGTCTCATTTAGGAGGATTCGCCAGGCCTTTGTCCATTCGCATATTTTATTCAAAGCGCGTTGGAGTTTTCCCGTTGATTGTTCGACTGTCTTATCCGTAGCGAGGATAGCCGTGTCGTCAGCGAACGTGGCTATAGTCGTTGTCTCTACTTGAGGTACATCTCTTGTAAAAAGTAAAAACAGTGTTGGACCGAGGACGCTACCTTGTGGAACGCCGGCTTGTATTTCTTTGAATTCTGAGTATTCGCTCCCGTATCTCACTCGAAATAGTCTGTTGTCAAGATAAGACTCTAAGAGTTCATACATTTTTTCCGGCAAAACTTTCCGTAGCTTATATTTTAGGCCTTCGTGCCAAACTTTATCAAAGGCTTGGGATACGTCAAGAAAAGCGGTAGAACATATCATTTTCGCTTCTAAGGCTTTCTCAATTTCATTAGTTATTCGATAGACCTGGTCAAGTGTTGAATGTTTGACCCTAAAGCCGAATTGGTGATCCGGAATCAATCGTCTTTCTTCAATTATTGGTTGCAGTCGTTTGAGCACAAGTTTCTCGAAGACTTTAGATATAATCGGCAGAAGCGAAATCGGTCTATATGATTTTTTGTCGTTCGGGCATTTCCCTGGTTTCGGAACCATTATTACCTCTGCGACTTTCCATTGCCGTGGAACGTATGAAATTCTCATTGATGCGTTTATGATGTAGAGAAGCTTGACTAACGCTCTTTTCGGTAGCTCCTTCAAAATTTCCCCAGTAATTAGGTCATAGCCTGGAGCTTTGTTATTTTTCAAATTTCGGATTGTTTGACGAAGTTCAGACAGTGTCACGGTTTTCATTCGATAATTGTCTAATTCCGCATTGCGATACAGATCGTCAACCAACGGCTCCCCGTCAAACGGTTTGAATGTTTCTTCTAGATGTTCTGCAAATACATCTGCTTTCTCTTTGTCGCCTTTTACCCATTCACCGTTATCTTTTCTTATTGGCGCCGAGTGTACTATGGGCTTTTTAATGGACTTCACGGCTTTCCAAAGTGAATAGTTTGACCCTCTATCGGCAGTCAAGTTTTCGAGGTAGTTGGTAGTCTCGCGACTTTTAAAATCTTGAAGTAAGTGCTTTAATTTGTTAGATAGCCCATTCAGAATGGTTTTATCAGGAGGAGCTCGAGACAAATGCCACCTCTTTCGAGCCTTTCTCTTTTCGCGTATGAGCTCTTCAATTTCGCGCGGGTAAATTGATCCGCTTTTCCTTACTCCAGTCTTCCGGAAAGAAGTATTGTTCCAAGCAGCGTCTTGGATAGTTCTAACGAGTTTATCGACTTCGTCTTCTATTTCAAAAGGGGTTGTAAGTGGTACATACATTTTCTTTACAGTATTTCCTAAAGCCATCCCAGTCGGTGTTGTTATTCGTTAGCCTAGGCGCTCTCTCATTTTTTGCTAGACTTCCGCCGATTTTCAAAACGACTGCCGAGTGATCCGAACAGAGATCATAGCCTTCTTCTACATTTGTGAGGTGGCGGGGAACCCCTTTTGCGATAAAGAAGTCGACAAGGTCAGGTACTTTGTTTCTGTCGGTTGGCCAGTACGTTGGCTTTCCCGTCGAAAGGAAAACCACGCCACGTTTCATGCTAGCTTTGAAGAGTACTCTACCTCTTGTTGAATTGCACCGTGATCCCCAAAAGGTGTTTTTCGCATTAAAGTCCCCGCCGATGATAAAATTCGACCCAAGTAAGTCAAAGAGGGGAGTAAGATCGTCGTCCGCTAGCCTATACTGTGGAGGAAAATAACTCGAGGCAATATTATAATCAAGGTGACCTATTTTTACCGATACTGAAGTTATTTGCATAGAGTCAAGCTCAATTTCTTCGTTTTTGTAATGCTTAATGCAGTCTTTGATGTAGAGAGAGGATCCGCCTCTCGAATTTTCTGATGGATGATGCGCGTGGTAGTCGATGTAACCTCTTATTTTGGGTCCGGATCCCTTCTTAAAGTGTGTTTCCGAAATCAGGCATAGGTCAATATTTTTTTCCCGTAGAAATACTTCTAGTTCGTCGATTTTCTTTAAAAGACCATTTGCATTCCATGTAAGTATGTTAATGAGCTTCATATTCATGATTTGTTATTGGTTTTGCGAGGTTTAAACTCTAGCTCGCTCAGTTTGTCAAATATTACTTGATTAACTTTAGTTTGTTGCTCAAGCTTTTCCAATATCATAAATAATATTTGAGATACCGAATCTGTTGTGGTAGGTTCTGGAGGTTTGCTTTTGTGTGACGCGACTTCAGCGTACGATCTTGGGCCGATGAGTGATGATTTTCCCTTTGTACTTGGACCGGCGACGTTTTCTTGCGGAGTTTGTATATTTTTTCTCGTCAATCTCGTATTTCTGACCGATTTGGGAGTTTTCGGCTTGTCAGCTCTAGAACGTTTTGGGGTTGTGGCCCTATCTACAATATGTTGCTTAACAGTTTCGTGACGTTTTTGTAGCTCTATTGCGATTTCGCAACCTCGGTAGCTCGCCGGGTGACTTCCATTACAATTGGCGCAAGTCGCTGGGGCCTGATTGCTTGCGTTGCAATCTTTTGAAAGATGTCCACCGGCGCATTTGACACATCGCGGTTCTTTTTGGCAGTACGCTTGAGTATGTCGGAAGCCTTGGCACCGCTTACATTGAGGTACTAGTCTATTGCCCTTTCGCTTGGGCTCAATTTTTACCCTGATATTTAGGATTGTTTTTATTTTATATATTTCGTTTATGTTTTCAATCCTATCGAACGTCAGCATGAAAATAGGAAGACCGCGCTTGACCACGGTGTCTTTTTCTCCTTCCGTACGTTGTTTTTCTTTCTTAAGTATGTTCACGGCATCAAGAATTTTAAAGCCTTGGGCTTGAACATCTTCAACAATTTCTTCCTTCGTGCAGGTTGGGTGAAGTCCCCTAGCGAAAACCCGAAGCGGCTTCTCGAATTTGTTTTCGTAAGTATACCATTGTACATTCTCGGTATTTAATTTTTGCGAAAGTGCGCGATAGGCATCAGAGTCATCGACATTGACTTTCCATACATTATTTCGAAGAGAAATTAAATTATACTTCGTCCCCAGAGTATTTTTTAAGATATTTCGCAGCTTTCCGTAGTCTGCGACCCCAACGACATTTATTGCAGGCGGTCGGCGAATTTTTTCTTCAATTTTCGCTGTCGCTTTTTTTGACACGGTTGGTGTTTCATCGTGTTTATATACGGCCTCAACTACTGGCGAAAACCCAATTTTTCGTTTTTTGGTAGATCTTTTCTTGAGAGCCGGATTAGTTTCACGTGCAAGCTCTTCTTCGTCTGTCACGTATTCGCTTTGACGCTTCGGCGTGTCCTCACGTTTTGTAGTATCACGGGGATTCCTAAGAGCCTCGTTTTCTTTTCGTAACGAATCTACTTCATTTTTGAGCTCATGGTAGAGACGTTCCATATCTTTAAGCTTAGCGCGGAGTTCGTTGTTTTCCGCTTCAAAGCATTTAGTTTTCGCTGAGTCCCGATTAACCGGCGGACTTCCTTTCCCGGAGATGATCGATCTAGGTGGTGGTGATCGAGGTACCCTTGGTTTCTTCATAAACCGAAATAGGCGAAACCAAATAGGCTTCCGATTATCTACAAATATTAATATGTTATTTTCTAATATATTGTAAAAATTGTAAGCCCATAAAATAAAAACAGTTCAAAATAAAGTCTCTACTACTACTACTACTAATGTACATGTACATACCCGCAATAAACTCAATAACCGCACAAACAACTTGCTCAATAAGTCTTTATAAACCTCATTGATTGACATACAAAACCTCGCAGAATACATGAAAGGACACATAGTTCTACCACAACCTTTGCCATTTAGCCCTGACAAGCATAAGCCCCAAGGTCCACTAAAGAGCATTTTGCACCTATTTATACCCACCCATTGACACAAAGCACCTCCAGACTCGCAGGAATTATTCTCAATCCCTTGTCTACCGGTAGATTTAATTAGTCTGCCCGGTGTGTGCCTGTCCTTTTTACGAACTTCTCCTTACAGGGCATAAACACCTCCGTCCATTTCATCACTAGGTAACCAAAGAGAAAGGATAAGAAAATTAATTACATGTGTAAATAAATTTATTTCAAAGAACGCCCATTCACCCAACAGGCGCTGCGCGGCGGGCGACCGACCAAGGACGATTTATAATTAAACTGCAGATAGAGGAACCTTGCTCCGCAGCTATTATCACCATCGTCGTCATAGTGGGGTGGCTTACATTTTTCGCGATGAAAAATAAAGAGACATTGTTTACCACTGTGTATCCTGTGAGCGTAAATTTTCCCCAAAGTCCAATCAAAATACGTTTTCATTATTCGTTTTGAGAAAAGGTAGGTACGACGCAGAAACTTTAAGTTCGAAGAGACCTTCAAAAGGAAACTCTAAAATGTGAGAAAATTAACGACGGTGACCATAAACCGTCGAGATAAAAACAAATTTCGAGTTTCGACACGTAAGGTGACAATCTTTGATTCTTTTTCAGACCAAATAGTAATTTTTTCACTTGGCTCCTGTGTTTTGCCTATTTTTAAGGGGGCGGCAAAAATACGCCCGATTTGTGTACGTCTATAACAACTATAATGCTGGTGAATAATAATCACGGAAGATTAAGCCAATTAGGAATGAGAGCTTAACCCATTGCAGTTGGGGGAAAATATTGTCAACATATTGTGTTCTTCCCTCTTAAATATCTACCTTTTAGCGGGCATTTAGCAACCAATAAAGCTATAGATTTTGGAAAAGGTCTGGCTTTATTAAAAGTTGATAAACGAGTAAGTAGCAGTAAATTTGAAGTACATGATACTAATTTGTTACGTACACACTCCTGTTGGATGGAGTCTTTTTCAGTAGATCAAAAAGTCGTAATTATTAGCTTCACAATATGTACGAACAATCTGTCTTAACTATACAAGTGAGTAAGTGCTACAGTGTGTACGCAGAAGTTACAGTCTGTAAAATGGACCGTTGAATATCCCATCCTATCCCCCCCCCCCCCATTGTAAAATGCTGATGGCATTGTTATTTTTTTGATATTTTATAAGTAGTGCAAATTTCGAAAAAATACGTGGTCCAACCCCCCCTAATTACAAACTATCAATTATAAGATATTTCCAAGTTATGCTTAAATGTACGTAAAAATGCTGTTTTTTGGTTCAAGTTCAATATATTTGAAAAATCGGCCCCTAAAAGTCGGGGCCGATTTTTCAAATATATTAAATATATTTGAAAAATCGCCCCTAAAAAAGCGCCCCTAAGTCGGGGGTGCGACTAAAAACTTTATATGAACGAAATCTGGAATGAAATTTTGTTTATCTAACCTGCTACTTTTTATACCCGACCGAGGGTATATTAATTTTAATGCATAGTTTGTAACACAGTGAAATAATCACCGTAGACCCCTAAGACCTTTTAGAGATATGATCGAGACCGACAAATAAGTCGATTAAGCCATGTCCGTCCGTCTTTAAAATTGAGCTAGGGCGCTCTTGTATAAGATCATCATCATCATTTTCGAATGCCGCTTTTCCTTTAAAAGGGTCGCAGAGCGAGGGTGGCTAAATGGTCCTTCCATCTTTCTCGATCCTCCGCCACCAACTCAAGAGACTCCGGCGCAATCCCCAGGCGGGACTCTGAGAGGTTCTCTACCTGATCCCACCACCTGTTTCTTGGCCTACCAGGGGGGCGACGCGCTCGCATCTCGGCTAGCATGACCTGTCTAGGAAGTCTGTCAGGGGGCATGTGAACAACGTGTCCAAACCATCGAAGAATCGATCGCTCCACTCGGAGAAGTAGCTGCTCAACATTAAGATTCCTACGAATACTGACGTTTCTCACTCTGTCCCTTAGAGTAACACCAGCAACGCACCTCAGGAATCTCATTTCGGCAGCTTGTACCCGCGATCTAATTCTTTCGGTCATTACCCGAATTTCATGACCATAGATGAGGGTCGGAACGAACACTGAATTAAAAACTGAGATCTTTGCTTTCACTCCAAGCTCAGCTTTCCTGATGACCGGCCAGCGCAGTCATACGCTTTTTCCTGATCTACAAAACACGCATAGACCGGTTTGGCATTATTCCAGGCCTTCTCAAGAATAACCTTCAGAGTAAAAAGCTGGTCGGTTGTGCCTCTGCCAGGCCGAAAGCCGCACTGCTCTTCCCGTAACAAAGGCTCGTTTACAGCTCTGGAACGCGTTTCCCGCACCTTCGCGAATACTTTGCCCTGAAGACTCAAGAGAGATATGCCCTATAGTTGGCGCAATCTCTCCTGTTCCCTTTTTTGAAAATGGGCACTATAACTTCCGTTTGCCAATCGCTAGGTGCCTTCCCGCTATCCCAGGCAACCATGACACGTATTAGCCATTAAACACCCTCTTCACCCATTGCCTTGAGCATTTTTGGCCGGATTTCATCAACTCCAGCAGACTTGCCAACTTTTAGCGATTAAATCGCTTCAGTGACTTCGTCTACTGTGGGACTATTCTCCGCCCTTATCTCGTCAGCAGTGGGAATGCCATCTTCAGTGCCCTGTTGGGGGTTGAGCAACTCCGAAAAGTGCGAATGGTCTGCCAAAATATCTTGTTTGCAGATCTGTAATCGTGCTCCAACTTCTCGCCGAACTTTTTCCATGACTGTTCCTTGGCTGTTCTGACTCCCAGATTGGAAGTCCTTCGCGCCTCATTGTACCGGGCTCGAAAAGTTTAGTTTCTACATTGGATCCACGCAATGTAGGCTCTCTTCTTCTCTCTGATGGCTTCTTGAACTCCAGGCGTCTTAAACCAAGCAGTTCTTTTCTCACCACCAGCCGCTTCACTCCACAAACATTTCCTGCAGAGGCAATGACTCCCGATAAAAACAGCTGCCATTCCTCTTCTACATTCAAAAGGTCAGTTGGAATTTGTTCAAATTTCTCCGAAACATGCTGGTGCAAAACGCTCTCTGAAATCAGAGTCAGCATCCTGCAACCTTTCCCACCGTATGCGGGTCACCAGTCTTGGTTTTCGCCTGGGTAGCAAAGGAATACTGTCACTGAAAAACAATTTACACAGTACTTAGTGGTGATCAGTTGACAACTCAGCTCCCCTGAAATTTATACCTAGCTGACAGGTTTAAATTCGGCCGATTCTAACCCGGACAACAGACGCCGACCAGGAAGCCACTCGTTCCGAAACAGACGCACCTGGATTTCTGTTATTTGAAGTTCAGCCGTCCCTCTGGGATCAGACGCTGTATAATATATAATATATAATATATATATATCTTGTATAATATATAATATAGTATATAAGTATAATATCTTGGTTCTTATATTGTACAGACACAGTGTGAAAATTAGTAAAATCCGCCGATGGCCACGCCCACGCCCACTACTGGCCTCAATGTAAGACAACCTCTATTTAAAATTTTCTTTCAAAATGCCTTTTGGTCAAGTTAGACAAGGCGTAGGAACTGAAATTTTGGTATAGAGCAATAATGGCCCAAAACCTCGAAGAAGGCAAAAATTGCACCGCCCACAACATCGACCATGCCCACTTTTACTATGTTAGATCTTTAAAAACCCGATTTATCGAAAAATTTAATCTAAATTGCAAAAAAAATTATACAACAAATATTCAAGATATATCAATTTGCTAGGTTTGCTCCATACAAAGTTTTGAGCTCCGACCACTTTTGAAGGGCGTGTTTAAAAAAAACGGTTTTTTCTGCAATAATTTTCGGTTTTAACGCATTTTGTCATGATTCTAACGAAACTACAATTAATTGATTTTAATTTTTAGCCCAGACCCACTTTTAGGGGCGTGGCCTATACAAATAATATATGAATTCGGGACAAAAAAAATTAAGACTAGGTGTTACATGGTGTATAGGGTCGGGTATATAGAAGTTTGTCACAGACGAACTCTTGCACTTACTCACTTGTTTTGTTTCATGCTTTCCTGAATTAGGCTCAAGGCCAGTCGAAATTACGTTTTTCTGGAAAATTTTACGTTTTTCTTCAATTCTGCCTCCAAATGTGGGCGTGGCCCAAAGAAAAGACAATGTATAAAGAAAATGTAAAAATCAGCCCCTTCTACTTATAATATTAAGCAGCATTTATTCACTTTGGAGCAAAAATATTCAGTAAACTGCATTTAAAAATTTTCCCTTAAAATAGATGCCACGCCCACTGGAGAAGGTTTACCAATTAAATTTTTCTTTTTTGTGCCTTACATTTATTAGGAGATGTTAAATCAAACGCTGTCAAATTTTAGCCTTTAAGAACGTCTTACAGTTTTGAAATCTCTGGAGGTAGTTGCACATTTAAACCGATTGTGGGCGTGCCTTTGGGCGGATTTCAAAAATGTTTACGCCCGTGGACCTTACGTATGAAATTTCAGCACCCTAGCTCAAAATTCAAGGCCTAAAAACATGTGACATACATACAAACGGACGGACAGACATGGCTTATTCGATTCAGAATTCTGTTTCGATTATATGCCCTTAAGGTCTTGGGGGTCTTCTTTTATAACTTCACCGGGTTACAAACTTACTAAACCTCCTATCCTATGGGATGGGGAATATAAAGACCGTCAAGTAAGAAGACATACAGTTTGGGTAAAATTCTATTTATGTATTATTTCTGGATATCTTATATATGGATATCTTATTAGTGGGGTGCCGTGGCGTAGTGGTTAGTGTGTTAGTTTACTACGCCGGAGGCCTGGGTTCGAATCCTGCCATCGTCACCTGAAAAAAAAGACTTGTTCTTTTTCACGGTCCCCACCTCCGCGAGGGTCTGACAAGCCCTCCGAGAGTATCATTTGTCTTGAAAAACTTCTCAAAGTGCCGTTTGGATTCGGCAAAAAATTGTAGGTTCCTTTGTATGTAAAAGAAATTAACACACCAGCATACATTGTTGAGAAGTTGGCCCTGGTTCACCTCGAGCTGTTGCTCCACTCTATTTATTTATTTATTTATCTTATATATTCTGTTGTTCACTTTTGAATAGATTTGCAGGTTCTTATATATTAGTTTCTGTTCTTATATAAAGTGATGTTTTAATCATTTCTCAAAAAGAGGGAGGCAAGAAAACTTTTCCTTAAGTTTTTTTTATATATTTTTCTAAACTGTTATAAATTTTTAATTTATAAATTGAAACTTTTTGTGTTGTAACGTGTATGTCGTTCTGCTTGTTGTGCTTTATTCGGTCAACTTAAATGCTTTGACGCACATCTCGGAAGCTATTTACTAGGTATATCAAACCCGCTTTGTTATTTTTTTAATGGACGCCCTTTCTTTATTTGAAATTTTTACCTAATTCTATTTAACCATTTTTAAATTTCAAATCCACAAAAAGCAAAAATGATTTTTTTAATAGCCGTTCGACTTTTTTTTTAATATTACAACCACCTGCGCTAGCAATTGATACTTTTCTTTAATTCTGCAAACATAGATTTTTAAAAATTAACATGCTGTTTTTTTTCGTTTCTTTAAATGGTGCTGTTATAAAATTAAGTAATTTAGTTAAGCCTGACAGCGGTATTTGGTTCGTCTTAGCCGTTATACAGCCTGTAAAAGTGGTCCTTCCAAATCCTCAGCGCCGACTGCGATTCTACAACGTTGGTTTCCTTGATGGTCCCTACAGGCTTCAGCTCATCAGTCTAGCGCACCTCACGCTTTGTTCTTCCAAATATGTTAAGGTCGTCTGCGTATGCGAATGGACTTTTCAAAAGATTGTACTGCTGGTGTTTGCGCAGGAGTTCTGCACTATTCTCTCTAATGATGTTAAAGAAGTCACATGACGGCGCGTCGCCTTGCCTAAATCCTTTTTTGACATCAAAGGGATCGGTGAGGTCTTTGCCAACCTTGACGGAACATCGTGAATTTTTCATTGACATCCTGCACAGACTGAGAAGTTTGACGGAACATCGAACCTTGACGCAACATCGTGAATTTTTCATCGTCATCCTGCACATACTGACGAGTTTGGCAGATATGCCAAAACTAGACGTTGCGCTCGTCTAGATGCAGTCATACGCGGCCTTGAAATCGATGAAAAGATGGTGGGTATCGATTTGGAATTTGGAATCGCAGTTGTAAGGTTTCTCTCAACTTTAAATTCAAGCTTAAATTTAAGCCCTGCAACTTGCTTACAAAAGAACTGATGGAATGGTAATGGACATCGTTTAATTCTCACATGGGTATCGATCATATCTATAAAGGTATTAGATGTGATCTCGGGGGTCTTAGGGGTAATTTTTTTTCAAAAGTTAACAAAAGCAACTCATCCAAAATCGTAGAAGCCAGTAGCCTAAATCAAAATCTGTGTTCATATACAACAGAACTGCTAGAATCACGGTTTGGCTTGCTTGTAAAATAAGCCCGTCCATAAACTTTCATCTACTACATCTTCCATGTCGACACTCTTGTCAAAATATAGTAAACCCAACAGGTATTCGTTATACAAACTCCCACTCATGCATCTGCTGAAAATTACCCATTTTCGGTTATTTATTCGAAAATTAACAGCAATTAATTAGCAACTTGTGGCTCTCAAATTTGTTCGTTTGGAATAAATGTGTCTGTTTTCCTTTCAATGGAAGGACTTTTAGTGTTTTAGTCTGCGTGGTATGTATTGCATGACAATAAGGTGTTGCGCGTCGAAACTCATTAAGTAGTTGCGGAGAAGGTGGCTTTTTTTGCGATGACAAGTTGAACGCTTTGAAAGTTAATTTAGTGCATGCACTCACCTTTATTGCAATATCACCGCGTAATGTCCGTAACTTACATTTTGTTGCAATTAGTTTACCATAAATTAATAAAAAAATATATTTCAATTTTCCATATTAATTCTCGAAATCCGACAGAACAGACTGGAATAGATTAATAAGGTGAATTCATGCTATTTATTTGCATTGCTGTTTTCTTAGTCTAGTTTTTTTTCGTGGGTAGGTAAGAAACTTAGTAGGCACTACGAGGACCGGTCGGCCGGCCGTGCTTGCTAATAGTAGTGTGAGATTGTTACTCACTAAAAAGACCCGCAAGCAGTGATGCGACTTCTACCACTTAAGTGACATTTCTACCACTCGCTTCGTTTAGCACGGCAATAGACCTACTGAAAACTAATGGCGTATTCTTTTGAACAATAAACATCGAACTTCCACACAATTGCTGCAAATTAATAATGCAGAAGGAAAATTACTGATTTAAGTGTTAAAAATATATTGAGCGTGCAAGAGTTAAGTGTCTGTGGCAAACTTGTATATACCCGACCCTATATACCGTGTAACACCAATTCTTAAAGTTTCTTGGCCCGTTTTCATATCTTATTTGTATGGGCCACGCCCCAAAAGTGGGTCTGGGCTAAATATTAAAATCAAATTATTATAATTTCGTTAATATCATGAGAAAATACGGTATAGCGGAAATTATTTAAAACAAAAAAGTTCTTTTTTCCTAAGAACGCCCGCCTAAAAAGTAAGCGGAGCTCTAAACTTTGTGTGGAGCAAACTTGGCAAACAGTAATATCTTTAATATTTTTCATACAATTTTTTTTTCGCTTCGAAGTGAACTCTCCTTCTATCATGATATTGTGGGCGGTCCAATTTTTACCTATTTAGATCTTCGGCCAATATTGCTCAGTACTAAAATTTAAGTTCCTATGTCTTGTCTAACTTGACCAAAAGGCATTTTGAAAGAAAATGTGAAATGGAGGTTGTCTCACATTGAAGCCAGTAGTGGGCGTGGTAGTTGACGGATTAAGCAAATTTTCACACTTTTTCTGTGCAATAGCCGTGTACCAAGTTTCGGCTCTCTAGCTTTATTTTGAAGACCTAAAACCTTCACACGTTCAGACGGCCGGACGGACGTGCGAACGGACATGGCTTAATCGATTAACCTGTCGGTCTCGATCATATCCCTAAAAGGTCTTAAGGGTCTACGATGATTATTTCACTGTGTTACACTTTACATTAAAATTAATATACCCTCGATCGGGATACCCTCGAGCGAGAGAGGAAGTGTTGAAAAGAGTGGATGTTGGACAGACTATTGCACTTTATATGTTTCTTGTTTAAAATTTGAAGTAGCCTTAACCCGAAGACTAGAAATGTTTTTTTCATATTTGAATTTGAACGCCAACCAAGGCACTTATGTGGAACCTATAGGTGCAGAAAAGCGAGCGAGTGCGAAAAAAACTAGTGGGTGGGTTACAATCCACTGAGGCGAATCGTTGGATACGGGATACCCTATCACAATTAACCCCTGTCAAGCTCCAAATCGCCAAATGTCAAATTACAGTCTCCTCCAGTTAAAAAAGGGGCGTGGCATCTACCCATGAACAATAACATTGTAGTTTTTATACCCCATCCCATAGGAGGTATATTCAGTTTGTCACATAGTTTGTAACACGGTGAAATAATAATGGTAGACCTAAAGGGCATATGATCGAGCCGAATTCTAAATCGAATATGCCATGTCCGTCCGTCCGTCCATCCGACTGTCAGTCCGTCTGTATGTCACATGTTTTTAGGCCTTAAATTTTGAGCTACTGCGAAGCAGTATAAGTGTAATAATTGTAAAAAATAAAAAAAATTTGAAATCCGCCCAAAGATACGTTCTAAAAGGCTGAAATTTGACATTTAGCATGTCCTTATGAATATAAAACACAAAAAAGAAAAATTATTGGTAAACCTCCTCCAGTAGACGTTGCATCAATTTTAAGGGTAAATTTTCAAATGCAGTTTACTCAATACTTTTACTTCAAATTGAAAAAATGTTGCTTAATATTTTATGTAGAATACGCCTAGTTCTTCATTTTGTTCATACAACACTTTGGGCCAAGCCCACAATTGTTAGGCAAAATTGAAGAAAAATCTAAAATTTTCGAGAAAAACATTATTTCGACTCGCTTTGAGCCTAATTTAGGAATGCATGAAATAAAAGAATGAGCAGATTAGGTAAAGGAGACTTCGTTCTAGATTTCGTACATATAAAGTTATTAGCCACGCCCCTTTTTAGTGGTCGATTTTTCAAAAATATTGAATTTGAACTAAAAAAATTGCATTTTTATGTACATTTAAGCGTAACTTTGAAATATCTGTGGAAATATTTTATAATTAATAGTTTGTAATTAGAGGCGGTTGGACCACGTCCTTTTTCGAAGCTTGCACTACTTATAAAATATCATACCGTATTTGACTAACACCAAATATAAATCATTTAATGCAATCCCTTGTTGCCCAATAAGACCTACCAGTATTAAACACATAAAATTCTGGCCTATGTTTTGCTATTCGACCCAATTTTGAGCTTACTTTAGCTGAACACCGAATAACTTAAAATATGACTATAAAATAGCATGAACACCGAAAAGTTAATAAAATAAGTTAATAAATAAAAAAAGTTAATAAATAAATTTATTTTTTTTTTTTTCAATCGAAAAATCCAATATGTAGTATTATGTATTAATGACAAAAAAAATATTATTTATAGGGTAGTATAGATATTAATGTTTTTCTCGTCTCTTCTTATGGGGTAATTTTTTCGACGGTGATTTCTTTCGAAGCAAACTAAAATAATGTCCCACGGCCTCGTGTTTGACATGATTGCCCTATACCCTATTTTATACATCCTATAATACCATGTTACCTATACAGGGTGTTTCCAAATTCGATGCAAATATTTTGACACAAGATTTTTGGGTATATTTGAAGAAAAAAATTGTTCTACAGTATGGGCCTATCTCAAATTTTGATACCACTTATTGGGAGTTTAAGAAAACACCTACTTTGAGGTACCTTGACCCATACTAACACAAATATCTCCGCTAACACTTACAGCAGGTACTTTATTTAGGACTTACATTTTAGAAAAAATAGTACTCCTTTTAACTGCATTAAAATAAAATTGATGACTTTTTCAACTTTCGAGATATTTGCTTTTAAGTCGGATCCTTTTTCCCTCCCCATGACATTTTTTTGATTTTCAAGACACTTTTCTGCGAAAAATGCGTAATAAACATATCGGTAATTTTTTTTTCTAGTGCAACTAACAATATTTAATAAAAAATGCTAAGACAAGTTACCCGAAAAGCCCACAGATTTTATGATACTTGGGAAATTCCATAGCAGGTAAAATTATGAAAAACTCGATTCATAGTGTTCAATTCCTATTATTCTGAATAAAAATGCTTGTGTTTGGTTTATGTTTTTTTTTTTTTTTCATTAAGTTAACTTTACAATCAAATAAGGTGTTCAAAGTGTCCTCCTCCATTTTGTATGCATGCTAGAGCCCGTTTTTGGATTGCGCTGTCAACGTTTATTGAGGATAACTCCTGCCTCACTTGTGACGAGGCTTGGAGAATGCGATCTTCTAAATCATTTAGAGTTGATATTTCTGTAGAATAAACAAGTTCTTTCATTCTCCCCATACAAAAAAATCCATAATTGTAAGGTCTGGAGATCTTGCAGGCCAGTGAACTGGTCCATTTCTTCCTATCCAACGACCAGCGTACTTTTCATCCAGCCAATTCTGAACCTCGCAACCAAAGCACATTTAAAAACTAAAATTTGACCTATCATGATTTGGGAGGAATAATCCGAAAAATCCGATTTTGGCTGCAAAATTAAAATTTTAGAATAAAATGACAGCTTTCCTGCACATACATTTTTCCTCCAATTTTCACAAAAATCGGACAATATTTCCTCGATTTATCGCGATTTTAGTGAAAATATGCTTAGCACTAAAGATCCAAACATAATAGACTTGAGTGGGATTAATATTGTGTCGAAATACAACGAAAATCCCACTCAAGTTCTGCCAAAAGATTGTGTTCCATCCATTATTGTAAGGTCTGGAGATCTTGCAGGCCAGTGAACTGGTCCATTTCTTCCTATCCAACGACCAGCGTACTTTTCATCCAGCCAATTCTTAACCTCGCGACCAAAGTGGGCTGGGGCTCCATCCTGTTGAAAATATAACGAAGCTCGTTGAGTTACCGGAACATCCTCCAGTAGATCTGTTAAATCATTGTGCAAAAATTCCAGATAGTTTGCAGAATTCAGTGTGGGAGGCAGTTTGAAGGGACCGATTAAGTTGTTTCCAATAACACCTGCCCACAAATTGACGCTAAATCTGTGTTGAAATGATGATTCTACCTTGTGTGTGGGTTTTCCGCAGCCCATGTGTAGATTGTGAAAATTTGTAATCCCATCTCTAGTAAATTGAGATTCGTCCGTCCATAGGATTCTGCTTATAAAACCGTTGTCATTCAAGTTCCGCTCTAACAACCAGTTGCAAAACTCAAGTCTCGGCTCCAAATCACTCGGAAGCAGTTTCTGCACAGGTGTATGGTGGTATGGATACAAGTTTTCCGTATGCAGGAGACGAACAATTTTATGTGTTGAAACATTATGTTGAAACACAAATCGCAAGGATAAGCGCCTGATGCTGATTGATGGATCATTTGCAACCGCTTCCAGTATTGTTTCATCAACTGCAATTCTTCCTGGTGAAGCTCCTGCGTAAGGTCGTCTTGTTGAAACAGATCCCGTTTCCCGAAGTCTTTGAAACGAATTTGTAAACACGCGGGGATAAGGTACTCTTCGGTTAGGATAAAACTGATGGTATCTTTGTTGTGCTCTAATAGAACTTCCGTTGCACATCCCATAAACGTAGATAATATCGGCGTATTCTTCGTTTGTAAAAGATGCCATTTCAAGTAGGGTTTCTTAACAACTGTTGTGTCACCTCGGCTTCAAAAATGACTTTGATGGATTTAATTTTGTTTTCTAACCTTTTATACAATTTACATTAGATAAATTTTCCAACTAGGCGACCAACCTCAAACTTAATCCTTTTTGGGATTTAACAGAAAAATGATAGGGAAATTACCTTTTTATCAGGTAGTCTAATAAAAATGCATGCTCTAAAACCTACGTAAATTATTAATACATAGTCAAAAATCGTTGTTGTTGTCAATCGCGGTTATAAAAGTAGGTAACAAATCATATTTCCACCTTATACCTGTCGCGGCTTCGTGAAAATAGTTTTTCATAATTTTACCTGCTATGGAATTTCCCAAGTATCATAAAATCTGTGGGTTTTTCGGATAACTTGTCTTTGCAATTTTTATTAAGTATTGTTAGGTGCACTAGAAAAAAAAATTACCGATATGTTTATTACGCATTTTTCGCAGAAATGTGTCTTCAAAGTCAAAAAACTTTCATGGGCAGGGAAAAAGGACCCGACTTAAAAGCAAACATCTCGAAAGTTAAAAGAGTCATCAATTTTATTTTAATGCAGTTAAAAGGAGTACTATTTCTTCTAAAATTTAAGTCCTAAATGAAGTATCTGTTGTAAGTGTTAGCGGAGATATTTGTGTTAGTATGGGTCAAGCTACCTCAAAGTAGGTGTTTTCTTAAATTCCCATTAAGTGGTATCAAAATTTGAGATAGGCCCATACTGTAGAACAATTCTTTTCTTCAAATATACCCAAGAATCTTGTGTCAAAATATTTGCATCGAATTTGGAAACACCCTGTATAAGTAGTTTGTTTGCTTAGGTCACACATTCAGTGTCGTTTAGAATATGTTTTCAAGCAATATTTCGTCATAGTAACTGGAACTCCATAAGGAAACGCACTATTTTTAAGTTTACCGTATCGTTTGCAACGTAAGTAAAATCCACTCAAAACCATCAAAACCAACAACAAAAACACAATTTGCACGATTTACTGCCTCCCATTTGGTTTGAGTTAAGATATATTCAAGTTATGGACATACTACAACTCAAATCGCCTGCAAATTTAATGGAAATTGACTGCTCACCATAAAAGAACAGCAAAGCCTAGAAAAGAGTAGGTATTCCGCGCTCAACCATAAATGACATTAGCATCAATGTACACGCACACGCATCCATTAAATGTAATGCCATGCTGCGGAACACGACTGAAAACTCTCCACAGCACACTCCTGCAAGTGGAGAGTTATGTGTGCCACATCGCAATGTCCTTGCAAGTGCGCAACCGTTCAAGACACATACACACAATACCAAGACTGGCGCCCAACGGAAAAGCTTCGCAGTAAACAATTGTCAAATTTAATTGATAACCTCGCCAGGACGAGAACGAAAGTTTTTCTTGTCTCTGACAAAAACCTGAAGGAGTAACTACGCCAAAAGGCTCCCGCTCTCGTTTGTAAAACATCACAAGCTTAGTTTTCTTTGCAACGTAGAGTCGAACGCGAATACAATCGAATCCGAATCTAATTGTACCTATATCGCAAGAAATTCGTGCCTGCTAAATGACAAAAGTGTTTCGGAGGCTTTGCGATTTGCGTGAAAAAGATTTTGAAAAAGTGTAAATTATTGTGCATTAGTTTGAATAAGCTATGCAGATGTAGACCTAAGGTTTGCGGCAATAAATTTAAGCAAACCTTATAAAAGGTAGAGCTTTTTCAAATTGTCGCGTTGGTAATAAAGAGACTAAAGTCAAGCCCTTGTCGTTTTTACGTGGAAAGGTGATGTAAAGCAATTGGATTTTTCGGAAAAAGAGCACTAAAAACTACAAAACTAGGTGTGAAGAATAAAAATGCTGGTTTTGTGTTTGCCTACGTAACTGATATCCTTGTAAACAAGTTACAAAAAGCGAAACAGCAAAAGGAATAGAAAAGGCGGAAAAGCTTTCCTCGTTTATTTATTCCATATCGCTCTTGTGTTAAATTCCTTTTCACTTCAACAATTCTTCCTTCCATTCATTTCTCATCCACTGGGTGTCCTTGTTTGATTCCTCTTTAGTTCTCGTTTTCTCGGACTCTCGCCGAAATACCTTCGCCGTTCTTTTTGCGTCTAACATAGATATTCAACAGTTTGCCTGCCGTTGTGTTAGTGGAACTACAGTGAAGTGATGTTCTTGTTCGATTTTCCACTGCAATTGTTACTGTGTCAAACGACGGAAAACAAAACGATTTTTGTACGGTTCGAAGGATAACAAAGTGGAAAGCTGAAACTAATTTTTTCGGCTTTCTTCGTGCGTAGCTATTAGTTATTTGTTCTGGTCGATGTTCCCTTTTATCTATTTATGATATTGTGGAGAAAAAAAAACATGCAATCGTATTTCCAAGTGTTAGTGACATTCACCTGTTCAGTGTGATAAAAAGTAAAAAAGTATTCAACGGGAGAGTGTGCCACCTATAGTGAGAGTGAACACCTATATGTGTGCGTGAGAGCGAGAAGTGAATTATACACCCCAAAAACCACAATTCAGTCTTCATGGCCATGCATCAATTAATTTGTAAGGATAATTAATTAATTTACGTCTGATTTCTTTAAGATAAAAAAGTATAGATAAACCTACCCAGGGGCTTAGGAGACCGAGTTTTTGTTTTAAATGCTTATATACCTACATATTAACTTTAATAGTTTCTTTTTAGTTCTTTCGCCAGAGTATGAGATATTAAGTTTGACCTCAGGAAGACAGGAAATGTATAAATTATTTACAAGGATGTGTTGGCTTCCGTCGTATTTGATACATTGTTTCCTCTTGCGCTATTACTCCTGCTTACGTTTTCTATAGCGGTTTCATTTTTATTTGAACGCTTTATTGTGTGTGGACAAAATGGATTTGGACACAAGACAAGCCAAGCTTATGGTCCACAATACCTAATAATTAAGCTTGGTATTGTCTGAGACAGGGATAATTATTTTGCCAGTTGGCGATGCTTTAAGTTGATGCTAGAATTTACTAGGAATAGAACAAAGGACATTGTTGAAATTGTAATTTACCAATGATTAAGTGTGCGTATTATGCTTTAGTACTCCATCCTTTACCACAATTTAAGACTCGAAAGAAAATATGTTAGTACATATATATTATTTTTTAAATTATGTGGTTATCCAATGTTTCTCCTCTACAAACAAAGCCTTGAGATATAATTTCTATTTTAATGCTTCTCAATTAAACTGTAAAAACGAATTTTCACCTTAAATGTCTAAGGAGTATACAGTATACAGTATAGAAAATTTTTTGAGAAATAAGGAATAAAAATATGTATGTGCCCGTTTGCAACTTGTTTAAGTTCATACATTTTTTAATCACTCTAAGTGTTTAAAAAGCCGATATTGTGCAAACATACAAATCAATCACAGCTCAAATTTAATTTTAGTTAAACAGTTTTAAAACTGCAGGTTTGACGTATTTTCGAAAAACAAATTGTGAAAACATTTTTGTCTCCACCACTATCTTCGAATTAAAAATCCGGAAAACATTTGAACATATCAAGACTAATTTGCAATTTTTGGGACAACTATAACAAGCTTTGAATACTAACCGGACTCTGAGATTTAGCTGGAAAACTTCAAAAACATTACAAAAATTATTCAAAATATTCTAAAAGGTATATTAATGGTAATACCGATTCTAATGAAATTTGGTTTGTAGAAAACCTGTAAAGAGGATTCTAAAATGTTTAAGCTCTTTCGAAAATGCCGTTTTTAACTAAAAATTTTCTGAAAAGTTTTAAATACAAACTACAAAGCCCCCATTTATGACGGCTAACTAAAAAACCTGTGCCCAGAGTATTGGGAACAAATAGCCGTTGCTAGTGCAAAGTACTTAAAAATCAAAAAAACAAAATTTTTTTTAGGCGCGAGGTTATGATCTGAAGTTATGGATCAAAACCCTCCCAGTCAAATGCCGACCACAGAAAATAAAAGAAAATATATATAACGGTAGATATTCGAAAAAAATTTTAACAGTCGTTTTTTGATTTAAAACCCAAAAAATTCAGAAGAAAGATTAAAAACCGCGTGCCCGCACTCTATCACGTTGACGGTCATATCTACTTCATACTTCGAAATCTCTGGTATAGACAATTATGCGAGTCTAGAGAAAAAATATAACGGGGCTTAAATATTGTATGATTTTTGAGATACGCTTCAAATTATTTAAGTTGTTTTCTGAAATGGTAGTGCCACAATATGCTCATAACTTAAGATATCAACTAAATTTTAAGTAAGAACAGATCAATTGCGTAGCAGCCCAAAATGTGTTAAAATTTTAAAAACAGAATCCCCTTTTGCTATACCCCATCTCATATGATATGGGGTATATTAAGTGTGATTCATAGTTTGTAAAATAGAGAAAAAATCACCGTAAGCCCCCAAGACGTTAAGGGCATATGATCGAGACCGAATTGTTAGTCGAATGAGCCATGTCCGTCAGTCCGTCAATCTGTCGGTAGTTTTTAGGCCTTAAATTTTGAGCTAGGAAGTTGAAACTTGCGCACGCAAGTGGAAGGGGACCTCAGCCAACTTCGCGTGCGAAACTGGAGACGGCTAGCTAGAGACAGAGCTGGCTGGCGAAGCTTGTTGGCTGAGGCCCAGGTCCACCCCGGACTGTAGCGCCACCTTAAGTAAGTAAGTAAGTAAGTTGAAACTTGATATCTGTCCTTTCTACGTCCCGAAGCAGTACAAGTTTAAAATTTTTTAAATCCGCCCACTTTACTAAGTGGCATGAAAAATTAAAGTTGTCGTAGGAAGCTGAAATTTGGTATGCAATATCTCCCATACACTTATTGTAATTGACATCTAAAAAAAAAGCGAAGACCGCTCCTTGTAGGCGTGGTCTTACTTAATATGCGTTCTAATAAACGGTTTATACCCCATCCCATAGGATAGGAGGTATATTCAATTTGATTCGTAGTTTGTAACATAGAAAAATAATCACCGTAGACACCCAAGACCTTAAGGGCATATGATCGAGACCGAATTATAAGTTATATGAGCCATGTCCGCCCGTCCTTCCGTCCGTCCGTCTGTCGGTAGTTTTTAGGACTTAAATTTTGAACTAGGAACTTGAAACTTGATATCTTTTCTTTCTAGGTCCCGAAGCAGTACAACTGTAAATTTTTTTAAGTCCGCCCACTGACACGCCTACTTGACTTATTAGCATGAAAAATCAAAGTTGTCGTAGGAAGCTGAAATTTGGTATGCGATATCCTCGCTTAAGTATATTATGTTTGGCATTTAAGAAAAAAACCGCCCCCTTGTAGGCGTGGTCATATTTAAAATGCATTCTAATTAACGGTTTTTATTTGGTATATTTGCTTTAAATCCAAAAAACTTGCATTATAAAATCTTCAGATTCTCAAATGAATAAATTTGCCACGCCCACTTAAGGGGGCGTTTTTAAGTAAAAAACAATTTTTTAATATAAAACTGCGATCAAGACGTGCATCCCAAATTTGATAAGAAATAAAAAAAATTATATTATTAAGAAGGGGTTGATGCCACGCCTCTTTTAAAAAAAGAGATTCTTAACTGACAAATAGATGTTTGAGGCCAAAAAAATTTTTTTTGGTTCAAATTCAATAATAATGTGAAATCGGTGGTCAAAGGATAGACATGTGCACTCAAGAGGATACAAGCATCCACAGGTTTTCTAAACCCACCTCTGTCTATCAACTCATACTCTCACCTCCCCGTGGTGAACACCGGGTGCCTAGTACCTCAACTGGAGATTGGGTTCCAACCCCTTTGGAAGGTTGTTGGGGGTAGCAGACGAGAGAGGGGGGGAGGAGTGTTCCCACTAAGGCACTTCTCCTTGCATCCGGACGGCAGCGGAGGAATTCCCCAGATGGAATCAACGGTGGCGTCCATAGTTCCAGTCAGGCCGAACTACTTAGTGAACACCTTATATGGGCTACTACGACGTATTCGGAGCTCAGGCCTATAAGGAGCGGGCTATCCGGCTCTCCGTCCTTAGAGCTAAGCAAAGGATCTGGTCCTCCAGGTTGGGGGTCGTGCCGTCGGGGTGACTTCCCGGCCACGTAAAGAAACACCAGTCACGAAGCAGAAACAAGCCTCGGATTCGGACGGATTTACTGTTGACGACCAATGCAAACGAGAAAAGGACAACGAGCTCCGGATCTGCACGTGGAATGTTAGGTCCCTTAACAGACCACGTGCAGCCGAGCAACTAGCGGAGGCCCTTAACGACTGCAAGGCAGACATTACTGCCATCCAAGAAATGCGGTGGGACGGGCCGGGCAAAAGAAGGATGAAAAACTGCGACATCTACTACGGCGACTGCTATCGGCATCAAAGACAGCGGCTATTTGGATGTGGTTTCGTTGTTGGAGGCAGCCTTAGGCAAAAAGTCTTGAGCTTCAACCCTGTAAGCGAGCGCCTCGCGACGATCCGCATCAAGGCTAAATTCGCCAACATTAGCCTGATATGCGCACATGCCCCCACAGAGGAGAAAGATGACGAGACCAAAGATATGTTCTACGAGCTCCTGGACAAAACTTATGAGCAGTGCCCTAGCTACGACATTAAGACTGTCCTAGGCGATTTTAATGCCAAGCTAGGAAGGGAGGGCATCTTTGGTCGTACTGTCGGAAAGCATAGCCTGCACGACACGAACTCCGATAACGGATTCAGGCTGATCGACTTTGCTGCGGAGCGACACGTTGTGGTAGCTAGTACACAGTTCCCGCATCTCAATATCCACAAAGGGACATGGAGATCTCCCGATCAATCAACCGTCAACCAGATTGACCATATTGCGATCGACGCAAGGCACTTCTCCAGTATCATGGATGTCCGAACTTTCCGAGGGGCCAACATTGACTCGGATCACTACCTTGTTGTAGCCAAGGTACGGCTGCGGATATCCCGACCAGCGCCAAGTAATGGAAATACTGTGAGGAAGTTTGACGTCGGCCGACTACAATCGCAAGAGATCGCCAGGTCCTTCTCCAACCGAGTCTCTCAAAACCTTCTACGAAGTCCTATGCAACCAGCATCAAGTATTGATAGCCAGTGGCAACACTGCCAAAATGCCATCAGAGACGCCGCCTCTGAAGTGCTGGGTTTCACACGGCGACCACAACGAAACCCCTGGTTTGACGATGAATGCCGGCAAGCACATGCAGCTAAACAGGAAGCATACAAAGCGGCGCTGCACAGAAGGACTAGAGCTGCTCGCGAGCTCTACGAGCAGAGGAGGAGAGAGGAGCACCGGCTTCTCCGAAGGAAAAAGAGAGAGCACGTGAAGCGCGCGGTTGAAGAGATAGAGAGATGTTACAACAGGAATGAGGTTAGAAAGTTTTACCAAAGGATCAAAAGGTCCTGCCAAGGGTATAAACTTCGAACTGAAGCCTGTAAGGACCATCAAGGGACCATCGTTGTAGAATCGCAGTCGGTGCTGAGGATTTGGAAAGACCACTTCTGCAGACTGTATAACGGCGAGGACGAACCAAATACCGCTGTCAGGCAGAACGAACCATTCAACCCGGGCGAAGACGTTACCGACGAAGCATACGAACGATACCGCCCACCCGACCTGGAGGAGGTGAAAGTAGCTGTGTCTAAGCTCAAGTGCAACAAAGCAGCCGGAGCAGACGGCCTAGCTGCCGAACTCTTTAAATCCGCTGGCGATGAGCTGGTTAGGAGCATGCACCAGCTCATCTGCAAGATATGGTCGGAAGAAAGCATGCCCGACGAATGGAACCTCAGCATTGTTTGCCCGATCCTGAAGAAAGGAGACCCTCTGAGTTGTGCCAACTACAGAGGCATAAGTCTTCTTAACATCGCATACAAGATCTTTTCTGCTGTACTGTGTGAACGCCTGAAGCCGTTTGTCAACAATCTGATAGGCACATATCAGTGTGGCTTTAGGCCAGGAAAGTCCACCATCGATCAAATATTCACACTGCGGCAGATCTTGGAGAAAACCCAGGAATTCCAAATCGATACACACCACCTCTTCATCGATTTCAAGGCCGCGTATGACAGCATCTATAGAGACGAGCTATATAGCGCAATGTCTAGTTTTGGCATCCCTGCCAAACTCGTCAGTCTGTGCAGGATGACGATGGAAAACTCACGCTGTTCCGTCAAGGTCGGCAAAGACCTCACCGACCCCTTTGATGTCAAAAAAGGATTTAGACAAGGCGACGCGCTGTCATGCGACTTCTTTAACATCATAGTTGAGAGAATTGTGCGGAACTGTCGCGCCAACAACAGAGGAACAATCTTTCAAAAGTCCGTTCAACTACTCGCATACGCAGACGACATTGACATAATCGGTAGAACAAAGCGTGATATCAGTGAAGCCTTCTTGAGTATTGGGACGGAAGCGGCGAATATGGGTTTAGCAGTCAATGAGGGCAAAACCAAGTATATGCTGTCATCAAGAAAAGACACCCAACACCGACGTCTTGGACAAAACATCACCATCGACAGCTATAACTTTGAGGTAGTTAGGGACTTTGTCTAACTGGGTTCCGCTATCAATTCAGACAATGACACCAGCGCTGAAATCAAACGAAGGATAACTCTTGCCAATCGCTGTTTCTTTGGGCTAAGAAGGCAATTGAGTAGCAAAGCCCTCTCTCGAGCAACTAAAGTGTCCATGTATAAGACCCTCATCATCCCAGTCCTGCTTTACGGTGCAGAAGCATGGACCCTGTCAAAGGCGGATGAAAACACTTTAGGCTGCTTCGAGAGGAAAATTCTTCGGACGATTTACGGTCCCGTCTGCATAGACGGAGAGTGGAGGAGGAGATATAACATCGAACTGTACGGGCTGTACAGCGATACCGACCTAGCCAAAAGAGTCAAAACACAACGTCTACGATGGCTGGGTCATCTAGAGCGGATGGACACCAACGCCCCGGCCCGGAAAATCTTCGAATCCACACCGCAGGGACGACGCGGTAGAGGAGCACTAAGACCCAGGTGGCGCACGCAAGTGGAAGGGGACCTCAGCCAACTTCGCGTGCGAAACTGGAGACGGCTAGCTAGAGACAGAGCTGGCTGGCGAAGCTTGTTGGCTGAGGCCCAGGTCCACCCCGGACTGTAGCGCCACCTTAAGTAAGTAGTAAGTAAGTAAGTGAAATCGATCTCTAAAGGCAGGCGTGGCCCAAAACTTTGTTTCAACGAAATCTAGACTAGAGTTTGGTGTATCTTTTGTGCTCAGTTGTATTTCATATCCTTCCCTTAGTAAGGCAAAAAACAGTAGAAATCCATATTTTCCATTGACCGAAACAAATAAGCTATCGAGACCAGATGCGTTTGAAAATATGCAATGAGACGCGGAAATTGTCATTAAAAGAAAAGAGAAACATACAGTAGCATACATGCCCAACAACATTTTATATACAAATTAAGCATAATTGTACACTAAGCCTTCCAAAAAAACTGACGGACGACTTCGTGTACTTGACGACCTTTTTTTTTAGTGCGTAGAGTAAATTAGTTTTAATGTATAGTTTGTAACATAGTGAAATAATGACCACAACCTTTAGTAAGAGATATTATCGAGAACTTTCTCTGCAAGTTCACTCTAAGGTACTACATATGAACATTCGCTTAGTTTGATGCATTCAAAGTTTTGAGCCCTTTTTGGGGCGTGACCCATACAACAACTTACTTCAGTGAATAAATTCAGGCCGCCAAAAAAAGTAGCGCAGACCTAATAATGATGTCAATAATGATGTAATAATGATGTCACCCGATGTCATTAAAATAAACGGAAGTCCATTATTACATAAATTAAGCTGTTTTGATTGAAGATTAGCAAATAGTTGCGTCAACAAATTTATTTTCCTGGATTTCCTAATGCTCAATCGCTAACATGCCAAGATTGCTGAGCCTCATTTCAATCATTGTTGCTTTTTTTGCATGCCGATTTGTGCCTGTCGTTGGTCACCCATAAACTGGTGAAACCCGGGGGCAGGCCGCTTCGTTCTATCTACTCCACTGGTTTGGTATTTAGAAGATTGTTACAGACGAAGTCTTGCACTTACTTACTTAATTATAATAAGCTCTTGATCAAGGCATTTTAACTAGGACTACCCTTAAAATGCAAATACATGTAGCGAGCTGAAGCAGATGGACAAAATTAATGAAAATAAAAATGGATATAAGCCAGATGTTACACAAATTCTGCGTGGCAAGAGTTAAACATAAAAACCTTCCATAGAAACACCAAATTGTTATACCTTAACGAAGCAATGGTATAACTAGCAGAGTAGGTATTGAGTTATAGCCCCGCGTAATTTTTGTTAAAAAATCTCTTCGATATGACGTTTATTTATTTATTATTACCCCATCTCAATTGACCACCGTCAAGCTTCGAATTGTGTCATAAATCTTGGTTATTAAAGTTCAGTTTCTATTAATTTCAATTTTATTTAGAATGTCTCAGATAAAGAATCTTCTACCTTAAAAAGGGGTGTGGCATCGGATGCCCTTTTCAATAACATCGTTTTTTATTTATATTTTTTATCAGAAGTGGTATACACGTGTTGATTGAATTTTCATATTAAAAATGTAGTTTATACTTAAAAACGCCCCCAAAAGTGGGCGTGGCATAAAATTATTCATTTCAGTTGACAGGCTTAAGCGAGGATAAGTCGTACCAAATTTTAGCTTCCTACGAAAACTTTGACTTCTCATGCTAATAAGTAAAGTGGGCGTGGCAGTGGGCGGCTTTTAAACATTTTTACACTTGTACTGCTTCGGGACCTAGAAAGAACAGATATTATGTTTCAAGTTCCTGGCTCAAAAATTAAGGCCTAAAAACTACCGACACATGGACGGACGGACGGACGGACATGGCTCATTCGACTAACAATTCGGTCTGGATCATATGCCCTTAAAGTCTGGGGGGTCTAGGGTGCTTATTTTTTTTTGTTACAAACTATGAATCAAACTTAATATACCTCCTATCCCATGGGATGGGTAGGGGTATAAAAAATATGAAGAGCAGAAGGACTACGACGCGAACATGATGAAACATAGTTTGCACTGGGTGAAAACAATATTGTTATTGAAAACATTGAACTTGAGTTTGACAGCACAATGTCCCAGAAGTTAATTCTTCTATTGCAACCCATATTTTTATGCCTTCAGTTTAGATTACGACCAATCAGACTCGCCACCAAAAGAAAAAGTCTTCTATAATCACTTTTTAAGCCTTGACATTAAGTTCGGTATGTCCAACTTTAACGTTGTTCAATAAAATGTAAAGTTGACATTCATTGACTCTTATACCCAAAATATTTATAAAAATGAGCAGAGAAAGATGAGTCTTCGGTCTTAACCCTTTACTATGAAAAACCGAAAAATTTTGATGGTCTTTTTCAAAATGCCGAATTTTCGCATTTTTCAAAAGTGCGTTTTCCAGAGGGCAAATATATTTATTTGTCGTTTTTCTCAAAAACATAGTATCAAAGAAATACATACATTCTTGTTTCCAATGAAAATATGGTCAGCTTCTATAAAAACTCAATCCACTAGCAGCAAATTTGGTGCTGCTCTGCATCAACTGATTATATGATATGGGTTCGCCCTTAAACTTGAGCACTTGGAACACAAAGGTGCCTTTGCGACTTATGTTCCTTATTCCACAACAGTTATGCACTCTTTTAAAATCTTAACACATCCAAAAAATAATGATTACTTATTTGACAGGTAAATTTATACTGGCATGAACGAGGTTTCTCCTCGGGCACCACTGTACGTTTTCAATGTTGGAACTGTTAGGCTTCTGTTCATAGCCAGCAAAATAAGTTTGAAAATTATTCCTCCCCAAACCACGCCCACTATTCACCTTTCTGAAGAGACAAAAAACTCTGTGTTCTCAATTGCTAAAGTATCTATCAATTTAAAAATATCTAAATTGACATCGTGGGACAGTGGGGTGCCGTGGCGTAGTGGTAAGTGCGTGTGCTTACTACGCCGGAGGCCTGGGTTCGAATCCTGCCATCGTCACCTGAAAAAAAAGACTTGTTCTTTTTCACGGTCCCCACCTCCGCGAGGGTCTGACAAGTCTTCCGAGAGTATCATTTGTCTTGAAAAACTCCTCAAAGTGCCGTTTGGATTCGGCAAAAAATTGTAGGTCCCCTTGTATGTAAAGAAATTTACACACCAGCATACATTGTTGAGAAGTTGGCACTTGTTCACCTCGAGCTGTTGCGCTCTATTTATTTTTATAAATTGACATCGATGCACAGTTATAAATTAAGTTTACGTTAGGTTTTTTTCAATAACCTTTCAACGTTATTGAAACGTTTTATGCGTTATTTAGAAAGACCTTTAAAAATTAGAAAAAAAGTTTAGACAATTTTTTACTTTAAGAAGAAATCTTTTTTTAGGAGAGCTAAATTTAGTCTTAAGCCGTTTGATATTTTTTTAGTACTATTTATTTATTTTTTAAGGGCTATCTTTAGTTTTATAACCCGATCTTCCTCATGGTCATAAAAACGCTTATCAAAACTAACGCTGCCTTATACATATGGAAGCTGAATTTTTGCAAGCATCCTTTCAAATAATTAGCCTATACCTGTAATTAACCCAATTAAGGAAAGTGGTAGGCATCCTAACACTCAACAAACCAAACAATCAAAACTTCATAGGCATCCCCGTTCACATTTCACTGTCAAATAGAGAGTGAGTACCTGTCAAGTGTTTTCAAACTTACCTCTTTCGTATGTTCCTACATTTCGTTTGCTTTTCTGCAAAAACTTCTGCAGCTACTGTTCCTAATTATTTGTTTTCATTACCATAATTGCCTTAAATAGACATTTGAGATGTTAGCGTTTCGTTTTGCTTCAAGCCGATTTCCATTTATGTGTGTATACGACGTATAAATTTACAATGGCCCCGAACTTTGTTTAGCTTTCGGCAACAGTCCCTACCCTTCTTGTTGCCTGAGGCAGTTCATTACGTATAATACATATTACAAAAGTCTCTGTCACACCTTAAAATTACGAATAACAGTGTGACAGTTCCATGAATTTACCTTCTACGCAGTGATTTGGCGTGAATCCAAACTTTATCCGCGTCCGCCCATCATGACAATTGGAACTATGTACATCGAAACTTTTTCTTGATGGTTAATAATTATATATATAAAACATTAGTAAAGAAGCCGAATATTGTGCGTATGGGTGGAGAGTTATTCACATTCGCCGTTTACAATAATTGTAATATATTTGGAAGTAGGTGATGTTTTTAGCAATATCTTAAAGGAAGCGCAGAGCTTTAAGGACACTGCGTGCTATTTTTGAGCAAGCCTTTTCTTGATATTTATTCGTTTTTCCTTCTCTGTGAATAACTTATTTCATCACCACAAGTACGTATACCCTGCTAAACCGTCATCCGCCTATCCGAGATCTTAGGCAATAAATCATTTATTTATGTTTCAACCTTCCACCAACTACCTAATTCCAGTGCCATTGGAAAACGCTTTAAATATCTCCTTATATTTCGCGCATTCGGCAAAATACCAGAAGGTTTTATTTTTCCGTTTTCCTTTCTCCTTTCTTGTTTGTTTGTGTTGTGTTGTTTTTCACTGGAGTTGGAATTTTTTGACAGGAGCCAGATGGATGTCAATTAATAAGAAAAAAACGGACTGAAGTGCTGATCTTAGGCGGATCCCATATATTTATTTGAGCATAGATTGATAGGACAAGGATGGTATACTGATGGTTGGAATTGTGCGCTGTAAAAAAAACAACTTGATAAATAAAAGTATGTTGACTTTTCCCTAAAAGTATTTACATGTCCATTAGATTTTGGCATTTTCGACGCTTTTTCTTCTTCTGGCATTTCTCTTTTTTTCCTAGCTGCTTGACCTATATTTTTAGGGTGATATTCAAATTTTTTTTTTCTTATTGAATTCTTTTTAATTTTTTATCCATACTTTAGTCCTCGAGGTATTTTTTTTATAAAATATGTTGTTATGCAGAAAGCAATAAAAGATCATTATTAAGCGTTTTCGACGTAGTTAAGCTAAGATGAGCTAAGATGAATTAATGGGAACCTGTGTTTGCGAACAAGTTAGGTTTATTTGTGGTGGGTGAAGTAAAGCAAGCCCATTGTGCTGTTGACAGACAAGGGAATTGATTGAGCCGTGTGCCTGTGTCTGACTTCATTTCCATAGAAAAATGATAAGAAGGTTAAATTAAAAACTGAAAAAAATCGGATTAACCGAACGTATCGTTGCTTATATGATCATAGGTTTGGCCATTATTATAATGTTGTAGAATTGTAAATTGTTGTGATTTTTCACTTTTCAAAAATAAAATTGTTTAACTAGCAAAAAAAATCATTTCTAGTAAATTTCAATGAATTAAAATGAGCTTTTTGTCAAATTTTGTCAAATGGGGTGCCGTGGCGTAATGGTTAGTGTGTGTGCTTACTACGCCGGAGGTCTGGGTTCGAATCCTGCCATCGTCACCTGGAAAAAAAGACTTGTTCTTTTTCACGGTCCCCACCTCCGCGAGGGTTTGACAAGCCCTCCGAGAGTATTAATTGTCTTGAAAAACTTCTCCAAGTTCCGTTCGGATTCGACAAAAAATTGTAGGTCCCCTTGTATGTAAAGAAATTAGCACACCAGCATACATTGTTGAGAAGTTGGCCCTGGTTCACCTCGAGCTGTTGCGCCACTCTATTTATTTTATTTTATTTTTGTCAAATTGACAGAGTTATTCCTAACAAACTATTATTTTTTTTTTCATTTCAAAGAATGATTTTTTATTTTTCAATTAGACAGAATGTTTTTGTTACATGAATAATTTTTTGTTGATTTTCTAAAAGCAGAATGAAATTTCGACGAAACGAACGAAAACTTTTTTTTAAACAGAAAAAGCTTTTTTTGAAGTTATTATCTCAGAAGAACAAAACTTAAGCTAGAACAAGCTCACACCAGCAACATCGACAGTACAATTTTTATGCCCAGTGTATATAGTGACGTATAAATAGATTACCACAGCAACTTCGACGTCGACATCGACATTAGACCTAATCCTCAATTTCGTATTGCTGTGCAAGTGCTACCAAATTCACAATGTTGCTCTCGCAAGAAATATGCACGCAAAAAGGTGCTGTCGATGTTCTCAATCTGTCTTACAAAATTTACAAAACGATGTTGTCAATGTCGCTGTCGATGTCGAAGTGGTAAATCTGTTTTTCGCATTAGGCTGTCAATTAAACAAACCCATTGTCAATAGAAACAATTGAGTAAGTTCCAAAGGTCGTCTGTAACTAACTTTTACATTCCCGACCCTAGTAACCGTGTTACACCAATTTTAAAAGTATTTTTTGCCTCAATTTATTTAGTCAAATTACATGACATCAAAGGGGTCGGTGAGGTCTTTAGCGTACTTGAAGGAAGAGCGTGAGTCTTCCATTGTTATCCCGCACAGACTGATTAGACATTGCGCTATAGTTCTTCTCTGTATAGAGGCTATCATATTCGACCTTTAAATCGATGGAAAGGTGGTGGGGTGTTGATTTGGAATTTCTAGGTTTAAACCAAGTTCTCCCGCAGTGTGAATATTTGATCGATGGTTTAACCTCTTAACCAGCTCGTTGCCAGCGGATTTAAAAAGTTCGACAGCTAGGCCGTCTGCTCCAGCTACTTTGATGCACTTAGGCTTAGAAACAGCTACTTCCACTTTCTACAGGTGTGAGGTGGGCGATATTGTATCAGTAACACAGTGAATAACATTGCAAAACAAAATAGTGGACATTTTCGAAACTCCTTTGTTTGTAATAAAATACTCAGTATGCGACAATACAAGCATTCAGAGGACTTAAAATCAGAACCGCTTAAATTTCTATAGATTTGCTGCCTGAATCAGGGAGGGTTGAGGAATTAATGAGAGTTATGGGCAACTGTAAAAAGCATTTGTCGAGCTTTAAAACTAGACATTGCGCCATATAGCTCGTCTCTATATAGAGGCTATCATATTTGACCTTGAAACCGATGAAAAGGTGGTAGGGTGTCGATTTGGAATTCCTGGGTTTTCTCTAAGTTCTGCCGCAGTGTGAATATATGAACGATGGTGGACTTTCCTAGCCTTAAGAACACTAATATGTGCCTATCAGATTGTTGAAAAACGGCTTCAGGCGTTCACACAGTACAGCAGAAAAGATCTTATATGCGATGTTCAGAAGACTAATTTTTCTAATTTCAATCTGAAAACTTAGTTCAGACCTTAAAATTGCACATTGACCGGCCGACAGCCCGAAATCGCAAAAAAAATTGGCCGAACTAGAAATCTAGGAGCCAGCTTTTTTTGTATAAAATAACCTATAGCAAAAATGTTTAAGGCGGTACTCAGTATGCGACAAATGCAAGCAGTCAGAGGACTTTAAAGCAGAACCGCTTTAATTTCTATTCATTTGCTGCCTAAATTAGGGATGACTGAGGTAATAATAATAATGCAAGTTATAGGCAACTGTCAAAAGCATTTTTCGAATTCGCAAGTATTTGCAGAGAGTAAAAGTGAGAAAAAAAACACCACTCCAGTCTAGAGCGTGTTTAAAAAAGCTGGGCTATGGTTTGCTCGAGAACATAATGAGAGGGTACTATTTGAAAACGTAGGCAAAATAGGTCAGCCTGGGTTAGCCGGATGGCTAGAATTATTATTTAGATAGGTCTTTGGTCATTTTTTTCAGTTCTGAAAGGTATAATTCAAACTATTCGGTCCATCCGAATTATTTTTAAACGAAACCAACCCAACATGCCACCCCTTATATCAATATCAATGGGGTGGCATGAGTGGTGTTTAGCTAGTTGCGGTTGCCACCCCCAACACAGCTTTTTTCGCTGTCACTCTCCGCAAATAGTTAATTGAAAAAATGCATTTAACATTTACCAGACTTGCATTACAACCTCATTCATGCCTGATTTAGGCAGCAAATCGTCGGAAACTAAAGCGGTTCTGATTCAAGTCTTTTGACTGCTTGTGTTGTCGAATACTGGGTACCTACCTCCTTTAACGTTTTTGTCACAGGTAATTTCATTACAAATAAGTTTGCCACCTGAATTTTTTGTTTCGGACATTTTTCCTTTCCAAGGTTGTTTAAGTACTTCCCACCGTCCAACGGTTGTTGCTTTAAACTAAGAAACTTCAAACTCACACCGCTATCGGTCACAAACTAAAATTATTATCCTTGTGCCTAAACAGACGAACCAAAAAATTCATCGTCTTTAGTTGATAAAACTATTAAAGCGCAATTGTAATGAAGCGTTTTAAAAATGCCGATGTTTTGTTTCGCAGTGTTATCTATTCGTCAAAAAAAGAATATACAAAAAATGCAATAAAATTAAATTTATGCCTGCGATATGCAAACTGTGTTTTTGTACGTATTTAGTTGAACGGGAGTGAATAACAATCATGGTCACACTGCAATATTGTTGCTCTCCCATTGAACATCTAATATATTCACGTCACTACTTTTCTTCCTATAATAACGACAAATATAAATGCGTAAACACCTCTTCAACAATATCAAAGAACTATCATAAAACTATCATCAATGTGCTTACTTAGCCTTCTTGGAACTAAACCACATGGAAACTTATGTAATGTGCCTTGGCCAAGTTTGTACCTACATACTTAAATTTTTTCGATGTCTCTCTTTCATTATTCAAATAACACACAAGTTCACATAAAAAAAGAAAAAAATATGTAACAAACGATATGATGAAGTTTAATGAGAGTGATTGTGCGCTCTAAGTGTTTGATTTTTACCCCAGCAGGATATAAAAATGATTTCTTGTTGATGTCTACGCAGTGTGTTACACACTTTGATTACATCGTTTCTGATTTCTGTTTTCAGAATTCCTGCAGAAATAAAATCTTAATTAATTTTCATCGTTTGAAAAAGTACACACGTAGGTACCTACACATAGCTTACCAATCCATGTCATATATGAAGCAACGTATCACTGTTCTTCGTCCTTGTCAATTAAATTGAAGCACTGAAAAAGAAAAAAAGGACACAACACCTACAGTGAAATTGATTACGTGACAAATATCCTTAATTGTGATATTAAGCTCGCATCAGATACAAACAAAATATCGTATCTGATGTGTTAATGGTTTAGCATTGTGTACATTGCATTGTGCTTACAGTAGAACTTATACCTTTGTACAATATACCTTCTACATATATAAAAATGAGGTTGGACAATATTTCTTCGATTGCAGTCCAAGAGATATAATTAAAATATTGGTTTTATTGTAAAAGACCATAAAAGATAATAAATTAAATCAATAAAAAAAATTTAAATAAAAATAAGACACCAAATAAGCGTCTGTCTTTTTTTTTATATATATATAAGCAAAAGTATGTCCAACTGCTGGAAAACCTTTGCCAACATATCTAAAAATTAAAACTTCCATGCCTGCAAAAAGTTGGCGGAAGAAAAAAATCTAAATTTTACATGCCTTATGCAAGGTTATATGTTGGACTGAAAACCGTACTGTTTATCAAAGAAATAAGTTTTTATATAAACTACGCCCCAAAAGTCGGCTTAGCGATGAAGTGTGTATGCAAAATAAATAGCCAATTCCTAATGGCTACATTTCTTGCTACATTTTCTTGTTTTATTATATTCATTTTTTCCAAACTTAATTTAATCTGCAATTTTAAGTTTAAATTAGCAGTCCAGTCAAATGTTTTTTTTGGCATGGAAAACAATACAGAAGTATTTTTGTTCACTGGCTCTATATGGTTCTTGCGATGTTGAATCCGATTTTTAACATTGCTACTTCCCACGGCTAGGGCTTCAACTAAAAAATCGCAAAAATTTTGACCTTTTTAGTGTTTTCCTAAAAGTCAAAGCAGTGTTCAATCTTCGAGTGAGACCGCAATGAATAAAATAAAGAAGATTAGATTTATTATAAAAACACCCTAGATGCGTTTTTGGTTTATAAGGTTGGCCGCTAGAGTGCGCAGAAATATGACCCAAATTTCAAAACTCCGGTTTTTCCGGTGCTTTTTTTCCCGCAGCTCAAAAACTATGCTTAAATCTGATAAATACTCAGCACTTTACTAAAGCAGCTTCAATTTTCTACAAATCGTCCACCCAAGTGCATTATTTTTGTTGAACCTTGTAAAAACTACACCATGTTGAAATGTGTTAATATTTCTTCCATTCAAATCATTTCTGAGGTTCTGACGTGCCGCAATTGCCGGAAAAAATTGAGAAGTTTTAAATTCACTCATGCTCTATGGTTCTCACGATACGGAAACCGAATTTTAACTTCTCCACTTCTAGCGGACATGGCTTCACGCCGAAAATAGATAAAAAACATCTAAAGAATTTCGGTTTCACGATACGGAAACCGAATTTTAACTTCTCCACTTCTAGCGGACATGGCTTCACGCCGAAAATAGATAAAAAACATCTAAAAAATTTCTGACGTTTTTTTATTTTTGAGCAAAAAGTAAGAGAAATGTACACTTGTTGAAGTAGACCATCATGTACGGAACAAAGACGATAACATTTGCTATTAAATCGAACATTAGATCAATTTCTCGGAATATAAGTTTGTGTTGATGCCACGCCTCTTTTTACAAAGGAAGATTCTCCACTGATAATTGCGATTCATAGCTTGGCAGAGGTCAATTGGGTCCAACGATTCGACTACGCGGATTGTAACCCGCCCACTAGTTTAAATATGCTTCGAAAACCTGTGGTTAGAAACGGAAATATGAAATTCGTTAGCGCAGATTGGTTTGTTTTTGTACGCCTTTTACTTTCACTAAATCTGAATCGCATTTACCGTTAAGATACTAGATGGTTTTAAATTTTTTTCTTTAAATGTTTTTATGTTTTGAGCTAAATCTTAGAAGATTTTGAGACTTTAAAATTCGCTTTAATTTTCTCTACTTCTTACTTCCTCACTACCAGCATACAAAAGTTATGGCCTCAAACACTTTGAAAAACGTGATCCCTTTTCAACTCTTCATTTCTCAAAAACTTTTCAATATTGAAAAAAAAACTATTTTTTTCGTTTAAGTTCAATATTATATTAAACTAAGTTTCATGTTAAATAAATGTATTGAAAAATATTTCATACATTTTCCCATGAAATTTCAAACTGTAATTGAACCGTTATTTGTGCTTTAAAAAAATTGTCCCCTTTGGATTCTGTGACTTTTTCCGCAGTTAATTTTTTTTTTTTGCGGCTTTCCGTTCAGAAGTTATAACACGATTGGACGAACGGACACCGTTGTGATACTATGGTAAGAGGTCCTTTTTCCATTTTTGGACAGACCGCGTAAAAACAAACGACGCCTTTCAATTTTGAAATCACCATTTAGAGAGCAACGCAAATACGCCGATATTCACGAAAAATATTTCCTTAAGAATCCGTTTCTTTAGTGTGGATGGAAGGAAATCTCCCTTCAACTATAATTATTTACAGATCATAATTATTATGTTTATAAGTTATTGGGGGGCATAGATAAATAAACATTTTAAGCCTTAAAGTTAACGTATCTTTATTTGCATAAGAAGCCACCTATCTACATAAGTATAAACCTTTATGGAAATGGAACACATTTTTTTGGCCCCGTATAGGTATTTTTTTACGTAAAATAATGTACCTTTTTCAAACAATAACTTAAGTTACTTATCTCTAACTATCAAAAATTGCATATCCTTAGGCAACATTTTAAGGGTGGAAAAAAACCTCTTAAACCGGCATTTTATAAGGAAAACATTAATGCCTACAACTTTTATGAAAAAAAGCATAAAGATTTACATGCAAACAAATTTGTTGTCCTTAAGCATTTCGTTTTGGGGTACTAACCCAAAATACCCCAAAAATGAAGTAATTAATTCCAATTTCTCGAGTCCACCAGCCACCACACAAATCCTTTCGAAGCTCCCCCCAAGGGAGCAAGCAATTTCATGTCAAAATGTGTTTTATCCGCCTCCAGCCACTGGGGCTGGCTTATTACTAAGTAATCCCTTGCCAGGTTGGTGTGTGCCTATAATAAATTCCCGCCGTCCTCCTTCAAACCGTCATTTTATTTTTTGACCGTGCCGCTCCCAATCCCAGGCGATGTCTATTTTTACGGGTTAATTACCCTCTGGTATCCTCGCTTCAATGAACACGTCCATCGTTAGTGTTTATCATCGAATATTTGTTTGTGTTTCTTTTAGTTAGGGATAAGACTACGAGGCAGAAAATGGCAATTGAAGGAATTTTATGGTAAAGCATTTAATCCATAGTGTTTATTCTTTGAGAATATTGGTTCGAACGAACATCAAGTGACGAAAGACTATGCCTTTTCATTCATCTTTTACTTCTTTAGGTACGTACCTATGAGTGGAAAATTGTAGGCACTAATTTTACAGGCGTGTACGTCTTTACCCTGCTCATAGAGAAGATAGGGTCGTACACCTTAATTAGTTATAGTCAGACAAAAAGGCAGTGGAGAAAGAGTGAAAGCGCAAAAAGCACAGATACAAACAAGGCATAACGGTTAGTGAGGGAGCGTTCTTGCCACATAACATGAATATAGGTCAGAGACTTTAGGAACACCAAGTTTGTATGGTATTCTTTGGAATATATTGCCATTCAAAACAGTCAACACGCATTATAAACATAAGTATAAGACGGTCATCATTACTTTTATTTAAGCATAGAATAGGTAACGGAGCAGTAGATATATACAATGGCTAACAAGTGCATCGTTAATGGAGGTCAATCGATTGCCATAGTAGTTCCTGTAATTTATACTGCAAGATCATTCACAGGAGCACTTTATGATCGATAGTTAGCTCACGCCACGTTATAGGTACATTCATACTTCGAAATAATTATTCTCATTTTAAAGAAAGTATAATTACGCAGGTTAGGCTTAATTTCTTCCTTAATATATTCTATTTCCTCAATCCTGCCTTGGAAGCGAAACGAAAAAGTAGTCAGCAAAATAAACACAGGTTTCGTAGTGATAATACCTACCGTCGTTGATTATCGAATATCCACTGCTATAGGAGCAAAAAAAACTTTATCTAGTTCCCCGAAGAACTTCTTTTTTGATTAAATCAAATTTATGCTAAAACGTCTTCATAAGCAGGTACGCAGGTAACTTCCTTAGTAAAACAAACCTTTATCTGCTATCCTAGAACTTCCTGGAAAGAAGGCACTATATTACTAATTACAATCGCAAAACTTGCAGAAAACATCTTTTACACGAAAAATAATAATATACTAAAAACAGCCTTAATTTTTTCGCTTAATTCTATGAAAGTTTTTCTCCGTGCGCAGCGTTGTGACGCGCTTCAGAAAGTAGTAGCAGACGTTCTTCTTCCTTTATCTTTATTGAATTAAAAATTAAATTATTTACCGCAGTTTAGCGCATCACAATTTCTATACAACTTTATGTTTAATAAATACGTAAGTACAAACTTACTAACTAAGAACGCTAACATAGAACTTGAGAAACTCATTACGTGCGGCGATTTGAAAGTGAAATTTCATATTGCTAACATTCTGCGGTCCTGCACTTTTTCTTCACATTCAATGAAACTTTTTTCCATTTTCCTTTTTTTGCTCAATTTACCCTCAACATATACAGAATTGTCTAGGTACATGCCTACCGGTTTGTGTGCAGCCTCCCCTTTTTCAAAAGGGAAATATCGATTGATCGAAGCTCTTTGGTCCTTAACAAAGGAACAACTTTTTCAACCACCCCTTAGTTGTTAGCAATTAAAGAGCAACAGGAGGTGTGCACAGACCAAGTGTAAGCCGCCATCAAAATACCATTCATTCATTGGCAATGCAGCCAAACTAATTTGATAAAAAGTCCTTCGTCCTCCACAAGCCGTTTAAACTTCAAATATCAACGGCAGAGCAGAGGAGGTAATAAAATAAAAGCTAAAAAACGACGCAGGCAAAAGAACTTTTACCTTGGAAAGTTTTCCATCATCGCAAACGGTACTCGTTCTCGTAGATGCTGTCGTGTCTTCCCCTTCAAGGGGTCGTGGTAAGAGGAGGCTTTAGCCCCTAAATTCAACCACAAAACGAGTAGATTCACTAATTACACTTAATTAATTTTGGTTGTTGTTTGCTGTGATTCTTCTTCGTCATTAGCACGAGATCTGACGGCTAGAGCAGAGTGTACAACACACAACACAAAAACGTTAAATCCGGTGTAAATTTCTCAGTGAAGATGAACCGATTGGCCATAATTTTCTTGTTGTTTTATATAAATAGGATGTACTTCCACAAGGATATGCGGTTAGTTTGGATTCAATCCGATTACAGCTGCGAGAAGCGCAAAGGATCCACGGATTGAGGATGTGCTTACCCGATGAATTAAACCATGAATACTTAAAATTGAAAACGGAGAAAAATATACGAAGGAGAAATTCCTTTTTTCTTGCATTGCCATCGCATCAGGATATACCACTCAGTGCACACGATGAGCATGAAAAATGGGATTTTTGTACCCAACTTATGTTGTTTTGGATAAATATTCTGTTATGTGCTGTACGTAGGTACCACCCATATTGGTTGATAAAACTTTTTGGAGTTCTCATTGAATTGCGAGTTAATTTATCTATTTTTTCCATTTTCTGTCACGAATGCCATTCTGTCACGAATGCCTTGTGAGTAGTTATATCTTTTATACCTATTTATGTGTACAAATTAATACATATGATGTAATTGATATATATTTATTAATTTTATTAATACATATATAAATATATCTTAATAAAATCTATACATAATTAATAAAATAAAATTATTTTTAATTAAATTATTATATTTTAATTAATTAATATAATATTATAAATATAAAAAAAATATACGCCTACTGTATGTACCCAGCTAAAAGCCATGGAGAAGGTTGATTTTTGAATAATCAATCAAACGTTTTTACATTATCATAGGATGCTTCAAAATTCAGGAAAAACATAAGTTATCCGCATGAAAGGTTTAAAATTACTCAATTCCTTACATTCTATTCAAAACAATAGCTATTCAAAAACAACATAACAACATAATCCCAACTCGAAAAGTGGAAAAGAACAATTAAACAATTTTCAATTGCATGGACATTTTCGTGGAAATTACTTCCGTTCGAATAAAATATTTTTTTTTTTTTTTTTCCGTGGGTAGGTAAAAACCTTCATAGGCACTATGAGAATCGAACGCGAGTGCTCATAGTAGTGTGAGATTCTTACTCACTAAAAAATCTCCCAATCTTTGTAAGACTACGACTAAGTTTCCTTAACAAGTAGTTCAAGCTTCTGTATAGTAATCGCGTTTGGCAGGCTACCTTCCAACGAAAGCACCTGCAATACCGTCATTATGTGCGGTTTCCTCTTACGACGCTAGATCCAACGGTCTTGTTCGTTGTAGTCGGCGTGCAAGATTTGTCTGATCCAGAGTTCGGATTGTTTCGTGGTTGCAATGGCCGTGAAGGCGAGTGTGAAGTTTGCGAGCAAAGTTTCTTACTTCGTCGGTCACGGTTGCGATACCTAGATCTCGATGTAAATCGCTATTTCTTATATACCATGGAGCATTTACGATTGCTCTTAGTGCCGTACGTCCAAGATGGTTTTAGCACTTGCTTATACAATAGCAGTTTGTTATATACGCTTAGTTTCGAATAACGTCCGATAAGCCAATTCAGTTCTCGTAGCTTGATTTCAAGTTGATCGCGTTTCTTTTTAACGTGTGGCTTCCACTTAAGTTTTGCGTCTAGGGTCATGCCTAAATATTTCGCCTCGTTTGCGTACGGATTTTGTACCGAGTTTATAAATAGAGGTAAGTTGATTACCCTCTTGTAAGTTAAACTTACATGCGTTGATTTTGTCTCATTGATTTTGTCTCATTTTTGTCTCGAATAAAATATAGTGGCGATGGCGAGACGATTTTTTAAAAACAATTGGAAATATTCTGCTGAAGTTTTTTTTAGCTTAGTCTTAATATACGTACATAAAGGGAGGACTAACTTAGATCATAAAGACACTGACTGATGGAAAAACAAATTATGGAAATGAAATTTGATTTTTTTTTTAATTTTTCGAAGGAATTTCAAAAAAAAAAAAACAAAAGAAATTTATTGGACCTTCAAACAAATATTACTCTAGCAGGGTAGTGTCAAAAATTGTTTTCATACCCCCCTGGATTTTTATACCCCATAAACCTCCTATCTCCCTATTAGGTTTGATTCATAGTGTGTAACATAAAGAAATAATGACTTTTAACCGCTGAGACCAATTCAATTATTATTTTGATATCGAAATTCGAACTTTGCATATCAGCTTGCTGTCGTAAAGTGAATCGATGGGTGCATCCAGCGATTCCTGCATGTCGTTTTATTTCTTGTCGCCACATTACAGTATTCCTTTAGCGTTAAAAACGGATCGAAAAACTCGACCTTCTTTACTTTAACTTCTTCTAAAAAATATTTTATGACTGAGAAATTAAAGATAATGAAAATAAAGAGGAGGGGTAGTTGTAGAGGAAATTTCTCAGAGTGTGTTTAGGTAAGCATGGAAATGGTGTAGTTCGCGTTATGCATGACTCCGGACTCCAGCTCGTGGTATCCGTAGTTAGTCTGGTGGCATAGCTACGAAAATGCATATATCTGAAAGCATCACGTGCAGTATAGGGCAGATAATATTAATAAAAGGTTTTTTCACAGTCCAACCACCACGAGGGTCTTACCAACCCACCGAGAGTGTCATTTATTATGACAGACTTTTCGAACCACCTCCTGTAAGGCAAACAGGGTATGTGCTTTTTGAAAAGCCTGAAAAAGAAAAACGAATTTGAGAGGTATAATTATAAAAACATAAGAATAGAATAAGAGGGGCCAACTTCTCAACAATGTATGCTGTGTGTGTTAAATTTTTCACATTCCAGGGGACCCCACAATTTTTTGAAATCCGAACGGCAGTTTGAGAAGTTTTTCAAGACAAATGTTACTCTCGGAGAGTTTTTCAGACCCTCGCGGAGGTTTGGACCGTGAAAAAGAACGAGTCTTTTTTTCAGGTGACGATGGTAGGATTCGAACCCAGACCTCCGGCGTAGTAGACATACTAACTACTACGCCACGGCACCCCGCGGAAGAATAATTTAATGAAAGAATGATACTATATCATAAGCATAGACAATGTTTGTAAAGCAGTCTTTAGTCACAATAAATTGACTAAAGACTGCATGTCGGCATTTTTTCAGGCCGCCAAGCTTTTGCTTAACACTTACATATAAATGTGCTGGGCTCTGGAGACGACGACGGCGATACAGCAGAAAACTTCCTGCTTTCATTGTGTGGGGGGTTTTCGTGCGGGCGAAGTTATTTGTGTATTTGGAACTTTAATTGAGGTGGTAGACCTTTGAGCTAAGTGCCGAGCTCTTCACCACTTAAGACCTTATCTTCCTTCTTCGAGTGACAAGAAAATAAGCACATAAACCAACAATGATGTAAGATGGCAGTACGATTGACCAGTTTTTGTTTCAGAAAGTTCCAGCGATTTTGACATCTTATTCTTTTATATTTCTTTGCCCATGGAGTACCAACGCTTTTTTGCGATAAAATGGTACGAACAAGATTTGCTTAAAATAATGGCATACAGGCTGTTGAGACCAGATTAGTACCTAATTGCATTTTAACTCGGGTTTTTCTATGAACAGGGAGATGGTTGTTATATTGAGTGCGACTAAGAAATTCGTGAACAGGTATGACCTACAATCTCAGATTTTGACTAAAGCTCTAGCAAAAGAATTAAGACACGAATATTAATCAATACTTAACATTAACCAAATTCAACTCCTTCTATCCAGGTACAGTAAGTCGTCTGCAAAAAAAAGAAACGATTATATAAGAGCAAATGTACCAAGAAATTAAAGGTGACGCGATTTTGCTTTTACACCAGCAACATGCATAAAACACCTCTGGGGTACACCTCCTTACTTACTTAAGGTGGCGCTACAGTCCGGGGTGGACCTGGGCCTCAGCCAACAAGCTTCGCCAGCCAGCTCTGTCTCTAGCTAGCCGTCTCCAGTTTCGCACGCGAAGTTGGCTGAGGGGACCTCCACTTGCGTGCGCCACCTGAGTCTCGGTGCTCCTCTACCGCGCCGTCCCTGCGGTGTGGATTCGAAGATTTTCCGGGCCGGGGCTTTGGTGTCCATCCGCTCTAGATGACCCAGCCATCGTAGACGTTGTGTTTTGACTCTTTTGGCTAGGTCGGTATCGCTGTACAGCCCGTACAGTTCAATGTTATATCTCCTCCTCCACTCTCCGTCTATGCAGACGGGACCGTAAATCGTCCGAAGAATTTTCCTTTCGAAGCAGCCTAAAGTGTTTTCATCCGCCTTTGACAGGGTCCATGCTTCTGCACCGTAAAGCAGGACTGGGATGATGAGGGTCTTATACATGGACACTTTAGTTGCTCGAGAGAGGGCTTTGCTACTCAATTGCCTTCTTAGCCCAAAGAAACAGCGATTGGCAAGAGTTATCCTTCGTTTGATTTCAGCGCTGGTGTCATTGTCTGAATTGATAGCGGAACCCAGGTAGACAAAGTCCCTAACTACCTCAAAGTTATAGCTGTCGATGGTGATGTTTTGTCCAAGACGTCGGTGTTGGGTGTCTTTTCTTGATGACAGCATATACTTGGTTTTGCCCTCATTGACTGCTAAACCCATATTCGCCGCTTCCGTCCCAATACTCAAGAAGGCTTCACTGATATCACGCTTTGTTCTACCGATTATGTCAATGCCGTCTGCGTATGCGAGTAGTTGAACGGACTTTTGAAAGATTGTTCCTCTGTTGTTGGCGCGACAGTTCCGCACAATTCTCTCAAGTATGATGTTAAAGAAGTCGCATGACAGCGCGTCGCCTTGTCTAAATCCTTTTTTGACATCAAAGGGGTCGGTGAGGTCTTTGCCGACCTTGACGGAACAGCGTGAGTTTTCCATCGTCATCCTGCACAGACTGACGAGTTTGGCAGGGATGCCAAAACTAGACATTGCGCTATATAGCTCGTCTCTATAGATGCTGTCGTACGCGGCCTTGAAATCGATGAAGAGGTGGTGTGTATCGATTTGGAATTCCTGGGTTTTCTCCAAGATCTGCCGCAGTGTGAATATTTGATCGACGGTGGACTTTCCTGGCCTAAAGCCACACTGATATGTGCCTATCAGATTGTTGACAAACGGCTTCAGGCGTTCACACAGTACAGCAAAAAAGATCTTGTATGCGATGTAAAGAAGACTTATGCCTCTGTAGTTGGCACAACTCAGAGGGTCTCCCTTTTTTCAGGATCGGGCAAACAATGCTGAGGTTCCATTCGTCCGGCATGCTTTCTTCCGACCATATCTTGCAAATGAGCTGGTGCATGCTCCTAACCAGCTCATCGCCACCGGATTTAAAAAGTTCGGCAGCTAGGCCGTCTGCTCCGGCTGCTTTGTTGCACTTGAGCTTAGACACAGCTACTTTCACCTCCTCTAGGTCGGGTGGGCGGTATCGTTCGTATGCTTCGTCGGTAACGTCTTCGCCCGGGTTGAATGGTTCGTTCTGCCTGACAGCGGTATTTGGTTCGTTCTTGCCGTTATAAAGTCTGCAGAAGTGGTCTTTCCAAATCCTCAGCACCGACTGCGATTCTACAACAATGTTCCCTTGATGGTCCTTACAGGCTTCAGTTCGAAGTTTATACCCTTGGCAGGACCTTTTGATCCTTTGGTAAAACTTTCAAACCTCATTCCTGTTGTAACATCTCTCTATCTCTTCAACAGCGCGCTTCTCGTGCTCTCTCTTTTTCCTTCGGAGAAGCCGGTTCCTCTCTCCTCCTCTGCTCGTAGAGCTCGGGAGCAGCTCTAGTCCTTCTGTGCAGCGCCGCTTTATATGCTTCCTGTTTAGCTGCATGTGCTTGCCGGCATTCATCGTCAAACCAGGGGTTTAGTTGTGGTCGCCGTGTGAAACCCAGCACTTCAGAGGCGGCGTCACTGATAACATTTTGGCAATGTTGCCACTGGCTATCAATACTTGATGCTGGTTGCATAGGACTTCATAGAAGACTCGGTTGGAGAAGGACCTGGCGATCTCTTGCGATTGTAGTCGGCCGACGTCAAACTTCCTCACAGTATTTCCATTACATGGCGCTGGTCGGGATATCCGCAGCCGTACCTTGGCTACAACAAGGTAGAGATCCGAGTCAATGTTGGCCCCTCGGAAGGTTCGGACATCCATGATACTGGAGGAGTGCCTTGCGTCGATCGCAATATGGTCAATCTAGATGACGGTTGATTGATCGGGAGATCTCCATGTCCCTTTGTGGATATTGAGATGCGGGAATTGTGTACTAGCTACCACAACGTGTCGCCCCGCAGCAAAGTCGATCAGCCTGAATCCGTTATCGGAGGTCGTGTCGTGCAGGCTATGCTTTCCGACAGTACGACCAATGATGCCCTCCCTTCCTCGCTTGGCATTAAAATCGCCTAGGACAATCTCAATGTCTTAGCTAGGGCACTGCTCATAAGTTTTGTCCAGGAGCTCGTAGAACATATCTTTGGTCTCGTCATCTTTCTCCTCTCTTCGCGCATATCAGGCTCATGTTGGCGAATTTAGCCTTGATGCGGATCGTCGCGAGGCGCTCGCTTACAGGGTTGAAGCTCCGGACTGTTTGCCTAAGTCTGCCTCCAACAACGAAACCACATCCAAATAGGTGCTGTCTTTGATGCCGATAGCAGTCGCCGTAGTAGATGTCGCAGTTTTTCATCCTTCTTTTGCCCGGCCCGTCCCACCGCATTTCTTGGATGTCAGTAATGTCTGCCTTGCAGTCGTTAAGGGCCTCCGCTAGTTGCTCGGCTGCACGTGGTCTGTTAAGGGACCTAACATTCCACGTGCAGATCCGGAGCTCGTTGTCCTTTTCTCGTTTGCATTGGTCGTCAACAGTAAATCCGTCCGAATCCGAGGCTTGTTTCTGCTTCGTGACTGGTGTTTCTTTACGTGGCCGGGAAGTCACCCCGACGGCACGACCCCCAACCTGGAGGACCAGATCCTTTGCTTAGCTCTAAGGACGGAGAGCCGGATAGCCCGCTCCTTATAGGCCTGAGCTTCGAATATGTCGTAGCAGCCTATATAAGGTGTTCACTAAGTAGTTCGGCCTGACTGGAACTATGGACGCCACCGTTGATTCCATCTGGGGAATTCCTCCGCTGCCGTCCGGATGCAAGGAGAAGTGCCTTAGTGGGAACACTCCTCCCCCCCTCTCTCGTCTGCTACCCCCAACAACCTTCCAAAGGGGTTGGAACCCAATCTCCAGTTGAGGTACTAGGCACCCGTTGTTCACCACGGGGAGGTGAGATTAGGAGTTGATAGACAGAGGTGGGTTTAGAAAACCTGTGGATGCTTGTATCCTCTTGAGTGCACATGTCTATCCTTTGACCACCAAAAAAGGGGTACACCTCCGCATTGAGGTTTTAAACTAAATTTTCCAAAGTGTGTTCAGTAGGTACATGCATTTTTCCGAATCAAATTTTTTACTCCTTCCCAATTGAAAATGCTCGGCTCTAATAGAATCATTTTTATTTTTCCTTATCGATATACACTCAGAATACACAATTACCTTTGCCTGCAAGAAAATCCTCCACACAATGAAATGAAAACTTTCCAAACTCTCATAAAAACGATTTTTAATTCAAATGAAAGAATGAAAATTGTGTCAACCTCAGCAAGGTTTTTAAAAAAGTTCTCCATCAGTATTATGCCGACAACACACACGCACTTGTGTGAGTGAGTTCTGTAGTTCATTTCCGTTTGATTATTCAAATTACTTCTTACGAGTTACGTTTCCTCGCCCACAGAAACCTATTTGGAATCCTTAAAACACAATCTGGTCACACCTTTAGAATGGTTTCAAGGAATTTGAAACTTCCCAATCCCTCACCCGTTCCAGAAGTTCTGTCAAAGAGCAAAACGATGAGGGAAAACAATGAAAATATTTTATGGTTTGCAGAGAAGAAAAGTTTTGCTGGAAGTAGGCGGAAGCTGGAGCATGGGCCGTTATGGGGAACAGGAGAATCCTTAATGCGAACAACCCAAGAAACTTGTGTTTTATCGGTACAGTTAGGCTCGTTGCCGCAGTATTCCCACGTGTGTTTAAGAAAGGGTGAGGATATCAAAAACCCTTTTACATCATGCGGTGGCGGAAGAATTTGCATTCCTTAATCTCAATTGGTAGGACTGTGTTCATCAAAATAGCTCCTCTGAGATATATTTTCGATGAAGGATCTGAAATTTCAGACTTCATGTGAGATGAGAGACAACCCATATAAAATATTTCATAATTATTATTTTTATATGCATTAGAGAAAGGTATGAGAGTCCTGAAAATTTGTGGAATTAAGTGTGATATACATATGTATTTGCGGGTCGGTGAACTTGCCAGCATTTAATTTGCTGGTTAGCCCTTTGAACTAAAAGTCAGAACTTAATATCAGAGAATCTTACTGTACAGCAATAAAACAAGCAAAATATTTATAATAGATTTGTGCCTATGATGCATACCTAGTATCAGATCGATTCGTGTTGTTTTCAAGCTGCATGAATTAGTTTGAACCCGATTACTTAGACACCTTCATTTTCTCAAGGTGATTGGGAAAATTTATATTCTTACATTTTGTGGAAGTAAGATTAAATTGTAGGTACTCAACCCTAACCAAAATCTTAATTATTGTAGCCTGCAAAAAGAAAAGGCCGGGAAAATAAAAAAGTAATTCGTGTTTAACATTGGTTGGTCTTATATTTGAGCCAAGCCAGATCTTGTACCGCTTGTAACCCTAACAAGGATAATATCTATGCCAAAGTATATTGTTAAATAAACTAAAATGAATAAAATGTAGGTACCTACATATACATATATTTAAATTTAATAACAAATATTTATGTATAATAAATTATTGAAATCAGACCACTGACACTTCCTACATTACCTGATAGCATGGTAAATCAAAATAGCCGTAGGGCGAAATTTGATTTCATGTTATTAGGTATCATGTTTATTGTTATTAGGCAGAAAACTGCCAGAAGATTCGTCAGCAGGGGAACACCGCAAGGTGGAGTCCTATCCCCACTCCTTTGGAATCTAGCGGTGAACGAACTGCTGGTTATCCTAGAAGGAGATGGCTGCAGAGTGATCGCTTATGCAGATGACGTTGCCATTGCTGTGTCGGGGAAGCACCTTAACACCCTCAAAGAACTCCTACAGAATGCTCTAAACAAGCTAACAAGATGGGCTGACAGCTGTGGTTTGGGGGTCAACCCTCACAAAACTGAACTAGTCCTATTCAGTTTTGTTATCCCCCCTCAATCAAGGGCACCAGCTTAATCTTCTCTGAGGAAGCTAAATACCTGGGTCTCATCTTAGACAGAAAGCTTAGCTGGAAGTCTAATATACAGAAAAGAGTCCGGAAAGCTACGGTAGCACTCTTTTCCTGCAAAAAAGCCATCGGCAACAAGTGGGGACCCCGTATCACTCACTGGCTATATATCTCGGTCGTAAGGCCGATACTGACGTATGGAATAGCTGTCTGGTGGACCGCTTTGGATAAAGCGGTAAATCGTGATAAGCTAAGCAAGGTCCAAAGGTCAGCTTGCTTATCTATGAGTGGAGCACTCCGCACCACTGCCTCAGCAGCACTAGACATCCTGCTCCATCTAATTCCTCTTGACATCTTCAGCAGACCAACTGCTGCCATCACGGCTACTCGCCTCAAAGCAACCTCTCAGTGAGATAGGCCACTCTGCTGTTCTGAACACATTCAGATTCCCTTCTAGAAACATGGACCTCACCTTACCCCAATTACAGTTTGACAAGAACTTCCAGGCAACGATCCCCCCCAGGTCTTCCTGGGAGGACTGTGCGCCTCTGGAATGTGAATCGATCCACTCCTACACTGATGGATCGAAGACAAATGATGGGGTAGGCGGGGGTGTATTCTCAGACCCTACTAAATATAAGTCTCTCTTTCCGTCTCCCGGATCATTGCAGTGTTTTTCAAGCTGAAATTATGGCGATAAAGAAAGTCTTGTCCTGGCTTAAGAAAAATGTTATATCCGCCAAGGACCTGGAATCGGTCTCTATAAACTCTAATGTAGCCTTAGACTGCCATTCATCTCTAAAGGAGATGTCGGAGCAGTTCAACATTCTCCTGTGCTGGGTGCCAGGACATAGTGACATTCCAGGTAACTGCAAGGCTGACGAACTCGCCAAGCTTGGAACTACCCTCCCAATTTTGCCTGATAAAGGCTCCGTAGGCATTCCAATTTCGACATGTAAACTCATGATTAAACTGGATGCGATAGAAAGAACAAATCTCAGATGGACTAGTGGTAGTACCTGTCTAGCGACGAAACAGATCTGGCCAAAGCTTGATCCTAAACGCTCTAGGAGATTGATCGCTCTTAATAGATCGCACATTAGTGCTACAATCGGTGTCATTACAGGACACTGTCTGATAGGCAAACACGCGACAAGGCTTGGTGTCTATTCCAACGACTTTTGCAGGAGCTGCCTGGATGAGGAGGAAGAAGAGACCACTCTCCACCTTCTCTGTACATGCCCCGCTCTTTCCAAGAACCGAAATCTTCACATTGGAGCTTTCTTCTATAATGATCTCAGTGATCTCAGCACGACTGACCCGAAACGTCTCTTACGCTTCATTAATAGCTCGAAATGGTTCAACGAGTAGGCAAAAGAGCAGATCCGCGTGGTATCACAATGGACCTATCACAATGGTCTAAGTGTGTTGGTTTCTTTGGATCCGACAGCCACTTGACCTAACCTAACCTATTAGGTTTCATTTGAAATTGAAATGCCAATCTCAATACATTCCTTCCTTAAATGTATTGAGATTGGCATTTCAATACATTCCTTCCTTAAATGTATTGAGATTGGAATTTCAAGTGTTAAAATTTTTCGAATCCGCCCACAGACACGCCCACAATCTGTCTAAATGTGTAGCTCAAAAAAACCGTAAGACGCCATGATAGGCTGAAAATTGACATTTAGCATCTACTACCCATCCCAATTGACCGCTGTCAAGCTCCGAATTGTGTCATAAATCTTGGTTGTTAAATTTCAGCTAAGAATCTTCTCCCTAAGAAAGGGGCGTGGCATCCACCCCTTCTCAACAACATCGTATTTTTGTTTATATTTTTATCAGAAGTGGTATACACGTGTTAACTGCATTTTCATATTAAAAATTTGGTTTATACTTAAAAACGCCTCCAAAGGCGTTATCATATATATCAAATAAAAACCGTTTATTAGAATGCATATTAAGTATGACCACGCCTACAAGGGAGCGGTATTCGCTTTTTTAAATGCCAATCACAATATACTTAAGCGAGTATATCGCATACCAAATTTCTCGGTTTTTAAGCTTTTTTGTGCATTTTTTCTATCTAAAATTCATAAAACGTTTATTCGGGAGCCTTTGTTAAGTTTAGTTATGTTTTGTTTGATTCTCATATACTTTGCGCTAGCAATTGTTACTTTTTCCCAATACTCAGAGCACTGGGTTTTTAGTTATTGGTTATAAAATCGAGTTTTTTTAATTTGGCTTTAAAAGCGTTTTAGAAAATTTGAAGTTAGAAACTCAGTTTTTTAAAGATTTTAAAAATGTAAGAATTTCCTTTGTACGTTTTATATAAAAACCAAATTTCATTATATTCGGTAATTTCATTTCTATATATTCAGTATTATAGAATATTTTAAAAAATAATTTTTGAAATGTTTTTGACGTTTTCGAGCTAAGCTCAGAATCAGCTAAATATTCGAAAATTTCTATAGTTTTCCCGAAAACTACAAATAATTCTCGATGAGTGTGATTTTTTTCAAATCATTTGGCCGATGCTATATCGGAGATAATGGAGGGGACAAAATTTTTTGCGATTTTTTTCGAAAATACGCCAAAACTACAGTTCTAAAATCGTTAAACCAAAATTTGATTTTAGCCCATCATGTTTGCCCAATATCGGCTTTTTAAATAAAGTGATGAAATTGTTATGACGCTTAAAATTGGGTGTCTATTTTTTATTCCTTATTTCTCAAAAACTTTTCAATATTTTGCAAAAAATCGATTTTATTATGAAAGCTTAATATTTTCTTAGTGCATGTTTCAATTCTTCAGGCCAAAACACTTTATTTTCTTTTTTCCCATCAATATTCAAACTGTAATTAAACCGTTATGCGGGCATATAAAAAATTGTTGTTGTGTGCGTTCTTTTTGTCCGTAGTTTCACGGACCTTATAAGGGTATTAAATTTCATCTTTCTACGACTCACCTTTTAACTTCAAAAGTTACAGGTGCGGACGGGCGGACGAACGGACAATGTAGCGATAGCATAAGTGGTCCTGTTTCCATTTTTGGAAAAACGATTCGTCACACTAGTGCTCTAGGGGGGCATTTTATAGAAAAATTCCATATAGAAAATTTCCCATTTTCTGCTTTGACTTTTCCCTTCTTATTTCCACACCAAAATGAAACACTTTTTATTAATTTTGTGCTAAAACTGTTTTAAATTTATTTTTTAAAACGAATAGTGAAAAAAAAGACAAAATGTTCTACATTTTGATGACAGCAGCTTATACCTTTTTGATTTATTGAAGTAACAGGGCACTTCCTTCCGCCTCCCCTAGATTACTTTGCTTAAAAGTTTACAAATGCACAATTATTATAAATAAAAATCGTAAATTCGTCTCCAAAGCCAACCGGGCGAACATAATACCCTTTTCACACCAAATCAGAATCTAGATTCAGAGTGAAAAGTGCCTAATCCAATTGAAATCTATTAGATTTCCCATACATTTGCAGAATTCAGAATCTAGATTTCCACAAAATCGAATACAAATGTAATAGATTGTATTCGGTTTTGTGGGAATCATACGAAAATAAAAGCAAACACACTTTTTTAATTCAATCAAAAGAAGACAAGACAGCTGATATATGAAGACAAGTCTGTATATATAAAAAAAGGGAGATATTTTCCTTTTTTTATACTATTTAATTGTGCGATGATTTTTCTTGAATATTCCTGTATTTCTTTAGTTATTTACAATGTTTTTTAACTTATTTGAAGGTGTTTAACTTGTGACAACTTTTAAAAAAATGGACGGTTGATGCTGAACTGATCGAAAAGTTAACAAAATCTGGATTTTTTCGCAGTGTGAAAGGGTCAATTCGTTTTTGAAATCGATTTGCTCAGAATCTAGATTTTGGCTTCGGTGTAAAAACGATTGGCTTGATACGAGCCCGAGCATTATTTTGTTGTCATTATGGCTCTTAAAAGGGAGTGAAGATGATATTTCGCAGGAGCGGAAAAAAACCCAATAGAAAAGGTATTTGTGACAGATTATACGTGGACAGTTTATATCTCCTCTTTTGAGTGTTTAACTGTTATAAATAGGTGCAGAAAGAGAGTATGAACTGTCATAAAGGAGGTTTGTAAAAGGGTGAATTAAATTTACGAGGAGATTTATTTTTAATTACTTGTCGAGAGGTTTTTAATTTGTATGCTACATTTCGTGATTTAAGGAAAATAAGTTGAAGACTTATGTGAAGAATTTTTGTTCTTGTGTATTGCAAATCTTTGCAAACAGCATAAATTATTGGGAATTTCGCTCTTTTTTCACTCCGTTATGCGAAATATTGTTTAACTCCCGGTATGCGAAAAAAGCTATTTGTTTCTTGAATCGTAATATAACATTTTATTAAAATTTACTTTCAAAACTTAAGACTTTCCTGAAAATTCTCCGCCGTATGACTTTCTCCACCTTATTTTTAGCATTCTTCAAATACCTAACACAAGTAATTTTGTTTTAAGTTTAAGTTTTATATAGTTTTAGTTTTAGATTTAAATGTCCATTAGATTGTATGCATTTTTAAAGCAAAGCAATTTTTACTCTTTTGATATTTAATTAGTTTCTATTGAGGTCGAAAATCTCACAAAAAGAATTTTTTCCCAGAACCGTGAACACTGTTTACTTTTAATGTCAACCTGTCAAAAATATGGCTGAAAAATGTAAAACTTTTTATATTTTTCAGCTGCCTTTTTGACAGGTTCGGCTTTCTTGTGACTATCAATCCAATGGTGGATTTCAAGCGAAATCATTCGCACTGCTCTGGTTTTTTATATTTTCCTAAAATATTTTACAAAAGTTTGAAATAAAAATTAAATGCAACATGGCTAAGTGCCGTCCGCCGTGTTAAAAAGGGGAAAAAAAGTTCAACATATTTAGTTGGTTTTTAGAGTATTTCTATGTAAGTACTTAAAGGGCTAAAGTTAAAACAATTAAAATGTGTTAACAATCCAAACAATAGTTAAAAAACTGAAGTTATTTGCAAGCTTAAGTTATGCTGTCAAATACAAAAGGGCTTTTAGTTTAGTTTAGCTAAAACAAAAACAATTTTCAAAAAAGAAAATTGAAAAGGAGTCTCGACTTAGACAACTAAGCAATGGACAATTCAGCTTGTTCAAGGGGATCTGATTTTTATTCAGCTAGCTGCTGTTAGTGTGTTCCTAAACGTAATTGCTTCTCTTAAAAGGTGTATTACCAAATTAAATCGTATCCGCCGCTTAATAGGGAAAGACATTCCCCGAGGGACAAAAAGCTGTTATCAAAAAATAATCTTCGGGTCTCTTGAAGTATAGGACAAAGTGCTATGAGATGAAGGGTGTCTTCATTCTGACGAAGGTTGCATGGATTGCAAAGAGGACTTAAGTCATTCCGATGCGGTCTAAAATTAAGTTCTAGCATTTGTGTGCCCGCTTTGAAGATCAAACTAATCTCAGAGACGTTAAACTTCTCACAGAAGTAGTTATAACCATTCAAAGTTTGATTGAGGTTACTATATATATTGACCTCGTTGGGGAACCTCTCGCTCTATTAAGGGACTCCTGATAAAGCCCATCGTCTATAATAGATATGCAGTCGCAAAAAATGTTGCGCCATTCGTGGAAGGTGTTCACAGTGAGATGTTATTGACAGTTATGACTAGATGTAACTCGCGCCACTTCCTTAAGGGTGATAAACCACCTTGTAGCGCAACCAAGAGAATCCTTCGCTGCAGGTTATTGGTGTCTTTTCACAACTTTGGCCAAATAATCAGCATTTGACTTAGCTTTTTTTAAGAAAACCTGTGGTAAGCCCGACTCAACGTAAATCGTGTAGCTTGGCGTTGAGAGTGGGAGTCGAAAGAATCTTTTGAAGAAGAAATGCTGTATGACTTCTACCTCATCGAGCTTTTAGTGGCCGTAGACTTCGCTGGCGTAACGAAAACAGCTATTTATTACAGCGTCGAAGACCCTAAATTTAGACGACACATCAGCATCTGTATTTGAAAATAACTGGCTGTTGTCCTTTCTTTTAAGTGAGGACAAATGTCTAAATTATATTTTAGACGAAAACCTAGGTATTTGATTTCATTTACGACTTCAATATTTTCATTGTCCAAGCTCTTCGCTTCTACTTAATTGATGATGGTGCCTGCGGATCATGATTTTGGACTTTAGTGTATTAATTTTAACGTCCCAAAGATTACAACATTGCTTAAGTTTGTTTATTGTTAGCTGAAGAGTGCGACGGTTATCTGACATGACAACAAGATCGTCAGCGTATATCTGGTGATATTAAAATATCGCCAAAGTGAATGCCACCCGGTAAGGAGTTTATGACATCATCGATAAAAAGAGCGAAAATAATTGGACTGAGAATGCAGCCTTGTGGAACGCCAGAGTCGATACGGAAGTCTGAGCTTTTTCCTCTGCCCTCCCATCCCAAATTCCAGCAGTATTAGAAGATAAGAGTTTTTCGTATATTCTGATAAATTTGGACGATGGTCCCAAATTCATCAATTTAAAAAGTTACGATCTTCTATTGACAGTGTCAAATGCTGCTCTTAAATCAAAGAAAAAAGCGTACTACTTTCTTTTTTTATCTTTTTATATAACGTTATGCAATAGTAGATAAAGTAGATATTTGGTCAATGGTGATAGCCCCGGTCGAAAACCTGCTTGGAAGGCGCTCAGTACGTTATTTGTTTCCACCCAACTAACAAGTCTGTATAATAATCCATAATACTTAACCTACACCTTAAGTATTATGTTCACTGAAGTATTATGTTATCACTGTACCTACAAATTGCAGTAATCGTAACAGTAAACCAAGCCGTAATAAATCCTTAAGAGAACCTTTTAAATGTATTATTTACTTTTATTAAAATTATCTAATATAGGTAGAATTGTGGTTTCGTGCAAGTACCTACCCACTAAGCAACCCTAAAACTCCTATGTCGATCATCGGTTTCTTTACTATTGCTCACTGCCAAAATAAAATACATATGCGTAAATTTTCATTTTTTTCGTCATTTTTAAAACTTTTCCCTTTTTCATCCTTATTTGTCTCATATCTCTTCTTGACTGCGTAAATTCAAACTGTCACATCTAATTCAGCATACATATATACGTACATATGTTGCTACCTTTTTAGTTTATACAGCGTAACAGATGAAAAGTACCTAAAAAGTGTAGCTTGCTTATATGTTGAATTATGCCTTTCCTGCGTCCCTGTGTTTCCAAGCAAACAAAACGAGTAAAAACAATTTGACGAATGTCCTTCCAGAGCAAGACAAATAACCCAGCGTGGTTATCCAAATAAAACACAACAACAACACATGGATATACAAAAAAAATCAATTTAATTTTAAATAATTCATTCAAAAATATTATACAGAACCACATGTACCAATGTACATTTATGTATGTTTGTACATAGGTATAGACACTCTGTCCTACTGGCCTTTCAAACAAATAGCAAGGAACACTTGTATACCGAATTCAGTGAAATTGAATTTTTGTGGCTCTTGTAAATCAATCAACTTTACTTGTGTTCTGCAATTTTTCATCTAACGATGGTGATTCGTTTAAAAAGCTCAGGTTATAAGAACTGGAGTGTGTGTGACAGCAACAGTTCTCTAGTAGGCGTTTTTTTCCTTAGGTACTTTGATTTCTTAAAGCTCGTGGCGTGACAACAGTTAGCAACCAAATGTTGGCACATATAACTAACATAAAACCTGATTTATTTTCAAAAAAATAAGCATTCTTTAACTCATAAATTTCACCGGTCTATTTATTAATTTACTTAAATTTATTAATATATATACAAAATTATGTCGTGTGTGTTAATCTGTTTAGAACTTAAGAACGGCTGAACCGATTTTAAGGATCTTTCATATGTTGCATTATTTGCCTCCAGCGGGAATAAGTCTAAGGCCTATAAAATTTTAGAAAATTTATAGACAAAAGTTGACTGTCAATTTACGCTTAAATATATAAATAAAACGAAGTACATACTTACATATTCAGCATGTCAGTTAATACCATTGAGTAAGTGCAACAGTGCGTGTGTAATAGGTTTGGTCCGTCTGTAACGAACCGCGGTATACCCTATTCCTATTCCTATTCTCCTTTCCATTACTATTATCGTTTCCATTCCTATTATCCTTTCCATTCCTATTCTCCTTTCCATTCCTATTCCCCTTTCCATTCCTATTCTCCTCTCCATTCCTATTCTCCTCTCCATTCGTATTCTCCTTTCCATTCCTTTTCTCCTTTCCATTCCTACTCTCCTTTCAATTCGTTTATTTTCTTGTTTTCCATCCCCGTCCCGTTGAAATTTGCATCATTTTAAACAGAAAAAAAAATATTCCTTATAAGTTTTTGTTTATTTTTATTAAAAAAGGGGCTTTTTTTAAAAGGGACCCGTTTAACCGAAAATCAATATTAGCATAGAAATTTCCATCTTTGCGGCTAAAATGTACGCAAAAACTGTAATTTTTTGGTTCAAACCCAATAATTTTGTGAAATCGACCTCTAAAGGTGGGCGTGGCCACAAACTTTGTATGAACGAAATCTGAAATAGTATCAGGTGTACCTTATGTGCTAAATTTTATTTCTTATTCTATCCTTAGTAAAGCTAAAAGTAGTCGAAATCCATGTTTTTCTAGAAATTTATAGGTTTTTTAATGGAATTCTGCCTCTTAATATGGGCGTAGCCCAAAACTTTGTATGAACAAAATGCAGAGTATTTTCTACATATCATATTAAGTAAAATTTTTTCGATCTGGAACAAAAATATTAAATAAGTTGCATTTGTACAATTACTCTTTAATTCGATGCCAAAAATGTAATTTTTTGGTTAAAATTCAACAATTTCGTAATAACTACCTCCAAACATGGGCGTGGCCAAAAACTTTGTAGAAACGAAATATCTAGTATAGAACACATTAAAGCTAATGTGCTAAATTTTATTTCTTATTCTTACTTAAATTAGGCTATAAAGTAGTCGAAATCCATGTTTTCTGGAAAATTAGAGGTTTTTCTTAAATTCTGCATCCAAATGTGGGCGTGGCCAAAACTTTGTATAAATGAAAATTAGAAAAAAGTACTTTCTACATTATATATTAAGTAAAAATTTTTCGATTTGCAATAAAAATATTGACTAAATTCCAATTGAAAGATTTAACTTTCAATCTATGCCAAACCCACAAGGGGCGGTCTGCGGACTTTATTTTTATTTTTTATGACTTGTGATCATTTGAAGATGCTAAATAATAAATTTCAGCTTTTCACGACGTCTTACAGTCTTGTAAGCACCGGAGGTTGTTACACATTTAGACATATTGTGGGCGTGTCTGTTGGCGGATCTCAAAAATTTTAACACTTGTATTGCTTCGGATGACAGAAAACTAACTTACAAAATTTCAGCTTCCTAGCTCAAAATTTAAGGCCTAAAAATTGGGACAGACAGACGGACAGACATGGCTTATTCGACTCAGAAGTCAGTTTCGATCATATTCCCTTAATGTCTTGGGGGTCTATCGTCATTCTTTCTCTGTTACATTTTTGCCTGTATCAAACTTAATATACTCCATTCCTGTGGAATAGGGCATAAAAATGAAATTCGAAAAATTCAATCACGAAACTTTTGTTTCGTGTTTGTGTCTCAAAAACATTATACTTTCGAACAATTGAAGTAGGTAATGAATACCAGGTAATTTGAATTTTTCGAAATTGATCACTAAAGAAAGAAGATAAAACGGGGTTTTCAAGCTTTTTTATAAACACTAACACATTAAACAACGTGCACAACTGTTTTGACGGATGTAATTAAAAGAACTCGTGGAACTCGTGTCAATTAAAAACATTATAATTTGTCCATCACAAATAGATACCCGCATATCTTTTCTTCCCATAGAAAAGCCCATAAATACCACCAGTACTAGCTAGAGTTCTTTGTCATACCCTACCCAGGATATATTAAGCTTAATACATATTTTGTAACGCAGGGTAATAATTAAGGTAAGACCTATTAAAGATATAATCGAAACCGACAGGAGAAGTGATTAAGCCATGTCCGTTCATCCGTCCGCATGCAAACAACTTTTAGGCGTTAAATTTTTGAGCTTGGTAGCTGAAAGTTGGTAACCAAGCTGGAAATCAATTGTACCAGACCAATTTTGAAAAGTAGTCGAATCCGTCCACAACCACGCCCTCTACAGATCTGTATGTGTGACCACGTCAATTTAAAAAACGCAAATCAAGATTAAGCTACTTTTCTTTTGCGTCAGAAGATCAAGTTTTGCCATGAGGCACTGCCTTAATATTGTCTTTAAGGCGATAGAAAGAAATTTTATCCCGCCCATTTTTTTACCAGTTTTAAATAAAAATTCAACTTTTTTTAAAAACATATATGAAATTTGGATATAAATATTGTATGCAATACAAAAAAACTTTGGTACAAAAATTTGATGAATTTTTTATATAGACACACAACTATTTTTTATATACACACTATCCGCCCACTTTTGAGAGCGTGGTTAAAAAAGTGAATTGTTTTGGCAAACGGCAGGGTTTTCGGTTAAAAACTGTTTTAACTACATTGCATAAATCGTCTTAAAAGAATATTTTTTACCCCGCCCACTTTTTGGAGGCGGGGTGATTTATTTTTTAGGTAGGGTAGGATAGGTCTCAATTCGTCGCAAATGGACTGAAGCATTTACGTACGCACTGTCCCACTTGTTTTAAGGAACCCAACTAACATTTAAGCTCAAATAAAGCTCTACAAGAGCCTTAAAAGAGTTATGTGCAAGAGTAAACATCTTAGAATTTCACTCTTGTAGAGTATTATAAGGGTCTTCTTAGAGCCTAACAAGCGTTAAGTGGCCGAATTATCAGAGCTTTAAAGCTCTGATAAGGAAACTATAACTCTTGTTGTAAGAGCTGTTTTCTCATTATAATCTTTCTGCCAAAAAGAGGGGGGGGGGAGATATAATGCTGCAAGATCAATCTTTTTTATGGGTTCATAAGAACATAAAGATGAAAAGAAACAAAATACTTTAAAAAATAAAAATCAATTTGTACGATAGCGTTTTATATCTCATTTATGGCATCACTATATTATTAACTTTTCAAAAAGGTTTTTCTTACTTTATGGTGCACTAAAACGCCCACTAGGGGAGATAAATTGATAAAATTTTTAGTTCGTGTATCTTACAATAAACAGGAGATAATAAATAGAAAATTTCTTTTAAGAAGTCTTACAGCTTTGAAGGCTCTGGAGGTAGTTGCACAATTGCACCGATTGTGTACGGATTTGAAAAATTTTTACACTTGTACTACTTCAGATAAGAATGAATTTATGCACCAAATTTCAGCTTGCTACCTTAAAATTTAAAGCCTAAAAACGTGTGGCATGCAGGCAGACGGACGGACATGAGACTTATTCGATTCAGAATTCGGTCTCGATCATATGCCCCTAAGATCTACCATTATTATTTCACCGTGTTACAAACGTTACAAATGCGACAAATTTAATATACCTCCTATCCTATGGGATGGGGTATAAAAAAGCTATCAATTTTATTTGAACGCAGTTAAAAGAAGTGCTTTTTCGTCTTAATTGAAATCCAAAGTTAAATGCCTGTTGTAAGTTTTAGCGGAGATATTTGTTTTATTATGGGTCAAGGTATCCAAAGTAGGCATTTTTATTCCCAACAAATGATATCAAAATAAGAGATAGGCCCATACTGTATGCAAAAACGTTAGAAATTACTAATATTTACTACATTTGTAATATTATTTTTTGTCCAATTTCATAGAGGTACGTTTATTAATAACAGTCATTTTTAAGTTAAAACCCCTTAGTTTTAACTAAAGACCCAGCCCTAAAGTCGCATGGTCAAGTTAAGGCCAAACTTTTTCTTCTGCCTCACGACAATTACAAAGCACTGTCGTCACATACCAAAAATCAGTATGCTAGCACAATGGTTACATATAGCCAAAGTGTGAAAAAAGAATTTTATAAAATTCGAGATGGTCGCACATAAAGGTCTATAGTGGGCGTGTCTTCAACAAAATTTTACACTTGATCTGAAGGACTAGACTTCCAGCCCACCGACCAATTTTCAGGCCTGAAAGTTGCATACATACGGACGGACGGGCATGGCTTAATTAATTCTTCTGACGGTTAGAGTATAAAAATATGAAAAAAGGGTTTTAGCAGGGCTTACACCTTGTTTTTTTATGATAGGAGTTTGGAACCCATTTATTTTTCTAGCTAGGTACCATATGAAATGCACATGAACTCCTTGCCGATATTTGGTCCATGATTAGTTTGGCTGCTGTTAAGCTACACATTGGGCCGATATTTTCCTTATAATATAAGAAAGCTTAACTTTCATTGGCTGCAGAGTTTTTTTTGAACAGTAGTGTTATCCAAACATCTCTTGAAATTGCCCCCTGTGCGGCTTGGACCAGACGTTGCGTAATCTTCATGTCTTAATCAACATTATGTATGTACAGTATTCGTCTTTCCTTAGCTCTTCCTTTTTTATTTATCACTCAATTTAATTCTGGTTCAAGGCTTTAGTTTAAAAAAACAGATCTGAGCTTAAATCAATTGCTGAGCCCCAGCATAATTTATATTTCTACGAAGTTCGAAAGCCCTGTGTGCTTTCGTGTTATTCAACTCCCTCTCATGCATCCCTGGATCACTGCTCGCACATTTCACATTGCTTATCCGTTTAAGTCACACACTGGGACCAGACCGAGAAAAATGACGGGAATAGATGATTGGGAGGCAAGAACTATCAACATAAGTCAAAGTGAGTACATAATACGATATTCAATTTGCATTCCAATTGCAAACGTCTTTTCTCAAGAATTATATCTACATCGTTATAATAACAGTTATATTTAGTGAAAATTATGCATACGAGTTTTGAAATTCTCAAAATTTGCAACAACAAAAAATTTAAAAAGAAAATCCCAGCGGGTGTACATTTACCCGTAAATATCTTCCTTTCAGCGAAAATGCAGTCCGGAACACAATATTTTTGCACTTAACAAACAGGAAGTACATCATCGTCCTGAAACTCTCTCTCCCGCAAGGCGGTAGCACAAGGAGAAAGGCCAGCAACAAACAAAATAAAATCCCTGACGCTAATGGGCTCGCGCTCTAATTATCCTAGGGCGCACAAATTTAAATATACCGACAAGTGGGACCGAATCCAATTACACTGGAAAAAGGAGGTCACTATCCACATCCGAATAGCGGACTTTGTCTGCTTTTATGTGATGAGGACGAGGATAAACATTATAACGGTCATATAGCACTGGAAATTAATGGCCCAGAAAATGCACTTTTAAAGGCGTGTATAGGATGTGTTTACTCCTTTTTTGATTTATATCCATTTTGGGGATCCGTTACACTAAATATGCATTTGTGTGCTCTGTTGTGTTGGAATTTATTGGGACACTTAGCCCTCCTCATATAGGAACAGAATTTTATGTAGGTACTGTTGTAGAATTGTAATTCAAGTGTCACTGAACGACACATAATACAGACGAGATGAAGAGGTTTATTTTTCATGGCGTCGTTTTTCGTAGCGTGGATGAATTGCTTTTGTTGCTGGTAGATATAATCATAGATAGGACCCGCGAGCCCTCTTGCTTTTTTTAACGCGAAACGAGAGTACAATAGGGCTCCTCTGAGTATTCACTAACTCATTGTTCATTCGAACAGATGATCTGATTTATGATTCGGTCATCTGGACTAGACAACAAATCGAGACCTATTTGTCAGCTTTTTTCTTTGCGACTTATTTCATTTTATTGTTTGGTTCTGACAGTGGAATGCTAACGCCATTCTTTTGAAAGGACTAAGGAGGTTTCTTGAGTATACCTTCCAGATTCCAAAAAATGAAAAGCGTATTTAAATTGAGTGTTCCATTAAGCAAACAGTTTTTTTTTTAACCCAAAGGCTAACTGAACGTATCGTTGCTTATATCGGGGAGCGGGCCTTATACAAAATAAAATAAAATAATGTTCCTTTGATTTTTAAATCTTTGCATTCGCTTTTCAAGCACACACATTTCTTATTGTTGGTTTATTATGTACAATTGTGCATTATTTATGCAGAGAGAAAATATAGGCTGTTTTGGCACCCGAGATGGAAGTTGGGGCTGTGGTGCAGATGGTAGCACCTAGTATTGTTTCCCCTGATCAATAAAATGTTTCGGAGGAACGTTTTTTTTTGTTTTTTTTTTTTTTTTTTTTTTGAATACTAGGATGGACGGAGACTAAAACTCCAAAATCTTTCAAAGATACCAATACGCCCACTATAGCAGGTACATAATACCGAAGTAGCCGATATTGGTTATGCCCGATTTCCACGTGCTAAAAAAACCACCCATTTATGAGAGACACTATGAAACTGCCAGAACGCACTTCATAGTAGTAAATTTTCGCTCTCTCATAATACTTCTTGACTACAACTAAGTTAACTTAACAAGTAGTTTACGCTTCCATAGTGTTGATCGCATTGGATAGGTTGCTTTCCAGTGAATGCACCTACTAAGCCGTTCATTAATGCGGCTTCACCCTACGTCGCTAGAGCGAAGGGTCTTGTTCTTTGTAGTCGTCGCTCGTTGTTAACATCGTTAAGAGTCTCGTTTAGAGTACGGATCATTTCATTGTTGCAATGAACATGAAGGCGACCATTAAGCTTTCGAGCGAAGTTTGTTACTTCTTCGCCCACGGTAGCTATTCCTAAATCTCTGTGAATATCGCTATTCCTAATATACCATGGAGCATTCACAATTGCTCTTAGTGTTTTGTTTTGGAAAGTCTGCAACATGGACATGTTGCTCGGCTTGGTACAACCCCAAAGTTGTATACCGTATGTCCAGGACGGCTTTAACACCTGCCTGTACAAGAGCAGTTTGTTATATGTGCTTAATTTCGAAAATCTTCCGATAAGCCAATACATTTCCCTGAGCCTAATCTCGAGCTCGTCACGCTTCTTCTTTACGTGTGGTTTCCACCTTAGTTTAGCGTCCAGTGTCATCCCTAGATACTTCGCTTCATTTGCATAAGGTATTTGTACAGAATTTATGAACAGAGGCAAATTGTTAACCCTTCTGTAAGTGAAATTCACATGCGTAGACTTGTTCTCGTTAAGAGCGATTCGCCAAGTCTTCGTCCAGACACAAATTCTGTCCAATGCTCGTTGGAGGTTTCTCGTTGATGACTCGACTGATTCACCTGTTGCCAGGATGGCCGTATCGTCCGCAAACGTGGCCACGACTGTCTCGTCATCTAGAGGTATGTCTCTTGTGTAGAGCAGGAACAGGGTCGGACCGAGGACGCTTCCCTGGGGTACGCCAGCCCGAATTTGCTTGAAACTCGAGTATTCACTACTACACCTAACACGAAAGAGTCTGCTTTCAAGATAATTTTCCAATATTTTAAACATGTCTTCCGGCAAATTTTGCCGTAGCTTATATTTCAAGCCCTCGTGCCATACCTTGTCGAAGGCTTGCGATACGTCGAGGAAAGCACTTGAACATATTTTTTTCCCTTCTAAGGCTTTTTCAATTTCATGCGTTATTCTGTAGACTTGATCTATTGTGGAATGGTTAGGTCTGAAACCGAATTGATGATCCGGGATCAAGCGTCTTTCTGCAATTATTGGTTGTAATCGCTTCAGCAGAAGTTTCTCAAATACTTTCGATATTATCGGCAGAAGCGATACGGGCCTATAAGATTTTTTATCATTTGCGCATTTCCCCGGTTTAGGAACCATAATGACTTCAGCAACTTTCCATTGTCTTGGAACGTATAGAAGTCTAAGAGAAGCGTTTATCATATAAAGTAGCTTGACTAATGCCTTTTTTGGTAGCTCTTTTAATATTTCGCCAGCGATCAGGTCGTAACCCGGGGCCTTATTATTTTTAAGTTTGCTAATTGTCTGTCGGAGTTCAACTAACGAAACTTTTTTCATTCTAAAGCTACCAGGTTCCCCGTTGTTGTTTAGAACGTCAGCCAACGGCGGACCGTCGAAAGGCTTGAATGTTTCTTCTAAATGTTCAGCAAACAAATTCGCTTTCTCTTTGTCATCTCTTGCCCATTCGCCGTTAGCTTTTTTTATTGGTGCCGAGTGGATTATAGGTTTCTTGATATACTTAACTGCTTTCCACAGCGAGTAGTTTGAGGTCCTATCCGCCGACAAGCCTTCAAGGTATTCAGTGGTCTCACGATTTTTAAGATCTAGCAACGTTCCTTTCAGTTTGTTAGAGAGGTGGTTCAATAGGATTTTGTCTGGGGGGGCCCTCGTGCCTTGCCATCTCCTACGCGCTCTTCTCTTTTCACGAATCAATTCTTCGATTTCGAGCGGATATGTTTTACGTACATGCCCGTCGGTGCTAACTGCGTTCTTTTGGGACGAATTGTTGTTCCAAGCAGCGCTCTGAATTGCTTCAATGAATTTGTCAACTGCGGTTTCTAACTCGAAAGGAGTTTTCAATGGCACATTCAAGCCAACACCCTCCTTACAGTCCTTTCTGAAAGCGTCCCAGTTCATGTTTTTGCTAGCTAATCTAGGAGCTCTTTCTATTTTCGCCAGTCTTCCACCCATCTTCAAGATAACTCCTGAGTGGTCTGAGCAAAGATCATAACACTCTTCAATTCGCGTAAGGTATTTGGGGTACCCTTTAGCTATGAAAAAATCGACAAGGTCAGGCTTTTTATTCCTATCGGTTGGCCAATATGTTGGCTTACCCGTGGAGAAAAAGTCCACCCCACGCTTCATACTATTTTTGTACAGTAATCTGCCTCTTGTTGAATTGCATCGTGAGCCCCAAAAAGTATGCTTCGCGTTAAAGTCACCAATGATAAAATTGGACCCAATGAAGTCATACATACGATCAAGATCGTCTTCCACCAGTCTATATCCTGGCGGGAAATAACAAGATGCAATGTTATAATCTAAGCAGTCAATTTTTACAGAAACTGAACTGATCTGCATAGAGTCTAGCTCAACTTCTGTGTTCTTGAAGTGCTTTATGCAGTTCTTAATGTAGAGGGAGGATCCTCCTCTCGAATTTTGCGAAGGGTGATGTGCGTGATAGTCATTGTAACCTTTAAGTTTGGGTGTAGACCCGTTTTTAAGGTGAGTTTCCGTAATCATGCAAATATCAATATTGTTTTTCCGTAGAAATACTTCCAGTTCGTCTATTTTATTCAGAAGGCCGTTTGCATTCCATGTTAGTATTTTAAATAACTGTTTCATATTCATGTTCTCTTGTAATTTTTTCGAGGCTTAAACTCGAGCTTGCTCAGTTTGTCAAATATAACTTTGTTGATTTTAGTCTGATCCTCAAGTTTCTCCAAGATTACAGCGAGGATCTGAGACACTGCATCTGTTGTGGGCGATCTTGCCTTGCTTTCGTTTGCCGCAACCTGTGCGTATGATTTCGGTGCGACCAGTGGTGGTTTCTCCGCTGCACTTGAACTGGCGCCGCTCTTTTGTGGAGCTTTTACGCCTTTTGTCGACGCCTCCTTTGCCAATCTTCCACTTTTGATCGGCTTTGGCGTCTTTGGAGTCTTTGGCTTAGGAGTTTCAGCAGGTTTTGGGCGTCCTAGGCTTTGATTCTGACCTCTAGTATTTTCCTTAAGAGGTTCTCGTCCCTTTTGCAGCTCTATGGCTACTTCGCATCCTCGATAGTTCGCGGGTGGTTTCCGTGGCAATTGGCGCAAACTGCTGGAGCCTTTATGTCAACCTTGCACTCTGTTGACAGGTGTTTTCCGGCACATTTCACGCAACGTGGTTCTTTTTGGCAGTAGGCACTTGTGTGCCTGAATTCTTGGCATCGCTTACACTGTGGTATCAGTCTATTGCCCTTTCGCATGGGTTCGATTTTAACCCTGATGTTAAGTATCATTTTTATTTTATAAATATCGTTTATGCTCTCAGTTCTTTCAAAGGAGAGCATAAAAATTGGAAGGCCGCGTCTGATCACAGTGTCTCTTTCTCCTTCCGTGCGTTGCTTTTCCTTTTTAATGATATTGACGGCATCAATAATTTTAAGGCCTTTATTTTTTACGTCTTTTACAACGTCTTCTTTTGTGCATGATGGGTGGAGCCCCCTTACAATGACTCGCAGTGGTTTCTCGTACTTATTTTGATAAGTATACCACTCGATTCTTTCTGCATTCAGTCTAAGAGACAGTGCGCGATAGGAATCGGCGTTGTCAACATTTACTTTCCACACGTTATTTCGGTGCGAGGTAAGCTTATAGTTTTCTGTTCTCACCGTGTTTGCAAGAAGGTTGCGCAATAACCCAAAGTCTGCTATCCCGACGATGTTTATTGCGGGAGGTGGACGAATTTTCGCTTCTGGATTAGCCTTGTTTGAGCCAGAGGGCTTATCGTCTTTTTGTATTACTTCGGGAGAGGAATTCGCCTTTCGCTTCTTGCTAGACCTTTTCCTCAAGACTGAATCGGTCTCAAGTGCAAGTTCGTCCTCGTCCGTGAAGTATTCGACTGCTGGTCGGTTCGGTGTTACACACTCTTTCGTTACCTCACAGTCTTTCGTTAAACGAGTATTTTTAATATCCTCGTTTTCTTTTCGCAGAGAGTCAACTTCCATTTTTAGATCTTGGAAGAGTCGCTCCATTTCAATAAGCTTAGCTCGGAGTTCATTATTCTCCTTTTCTAAGCTCTTAATTTTCACAGAGTCCTGGTTTACCGGTGGACTGCATTTTCCGGATATGTTCGATCTAGGTGGTGGTGATCGATTTAGTTTTGTCCTTTTCTCAAAAGGATTTATAAGCAATAAAAGGCTCTCCCCAGAATCCGTAGAGCCTGCCTCCGAAGAGGGTGGATTTTCCAGCATAGCTGGGCTGCCACCTGGGGTAATCAAATCTTTCGTTTTGTTCATTGCCATTTTTTTTTAACTTGTCGTTTTTATGAGAAATAGGTAAGTCACTTCTATTTTCATTTTTAAATACAGCCGCCCCTTTGGAGACAGACGCCGACCAGTGAGCCGCACAATGTGTGACAGACGCTTCTGGATTTTAATTTAACCTTCAGATTCATCTATAAGTTAAAACCTTACTGCCAAAAGTTGCCCCAAATGGAGCAGCATCGACAGCATCCGTTGAAACATTAAAGAATATTTCTTCCGGTGGATTTTAGTCGGCTCTTACGACAGGCATACCTTACCTCAAGGCTATTCTAACCCCGACCTTGCAGGGGGTAACGATGACACGAACTTCCCTGTCTTAAAATCACCCGAAGGGCAGACAACGAACAGTAACTGACAGCAGCAGAAATAGATCCTTTAGGGACGCTGTTGATGATGACGACTTTTTCGTGATCGAAGATCCGCGAGAGAGAGAAGGAGAAGACTATAGAAACTGGTTTCCAGGACATGTATAAGGTGAATCCTAGCATTCGCCAAAATCATGACCTGAAAATAGAGTCCTAGTTCAAAACTTTTACCTTTGAAGTGACTCAAAGCACTGGCGATCAGACCGGTTAAAAGACTATTTTTTTGCCAAAGAAAATGTCCAGTCAGTGTTCGTATCGAAGGTAGAACTCCAAACGAACTTCGAATCATTGAAATGATGAGAGAATCAAATGAAAAAATCTGTGGGAATCGATGGAATATCGAACAATGTGCTTCGACACCTTCCTCCAGGAGCGGTGGAAATTTAAATTTACATCACTCTATTCAACAATCCACTGAATAATGCAAATTATTCAGAGCATTGGAAAAAAGCTGTAGCTCATCCGATCCCCAAAAGGGGAAAAAATAACTCTAATCCGGCAAATCTCCGGTCAATAAGTCTTCCTCCGAATATCAGCGAGTTATTCGAAAAGGTGAACAATAGAGCCTAGACTAAGTGGGTTTACGACAATAAAATAGTTTCAAGGCCGCGTCTAAACTGTTATCAGTTATCCAATGGTACCTAAGTAAGAACCAATGGACGGTTTCCTTTCTGATTGAGAGGGCCTTTGATACTGTATAGTTAGAAGGGCTCTTGTTCAAGTTGAATAGGTAAAGCATCAGCAAACGGTTTAATTCCTTGAGCTAAGTCCTGTAAGAGGTTTGAAGCAGTGCATAACTGATTTGGAGTCAATTATGTGCGCGCCAAGCTGCTTGACTATCATTGAATTTATAAGTGTTTGCACCTTTGATACCAGAGTTGTAGATATGTTTGGTATACGTTCTTGAATTGAGTGAGTCTTCTGCTTTGAATAGTGAATGTCAATAACAATTTCATAATTTCGCTCTGATTGCCTATTTAAATAGTGTATCGAGTTGATCATATGTTAACGACCTATAAATAATTCGAACAATCAATTACGACTTTTATTTATAAGATACAGTTATTTTTCCCGACTATCACCTACTTTTATAACTATGTATGTACTGTATGTATAATAACAGAAATCACACCCCCGTTATTATTTCGAAATTAACAACATGCACACAAACACAACCTTCACTCAGATTTATTAATCTCTGAAATTTTTTACTGAAAACAACGCTAATCGAGTTGTTACCTAACCCAAATGTGCTGTGCACTTAATCGTGCGTAGGTAATCACAAACAATTCGTTTCTTCTATCCAAAATTCCTAGATAGATCCTAATCACATTCATATCGAAAACAGTTTTTGAAAGTAAGAAGAAAACGAATCGGAACTCGTGCACAAAATTTACCCGAGGATAATTACATAAAACATGAGAGAAATGAAATAACGTTTCACCGTTGGACAAGCTTTCATCTATATCCCGATTATCCTCCGTGACTTGATGGCATTGAAATTCAAAACGTTTAGCCATCCTTCTGGGGGAAAAAACGACAAACTTGGGAAGTAAATGCTTTTGACGGATGTAAAATGATTCAGTGGCGTAATTGCATTTCTACATGTGAGAGGCAATGTGAAATACCAGCCAAGTTTAGAGTAAAAGCTGAGTCCCGTAAAGTAAATTTCTTTTCTTCTGGATCTATAAATTCACTCTAAGGTAACTTAGAGTAACTTAGACTTACTTCACCACAAGGTAACTCTTGTGGTCCCACACGTGACCTACTGTACCTTGCTTTACTCTGATTCAAATAATCAAAGCGTTAGTTTTTTAGTGACGCTTTTACCTCCAAGTGAATGGCTGACACGTTCGATGACAAGTTCGATAGATAAATATTTTGAAATTATCCTTTGCTATAATATGGCCCAATCTGTCAATTGCCTTTTTAGGTAATGGTTCTAAGTTGCTCTTTTTATATCCCACCAATGGTATATTCATTTTCATTACCGTAGACCCCACCTTTAAGAGATATGGGCAAGACAGGCAAGTGAATTGGTTAAGCCATATGTCCATCTGTATGTGTAAGGTCTTCAAATTCAAGCTGGAGAGCTGAAACTTGGGTGCGGCTTCGTACTTTTGCACAGACAAAATGTGAAATCGGCCATGCCTACTATTTGGCTCAATTTTTAATCAATCTTTAATCTAGCCTTTATTTCCAAATGCCTTTTTGTTCAAGTTAGACAAGGCGTAGGAACTCAAATGTTGATGCAGAGCAATAAAAGCCAGAAGACTTATTATTTTGACCAAACTCACAATGTTTACTTTTAATATGTTTGATATTTATATACCAGATTTTTCGGAGAATTCGTTGTTAATGGAAAAAGACCGTCAAGTACGACGCGGAGCGGTCCGTCAGCTTTTGTTGTAGGTTAAGCTAGGGGTTAGGTAGGTTAGGTAGGTTAGATACATATTTGTTTCTTCAAATTATTTCTGGATATGAGTACCTAGTATATTTATACCCGACCCAGGGTATATTAAGTTTGATGTATAGTTTGTAACGCAGTGAAATAATCACCGTAGATTCCTAAGACCTTTAAGAGATATGAATGGGACCGACAGGAGAATCATTAATCCATGTCTGTCCGTCCGTCCGTATGTAAACAACTTATAGGCCTTAACTTTTAATGTGAAATTTGGTGCGTTGGCTTGAAGTCCATAGGTACAGATCAAGTTTGAAAATTAGCTGAATCCGCCCACAGACCGCCTGTATGTGCGACAATCTCTAATTTTAAAAAATACTTTTTCCAAATTTTAGCTATATTAGGATAGTGCTAGCGCACTCATTTTTGGTATGTAACATTGCCTTGACATTATCTTTGAAGAAGATAAAAAAGTGTTGCCTTTTCATTGACCACGCCCACTTTTTTAAGGGATTTTAGCTTAAAATGGCTGTTTTTCAATAAATATATATAAAATTTGACTAAAAATTCTATGACAAAAGTTGTAGATATTAGGATTTTCTAACGTTCATGTATATGTGGTATGTGCCTCTGCCCACTTTTGTGGGGTGTTTTTTCTAGTTAAAAAGGCGGAGTTTTAGGCCGAAATGTATGCAACCACCTAGTATAAAGCATTCAACAGTTATATTTTTATATCCCGCCCACTTTTTGGAGGCGTGGAAGTTTTCTTTTTGGTATGGTCGGGTATTTTGCAATTCGTTGCACTGTTGCACTTTCCCACTTGTTTTACTTCGTTTTTTCAATAGGGTTAGAAAAACTTAGGTTAGAAACAACAATTTTAATTTTTTTTTTCTTAGTTTTTCAATATATACTTTCGAAAAACTAGATTTTTTCATTTAAGTAAAGTATTTAGGAATTATATATAGTTCCTACTAAAAAATACTTTAGTTTTTTTAGTAGGATGAAAAGTAGAGTTTAGTAGAAAAAAAATGTCAACGCGTATACCCTGGGCCCGCGTTATTTTAAGGAATAGGTTAAACATTAAACATAGGCGAAAATAGTATTCATATCGAAGGCTGGGTATGACTTCCAACACAGCCCATCTTTGGCTCTATGCTGTAAAGAAAAGCGCCTTTGATGGTTTGGATGCAATCTTTAACGGAACTGGAACTTTAAAGCTAAAAAATATATTTGCGACTAGATCAACAAAAACTTGGCAAGAAGCATTATAATACTTGGAAGATTAAAAAATAGCATAAGACTGCATATCGGGCGTGCACTTAGACCACCCCATCGTTGCCCTTGAAACTATGCTTCAGATTCTCATTGCTTGGGTGTGTAAATGCGTTCTGGAACAGCAAACTGGAGATTCATAGGGTACCGTGTGACTGGAGAGTGTTTGTGCAACTGTATGGTTGAAGACGAGGATGAGATTTTCCTTTTCCTACGTAGACGTATAGGTAGTTAGGTATTCTCATCAGAGCATTTTGTAGTACAAAAATCATTCGGTCCTAACCTCCAATTTTAATTCTCACAAACTATACTCATACAAAAGTAAGACAAATAGAAACGAGAAATTACCCAATTTGTAAGGAAGAAATTGCGAGAAGCGGTCCTCACATTTTTTAAGAAAGGGAATTCGTATTTTAAGGTAGGGCTTTGCCCCTTAGCCCCCCCTCTGTACTGGCCTGCGGACAGACAGACGGACGGACAACGCAGTGATACCATATGAGGTTCACTTCCCATTTTTTGGATGGACCGTTATTGGCCACGCTTACCTACATTAACAATTCAATAAAAACCCAGCATGTTCTAAGGCCTGATTGGGAAAGTAATGCTAAAACCTAACACATCATTTATGCGAGTTTATGACCACGCCCATTAAGTGAGGAAGAGTTTTTTAAAATAATTACATTTAACTTTGAGCTATGCTATTGTATTTTAGCGAGCATTTAAGCCGAACGAGTAAAATGTATAAAGACAGTCATTGTCACAGTTTTTCAATTTTACGTGGAGCTTTCCTATATGCACTGCACACAATGCTTACATACTGTTGACCAAAAAATTAGGTAAATCAATACTCTAACAAATCAAAACGATGATAAACAAGTGGGTAAGTACAAGTGTTCTAAATACCCGACCCATTTACCTGGTAACACCAAATTTAAAAGTTTTTTGGCCTAAATGATGTATGTCAATTATTTATATTGGCCTCGCCCCAAAAATGGGTTAGGGCTTAAAAGTAAAATCAATTAATTCTAATCTCGTTAAAATCATGAAAGAATGTGTTAAAAAAAAATAGTGTTTTTTTTCTAAAAACGCCCCTTAATGTGTGCGGAGCTCAATACCTTGTATACTCTGCAATACCTTGTAATCTGCACCAAAATCTGAATTCCTACGTCTTATGACCAAAAGGCATTTTGAAATATGTAAAATGTGAATTGGAAGTAGTCTCACATTGAAGTCAAATGTGAGCGTGGCTATGCGGGCCGCTTTTATCAATTTTTTTACTTTGACTGTACAAAATGAGAAGCAAATTACACTTTAATTTTTAGCTTTCTAGCTCAATTTTAAAGACCTAAAAACATCACACATTCGGACAGACGAACGGACATAGCTAAATTAATTAACCTATCGTAAAAAAGTCGATTCAATCATCTTGGTTTAATGATTTTGTCGTTTTCAGTTCACAAATACATTCACTAGTGCTGATTTAAGTTATTAGATTATTGGAATATTTTTCTGTTGTATATGGGACTTTGCTTTCGTAATTCCCGTACGAGGTGTGGATAGACAAATAATTTTTATACCCGACCCAGCGTATATTAGTTTTAATGCATTGTTTGTAACATAGTGAAAAAATCACCGTAGACCCTTACCGACAGTCGACTTTATCAGCGATCAAATACTGTCAAAGTTGCCTCCGAAATTGCTTCTTGTAGGCTTGAAGAAAGAAGCTGCTTCGCAAAAAAAAAAACTAAAATTCCTTATAACCGAGAACAAAATGTTCTCCTATTAATGAGAACAAAATCTCTTCAAATATTTTGCTGCAGAAGATGACCTCGGTTTATAAAAGAATCTTAAAATTGAACCAATTTGTAACGTCATTTAAATATCCCCAATTTTTCCACGAATATTGAGGATGTGTACACTTCGTGTACAGGGCGAGCGGTTCACCAGGTCCCTCGTAGGATAGAGAAATGCTTTGAAGGCTACTACAACAAACACATAACTGACTGTTGTTGGAGTATTCAGAACAGTTTTCTGCCTTCAGGTTCAGGAAGAAAGTCAAATTATTATACATAAATATTAATCGATTTTGTCAAAATAAAAAATAAATTTCATGAAATATATTATATTTTATTATAAAAACAGCCAAGTCTTATACTTTTTTACAAGGGCTGATACAAACATTTCACTCGCAGATTTGAAATCGTCACAAGAAATTAGACTTATTTTATGTAACATAGCCCAATCATCAGACAGTGTGCAGTGTAATTTTTTAAATTACATAATAAAATTATTTTCTAGTAAAAGAACTACGGAGAGTGGAAAGGTTACTTTGCCAAAGAGCAGATATGCAAACGATACATTAAAGTTTATAAACATGTTGCTTTTTGTCTACCCGTAAAACTTAAATTCATTATTAACAAATTTTGTGGGATTTAGAATCAGATGTTTCGGGTTTTCAATAATTTTCACCATACTAAGAGTGTGTGGCGTTTTAACCTTACTCTCAACCGCACATACTCCACCCACTGTTCCATACCATACGCTTTTTAACAGTTTAATTCTCCTTTATCTTCAATTCTTTGTGAAAGGTTCAACCTTCGAAATCCTTACGAGCATTGCAAAACAATTTGCATAAGCCAAACCATTTCTGAATAATTTTTCTTTCATTTTTTGTTACAAATAAAAAAGTTTAAAAAGGGAAAAACTTCTTGCTACATTAACCCTTCTCAAGGGGCCTAAGCTTTATTCATGGGATCATCGTTTCAAAAGTATCAAATGATTTTTTTTTTTCAAATTTTCCTTATCTTTCTTAAAGAACTCCCTCAGAACAATTAAAGTATTAACCCGGAAAAATACTCTCCAAAGAGAATTGCTTTTTGATTGATGACAAAGGCTTCTAATGGCATACACCAATCATTTAGATCCTTTTAAATTCCAGAAGAGCGGGTGGCCAATAATTTTTCAAAAGTAAGTTCATGACTTAGAGCAACTGTGCAAAAAGACAACTTGCTTCCAACTTTTTCGGCAACTTCAAGGCCATAAAGAAAATAAAAAAAAACTTTCGCGGCCTTCCATCGATATGACAAAGTCTGACATTCAAATTAAAACTAACGATTACGGGGATGAAGACATATTACATATTTGCTGGGATGTTTCAATTACTTTTGCTATTAGGGTAGGAGTCGGCTTACAATGTGTCAGACTTATAAATGAGCAAGAAAACACAATATGTGTTTGAGTTTGGATAAAACTTTTGGCGATTTTTTCTTCGCGTCTGCAGGCAAAAGGACATTATTACTTGTGAATGTAAGTGAAGTTTGGAAAATATTGAATACCTTTTTGTAATGGGAGTGTGACAAATAAGTTGTTTACGTGATGACAATGAGATGACCTTTCTTTTGTTAAGTAATTATCAACAATTGCTATAGTAGAAGGTCAGAGTCATTACATTTCCAACTATAATTGGTTACGTGTGGAAATTACCTCCCAAATGCTGTTTGTGCATCCAGCTCATTGGATCCTATTGATAGCAAACACCGAATGCTGTCCCATGTTGTTTGGGCTAGCATTAAATTTTTTGAGGGTATTTGTTGTAGGCAAAGTCTGTTGTAAAAAAGATCGTCAAGTGTGAAGTCATACACGGAGCGGTCCGTCGACCTTACAATTATTGCTTTATTAGCACGTAAAATGTTGTTCAGTATATTGGCGACGTAATTTTTTTATTCCTTGAAAAAATGAGGAATATTTCATATTTCGGACCTTATGGCATTTTTTCACATGCATCCAGTAACCCATTTGTTTTGGAATCACGAATTTCGCTTTTTTTTTCTCGGGAAATTCGGGTATTTTTTGCTGGGCTTAAAGGTGACGGGGCCTTAATTTCTCGAAAAAAAATCCATGATCAGCAAGAAAAAAAAACCTTTAATAGTGAAAATGCCTTCCCGTTAGCTCTTAAAATGGTCAAACCCATATTTAGGGAAATTTTTAACCCCTCTCTAAATAATCGAAGTGTTAAATTTTTTATCAACTTATTATTATACTCTGTCCAACATAAATTGGCAGTACAGCGAAGGAAAGGGATGTTTGCCTCTCTTTCCCACTCTTTTGTTTTCCGTAAGGCGCTACTCTAACAAAAGCTCTTACAGGGTTTCCGTAGTAAGCATTTTTAAATTAGCAAACACCTGAAAGAATAGTATTTAGGGCTACCGCCCTATTTTTTAGATTAAAATGTTAGTTTTATTTATAGAGAATAAAACATATTTATCTTTGTCCGCACCACCAAAAAGTTAGATAAAAGGCTCGTTTTTGAAGGATATCCCAAAAAAATCAACTTTTAAAAGCACAATTTGCATAAAAACACTTCACTTCAAGTTAATATCAGAATCCAAACTTAGAAAATTACATGTTACATCCAAAAACTGATCGCGCTGTATAAAAACAGCGCTTTTAAAAGTTGATTTTTTTTGGGATATCCTGCAAGTGAGCCTTTTCCGTCAAAAGCAGCTTACAATTTCGTAACTTATTTTAACGCATTTTCCGCACATTAAAAGAATTGCAAAAAACAAAAGCAAGATCTCCAAGACAACACTCACGATTAAGAACTTTTTTCAAAGCTCTAATATCAAAAGCTCTTCAACAGAAACCCATGGAAAAAAAAACTGAACGAGATACCAAACGGGCACCGGTAACTCTGAATACACATCAATTTAAGGGGCGTATTCTTAATTAATTTATGGGCGTATAATTCAATTTACAAATTCACTGGCGAGTAAACACTTCTTATAGGGGGTTTCTTTCAAATTGGCATGGTTCAAAAATATGACATGCTACTGATTTTTAAAAGCTCCTCCATAAGGCCTGTACTGCCAATTTATGTTGGACAGAGTATAAATGTTTAACTTTAAGTCTGAAAGAAGTTTTTACGCATAATTTAAGGAGTGTAAATGTATAAAAAAATCCCCCATTTAGGCGTATACCTTTCACTCCCTTAATTAAAACCGATTGTTGAATTTTTTTTAAAAGATTATCTACCTAATATTCAAACTAAAGGTAAAACCATATTTTTTGACACGAATTAACACTCAAAGCACGAATATAGCAAAAACACACCTGTTTAGGGGTATTTTTGGATGATTCAAAGATGAAGCCCGGATTTGTTGAGAAAAAACCGAAATTTGTGATCAGCGACCCAAAGCACATATAGTTAACTAGTACAGCAAATCTGGTGGTAGCCGGAGGGTATACAGCCAATGCCGCAAATTAACTAAGGGGGCATAAGAAAACCCCTTTTTAGGGGTATCTACTTTTCAACCGAATGTTGAAATTTTTATTAAAGATTACTTAATATTTAAATTAAAGCTAAAACAATATTTCATATGAAAGATAATTTGGTCTTATCTTAACCCCAGTTATTTTATCGATGAGTGTTTCGTTCGAATGCCAAAATCGCATTCTGAATACTCTTCAGTGTGTGTTGCCAGAAAATCCACCCAGACAAACTATATCTTTTCGGCTATAATAAATAAATAAATAAATAGAGTGGAGCAACAGCTCGAGGTGAACCAGGGCCAACTACTTAACAATGTATGCTGTGTGTGTTGATTTCTTGACATACAAGGGGACCTACAATTTTTCGCCGAATCCGAACGGCACTTTGAGAAGTTTTTCAAGACAATTGATACTCTCGGAGGACTTGTCAAACCCTCGCGGAGGTGGGGACCGTGAAAAAGAACAAGTCTTTTTTTTCAGGTGACGATGGCAGGATTCGAACCCAGACCTCCGGCGTAGTAAGCACACAAACTAACCACTACGCCACGGCACTCCATCTTTTTGGCTATTACCGAACATCAATTATAGCTTTCGTTGAAAGAATACAACGCGAATTCTAATTACCAGAGCACAGATGCTCTGTTCGAACATTTAATGACGAGAAATAAAGAGTATTTAGAATGCAAAGATCATTGAACGAAACTCACATCGATCAAAAAACTTGGGTTAAGACCAAATGATCTTAAATATGAAATTCAGTTTCACCCCATTTATCGAGCATGCAAACTAACTAGCAATAGGTAGTTAGTACGCATGAAACCCTTTTTTTGTTTTAAAATCATATTTTTTTGACACCAATTAACACTCAAAGCGCGAATATAGCAAAAACACCGCTTTTTATACCCTATTCCACAGGAATGGAGTACATTAAGTTTGATACAGGCGGAAATGTAACATAGAGAAATAATGACGAGAGACCCCCAAGACCTTAAGGGCATATGATCGAGATCGAATTCTGAGTCAAATGAGCCATGTCCGTCCGTCCGTATCTCACCAAATTTTAGGCCTTAAATTTTGAGCTAGGAAGCTGAAATTTTGTACGTTTCTCTGTCATCCGAAGCAATGCATCCGCCCACAGATACACCCACAATCGGTCTAAATGTGCAACAACCTCCGGTGCTTACAAAACTGTAAGACGTCGTGAAAAGCTGAAATTTATTATTTAGTATCTTCTAATGAAACAAGTCATAAAAAATAAAAATAAAGTCCGCAAACCACCTTGTGGGCGTGGCATCGATTGAAAGTATAATCTTTCACATGCAATTTATTCAATATTTTCGTTGCAAATCAAAAAAATTTTACTTAATATAATGTAGGAAATACTTTTTTTTAAATTTCTTTCATACAAAGTTTTGGGTCACGCCCACATTTGGAGGCAGAATTTAAGAAAAACCTCTAATTTTCCAGAAAACATGGATTTCGACTACTTTTTAGCCTAACTTTAGTAAGAATAAGAAATAAAATTTAGCACGTTAGCTTCACCGGGTATTATACTAGGTTTCGTTCCTACAAGATTTTTGGCCACGCACATGTTTAGAGGTTGATATTACGAAATTGTTCAATTTTACCCAAAAAATTAAATTTTTGGCATCGAATTATAGAGTAATTGTTAAAATGCAATTTATTCAATATTTTTGTTCCAAATCGAAAAATTTGTACTTAATTTTTAACTATTTCAGATTTCGTTCATACAAAGTCTGTAGAGGTCAATTTCACAAAATTATTGAATTTGAACCAAAAAAATACAGTTTTGCGTACATTATAGCCGCAAACTTCGATATTTCTATGCTAATATTGATTTTCGGTTAAAGGGGTTGACATACCACGCCCGTTTTAAAAAAAAAAGTGAACAAAAACCAAAAAGGAAGGATTTTTTTTTCTATCTAAAATGATGCATAAATGGTCACGGGACGGGGACGGAAACCAAGAAAATAAACGAATGGAAAGGAGAATAGGAATGGATAGGAGAAAAGGAATGGTAAGGAGAAAAGGAATGAAAAGGAGAATAGGGACAGGAATAGGGTATGCCGTGGTCCGTTACAGACGGACCGAAGCTATTATATACGCACTGTTGCACTTACTCACTGGTTAGGGGTTTTTTTTGGGTGATTTAAGGGCGAAGCCCCGATTTCTTCAAAAAGAAACCCGAAATTCGGGATCAGAGAATATAGTGTAGAGCAAGTGTGGTGGTGGCTGGAAGGTATACATATATATATATTATTATTTATTAGTACATGAATATATATCACATTATTATGTGCACAGCATTAGCTACCAGGGCTTTCGACTGTATGTTTATATTTTTTAATTCACCGTGGCATACTTAGAAAAGTAGTGACTGACTGCACTAATAAAATCTCTCTCTCCCCATCAGCGCAATGTCATTGCAAAGACGGTACAAACCAACGTACCGCAACGAGGTGAAGCCGAAGCAAAGGCTGCTTTGCGAATCCCGCTTAAATATTCTCTGTGTATATGAGTAAATACACAGACAAATTAAAAAAAACTGTTATCTATCTACTTTCTCAAGAACACAAAATTACTTGGCCACTTGAAAGCAAAATTTGCGCGAGTAGCGTTCAAGCCACTCTCGAGAGAAATTTCATTAGTAAATAAGGACATGAGAGCAAGGATAGAGACCGGGTAATCATTTACCTTATTGGTAATTATTACCCTAGGTATGTGAAGAGAGGGTTCATCGCTCTGCAGTCTGCATACTGCATGTAGGGTCCGATTAGAGGTCAATATGGTGAGATATTCTTTTTCAATTAACAATTGCCGTGAAATTCCAACTATAGGATTTTTTTGTTAGCCGAGTCAAGGTTAATCAGGGTTTTAAGAAAATCTGGGGAAAGCCAGACTTTGTTCGATTCAATTTGAGCATTTTACTGGTCCCAGAAAATGAATTCCACTCTAGTTCAAAAACGTGGTTTGCTAACTAACACCTAGATTTTTTGCATTTGGTAAATGAATATTAAATGTTTTTCGAAATTAAAGGTTTCTGTCCACAATTTCCATACACCAATATTTGAGTTCCTATAAGGCTTGTCTATCTTGGTCAAAAGCTATTTTGAAATAAAATGTGAAATTGAAGTTGTCTAACATTCAAGTAAATTTGTGGGAGTGGCTATGAAGACATCTTAGCGAATTTAATAACTTTGATGTACAAAATAAGAATATATAACTGCATTAGAACTAGAAAAAATGTTGCAACTACTACCGAGTGAACATATGTTAGAAATCGAATATCTGTACCTATTAGTTAAGCCACTTTTTATACCTTGATAGCAACACTTTCTTACATTGATCTTTTTGTTTTCAGAACCATCACCGTTATATGATAATAATCACTATCACGAGGAATGTCTCAGGTGCAACTCATGCGGTTTGAATTTAACCGGCCCCAATCAAAAACGAGCAAGAAGGTTCAAGGTGAGTTGTTTTGTTTTTTTAAAAAAAAGACCGTCAAGTATGAAGACATACGCGGTGCGGTCCGTCGGCTTGTTGAAGGTTATGATCATCTATATTGCGCAGTTTGTGTAACATTCTATTTATTTATTAGGTGGTTTAAATTGGGTTTCGTTACTCTTAAAAAAGGCTGGCAAAAAGCTTTACCGTTACGAAAATAGAGGGAAGTACATACTCTTTCTTGGCCTTTTTTAGGATTTTTAAAATTTAAGACCCATAAAAAAGCAATTTCGATTATTTTTAATTACCGTTAGACTCCTTGATCAATTTTACAACCACCTGTGCTAGCATTTGCCACTTTTCCCAAATTCTGTGGACACGGATTTCTAAGAAAACGGTAAAAATAAGCTGTTTTTTATTTCGCTTGTTTGAATGGGCTTAAGAACTTAGGGTCGAAAACGGAAATTTTGCAACGTTTTTGATGCAGTTCGCTTGCCTCTTAAACATTACATGCTTCAGCCCAATTTAAGCAAGGTCATCATAACCGTTAAGGATCTCGAAATCTTTAAAAAATAGTTTTCGAAAATGTTTTCACGTTTTTCAGTTAAATCTTCGAAGTTTTTGAATATTCGAAGTCTGCTATAGTTTTGTATAAGATTTAAGAAGATGGACTATGCCCAGTGTTAATTTAAAAATTATATTTTATACCGTTTGGTGTATAGAGGGGAAGACATGCGTTCTTTTGATCTTTTTTCATCATCATTTTCGAATGCCGCTTATCCTTTGAAAGGGATCTTTTTCTAATTTTTTAAATTTCAAATCCATAGGTGAGACTTTTTTCTTGGATGTTTTTTTTTAATACTATGGCGGTTTTTGCGTAAACGGTAAAACAAGCTCCTTTTTTATTTCGTTTTTTAAATAAGCTTCTAAAAACTTAGGTTAAAAACGGCAATTTAAAAAATTTAACGCAGCCTTCCTTCTTTTTGTAAGCTTTGTACTTTAACCGAATCTGAAAAAAATCGCCTATACCGTTAAGCTACTAGAAGACTTTAAAAAATTGTTTTCGAAAATGCTTTTATGTTTTTGAGTTAAATCTCAGAAGATTTTGGAATTTCGAAATTCGCTATAATTTTCCTTAAAATTTTGAATTATTTCTAATATGTGTGATTTTTTTCATAGGATTCCACCAAACAGCACCGGAGATAAGGGGGGGAACACACGTTTTTTCTTGCATTTTTGCGATTTTTTTTTTTTTCGAAAATACGTCAAAACTGCAGTACTCAAACTGTTTTTGTAAAATATGACCTAAGCACTTTTACTTTGAGTTGCTTTATACGTCTGTTCAACATAGATCTTGAGCAATAAGCCGTTCAAAAGTTATGGCGTCCAACACTTTTAAAAACGTCATGCATTTTCGACTCTTCATTTCTCAAAAACGTTTTGATATTTTCGAAACTACTACTTACTTACTTAAGTTGGCGCTACAGACCGGGGTGGACCTGGGCCTCAGCCAACAAGCTTCGCCAGCCAGCTCTGTCTCTAGCTAGCCGTCTCCAGTTTCGCACGCGAAGTTGGCTGAGGTCCCCATCCACTTGCGTGCGCCACCTGAGTCTCGGTGCTCCTCTACCGCGCCGTCCCTGCGGTGTGGATTCGAAGATTTTCCGGGCCGGGGCGTTGGTGTCCATCCGCTCTAGATGACCCAGCCATCGTAGACGTTGTGTTTTGACTCTTTTGGCTAGGTCGGTATCGCTGTACAGCCCGTACAGTTCGATGTTATATCTCCTCCTCCACTCTCCGTCTATGCAGACGCATAGCCTACTAAACTTCTTGAAAAAAAACACTGAAAAATATTAATTCCATTTTCACATGAAATTCCCAACTGTAATTAAACCAAATAACGGTGCCTAAAAAAATTGCCCTCTTTGGATTCTCTGACTGTTTCCGCAGTTTATACGCACACAAGATTTTGTCTTTCAACGACTTACCGTTCAGAAGTTATAAAGCGATTGGACGGACGGATATACAACGTAGTGATACCATAAGAGTCCTTTTTCCATTTTTGGACGGACCGCTAAAAAGAATAAAAGAATTAAGAAACATTTAAGTTTATTGTGATGCTATAAGGCGTTGGAACTTTCGTAAAATATGAAACCCATGAAAAGAAATTTAGTTTTTATAAAACCATATGCTGAGAATTCACATGGGTAAAAGGTAGCCTACAGGCAAAAATGTTTGAAAGTTGCAACCGTACTTTACTCCTTCTTATACCGCCTCATGTGCGTGGGGTGCATAGTGGTTATTTAGAAATTCAAGGAGCAAAATATCGTAGAAGAAACACAATTTCGCAATTACCTTGCATAAAGAAGTTTCAAAACTTCAGTATTCGATCGCAGAGAGAATGAAAGTACACTTGGTTTTTTTTTAATATTCAGTTCCAGAGCACGATCATCTTTTTCAATAACACCCCGAGAGTAGATTATAATGAAGCTAATATGTTTGAGGAATACGCGCATAGTTTGATGCAAAATAAAAAACGATTCATCAAAGATTACTGATGCCTTCGTTCTACCGCTCTATCTATGTGTTAAGGAGTTATGATTCTCTTATTGAGTAAACGGTAGAAGACCAAGTTTACCCCGAAATTTAGCGCCACACAAGAAAATATTGCTTAATAAATACAAAGACGTGATGTATTCTTTTGAAAGCGAAACTCCAGAAGGGGTCAGATTTGGAAGTCAGAACATGGATTATCTTAAAAAGTTTTGCTTGGTTAAGTATTAAGTTTCAGACATTAGAGAGTCCATTGACTCTCAACCTTTTTTTTTAACCAACTCTCTTAACGCATTAACCTCCACGAAGGAAAAAAAATTCTTAATTCACTAATGCTATGAAACGCCTCTGCCATGCTAATATCCCGCCTCTGCCACCTGAAAAAAAAGACTTGTTCTTTTTCACGGCTCCCACCTCCGCGAGGGTCTGACAAACCCTCCGAGAGTAACATTTGTCTTGAAAAACTTCTCAAAGTGCCGTTCGGATTCGGCAAAAAATTGTAGGTCCCCTTGTATGTGAAAAAAAATATAGCACACATAGCATACATGGTTGAGAAGTTGGCCCTGGTTCGCCTCGAGCTGTTGCGCCACTCTATTTATTTATTTTTTTAATGCTATGAAACGATTTGTTTTAAGATAGCCCTTTAAATCTAGTAACGTAAATTATGGACTAAGAATTCCGATTTTATCTTAGCATAGATTTAAAGCATGAACTATTTACTAGTCGATGAATTGACAAATACTGATAGTTTATTTTTGAGAACGTGTCATAATTCTGCAGATTTTGAAAGCAGATTTTTTTTTTTCGTAAAAGCAGAATTTTGATCGCGGTAGGATTTTGACCCCAACCCTTTTTTTATGTTAATTAGACATGTATGTTTCTTATATTCCTGTGGAATACCGGGTGTATATCTCTTGAAGTTACGAGATATGCGGAAGACAATATTTCTTGCTGCAATTGTTACCATTTTAGCAGACAGAATTACGAGATATTCTTGAATTTAAAAAGTTGACTTAATTTTCTTAGTTCTATATACTGGTGAGATTATCTGAAATAATATTATAAAAAACATTATTCCATCTGTAAAAATTGACCGACTGCTTCGTGCTTGTATTTCTAATACAATGTTTTTTATTTTTTCTAAAAAAAAAATTTAATATTAATATTCTTCTATCTATAGGGACAATTTTCTGTACTTACCCTGCCGTAGTCATTTGACCCAATCCAATATTAAATTTTTATATCTAAGTGAAAGGTTTGAGCACGAACCCTCACCCTTTTATAGGTTATTCAAAATTCTAAACTAAAACCACTACCGATAAGTGCGGTCCTTAAATGTTATTATTATTTGTGGTTTTCTTAGGTCACACAAGCAAATTATACGGTATCATCTGTGTCTACTTTTTTTAACACATCCTAGCACCGGATTTCAATTGGTCCCATTTCGACAAATCATGGAACCTTGGGGTTTCAATATCACAAAACTAAGCCATTGGAATCAATGTCACCCTTATATGCCCGGCCATATAGTCACATCCATATCCATTTGGCATCTCGTAAAAACACTTTCGGGAACAAAACAATTTGCTGTTGAGCAAATATTAACATCCTTATTTTCTAGGATATACTGACGTAGCATGACATGAAGATTTCCTTAATATCGAACCAGAACCCCTCCGTACTGTCTTGCTTTTGGGAATTATACTTGACAGCATTCCATGAGAAGAAAGGTTAAAAAAAAGTTAGGGGAGGCAATAATGGAACTATAGAACTATGAACATACTTTACAGAAAGTTGGCTTGGTTTCATACTTTTATGGTATGCTAATTTTATTATCAAAATATACTGTTACGAGATGGTGATAACGGTGGGTTATATTGAAGGAGCAAATTCGGTAATTCCTGATATATGGTGTTCGCTGAACACACGATTTGAATAGTAAAGTTAATGAGAGTGTTAAGTTACAATGTCTATGTCCTTTTTTTAGCCCATGGTTACTTAGCTTAGGAAAATGACAGCTCGATATGTACTTTTGGGATAGGCCAAAAACTTTGTGTAAACAAAACCTGTATAAATCATAAAAAGAATATTTTTCATTATTCTCTTAACTTAAGGCTTAAGGCCAGTCAAAAACCACGTTGTGCTGGAAAATTTAAAGTTTTTGTCAATACCGCCTCCAAATGTGGGCGTGCCAGAACTACATAATTTTTGTTTTCTACATAATGGTTATTATTTTCGATTTCTAAGAAAAATGTTGAATAGAATGCATTTAAAAAATTAATCCTTAATTCGATGCCACATTCTCATCTGTAGATAGATAGATAGATTTTTCTTTATTTCATGTATACATATATCTAGTATAATATTTATGTGGTTTGAAAAGAACTTTTCTGAAGAAAGCAATCACCTTCTGCTGCCTTTCGTTTATCTGCGACCAAACTGCGCCAACACCCACATAACTTGCGTCTGCGTCCACAATAATGTCTTGGCATTACTAATGGCATAAAAATGGCATTACTGTAAACTGTCATATTCCATCACCAGTTGTGAAAGCGGTCTTCCCTTTGTCTTCTGGACGGATCTGTACCTGCCAGAAGCCACTTTTCAGGTCAAGGGTGGAAAACCATTTTGCTCCAGAGAGTGTGTCTAATGTGTCATCTATTTGAGCTAAAGGGTAGCTGTCCTTCTTTTTGACATTGTTAAGCCACCTTCTTTTTCACCAGCACCACACGATCTTTTCGAACTTTCGATCAAACCTTCTTTTTCCATAGTCGATATCATCGTGGTCTCCTCCTGTTTCGCCAACGGTAGTCGTCTAGCAGGTTGGCGGACTGGTCTAGCATCTCTGGTGTCTAGGCGGTGTTGTCTATGTGGTGTCTATGCCCATAGTCTTCATCCTGTGGCTGTGATGCAAATACCTATATCAGCGAACTCGCCAATGAGATTTTCCGCTATGGTTTGCTGCTCCTGATTTAGCTCACACTCTCCCGGTATGGTCTTACATACCTCGCTCAATTTCGTTTGACAGACAGGACTCGCAGGTTGACCAGTATAACTGTCAAAATGCGTAGGCATCTTCCCATCACCTCTCCTTGTCTGAGCTTAACAGTGCGCTTCTTTGGGTTCATCGGTCTTACCGGAACCATGTTGTTCTTAGGTTCTGCAAGTATTTTTTCTACGATGTAACTTTTGAATTCCCTTTCATTTTCTGGCTCGACGAGATAGAATCGGCTGTTCCCAGTATCACCCTCCAAACGTGTCTAAAGAACTGTCTATGAGTGTCCAAAAAACTGAAGAGGGTCGCAGAACTTTATTGCTTCTAATTATCTCCCGAACAGCGTTGTCGTGTCTGCATTCGAAGGTCAAGAATTACCTCGTGTGCCTTCATGAAGTCCACTCTTATGATGCATTCAATGCATACGTCGTCGGCTACCAATAATGCATGTAAGAAGATAAGATCAATCCCCGCTAGTTGTATCTAAGGACCTCCCAGTATACTTTGGCTGCTTCTCCTGTAGCTGTTTTCAGACTGTAGCAGCTGTTGTTATGTAGCGAGGACGACTGAAAAATGCCTGTACGGATGATGGAGGCTGTGACCGATAATGGCCATACATTTTCTAGCGTTTTGTTTGCAAAACTTGGATAACGGTCCTGAGCCGTCGATATCATCAATTTCTGCCCCACGGAGTTTCTACGAAGAACTTCTCCGAAGCTTCTCCCGCGAGATGAGCTTTGTCCCTGACAGATACTCCTTCATTTTGGCCATCTTTTGTCCCCGAGCGGTGCTCGTGTTTTGCTTTTCGATGTTGATGCGTTGGGATGAGCACTCTAGGGTAGCCATTGTCCTGATGCGATGACTACCTCGCTAAGCTTGGTTATTTGTTAACGCTCACGTTATTTGTTAACGCGGCGGCTTAGAACTGCCTCTTATAAATCGGCCATGATGTTTGGCCATCGAACACAGGATTTCGTTGGAATATTCTCGAACCTTCTACTTCTTTATGTTGTATTTAGCTCCTTGGGCCGATATTCGTAATGCTGTTCACTTAGTTGCTTTGCTCACTTAGTTGCTGTTCCAAATAGTTCTTTCGTTCATCGAACTTGCTTTTGAGAACATTCTTTTGTTCTTCAAAAGCGTTCTTTTGTTTTTTCTGGCCGCTCTCCAGCTTCTCGAATTTCTTGTCCAGATTTCTGAAATTCTCCAAAAGAAACCTTATGAAAGTGGGCATTTCATCGGCAGTACCTACTGTGCTTTGTTGCAGTTCTTCTTGAACTTCAAACAGTATCGTGTCGGGGCTTTCAGCTTCCTTGAGTTGAAGCATCAATTCCCTTTTAGGTCCAAAAGTCTGAGAGTTTCTTTTGCCCAATTTTGTTTTCAACTCAGTTTTTGTCAATTGCTCAATTTTGTGACTCATTTTGAGTCATCGACACTGGTTTACACACCATATCTCTGGAAAATTCCACTTAAAATAATAAACCGCTTTAGTCACCCACTCTATTTACGAGAAATATCTCTAGGAAATTCCCCTTGAAAAAAAAAACTATTTGATACACTAACACTGTCTTGGAAAATTCCACTGTAGAATTTACCCGCAGTTTTACCCCAATTTCTGACACCAATGTAGTGTTTTTGCATGGGGTTCGACGAATAAAACTCAATTTCACTTTTACAGTTACACAATGAAATACTTTCTTTGTCAAACAAAACTTATTTAAACATAAATCACACTTAACTCAACTTAGCTACTTAGAATTTAACACTTTATTCCAATTCAATCGCTTTTTACTTTACTTTCAATTTTCACAAGTGAACATTTCAAATATATCTAACTGTCTCGAATAAAACACAAATTATTTTGGAAATTATTGTCATTTCTTTTTATTATGATAATATTGGTATGGTTCAATTATGTATGGAACAAAATATCGGCCAAATGGCCGCAGCGACCTCGGCGGCACACCTCCATCCGTCCAAATTTTCGATGACGCTGAAGCATAATTGAGGTTCTATGCTGGTAATGTGCCAAATTATCTCATCCCTTAGCTCTTGAATTGTTGCTGGCTTATCGACGTACATCTTTTCTTTCAAATAACCCCAAAGAAAAAAATTCAACCGTGTACCGGTTACAGTTCAAGACCGGAACTGTAACGTAAAAAAACGAATTGTTAAGAATTTAAAAACTAACTTTCAAAAAATTCTTTAACTCTTTTTTTACGATCTATACTTACTTATTTATTGAAATTATTTTTTAACGCAATGAAAAATAAAAAACGCGGGCTGCGGCCATTAAATGTAGTACGACTCCCATCGGCATTTTCAAGGTTTTATTTTGCCTTTAAAAATGCTAGTTGGATATCCATGAAAATGTAGGATGGTTTCTCATTGCTAGCCACCAACGAGCTCTATGAGGATTTTCACCTTCAAAGCATTTTTTTTTTATCATACTAGGGTGGTCCGTCCTGTAGCCTTCGTCCTGAATAATTGAATCAAATTTAGTACCACTCATGGTCGTTTTGGGTTTCTTTTATTTTATACATCTCGTGTTTCTTTTGTTTTAGAGATTCACTCATACCTTCGTTTTTTCTTTTTCACAGAACCATATCCTCTGCGACTTACATTTCGCAGACGTTGCCCTAATGGAGTGCTCAGATTTCATGCAACAGCTGAGAAGCTTTAAGCCACAATCACTTGGATGTGCCGTAGCCAGACGCAAGAGTTCAACAACGTTAATATTCCCGCTGCCACCACAGGCATGTTCAGGTATGTTAATTTGTTTTTCTTTCTTCTTTTTTCTTGTAGGTATATCCTTTGAATCCTATGTGTATCCTGTAAAAGGATAATTGCAGTGAAAGAGAAAACACACTCCATCCATCCGACGTTAAGTCGAGCTTTTTTTATGAATTTACATTGCTCGGGTAGTGGGAATGGGGTCGGTGAGTGCATTTAAAATTCTATTACCGATGTAAGAAAGGATAATGAAAATCAAATAAATCATATCAGACTGTAAGCGAAACATAGTAAGAGTCAAACGAACAAGCTTTCCCAGTGGATCAGTCTATTAAAAAATAATCCTGTTTTTAGTATAATTCGGTGTGTGTATAATAATGCGTAACTTGAGATTTGTTTTCTTGTGTTTTGATTACGTCGTATAGGTATTAGAAATAATGTATTATTGCTAAATGTGTGTTTTTAGAAACCATTAAGTCTCGTCTGTATTTATATCTACGTTAATTTGAGACATTAGGTAGATAAGGTACTGCATTACGTCTGCGTGTCGAAATATTTAGCTCATACGTTTCTGTTGCTAAAAAGAAGCTCGAAAAGTTTACCCTTAGTATGCATTATTAAATCGGTTGCTGATAGCCATTTTGCTAGTGCATTTACATTGTTTCAGTGTAATTTTATATTGCCTGCTATATATATTGCCTTTATAATAATAATAATAATAATAATAATAAATCGGTTCCTGAAAAATCACTTTGAATACTTATAAATTAACGGGTGATTTTTTAAGAGGTTGAGAACTTTTTTAAAAAAAAAAACACAAAAAATTCGAAAAAATTAATGAAATATTTATTTGAATCGATAGTTTGAACCTTGCAATTTAATGTTTAAAGATAATTTCATGCAAATGTTGACCGCGGCTGCGTCTCAGGTAGCCCATCCGCTGAGTCCAATTTTGGCATACTCTTTCACACATATCGGCCGGTATCTCACGAATGAATGCATGGATGTTGGCTTCCATTGCGTCAATCGAAGCGGGCTTGTCCCTATAGACATTAGCCTTGACATACCCCCACAAAAAATAATCTAATGGTGTCAAATCGCACGATCTAGGCGGCCAATTGACCGGCCCGAAACGTGAGATTAACTGTTCACCAAGCTCGCCGACCATAAAATGGAAGCAGCGCGCGATGAACATTTCGAACCGAGCACGAATTTTGATAGTAAAATTCAATAATTTGCAAGCTTTGTTCATTTGTAAGACTATCCATGGTTAAATTGCAAACCAAACTGAAGCTGTTTGACAGTGACACAAGGTACTAAACACACGTCAGCTGTCAAAACTAGTGTTTCCAAAACCAAACCAGCTAAAAAATCACCCTTTATAAATTTACTATGTGTGAAATAAGTCCATTCCAAAGCGATTTACCTACTTATCTTTTATTTTATGTTTGATGTTTTACGTACCAAAAGTTGGCTCTATTCTCATAGTTCGAGGCTCTATTCTCATAATTCAAAGACACTGGAAAATACTTCACAGAGCACATATATATAAATACCTAGATGGAAGAGATAGTAAACGATGTAAGGAACATAATGAAGATGGCGGCAGATTTTTGCACTTGCATCGCACCAACATCTCCATCGAATTTTGTTTCAGCCTTAAAAGCCAATACAAAAATCAGTTCTTTAGTGCACCGTATTTTTCAGCCTTTAATCATCCTTTACAGCGACAGCGACAAAATACTTTTTGTCCTTATGACAGAATTAGATTCTGCATTTTCTTATACCCTATTCCGCAGGAAATAAATTTTTTTGGAATAGGGTATATCTAAATGACAAAAAAGAAAAATTGAAACCCTATTCCAAAATTGAAACCCTATTCCAAAATTGAAACCCTATTCCAATGAATGAATAACATTTTTCAAATCTGCCATAGACACGCCCAAAATCGGTCTAAAGGTGCAACTACCTGCAGCCACCTGCAGCTTTTCAAAACAGTAAAACGTCTCAAAAGGCTGAAATTCGAGACTTATCATCTCCTAGTGATTTTAAGGTATACGAAAGTAAAATAAAACCGCTTAACCTCCTCTAGTGGGTGTGGCATCAATTTGAAGAAATATTTATTAAATATCTTTGCTCCAAATTGAAAAAAGTTTTCTTAATGTATTACGTATTCGGAAACCACTTAATTCTACATTTGTTTATTAGAAGATTTTGCGCCGCGCGTAAATTTGGAGGCAGAATAGAAGAAAACCTTGAATAAAAAAATAAAACACAATTATGATAGGCCGTAAGCCTAATTTAGAAAAAGAATAAGAAATAACGAGTTGGTAAGTGCAAGAGTAAATACCCGACCCTCTTTACCGTGTAAGACCAAATTGAAAAGTTATTTGCCTAAATTCATTTACTTTATACCAATAATATTTGCATTGGCCATGCCCCTAAAAAAGGGCGTAAGCTGAAAAATATGATGAAATAATTATTATTTCACAGAATTATGAGAAAATTCGTAAAAAAAAACATAAAGTGGGTGGAGCTCAACGCTTTGTATGTAATGGACTTGGTAAACGGCAACATCTTTAATATTTGTTATAATTTTTTTTTATATAGAATGAATTTTCCGGGAAATCATGTTTTTAAAAATTAAACTTTTTAAAAGTGGGCATGGTCAATGGTGTGGGTGGCCCAACTTTTCTCTATTGCAAGGCTTTGGGTAACTATTGCCTTCCACCAAAATTTGAGGTCCTTCGCCTTGTCTACAGTTGGCGATCCTCAGCCACAAATGTTGTTCCCAGAGTTAGGACTGAACACTGTCGACGCTTTGCCACCAATATAGCTCCTTTTATATTCAACAAACTGCCTGCCGATATACGCAACCAAACACTAAATAAATCCAAATTTCTTGATTCACTGAAGCACTGGCTACTATCTTTATCTGTGGTAGATCATTTATTGCAAGTAGTAACCTAATCCTTTTTCATTATTCCTCATCTTACCCTTGTTTTTATTTTTTTCCCCAACTAGTTGCCTTTTGCCTCTTAACATGGAAAACACACGTCTCCTCCCTTTTGCGCGGCTCCATTAAAAATACTGTGGTTCTTCTAACCACAAAGTGTAAACAATAATTCTTTCCTTGTATCCTAGCTTTAACTCATGTTTAATCAGCTTTTTGAATAAATGCTGTAATGAATTATATAAAATTATTGAAAGTTATTGTCAGGTGAAGTTTTAAGCTAAATGCGTGTAAATTGTATATTGTATAGAATTGTAAAAAATAAATAAAAAAATAAAAAAAAAAAATTTGTCTAACTTGACCAAAATGCAATTTTAAATAAAATGTAAATTTGATGTTGTCTGACATCCATGTCAGTGAGGTTGTCGGTCATCCATGTGGGCGTGACTGTGGGCGGATCGTATCAATTTTCATACTTTGTACAAAATAAAAACAAAATACACCCCAAGTTTCAGCATCCTAGCTCACTTTACACATACGGACAGACGTACAGACGGACAGAAGGACTGTGGGCGGATCGTATCAATTTTCATACTTTGTCTGTACAAAATAAAAACCAAAATACACTCCAAGTTTCAGCATCCTAGCTCACTTTACACATACGGACAGACGTACAGACGGACAGAAGGACAGACGGCCGAACATTACTTAATAGATGGACCTGTCCGTTTCGATCATATTTCTAGAAAGTAGACCCCTAAGGTCTATGGTGATTATTTCACTGTGTTACAAACTATGCATTAAAATTAATATACGGTCGGGTACAAAAATAAACATTTTAGGTAAACGAGAATCTATTCGAGATTTTACTTTTAGAAAATATTTAGCCACGCCTCTTTAATTCACAAAAATATTGAATTTGAACCAAAAAATCACCTTTTCCCGTACATTTAAATAACTTGGAGATATTAAGCTATATTGAATAATATAAAAAATGAATATATAATTTCTTTATATTAATTTATAGTTTATAATAAGGGTGATTGGTCCAAGCCTCTTTCCAAAGTTTGTAATAATCACAAATCGTCGTTTTTTGTAGAGTCGACGACGAGGCGGTGACGATGTAAAAGACTGATTTCTTTCAGTTGTCGAGAATAGGTGAAAGGGGTTGTCTTGGGGTTTGGGGTTCGAACACCGAAAACAAACTAAGGTCCGTGGGGTGATCACTCCCGTCATCCACCTAATGAGCCCTCTTTCATATGAGCCCTCTTTTCATGAACCCTCTTCACTAGAGGGCGAATCGTTGGATACTCCATTCCGATTGACTCCTGTCAAGCTCTGAATATAGCCAAATGTCAAAAATTTAGTTTTTTTTAACTTAGATCGCATTTACTAGATAACCAGATAACAGTTCAGTAAAAAGGGGCGTCAAAAGGGGCATCAAATTCTTTGCAAAGTATTGCAATTTTTGTTGAAATATATTATCAGGCGTGGTTTGCATGTGGTACATTAGCGAATGTTTTGTATAAAAAAATAGGGCGTACTATAAATTTTTCCGAAAACGTTGATAGTATACAGAAGTGATATTATACCGCAGTAGTTGACTTCTCACCTGTTATTCGCAAACCAATAATGCAACTATTATTTTGCACACCACTGTACCTACATCCTATGAAATGGATATAACAAGTGCTACCAAGTACAAGGCATTGCCTTGCACATGATAACACCACTCATGCGGAGCCTATTTGTGGATGAACTACTTGATACATTAACCAACCTAGGCATCAACTGTCAGGCATATGCTGATGATATAGTATAAATTGCCAGGGGAAAGTTTGAAGGAACGCTCTGTCTGCGCAGAACGGGAGAAACACCTAAAAGAGTGCAGAAACCTTTAATGCCTCTGAATAACCGGGGCTATGCGAACGAGTCCGACCGATGCTGTTTAAGTGCTTTTCGAACTAATACCACTACACATCGTGGTTGAGGAAACGGCTAGGAAAACTATCCTTAGGATGGATAAAGAGGAGTTTGGGAGGGAGAGGTGCGCTGGTTCGAAGGAGTTTGACTCATTTCTTTAGAAGCTCCACCTTCTGGCTATCCTTAAAGTTGACAGTTTGAGCAAGTGTGGCTCAGAAAAGAGCTTCATGGTGAAGCTCAGCACTATAAAGAGCTGGAGTAATGAATCCTTAACATATAGACTGAGCAACAGCGCCATCAAATGGTATATAGATGGGTCAAAAACTGATGATGGAACTGGTGCAGGAGTATTTGGGCCAAGAACAAAATACTCTGAATCCATGGGCAAATATACCAGAATCTTCAAGGTGGAAATATACGCTATATAGATGTGTTCAATTTAGAAATTACAGGAATTGCGACATAACAATAATGTCAGACAGCCAGACAACCATTAAGGCGCTAAATGCCCACATAGTCAGGTACGAACTTGTATGGGACTGCAAGTGCACAAGCTTAACGATCTGGGCAGGGTCTATAAAGTGACACTGTATTCGATACCTGGCCATGTTGAAAAAGAGGGGGATGAAGTAGCGGACTCCTTGGCAAGGTGAGGGCAGCAGAACCCTTCATAGGACCTGAACCTTTCCTGTGGGATAAGGGAACACAAATCTAGGGAAGAATTCAGGTAAATAGAAAAGGTAAACCGAGCTAAAATGTGGGAAAGATGCGAAGACCTTCAAAGTCTTAGAGAAGCAAAGAAGCTTCTACGGATTCAAAGCATATGCATCGGCTTTAGTAAAAACAATCTGCGCATCCTTACAGGTTTCCTAACGGGGCAATGTAAACTTAGGGAACAGTTAAGGAAAATTGGTGTAATGGAGGAACCCTCTTGCAGATTTTGCAATGAGGCTAGTAAAACTCCGAAACTCTCATTCTCAGATTCCTACGTGAAGCTGGACTGGATTAGGTGCTCTAAGGATGAGTTCTTTCAGCCATGTCCAAACATGAGCACATACCCTCGATATAATTTGTTAATGGATTAAAGCGCGAGGGCAGTTGGTTTAAAGGAATAAACCTCTCCAAGGCTTAGAAGGGTGCATAATAGACCAACAGGTCGCAGTGCAAGGCCCAACTTAATAATAATTATAATGGACCTGATAACATCCATCCATCAAATTCATAATTTGAAGGTGTCAAGGAAACCTACTTTTGTGATAACCGGTACGTTAATTTTAATCTTCAAACTGTGCTGGTTCCCTCGAAACTTTCGCAAAACTGAATAGCTAACATTTTTATAACTAAATAAAATAAACATCCATTAATTACCTCTCAAAAGTGTCAAGTTTTGACCTGGCAAATTGCATTCTTTTCTCCTTTACGTTTGTCTTTGGACTATTCTCATTAAAAATTTATTACCACATCTGTACACACTCAGTCCCGGTCGAAAACAGGACGAAGATATTTAACCAGTAACCAACATCTGGCGCCTTCGCCCTATATTGAAACTAAAAGAGAACTCCAAACATGCATGCTCCAGTAATATTTTTTTTTCAAGCACTGAAAGCTTTAGTGAGACGAAACTTAATTATCCTTCTCGTATTTATAATTACGCTATTAAGATATCCGGCGTCCTTTGCAAACATTTTCTATTCTAGTTTTTATTATGCTCTCCTCCTTCGTTGCGTCGCAAATACCACATTGCGTAATGATTATCCCAGAGAAGTGATATTAAGCACATATCCACTGAGAGACATAGAAAAAGTGAGTACAAGTATGGCAAGGTCCCTTTGGTTGTAAAGTGTTGCCATTTGGCAGATTTAACTATTGCGTACAATGATAAATTTATAAAATGAGATAAAGAGAAGGAGGACATATGACTAACCGCACACGCTAAGCCAAGAAATATCCTTTATCGACATACCCTTTTTTGGAACGAGCTGGAGGCGTGAAGCTAAAATTTAATAAGTTTTATCCCCAAAATACATAAACTCATATGAAGACCAATTTTTAAACAAAATATAAAGTAAATTTTTCCCATGGAAAGTTGCTACAAAAGGCGAAAGTTCTTCATATGCCATGCATATAAGTATTTAGAAAAGTGTTCACTCATAGGCATAACTTCGCGTTCCACGATCGACAAAACGACGTTAAGTCTTATCAGAGGCCTTACACGACTGACAGCTGCCGCTCCCTGAAGACTTATGTTTTTCGAGCTTATCTCAACTATCGACTGCGACTGTCATGTCGTCCGTTTTTTTTTTATATAATATGCTCGGGATCAAGCGGATATGATTACCCTTAAAATGCGTAGCACATCGCGGGCTTAAAGAATTTGGGGATAAAAAACAAAGAAGAAGAAAGTAATTCTCGATCCAACACAAACGCTGTTGAGCCAAACATGAAACCTCTGCACAGAATCACCAAAGCTTACCCCCGCAAGTGTTATGCTTTTACAGAGAATAGAAATAGCCTAACCAGCAGAATATTGTATAAAAACATTTGGCATGCATCTTATTGTTGTCCATTCCGTTTGCATATTGGAAGAGAAAAAGGTGTTTTGTATTCGGCTGACCTTAACCTGGGTAACAGACGTCGACCAGGCAGCCGCTCATTTTGGGACAGAGGCTTCAGGATTTTTCGTTTGTTGCTGGCTTTTGTCCGCCCAGATATTTTTTATGCCGGTACCCCCACCATATCTGGTGAGCATTTCCCCATCCAACACCTGGGGAGGCGCCCAATTGTGCCCAATTGTCGAAAGTAAGAGCAAGACACTCTAGCAAAAGATGTTTCATAGTTTCTTCTGTTTCTTCACAGTGTCTACAGATTTCAGTGCTGCTGTAGCCTAGTTTGAATAGGTGTTAGTAACATACCAGTGTGCGTTCCACATAATAGTCTTAAATCAGATCTGTTGAGTTCTAGGGGTTCCTTGGTTCCTCTTTGGAGTTGTACCTGCGGAGTTTTTTGTGTTTGTGACCTTCCCGATTATTCCATTATGGTAAAGAAATACTGTTAGTCCAGCTTTTTATTTGATGGTAAGTGTCTGCCATAGTAAAATCAGAGAGGGAAAAAGGCCCTATAAAGGGAATCTCAGCTCACCATTTGGCTTGCATGTCGGATTTTTCATTACTCTCATAGTTAAAGATAAAGACTATCGACAGACAGAGGGACATTTCACATTCGTCTTACAATTCGCGCTCGATCATATGCCCTTAAGGTTTATGATAATTATTTCTCTGTGTTACAAACTATACGAATCAATCTTAATATACCTCCTATCCTATACAGTGGGGTATAAAAATAGCCTAAAAAGGCGAATACTTACTTTGCTCTGCACGCTTTGGTAATCTGTGGGGAATTTTTTACGATTGCGTTTATTTTTTGCAAGATAATGTGCACAGAGACACAGTTGTTAATGCTTTTTTTGAAGAAGAGGGGCAGAAGTAACAAGTGGGAAAGTGCAACACTGCGTATGGAGGCAAAAATACCCTACTTTATGCTAAAATAAATGCCCTACCCTACCAAAAAAAGAAATTTCCATAAGGTGCCTTATACTATGGTTACATAAAGATAAGACTGAAAACCCTGCCATTTGACTTAACAATACGCTTTTTTAACCATGCAAACAAAAGTGGTAGTGTGTTTAATAGCATTTTTTTTTTCAATTTTTAAGTAGCATTATTTTTAGAATTTTTTTTAAACTGGTTTAAAAGGCTGGGATAAATTTTTTTCTTGGGCTTTGAAGAAAATTCCAAGACAATTTTTCATACTAAAAATATATCTTCTGACGCTAAGTTAAATAGCTAAATTTGTTTTAAGTAGTGTTGAAACGAGTATTCGGTTACAATTCGGTATTCGGCCTATATTCGGCCGAATACCGAATAGTTGGGAAAAAGGAGAAAAAAGCAAAATAACATGATCATTTTTTTCAATTAATTTGTTTATTTAAAGAATTAAAAAAACAAGGGCTTTTCTTCTTCAAAGCTTTTAAAACTGAATAAAAATAAAATGTTTCTTTCTTCATTGATATGATGAGTTCAAATTAATTTGCTCTTTTTAGAGCAAAATAATTAATTGTATGTGTAGTTAATAAAAGGTATGTTGTGATGCAAGAATGTCAACATATTAGCAAGAATTCTGCATATTAGGGAAGAGGTCGCGTTTCTTTCGTCATCATAAACAAGACCTGCTTCACAAAAAAAATGTCTACTCACTACCAACACACACGTAGGTACTCTGAGTGAGTGATCCTTGCATTTCAACTGTAGACGTACAAGCGACCGACGCGGCGGCGGGAGGCAGCGCGCCAATTAACCCTTTTCATTTTCCTTATCTCTCGGAGCCGAATATTTTAATACAAACGCGATTTAAGGGGACGAGGTTCGCATGCAAAAAAGAAAAGGTTTTTCTCGAACATCGATGGCTTGGTTATTTTTTTTTTTGAAGTATATTTTTCGTGAAAGACAAAGCTTTGTCAAACTACATGGGGCGACAAAAAAGAAATGGCTGTTGAATTTATATAGAATGATCTTACAGTTCAATCAACCATGTTCGCTCCAACTGTGTTCGTACTTTTCAGACCTATATATAATCTGAAATCCAGCCGAATAGTTTGGCCGAATATTCGGCTGTTCGGCCACGGCTCTGGCCGAAGGCCGAATATTGACGAATAGTATATTCGGCCACGGCCTTAGGCCGAATATACTATTCGTTTCAACACTAGTTTTAAGAATTCGACTGATTTTTGAACTTGACCTGGTTCAATAGACTTTTAGGTCAGCTTCCGAATGGCTTAAAATGCAAGGTCTTAGAGCTGTTTACATACGGATGGATGGGCGGAAATGGCTTACTTAATTCTCATGTCGGCCAATCATATCTCCAAAAGATTTTAGGAATCAATGGTGATTATTTCTTAAAATCCCAATACTTCAATACTGTGAGCTACCGACTGCAAACTTAACCTTCCTGTACTCGACCGTTTTAACAGGATACGTATACTCGCGCACTATCTCTCAGACCGAGATTTTATCTTGTCTACATTTTATTGAATATACAGGGTGTTTCCAAATTCGATGCAAATATTTTGACACAAGATTCTTGGGTATATTTGAAGAAAAAAATTGTTCTACAGTATGGGCCTATCTCAAATTTTGATACCACTTATTGGGAATTTAAGAAAACACCTACTTTGAGGTACCTTGACCCATACAAAACACAAATATCTCCGCTAACACTTACAACAGGTACTTCATTTAGGACTTAAATTTTAGAAGAAGTAGTACTCCTTTTAACTGCATTAAAATAAAATTGATGACTTTTTTAACTTTCGAGATATTTGCTTTTAAGTCGGATCCTTTTTCCCTGCCCATGACATTTTTTGACTTTCAAGACACATTTCTGCGAAAAATGCGTAATAAACATATCAGTAATTTTTTTTTTCTAGTGCACCTAACAATACTTAATAAAAATTGCTAGTTACCCGAAAAACCCACAGATTTTATGATACTTGGGAAATTCCATAGCAGGTAAAATTATGAAAAACTCTTTTCACGAAGCCGCGACAGGTATAAGGTGGAAATATGATTTGTTACCTACTTTTGTAACCGCGATTGACAACAAGAACGATTTTTTGACTATGTATTAATAATTTACGTAGGTTTTAGAGCATGCATTTTTATTAGACTACCTGATAAAAAGGTAATTTCCCTATCATTTTTCTGTTAAATCCCAAAAAGGATTAAGTTTGAGGTTGGTCGCCTAGTTGGAAAATTTACCTAATGTAAATTGTATTGTAAAAGGTTAGAAAACAAAATTAAATCCATCAAAGTCATTTTTGAAGCCGAGGTGACACAACAGTTGTTAAGAAACCCTACTTGAAATGACATCTTTTACAAACGAAGAATACGCCGATATTATCTACGTTTATGGGATGTGCAACGGAAGTTCTATTAGAACAGCTTTATCCTAACCGAAGAGTACCTAATCCCAGCGTATTTACAAATTCGTTTCGAAGACTTTGGGAAACCTTGTTTCAACAAGACGAAGACAGGACAGCAAGACAGGAAGAATTGCAGTTGATGAAAGAATACTGGAAGCGGTTGCAAATGATCCATCAATCAGCATCAGGCGCTTATCCTTGCGATTTAATGTTTCAACACATAAAATTGTTCGTCTCCTGCATACGGAAAACTTGTATCCATACCACCATACACCTGTGCAGGAACTGCTTCCGAGTGATTTAGAGCCGAGACTTGAGTTTTGCAACTGGTTGTTAGAGCGGAACTTGGATGACAACGGTTTTATAAGCAGAATCCTATGGACGGACGAATCTCAATTTACTAGAGATGGGATTACAAATTTTCACAATCTACACACATGGGCTGCGGAAAACCCACACACAAGGAGAGAGTCATCATTTCAACACAGATTTAGCGTCAATTTGTGGGCAGGTGTTAGTGGAAACAACTTAATCGGCCCCTTCAAACTGCCTCCCACACTGAATTCTGCAAACTATCTGGAATTTTTGCGCAATGATTTAACAGATCTACTGGAGGATGTTCCGGTAACTCAACGAGCTTCATATTTTCAACAGGATGGAGCCCCAGCCCACTTTGGTCGCGAGGTTAAGAATTGGCTGGATGAAAAGTACGCTGGTCGTTGGATAGAAAGAAATGGACCAGTTCACTGGCCTTTTATTCCATTAAGTTACCTTAATGAAATAAAAAAAAAACATAAACCAAACACAAGCATTTTTATTCAGAATAATAGGAATTGAACACTATGAATCGAGTTTTTCATAATTTTACCTGCTATGGAATTTCCCAAGTATCATAAAATCTGTGGGTTTTTCGGGTAACTTGTCTTAGCAATTTTTATTAAGTATTGTTAGGTGCACTAGAAAAAAAATTAACGATATGTTTATTACGCATTTTTCGCAGAAATGTGTCTTGAAAGTCAAAAAAATGTCATGGGCAGGGAAAAAGGATCCGACTTAAAAGCAAATATCTCGAAAGTTAAAAAAGTCATCAATTTTATTTTAATGCAGTTAAAAGGAGTACTACTTCTTCTAAAATTTAAGTCCTAAATGAAGTACCTGTTGTAAGTGTTAGCGGAGATATTTGTGTTAGTATGGGTCAAGGTACCTCAAAGTAGGTGTTTTCTTAAATTCCCAATAAGTGGTATCAAAATTTGAGATAGGCCCATACGGTAGAACAACTTTTTTCTTCAAATATACCCAAGAATCTTGTGTCAAAATATTTGCATCGAATTTGGAAACACCCTGTATATATTATAGAAAGTTTTGTTGTTTGTTTTATAGAAAATACTGTAACTAAATAAAACAAATAGTAAAATATAGGAAATCATACATTATTTGGCAGCAATAACCGTTGAAACTAGCCTCTGAAAAAATTTAATTTTTTTTGACCTAAACTTAAATAATGAAAATAAATGTTTTTTCTTTTTAAACGTTTTAAAACTTATTAATTGAATAAAAACAAATAACAGCAAATATAAAAAATTATGCAATCTTCATACGTGCGCTTGTGCCCAGCTAAATCATGTAGAATAGGTATTTAGGAAAGTACTAAAAACTTCAAAGAGACAGGAGTGATATTTTGCAAGTATATGAAGAATTAATGAATGATCCGTCTGAGAGACCGACGCGCGAATATAGGAAGGTTAATAGCCATTTAAGGGCTATTTGTTATTTTTTAGTATTCTCCATCTTTTCAATGCTTGGATAAATACTCTGGCTTTAGTTTCAAAGAGAAAGAAATGGATCAAAGACCGAAAAACTGCAACCGCATTATAATTTTTCATAAAATGCTTTCGTGGTTGTCTTCCTTGTTTCTTAAGTTTGCAGTCGGAAACTCGCAGTATTGAAAGCCACACTTGTGTGTTTTGATACTGTTTGTTGCTTTTATTTGTTTTTCAAATACTTGCTCGCTTATGGGAAACCGTGGGAAGTGTTGTAACTTAATGTCAGCATCATTATAATACAAAGGTTCCTGACGATGTTCACTTCGCCTGGCAGCAGCGTTTGAAATGATCATAGGACTAGCCAATTTTATAATGTTTGTAGAATTGCAAATTGTTGTAGTTTTTCACAGGATGGAGAAATACTTGTTGCAAAGAAAGACCGTAAATCAGTACAAATCGCAGGTCCACATTGCGGAAAGAGAAGGAGAATTTTCTTAGCTTAGAATTATTCTTTTAGCTCAATCTATAATCTATATTAATGATAAATGAATCGGCAGGTGTGTAAGCAATCATGGCAGCAGTAACTTTTCTAACTTATATTTTTTGTGGTTGCATATCTCATACTTTCCAAATCCACACGTTAGGCCACAGTGGACTACACTCGTTTTAACCTGTCGTTTTTAATTTGATCCAAAACGGGAATCTCACAACAATTTGAATTCCATTATACGTTCCCGCAGTTGATTTCTTCTATCATTATTATTTCCACTGTGCAGAAACACCTGTGTAGCAATATTGTGTTTTATGGAGAGAAACTGCCGAGAAAGAAGGAATACCTATGGTCCATCAAATATGAATGAGCTATACAGAATCAGATAACTCAGATATTCATCGGAAACATTTGTAATTACAAAATACGTGATGGATAAAATCTCTCCTTTCCTCCACAAACCGCCGCGCCATAGCAAATGCCCACGAAGGATCTACGGACGCCCCTTGAACGAAGAATGCTTGGTTCATTCATTAGTTGACACTACCAAGGCCCATAAATCTCAAGTCGGATCCTAACAATGCCTTGCATTCTGGGAGTTCAGCAGCTGCTTGGGATAAAGGCAAGATGCTTGATTTATTCCACTCAATACTGACAGCGGATATTTCATCACCGACACGGTGATGCAGCAAAAGATGGAAGCATCAAACATAAACTATCCAACCAAACCATTCCAAACCATGGCCTTTTTCGGAAATTACTTAAATATCTTACCGACTCCTCCCGCACATCAATAAAAGATGACAGGTTTAGGTTGTGTAGGTATGTATGTGTAGGCAGACTCGTATCTCATAGAAGAATTCAATTAAAATCCACATCAAGCTCGACTGAAAAGAAGTCATCTACCTCATTTATTCATCTCGAGAGCCGACAGTCAGTCGTGGTTGTTGGGTTGCACGACGTAGTCCTTGAATTGAATTGCAGAATTCCTTTGCATACTGAGTCGTTTTTCTCCTCTTTTCAAGTCATAACTATGTAATGATGCACACAGACACACACTGACTTCGCACACAGATGTAGTATCCGGTATCCCAGAATGATGACTCAGCAGCCCATGGCCAGAGAGTGGGGGTGGCGTAAACGGGGGCTGTAGGGCGCAAGGACGACCGACGACTCGGTGTGATAGAAAAATTCATTTTAAATGTTCGTCACGTTTTATCGCCAATAATAATATGCGTGTCAATGTTTGTAAATTTTTACTCCCTCGAGACTGGAACTGGATCTGTTGAGGACCCGCGCAGCAAAGAAAACGAATGCATGATGCTGGGGATGAATTTTGATGATGACATAGCCGTAGATGTTGATTTGTTTTTGTTTTTTACTAGATATGTAGGCATGTATTTTGGCGAGCACACGAAAAAGATCTAGACAAATACGTGTGATTTTTGGCATCAATTTGAAATTGCCAGTACAATGGCTTTATACAACAATCCAAGGAGCCATTTTATCGTTTGCTTAGGCTTTGATCTGTTTAGATTAAATTGATGTTTGGTGAAATTTTGAGCATCGAGCGAGAAGTTTTTCTCATATTTATGATAAAAAAAACAGGTTTAAGGCAAATTAAAAGCAATAAATTGATAATTTGAAACTACAACAAAAATTATAATTCCTTTTCCTTTTTTAACCGGACCTTTCAAAAGTAGAGTTATAGTCGAAAATGTAAAGAAGTCTTAAATAAGAAGTGGTTGCAAACAAGGCACATGGACCAATAATTGACAGCTTCGTTGTGATACCATGCTCCCTTAGGTATGGATTTCACCAAATTTCAGCTCTTGATTAAACTTTTTTTTTCAAAGTTGCTATACTATCCGGCGGAGCACAACTACTGACCTATTGTAATACTATGCAGACACCTTACTTTAATGAATTTAGTTTACCCGTCTTTCAAAAAACGACGAGAAGGAGCTTGGGTTTTCGGCACTCAGCACGTTAGCCCCAAATATTCGCCATACCTTATGCGAGTAAGGGTAGGACAACCACAGAGGAAGCATTCCGCTGTATCGTCGTCCTCTCCCCAGGCAGGATAGGCGGTGGTTTCGTTCAAGCCTATAACACATTCAAGTGTTTAGCAAAAGCTTAGTGGCCCGTAAGGATGCCTACAAGAAGTGTGCAGTCGATTCTCCTGGGAGAAAGCAAGAAAAACGCAGACCCCTCACACATGTCCGGGCGTAGTCGTTAAGTCTGTCTGCACCCATCGCAGCCTCGCCAAAGAGCCATGTATTCACGAGAAACCCAAGCATCAATGGCAGACGCGACAACAGATACAGGCAGACCTAGTGCAGGTTCGGGTCCTGAGAAAATCTCTTCTGAACCTTATCGACCAAGCTCATCAGAGATCTCATTCCCCTGGATACATATGACCTGAGACCCAAACAAGATTCACTGTTTAGCCTTCCGACTAAGTTCAAAGAGTCTTTGTGACCTGAACTCCCCGAACTCGAAATGTACTGCACGGTTACAGATCGATTTCAAAAAACATGAGGTGCGGTGGCATTGTCGTTAGTCTGGGTTCGAATCCGGTCCCCACCTCGGCGAGGGTCTGACAAACCCTACGAGAGTAAATAACATTGATCTTTAAAAAACTTTTCAAAGTGCCCTTTAGATTCGGCAAAAAGTTGTAGAACCCCTTGTATGTGAAGAAATCAACACACACAGCATACATTGTTGAGAAGTTGGCCCTGGTTCACCTTGAGCTGTTGTTGCGCTCTATTATTTTTATGCTTCGTAAAAAGAGTCTCTACGGAGCTTCCTACTACAGAAGCCAGCATTAACTTACCAAATAATATGGCCATAAGTGGAATGCGGATGGTTCTTAAAAGGGGTGGCAGCCGGCGTGGAGTATACGGGCCGAACCTGAAAACCACAATCGCGGTGGGAAAAGGCCCCAACGCCAAAAGCCTTCAGGCAGAAATCCATGCCATTCGAGAACGAGCCTACCAAATCTCATCTCTGGTATCAAAGGTGCAAGCATCCATATATAAAAACAAGGAAAGGTAATATATTACCTTTTTAAAATCAAAATAGTCGACTTTGTCTTGAAGAAGGTGAAAGTGCTGATCGTATTCAATGTGATTGTCCAGCCCTAAACGGTATTAGACGAAACTTATTCTTAAGAGATCGTACGCTGAAGTCGCGTCACACAAAAGCAAACCTCCAGAGCCTACCACAACAGATTCGGTATCTCAAATATTATTTATGATATTGGAAAAGCTTGAGCAACAAACTAAAGTTAATCAAGTAATATTTGACAAACTGAGCGAGCTAGAGTTTAAACCTCGCATAACGAATAACAAATCATGAATATGAAGCTCATTAACATACTTACATGGAATGCAAATGGTCTTTTAAAGAAAATCGACGAACTAGAAGTATTTCTACGGGAAAAAAATATTGACCTATGCCTGATTTCGGAAACACACTTTAAGAAGGGATCCGGACCCAAAATTAGAGGTTACATCGACTACCACGCGCATCATCCATCAGAAAATTCGAGAGGCGGATCCTCTCTCTACATCAAAGACTGCATTAAGCATTACAAAAACGAACAAATTGATCTTGACTCAATGCAAATAACTTCAGCATCGTTAAAAATAGGTCACCTAGATTATAATATTGCCTCGAGTTATTTTCCTCCACAGTATAGGCTAGCGGACGACGATCTTACTCCCCTCTTTGACTTACTTGGGTCGAACTTTATCATCGGCGGGGACTTTAATGCGAAAAACACCTTTTGGGGATCACGGTGCAATTCAACAAGAGGTAGAGTACTCTTCAAAGCTAGCATGAAACGTGGCGTGGTTTTCCTTTGGACGGGAAAGCCAACGTATTGACCAACCGACAGAAACAAAGTACCTGACCTTGTCGACTTCTTTATCGCAAAAGGGGTTCCTCGCCACCTCACAAATCACTCGGCAGTCGTTTTGAAAATCGGCGGAAGTCTAGCAAAAAATGAGAGAGCGCCTAGGCTAACTAATAACAACACCGACTGGGATGGCTTTAGGAAATACTGCAAAGAAAATGTATGTACCACTTACAACCCCTTTAGAAATAGAAGACGAAGTCGATAAACTCGTTAGAACTATTCAAGACGCTGCTTGGAACAATACTTCTTTCCGGAAGACCGGAGTAAGGAAAAGCGGATCAATTTACCCGCACGAAATTGAAGAGCTCATACGCGAAAAGAGAAAGGCTCGAAAGAGGTGGCATTTGTCTCGAGCTCCTCCTGATAAAACCATTCTGAATGGGCTATCTAACAAATTAAAGCACTTACTTCAAGATTTTAAAAGTCGCGAGACTACCAACTACCTCGAAAACTTGACTGCCGATAGAGGGTCAAACTATTCACTTTGGAAAGCCGTGAAGTCCATTAAAAAGCCCATAGTACACTCGACGCCAATAAGAAAAGATAACGGTGAATGGGTAAAAGGCGACAAAGAGAAAGCAGATGTATTTGCAGAACATCTAGAAGAAACATTCAAACCGTTTGACGGGGAGCCGTTGGTTGACGATCTGTATCGCAATGCGGAACTAGACAATTATCGAATGAAAACCGTGACACGGTCTGAACTTCGTCAAACAATCCACAATTTGAAGAATAACAAAGCTCCAGGCTACGACCTAATTACTGGGGAAATTTTGAAGGAGCTACCGAAAAGAGCGTTAGTCAAGCTTCTCTACATCATAAACGCATCAATGAGAATTTCATACGTTCCACGGCAATGGAAAGTCGCAGAGGTAATAATGGTTCCGAAACCAGGGAAATGCCTGAACGACAAAAAATCATATAGACCGATTTCGCTTCTGCCGATTATACCTAAAGTCTTCGAGAAACTTGTGTTCAAACGACTGCAACCAATAATTGAAGAAAGACGATTGATTCCGGATCACCAATTCGGCTTTAGGGTCAAACATTTAACAATTGACCAGGTCTATCGGATAACTAATGAAATTGAGAAAGCCTTAGAAGCGAAAATGATATGTTCTACCGCTTTTCTTGACGTATCCCAAGCCTTTGATAAAGTTTGGCACGAAGGCCTAAAATATAAGCTACGGAAAGTTTTGCCGAAAAAAATGTATGAACTCTTAGAGTCTTATCTTGACAACAGACTTTTTCGAGTGAGATACGGGAGCGAATACTCAGAATTCAAAGAAATACAAGCCGGCGTTCCAGATGGTAGCGTTTTACTTTTTACAAGAGATTTACCTCAAGAAGAGACAACGACTGTAGCCACGTTCGCTGACGACACGGCTATCCTCGCTACGGATAAGACAGTCGAACTATCAACGGGAAAAATCCAACGCGCTTTGAATAAAATATGCGAATGGACAAAGGCCTGGCGAATCCTCCTAAATGAGACAAAATCAACGCATGTAAATTTTACTTACAAGAGGGTAATCAACTCACCTCTATTTATAAACTCGGTACAAATTCCCGACGCAAACGAGGCGAAATATTTAGGCATGACCCTAGACGCAAAACTTAAGTGGAAGCCACACGTTAAAAAGAAACGCGATGAACTTGAAATCAAGCTACGAGAACTAAATTGGCTTATCGGACGTTATTCGAAACTAAGCGTATTCAACAAACTGCTATTATGCTACTATGCAACAAAGCAAGTGCTAAAACCATCTTGGACATACGGTATACAACTTTAAGGTTGTACCAAACCAAGCAACATATCTATTTTAGAAACTTTTCAGAATAAGACACTAAGAGCAATCGTAAATGCTCCATGGTATATAAGAAATAGCGATTTACATCGAGATCTAGGCATCGCAACCGTGACCGACGAAGTAAGAAACTTTGCTCGCAAACTTCACACTCGCCTTCACGGCCATTGCAACCACGAAATAATCCGAACTCTGGATCAGACAAATCTTGCACGCCGACTACAACGAACAAGACCGTTGGATCTAGCGTCGTAAGAGGAAACCGCACATAATGACGGTATTGCAGGTGCTTTCGTTGGAAGGTAGCCTGCCAAACGCGATTACTATACAGAAGCTTGAACTACTTGTTAAGGAAACTTAGTCGTAGTCTTACAAAGATTTGGAGGTTTTTTAGTGAGTAAGAATCTCACACTACTATGAGCACGCGCGTTCGATTCTCATAGTGCCTATGAAAGTTTTTACCTACCCACGAAAAAAAAAAAAAAAAAAAAAAAAAATTCTTCAGAGAACAATTGAGTGCGGAAGAAATTAAGATTCTCTCTACTGTCAGCGTTATTAAATCCGCACGGAAAGCCTAACCTAGGCCTCCTAGCCTAACTACCCTGACGCTCACGACACAAAAGATCTCTTTAGATCGACATACCTTAGCTCGCAATTGGCGAGTCAGAAATAATTTAAAAAAAAGTTCAACGAATTCTTGAGCTTGTGTTCGAGCACTATCTCGGACGAGGTAAGAAGGTTCGAAATAATAACGAAAATCTCCGCTTGGAAGACAGACGCATATTTACGTAATGGGTGGTGGGGTCTCAGATTCTCGGTTTCCACAAAGACTCCAGCACCAGACCCCTGTCCGGTTTTGGAGCCATATCTGTGAAAATACGATGGCATTCTTTCCTGACCGAAGTCATAGAGTCAGGGCTTAGAGTCTGACCGAAGTCATACCATTGCCTGAGGGAAGTCAACGGTAGTTTTTTCACAAAAGGATTTCTGACGTTGTTGCGTCAGAGGGCATGTCCATAAGACAGTGGTCGAAGGACAATTCTGGTATTAGTTCCTCAAAATTCCAATGCTTGCAAAAGCACCCTCAATATAGACGAAAACGTCCAGCACGCGTACCCAATCTGGTCAAGAGCACATTCAATCCGTGGTGATCTAATTTCCCGGAAAGTGAGTCTCTTGAAGAAGATTGAAGGTCTCCGCCTTGGTCTCAGTGAAGATACCTGCAGGTTTATGAACTGAAGCGAGCTTGCTTGGTCGGTTCGTGTGAAGGACTTTCACAACTCTACCAGTATCACCTAGAGATTCAACCTCCTCACAAAATTTTTTTATAAGAATAACTTTTCGACTAGCTAATAAGTCTTTTCAAAACATTTTGCTCGATCGATATAGATTCCAGATCCAGTCTTCCATATTAAATTGGTTTTTAAGGACCGATTCAGGAGATTCCTAGTCTCTTTACAAATGTGCTGCAGTTCTGCATTCCGCCGAGGTACTTCCTGCTAGGGTTTTTCGTAATCGGACATGCTAGTGCAAAGCAACGGGTAAGGACGCTGTTGAGGTGTTAAGCAGACATCTCTACCCCCTGTTTTTGATCTAAGTTTGAGTAAAACTTGAAAAAAATGCCAAGCTCCTCTCTAAGCTGTGCCCAATTAGTTTTTCACGGATTTCACTGAAAAGGTGTTATCTATCTGAAAAAGCTAATAGAATAGCCTTTTTTTAATTATAAAGAGGTAAATTATATATTTCATCTAAGAAGTGAGCTTGTCCTAAAGTAAGGCTTCATTCGCTTAGAACAGGTATATTAAAAAAATTGTTTATTTTCCTCTCATCCTCATCCTTGCGATTCTTGCAAAAAAATTTAAGTGTGCACCGACGATAGTATACTATTTTAATTGCAAAAATCCGTCGGCTCCGGTATTATTCACCTGCCCAGACATTTCTGCAGGCAATGGCAATTTAGAGCTTCTGTGGAAATGAATATTGTAGCTTTTATAGCTACATGACAGTCTGGAAAAATTCGGGTAACTTGCAAGACTTGCATTTTCTCTGCTTTTGAATTTTTTATAATAAAAATTCATAACTCACGCAAAACTAGAATAATTACGCTTTCTTCTTCAAAGCTTTTTACTTTATGTACTTTCGATGTTTGCTTCATAGAATCCGACAATCAACTGTGTCATGTCAACTCGAGCAGGTCGTCCTGTCTATACACTTTGCGGCATTGTTCCAGAACCTTCCCTACGCAAATTTGGAGGATGAACTTCCAGCAAATTTCCAGTACATTTTAATGTCAGTTGCTGTCAGTGTTTTGAAATGACCGTTCCGTATTGTTTCGTCAAGTTGCTGTCGGTAACGCAGTTTTTTTTAGTGCATGCAGTTTTTTGAATGCTATTTGTTGTTTGTTTGTATAAAAGCGTTCTATTCTCTTAAAGAGATGCACTAAGTTTTTCTCCAGTGGCCAAATCAAAGCATTATGCATAATGTATATAATAACATTTCACATTACTTCCTCTAGGTAGCAACATTCCTACTTAATATTCATGCCAAAGACTTAGATACCTTAAGCAGCAAATGAGGCAGATGTAACTTTATTTGTCACGCATATCCTGTTTAACAAACTTCAACATTATACACCCACGCAAAGGGCATCTATCTTTGGTTACTTACCGCAGTGTACCGAATAAATAACTTACTGGATGGAGCAAAAAATCTAGGCTTCTAGATTTACCCTACTCATCCACCACATTTCTATTGATTAATCCTATTACATTGCTCAAATAGGTTCAGCAATTTTTAAAGATTTCCCTCGTCGTCGCCATACCGACCAGAGAGAAAGTGCACCCCATCCTAGGTAGGTAGGTAGGTGTAGTACATCCTTCCTGCGACAATCATGGTGATGAGATGACCCTGCAAAATACTTCACCAAGTCACGTGCTCTTGCCCACGCCACTTACGTTTGTTAAAGAGAAGTTACATCCCTGGAAAGACGAAGGACGAAGAAGTAGAAGCAAGTCAAACTTTATTGGACGAATTATAGGGACATTTCTTTAGATATCCTTCGGCAGTTTATGTGATTTCTTTTTCTTGTTTTTTCCTGTCACTCTTCTGTCATCTTTTGTGCTTTCCGCCTTGTGGTTGGCATTGGAGATGTCTGTTTACCTCAAGTCGAGGGCTGGGCAGGGGTTCTTATCGTTATGCATTATTAATCATCATGAATTGAGAGTGATACCGGATGGGCCAGAAGAAACCAACCGGGCATTACTTGTTTTTGAAAGGTTTTTTATACGCCGCGAGTTTGCCCAAGTGCCTGAAGCACATCTCATCTTTCGATATCTGTGTAGGCGTATTGAATTCATTGTTATTGACAGATATATGTATACCTAAATACGCATCCCACTTCAATCTTATAAGGAAGAAAGTGGGCAATTTAAGTGCTGATATTTTGCTTTCGAACATCATTTTCATGGCATTGCGATTTCGTCAAAAAGCGGGGTTTCATCCATCAGTCAGAAGAAGTTTTTAATCTTTTTTTAGACGGTGGTGGAGTGGCGCTTGAGGATGATTTCCACAAACATTTCCATTCGTTTATAGTGAAAGTTTGTATTCCTTGCCTTCGTTGACATAAACGTTTGTGACGAGTGCACTTTGAGGGTTGCGTAGGCTAAGTTAAGTGGCTCCCGTGGGACTCGCCACGGAAGCAGTTGCTTGACTTTCAGTTTCTAACGAGGTTATTGCTGCGGATATTGTGGATTGCCATCAAAGTCATTGGCAATTATTACCGAATCATTCTACCAATTGGAACGTGTGGTAGCCATCAGAGACTCGTCAAATAATGCCACTGAAGTGTCAAAAGAGATAACAGGCTGAATTGGAGCTTTCTTTCAATTTCCCAAATGATATCGAAGATCCTACAAGAAGCAACTTTTGAAATAATCTTTAACTTGTATTTACGTTAGAGTCATAATCTGTAGCGTTTGGCTACTGATTTTTTTTCCTATTATTTCTTTCATGACTTTTTACACGATCGACTTAAAAGTCGCCGTCGATAGTTACGATAAGCTTGAACTCGATTAACCTTGTGTTTTATGAAAGCGACAAACGACAACAGGTGCTGCTCGTGTATCTGAGGGATCTGAAAAGACTCGTTACATCTACACACAAATAGTGTTTTTGTAAAGATAAGGTATGATAGACAACAGAAACCATTTCTCATGACAGGCTTCTCAATTCAGGCGTTAGGCCCTTCCATTCGTGGGGAAGGCCAATAACGCCAACAACATGCAAGGTTGAACCAATATACTTTTTTATCAATATAATGTAAGCTTCATTAAACCGATATTGCGTTCGATTTTTTACGCAGTTTATGTTCCTATGTCCCAATGTGGAGTGCCGTGGCGGAGTGGTCAGTGTGTGTGCTTTTTACGCGGAAGATCGGGATTCGAACCCTAAAAAAACTCCTTCTTTTCACAGTCTCCACCAGAGATTAAAACGAACTGTAAAATTTCCGCCGTGTTCGAACATCCGATTGAAAACAAGAGTATGGTCGAACAGAGTGTGTGTTGTGTACCCAAAAGGCCCGTGAACACTTTTGTACCGCAAACGATCATAACTAGTATTTCCATGAAAACAAACGAAGGTTTATTTTGTTAATTTATGTACGAAATTGATGCCAGAGAGTTTTTACAATACTTCGGCTCTTTTTGTCATGTCACTGTTTGACGACACGTCTAATAATTTTTTTCAGATTAAACCTACCGTACCTATTATACATTTTTTTTTTAAATTCAATTCTGTCATTCTGGTAGGTCTACCACTTTCTGTTCATAAAAGTGCAAATAGGTGCACTCAATAATCAAAAACACAATAACTATTTTTTTCCGCGCACCATAGCTAAAGATGCCTATGCCACAACAATTTCTTGGCTTTATTTCGGGAAGGGAAAAACAAAGCGATCACTAAGATCATCCCATATTGTTCGAACAAAAGTACTGGTCGAAGAGATCGGTTCTGTTTGCAAACATTCGAATACATTTTGTGTGTGTGACAGGATCCTTTTTGAATGCAGGTACACAGGAGCGAGTTATTATTATTATTATTATTGAGTTCTTGCACTTTCTCAGCTGAATTGGCTGGATAAAGTTTACCGATCAGTAGATGCGGCTCGGACGATAATGAGGAGGGAGTTCACCCTCCGAGCTCCTCTCGGAATATAATTCATTACTAAATTATATGTTTAATGGGCATGTAGGCTGGGAGAACTCACCCTATAGACTAGAGCAATTTCTCTACTCCAGTTTCACGTACCTGATGTGAATGAGAAGTGGGTCTAAGGAGGGTATCGCTCTCTCTGGTATATGGTATTTTCCCAGATATTTGATCCCTTTGTGGTTCAAAGCCCCACAGGATTGCTGAATGTGTTCCGAAGTTTCACTAACCTCATCGTAAAATCTGAGCTTGCAATGCCTCGTTAGAAACCCTGTAGGGATATGTAAGTTATTTTTACTAAGGCCGATGCATGCCTTGAACCACTTCTGGATTTGGATGCCCTAATTCCAAATATGCTATTAAAAATTGTCGGCCTCGATCAGCTTAGAAGTTACCTTAGAAGTTACGTAAAATACGAAACCATCATCAGTTTTTCGTAACTTACATTGTAAAATGTCAGTTACACCCTTAAGAAGGTAACGCAGCGCGGCGCAAGTCGAAACAATTAGAGCAAACCACTGTATGAAAACAAAAGTTCTCAAGCGGTGCGTATCGTCTTAAGTAAAGCGTTTTAATTCTCGGCCGGGGCGACCCTACGCACTGTATAACTTTATGACACTGACTAAAGCATGAGGGCTTAAGACTTCTTTATTTTATTTGATCTTCTACAAGCACGGCTACCACTAGCAGTTGGCTAGTGCCCAAGTAAACAATTTGACAAAACGTTATTTCACTTAAAAACTATTTCTACCACTACTGGCTACATTAAACACCCATGGTCTATTAACACCTATCTAACAAAGGTTCTTAAATTTCGAAATGCATGAGATTTTCTGTGTATATATGTGCGTAACGCAATATATGTGCGAGAAGCAATCTCAATGTGCTTCTAAAAAAGATGCTGAGCATAGCGGCATACTTTTTGGAAGGTATAATAAACATTATTTAGAATATGTTTTAGGCAATTTACTAAGGCGGTACCCATTACAACTTGAAGAAACACTTTTCAATACAAATCTAAAGCCCCTACATTTCCCTCACGAATCTCAACCTTTCTTTTACCCTGGAGGTTTATATCTATAAATCTCATTTGCATCGCTGTCGGTCAAATATGAACCTAAGATAAGGATAAAATTCAAAACTAAAGGTGTATATTTTAACATCGCTGTCCTCATTTATATTCCACGACGAAGCCAATTTAAATATGTTAAGCCCTGCGATTTCCTTCAAACAAAAGACTTCAAGCATTTGCACTACCACTATGTTTTTTTATTCCGTAGAATAAAACAGAAGAAGATTCGAAGACTTAAAAAGTGCCACGAAAAAGTCTCCAAACTTTTTAATAAAAGCTTGAAAGTCAGAGCTACATTTTTATTTGATGAAACTTTTAATAAGAATATAGCAAAAAAAGTTTGAAGGAACGGATGACTTCTAGTTCCAATGAATTAAAAGCTACATCTCTTTTGTATAAGAAATATAATAAGGTGTTAAAAATTCGGCTCAATACTTGCCATCTACCATAAAAAAGTGCGACAATTACCCTTGTCACGTTTTCATACAACGTGGGCAACCGCTCTTTTGTTTACTTTGGAAAATTAAAATTGTTGTTGAACCTATGTCTATCTGGCCTGTCGTGGCAGCTTAGGGCGAAAACACGGGTCTGGAAGATAGGGTAATATTGGTCATAATGGCAATGAAGCAAGTAACCCATACCGTGATTATGCATTAAATAAGAGGATTGTAGGTCAGACAACAAGTACCATTTTTATAAATGCGTAAAACTTTGACCGAAATTATTCTGAGGTTGCTTGAATTTATTTCTACGCACTGTGCGAACTGAGTGCTTGCTACTGATGGCCTCAGATAAAGCCGAAGAAATAGTAATGACTAAAATAAGATGCGAGTCCTCAAATTGCAAAAGGGAGCTGCCCCAAAATTAATTAAAAAATAAAACTGTATGTAGACAATACTTGAAAGCGTAATGATAGGCAAATCACTGTTATCAAAATTGCCTTCAGAAGAAAACAGACCTTCCCCATAAAAATACGTAATTGATAATACTATCGCTTCGAAGCATTTAATTAGGGACATAACACGTACACAGGAACAAAAGTAACATAAAGTCATATGATGTTTCAAAGGAAAATGGGCGAACTTTGTTTGTAGACTAGAGTCTGCGAGGCTGAATTTCACATGTCCTTGGTTCTGTATGCAGTACCTACATACTTGTTAAGCACATGGAGAGAGATGATACAATCCAATCCAAAAATATGTACATATGACAGTGGTATAATGTTCTTGCAAGGTAAGAACGAGGCAATAGGCTGTACATTTATTTAAGAGCCGAAATAATTCCAATATAAATGAATGTCTTGAATAGGTTTTGCTTGTGCGTTATTTTTTGATCTGTTAGAGGCTATACATTAAACATTAAGCAAAAAACTTTCTTTCATGTATTACTCGTTATGCTCACAAGCCCAGTATTATACCTACTCTAAGCAGTTCCAGTGCTTATGACGTGAATATTAACAAGAAGCTGTGCACAAAGTAGGTCAAATGAGGATCTTTTTTTTAATAGTTCATTTGCGAAGCAAGTACCTATACATTGCAGTAGGTATAGCATTGCTTGTATGGTATTGGTTGCTCAAAGCCGTAATATATTTTCTGGTAAGATTTCAAATTTTCCTTTGAGTGGAAAACCCAATGTATCTTGGCATATTATTTTAAAAGCCTGACCCAATTTTTTAAGGATCCGCTAATAAAGGGTCATCCTCTTGGTATTGAAGAAATCAAGTCGACTAAGCAATGTCAGTTAATTAAAAAATCTGGAAATAAACTTTTGTTCAAAAATGCGTTGTCTTCCAGTGTTCTTTAATTGAAAACTGTTTTGAAGATCAGGTTACACTCTTCCATTTTTTCCGTGAAATTTCGCTCTGTAAAAAAAAAAATTTATTAAACGGATACAATTGGAAGACTTATCAAGGACCAGGAAAAAAAATTGTATTTAAATAATAAATTGTTGTATCAATTATATAGGCATATTTTCCAGCATGTGTAAATTTAAATATTTTAGCGATTCAAACCGTCTTTCTTAACAGTTCTTCCGGCCGGCTTTGCCATTGTCACTAACTGTAAGAATCACAACAGGCGTATTATTAAAACAGCTTGGTGTTATATCTTACAGTGAGGGACGATGCCGCAAAATTCAGCATTACAATAAAATAGAAAAGTGATGTGATGTGTGTGTTTATATGTGTAAATATATGTTTACATAATATTGATTTCTGGTAATCTTAAAATTGTAGTAAAAAATAAATAAATAGAGTGGCGCAACAGCTCGAGGTGCACCAGGGCCAACTTCTCAACAATGTATGCTGGTGTGTTAATTTCTTTACATACAAAGGGACCTACATTTTTTGGCCGAATCCGAACGGCACTTTGAGAAGTTTTTCAAGACAAATGATACTCTCGGAGGGCTTGTCAGATCCTCGCGGAGGTGGGGGCCGTGAAAAAGAACAAGTCTTTTTTTTTCAGGTGATGATGGCAGGATTCGAGCCCAGACCTCCGGCGTAGTAAGCACACACACTAACCACTACGCCACGGCACCCCGTGGGTGTGCGTTAAAATTGTAGTATGCATACTAATATTAATATTTAAATATTGATTACACCTTCTATGCAAGACTTTCGTAAAGAATTTTTAAAATGTTTGTTGTTAAGACCGGCGCGCGAGTAATGAGTTATAACTACGTCGTTTAGTTAAAAAAATAATTTTTATTGGTCTTCTGTTGAAAGTAAAAACCAAAATGAGCTTAAACCTAATTTACAATATAATTTTTAGCTATTATTTAACCTAACTTTGCAAAGGTGATTGAGTTCAGCAGACGCAGAATTATCAATTAATCAATTTAGTACGTATCACCTTTGCAATTACAAATTAAAAAAAAATGTTTGTCAAGTGCATAACAATTACATAAATTTTTAGGAGACAATAATGTGGGAAAATTGGGTTCACGTGTCGGTCGTCGTACTACTGGACTGGGGTCGATGAAATTATATGCTGTCTAATGCTGTTGCTGGTTGTGGAAATGTGGCTATGTGGGATTAGATTAGATAGATAGATAGATAGATATATTTTATTTTATTTCAGTACAATGTCTTATTAAACTAGAAAACAATTTACAATTTGATACAATTCATTAAAATTAGAAATTAAAGTACGGAAATTTACTTGACATTCTATATTTTTATATTAATAAATAAGAAAATAGTGTTGAATGTCTACTGAGCATTTTAAAACAATACAGTATAAATATGGGTGGGGTGACCCTTAAAAGCAAAATAAAAACAATGCATACCTTTATTACATACTTGCGGTTTGAAAAGAAAATACATTAAATTTACATTTGAAGTTGAAAGAAAATCTTATCGAAAGACCTAATTCTTGAGAGAATATCAAGCGAAAAAACTAAATTTTTAAGTCACACCAGATACTCGGAAAGAAGTTGTTCAATGGCAGCAAAGTTAAAACCAAGAAGCCACTTTTTTACAAGATTAAGAAATTTAACAGTTAGAGAAGCCGATCTGTATGATACTGGAAGTTTGTTAAATAGCCGAATCGAGGAAATACTATAAAAATTACGAGACGCTGTGGTGCGGAAAAAAGGAACATTAGCTGAGTATGAAAAGTTGCCACGTAAATTATAATTAGAAATAATTCTAAAATTGCGATTACCAGACTTCATAAAGAAAGTTTTTAATACCCTTAAACAATACAAATGACGGACAGGAAGAATTTTCAAGTTATAGAACAAAGGGTAAGAAGGATGTCTACTTTGTTTGCGGAGTAATCTACGCACCATACTTTTCTGTAGAACCAAGAGTGGCTGAATTTTGTTCATATACGCGCCTCCCCAGCAAGTGATCCCATATTGTAATTTTGATTGAAATATGCCATAGTAAATGGTTTTTAACAAATTGGCTGAACATATATTACTTAGATAGTAAAAATGTCTAATGGTAAAACGGAAATACCTCCTCATGGAATCTATATGATAAGCGAAGCTTAATCTTGAATCTAAAGTAAGTCTTAAATATTTAAACTCTATCACAGATTCAATCAAAAAACATTTGTCACTACAATTAATGTTACAATTAAATGTAGGAGTGGATAATTCTTGCGAAGAGTTGCAACAAGCAAGTTTCAGCCTTTGGCACTCTGGTGCATGGAAGTAGACATTCACATCGGGAGCATAGGCGACAAATTAAAAAACATTATCTTTGTTTTGGAACTCATAACCAGGTTATGTTTAGAGAACCAAAATCTCAGCAGACTTAGGTCCCAATTAATGTCCGAGATGAGATCAAGGCCATAACAAACCATAACAAAAGCCTACATCATCTGCAAAGGCAGTTGGAACACCTTTGAAATCCAGTTTAAACAGAGAGTTTATGTAAATAAGAAACAAAATTGGACCTAAGACGGAACCTTAGGGCACCCCTAAGTTGAAAAACAAAAAATTGCTTCTTATATTTCCGATCTTTACTTTTGGCATCTATTTTTTAGGTACGATCTAAGCCAGTCCAACATAAAGCCACGAATGCCTGCCTTTTCAATTTTGTTAAGAAGGATATGGTGATCAACCATATCAAAGGCTTTAGTAATATCTACGAATAGGCCAGCCGTACACTTCTTACCATCAAGATTGGCCATTACTTTGCTACAAAATTCAAGAAGCGCATCCTCTGTTGATTTTCCCTTTTGAAAGCCAAACTGAGATTTATGAAAAAAATTATTTTTGCTTAGAAAAGAAACCAGTCTATCCTTAACGAGTTTTTCAAAGATTTTCCTTAAAATTGGAAGAAGTGAAATAGGCCTATAAATACACATTGTAAAGCGGAACCTTTTTTAAAAAGCGGTAACACATCAGCGCACTTCAGATCTTCTGGAAAAACTCCCTCAAAAATGCAGCGATTGAAGACAAATGACAGTACATCTATAGTATACCAACCAATATTTTTAAGTAGAGTACTAGAGATACCGTCAAACCCACATGACCTGCTGTTCCTTAGAGAGCCGATTACCTTTAGAATTTCTAGTGAAGTTATAGGCTCAAATCTAAAGCTAGTAGAGGAAGACGACTCCAAAAGACATCTACTTGAAAAACAACATGGTTGCACAAAACAAGACTGCAAACTGGTGGCTATGCTGGTGAAATAGCCATTAAAAGCATCTGCAATAGCTTGCTTGTCAGATACAGGATGGTCATTAACCAAAATAACTGACAGTTTTTTTGTACCAGAAGATTGGTAACTCGCACGCGTGGTCATAGTAGTCTGATATTCTTACTCACTGAAAAACATTCAATTTTTTTTCCGTTAGTAGATTAAGATTCTATATAGGTTATAGCTCTGATCAGGTTAGCTTCCATTTAAAATCCCTATAATTCCGTTATCATTCGCGGCTTATTCTAATGGTACTAGGTCAAACGATCTTGTTTGTTGTAGTCGACGCACAAAACATATCTCGGCCAGAGTTTAGATAATTTGCTGGTCGCAAATTTGCAATATTTACAAAGTTTGCGAGCAAAATTTAGCAGATATTTGTGAGGAATGCCAGTGTCCGCTTCACTCCACATTCCCATTTTCATTCCACTTCCTAGATATCCGATAACCATTGTACGTAGGCTCATAATTTAAACCGTTTAATAACTCATTAAAGCATGACCTGCTAAGAATGGGTTAATTTGAGTCACCCTGGCACACGTACTACATTGCATTTCGGAACCCATGGTCATAACATAAGCATGCCGCTCGATATGAAAAGATCATATAGCAGACCAAAGGCACCGCGCAGTATATTTCAAATGCGCGATTGAATTACCGAAAGAGTACGAATGCATGTGTAGCCTAATGGGGAACAAAGTAAAAGTCAATGTACAGTTACGCTACGTTTTTGTTGGAAATTGCTACTATCTGATGGAGCACTCAGACACAACTACTGGTCCATTGTATTACCATGCAGACACCTTACAAGAAAAAAGATTCACTGCATTTAGCGTTCTGACTAAGTTCAACGAACTCTTGAGTTCTATCAAAGTTGAGTTTTATCAAAGTATCTAGAGCAGAGCCCGGCGTGCTAGGGAAGGCCCCTGTGCAGCATAGATGCAGAGGACCCTTTTCGGAGATAAGCCCTATGTCTTGCTAAAAGCGCCTCTGCACTGCCAGAAGGTTGACAAATGCTTTTTCAATTTTGGATTCAACATGCTTGGACCATAGAAGTTTTCTATCAAGGATTACTCCCAGATATTTGACTTCATTGGATATCGGGATAGTGACACCTTTAAGCTCTAGTTGGGTGAGAGAGCAAGTCAAAGAGAGCAACCGTAGTTTTAAGAGGATTCACTGAAAACCCATTCCTAGTGCACCAATCATCGATCAAGTCCAGAGATCTCTGGGACTGAGAGCACGTCCCTAGGTTTGAGTCGACAGATAGAACGGCGACATCATCCGCGTAGGCTTGTGTGTAGGTTCCAGGAAGGTTGAGAGCCGATAGTAGAGAGTCTACAACCATGCACCATAAAAGGGGAGACAGAACACCACCTTGCAGGCAGCCCTTGTTAACCCCAGTTATGATGCACTTGCCGCAATCTGCTTCGGTTATCAGCATCCTGTTCATTAGCATTGCCCTAATCCATTGAACTAATGCTTCATCTACACCATGTTGTCTGGCTGAGTTACACATGCTATCAAACGTCGCGTTGTCAAAAGCACCCTCAATATCCACGAAAACGCCCAGCTCGTACTCCTTCTGGTCAAGAGCACATTCAGTCTTACCAACAAGGTTTTGAAGCACAGTTTCGCAGGATTTTTAGCGCTGATAAGCGTGTTGTATCTCAGAAAGAGGGTGCAAACGAAGAGCAACCTTGCGCACGCGCCAGGAAGGAAGACAGACTTATGGGTCTGAAACTTTTGGCTAGGCTATAGTCTGACCTACCAGGTTTTGGTATGAAAACGACTTTAACCATACGCCAAAGGGTGGGTATGTAAGCCAACGCAAGGATTGCAGTGAAAATTCTTTTCAACGTGGGCAACAGCTGACCTAAACCTTGCTTCAGCATAACTGGGTAGATTCCATCTGAAACAGGTGACTTAAAGCTCTCAAAAGATGCAATAGCATATTTGATAGCGTCATCAGTCATCACTCTAAATGCAATGCACCAGTTAAGCCGCGTTGTGTTCGCTGGTTCTGCAGTGGCCACCGTTGCCGGTACCACTGAAGAGCATGTGGTGATCTGATTTCCCGGGAAGTGAGCCTCAAGGAGAAAACTGAAGGTCTCCGCCTTGGTCTTAGTGAAGGTGCCATCAGGTTTGAGTATTAAAGCGAGTCTGCTTGGCCTTTTCCTCAGAAGAACTTTCACAAGCCTAGTTTCACTTAGAGATCTCCTCACAAAACTTTTTATAAGAGTCATTTTTCGACTTGCGAATAAGTGTCTTAAAATTATTTTGTCTCGATCGATATAGATTCCAGTCTTCTACTAAATTGGTTTTTGAAGACAGATTCAGGAGCTTCCTGGTCTCTTTGCGAATACGCTGCAGTTCGGCATTCCACCAAGGTACAGATTTTGAGCAGACATCTCTACCCCTTGTCGTGAACTCAGTTTGAGTGGAACTTGAACAGAGTGGCCAAGTTCTTCTCTAAACTGTGACCAATTCGTTTTTCTCAGATTTCTCCTCTCTTGCAAGTGTAGAACTTCGCAATTGATTTGAAATTCGATGTATCTGTGATCTGACAGGGTGCTATCTGCGGCGATACCCTCCATTTTGCGATAGTCCTTGACAGCTTGTTGGACAGGGAAGGTCAATCACCTGCTGTCTCCTGGCTGTAACAAAAGTGGGTCTATTACTCAAATTATTGATGGTAATGTCAGACCATAAGATTAATTCCAAAAGATGATCTCTTCTTGGGTCATTTGCTGCTGCCTCAGACAGTATTCTGAGCCACTGATCAGATATAATGAGATAGGCGACTTGCAATCTCCTTGCCTGAAACACCCGCAAAAAAAGTAACGGGATCTCTCTCTTGACCCTGTCTGTGAATGCATGTGAAGTGAGCAATGGAAGTTTTCAGTGAATCCATTTAAAAATGGCGGAAGCTGAGATAATTTGCCGTCTCAGTCATTCGAACAATATAAACAAAGTAATCAGCCACCATTCTTTTTTGGTTTATTTTGTTTTACAAATAATTATTATCTTCTTAGTAAAGGAAAAATCTGCCGCCCAAGCAAGTGCCCATTAGAAATAAATTTCTGCCATGCACAACGGGTCAACTGAAAATCGGATTTGTTTTGATTACACTACACAAATGTCAAAAGACATCTGATTCTGGTTTGCTGAGTTCAGTCCATAGGTAGAGTTCAGCACAATTGAGGTGGAAATAGGAGGTGAAAATCTTTGCTATAGGGAGTTTTTTTCCTTTTTGCTTATTTTTTCTTTAAAATAAACAAGCAAACTATTTGATTGTGTGCATAAATTTTATTAATTAATGCGTTTTCTTATAAAAAAAATTACGTGAGACTTTCTGGTCTAAACTTCTTATAAAAATTAGTTGCAAAAAGAATTTGATAAATTTTTCAGTAGTCCGAAACACATTTTGAAAACAGTTTTTTTATAAATGAAAAGGCACATTTAAACAATACTCTGTTAACTTTTAGATCAATGTTTAGAATAAGGAGTTTTTTCCCTCAATTTATTATTTGTTTTCGAATGATTTGATGAATAATTTCAATAGTTCGTTTAAATTATTACTAGTTCATTTATCCAATTATAAATAGTAATCCCAATTAATAAATTGACGTCTCAGGTCGACAAGAAAAAAAAGGAACAAACGTAGGGTCTAGACACGGATAACGTTTTTATTCACTTGAAAATTGAAGAAGCCGGTTTACTGGACTTACTGGTCTACGGTCCACTGTAGATTACTATAGAGTGGATATGATTGCAGTGCTGGTGTAAAGTAAAAGTAGCACAGTAAAGCCGCGTTGTCACAAGGAACAGAAACAGAATCTCATACATTAGCAACTGAAACCTAAATTCGCTGAATGCTTTTTGCGTTGCTAATGTATGAAAATCTGTTTTTTTCCCCGTTCTGTTCCTTGTGACAACACGGATTTACGAAGCGTTCAACTTTATCTCATTGGTTCAAAGTGTATTCAAGCTTATCAACAGACGAGCTATCCGTTCTTCTGTATTTCTCTCAGATGATCCTAGGTCTTTATTTAAATATATCTTTTACACGAATTTAAAAGACCGTACATTTTTTACCAGTATATTTAAGGCGAATACGACGTATTCGGAGCTCAGGCCTATAAGGAGCGGGCTATCCGGCTCTCCGTCCTTAGAGCTAAGCAAAGGATCTGGTCCTCCAGGTTGGGGGTCGTGCCGTCGGGGTGACTTCCCGGCCACGTAAAGAAACACCAGTCACGAAGCAGAAACAAGCCTCGGATTCGGACGGATTTACTGTTGACGACCAATGCAAACGAGAAAAGGACAACGAGCTACGGATCTGCACGTGGAATGTTAGGTCCCTTAACAGACCACGTGCAGCCGAGCAACTAGCGGAGGCCCTTAACGACTGCAAGGCAGACATTACTGCCATCCAAGAAATGCGGTGGGACGGGCCGGGCAAAAGAAGGATGAAAAACTGCGACATCTACTACGGCGACTGCTATCGGCATCAAAGACAGCGCCTATTTGGATGTGGTTTCGTTGTTGGAGGCAGACTTAGGCAAAAAGTCTTGAGCTTCAACCCTGTAAGCGAGCGCCTCGCGACGATCCGCATCAAGGCTAAATTCGCCAACATTAGCCTGATATGCGCACATGCCCCCACAGAGGAGAAAGATGACGAGACCAAAGATATGTTCTACGAGCTCCTGGACAAAACTTATGAGCAGTGCCCTAGCTACGACATTAAGATTGTTTTAGGCGATTTTAATGCCAAGCTAGGAAGGGAGGGCATCTTTGGTCGTACTGTCGGAAAGCATAGCCTGCACGACACGACCTCCGATAACGGATTCAGGCTGATCGACTTTGCTGCGGGGCGACACGTTGTGGTAGCTAGTACACAGTTCCCGCATCTCAATATCCACAAAGGGACATGGAGATCTCCCGATCAATCAACCGTCAACCAGATTGACCATATTGCGATCGACGCAAGGCACTCCTCCAGTATCATGGATGTCCGAACTTTCCGAGGGACCAACATTGACTCGGATCACTACCTTGTTGTAGCCAAGATACGGCTGCGGATATCCCGACCAGCGCCAAGTAATGGAAATACTGTGAGGAAGTTTGACGTCGGCCGACTACAATCGCAAGAGATCGCCAGGTCCTTCTCCAACCGAGTCTCTCAAAACCTTCTACGAAGTCCTATGCAACCAGCGTCAAGTATTGATAGCCAGTGGCAACACTGCCAAAATGCCATCAGAGACGCCGCCTCTGAAGTGCTGGGTTTCACACGGCGACCACAACGAAACCCCTGGTTTGACGATGAATGCCGGCAAGCACATGCAGCTAAACAGGAAGCATACAAAGCGGCGCTGCACAGAAGGACTAGAGCTGCTCGCGAGCTCTACGAGCAGAGGAGGAGAGAGGAGCACCGGCTTCTCCGAAGGAAAAAGAGAGAGCACGAGAAGCGCGCGGTTGAAGAGATAGAGAGATGTTACAACAGGAATGAGGTTAGAAAGTTTTACCAAAGGATCAAAAGGTCCTGCCAAGGGTATAAACTTCGAACTGAAGCCTGTAAGGACCATCAAGGGAACATCGTTGTAGAATCGCAGTCGGTGCTGAGGATTTGGAAAGACCACTTCTGCAGACTGTATAACGGCGAGGACGAACCAAATACCGCTGTCAGGCAGAACGAACCATTCAACCCGGGCGAAGACGTTACCGACGAAGCATACGAACGATACCGCCCACCCGACCTGGAGGAGGTGAAAGTAGCTGTGTCTAAGCTCAAGTGCAACAAAGCAGCCGGAGCAGACGGCCTAGCTGCCGAACTTTTTAAATCCGCTGGCGATGAGCTGGTTAGGAGCATGCACCAGCTCATCTGCAAGATATGGTCGGAAGAAAGCATGCCCGACGAATGGAACCTCAGCATTGTTTGCCCGATCCTGAAGAAAGGAGACCCTCTGAGTTGTGCCAACTACAGAGGCATAAGTCTTCTTAACATCGCATACAAGATCTTTTCTGCTGTACTGTGTGAACGCCTGAAGCCGTTTGTCAACAATCTGATAGGCACATATCAGTGTGGCTTTAGGCCAGGAAAGTCCACCATCGATCAAATATTCACACTGCGGCAGATCTTGAAGAAAACCCAGGAATTCCAAATCGATACACACCACCTCTTCATCGATTTCAAGGCCGCGTATGACAGCATCTATAGAGACGAGCTATATAGCGCAATGTCTAGTTTTGGCATCCCTGCCAAACTCGTCAGTCTCTGCAGGATGACGATGGAAAACTCACGCTGTTCCGTCAAGGTCGGCAAAGACCTCACCGACCCCTTTGATGTCAAAAAAGGATTTAGACAAGGCGACGTGCTGTCATGCGACTTCTTCAACATCATACTTGAGAGAATTGTGCAGAACTCTCGCGCCAACACCAGAGGTACAATCTTTCAAAAGTCCGTTCAACTACTTGCATACGCAGACGACATTGACATAATCGGTAGAACAAAGCGTGATGTCAGTGAAGCCTTCGTGAGTATTGGGACGGAAGCGGCGAATATGGGTTTAGCAGTCAATGAGGGCAAAATCAAGTATATGCTGTCATCAAGAAAAGACACCCAACACCGACGTCTTGGACAAAACATCACCATCGACAGCTATAACTTTGAGGTAGTTAGGGACTTTGTCTACCTGGGTTCCGCTATCAATTCAGGCAATGACACCAGCGCTGAAATCAAACGAAGGATAACTCTTGCCAATCGCTGTTTCTTTGGGCTAAGAAGGCAATTGAGTAGCAAAGCCCTCTCTCGAGCAACTAAAGTGTCAATGTATAAGACCCTCATCATCCCAGTCCTGCTTTACGGTGCAGAAGCATGGACCCTGTCAAAGGCGGATGAAAACACTTTAGGCTGCTTCGAGAGGAAAATTCTTCGGACGATTTACGGTCCCGTCTGCATAGGCGGAGAGTGGAGGAGGAGATATAACATCGAACTGTACGGGCTTTACAGCGATACCGACCTAGCCAAAAGAGTCAAAACACAACGTCTACGATGGCTGGGTCATCTAGAGCGGATGGACACCAACGCCCCGGCCCGGAAAATCTTCGAATCCACACCGCAGGGACGACGCGGTAGAGGAGCACCGAGACTCAGGTGGCGCACGCAAGTGGAAGGGGACCTCAGCCAACTTCGCGTGCGAAACTGGAGACGGCTAGCTAGAGACAGAGCTGGCTGGCGAAGCTTGTTGGCTGAGGCCCAGGTCCACCCCGGACTGTAGCGCCACCTTAAGTAAGTAAGTAAGTATATTTAAGGCGTCACTGACAAAGTGACTAGAATTTTAGAACAATCTTAAACAAATCTTACCACCAGAAAAGGTAATCTTTTAAACAAGAGTAATATTCACCCAAAGACCAGTTCCCATTCTAGACACCAGTATTTTATATGCTGTGCCCTTTAGTTGTCATCGGCATTCATTGGACAAACCCGGCGAAGTATTTCATTTCGTTTGAAAGAATGTACAAATGCTGTTAGCATTTACAGTTAGTTGTAGGTTTAATAAAGGCCAATTTATCTTGTGCAAAAAATTTATCAATTTACCAATTTATCTTAGGCAAATAATAAACGTAGCATTTCTGTTTTAAATGCTGAAAGAGCGTGATTTGTGTATCATTCTAATATTAATTATTGCCTGCACAAACAAAGACTTCATCGTTTTTCGCAATCAATTTATTCGTTTCTTTCTTTTGAATGAAAGCAAACGATGCAGCATTAAGAAAATAATAAATAAATTCTTATTTGAAATGAAAAGTCAAACTTTCTTGCACGGGACTCGGAAAAGTCAACTTGTCTGCAAGGAAATCTGAATCAAAACTCCGAACGATTGCCACGAATTCACCTCATGCGATCCTCGACATAATGACCTGAAACGCTGTCGATATCTAAAATGTGTAGCCTCAAACGCACTCAAAACCCAAAATGAGCTGAACCAAGCGCACTCATTTTGGCCTTGGACGCACAAATCTTGCTCCCAGCTTGGTTGACTGTGTTAGTGAATTTTTATTTGCACCCCATAAAGTAGCATTGCAACCCACTAACACAATCATGATAGCTGGCAGCATTTTCCCTGGAGAGCCGAAAATCGAGCTTGGGGGCAAAAAGAGGCACCCCAGCGAAGACGACTATCTCATTATACCTGATCAATGTTCTGAGCATTAGCTTCGCAGCGCAAGACGAGACCCAACCCTTTGGATTCACAATAATCTACAAGCTCAACAGCTGCCTTTGGTGGAGGAGGAGTAAAAGATTTATAGGAGAAATAGGCCGAGGTTTTCATTTGCCGTTATCATGGCAGGGAATAGAGGCAGCAACCAGATCTTGGGCACAAAACCTTTCGATCGTGACGGCCTCTAAGGATTTCAATGCGATAAGCTAGGTCCAGGGGCGTAGCGAAGGTCCGAGCCGTGGGGGGGGGGGGGGGGTGACTTTAATTCAAATGCCGACTTATTTTAGAAATTTGCCGACAGTTCAGATTAAGCATAAGTGTTGAGGAAATGATAGTGTGAAGTTATACAATATCAAGGACTTTCCATTTATTATTATTATTATAGCTTTATTGATAAGTCAATTAAAAAATTAATAAACAAGTATCATCTTAGTTTAAATAACATACATACGTAAGCTATATAGCCTCCGCTACATACCATCCGCTTAAGCAAATCTTTGGATACCCCAACCCAATTGACTTCTGTCAAGCTCCAAATCACCGGAAGTCAAAAATCACAATCTCCATTTTGCATGTCTCGCCGCTAGAATGGGGCGTGGCATCAACCCCTTTTCAATTACATTGTAGTTTAAGTTCAAATATATTATTGAGATGAGGTAATACCAAAAAGTGGGCGTATTAAAATTTTTTCTTGTAAATTATTTGTATCAAGATATATGTATACAATTATAATATTAAGTAGGTACCTATTACAAAGCACGCATTTTTCGATTTCAAGCAAACATATTGCATACAAATGCGATTTGAGAAACGGCAAATTAAATGCGACCACGCCTAAAATGGGGGCGTTTTACGCTTTTTTCGGAAAGCCAGATAGCAAAATTTAGCGTCCCACGACAATTTTGATTTTTCATGCGAATATATAAAGGGAAGTCAGTAGGAAGATTTCAAACATTTTTACACTTGTTCTGCTTCGGGACCAAAAAAGCTCAGATATTAAAGTTCCAAATCCCCAACTCAAAATTTGAGGCCTGCCGATAGACAGAGTGGATAACTGGACAATCAGCATAAATGCCCCGTCTTTCAGAAAGGCGATCCTATGTCTTGCAAGAAATTTTGAGGCATATCCCTGTGAGAGTCTTAAACCGTTCTGGTTTCTGCAACATACTAATCGGCAGGTACTAGTTCGGCTTCTGGCCCGACAAATTGACCGTCTAACCAGTTTCTTCACACTAAGAAAACCTTGGAAAAGACCAACGAATTTTTTTCAAAACTCTGGTTAAAAAACATATATTTTTTATTCATTTTTGAAAAAAAAAACTTTAAGAAATGAAAAATGTTTTGTTTTTTTAATATTAATACATATTGGTTTGCAACTACAGTGGTTTATGCTTGCGCGATGAAGTTTGCTTGATGAAACAGAAACAGATCAAAAGTTAAAGGTATTTTATGGCACTATAATTTCAGTAAAGCAACTTAAGTAATTTTAAACGTACATATGTATCCCAAAAACTGTTTCATATTTCATAAAAAGGACTGGTTCTTTTTCATGGTCCCCAGCCCCACATGTGGAATTTTTCTCAATCCATTTGGGCTTATAGCATTGGAGAAAGTTATGGGGAAATTTTTTTCGCGAAATTTTTTCGAAAATGCATCAAAAGAGCAGTTTTAAAATTGTTTAACCAAAGTTTGATTTTAGTTTTTTTTTAAGCTGTAATTGCTATATATGTTGCCCAGTATCGACTTTTTGAACAAAGTGATTAAAAAGTTATGACCTCAAACACGTTGAAAGCGGGCACATATTTTTCATGCCTAATATGCCAAAAACTTTTCAATATTTCGTAAAAACTCGATTTTGTTATAAAAATTCATTTGTGCTTTAAAAAAATGCCTTCGTTGGATTCTCTGATTATTCCCGCAGTTTAAAAGCACACCAAATTTGGTCTCTCTACGACTTACCGTTCAGAAGTTATAACGCGATTGGACGGACAATCTAGCGATACCATATGAGATCCTTTTTCCATTTTTGGACGGACCGCTAGAAATCCCGCCTGGGACAGAAAAACGAAGCCAACGCACTACCTAGGCATATGATACCAAGAAATCAAGTAAAACAAAACCGAAAACCACTGTTAAAGAAGCGTACCCAAATCCCAAACCCATCCACAAGACACATAATAATGATCATGCATTACCAGCACCAGCAACTCGCAGCAAATTGTCGTTTTCGCGTGTCGCGGACGGGGCGGTACTGGCTACTACCTTCTGGGTCTGGGCTGCGTAAGGGTCTATTTCCACGAGCCACAGAGCAAAAGTTGTCTACAGTCAAGATATCATAGGGTTATTTAGCGACAGCTGTCGCTCGTGTAAGTTCCTTTGATAGAGCTCTGTGTATCAAAAAACTGTTTCGTTGCTCATGGAAGGCTAAAACCAACGACTGCTTGGGTTTGCTTTTTCAATACGAAAGAGCTCCGGGCTCCGCTTTTTTGCCGATCTCTTTCCGATAACGCCATGGTGATTGTGTGTATCTGTTTTTGTGTTCTTTTTAGAAAAGTGAACAAAAAATGTGCTAAGTAATTGAAAAAAAACAAACAAAAAACCCGCTGTCTTTCTGTTTTCCGGGAAAAGTGTGTTGTTGGGGCGAAAAGAAAACAGGAAGAAAAACACTAAAAAACATCTCAATGGTAACGAAAAATGCAGACAATAATTTTCATTGAATTAAATTTAATGTTTTTTTTATTGGCATCACTTTCGTTGCACGCTATTCCTAATGCTATCTAAAATTGCAATAGCTTCGGCCCAGATGCCATCTCTATTTTTTGGAGATAGTGGAATTGTTTGCGTCGTTAGTTGTCGAGCAGTCCGCCGAAAAAAGGGTACTTTTTTACGTGGGGTTTTCAAATACATAAAGGTAGAAGTAAGGAATGAATACAGGGAAAACTCTATTTGCCCAGCAATGAAGAATTATGGTATTTGCTAAAATCGGAAATATGCGCAATTCCAATGCTTGCAATAAGTGATTTTATGCGCCTTTCTGTACATAAGAATTGTTAAATAATGTGCAAATAATATTAATTTTGAAAAAGGTGGTGGGCATCCTGTCATTGCCGACTCTAGGTAGGTACCTACCTATCCATAAATTTTTACCGATTTAGCCATTTATTATCATTTTTAAAATGTAAAAACTATAAAGTAATCGGCATTTCCCAAAATTTGACTGTTTGCTTATTTGTCGAGTATGTAGTTCTCAATCTTTACCGAGTATAATTAGCCATTTTTTTCATTTTTATAAAAAAAAAAGTTTTTATAATAAAAAAATCGGCCAGGTCTTTTGCCGACAATAGGCATTTCTTAAACTTCTACCGAGCTTAGTCATTTAGTTTAATATTGAATGAAAAAGCTATAAAGTAATCGGCATTTCTCAAGTGTGACATACTTGGTTATTTGCTGACTGTATGTAGTTAAATTTTTACTATGTACGTCTTTACCGAGTTGAATTAGCCATTTATTTTCATTTTTATTATCAAAAAACTATCAAGTAATCGGCAATCCCACAAAGGTGAAGTATTTGGTATTTTGCCGACTGTAAGAATTGGTTAAATTTTTACCGATTTAGCTAATTATTCTCATTTACAGTTTACCGGCTTATTCAATTAATGTTGTTTTAATAATCAAAAAACTATGGATAAGTCGGCATTTCCGAACGATAAAATTATTGATAATTTGCCGACTGTAGGTGCTCCTTAAATTTTTACCGAGTAAGCCATTTATTTACCGAGTAACCCAAAAAACTATGAATTAATCGGCATTTGGAAAGGCGAAATATTTTGTCGTTTGCCGACTGTATGTAGCGCCTTAATTTGACCGAGTAAGTAATTTAATTTTGTTTATGAATTAGTCAGCATGTTTCAAAGGCGAAGTATTTGGTCATTTGCCGACTGTGGGTACTCCATAAACTTTATATCAAAAAACTATGGAGTTATTAGCATTTCACCGAGGTTAACGCTTTGGAAATGCCGACTTTAAGACATTAAGAATGAAAAACAAAGCTAATTTATTATTTTTTTCACGATCTGTGCCAAACAAATTCTTAAAAATTGTTCCTTTTTATTCATAATAACCGAATTTTCTTAATTTGCATTGATTCAAAAATTTTAACATCCTTTATTTGCCGACTCTTGGAAATCATTTGAATCCCCTCGCTACGCCCCTGCCTAGGTCTTTTGGACTTCTTATCGTAAAGAATGTCGTGTGAAGCATTCAATCCACCAAGACCACAGATGTTACCTTTCAACACCCATGGTTCCTGGATGGCTGTTATGCATGTTTTTGCACTACATACCACAAACCTGCTACTCAGAAGAGCAATAGAGGCCTTGCAGTGCTGTAGGTTGATCTGAGTAAACATTATGGATGTAGACTTAGGGTTACGTACACTGGGTAGCGCTGTTTGGCATTGAAACGGAAGTGAATCCTACCAAAATGCAGGTAGGGTCGTACATAGATTGGATGACCTCGGCAGAAGCACTGTCCATGCCCATGACAAAACAACTACCATCTTCATTAAGACGCCTTTTGTTTGGTCTATGCGAACGGACAATCCAGGCTTTTGTGTCGAGGCCAGGATTCTGGGCTCGCAAACGCTTCAGCACATCCGCCGTTTTCCCCAGCTTCCCAGGGATCCAGCAGACGGCTCGCGTCAGCTTGGGTGGCTTGTAGACCTCAAAAGCTGAGGTCCCAAGGGGAGGGATTTTCGGCATCATACTGCATAGCCATTCAGAGGTTTGCTGCGGTTAGGTCTTCACCCAAAAGGTTCCGTCCTTCAAACCACAGCTTTCCACCTGAATGCAAGCATTAGTTGCCTCCGCAAGTTCTAACAGTCTAGTTTTACAGTGTTCGCACTCCGCAGCACTCAAACTGTTGTCATTGCCTGCTTTCCCAATTCGAACTGCTAAAGAGGAGACAGCAGCATTTCGATAAGAACGCCTCTGATCTCCCACCTTAGCTGTCGTGCGTTCAAAAAGTTTTCCAGTGGCACACTGGCCGTCAGGACCGCCCGCGTCGACACAGTTCTGTCCACCAGTGCTGCAGCCTGTTAAGGTCACATGAGGGATTGTGTTACTCGTAATAAGCTTGGGTTTTTCCTTGCTTTTCGGTTCAGCATAAGGGGGGGCGATGTCCGATGTAGAGGACTGATTTGCTTCAGTTGGTGAGACTTCCACCAACCTGTCTCGCTTCATGGAAATCGCGCACCTCAGAGCCCATCTCTTCCGGAGCCCGTTCAACCACAAGGGCACTCCGAGTCGTCACGTCAGTAGTAGTGCACTAGGTAGCAGCCACACTCATGCTCAGATTTCCGAGCGAGTCGGATACCGAGCTACAAGAGTCGAAGGGTATATGAAAAATGTATATTGGGGCCTCCAGTATCCGTGCCCCGACCGCAGTCGAAAAGACTGCGGGTGGATTTTGGCTATCGCCGGTACCACCTGGAGTAGAAACATCCTTTAGGTTGTCCATTCATTATAATTTGTGAGTTTTTACTACTTCTCCTGAAGGTTAGAGTACACTAACAGTTGGATGGAAAGGAAGGAAGAAAGGTATGAGAGGAATGCGTGGAATGGATGGAAAGCGTTGCTTCCGGGGTTTGGATTTGTCCGTCACCTCGAACACCACAAACTCGTCACCTCACCTTAGCGAAGTGCCCTTACGGGTCAATGTTCAGTTGCGCTGACCATATAAATATTTGACGAATATGGGGATATTGCCCTCTCGGTCATATGCTGGGGTTAAGAAGTTATGTGGATGAATAAAATTATATGATGACGCTGAAGTCATCGATTATCGAGGAGTGGATGTAGGCTTATCGAATGGGAATCGATAACGCTATAATCTGTATAAATAGCCATTGTAAATCCAAAATAAAGGCTCTTTTGTTCCTAGCTACTAAGACTCTACTAGAGCTACTACTAGACTACTCTGGTAGAGCATTTTGTTCTGGAAAACGTTTCATTACAGCTTTCGACGCATCCATTGCAGATCACCAGAATAGCAGTCAGCCTGTTTGTGAGTTTAGCTACGGCGTGATAGCCAAAGCTTTGGAATGCCTAATTGATAAATCTTCTGTGGTTCTTCTCCTTCTCGATTCAACACGATAACCGCACATTTTACATTCAGAGATTCTATACAATGTACGTAATGAAATATCTTTCAATTGTCATATTTTTATACCCGACCCAGGGTATATTAAGCTTGATGTATAGTTTGAAACACAGTGAAATAATCACCGACAATGGGACCGGCAGGAGAATCGATTAAGCCGTGTCTGTCCGTCCGTATGTAAACAACTTTTAGGTTTGGCCTTTTCATTAACCACGCCCACTTTTTGAGGAATTTCAGCTTAAAATGATTGTTTTTCAGTAAATACATGGTCGGGTATTTTGCAATCCGTCGCAGATGGACTGAACGTTTTGCATACGCACTGTTGCACTGTCCCACTTGTTTTTTAATAAGGTATTTATGGATATTAATTTTGGATTAAACAAGACAGACGTGAGACATAATTCATTAGTACAACACTCCCTCGGCCCACAGACTCGCCCACTACACGCCTACCATCTCTAATTTTAGAAAATATTTTTTTAAAATTTTAACAATGGTGCTAGCGTACTATTTTTGGTATGTAATTTAATTTTACATACCAATTGATTTGATTGATTGATTTTATCTTAAAATTACTGTTTTTCAATAAATATATCTGAAATTCTTAAAATTAAAATCTTAAAAGTAATCCCAGCCAAACTCGTCAATTTGTGCAGGATGTCGATGAAAATTTCACACTGTTCCGTCAAGGTCGGCAAAGACCCCACCGACCCCTTTTATGTCAAAAAAGGATTAGACCAAGGCGACGCGCTGTCATGCGACTTCTTTAACATCATTCTTGAGAGAATTGTGCAGAACTCTCGCGCCAACACCAGAGGTACAATCTTTCAAAAGTCCGTTCAACTACTCGCATACGCAGACGACATTGACATAATCGGTAGAACAAAGCGTGATGTCAGTGAAGCCTTCGTGAGTATTTGGACGGAAGCGATATGGGTTTAGCAGTCAACGGGGGAAAAACCAAGTATATGCTGTCATCAAGAAAAGACACCCAACACTGACGTCTTGGACAAAACATCACCATTGACAGCCATAACTTTGAGGTAGTTAGGGACTTCATCTATCTGGGCTCCGCTATCAATTCAGACAATGACACCAGCGCTGAAATCAAACGAAGGATAACTCTTGCCAACCGCTGTTTCTAAAATGTCCATGTGTAGGACCCTCATCTTCCCAGTCCTGCTTTACGGTGCAGAAGCATGGACCCTGGCGGATGAAAACACTTTAGGCTGCTTCGAGAGGAAAATTTTTCGGACGATTTACGGTCCCGTCTGCATAGACGGAGAGTGGAGGAGGAGATCTAACATCGAACTGTACAGGCTGTACAGCGATACCGACCTAGCCAAAAGAGTCAAAACACAACGTCTACGATGGCTGGGTTATCTAGAGCGGATGGACACGAACCGGCCCCGGAAACCCCGGCCCGGAAAATCTTCGAATCCACACCGGAGGACGGTAGGGCACGGTAGAGGAGCACCTCCTCTTTCCAATGCATTATGCGTTATAAACGGAGGGGTGTTACACTCACATGCGCAACCCCGCTGCCATGTACTTTGTATCCAGTAGCTAATTTGAATGTTGTGGCATAACTTCCCTTTGGTACTTTTTTTATACCCCATCCCATAGGATAGGAAGTATATTAAGTTTATCTTAGTTTGTAGCACGATGAAATAATAATGGTAGAACCCCAAGACCTTAAGGGAATATGATCGAGATTGAAATCTGAATCGAATCGCAATGTTCGTCTGACATGATTTATTGGTAAAATATATATATTTTATATATATATTTTTGCTCCAAATTGAAAAAATTCTGCGTAATATTTTATCAAGAAAACATTTAGTTCTTCATTTTGTTCATATACGACTTTGGGCCACGCTAACATTTGGAGGCAGAATTGAAGAAAAACCTAAAATTTTTGATAAAAACTTAATTTCAACTGTTTGTTTCATTTAGGAAAGCATGAAACAAACAAAAATAGCAATTAAGGTAAAAGTGTGAAATATTCCAGATTTCATTCATGCAAAGTTTTTAGCCACACCCGTTTTTAGAGGTCGATTTTTAAAAAAAATTGAACTTGAACCAAAAAAATGCATTTTTACGTACATTTATGCGTAACTTTGAAATTTCTGTTAATATTGATAGTTTTTAATACGGGGCGGTTGGACCACGCTGTGGGACATGACTGTGGGATATAAATAAATAAATAAATGTGGGATAGGATGGGGTATTCCACGGTTCGTTTTACGTATTGTAACTTCTGCGTACACACTGTTGCATTTACTCACTAGTTTCTACCTAATCCACGCATGATTTCCCGAAAAACACTGCCACCATATCCAGAGGAGGCCCCGTGTGCAAATAAGCCTAACGCGCAACAATGGCTGTAAAAAGAAATTGATTCAACGTAAGAAAACAACACACTCTCGGCCGAACATTTTGTTATACCATACGATGGAGACTCTATTTCAAGAGTTTCATTTGCAAGTTTTTGTCAGAAATAAATTTATTCAACATTGATTTCGATTTGCCAGCTTTGAGAACGTGTATAGTGTATACCATTCTTTCTACATTACATTTCTACATTATATAAATGATTAATAGGAAAGCAGCAGTATTTCCACTGTTAGGAGAGGTGATTGATTTCAATAAAAATGTGCTCTGGAATGCTGGCATATATTTACCCCTGAAAACGGCCGCAGCATCTTAGAATACTGGATCCAGATTTTCAATGTCACAAAGATTGATGAGAATTAATTATTTTTGCATTGTATTAGCTCAAAGCTAGTATTGGATTAAATAAAGAATAAATAATTTAGTTTTTCTTTCTCTAACAATGCTTACTTTTTATACCCGACCGAATGTATATTAATTTTGCATAGTTTGTAACACAGTGAAATGATTATTGTAGACCCTTAAGACCTTTTAAGGCCGGTTTTCAAGTGCGAGATCGTCCGACTTTTCCAGTTAAACTAAGATTAACCCAAGAAATTAGTTTTTCAGTTAACTCAGATCTGGGGTTAATCTCAGCTTAACTCGCCAAATTTGGTAAGTCAATCTTGGATAAACTCTGGAGAACAGTTGAACTTCTTTTCATGTTTTTTATATGTGGAATGGTAGGTGATTTGCGTGTTTCTGTGAAAAATAACATTTGAGAATAGCTCGAACTCCTTTTGCAGTGTTTTTCTACGTGAAATAAGAGTTGGGAAAGTCAATAATTTCGAGAGACGAAGATTTTGACAATTCTATACTGACGGAGTTAACTCTCGTGCGTTTTGTTACGGCTTTAACAGATCTTGGTTTAAGCTGGGCTTTTTTATTGTCTTTGAGGCAGCAGAAAAAGTTTGGCGCTTACATTGACCACGCCCACTTTTTAAGAAATTTTAACAAAACTTTACTGTTTTTTAAGAGATATAATGAAATTTGACAAAAAAAAAATTGTATAACAAAAGTTGTATATTTATAAGTTTCCAAAATATTACCATTTGCATTAACTATTGCTAGTTAATGCTCATGGGCGGTTATTAGGGTTTATTGATTTTAAATCAAAAAGATCAAAAATCGGTCTTAACCCTAGTTCGATAACCAGTTCTGTTTCGATCGACAATCTTGGCTGATACTCAGTGGGATACACCAGTGGGAAACACCAAGATTGCCTGTAGTTATTAAAAGTTGTAGATATTAACATTTCCTAACTTTTTTGTGGGCGTGGCTATAAAATTTTTTTTAGTTGAAATAGCGGGGTTTTAGTCCAAAATGTATACAACCACCTAGCATAAAGCATTCCGCAGCTATATTTTTACATCCCACATAATTTTAAGAGGCGTGGCAGTTTTCTTTTTGGACGTGTCGGGTAATTTTCGCATACACAACGTTGCACTTTTACTGTATGTCAATTATTTGTGCTGGCCACGCACCCAAAAATGGGCGCGGGCTGAAAATTAAAATCAATTGATTGTTATTTCCCTAGAATTATGAGAAACAGCGTAAAAAGGAAAAATTATTTCTAAACAAGTGAGTAAGTGCAAGAGTTCGTTTGTTGCTTCTATATACCCGACCCGATATGCCGTGTAACACCAAATCTCAAGGTTTCTTGGCCCGAAGTCATGTCTTTTTTGTGTAGGCCACGCCCCCAAAAGTGGGCATGGGCTAAAAATTAAAATCAATTAAATGTAATTTCGTTAAAATCACGAGAAAATACGGTAAAAGCGAAAATGATTTCTAAAAAAAAAATAGTTTTAATTTTTGCTAAAGTAACTAGCAAATAGTAATAGCTTTAATATTTGTTTTATAATACTTTTTTCGTTTTGAAGTGAACTTTCCGAGAAATCGGGTTTTTAAAGATCTAACATGTTTAAAGTGGGCGTGGTCGATATTGTGGGCGGTCCAATTTTTGCCTTGTTAAAGGCCTTGCGCCAATATTGCTCAGTACCAAAATTGAAGTTCCTATGACTTATCTAACTTAACCAAAAGGCATTTTGAAAGATAAGGTTTTTTTTCCGGGGGTAGGAAAAAGCTAGATAAACGGTCACTACGATGACCGGTAGTAGTTCATAGTAGTGTGAGATTCCTACTCACTAAAAAAACCTCCCATTTTCCGTCAGACTACGACTACGTTTCCTTAACAAGTAGTTCAAGCTTCTGTAGTAATCGCGTGTGGCAGGCTGCCTTCCAACGAAGGCACCTACAATACCGGCAAATTATGCGGTTTCATCTTATGCTGCTAGATCTAACGGTCTTATTCGAAATAGAGGTTGCCTTTACATTGAAGCCAGTAGCGGGCGTGGCCGTTGATTGATTGACCAAATTTTCACACTTTGTCTGTGTAACAGAAGAACCAAGCCGTGTTCCAAGTTTCAGCTCTCTAGCTTGATCTTAAAGACCTAAAACTTTCAAGATACCTATCAAAATTAGAGTTAGGCCCATACTATAGAGCGACTTTTTTTCTTCAATAATTGCACCCAAGAATCATATCCCAAAGTATTGGGCATCGAATTAGGAAACACCCTACACCCTGTATCTATGTTGGTATGTTCAAAAACAAGTTTAAACTTTTCAATTAAATGCATACTTTGCTTAAACTACCAAGACTCTAAAAATGTTGCTCTAAATATAAAGGTTAATTACTTGAACGATCAAGAAAAGCTTTGGATTGGTACCAACAGCTGTACGTGAATGTACCTTTTACATTCACATGTACCTACATAGTGTATGTATACGAGTAGATAATAGGTAAACAGTCCAAACCCCTCCACTTATTTTTCTATGATGATATATTCTCTGTACTCATGTCTGCTCTGCACATACCTTATTCTTAGTTTTTATTATCTTCACCACTGTTGGTACGAGCTTGGCGCCATACTAAGCTAACACATAGGTGTAACAAGCGGCATAAATGACGTCGACGGCGCATACGAGAAAATAATGATGGCTAGCGAGAAGTTTAAAGATGTAAAGGACGTTAAGCCGAAACTAATTGAGCTTAGTAAATTAATTAAAAAGAAAAACAGAGTCGAGGAAAGTCTAATATTGTCATGCAAACATATTGCATGTTTCATAATCCAAGCAAATTTATCGCAAGAATATGCTTACCAAACTCGTTTTTTTTTCTTCGTGAAATAAACATTTAAAGGACATATGAAACAAAGGTATTCGTAAGAGAGAACGCTCATCAGTGTTTACCCGCTTATTTTTTTATCCTTGGGGAAAGTAACGTTTGACTACCAGCAAAGAAAATTGCGCTTTACTTGTAGCTATGAATGCAACACTCGGAGTTGTGTATTTACGGAATCCTGTGAGGATTATTTTCTCTTCTTTTTGTCCAAACGTTAAGCCGCCTGAAGATAAGCTTGAATCGGCTTAACGTGTGGACTCAAGCTCTTCAGTTCATCGGAAAAAAAACAAGGAATTTACAAACTCTTTAATATCTCCCTTCTTGGTGTATCCCTCTTGATCTGATTCGTTGAAAGAAAAAAAACTGTAATGTCCTTCTGAAAAATGTCGATTTAAATGTATGGGGGTGGTACATACAAGATTTTTGTTAGATACTAGCATATTTTTGTGGGCTTTGCCTTGTGTGATGCTTCTGCTACTTGATGAGGAATATTGGTTCTAGAAAATATTTGAAATGGCAACAACCTATTTTTTTGCCGCTACGCGTTCGTACTGGGGATGGAAGTTCAGCAAACCTGAACATTTTTATTAACAAAATCCAAAAATTGGGAACAGGAGTATATTTTGAAATGGAGAGCGAAAAAATAACAGTTCAGGCACAGACGGCTCATTCAACTCCATAATATGTGAGTTAAGTGAGGCGTAAATTAAAAGTCTTAAATTTTGCCTTTAGTGAAAAGTTTATTTCTCTGTCTATGGTTCAAACTATGGATCAAATTTAAAACCGCCTATCCGGCCCAAAGAATTCTAACGGCTGAATGAATGAACTGAAAACATATACTTGCAAACAGGGCTGCCGAAAGTAGGTACTACTAAGGGAGTATTTGTACTCTTCAATTTTACTCCCCTGAAAAATATTTCAACATTTATTTTATCTTCTTCGTGTTTTTATTTTATTTAAATTTTGATGTATCCAATTTTAAGTTTTCATAATTTTCACTCCATTTTTCTGAAAAAACGTTCCTTTTACGTGGGTGCGTACTATGTTTTAAACCAAAAATGTGCTTGGTATATAGGCTCACCAAAGATGTAAACAAATTTATATGCTCGTATTTCTTAATCTACTTCATAGAAGCGCGAATGCTGAAAGGATGTTTCGAAATTGTTTTTAATTAAAACCAAAAACAGAAATTATTAAGCTGTTCCGACAGTGAATGCCATTTCGATGACAAAATCTCTTCTGAGAAGTGAATGGCCATCAAAATGGGAACCTTCAAAATAATCTTTGGAAAGCAACTTTAAACAACCCAAATTATTATCATGACTGAAAACTTTTTCCTTTTTGACTTTTTCGAATTACTTATAGGATTTTCTCTTTAAGTTCGTATTTTTTCAGATTGAATTGGTTTTATTTCAAACTGAATTGGTTTTTTTCACTTTAAATTTGGTTTTTTTCCATTTGAATTTTTAACTTGGAACTGTTTTTTTCCAAATTGAATTGAGTTTTTTTAATTTTAACACCAAAATCATAGGCTATTCACTTCAGTTATAATTTGCTTTAACATTTAATTTGCTTTAAACGCTTTAACGTATAATTTGTTTAATGTAACATGCAATAAAAAGTAAAGAAATCGAAACGCCTCACAGTTGGTGGGACTGCCTTCCAAAGCTAAACATTCAATTGGTCTTTTATTCGATATTTTTTTATGAAAATTAAAAAAAAAAACTTGCTTGTTAATATAGATACATATATGCAGTTCGCCAACAAAAAAAATCCAGCCACGCCTACTTTCGGGGGAGTTTCAAGCCTTAAGCTTTCAAGCTTTAAGGTTTAGGCACAAAGCCTTAAGCTTCGCCCTCTTTTAGGGGAGTTTTTAGGAAAAAACTGTTTTTTCTAAACAATTTTTGCTTTTAACGCATTTGCTCATAATTCTAACGAAATTATAAATAATTGATTTTAATTTTTAGACCTCGTCCATTTTTAAGGGCGTGGCCAATAAAAACAATACAGTGAATTCGGGCCAAAAAAACTTTTAGATTTGGTGTTACACGGTATAGAGGCTCGGGTATATAGAAGTTTGTCACAGACGAACTCTTGCACTTACTCACTTGTTATATATATGTTTTAATAAATATTTAATAAATATTTAATAAATTTATTATTTAGAAAAGTAACTATATATTTTTCAGTTCGTACCTTTTATTTAATATCAATTCAAACTGATACCTTAACTCTCTACCTCGCATTTAGACTTCAATAACCGATGGGTAAAGCTGAGATGGGTTATTAAGTTCTTAATTAACTTTAATTGAATACAAATTCGGCAGCATTGGGTATTTTTCTGAATTTTTCCTTACTCCTTTGACGATCTTATATGGAGTTAAACGACACCTACCTATTTAAAATGTAAGATACGCATATCTTTAAATATCTGAATTCATATCATTTAAGTAATATTATGTATATTTTTAATTTTTAGCCACGCAAATTGGTTCCAAAGATACTTTCAATTCATTAATAACTCACAAGTAACAACTCTGTCCCACAAGGATCAGCCACATATTTCTTTAAAATGTCGAAAGTCAGCCCAGCTCTCCTAATCCCGAAACCCAAACCATATCGAATTGTATAACCTCCGGGAAGGATTAAAATGCTTTAAGACACAGATCCATGAAATGTGTCATCCCGACAGCCCCAAGGCAACAAATTTCCGAAATGAATTAATTCATTAAATTTTTATGACTGACTTCCTTCCGTTGGAAAATTCCGGCGACACCGTTCTGCTTTTAACTCAACCACCATGCTCACCATGCTCTGGTGGCATAAATAATTTTTCTTCCTATAAATGTAGCAACCCCCAAAAAGTCAAACACAAACCAGAGTCGAAACGCTCGCTTCAGAAAATATGTATAAAATTTTCTGGAATAAGATTCAAAACTGTCTACGAAAATGTGTAACGTGTAGGTTCTGGAGTAATTTTTCCTCCGACTTTTGGTCTGGCTTGGTTAGGTGGGAGAACAAACTTGGCTGGTTTCAAAAACTTCTTTGTGTGCTTTTCATATTTGTTGCGGGGCTGCGTGTGGAATAAGCTTCACCGGTATTTTGGTTAATGTGGAGAATTTCATTAGGGAGCTGATTTTATTTAATTAGACTCACTCATGTACCACAGTATAATAGTATTTTTGGCATGGCAACCCACACAAAAAAAGGTGTGGCGTACATGTTGCTATTTGCTCAAAGGAAGCACAGCTGCGGCTGGGCTCTAGTGTGGTTAAAAACAAAATTTTATATCCTTTTTGTCTTGGATCTATTTGTTTTGCAAACAGATGATGTCGTTCCTCTTGCGAAAGTTGCTCATAGATTGTGCCTGTTAATCGCTGTAGATTTCCCCAATGATGTGTAAAGTTCGTAATATATTAAGGATTTTTTTCCGAGCGGGATGGTATAGCTTGGGGGCCACATTCGCTCAAGGAGAAGAGCACACGGCACATGTAGGCATATAATACATATACACAATATACTTGGTAGGTAGGTACTAGTAGGATATGATTTGGCATTTGACATGCTTAAATGATCTCGAAGGAAGACGCAACGTTTCCATATTAACCTTTGACTTGGTTACTTAGCAATTGCCGTTTTGTCAAATGAAGAATTGGATGGTAAATAGGCACACAGTTTTTAGTACAGGTAGTTACAGCTTTCTTGCGAAAGCAACGAGGTTCAGCTGGATTCTTTATTGCCTCTTTTTTCTAAATTCTGCAACACCAGCTTGAATTAAGGCTCATCACTTCATATCCATTGCCTAAACGTTGAGTTTTAATATTCAGGGGTACACTTTACACTGCACTTCTTTTCTCAAGGACTTAAAATTGGTATAATTTTTTTTAAGTGATATAAATAAATAGGTACTTGGTATTGAAATAGCTGCTTTTCTTCATGTTGTCTCATAAAACAACATTGTTTTAAATTAAATATTTCCACTCTTAAGTCATAGAAGCAGTTCAAGCACGACAGTTTTTCTTAAGAATTTATTTCAAAACTGCTATCGCAAAGAGTCGCAGCTAACGGTTTTTTTGTCTACTTTAATGAAGTCAAATTTGGGCTTATCCACTTTCCATGAAAGTGCTTTAAAAAGAAAAAAAAATATTTAAGAACAACGGTTAGGGTCTAATCATAGCTATCATCGGATTGTATCTTTGAAAAATTTGTTTTCATGTTCTTAGACGTTTGAGCAAACAATGCTAGCTGTTATTGGTATCAAAATGAAGCATATGATAATTTTTTCCGTAACAAAAATACATAAATTGTGTTAAAACTTTTATGTAAACTCGCTTTTACTATTTCACTGACAAATCGATTTTAAGGAACAGCTGATTTTGATTTGTGTTTTTGCGACAAAATCGTTTCACTGAAAAGCATTCCATTCTCTTTCTATTCTCAACTGTCAGTTTTCCTTTTTCTGATCATCTCCAACCTCAAGTGCCTTGAGCTATTTGTTGACACTGACAGAAATTTTCAATGATTGCTATGAATGACTTGTCAGAAAACCGAAGACATTATTCCACTGATTTTTTCCAATAATACTATCCGATGATAGCTATGATTAAACTCTCTCAAAATGTCATGATATACCTTTTGGCCAAGCCAGAAATATTTTCTATTATTATTTTTGTTAAATATAGCTGTTTTACGAATAATTTATAAAATATTTAATCTAAAGACGTAAATTTACTTTAGTCTTATTTAACGCTCAATGCTCTTTATAATTTATTGTTCGAAACAGAAACCGCTTGATCATTATTCCTTGTACTTTTTGAGAAAAATAAATATAACCTGAACAACTTTTTTCTTTTTTAGTTTAAAAACCTTTTTTTATTGGTTTGAATATGATTTTTTCCCCTATTTACCTTTTGAATTTTCTCCCTGTTTTTCTTTGCTTGCAATTAAATCGTCTTAGCCTGGCCAAAAAACGAAGTGCGGGAATATGAAGAGAACAAGTTTTCAGATGACCACCTCGGTAATTGAACCGAGATCCCTCGCCCGCGTGGAAAGCAAGCAAGCTAAACTCTACGGCATTTATCTACAATTTGAACTACATATAATTTTGTTTAAATTATCCGTTAAGGAAACCTGGCTCACTTGTTATTTGCAAATATGTACCTATACCTACCTAGGCTAAGTTTTTTGACTACGAAATATGTACATTATAAGAGGTTTGACTGTACCTAACAATATAAACATCCAACGCACGCAGGATTTCCCTTTATTGTTTATTCCAAATACTCTGGATTCTGAGGATTAAGGGTTTTCGGTTAACCCTAACGGCGGTGCGCTCAATCCCTTGTATAATACTCCCCAACGAAAAGTTGTTGGGGGTTTCAATATAAAAAAAATATGCGCCCAACCATTAAGACAAACACTGAAATACCAAATTAAATATTTGAGGTTCAATCCATCCCCACAGGCACAAGCTTAAAAAACTTATATAAATAAAATTGCCTACATACATATTTTAATACTGCAGAAAACCTTACCTATTTGCTGGGTGCTGGGTCACAGGGCACATACAGCTCAGGCTGTAAATAAAAATTCATATAGCAAAAAGTATCTTTTCCACGAGCACAGTCCAAAAAGAAGACGGGTTGACTGCCTTAACACATACGAAATACATTGAACATCTTGGGGAAGTTTTGTTATTAATTTAAAAACAAAAAAATCTTGAATTATGTATCTGTACATCGTATGCAAGGACCAACGAATACAAATGTGGGCAAGTGTATATACCTATACGAAGCAAAAGGGCCGAAACCGTTTGCTCGAATTTTTGCTAAAAGTAGAGAGGTCAAGTAAAAGTATTATGGAAAAAGTTTTCGTTCCTATTACTGTGTTCTAATCCATCCACACCATTTTTGTGAAAAGTGCTTGTTCGTTCAGGGGGTCTGTGAATTGCGAGATATTCTCTGCGTATGAGATGGTGTAAGTATACGGAAAAAATAAACAAGTCACCATGTCAGTTTGTTGGCAGCTCATAAGCGAAAACTTTTCACTTCTCTGTGAAAATTAAAGATAAATGTTGCGAAGAACAAATGTTGTGAGGGTGTTGTAGACTTTTGAAATTATTATTTCAGGTTAGATGTAGCGCAACATGGAAGTAAGAGATCTGTTGATCATTAGAGGTGAACATGCCTTAGTGTAGGTATACCTTGGCATGGGTGTACCTATAAAGGCAAAAGAAATTGACAGAATGTATTTGTATAGGTACAAAGATTTGTTGCGGAAGTTTGAGTAGAAGGATAATATAGTGCGAAATGATGCGACAAAAAATATATTATTTTTCCCACATAATATACTTACATAATAAAAATGATTTTTTTACCCTGCCTTTAGGGTACCTATATAGAGTTAAATGTATAGTTTAGCAGCATAGCAGGGATATAATCAGCGTAGACCCTTATCTAAGACCTGTTAGTGATATGACTTGAACTTACAGCATGTCCGGCCGCCCGTCCGTATGCGGGTCGTAATTTTTGAGCCAGACAGCTGAAATCTGACAGATACACAAAGAACCCATTTTCAGTAAGATTAATTTTAGAAATCAGCCCACTCCGCCCACATAGACGCCGACCAAGGCTTGTAAATGCGAAACCTACATTTTCTTGAAACTAAAATCACATTTTTTATATGTAATGTTACACCCGTATTACCAGTAGACTGATTTTTAGTATGCAGCATCATTTTGTAATTGGTAAAAGGTGATAGAAAAAACGTTGACCACGCCCCTTTTTTGAATCGTTTTAACTTAAAATAACATTTTAAAAAAACACCCAAAGCTATCATTTTGACTCCGTTTGGCTTTTCCAATCTCTTTTCTACTTCTTTGTATGTACATTATATACCTAAATTAAGTACATATAGGTTTACAGTCAACTTAACCTATACGTTACGTAGGTATATATGAAATACGTTCAATATAAGTGCTTTCTATACCCGAACGAGGGTATATTAATTTTAATTCATACACTCTAAAGAAAAATCAAAAATTAACTACAATAAATGCAGTGAATTTCACTCGATTTTTGGAGTACAGGTTTTTAAATGTTGTGAAATACTCGCAGCTAGAGCAATTTACCAATTTACACAAAAAGAATGCTTAGTTACTCAACCGCAGTTATTTCACTCTGAAATGATGCGAATTTCATCCATTCTACATTTAAAAACCTACTTTAGAGTGAAAAAGCTTTCGTCTCTGTGTAAAGTTCCTTTTGCGGTTGTGCGTCGTGCCGGCTTCATTTAGTTTGGAGTGCGTTGCGTATAAAGAAGTAACGTGCGTGGTTCCTGATTTCAGTTCCTGAGTCAAGGATTTTTTCTTTCTACATGAATAGTAAAAGAATACATAACATTGTTTGCAACTGAATCAGAAGTTATGGAGAACATTGATAGATTAAGGCTGACTCAAATTTAGTTTTCAAAAACTTTGGTAGGTTGAAATATTGCATTATCTCGTTATAAATTTTTTTTTTTTTTTTTCGATTTCGGGCGACGTCAAATGGTCAAATGTCGAGCGACGTTAAGGCAGAGCAGCCGACGAAGGGTTACTCCGTGAATACCTTTAACTAATCCTTTAGTGTGAAATGTGTTCCCTCTATTTGGTGTTTTTTTTTTTGTATAGAAGAGAAAAAATAAATAAAAAAAACTTTCAGTGTATTTTACTTATTTTTGACTTAGAAGGTTGTGGTATGTGCTATGCGAACATATACCACAAGAGAGTAGTGAATTCACTTCCAAAAAGTGAAAAATTACTCTCAATTTGGAGTGAATTTGCTATAACGTGCCACAAAAATTTGTGAATCCTCATAAAAAAAGAGTAAAATAACTACCGTTTTGGAGCGAATTCACCTTATTCACTACAAAAAAGTGTGAATTCGCTCGTAAGAAATAGTAAATTACCCTTTTCTTGTGGCAAATTATCTCTATTGACCACAAAAATATAGTAAATTCCCTCCAAAAAAGTGTAAAATACGTGTAACATTGTAGAGCGAATTCACACTTATTTTTGCCATCCCTCTTTGTTGAGATTTCACTAGAATTATTGTATATATTATTGAAATCACATTAAATTTGTTTAGACTGTAGTTTGTAACACAGTAAAATAATCACCCCTAGACCCCTAAGACCTTTTAGAGATATGATCGAGACCGACAGGCTTAATCGATTAAGCCATGTCCGTCCGTCCGTCTGTCAGTGCGTGTGAAGTTTTTAGGATTTTAAAATTTAGCTAGAACGCTCAAACTTGGAGTCTATCTTGGTTCTTATTTTGTACAGACAAAGTGCGGAAATTGGTTAAATCTGGCAACGGCCTCGCCTACTACTGGCAACTTCCATTTAAAATTTTCTTTCAAAATGCCTTTTGGTTAAGTAAGACTCAAATTTTGGTATATGGAGCAATAATAGCCTAAAACATTTAAGAAGGCAAAAATTGGACCGCCCACAGAATCGATGAAGCCCATTTTTAACATGTTAAATATTTAAAAACCCGATTTCTCGGAAAGTTCACTCCAAATCAAAAAAAAAATATATTTGCTAAGTTTACCCCATACAAAGTTTAAGCTCCACCAGTTTTTTCTGAAATAATTTTCGCTTTTACCGTATTTTCTCATGATTCTAACGAAATTACAATTAATTGATTTTAATTTTTAGCCCTTGCCCTTTTTCTGGGGGCGTGGCCTATACAAATAATATATAAACTTGCAACACGGTATATAGGGCCGAGTATATAAAAGTTTGCCACAGACAAACTCTTGCACTTACTCACTTTGCTGTTTTCCAATTTTTTTTCTCTTCTGTTTCTTTTTCATAGGAACAGTTATATTTTGCAATAACATATGTATTAATAGTACCTAACACAATAATTGTATAATCTGATAATAAATAATTTTTAGTAAATAAAAATATAATATTTAGTATACTTACTTGATTCATATAAAATTTATGATAAGTTGGCGGTTTTATTTTCAAATAACTTAATGTATTGGTTGTTTCTTTTAATATAATATTGCAAACAAAATTTATTAATAAATGAACAAACAGGCTTCTCAAGCAAAAAAAAAGGCCCTTCTCTTAATATTTAAAAAAAAATAGTTCGTAAGTCTTCATCAGACTACTTGCTTATGCATATTCTTTGGAATATCATCGAACGATCTAGCACTTTCACCTCAAACCTTTATAGAATTCAACATGTAAGCCAAAGGGAGAGCTCGATTTTTTTGTGGCTGTATAATGCTTCTGATAATCGTTTACCTACTCCATATATAGTTCATTGCTTGTGGACAGATAAGCATTCTAGCATCTAGCTAGTAACTTTATCGTCTTCAATGATTCCACTCGATATTTACATAAATTTATTAGTTTCTGAAAATGCAGGATGATTCTGAAACCGATTTGAAAGCTACGAGCTATAACTTACTTACTTACTTAAGGTGGCGCTACAGTCCGGGGTGGACCTGGGCCTCAGCCAACAAGCTTCGCCAGCCAGCTCTGTCTCTAGCTAGCCGTCTCCAGTTTCGCACGCGAAGTTGGCTGAGGTCCCCTTCCACTTGCGTGCGCCACCTGAGTCTCGGTGCTCCTCTACCGCGTCGTCCCTGCGGTGTGGATTCGAAGATTTTCCGGGCCGGGGCGTTGGTGTCCATCCGCTCTAGATGACCCAGCCATCGTAGACGTTGTGTTTTGACTCTTTTGGCTAGGTCGGTATCGCTGTACAGCCCGTACAGTTCGATGTTATATCTCCTCCTCCACTCTCCGTCTATGCAGACGGGACCGTAAATCGTCCGAAGAATTTTCCTCTCGAAGCAGCCTAAAGTGTTTTCATCCGCCTTTGACAGGGTCCATGCTTCTGCACCGTAAAGCAGGACTGGGATGATGAGGGTCTTATACATGGACACTTTAGTTGCTCGAGAGAGGGCTTTGCTACTCAATTGCCTTCTTAGCCCAAAGAAACAGCGATTGGCAAGAGTTATCCTTCGTTTGATTTCAGCGCTGGTGTCATTGTCTGAATTGATAGCGGAACCCAGGTAGACAAAGTCCCTAACTACCTCAAAGTTATAGTTGTCGATGGTGATGTTTTGTCCAAGACGTCGGTGTTGGGTGTCTTTTCTTGATGACAGCATATACTTGGTTTTGCCCTCATTGACTGCTAAACCCATATTCGCCGCTTCCGTCCCAATACTCACGAAGGCTTCACTGACATCACGCTTTGTTCTACCGATTATGTCAATGTCGTCTGCGTATGCAAGTAGTTGAACGGACTTTTGAAAGATTGTACCTCTGGTGTTGGCGCGAGAGTTCTGCACAATTCTCTCAAGTATGATGTTAAAGAAGTCGCATGACAGCGCGTCGCCTTGTCTAAATCCTTTTTTGACATCAAAGGGGTCGGTGAGGTCTTTGCCGACCTTGACGGAACAGCGTGAGTTTTCCATCGTCATCCTGCACAGACTGACGAGTTTGGCAGGGATGCCAAAACTAGACATTGCGCTATATAGCTCGTCTCTATAGATGCTGTCATACGTGGCCTTGAAATCGATGAAGAGGTGGTGTGTATCGATTTGGAATTCCTGGGTTTTCTCCAAGATCTGCCGCAGTGTGAATATTTGATCGATGGTGGACTTTCCTGGCCTAAAGCCACACTGATATGTGCCTATCAGATTGTTGACAAACGGCTTCAGGCGTTCACACAGTACAGCAGAAAAGATCTTGTATGCGATGTTAAGAAGACTTATGCCTCTGTAGTTGGCACAACTCAGAGGGTCTCCTTTCTTCAGGATCGGGCAAACAATGCTGAGGTTCCATTCGTCGGGCATGCTTTCTTCCGACCATATCTTGCAGATGAGCTGGTGCATGCTCCTAACCAGCTCATCGCCAGCGGATTTAAAGAGTTCGGCAGCTAGGCCGTCTGCTCCGGCTGCTTTGTTCCACTTGAGCTTAGACACAGCTACTTTCACCAGCGATTCTACAACGATGTTCCCTTGATGGTCCTTACAGGGTTCAGTTCGAAGTTTATACCCTTGGCAGGACCTTTTGATCCTTTGGTAAAACTTTCTAACCTCATTCCTACGAGCTATAAGCTATATCTAAATTGTTCCTAATTTTATGTGTGTCGCTAAAATCTTCATGGTGCTCACTAGTTAAAAAAACGTTACTAGTGAATATTTTAATTTCTAAGCAAGTCTAGCCGCCAGCCCATTTGCTTAGTACCTACAGCTACAATATCAGTTATTTAACGCCCTCGTTTCAAGCCACCTCATAATCTTCTTACCACGCATTAGAGTTTACTCCATACTATTTTGCCTGGTACGACCGCACCCAGTCCTAAATCGGTGAGTCTTTCTCACCTTCTGGTGTCAACGCAGAAGGCAGATTTATCATGTTTTTTTTTTTTTTTCGTGGGTAGGTAAAAACCTTCATAGGCACTATGAGAATCGAACGCGCGTGCTCAGAGTAGTGTGAGATTCTTACTCACTAAAAAACCTCCCAATCTTTGTAAGACTACGACTAAGTTTCCTTTACAAGTAGTTCATGCTTCTGTATAGTAATCGCGTTTGGCAGGCTACCTTCCAACGAAAGCACCTGCAATACCGTCATTATGTGCGGTTTCCTCTTACGACGCTAGATCCAACGGTCTTGTTCGTTGTAGTCGACGTGCAAGATTTGTCTGATCCAGAGTTCGGATTATTTCGTGGTTGCAATGGCCGTGAAGGCGAGTGTGAAGTTTTCGAGCAAAGTTTCTTACTTCGTCGGTCACGGTTGCGATGCCTAGATCTCGATGTAAATCGCTATTTCTTATATACCATGGAGCATTTACGATTGCTCTTAGTGTCTTATTCTGAAAGGTTTCTAAAATAGATATGTTGCTTGGTTTGGTACAACCCCAAAGTTGTATACCGTACGTCCAAGATGGTTTTAGCACTTGCTTATACAATAGCAGTTTGTTATATACGCTTAGTTTCGAAAAACGTCCGATAAGCCAATTCAGTTCTCGTAGCTTGATTTCAAGTTCATCGCGTTTCTTTTTAACGTGTGGCTTCCACTTAAGTTTTGCGTCTAGGGTCATGCCTAAATATTTCGCCTCGTTTGCGTACGGAATTTGTACCGAGTTTATAAATAGAGGTAAGTTGATTACCCTCTTGTAAGTAAAATTTACATGCGTTGATTTTGTCTCATTTAGGAGGATTCGCCAGGCCTTTGTCCATTCACATATTTTATTCAAAGCGCGTTGGAGTTTTCCCGTTGATAGTTCGACTGTCTTATCCGTAGCGAGGATAGCCGTGTCGTCAGCGAACGTGGCTATAGTCGTTGTCTCTACTTGAGGTACATCTCTTGTAAAAAGTAAAAACAGTGTTGGACCGAGGACGCTACCTTGTGGAACGCCGGCTTGTATTTCTTTGAATTCTGAGTATTCGCTCCCGTATCTCACTCGAAATAGTCTGTTGTCAAGATAAGGCTCTAAGAGTTCATACATTTTTTCCGGCAAAACTTTCCGTAGCTTATATTTTAGGCCTTCGTGCCAAACTTTATCAAAGGCTTGGGATACGTCAAGAAAAGCGGTAGAACATATCATTTTCGCTTCTAAGGCTTTCTCAGTTTCATTAGTTATTCGATAGACCTGGTCAATTGTTGAATGTTTGACCCTAAAGCCGAATTGGTGATCCGGAATCAATCGTCTTTCTTCAATTATTGGTTGCAGTCGTTTGAGCACAAGTTTCTCGAAGACTTTAGGTATAATCGGCAGAAGCGAAATCGGTCTATATGATTTTTTGTCGTTCGGGCATTTCCCTGGTTTCGGAACCATTATTACCTCTGCGACTTTCCATTACCGTGGAACGTATGAAATTCTCATTGATGCGTTTATGATGTAGAGAAGCTTGACTAACGCTCTTTTCGGTAGCTCCTTCAAAATTTCCCCAGTAATTAGGTCATAGCCTGGAGCTTTGTTATTCTTCAAATTTCGGATTGTTTGACGAAGTTCAGACAGTGTCACGGTTTTCGTTCGATAATTGTCTAATTCCGCATTGCGATACAGATCGTCAACCAACGGCTCCCCGTCAAACGGTTTGAATGTTTCTTCTAGATGTTCTGCAAATACATCTGCTTTCTCCTTGTCGCCTTTTACCCATTCACCGTTATCTTTTTTTATTGGCGCCGAGTGTACTATGGGCTTCACGGCTTTCCAAAGTGAATAGTTTGACCTTCTATCGGCAGTTTAGTTTTCGAGGTAGTTGGTAGTCTCGCGACTTCTAAAATCTTGAAGTAAGTGCTTTAATTTGTTAGATAGCCCATTCAGAATGGTTTTATCAGGAGGAGCTCGAGACAAATGCCACCTCTTTCGAGCCTTTCTCTTTTCGCGTATGAGCTCTTCAATTTCGCGCGGGCAAATTGATCCGCTTTTCCTTACTCCAGTCTTCCGGAAAGAAGTATCGTTCCAAGCAGCGTCTTGAATAGTTCTAACGAGTTTATCGACTTCGTCTTCTATTTCTAAAGGGGTTGTAAGTGGTACATGTAGGGATACATTTTCTTTACAGTATTTCCTAAAGCCATCCCAGTCGGTGTTGTTATTCGTTAGCCTAGGAGCTCTCTCATTTTTTGCTAGACTTCCGCCGATTTTCAAAACGACTGCCGAGTGATCCGAACAGAGATCATAGCCTTCTTCTACATTTGTGAGGTGGCGGGGAACCCCTTTTGCGATAAAGAAGCCGACAAGGTCAGGTACCTTGTTTCTGTCGGTTCCCGTCGAAAGGAAAACCACGCCACGTTTCATGCTAGCTTTGAAGAGTACTCTACCTCTTGTTGAATTGCACCGTGATCCCCAAAAGGTGTTTTTCGCATTAAAGTCCCCGCCGATGGTAAAATTCGACCCAAGTAAGTCAAAGAGGGGAGTAAGATCGTCGTCCGCTAGCCTATACTGTGGAGGAAAAAATATTATAATCTAGGTGACCTATCTTTACCGATACTGAAGTTATTTGCATAGAGTCAAGCTCAATTTCTTCGTTTTTGTAATGCTTAATGCAGTCTTTGATGTAGAGAGAGGATCCGCCTCTCGAATTTTCTGATGGATGATGCGCGTGGTAGTCGATGTAACCTCTAATTTTGAGTCCGGATCCCTTCTTAAAGTGTGTTTCCGAAATCAGGCATAGGTCAATATTTTTTTCCCGTAGAAATACTTCTAGTTCGTCGATTTTCTTTAAAAGACCATTTGCATTCCATGTAAGTATGTTAATGAGCTTCATATTCATGATTTGTTATTGGTTTTGCGAGGTTTAAACTCTAGCTTGCTCAGTTTGTCAAATATTACTTGATTAACTTTAGTTTGTTGCTCAAGCATTTCCAATATCATAAATAATATTTGAGATACCGAATCTGTTGTGGTAGGTTCTGGAGGTTTGCTTTTGTGTGACAATTTTTTCTGGAGGTTTGCTTTTTTGTGTGACAGATTTATCATGTGCTGTCAATACAGGTGACATAATTTGGTGTATGAGAAATATGTCCGAATGCATGCAAATATGGAATAATATTCTTCACACAACTAACATGACTATTCCAATCGCCAAATCGCTCAGCATGAATAAAATCTTTATCTATGCTTCTATCAATCTTTATTCAACTCTCATGTTTGTTTGTAGTTTTTCACTAAGATGGATCAAATAGGGGCTTTGTTGTACTTAACACAGCAACGGAGACTCATAAAAAAAGTTTTTTGTGAGATTATGGACCTCGTCAAATTCATGTTGGCTAATGTTGAATTGTATAATGTAATGATTAATAGATGAAATTGACCCAATCTGACTACGCATTGTAATAGACGGGACGCAGATTAAGCTGCGACCCTCATTCCCTTACTTTTAACATAAGGGGCTGGTCAAATGTTACCAGTAGGTATTTTTAGTCAAATTTATCACACACTATGACTATCACCATAGCGCATCGCATAAAGCATATTAAGTATATTATAGTCAGACGGTGGAGAGTTTATGAATGGATGAGGAATGATTTAATTTTTTGCACTGAACAAGTCTTTTATTATTGAGGACACGCACTCTTTTCATCCTGTTACCTCGTTAATTCTAACACACTTTGATGCAAACCAAAGAGTGTCATAAGGCTTTGGTTGAAACATTTCTTTAAGACAAACATTCACACTCACCAAAATTAAATTTTTGAAGCCACCATCTATTTCTGAAATGATTCCAAATGAAGTACTCCAAGCTCTCCAGTTGATTTAGCACAAGGAAGCTTTTTTAACTTTTGCATTCGTGTGGCAGGCTCTTTTCCTACTGCAGACGATGACACGATTCATCTTATTTTACCCAAAGAATTAACGGTATTAAGTTCGTATAACGTTCAGACAGTAAAGCTTTTTTACGTTAAAGAACAGTTTATAGGAGTAACCGTTTCCAAGAAATCTTTTGAGCCAAGTGTCCATACCCATATTTCGTACAACTGCCTTTCGAAATTTTTATAGCATTGCCTCGTGTCGGATATTTAACAAACTGCCTCTTTTTATCAGACAGCAAACTTCTCATTCGCAATTTATGAAGCAAGTAAAAGAATGGCTTCTTAGTCTCGATTTTAAAAATTTGGAATTAGTTTTAAATACCTCTACCTGATGTTTTAATGAAATTTTTCTATACCTAGGTATTGTTATACTTTGTCAATACTTTGTTAAACTTACACTTTAAATGGGTCACCCCACCCGTCTCAAATTACATACTTGTGTTAATAGTTTGCTTGAGTGACAAAAACTCTATTTTTTCATTTATAAAAATAACTTTGTCATTTATATTTCTTTTTATATTGAGTAATTAAATTGCTCTTGAATTGTTTTTGGATTTTAAGAAATAAAAATTATATCTATCTATCTATCTATCTAAAGATAAACCTGAAAAAAAAACTGAAAAAATATGAGCTCCAATTCGCTGCCGCTACAATTTTTTTATGTATAATCAAAAGTTCTTAAAAGAAAATAACACATTTTTATATTTTATATTTAATTTTGTAGCTGGCTAGTTTTTGATAAAAGAAAAATTTTCGAAGATAAACGTGAAAGACTGAAAAAACCGCATCACTTCACTGTCACTTGATTGATTTTAACTATTTATAAACTATGACAGATACACAAAAATGCATAAAAGCACTTTTTTATAAAATTCAAAAAGCTTTAATTTGGTAGGTAGAAAAAAATTTTTCGATGCGAGAAACAGATTTTAAGATAAACGTAAAAAGCTGAAAAAACGGTGCTAAATAAAATCTAAATTGTCGCTAGAGCTCACGTTGGATTCTTGGCGACTCCAACCATCCCTTAGTAAGTGGTCAAGTTTCAAAACTGTCGCATTGCAGTATTTTGCCTTCTTTGACTGTGCTTTTAGAAATATAGAATGTATATAAATAGAAAAAATTATATAAATAAATTTTTAACATTAATTTTGTAAAGTTCTTTAACTTATATCTAATTATTCAAAAGGGCTTATAAATTTGGGGCGACGAGAATCCGTAACTACCAACTCAAACACCTACAATTATTTCAATTAGAGAATCGATAGTGAGTACCTGCATACCTACTCCACCTTCAAACAATATTACCCTCTACAATATCAATGAAAAAGGAACGACGCTTCACTGTCATCGTCATTCACTTAAGTTTACAAGTTATCCTTACGGGCGGCGGTGTCCTTTCAAATTACCCACCTTTCAGCATAAAATGGTGAATGAAATTTTACATGTTAGACTCAAATTCTATGTGTACGCCTGTGTGTCTATCCAAAAAGGACAATCTATCGTAATGTATTATTTAAATACGAAGGACTGTCGATTCCATCCAATTGACTGTCGTTTGTGTTTTCAACAGTCATTCTTAATAACCCAGAGCACTCATTGAAAAAGTATTAACTTGGGAAATCTGGTCGCATATTGATTTAAGTGGAATTTATATCCAGCCATGCTTCTATATGTGTTGTGCTTGTGTTGGCAATGAGATGTGTTTGGCTAACATGGTTACCCTCGGCAACAGACATTTTTATGCTTGTGTTCTCCAATCAATAGGGCAAGCACGTCGTGAAAGTGTCGAGTGAAAAATGCATGCAGCATGCAACCTGGCAATCTGAAACTTAATGCAGATCCTTCTTCAATCGCCAGACAGTGTCATCCAACATACTTGATGTTGAACGCTTAAAATGAATGACAATTGAGGAAAACAAGTTTTCTATGACAGAGGAAAAATTGATGCATCTTGAAGATGTTTTTTTTTTGCAAGTGTTCTACTGCAATAACAATATTTATTCGGTACAGTGGAATCATTTATTTGCTTCGATGTTTATAAAAAATTTTAAACGAGTAGGCCGTAAACCTGATTTAGGAAAAAATAAAGAAAAATTAGCAGCTAAGGTAATCGAGACTTCACTCTAGACTTCTTTCATACAAAGTTTTTACAAAAAAATTTAATTCGAATAAAAAATTGCATTTTTACGTACATTTAAGCGTAACTTGGAAATATCTAAGCGAGGAGAAAATGGAAATAGAGGTTGCCTCACATTGAAGTCCATAGTAGGCGTAGCCGTTGGCAAATTTGACCAATATTCACACGTTGTCTGCGCAACAGAAGAACCAAGGCGTGCACTAAGTTACAGTTCTCTAGCTTGATTTTAAAGACCTAAAACCTTTAGGTCTTTTATAAACTATAAAGACATGGCTTTCTAAATTCACCTGTCGGTCTATATCATGTCTCTAAAAGGTCTTTAGGGCCCACGGTGATTATTTCACTGTGTTACAAACTATGCATTAAAATTAATATATACCCTGGGTCGGGAATGAAAAGAAAAAGCAAGCGTCGTCAAGCAACTCAATACAGCTCAGGGTAATTTCATGATTCCACAGAAACAGAACGTATACGGCCTTGAAAATGCCGATATCACCAGGATGACTACATGTTGGTATAGCAGAAACATTAACTTTTTTTATTATAGGTATACACTATATAAATAGAAGATTGAATATTGCAATTCCAAGCTGTTAAAAAATCTGCCAAATCAATCATTATTTCAAACAATTTTATTTCATTAAAAATTTTATTGCACATGAAGAATAATTGCATTGAAGAATGACAGTAAAAAATATGGATTAATTTCAATGTCCTGTGAACTCCCATTATTCAACAATCAATTTATGGCACAACAAAGTTCCATTGAAACCCCTCCTTTTTTTCATTCTTCCACTACTTAGTCAAGTGTCCATTATCGTTAAACAAAAGCGAAGTCAAATAATGTAACTCAAATTTCCATTAAAATTGGGTGTTGCAAGGATGCAACAATGGGTTGACTTTGACTTCTTTCAAACTAATGATTTCCCGATGTCCGGTTTGAAAGGAAATGGGCGTGAATGCAGTTCAAAAGAACGCCAATTGCAATGACAGAATGCACGAACATTAAAAACATTCCTTTTATTTAATAAAAGCATTCTTCTTAAATAAAAAAAATATTTATTTTAATATAAAAAAAATAAAACAATAAAATAAATTATGATAATCCTTAATTTACTGATACAGTAAACACAATAAAACTCATTTCCTTTTTTTTTTCTTGCTTCAATTGCAGATGAATTCTGTGAAGAGTACCCTCATAACCTTATGCCAACACCTGGCTATTGGATTGAGTGTTCAAGACAGAAGATATCTTTACCAAACCCGCACACACTTTGGGACGAAAGCGATTCAGAGCATGAGGATATCCGGGCTGGCAGCTCATCGGACGCGTACCTTGAACGAGAATGCAGCGATCTATATGAGGACGACGAAGATTCGGAAGCGACGCCGAGGTATGTATACAGGATGACGGTGAAGTGTCGCTTTAATTTTTCTAGTTGGTCGTTTGTAAGAAGCTAAAGATAAAAAAAAAACGTTGGGGACCAAAAATATATTTTTTTTATGTCTTGAACAACTTTATACGAATGTTTAAGTCCTAGGAAAAAGACAACCATCGAGGAGCAGTGGGATCAGCAGGGTGCCTTCGAGCTAATATCTGTTGAGCAAGAAACGTACGAAAAGTATTTCTATGGCACCGAGCACTGGAACTACTTTACCAGCGATGAAGACCTTGGCCCGGTGATATTATCGATCAAACAAGAGACGTTGAATGGTCGAGATCAATTTCGGATATTAGTTAGAGCCGGCTCCTATACTGTCCATGGACTGATACCAGCATCTTGTGTTTTCGCTGATAGGTGAGTACACCTTCGCATTTAGAAGAAGTTTTTTTTTACTAAATTATTTATTAACGAAAGTTTATTGTTTTTTTTTTATGTTTTTTTTTTGCTGTACGGCGAATAGAATAACGGAAGACGGGTACTTCCATAATCCGATCAATTTTAATTTTTCCATTTTAAATTTACTGGTTACCTAATAATATTGTGTGTAGCTTTTTGCAATGAGAAATACTCCACTTTTTTCTGGGGGTTTGTCAAAGATTTTTTATTTTATTTTTTTGGACAAAGTAGGAAAATATATTTTTTTTCGTGGGTAGGAAAAACCTTCATAGGCACTACGAGGACCGGCCGCGCGTGCTCATAGTAGTGTGAGATTCTTACTCACTAAAAAACCCCCCATTTTCCATCAGACTACGACTAAGTTTCCTTAACAAGTAGTTCAAGCTTCTGTAGAAATCGCGTGTGGCAGGCTGCCTTCCAACGAAGGCACCGTAATCTTACCGGCGCGTAAGATTTGTCTGATCCAAAGTTCGAATAATTTCATTGTTGCAATGTCCGCGAAGACGAGTACTAAGTTTGCGAGCAAAGTCTGTTAACTCGTCAGTCACGGTTGCGATTCCTAGATCTCGGTGTAGATCGCTATTTCTTATGTACCATGGAGCATTAACGATTGCTCTGAGTGTCTTATTTTGAAAAGTTTCTAAAATAGATATATTGCTTGGTTTAGTACAACCCCATAGTTGTATACCGTACTTCGAAGATGGTTTTAGCACTTGCTTATACAAAAGCAGTTTGTTATGTGTGCTTAGTTTCGAAGATCTTCCGATAAGCCAATTCATTTCTCTTAACTTGATTTCGAGCTCGTCGCGTTACTTTTTAACGCGCGGCTTCCATTTAAGTTTTGCGTCTAGAGTCATTCCTAGATATTTCGCTTCAGTTGAGTACGGGATTTGTACCGAGTTAATGAATAAAGGTTTGTTTTTTATCTTTTTATAAGTAAAGTTAACATGCTTTACTTAACTTAGTCTCGTTAAGGACGACTCACCAGCTCTTCGTCCAGTCGCATATTTTGTCTAAAGCGCGCTGTTTCCCTGTTGATAATTCAACTGTCGTATCAATAACGAGAATAGCAGTGTCGTTAGCGAACGTAGCTAAAATTGTTCCCTCATCGTGGGGTATGTCTCTTGTATAAAGCAAAAATAATATTTGGCCGAGAACACTTCCTTGCCGGACACCGGCATTTATCTCTTTGAATTCCGAGTACTCATTTTCGTACCTTACGCAAAAGATTCTGTTTTCAAGGTAAGACTCTAAGATTCTATAGCGTTTTTCTCTATAAAGTAAGCTAAGCCTTAACGTGTACTTCAGGCCTTCGTGCCACTCTTTGTCGAAGGCTTGCGATACGTCGGGAAAAGCGCTAATACATATCTTTTTCGCTTCCAGAGCTTTTTCGATTTCGTTTGTCATTCGATAGACCTTGGTCGATTGTTGAATAAAAAATAAATGAATAGAGTCGCGCAACAGCTCGAGGTGAACCAGGGCCAACTTCTAAACATTGTATGCTGGTGTGTTACTTTCTTTTCATACAAGGGGACCTACAATTTTTTGCCGAATCCGAACGGCACTTTGAGAAGTTTTTCAAGACAATTGATACTCCCGGAGGGCTTGTCAAACCCCCGCGGAGGTGGGGACCATGGAAAAGAACAAGCCTTTTTTTCAGGTGACGATGGCAGGATTCGAACCCAGACTTCCGGCGTAGTAAGCACACACACTAACCACTACGCCACGGCACCCCACGATTGTTGAATGCTTTTTCCTAAATCCGTATTGGCGATCCGGAATCAATCGTCTTTCATCAATGATTGGTTGCAACCTTTTAAGCAACAGCTTCTCGAATACTTTAGATATCATAGGCAGTAGCGAAATAGGTCTGTATGACTTTTTGTCGTTTGGACATTTTCCTGCTTTCGGAACCATTATGACCTCGGCCACTTTCCATTGCCTTGGAACGTATAAAATTCTCATGGAGGTGTTAATGATATAGAGCAGCTTGACCAAAGCTTTTTCGTTAGCTCCTCTAGAATTTCACTGGTAATTAAGTCGTAGCCAGGGGCTTTGTTGTTTTTCAGATTATTTATAGTTTGACGAAGTTCAGCCAATGACACGGTTTTTATTCTATAATTATCTTGTACCGCATAAGGATTGAGCTCCTCGACCAACGTTTCGCCGTCAAACGGTTTGAATGTTTCTTCTAGGTAATCTGCAAATAAATCCGCTTTTTCTTTGTCTTTTCTTGCCCATTCGCCGTTGGCTTTTCTTAATGGCGCAGAGTGTGCTATAGGCTTCTTAACGTACTTGACTGCTTTCCAAAGAGAGTAGTTCAAACCTTTATCGGCAGTCAAAGTTTCAAGGTAAGCAGTAGTCTCGCGACTTTTAAAATCTTGAAGTTCGTGCTTCAGTTTGTTAGAAAGGTGGTTCAAGATGGTCTTATCCAGGGAAATAAAGCCTTGTTAAAGAAAGGTTTTCCTATTTGTTCTTTAGGTACCGGTCGTTAATATGACAATATCACACAACCAAACAGCACGGAACACCTTCTGTGCACTGCTCTTTCCTTAAAGCGCTCGTAATGATTCGCCGTTCTTTAGTCGTAGACTTTGGCAGTTTCGCAATTGTAAATTTCGTAGTCGTTTGACTCTTCAAAGGACCATTCAACTTTGGGGTGGTTTGGGACTTGGTCTATCTGGGTTCCGCTGTAAATTCTTAAATTAGAAACGCAAGGTACATCTCGCCAATCGCTGTTTCTTTGGGCTGAGTAGCAAAACCCTCTCTCGAGTAACTAAAGTGTCCATTTATAACATCCTCATTATCCCAGTCCTGCTTTACGGTGCATAAGCTTGGACCCTGTCAAAGGCGGATAAAAACACTTGAGGTTTTTATGAAAATTCTTCGGACGATTTATGGTCCCGTGCGCATAGACGGAGAGTGAAGGAGAAGATGTGTCATCGAACTGTATACGGACTGTACAGTTAGGTCAAAATACAAAGGCCACGATGGCTGGGTCATCTAGAGCGGATGGGCATCAACGCCCCGGCCCGGAAAATCTTCGAACCCACCCCGAGTGCTCAGGGCCGGCGCACTTGAGTAGCACCTAGACTCAGGTGGTGCTCGGAAGTAATAGGGAACCTCAGCCAACTTCGCGAGCCAAACAGAAGACGGCTAGCTGGAACAGAGCTGACTGGTGAAGCTTATTGGCTGAGGCCAGGTTCACCCCAGGGATCTACGGTGATAATTATACTGTGTTACAAACTGTCCATTAAAATGAATATAGGTACCCTGGATCGGGTACCTACATAGGTACCCAGAAAACCGTTTTCATTTGTTTCGGGGCCGATGAAACCATTCGGCCTGCTTTGGATTGGAGCACATTTCCCTGCCATGGATTTTGCAGTTGTGTATCAAAAATCCATAAATTTAAAAAAATCACATGAATTGCCTTATTGAGAATGAGGAGGTCCAGGATTGTGTTTGAAATGTTCATCCGAATCCGTTTTTGGTCCTCCATCATAAGAACTCGGCAATGACTTTTATGAAATTGTAATGCGGTATTCCAATAACTGTGTAGGTAATTTAAGATTTTTACAGTATTACCTTTTTTACGAGCCTTGGCCCTGAATTCATGAATTTGTGGACGATTTCCTGTTTCTGACGTCATTAGGATTCAACAGTAATGAACCACTTGCGCTGAACTACATTATGAGAGAGCAGAACACCTGTAATGTTTTTTCAGTCTTCCTTCTGTCAGTTTAAAGGCAATCCATTTAAATTACTAACCGCCCCGCTGGCTTGAATTCTGCTTTCAAATTACATTAAAATAATAGTTTTTTTTTTTCGAGAAAAATTGTTTTTTCTTCGTCTTCTGAGTGCTTATTTTGGCTTTGTGTATGTGCTCACTGCTAAATATTAAAGTAATCAGCACGCATACATTCCAAATTTTTCTAAACTGTTGAGCTTCTTGGAGCCATGTCCGTCCGTCCGTCTGTATGTCACATTTGTATGTGCATGTCCGTCAGAGCTTTCAAAACTGTAAGACGTCTTAAAAGGCTGAAATTTGAGATTTAGCATCTCCCTATGAATGCAAGACACAAAAAAGAAAATTTTAATTGGTAAACCTCCTTTAGTGGGCGTGGCATCTATTTAAAGGTAAATTTTCTAATGCATTTTACTCCAAATTGAAAAATAAATAGCTTAATATTTTATGAAGAAAACACTTAGTTTTTCATTTTGTTCATACGAGACTTTGGGCCACGCCCACATTTGGAGGCGGAACTAAAAAAAAACCTAAAATTTAATAAACCTAATTTAGGAAAACAAATTTCAGCTCCTTAGCTCAAAATTTAAGGTCTTAAAACCTGGACATACAGACGGACGGACATTGCTTATTCGATTCAGAATTCGGTCTCGATCTTATGCCCTTCAGGTCTTGATGGTCTACCATTATTATTTCACCGTGTTACACATTATATGTGACAAACTTAATATACGTGCTATCCTATGGGATGGGGTATAAAAACTTAGCACAGAAACAGGATTTGGCTATTTAAAATCGAGGCTATGCAATTTTTTTTAGAATTTCATTGTTTAGGGACTAGCGTAGGACAGCTTTTATTTGTTGAAAGCCAAGTGACGTCGTTATACTAAAAATACTTTATCAACTACTTTTACTTATAGTGTAATTGTTTTTTTTTTTTAAATTTAATATAAAACATTTAATATTTCTCTTTTGTTATTTTCCAGATATAATCGTGAAGAAGTAGTTAGATCATTAGGTAAAGAAGTAAATTTAAATCCGCCATTAACTTTAGGACAATTACCAGATACTCCAGAAGAACTATTAAAATTAGATCAAGTAAGTCAAAAAAAGGTTTTTAACAATGATTTTTCTTGGATTGCCTTTTTTTTCATAGATATGTTTTATGTGCTATTATATTGCTGCTGGTGACCACCACTTATTTATTTAAGTCGATGCAAAACTTTCTTTGAAATCAGTCTACTTTTAAACACCCTGACGAAACATGCAAAAAGGAACAACTTTGCCCCTGTTTCCAATTAAATTTCAAGTAATTGTAAAGAGTAATTACAGTGAAACTTCCTAATCGAAAAGGATTAAGAAATTACCATAAAAACTTGTTACATAAAATGTAAGGACAATTAATTTTAAATGCTAATTTTACATTTCTGATGAAATTTGTTAAAATACTTCCAAAACATAAGAAAGCGCTTCAAAAAAGAATCCTATCAAAGTATTAAGGAATTAAGGAGCGAAAAATAGTCCCTAAAAAATAGAATTTCGTGCTTGTACACATGGCTTCTAAAATGTTCAGGGTAATACTATCTAATCTTTCCACCAAAAGCAGTAAAATTTATTGCGAGCTTTTTATTACATAAGATGATGTGATATAACTGATGTTTGTGGAAGGCATAATACCTAAAAGTGTAATGAAACTGGTGTGAGGCTCTTACCATATAATCAGCTTACATTTTATGACAGACATATTACATTTTTGCTTTTTAATTCCTTGGAAATAATATAAAAGAGAGCAGACAACCACAGCATTCACTTTTTCGTTTCGTTTGGTCTTTTAATTGACCAACTATACTTTTAGTTCCTCAATGTTAAAAGAATATACCACAGAAACTTCTGCATATATGGTATAGAATGAACGCTTTTTTTGTGACAAGGGTTTTAAATTTAATATAATTTTAAGTCAGCGCTCGTGCTTTGTCAGGAGCACTAAGCTTTTCAGCAAAGTTTAATAATTTTTCACAAGTGATTTCTGATTCTTTGTGAATATTACTTTTCCCAATGAATTTCCTTGTATCCTGGCTTGAATTCCTTGAATTTCGAATATCATCAGACATCAGCAGTAGTTCTTCTATATCCTATATTTTTTTTTGTACAACGTTTTTTCGCATCTTGTACTTTGTATCAAACCTTGCCACAAGCGTCACGTCACGGAAAATACTATAGAAAACATCCTTTTGCTTTCTTAGGCTATTTCAATTTCTAGCATTTCTTTTTAAATCTGTCTAATTGTTTGGGTTATTTGGTTTGCCCTGTTTAACGCAGCTTTCCCTGATGGTTGTTAATAAGGATAAGTTTTTTCTGTTTCTCGCACAACCCATTTTAAATAGCTTTTATCGTTGATAAACTATTTAACTATTCAACCCCTGCAACACCTCACAATACCAGGTAGCTACCCAACCTGGTTGATGTCATTCCGAATACTCACAACAAGGGGATGGAAATAGCTTGTAAAAAGAAAAAGCCTGTCAAGATGCCACAGCCGCGTTGATGGAATTCGGAGTTATAAAACCTTAGAATAATTTGTAGAAGAAAGTTCAATAAGGCAAAGAATACAGGAGAGTCTCAAGACGATCTCTAAGAATTGAAATTAGGAAAGCAAAAAGGTGAACGTGCAAGAAGTTCTGCGAAATCAGATCAAAGATTCTTCAATCCAGCAAACGTGCGGCTTGAATACCCCTTGGCTCGAGATTATTTTCATAGGCTTTCTTAGGCTTAGCTTTAGGTAGTCTTTATCCCCAAGGCTGGAAAAGTTCCCATGCTATCCTAATGATCTGAGACCTGTTTGCATCCTTTCTACTAAAACATTAGAAAGGCTTATTGATCTACATCTAAGATCAACTATGGATCCGACTTAACTTTGAATATGTCAACATGCGTGCAACAATGTAAGATCCGTGTCTCCACACACTGGTACGATTCATAGAATAATATACGATGGTTTATACTTTTATACTTTAAAGGCATAGCAGGCGCTTTCAAATACATCCATCCGTACTCAATCACACAAGCACTGGCGGGACAAGTAGCTTTAAAAGAACAACTACTTACGAGTAGAGTAAAAAATTAATGCCAATTTAGGTCAAATTTCCTTGAAAAGCTCGACCAGAAGAGGTTCATGTCAGGGAGGAGTACTTGCCCCTCTTCTTTGGAACGTAGCGGCGAATAAACTGACACATTGGCTTTTCACAGATGTGATTACACCAATCCTTCTATACAGCGGCTGGCGGCGTAGCAGTAAGGTGGCCCATACTCAACGTCGGCACACATCTCAACGTTTTAAAGAGGTAACAAAGGCAAACAAGTGAACTGCAGTCTGGGTGAGGAATCCTTCGAAATGGCTGGCGTCAGGAAAAGCCATATGCAGATGATTTGGCTATCTTGGGCTTGTCCGAGGAGGAACTTCAGCGAGCACTGGATGGGCTTGCGGCCATATGTGGGGAGGCTGGGATGAACGTAAACGTGAGCAAATCCAAAGGGATGGTTGTTAGCCGAACTCCTGTGCAGTGTGCCCTGCACATAAATGGAGTCCCATTGAAACAGGTAGAGAAGTTTAAGTATCTCGGGGTCTTTTTCCAGAAAGATGGAAGGAGTGGTATTGTGTTATTCTGTAGGATTGCCCAAGATGGAGCAATAGTAATATCTATATATTTACGGATAGCCAGGCCGCAATAAAATCCCTGACATCGTTCCCTGTAAACTCTAAATTAGTTACAAACTGTCGTACATCTCTTGCCGAGACATCCGTTTGTGCTGAGTGCCAGGCTATAGAGACATTACAGGAAACTGTGAAGCTGCAAACTCGTTGAAAACGCTACTAGAATGCCAGAAGATAAAATCTCTTGTTATATATGTACTCTCATAGCTAACTTCAAATTAAACAGCTCAACAATCAGAGTAAACAAAAAACTAACGCCAGATGGAGGACAGGCACCACATCTATCAAATCTCCAAGCAAATCTGGCCCCGTCTCAATCCAAAAAGAGCAGATAGCTTGATCCCCTTAAAGAGATCTAAAATGAGCACTGCAGTGGAAAATATTACCGAGCACTGCCTTTTAGGTCTTCACGCAAAAAGACTAGGTGTTTTTTCAAACGACTTCTGTAGAATCTGCCTAGACGAGGAAGAGGAGAAAAGTGTGCAACAACTTTTCTGCCCGGCACTCTCGTCGTCCAGGAAATTCATAATAGGCTCCTACTTCTACGACTATCTAAGTGAGCTCAATGAGACACCGGTCAAAAAGATACGATAGAATTCACTGCCAAGACTGGCTGGCTGTCATAGAATTCACCCCAACCCCCTCCGTTGGTTGCATACCCACGTGAAAGAACAATGGGTATGCAACCAAGGGAGCTACTTTGGCCTCAGTGCACCTTAAAGCCACTTACCTACCTACCTACCTACTTTAAATATATTTCATAAACCAAATCACAAACAAACGAAAGTCTCTTACATTTGATAAAAATTTTTATTTCCAGGTTTTTATAAAATCTGAACTCAAAGTAGGAGTGATCTTTGTTAAAGAAGATCAATACACTGAGGAGCAGATATTAGACAATAATGAAAATTCATCGTTATTTGAAGAATTCCTACAGCTCTTAGGCGATAGGGTTAGACTTCGTGGTTTCGATAAGTACAAAGGTGGCCTTGATACTGTCCATGATTTGACAGGTCAGCTGAAAGTAAATTTTTCCAACAATTATTTCTGAATTTTCAATTTATTTATAGGGCTTTATTCAGTTTACACAAATTGGCGTAATATTGAAATAATGTTTCATGTCTCAACGTTACTGCCATATGAAAAACATGATCCGCAGAAACTTCAACGCAAACGACACATCGGCAATGATATTGTTTGTGTTGTATTCTTGGAAGCTGACAATACACGTTTTAGTCCTGCCTGCATAAAAAGCCATTTTCTACACACGTTTATATTGGTGAGAGTCATGATTTTCAGAATCGGACATTTTTGTTAAGAAAACTCCATTTCAAGGTTCGAGTATCGGCTAGGATAAAACACAAACCCACAAGATATGAAGTTTCCGTTGTGACTCGAGATGAAGTTGGTGCCTACAAGCCTTATTTATGGGAACAATCCGTTTTTGAGAAAGGACCCATGTTTCGGTAAGTTATTTTTAAATTTTAAAATTCAACAGAAAATAATTCTGGGGAAATTCTAAATTGTAACGACCATATTTTTTGCCCTCTAGTGAATGGCTATTGACGAAAATTGTCAATGGCGAACGTGCCTCATACTCAGCTCCTAAATTCGCTCGCATGCAAGAGAGGACACGTTCTCAGATGCTTGAGGATCTAGTAATGAATCTGTCGAATCATGCTGAAACTGGACAAATCCCTAAACCATACCGAAGGGGTTCGTGGAGACCCATCGGTGAGGATACTCGCATGTTCCTAGTGACAGTTAGTTGCTGTATGCGCCTTAATGTGTCGCATAGTATGTACTGAAACTTGAACATGAATTCCATCCTTGAATGAGAACAAACAAACACAAATTTGAATGAAATTTTTTTTAAGATGTTTTTAAATTAAGTTGATTTTTAAAGAATATTTTTACATTTTTCACAGAATATGATTTAGTTTCTTTTTAGGATACCAAAGAACACTTGCAAATTAAATATTTCCTTTATTTGTTTCATATGTATGTGCGTGTTTCCTTTAGATACATCTTTCACTGTTTATGGCTTCTTTTTACTTTCCCTGTTTTTCTTCTAAATGTTACCTTCTCTCCTTTAACTATGTTCTTCCTTATTGGAAAAATATGCAAAATTGCTTGGTGTACAGTTACAGTTGCAAGAAAATAAAACAAAAATTGCGATGCGATGTTCTAAATGTTCATAAGTAGCTATTATAAGGTGTAGATTAGTTTTACCTTACCACCACTAATGTAATTATTACAAGATTTAGCTTCTTTCAACCATGCGTTAAAAGTTAAGAGGTCACACTCATGGAGGAGTCATGATCTGTAACTCATATCGTTCAGATTCTGGACGTGTGTTAAGAATCTTCCCGGTATCGTGAAAAAGCGTTTAAGCAAATACAGACAATCCAGAGTCAGACGAATATAATAAGCCAAACAAAGGCTAAGACAAACTTAATATACCTCCTATCCTATGGGATGGGGTATAAAAAATTAAATAATCAACGCGATCCACCCAAAATTTTAAAAGACAGGTGAGTAAGTGCAAGAGTTTATATGTGACATACTGCTATATACCCGACCCTATATAGCATGTAACACCAATCTAAAAGTTTTTTGGCCCGAATGCAACTTTCCGAGTAATCGGGTTTTTAAAAATTTAAAATGTTAAAAGTGGGCTTGGTCGATATTGTGGGCGGTCTAATTTTTTCCTTGTTAAAGGTCTTGGGCCAATATTGCTCTAACTTGACCAAAGGGCATTTTGAAAGAAAATGTGAAAGCTGTGCACCAAGCTTCAGCTATCTAACTGGATTTAGAAGACCTAAAACCTTCACACATACAGACGGACGGACATGGCGTAATCGATTCACCTGTCGGTCTCGATCATATCTCTAAAAGGTCTTAACGGTCTACGGTGATTAATTCACTGTGTAACAAACTATTCATTAAAATAATTATGCCCTTGTCGGGTATAAAAGTTAATTATTTAGCCCGATTTTCCATCCATTATTGCGACTTTCCATAAATATGTGTTTCATCAAAATCAAACCATTTTCGGTGTCCGCTTAGTCGCGGAGCGAGGCCGGCTTAATGATCCGTCCATCGTTCCCGATCCTCCACCACCAACTCAAGAGACACAGGTGCGATCCCCAGACGGGTATCGGGGATGTTCTTTACCTGATCCCATCACCTGTTTCTTGGCCTACCAGGAGGGCGACGCGCTTACATCTCGGCTAACATGACCTTGTAACTATGTCGGGGGCACGCGAACAACGTATTCAAACCATCTTAGAATGAGCGTTTCACTCGAAGAAGTAGCTGCTCACCATTAAGATTGCTACGAATACTGACGTTTCTATTTCTATCCATGAAAGTAACACCCGAAACGCACCTAAAATTATCTCATTTTGGCAGCTTGTACTTGCGATCTAATACTTAGGTTATTTCCCAAGCTTCATGAGCTGATCAGAGATTATTGGTTAGTTAGGTTGAAGTGGCAATCGGGTCCAAAGAAACCGACACACTTAGACCTTTGTAGGTCCGTTGTGATTCCTCTCGGATCTAGAAGTCCGTACATTGATGAAGCGTGACAGATGTTTTGGGTCGGTAGTGTTTAGATCGCTAATATCCCCCCTTTCACCATCATTTGTCTTTGATCCATCGGTGTAGAAATGGATTGATTCACATTCCAGAGGAACACCCTCATCCCAAGGGATTCTAGGCTTGTCACGATTTACCGCCTTATCCAACGCGATCCACCATGCAATCGTTCCATACGTCAGTATCGATCTAACGACCGAGATATATAGCCAGTGGATGGTTCTGGGCTGAAGTCCACACTTCAATGGCGTTTTTGCAGGAAAAAAGTGCTACCGTAACTTTCCGAACCCTTTCCTGTATATAAGATTTTCAGCTAAGCTTTCTGTCTTAGATGAGACCCAGATGCTTAGCTCTATCAGAAAAGATTTAGCTAGTGCCCTTAATTAAGGGATGTCGATAAGTGGGATTTTGTATTTCCTGGTGAAGAGGCCCACCAGGAGCCTTCTACAAAATGCTTTAAACAAGCGTGGTAGCTTGTTTAAAGCATTTTTTAAAAGTTATTGTTAGGCGCTTCCCCGAAACGGCAATGGAAATGTTATTCGCATAAACGATCATTCTGCAGTCCTCTCCCTCCAGGATAAAAACTTAGATAAAACCGTGAAAAAAACAAATATTTTTGATGATCGAAGTTGAGAACTATAACAGAATTATATCCTAACCTCACCCGTGGTTGGTAAATTCTATGCTCTCACTATGGTGCAATGTCTCATGGAACCGAAATTTGAAAAAAGATGAAGTAATATCAGGCGTAACAGAAAAAGTGCAATAGATTTCATGTTCATTAATATTGAGATCAGATTTTAAGACCTGACTGTGTTATCAACTTTATTGAAATGTTGTTATGGGGAGCATCGTTTCTGCTCAAATAGATCTCAAACTTTTGTAGTAAATAAATATCAGTTCGAACACTCTCATTTCAGAACGCTTTTGTTGTTGAAGCCTGTTTGAGATTCATAATACACTCTGTCTCTAGTACAACAGGCTCCAAGTCTCTAATTCTGACATACTTAAATTAGAATTTGTATGTGTACCCATAAAAAAAAAAAAATAATGGAATATTTTTTCCCAACGCCCTTGTGCTCCTAGAACAGAAAATACCAACTTGTCATGCATGAATGCATACGTTTTATTCGTTGCATATTTAGATTCAAACCCTTTAAGTACGTGACTTTATTTTAGCGAAGATATCTCTAACACGAAGCAGTTGCTATGAAACTTTTCGCAAGGAATAAAGGAAATCGTGTCCTCGTTTTCCAGGAAGCTATGCATCCTTTTGATTTCAATAACTCACCCTCTGCTGGAAGAATCCTTTGACACGCCGGTTGTATTCTATTTATACCCAACTCAAGGCACTTGTAAATGATGTCTTTCGTTTTAGCATTGAATTTCGATTTGTTGTGAATCGAAAAGAAAGATGAAATAAAGTGTAATTGATGCAGTCTAAGATACCTTTTATTCAGATCAGTAAACAAAATATGTATTAAATCATGCTTAATGTAGCGAAAAAGTCATTTTTATCCCGCTTTTTTATGCTTTCAAAACTGTCTTTACTCTAATTAGCTATTGAACTTGTATCTTTCTTATTCTCTCTATCACTATCTACATACATAATGTTTCTACAATTAAGCTCAGCAAAATTAAATGGTTACAGCTTTCAGAGAAATAAAGAGAACAAAAATGCTTGTGCATCATGCAAGCTGAAGGATAACTCATGTTCAAGGAGTACTGCGTACGAAAAAGTCGACTTCTTGTTTATTTTGTCCTAAAATGGCCAAATTTATTAATTTTTTATTACAAATATGTTTAATTTATTGCTTATTTTACGTATCAGCACCTAACCCCTTCAAATTTTTCGTAGAAACTCCATAATTAAGAGAACAAGGATGAACCTTAAAAGCTTAAAATATTTCTTTTTCAAAATCGAATATTAAAAGATATACTGTACTTGTTTCGCCTAGGGTTGGTTGAATAAAACTCAATTTCACTTTTATAATTAGGTACACAAAGAAGCATTTTATTCAAATTCAAACTAAAATTCAATTCAATTCAAACTAATTCAAATCACACCTAATTCAACTTCGCTACTTAGATTTCAACACTTTTCAGAAGTAAACGTTTCAAATATTACCGTTCTGCACAAGCCTGTCATCCGTGTATTTACACAACTTCAGCACCTTCTAGCAATTTCTGTATTTCCCCTTTGGTAATTTTCCAATGGTATTTTCCAACTGGACGTTTCCATTGGAGGGGAATACGATATCGAAATTCGAACTTCGAACGTCAGTTTGCTGTCAGCTGACTGGAATGACAATGTTAGGTGTGTACATTCAGCAACTCCTGCATGTATTCTTACGCCTTGTCGCCACCTTTCATTGCCCCCTCTTAGTTTTATTCGTCCCGAACAAGTATGTTATCATGCTTTTGTTGTAACGTTATAGGCGATCCACATGGAACAACATTCATTTTCGCTCTTGGTCCTCGTTGGATTCGGATAACGGCATAATTAATTCGTGTGGCAACTAGGTAGGGGCTTTCCCAGTCCTACTGCAGTTTAAGCGATTTTGCCTTTCTACGATGAAAATTGCCAGATCTCTCTCGTGGAATTCCGGTGCTGTTGCTCGCACATCGTATCTTGTCTTCATGCAGCCGCTTGCAACTTTTATATTGCGTCTGGTTCTCTGATGTATGTCATTAATCCTTTCTCTTAGGTCAACCACGTAGTACTCCTCGCATTTTAGATCTTCAATAGATTATCCGAATTTTAGCTCACTTGTTAGCCTGGCAATTCGCGCAGAGAGAACTTCAGATGGAGTATAACCAGTTGTACTATGAACCGCGTTCCGGTAGGCCATGATGAATGAAATACATATATTCGGCTCAAAATTTTTTCATTCATAAGAATGTAATTCCATTGGCACTCCGAACCTGCACACCCAGCGGTCTACTATCTGGCCGACAACGGGTTTCACTTCTTGATTAGGGTTCGCAATTGCCGGAACACTTGCTAAAGTAATCGGCAATTACAAAGATGTAACGATTACAGTTTTCAGATTCCGGAAACAGTCCGGGCGATGTCGACGGCGATCCTTTTAAAGCACTCATGTTAGACTGGTTTATTTTACCTCTAATCTTGACTTTGGGTCCCTTACTAGCAGCGCACGTGGGACACTTCCGACACCAGCTCTCGACATCGTTTCTTGTGCTTAGTCAATATAAGCGTTCCCTTACCTTTTCCAGTACCTTGTTGATTCCTAAGTGCCCACCAGATATTCCATCGCACGATGACATCGTCCAAGTACACCAAGCAGGTTTGCCACTTCAGACACGTTCCATAAGGTTGTAAAATCGGTCTCAGAGAGTGTGTCCAAGGTGTCGTCAATTCGAGGCAAAGGGTAGCTGTCCTTCTTCGTGATATCGTTTAGCCTCCGGTAGTCGTCGCAGATTGTAGTACTGCCATCCTTCTTGGTATACGGAAACGACGACGCTGTGAGTCTTCGGGCAATTATGAGATGGGATTAAGTTCTTTAGCCCTTTTCAGAGACTACTTTGGACGCGTTTGGAAGGCGATCATGGGAACCACCGAATCTATCTAGTTGAGCCAGATATTGAAAAAGAATTCCAGACTTCGTGGAAAACCAAAAAACAACATGATACCGGTCAGGGTTTTGAACCCAACAAAACAAACCGTCAAGCTTAGACAAGGAGCGGTGATGTAAAAATGCGTACCCAACCCATTGGGAGTATACCCACTGAGAGTGAATCTGTGAGACCAGTCTTTCCAACAAAACTGACAGGGCTATGCAAGAGGTCAAGAACAGAAAACCTTGGCGGAGGATTTCATTGGTGAGTTTGCTGATATATTTGCATCACTCGAAAATGAGTACTCAGAATTCAAAGAGATAAATGCCGGTGTCCCGCAAGGAAGCGTTCTAGGCCCAATCTTATTTTTGTTTTTTACTAGGGATAAACCCCACGATGTGGAAACAGTTTTGGCTACGTTCGCTGACGACACTACTATTCTCGCTATTGATATGACACTTGAACTATCAACAGGAAAACTTCAGCGCGCTTTAGACAAAATATGCGGCTGGACGAGGAGCTAGCGAGTAGTCCTTAGCGTGACTAAGTGAACGCATGTAAACTTTACTTTTAAAAAGATGAACAACAAACTTTTATTTAATAATTCGGTACAATTTCCGTACTCAAACGAAGCGAAATATCTAGGAATTACTCTGGACGCAAAACTTAAATGGAAACCGCACTTTAAAAAGAAACGCGGCGAGCATTAAATCAGATTAAGAGAAATGAAGTTGCTTATCGGAAGATTCTCGAAACTAAGCATACATAACAAACTGCTTTTGTATAAGCAAATGCTAAACACAATTGGACTTGTTATACAACTTTGGGGTTGTACTAAACCAAAGCAATATATCTATTATAGAAACTGTTTAAAATAAGACACTCAGAGTAACCGTTAATACTCCATGGTACACTAGTAATAGCGACCTACACCGAGATCTAGGAATCGCAACCGTGACTGACAAAAAAAAAATTAATACTCGATAATAATCCAAATTTTGGATCAGAAAAATCTTATGCGCCGACTACAATGAACGAGACCGTTGGATCTAGCGGCATAGGACGAAACCATATAAATTGACGGTGGGGTGCCGTGGCGTAGTGGTTAGTGTGTGTGCTTACTACGCCGGAGGTCTGGGTTCGAATCCTGCCATCGTCACCTGAAAAAAAAAACTTATTCTTTTTCACGGTCCCCACCTCCGCGAGGGTCTGACAAGCCCCCCGAGAAAATCATTTGTCTTGATAAACTTCTCAGAATGCCGTCCGGATTCGGCAAAAAATTGTAGGTCCCCTTGTATGTAAAGATATTAACACACTAGCATATATTGTTGAGAAGTTTGCCCTGGTTCACCTCGAGCTGTTGCACCACTCTATTTATTTATTTATTACATAAATTGACGGTAATGACTATACCTTCGTTGGAAGGCAGCCTGCCACACGCCGTTACTACAGAAGCTTGAACTACTTTTTAAGAAAACTTCGTCGTAGGCAGACGGAAAATGGGAGGTAATAATAGCACGCGGCTGGTCCTCGTAGTGCCAATGAAGGTTTTTCCTACCCACGGAAAAAAAACTGTTTGAAGTTTTGATTTTTATCTTACTTCTGACACCATTGTAATATTTTTCCGCTTTGTTCGCTTTTCTAGTCTTCCGATTCAAAACTGACTCCAGGCAAGGAGTATCAGCTATTTATATATTAACATAAGGCTAGTCGTGAAACTTCTACATCACACTAATAGGAGGTGTGATGATCATACCAACTGGAGTTCATTGTATTCACTAGTGAGAAAATTAGGATGTAGTTAGAAATTGAATTAAAACAATTTTTGTCGCCTTATCACAGTATTTAGTCTTCAAATTTTGAGAGCCTGTATATAAGACTTGCATTTTGGATTTAAGTGCCTACCATTATTTCAGAAATATGATCCATGTCAGTAAAACTCATTGGTGCATTCAACCATGCTTGTACTTTAACGTTCAAAGTCGTAGGTATCTTACCATTTAATGTCAAGTGCCATCCTGTACAATCTAAATCCATGTTCTCTTAATTTTGGTTTAACATCGCCCAGATAGTGCTTATGTTATGTGTCAGTTAGCACACACTTTGTGGTAGCTTACACTTCACCCCCATACATAATGTCCAACATAAACATTGTTTAATGCTGTTCGTTACTATACATACATCAAAACGCATCATAAACTTTTAAGATAAAAAAGTATTCAAATCCAGTCAGCGAAGTTAAAAGTGATCTGGAAACAGGTCATTTAAAGTGCTGCATTTGAATACTTGTTCTGAATAGATTTGTAAAATGTACTAAAAATTCTTCTTCCCATTTAAACCCTATTTCCGAAAACAAAACAATTTAAACAGGTCACATGCGGCCTTCATCACCACTGCTGGACTCAGTACGCGATCAATTTGAAGACTATGATCAGTTGGCCAAAGATTTCACGCGCGTCTTCCTCAACGAAGAGCCTTCATGCCTGCAAAATGCTCATCTCTTTGATGTGGTTTTTTTGGTTGGGCAGTCTAAGCAGAAAGCCCGCTTTATCGGAGTTCGAGCAATACTAGGAGTACGGAGTCGTGTTTTTCAAGTAAACCCTAATATCATAAGACCCTTGGGCATTCGAATGTAAGTATCTATTTTTTTTAGGAAATGTTATACGGCATCCAAACCGGCTTCGGTTCCCCTCAAATTCCGGTTGCTGAAATTTTTGCACGACCGGCGCCGTCACTTGTTTCACCACAAAACCAAAAGCCGAAAAGCAACAACTACCTTACGGTGCCAGACATTGAATCTGCTCGGCCTAAGAGCGTTCCTTCTTCTCCTATGGTAAAAAGAGCCTTTTCTCGCCTTGGAACGATCACCGCTGGATGGGGTCGCTCAATACGCAACAAGAACACACAGCTTAATCCCGATGACAAAAAGAAGTGGATATCTTCACAGGACTGTTCCAGTAAGGATTTAACTTTCCATTAATACAAAATATCGATGTGGGTTTTTCCCGTTTTTTCTCTTCTTTTTTTCGTAAACTCGTATTTTTGGTCTATCTTTGTGTCTTACTGAAAAAAAAAAAATTGATTTTGTCTGTGCGTGCATAAAATTCCCCACATACCCAAACCCATATCCCGGAAAATATGTCCTGCGACACTTGATATGGGAAATGAAATTTACATAATTCTATATGCTCTGCTCTCTCATATGTAAACATGTTTCGCATCACCCATGACACTCACACACACACTCTGGTTACCGCCCACTTTTCATGCACCACACCTCACCTCATGCATGTGCTCATCCACCATTTCCGGCTCCCATTCCTGTAACATCTTGGATCTCGTGCTCGTCATCGTCGTCGTGATTTTATTTCCGTTTTTTATTCTTCTCTTTTATTATTCATGTTTTTGTTCGTCCTGCACACATTACATCCAAAACTACAAAAACAATATACTACATCCATTCGCATTTGCTTTTCATTATTTTTCACAAATAAAACAACAACTCAATGAATCAAAAAAAAAAAAAAAAATGCAGATAGGGAGAGTAAGGATAAGGATGGTAAGGATAAGGGTAACAATCAGTTAGCTGTGCCAAGACTGTCTGTTTGTGCGGATGCCCAGAAGGTGGACCGAGCGAAACTTGCTCAAACGGAGTTTAACATCATTGAGTTCGATCCCGAGACATTTCGAGTGCTTCTGGACTACTTGCATACAGGGACGTGCCCGTTGACATGTGTGTCAATACCAGGTGAGTTTAGTAATTTCATTAATTAAATTAGTTTTCAAAAGAAAAATTTTGACCCAGATGTTTTTTTCGTACACCATCAGATAGGATACGAAATTATTATTGATTTATTATAGTTATTATATGACTGATTTATAGTTTGTAATATGTACAGAGAAATAATGACCATAACCCAATACCTTAAGGAAGCGCATTGATCGAGTGAGACCCAACTGCAAGTCGAAAGAGGCATTTGCATCCGCCCGTGGCGTCCGTACGTAGGTAGTTTAAAATCCATAAATTTTGATAGGAATTTAAAACTTCATATCTGTACTTTCTATATACCAAAACAGCATCTCCAAGTCTAGCAAAATCTGCCCGCTAACACGTGCTAAAAATGATAAAATGATAAAATGATATCAAATGATAAAATCAAAAAACACATGATAAAATGTCACCGGAAGGTAAAAAAGACAAATAGATGTTGAGTGATAAGGTCAACTTCAAAAGACATGTAAACAAATAAAAAAAGCCGCCAAAATTGTAAACATCGTGTAGAAATGTTCTTTTTCCACATGTGTGTGTTCGGTAGATGTGCGAAAAATTGAAAAAAAAATAGGAACTGTCAAAAAAAATGATTTCTCGCACTCATTTTTTCTTAATTTTTTTATTACATTACGTCAGTTGCTTCTTTCTTTTACATAGATATCTACATAGGTACATAAATTTTTAAATTTTTGTGACTGTTGCGTAGCGTACACACTCACTCCCATTGGAAATTTGTATGTTGAATTTGTGTTGGTCCTTTAAATTCATTAACAATGAGAAAAAAATTAAGTGTATTGTGTTAGCATTTCCACAAAAACAAAAAACGTCCCCATGTTGCATGGTGGCCTTTGATTTTCAGTGATCGAAGCGGATTCTAACTTGTACACTAATTTATTTTGATTGTGTACCAAAGGTAAGCTGACATTACTTAATACTAAGCAATTTCAACCTCATAGAACTTTCAACTAAAGGAAATAAGACACGTTTGACGTAAATTTAAATTTAAGTGTCAAATACACCAAACTTTTTTGGGTGATGTTACATTCTTTAGGTTAAACAAAGCCTTAGTGTCAAATTGAATTTATACATTTTAATTCTGTAATAATGAATTTTTTTAATGATTTGACATAGCATTAAATCACCTGAAAATCTTGCTTTGTAAGAGGCAACTATGCCCAAACAGTAATGATTTACTCATTAATTGCTAATAATATACATATGTAGGTATGTCTACGGTTTGGCCAGAAAATTTTCAGAATGTTTCGTAGGCACCAGTTAACGAATGCCTGCCTACAGCTTTAGATAGACATTCGAGCGCACCAGTCGTAGCTTAGTCCTTAAGCTGATTAAGGTGTTCCTCCAAACTTTGGACAGCATATCAAAGGCTGACTTGGCTTTGCCAATTCCGTTGGCAATGTCATGTTAGGTTCCAGCATCGTCAATTGGCACACCGCTACCAAGATATTGGAGGCTTTTTAGTATCTGTACCGGTTGTGCAGCTACATGTGTTAGAATCGATTGATTTATTGTGGTATACTATACTACTGAGTAATTTGCTGTTCGTTGCATTGCTTTTTAATCCAATTAAATTTGCCCTTTCTTTATGCCTGCTGTCATTTCGTAGTCATCCACTGTTATTCTATGCGAAAGTAAACACGTCATCTGTACAGTCACTTACTTACTTATAGAAGCCCGTTCATTGAGGGCTCCTACCCGGTTCATAGTAGCCTTCGAGCCTCTGCTTCCTTTTTACTCTGCTTTTATTGTCAAGACCAAGCAGTGTCGTTTATTCTAGGGTGCACAGGTGTTCTCCGCACACCCCAGACTCAAATCAAAAACATCGACGATGCACAATCTGGTCCACTCGTTGAAGAACTGTAAGTTGCGATCCATCATATATTTTGCCACCATACGCGGTAGGCGGTGAAGGTCCATTGTCCTGAGTATGTACTGAAAGTGCAACCTTAATGTAAAAATACACAATGGCGGAAGTCCTGTTTCAATGTGCAGCATGTAGTTCGGCGTGTTATCGGGTAGTCGAAACAATCTTTTAATAAAGTACCTGAGTAGTCTCTCCACTTCTTCATACTGGGTAAAGCCCCAAACTTAAGTGCCGTAACAAATAATAGAACTAGCAGTTGCCTCAAACACTTTATATTTCACACTCGAAGGTACGGCTTTCTGCTGAAGCAAGCGCTTCCAGCTGCTGCTGATAGCTTTTTTCGCATCAGTTAGCTTCTCTTTTAAGTGCGATTTAAATGACATTTGCTGAGTGATTATAACGCCAAGGTACTTGTATTGCTTAACGATATCCAGCTCTTCGTTCTCCCATGTCCACTTTTCTCCTCTAGTGTCCCGCCCAAAACCATTTCGAAAGACCATTATCTTTGATTTGCTTGTGCTCACCGTTAAATTCCATGTGCAGCAATACTGCTGGGGTTTATTGATCATCATTTGTAGCATTATTATTACAGCCAGAATGACGATATCGCCGCCGACTTGTTTTTACTAAAAAGACCTTGAATAAGACGAAGGACTTTAGTGGATATTCTTACATTGCTGAGCTTATACAAAAGCGCGTTCCGGTGAAATGTCACCGGAAGGTAAAAAAGACAAATAGATGTTGAGTGATAAGGTCAACTTCAAAAGACATGTAAACAAATAAAAAAAGCCGCCAAAATTGTAAACATCGTGTAGAAATGTTCTTTTTCCACATGTGTGTGTTCGGTAGATGTGCGAAAAATTGAAAAAAAAATAGGAACTGTCAAAAAAAATGATTTCTCGCACTCATTTTTTCTTAATTTTTTTATTACATTACGTCAGTTGCTTCTTTCTTTTACATAGATATCTACATAGGTACATAAATTTTTAAATTTTTGTGACTGTTGCGTAGCGTACACACTCACTCCCATTGGAAATTTGTATGTTGAATTTGTGTTGGTCCTTTAAATTCATTAACAATGAGAAAAAAATTAAGTGTATTGTGTTAGCATTTCCACAAAAACAAAAAACGTCCCCATGTTGCATGGTGGCCTTTGATTTTCAGTGATCGAAGCGGATTCTAACTTGTACACTAATTTATTTTGATTGTGTACCAAAGGTAAGCTGACATTACTTAATACTAAGCAATTTCAACCTCATAGAACTTTCAACTAAAGGAAATAAGACACGTTTGACGTAAATTTAAATTTAAGTGTCAAATACACCAAACTTTTTTGGGTGATGTTACATTCTTTAGGTTAAACAAAGCCTTAGTGTCAAATTGAATTTATACATTTTAATTCTGTAATAATGAATTTTTTTAATGATTTGACATAGCATTAAATCACCTGAAAATCTTGCTTTGTAAGAGGCAACTATGCCCAAACAGTAATGATTTACTCATTAATTGCTAATAATATACATATGTAGGTATGTCTACGGTTTGGCCAGAAAATTTTCAGAATGTTTCGTAGGCACCAGTTAACGAATGCCTGCCTACAGCTTTAGATAGACATTCGAGCGCACCAGTCGTAGCTTAGTCCTTAAGCTGATTAAGGTGTTCCTCCAAACTTTGGACAGCATATCAAAGGCTGACTTGGCTTTGCCAATTCCGTTGGCAATGTCATGTTAGGTTCCAGCATCGTCAATTGGCACACCGCTACCAAGATATTGGAGGCTTTTTAGTATCTGTACCGGTTGTGCAGCTACATGTGTTAGAATCGATTGATTTATTGTGGTATACTATACTACTGAGTAATTTGCTGTTCGTTGCATTGCTTTTTAATCCAATTAAATTTGCCCTTTCTTTATGCCTGCTGTCATTTCGTAGTCATCCACTGTTATTCTATGCGAAAGTAAACACGTCATCTGTACAGTCACTTACTTACTTATAGAAGCCCGTTCATTGAGGGCTCCTACCCGGTTCATAGTAGCCTTCGAGCCTCTGCTTCCTTTTTACTCTGCTTTTATTGTCAAGACCAAGCAGTGTCGTTTATTCTAGGGTGCACAGGTGTTCTCCGCACACCCCAGACTCAAATCAAAAACATCGACGATGCACAATCTGGTCCACTCGTTGAAGAACTGTAAGTTGCGATCCATCATATATTTTGCCACCATACGCGGTAGGCGGTGAAGGTCCATTGTCCTGAGTATGTACTGAAAGTGCAACCTTAATGTAAAAATACACAATGGCGGAAGTCCTGTTTCAATGTGCAGCATGTAGTTCGGCGTGTTATCGGGTAGTCGAAACAATCTTTTAATAAAGTACCTGAGTAGTCTCTCCACTTCTTCATACTGGGTAAAGCCCCAAACTTAAGTGCCGTAACAAATAATAGAACTAGCAGTTGCCTCAAACACTTTATATTTCACACTCGAAGGTACGGCTTTCTGCTGAAGCAAGCGCTTCCAGCTGCTGCTGATAGCTTTTTTCGCATCAGTTAGCTTCTCTTTTAAGTGCGATTTAAATGACATTTGCTGAGTGATTATAACGCCAAGGTACTTGTATTGCTTAACGATATCCAGCTCTTCGTTCTCCCATGTCCACTTTTCTCCTCTAGTGTCCCGCCCAAAACCATTTCGAAAGACCATTATCTTTGATTTGCTTGTGCTCACCGTTAAATTCCATGTGCAGCAATACTGCTGGGGTTTATTGATCATCATTTGTAGCATTATTATTACAGCCAGAATGACGATATCGCCGCCGACTTGTTTTTACTAAAAAGACCTTGAATAAGACGAAGGACTTTAGTGGATATTCTTACATTGCTGAGCTTATACAAAAGCGCGTTCCGGTGAAATGTCACCGGAAGGTAAAAAAGACAAATAGATGTTGAGTGATAAGGTCAACTTCAAAAGACATGTAAACAAATAAAAAAAGCCGCCAAAATTGTAAACATCGTGTAGAAATGTTCTTTTTCCACATGTGTGTGTTCGGTAGATGTGCGAAAAATTGAAAAAAAAATAGGAACTGTCAAAAAAAATGATTTCTCGCACTCATTTTTTCTTAATTTTTTTATTACATTACGTCAGTTGCTTCTTTCTTTTACATAGATATCTACATAGGTACATAAATTTTTAAATTTTTGTGACTGTTGCGTAGCGTACACACTCACTCCCATTGGAAATTTGTATGTTGAATTTGTGTTGGTCCTTTAAATTCATTAACAATGAGAAAAAAATTAAGTGTATTGTGTTAGCATTTCCACAAAAACAAAAAACGTCCCCATGTTGCATGGTGGCCTTTGATTTTCAGTGATCGAAGCGGATTCTAACTTGTACACTAATTTATTTTGATTGTGTACCAAAGGTAAGCTGACATTACTTAATACTAAGCAATTTCAACCTCATAGAACTTTCAACTAAAGGAAATAAGACACGTTTGACGTAAATTTAAATTTAAGTGTCAAATACACCAAACTTTTTTGGGTGATGTTACATTCTTTAGGTTAAACAAAGCCTTAGTGTCAAATTGAATTTATACATTTTAATTCTGTAATAATGAATTTTTTTAATGATTTGACATAGCATTAAATCACCTGAAAATCTTGCTTTGTAAGAGGCAACTATGCCCAAACAGTAATGATTTACTCATTAATTGCTAATAATATACATATGTAGGTATGTCTACGGTTTGGCCAGAAAATTTTCAGAATGTTTCGTAGGCACCAGTTAACGAATGCCTGCCTACAGCTTTAGATAGACATTCGAGCGCACCAGTCGTAGCTTAGTCCTTAAGCTGATTAAGGTGTTCCTCCAAACTTTGGACAGCATATCAAAGGCTGACTTGGCTTTGCCAATTCCGTTGGCAATGTCATGTTAGGTTCCAGCATCGTCAATTGGCACACCGCTACCAAGATATTGGAGGCTTTTTAGTATCTGTACCGGTTGTGCAGCTACATGTGTTAGAATCGATTGATTTATTGTGGTATACTATACTACTGAGTAATTTGCTGTTCGTTGCATTGCTTTTTAATCCAATTAAATTTGCCCTTTCTTTATGCCTGCTGTCATTTCGTAGTCATCCACTGTTATTCTATGCGAAAGTAAACACGTCATCTGTACAGTCACTTACTTACTTATAGAAGCCCGTTCATTGAGGGCTCCTACCCGGTTCATAGTAGCCTTCGAGCCTCTGCTTCCTTTTTACTCTGCTTTTATTGTCAAGACCAAGCAGTGTCGTTTATTCTAGGGTGCACAGGTGTTCTCCGCACACCCCAGACTCAAATCAAAAACATCGACGATGCACAATCTGGTCCACTCGTTGAAGAACTGTAAGTTGCGATCCATCATATATTTTGCCACCATACGCGGTAGGCGGTGAAGGTCCATTGTCCTGAGTATGTACTGAAAGTGCAACCTTAATGTAAAAATACACAATGGCGGAAGTCCTGTTTCAATGTGCAGCATGTAGTTCGGCGTGTTATCGGGTAGTCGAAACAATCTTTTAATAAAGTACCTGAGTAGTCTCTCCACTTCTTCATACTGGGTAAAGCCCCAAACTTAAGTGCCGTAACAAATAATAGAACTAGCAGTTGCCTCAAACACTTTATATTTCACACTCGAAGGTACGGCTTTCTGCTGAAGCAAGCGCTTCCAGCTGCTGCTGATAGCTTTTTTCGCATCAGTTAGCTTCTCTTTTAAGTGCGATTTAAATGACATTTGCTGAGTGATTATAACGCCAAGGTACTTGTATTGCTTAACGATATCCAGCTCTTCGTTCTCCCATGTCCACTTTTCTCCTCTAGTGTCCCGCCCAAAACCATTTCGAAAGACCATTATCTTTGATTTGCTTGTGCTCACCGTTAAATTCCATGTGCAGCAATACTGCTGGGGTTTATTGATCATCATTTGTAGCATTATTATTACAGCCAGAATGACGATATCGCCGCCGACTTGTTTTTACTAAAAAGACCTTGAATAAGACGAAGGACTTTAGTGGATATTCTTACATTGCTGAGCTTATACAAAAGCGCGTTCCGGTGAATGGTGTTGAAGGCAGCCTTAAAATCAAAAAAAAAATGCATACAGTTTTTTGCCCTTGTCAAGATAAGCCCGCGAGATGCTCGATAGGGGGAAAATATTAATAACAGTGGAGTAACCTTTCCTGAACGTGGGGTGCCGTGGCGTAGTGGTTAGTGTGTGTGCTTACTACGCCGGAGGTCTGGGTTCGAATCCTGCCATCGTCACCTGAAAAAAAAAGACTTGTTCTTTTTCACGGTCCCCACCTCCGCGAGGGTCTGACAAGCCCTCCGAGAGTAGCAATTGTCTTGAAAAACTTCTCAAAGTGCCGTTCGGATTCGGCAAAAAATAGGTAGGTCCTCTTATATGTGAAGGAATTAAACATACACAGCATACATTGTTGAGAATTTGGCCCTGGTTCACCTCGAGCTGTTGCGCCACTCTATTTATTTTTATTTGTTTTAACCTTTCCTGAACCCAGCTTGGATTTCGCTTAATAGGTCATTCTCACGTATCCACATCGTAAGACGTTTCAGGATAACTCCGGTGAATATCTTCATGATAGAGTTCGTAAAGGAGATTCCCCTATAATTCTTTGGCTCGGTTGCCTCTCCTTTCTTAAGTAACGGAAAAATTATGCTTTTTGTGAAGTTGTCTGGCATCTCACCCGCTTCGAAAATATTGTTATAGACAAGAGCAAGTTTCTGTAAAAATTCATGTGTTGCAAACTTGAAAAATTCGTATGGAATACGGTCTTCCCCTGGAGCTTTTCTCGCCTTACATCCATTTAGAACCTCTTGAATCTCTTCGACTGTTATCGCTCTGTCTAGCTCATCCACTGTTGTGTTGGGCAGAGCGTAATGGACTTTGTTGGAGTCACAAGGAGGGTTCAGGAGCATTGTGCTATACATTTTATGTGTCAAAAAAAGGTGGAGAACACCCTACTGAAATTGCCACGGCACGTCACTGAGACCAAGCGCTGTTGCTTTCCAGATTGCTTGGTATTAAAAACGTAGGTTTAGTCTTCTTGGTTGTCTCCAGACTGCAGGGCTTAGATTAGAAGACCCTCTTGGCTGGAACGTTGTTGCCCGTCTGCTCGAACTCACCGAGCCAATGTTGTCTTCGTGTTTTGGATCTTTGAACTAAACAAATCCTCATCTGGGTACTTCTTTGAGCACGCCTGGCCGGTCAAAAAAAAAAAAATCTGGGTACAGCACATAGAGTTCGCCGTTATTTTTATACTCTACCCAGGGTTTACTGAGTTTGATGTATAGTTTGTAATGCAGTAAAATAATCCTCGTAGACCCCTTAGGCCTTTAAGAGTAATAAATTGGACCGAAGGCAGAATCGATTAAGCCATGTCCGCTTGTATGTTAACATTTTTTTAGGCCTTACATTTAAAGCTGAAGAGCTTAAGGCTGGTGAGTGGAGATGAAAGTCCAGTCCTTCAGATCAAGTTTTAAAATTAATTGCATCCGCCCAAAAACACGCCCACTACAGGCCTGTATGTGCGAGGATCTCTCATTTTTCAAAATACTTTTTCCAACTTTTAGCCATATGTTACAGTGCGCAATAATTTTTGGTATGTGACATTGTCTGTATATGTCCTTGAGGATGCAGAAAAAATTTGGCCTTTACGGGTATAGGTTGTCGAACTAGGAAATCTCCGTAGTTTACGTAGTTTATCAGGCTTTTACGCGTTCAAGTGAATACCCTTTTTAAAAAAATTGTAGATACATATTAGCAATTTCTTACTTTTTTGTAGATATTGTACACTCCCAATCAATAGGATAGATCCACATTGAATTTCCTTTTAATTTGAAAAATTATACATCTTATCAAAGGGCCACATTGCAAGATTATTGACACTGCCGCAATTATTAGATTTTAAAATGAACATGAGCGAAAATGTAAGAAATGTCAGAATAAGGGAAGTTTCTTGGTAAAATTTGTCTAAAAAGTCAATCACTTGGATAGATCCAGTGGAGTTAAAGACAAAAAAAGGTAAAACTGGTTTCTAGAAATTAGTATGACCTCCGTTCCTTGACATAACGTCAATAATTCTTTCAGGCATAGAACTGTATAGAGTTTTAAGGTAGCTTAGATTCATTTGCCTCCAAGCATCTTGTTTCGCCGATAAAAGCTCGATAGTGTTATTCTGGATACTGCTTTAAACATTTCTGGACATCTATCCCCAAACGTTCTCTATAATGTTTAGATCAGGGGAATACAGCGACCATGCCATAATTTCAATTGATTTCTCGCAACCAATCTTTCACTATTCGTGTGGTTTGAAGCGGCGCATTATCTTGTGAAAAGAGAAGAGCGCGTAGAAGATGGCAAGGCACGAGGGCTCCCCCAGACAAAACCCTCGTGAACCACGTCTCTAACAAACTGAAAGAAATGTTGCAAGATCTTAAAAATCGTGAGACCACTGAATACCTTGAAGGCTTCTCGGCTGATAGGAGCTCAAACAACTTACTGTGGATAGCAGTTAAGTCCATCAAGAAACCTATAATGCACGCGGCCCCAATAAAGAAAAATTATGGCGAATGGCCAAAAGAAGACAAAGAGAAAACGGATTTGTTTGCGGAACACTTGGAAGAAACTTTCAAGCGGTCCACCACTTTCGACGGTCCACCGTTGGCTGACGTTCAAAACAACAAGGCGGAACCTGATAGCCTCAGAATGTTGGCGTATTGGTATCTTTGAAAGATTTTTGGAGTTTAAGCCTCCCTAGTCCACACTAGTATTAAAAAAAAAATTGTTGGAAAACCATAGGAACGGTATGGAATACATTTTTGAATTTGGGGATAACACTTTGTAGGATGTTTTTGCAGACGTTAGCATTTTGTGAGCCTTTCATTTCCACGAGCTCAAAGGTGCCATACCAAGATATTGCACCCCATAACATTACACTGCCTGTTCTTGCATGATGTCTGGACAAAACAATTTCTTCTTTGCGCGAATCATAAAAATAATAATTGTATGTATCGGGGCCATCCTAGTCCGACATTTTTTCGCCCCTAAATACCACTTGTTTACACTTATTTGTCCAATTTATGTTGTCTAGCAAAGTCTAGCAAAGTCAAAGCGAATGACCTTATGACGTTCTGTAAGAACAGGCTCGAGCTTCATCTTTCTTCGTTTGACGTTAGGTAAGGCCTTCAGAATTCACCTCAGAAAATACCCAGCTGTAGCTGACAAAAATTGTGTCCGTGTAAGCGCTTTCATTACCTGTAAAGAATCTGGTCGGATAACTATTTATTATATTATTTTTTTGTTATTTCTTATTTTTCAAAACAAAAACCAATAATTGAGGGTGTTTTCAATACGTACTTTTTTCTCTTTTCTTCTCCTAGGTCTCCTCTGTGCCGCTGAACATTATGATCTTCCTGAATTGCTTCAAGCATGCTTCCATCACTGTAAACAATTTCTACGCATCGATGTCGTCTGTCCAATGCTCATTTCTTTGGAAAACTACTACTGGCGCTATACCTCTGCCTCGGAGTTGGTCAACATGATACTAACATTCGTGGAGAATAAAGCGCATGCCTTATTTAAGCTGCCCGACTTTTTGCATCTTTCGGAATCGATGGTACAAATGATCATGTGCCGAGATCTTCAGACACCGGAAATACGCAAATTTGAAGCCATGCTTGCCTGGGCTCAAAACAAAGTCGATAAAATGAAGATGTCGCCGAACAAAGATACTCAATTCGAATTTGAATGCATAATGGAGAGGCTAACGCGAGACTTGAATCTGTGCCGTATATCACCTAGTGAGTTGCTGACAGTAGTACTGCCGTCAAAATCGCTAAAGAACGAACGCATCATGGAGACACTGATGGTACAAGTGAATCTGGGTACATATCGCATGCAGGAACTGGACGAATACAGGAATCAATTGAGAAGTCAAGACTCAAAGTGTAGTGAGGGTAGCGTTACAGTGCATCGGGGTGGATGAAATAGTAGAAATGTTAGCTTTGATGATATGGACGATTATGATGATGAAGATGAGGAAGACGAAGAGGAGTAGAAAGGGAAAGGGTGAATTCGAACAAAAACAACGTTCAGTTATTCTTTTTCTGTTCTTGTTTTTATTTAAATTAACATATTAAAAATTTATGTTTCAATATAGGTTTTTCAATCGCGATGTAGGTACTCATTATAAGGCCAAAAAATGTAAGGCCTAGTGTTTACATACATAATATGATGTACTGACAATAAGGCACAAACCTTATTGCGTATATGTACCTGGTTTAAAGTTATACCTAACTAGTTTAATTTCGCGGTGGTTAATTTTGCGCTATGCGTACATAAATGGGTGCTTAGATTAACATATATCATTTCGCGTTAAATTCGACTCATCCCCCCAGGCATTGCCTCTTGTTCTGTCGGTAGATGAGAACGACATAGCGCTTAATTTCGCTGTGTTTGGCGTGGAGTCATAGGCGCCGCAGATTTTATTCCTGTGGGAGGCTGGACTCAGAAAAAAAAAATCAAAAAAAATTAAAATTTCCTTGTAAAGAAATATGGTCGATGTCTGATGAGCAATCAAACAGCATCTTGCCCCCTCCCCCTACAGCAGCGATGTCTTCGACATACGGATATACTGAACCAGTGGGATTCAAATTTATCTACCACACTGCGAATATTTCTGTCGATAGGACGATTAGGCTTGTTGACCCGGTGATTCCTTGAGTCATAAAATGGGCGGCACGTAACGTTGTCCGACCAAAACATCCATTTTGGCAAAATTATTTTGTAATTCAGTCCTCCAGACCAGACTGATTTCACGAATTTGACTGAATAATTAGCACACGGCTCCCAGAATGTTGCTTCAACAACATCCCATATTTCAATACCTTGCCTCAGTAGGGGTACAATAGGGGCTCAGTAGATGCCAGCGCAACTAGGTAGGTAGTAGGGAGTAGCTAGGTAATCGAACTTTCTGAACATCTTTCGGGAGTTTCAAAACGTTTCCTATAAAAGCTAGTGGCATAATTTTCCGACGGGAAATCAGAAGGAATGTGTGCTGTATTTCTGTTCTACGACTGCGAAGCCAATTTATTTTATTATTATACCCAAGATTTAACACAATTTTCTTTCATAGCCAATCTAAGAATTTTAAAAAGAAGACTGTTCCTTTAAGTTGCATATTTTTAAGGAATATGGTTTGTTTCAGTTAGAATTTACCTTTTGTTAACCTGAACCAAAGAGAAAAGGAATATCCAGAATACACTTTGAAAACCCTTTCGGCATCCAAGTTTATCATCATCAAATACGTCCAATATCACAAAACTAACATCTATTTATGCACATTATAATAGCACATCAATACTGGTAATGATTTTACCCAACTAACTTGGTTCTTAATTAATCTTATGAAAAATGCATAGGTTTGTAACTCGATCCTTGACTCATAAAGTCAAAAATTCAGTTGAAATAAGTTTACAGTTTTACTAGCATTACTTCGGCGTAACTCAATTATCAGTGTTTTCTGTGGATAGGTTAAGCATCTTCTTCTTAAAATTTTCTCTAAAACAATAATTTTCCGTCTGAAATTTTAATTTTAAATCGAAGCCACCAAATTCTACGAATGGTTTATCAAGAGTGAAAAGGACATTTAGCTGTCAAATTGGTTATAAATTGGTTATCTGCTTAACCGCCTCACTGTCCAAGAAAGTCCGTTCATATATTGTTTTTATACCCGACCCAGGGTATTATTTATTTTAATGCATACTTTGTAACACAGTGAACTAATCACCTAAGACCTTCTAGAGATATGAGCGAGACCGACAGGTGAATTGATTAAGTGTCTGTACAAAATGTTTAAGATATTACTTATTGCTAAAGTTGTTTCACACAAAGTATTGAGCTCATCTGCCCACTTTTAGGTGGCGTTTTTAGCGCATTCTCTCATAATTTTAAGGAGATTAGAATTAATTGTTTTTAATTTAATAGTTTAATTTAATTTAATGTTTTTAATTTTAATAGCCCAAACCCATTTTAAGGGACGTGGGCAATACAAAAAGTTTTACATACAGCATATGAATTCAGGCCAAAAAAATTAAAATTTGGTGTAACATGGTAATTAGGGTCGGGTATTTAGAAGTTCTTTACAGTCGCACTCTTGTACTCACTTGTTTTTTTTTTTTAATCAAACCAAAACATAAAAGTCTACTAAAAAAAATTATCACACTGTGGATGCACTTCAAATAAGTTAACAGATAAGACACTGACTAGAGCCTAGAGAAATAAAGAAGAGCAAAAGATTATTGTCAAAAACTCAAAATATTTCGATTATCTGCCAGCAAATCTAGCTTGTAAGGAAGCTTGTAGGAAGCGGCATCAATGACTCATTTGGGAGGCCTGTTGGCGGCAAGCCAGTGACGTGGTCAAACCGTCGAAGTATTGATCGTCTTATAGGAGAATTAAGTGCTCAACGTAGAAATTCAAACAAATAATTACCTACACGTTTTCTATGAGTAGCGCGGGGAATTAGGTAGGCCAGAACAACAAGGAAAGTTGTTGTTAATGGTGCATCAGCAGTTTCCACTAGAATCGACTACGATTCTCTGTCCATTTTATGTGTCCCAAACTTCTTCTTCTACACAAAAAATTATTGCAACAACTTTTAATAACATGCGTTACTTTGCTGATGATATCTCCCCTATATCATTCACCTCAAAATACCTGTTAAAATACCTAACTCTGATGTCACTTCCAATAATCAGAGTTGCCATCAAAATTAATATCTTATTTTTGATCCTTAAAAATTACCAATCGGAGCGCAAACTCTTGGTTGCGAACCACTGTTGGCCCTGGTTCACCTCGAGATGTTGCGCCACTCTTTTTATTTACTTATATAGTAGCGCAAACTTTTTTTAAATTTAGTTTTTCAAGTGAAGAATAAATGCTCTTCTACTGTTCCTCCCCTCCAAATATGTGACAAAATCATAAGCTCAAATAATAATATTCATCTTCTTGGAGTAAGTATTAACTTAAATTATGTCACCCTCTGCATTTCGTTTAATGGATATCCTTAGGTAAGGTTAGGTTAGGTAGGGTTGCCGGCAGGTAGGTTTCCTGCATACGAGGGCCCTTAGCGTCACCCTATGAAGACAACCTGTATGTATAACATTATTACGTAACTATGATACTTTGTTAGTTAAAGTATCCTGAACTTCGGGAAGAAACTTGGCCCAGTCGAAGACGCTGCTGAACTTCACAATATTCGCCACACTTGCAAGTTCGTTCAGCTCCTCAAAGAAGTACTGGCGCAGAAGTCAAAAACGTTGTCTGCTGCCACTTGGACACTGACATAGGAGGTGTTTCACATCCTCTTCCGCTTCTGGATCATGACAGCCCCTGCAAATGATTGTTCAACAGGTTGTGGCCTGTTATCACTCTTGTGGCTATGGCCTGTGATGCGATAAGCTTTTCTGCTTTGCTGCCATTTATGGATAGCGCCTTTTGTATAGCCGAGGCTCTAAAAATGTTCCTATCTGCTTTGGGTTAAATTACGAATAGTCACCATCATTTCGCCTGTCTCAAAAGAGAGCATATGAGCCATATTTCGTTAGCTCGTAAACCTTTTCATACCCTATAGGATAAAGCCACTGTGGCCTGGTACCCCAACTATGCAGACATTATTCTGTCTGCTAAAAGTCCTCAGCTCTGAATGACTAAGTCCTACTACGTGAGATTTTACCGTTGGTGTTGTCAGGGCCGGAATGGCTCCTTGGCTGCCTACTTAAATGGAAATATCCTCCAGTGATAGTTGCAATACTCTGACCTTTGCATCTGCTTTAAGTATTGGAAGATAGTGCACGAGTTCAGCAGTCTTCTGCTTGTTAGGATACCGATCTTGTCAGAGCATACACCTACTCCAGTACCCTCACTTGATTTGGAACCATCTGTATAGATCGCTACCTCGGAGTTGGTTATAACTGTAACGTTATCAAGCCAGTCTTCTCTTTTGGGAATCTGAATGGAGTAGTCTTAATTGAAGTCAAGATAAGGTGTTATATGGTCCTAAGAATTACAGCATCCTATTGTGTGTAAGATTGAGCTATGCCCTGTGGATCGAAAGCTCCAATTTCCTGTAGCTTGAAGTCTTAGCGCTTTCTTCTATGAAGATAACTATAGGCGTAATGTTTAGGATTGTCTATAGCATCATGTAAGGCGGAGTTCTCAGAGCACTTTAGAGTGGAGATAAGCCAAACTTTGTAACTTAGTTAAAGATTTGATATTTTTCTGCTTGGTTATAGCTTGGCCATCAGACGCAGCATCCATACGTGAGTATAGTTGCACCTGTAGAGTCGAGATAAACCAAACTTTGTAACTTAGTTAAAGATTTGATATTTTTCTGCTTGGTTATAGCTTGGCCATCAGACGCAGCATCCATACGTGAGTATAGTTCGTAAACTGTGTAGAGACAGTTTGAATATTCGGTTGCACGTATATAGGGCTGTGTACGCTTTTTTAACTCTTTCTTCTGTGTTTTGGTTCCATCCAGCTTAGCTTAGCTTACTGCCTAGGCTGATACCCAGATATTTAGCGCTTTAAGATAACTGAACAGCTGAGCTTTCGAGTGTTGGCAACTTTACAACCAGTATCGACCTCCTGTTTGTAAAGAGGACAAGCTCTGGTTTTGCGGAGTTGACGCTTAGGCTTAGAACCCGGTCCATTGGCTTAGTTTATTAGGCGCATACTGGCAAAAATTTGCCACACACTACGAGCAAAAGGTCTCAAGTATCGCTCAAAATATCGCTGCAAGGGTATATTTGTTATCTTGCAGTTACGCTGCTTTACTTAAAACCACGTTGTGTAGCGCTGCCCCTACAAACAGGTAAGGTAACAGGTACTTCAGGTAAGCGTGATGATTAGAGGACACATTGATTGGATTGAGTATGCTGCAAAATGTGGACGCCTAGGAATCTCTCGAGAGGTTTCAGCAGAAAAGGTCTATCTATAGTGTTTCAGGTTTATCTATAGTGTTTTGCCTGATGGTGGCTGCTATTGCGTGCTTTAGGAATAAAGTTAACTTCTGCTTCCCGCTACGCTTTGGGGAAGTATCCATATGTATGAGGCATCTAGGGAAAATATTTATTGGCCTCGAGCTGATTAATGTTTTTGTCATCTGCAGGAATAACGTCAGTTCCGCCTGACTAATATGGTTCAAATATCAAATGAGCTTACATCCCATTCGACTTTTCCCACATAGCTATTGTCATTTATAGTTTCAATGACTGTAGCTAGTGGGGATTGATTTGTTTGTTGTTAGTTTCTTTTACCTCAACCACTTCAGAACACTTGGGCAAATGTGTGCCGTGTAAAAGTTTTAGTGTATCTACCCGATGTAGATTCTGTCCAGTCCAGATTCCATTCGTGTTTTTGATAAATCCGGTGCGGTTGGCTCTTTGGACATAATTTTCCTCAGTCTTGCAGCACCTTTTATATTTGCTTTGATATTGTAGAATTGCTTCCAAGAAGTTCTTTTGGCCGTTGAATTTCTTTCTTTAAGTTTTAAAACTAACGCTGAATGTCTGAATATTTAATCTTTATCAAAACGGAGACTTGTTGCCTTTATTACAGACTTCTAAAGAAGCCCTTCGCACAAAAGAAACAATATCACACACATCAAATCAATTTAAATTGAGTAATCAAATCAGATCGTGGGATGCCGTGGCGTAGTGGTTAGTGTGTGTGCCTACTATGCCGGAGGTCTGGGTTCAAATCCTACCATCGTCACCTGAAAAAAAAGACTCGTTCTTTTTCACGGCCCCCAACTCCGCGAGGGCCTGACAAACCCTCCGAGAGTAACAATTGTCTTGAAAAACTTCTCAAAGTGCCGTTCGGATTCGGCAAAAAATTGTAGGTCCCTTTGTATGTGAAGAAATTAACACACACAGCATACATTGTTGAGAAGTTGGCCCTGGTTAACCTCGAGCTGTTGCGCCACTCTATTTATTTATTTATAATCAAATCAGATCAATCAAATTAAATAATTCTTTGTCCGCTGATGGGGTTTGAACCCAAGCCAATGACACGACGAGCGAGGCGAACACTCTCACAGTGAGCGAATAAGACACATTTGATGACACATTTGACGACACATTTGTCGTTTTGTACATAATTTAGTGTGACGTTATAACTAACATAGCGCATTATTATACAGGGGAGTTTCGTTGGAATTCAGTACCTTAGCATACATTTTTTCTTGACACTTTAAAACTCTATTAACTCAAAAAGCGAATAATTACATATCTTTCAAATCTCGGGACACTGGTTCGATGTTTAACTTTTTGAGAGCTGAGTGTTGTAATTAAAAAATAAATGTCCTGGGGTTACCAGGGGGAAATATTTAGAAGCAAAAAACAATGGAGCGTGTGAAGGTGCTATGGTTGTCTCTTGTTTACAATTGGGGTTTAATTTTTATAACCAGGTCTTATCTCTCAAAATGATACATTAATCTTTCCGCCTGCCTTTCCCTGCAAATAATTATATACATTATGTTACAGTTTCATCTACATATATGTATTCTATTTGTTTTGGTTTGAATCTAAAATCTTCTTTTGTAAAACTAAAAACAAAAAATATTACCTTGATAATAGTAAACTGTCTGTGCATAAGATCCAATTTCTTCATCCACTCTAGCCTAGACTAGAAATATAGTTTCCTACAAAACAAAACTTTACGAAAATCATACGAAAGTAGTTCGTAGAAGTTTCGTTAATACATATAGTTGTATTTTTTTATGAAAAATAAAAACTAAAACAACTTAAATAAAAATCTCTAGAAAAATGTTCATTTAATTCTTTAATGAAAACTCAAAACGCTTACCGCAAACAAAGACTAAAACAAATTTAAAGTAAAAAGTATGAATAAGAAACGTTAATAAAAACTAATTTTTAAAACAAAAACAGATTAGATTTAATGTAAAGCAAAAGAAATTACTACAAGAGATTGTAATAAAAAAGAACATGCGTTATATTTAACAACAAAATATTAATTATATATATATTTATTGTTATACATACACTTATTGTATATTATAAATGTTTAAATGTAAATGTTAAAATCAACTTAAAAAAATTAAAAATTAATGAATATCTGCGCTTTGTAAAGTAAACCTAAAACTATAAACAAAATGTATAATTTATACAAAATAAATTTACTGAGTAGAGTAAAGATTCTCCAAACATACAAAACAAAATAAATTTATACATATACATTTATATATATAAAAAAAAACAAATTTAAATAAACACAAATGTTTTGATACTGAATTTAATGATAAAAACGAAAAAAGAAACAAAATTTTAAATGAAATTAAGTTAAAAACAACTTTCGGCAAACCAGTTTTGACAGATTCTACTAAAAGTTTTGAGTTTTTCTCTTAAGTTAATAAGAAATCATCCGTCTTACAAAAAAATAAGTATATTATATCAAACAATATTAGCCCACCAATAAAACTTCGTTTGCAGACATGAATGGAAAACTGTAAGAATTTAACAAAACAGCAAGTTTTGATTGACCTTTCCTTTAAATGAGGTAAAAACTGGCATAAAGAAGTCAACAAAAACCCTAACCCAGGCAAAAATAAATATCAAATGAAGTGCATATATAGTTCCCTATTTTAACTTGTTATATAAAAGCGTTGAATATCCTTACCTTTAAATGAATATTTAAATGAATTGTAAAATAGAATTTAAAAAATAGAATACAAATATATTTTATGTGCAAGAAAAATATTGTTTGTCCATATGTTGGTTGCTATATGAAAAAATATATATAAATTGTAAAAAAAACAAATAAAATTGAAATAAGTTAAAAAAAATGTTAATGTAAAAATTAACTAAATAAAGAACTGCTCTGAAATGAAAGAAGAATCCCATAAAAATGTACAATTCTCCCCGGAAACCTTCGTTAAGTAAAGAACAAATTTTAACCAAATCTTAAACATAAATTTGATGAAAAGAGAAAAATTAAAAAATCAAAGAAAGTAAAAAAGTGAAACTAAATAAAGTGTTTTTAAAACAATTAATGTTTTGAATTTTTTCTCATCTTTTCTCCAGAATTTCTCCATGTATTTCTAGCTGGTTGGACCAGGTCTTCTGCCATCTGAGTTCATTCTATAGTGACACTTACATCGATGGATGGTTTCAATTATTGGTCCCTCGCCCATAAGTGGTCCGAATGTTTGTTTATTGTGAGACACAGATTTTGAATTTGGTCTGAATATCATTCAAATAACTTGAAAGTTTCTGTTAACGAAACATATAGAGATAAGAAGTCAACATTCGCACAAAAGCAACGAGTTGTATTTGTGCTCAAGCTAATCGATAATCATTATACACATTAATACCTAGCCAGAAAGTGTTTCTTTGCAACCCTTTTACACTGTTTCTCAACCAAATTTAATGAAACATGCGTGTTTTTATATCTGTTTGCCACCATACGTACGTTATATAGGTCTAGGTTGGGTTGGGTGGCTGACCCTTTAGGCCAGGGACACACTTAGGCCAAAGGAAGTTGTGATACCTTTTGGCAAGAACGGAGTCGAATGTCCTAAATCAATGGTTGATAGGTTTGAGACTTACCCGAAAAGGATAATGAAGGCTTGGGTAACCGTTTCGGTGTGAACCACTGCCACCAAGGTTGAAGGGACCAGTGAGAGACTTCCTGAAAAGTGCAGAGGACTAACGAAATTCGGTGTGAACCCTTGCAGGGGGATGGGGGGATTCTTAGGCAAGAAACTGATGCAGGGTAACCGTCTTCGGTTTCAACCCGTACTTAAGGCGACTCCCGTTGAAATTGACCCTGGGGGGAATGGGACCCAAAAAGCACACTCTGAGGGAATGGGATCCAAGAAGCACTTATAAGACACTTAAAATTGTCTTCAGTAGCACTTATGGTTTTGTAAAGTTTCGTTATTATTCCACTGGTGCGGAGCTTATTTACTTATAAAAGCGGTTGTATAAACGTCTACAGCACCATACTTATAAAACTTAAAGTGCTACCAATATTGGTTCTTTAAAGCAGGTGCTATAAACGTTCTCAGCACTCAAACCCTCAGCACACACCCATTCTTTGCGATGGGACCACTGCGCAAAGAAACAATGGTGCACTCAAATATAATCCTTTGGATAACAGTAATATTGAAGAGTCTAACAAGGACATAGAGCTGGAAGACGACACCGACAACACTGGCCTACCCTTTTTGGAAGATATCGACGCTTAAAACTACTGCTTTAAGAAATATTTGAAAATCTGGCCTGGGCTACTAAATTTAACATTAGACATATTGCATTAAAACAACTATTATTACATTAATTCAGATAGAAGCAGGATAGTTTGAGTATAGGAGCCACAAACTTTTACCCAAATGTGTATTATTCTTCAGTCATTTTGAAGGAGTTTAAGGATTTACGAAATAAATTGAGATTAAGGAGTTATACGCGAAAAATCCCAGTTAAGCCCCTGTATCTTTTTCAAAGCTGTGTTTTGAATTGGTTTAAATGGAGCATCTGATGAAAAACGTAGCCATCTAATTTTTTTCTAGTTAACTTTATTGCTATCCTCATCAACTTTAACGAAAAATACATCCGTTTTTAACAATTTGATCCAAAAATTCGAAAACTAGTTTGAGTCATCTCAGTGACCACAAATGTTGTTTTAGTTCCAAATCCTCTTATGAATCGGTACCATTCCCTTGAATCATGTATTTTGAATGATTTTTATGCCCCATCCCATGGGATAGGAGGTATATTAAGTTTGATTCATAGTTTGTAACATAGAGAAATAATCACCGTAGACCCCAAGACGTTAAGACGTTCGAATTGTTAGTCGAACGAGCCATGTCCGTCCGTGTGTCGGTAGTTTTTAGGCCTTAAATTTTGAGCTAGGAACTTGAACAAGTGTAAAAATTTTCAAAATCCGCACACTGACACGCCCAATTTACTTATTAGCATGAAAATTCAAAGTTGTCGTAGGAAGCTGAAATTTGGTACGCGTTATCCTCGCTTAAGTATATTATGATTAGCATTTAAGAAAAAAGCGAAAACCACCCCCCTGTAGGCGTTTAAACGGTTTTTATTTTATATATTTGCTTCAAATCCAAAAAACTTGGACCATAAAATCTTCATATATGTACGTAAGCTATCATCTTAAATGATTTAATTTTTGCCACGCTCACTTTTGGGGGCGAAGATTCTTTAACTGAGAAATTCTAAATACAGTTGAAATTAATAAAAACTGAAATTAAGCACTCAAGATTTATGACACAATTCGGAGCTTGAAAGTGGTCAATTGGGATGGGGTATCCAACGATTCGCCTAAGCGGATTGTAACCCTCCCACTAGTTTTTATTTCTCTCGATAGGAATCGTCAATGCCACACTCCTGATACTATGACTGGGTATCAAGAACTTGTGAGCGATAAATTTTACATTATTATCAGGAACATTCATCAACATCATAACGTTATAACTGTACCTACATAAAAAATGACATGCTCGGTAGTTGGTGATAGGACTGATTTTGAATCAAGGTGTTCAAACAAACATGATGCTACCTCGTTGCAACCCCTAATTGCAACACCTTCGTGCCACATGTAGCATAGGGAGTTCCTTTTACGCAGTCATGAACAGTGAGATTAAACGTTTTGTAAAAAGATTCAGCAGATAGCAAAAATGGAGTGGGTAGGCAATGCTGAAGATCAAATACGTAAAAACTTCCATACCTTGCTGTTTTCTTGCAATATCAATGTCCGTCTTTTTGGGTTAATATGCAGAATTTGCATCTGCATGGCGTTGTTTTTGTTCGAATTTAACAGCTGTAAGATCCGCTTCTGTGGCTGATGATTTTCTCATAGCCAATGAGTCACATTTTGTGCATGCATCTAGTTTTGGCTTCTTGAATTTAATGTTTAGGCTCTTTCAAACCTCTGTATATTTTGATATTGAAACTGGACTTTGGGTTTTTTCCGTAGGTATAAAGTTTACAGCTTCGATAGTGTCAGATTTCTGCGAAATACTTGCACGTATAGTGACTCTCGTATGCCGGAATATGATCCAGAGCTTCATTTTTCTTCGCCTCTGAGGTTTTGTTTGTCGGACGGAGCTGTTTTTCCCCGCATATCTTGCATTACCACGGTACCCGGAGATTCGATCTATTAAAACAGTTTGAAAGATCTTTAAAACAGTTTTGTTAACCCCATTGCTTCATACAATGAAAGCTTTTTATTAAAAAATAAATAAAATAAGGCACAACATTCAGTCATTAAAAAGTATTTCATTCACATACATAAGTATCTTAATTGAAAGAAAAAAAAAAAAACAAAATAAAAATATTATTAAAACAAACTTTAAGAAACAAAAAAAAAACTATCCCTTTTTGTGTTCGAGTTCCACGCGGTCGACGCTTTTGGGTGATACATTGCGGTGGAAATACATTTTCGGTTTTCTGTGGAAAGGTCCGCTTTCCTTCCTTCTCTTACTATTTTTCAAAATAATTTTAGAAAAACTCCACATATTGAATTGGCGAAAAATCTTTATCCGCCAACATGAGTAGGTGATGAAAAACGTTTGAAAGGATTTAAAAGAAATTTTGCTCTGATTGCTTTTTCGACTGCCACCCCCACGAACCCAAAGTTAGAAGTTTTCTTGTAAAAAACACGTCGACGATGCGTTTGAAGAATTCCGCAATGCTCAGATCTCTTTCAATTTGGTTCAGCTTTTCCACACTTCCGATGGCAGCGAACTCCTGTGGTGACTCTTCATTATTAATGAAGGTTGCTGGGGATGTGGTAGTGGCAGATGTTGTTGTCGAAATATGCTTTGTCATCATTTAGTTAAGCTTTGCGAGCTAGCTTCAACTGCGCAAATTCTGTCCGAAAAAGTTTGTTCTAGGTTAACAAGGAATTGCGAGTCGCCTGTAGTTGTTGGCTGCCTTATATTTTTTCCGTCTTGAATCATTATAGCGCTCGGGATCTCTTTTGACCTTTCAAAAGAGCTCTCCTAAAATACATTAAGGTCACCACATAGGTCCATAGAAACCATAGAAAACGAAAACAGCCTCGGATATTTGCTGATCCTGGTAATCCAGGGCATTCTTTGGAGCTAGGCCTGAGGGGTGTCAGCATGCGAGCGAATGGTGTTCGGAGGGTCCCGCTCGGCATCCGACCGGGTTTAACCCGAAGAAGTTACGAGCAGCCTTCGATGTCAAAAAAGGATTTAGACAAGGCGACGCGCTGTCATGCGACTTCTTTAACATCATACTTGAGAGAATTGTGCAGAACTCTCGCGCCAACACCAGAGGTACAATCTTTCAAAAGTCCGTTCAACTACTTGCATACGCAGACGACATTGACATAATCGGTAGAACAAAGCGTGATGTCAGTGAAGCATTCGTGAGTATTGGGACGGAAGCGGCGAATATGGGCTTAGCAGTCAATGAGGGCAAAACCAAGTATATGCTGTCATCAAGAAAAGACACCCAACACTGACGTCTTGGACAAAACATCACCATCGACAGCTATAACTTTGAGGTAGTTAGGGACTTTGTCTACCTGGGTTCCGCTATCAATTCAGACAATGACACCAGCGCTGAAATCAAACGAAGGATAACTCTTGCCAATCGCTGTTTCTTTGGGCTAAGAAGGCAATTGAATAGCAAAGCCCTCTCTCGAGCAACTAAAGTGTCCATGTATAAGACCCTCATCATCCCAGTCCTTCTTTACGGTGCAGAAGCATGGACCCTGTCAAAGGCGGATGAAAACACTTTAGGCTGCTTCGAGAGGAAAATTCTTCGGACGATTTACGGTCCGTCCCGTCTGCATAGACGGAGAGTGGAGGAGAAGATATAACATCGAACTGTACAGGCTGTACAGCGATATCGACCTAGCCAAAAGAGTCAAAACACAACGTCTACAATGGCTGGGTCATCTAGAGCGGACGGACACCAACGCCCCGGCCCGGAAAATCTTCGAATCCACACCGCAGGGACGACGCGGTAGAGGAGCACCGAGACTCAGGTGGCGCACGCAAGTGGAAGGGGACCTCAGCCAATTTCGCGTGCGAAACTGGAGACGGCTAGCTAGAGACAGAGCTGGCTGCCGAAGCTTGTTGGCTGAGGCCCAGGTCCACCCCGGACTGTAGCGCCACCTTAAGTAAGTAAGTAAGTAAGTTACGAGCAGCCCGTCAATGGTGCCGCTATCCATTACGGGGGACGGAGGAGGACAGCTCCAAGTCACAATGAGGGCATAGGTGGAAACTCTACAAATCGACAACGGCACCAACTCCAAATTGGCACGTGGAATGTCTCGTCGCTAACGAGGAAGGAACTTGAACTGGTTGAGGAGGCCAAAAAGTATCAGCTCGATGCAACTGGCATCTCCTCAACTAAGTGTAAGTCTTTGGGAACCAAAGACTTCGATGATGGGTGGAAACTCTTCTGGTCTGGCGTCACAAATCACATGACTGCACAGGCGGTTGTGGGGATACTCACAAGTCCCGGTTGTCAGAAAATGTATTCGATGTTATTCCGTTAGGGGGAAGGATTCTGATCTTAAACCTTAAGCTTGAACGATCGACTCTGGCTCTGGTTCAGGTTTATGCACCAAATCGAGAGTCAGAGTATGAGCCCTTTTTGAACGAAGATGATGCTGCCCTGGACAGAGTGGCAGAAATGGACTTCTTTCTCCTGATGGGTGACTTCAATGCAAATGTGGGTACGGACGACAGTACTTGCAGGAGTGTGATCGGGAGGCACGGTGACCCGGATCAAAACAGGAACGGAGGGAAGTTGTTGGACTTTTGCTGTGCACATGGCTTGTCCATCATGAATACCTTTTTCCCACACAAAGACATCCACAAATACACATGATACAAGCACAGTTTAAATCAGAAGTCACTGATTGATTTCTTTGTTGTACCATCGTGTGCTCGAAAAATTATCTGAAATGTTCGAGTTTTCAGGGGAGATGAGTTGTCAACTGATCACAACTTAGTTAAATTGTTTTTCAGTGACTGACAGTATTCCTTTGCCAACCAGGCGAAAACCAAGACTGGTGACCTGCATACGGTGGGAAAGGTTGCAGTAAGCTGACTCTGATTTCAGAGAGCGCTTTGCACAGCATGTTTCGGAGAAGTTTGAACAACTGACCTTTTGAATGTAGAGAAGGGATGGCAGCTGTATTTATCGGCAGTCTCTGCAGGAAATGTTTGTGGAGTGAAGCGGCTTGAGGTAGCGGCTGATGGTGAGAAAAGAACTGCTTGGTTTAAAACGCCTGGAGTTCAAGAAGCCATCAGAGAGAAGAAGAGAGCCTACATTGCGTGGATCCTACATTGCGTGGAGAAATTCAACTTCTCGAGCCCGGTACAATGAGGCACGAAGGACTTCCAATCTGGCAGTCAGAACAGCCAAGGAACAGTCATGGAAAAAATTCGGCGATAAGTTCGAGCACGATTACAAATCTGCAAACATACCATTCGCCGGCTCAGAGAAAGAAAGTTAAATATCGTTCAAGGGGTTGAACCCAAGGTCGGTACACTTCTTTCAAATGAGAGCCATGTCTTGCGCAGATGGAGAGAGCACTTTTCGGAGTTGCTCATTTGGAGCAATTTAGAGCACTTTTCGGGAATGCTCAGATGGCATTCCCACTGCTGACGATATAAGGGCGGAGAATAGTCCCACAGTAGACGAAGTCACTAAAGCGATTAAATCGCTAAAAGTTGGCAAGTCTGCTGGAGTTGATGAAATCCGGCCAGATTATGTCATTAAGGTGGCCTGGGATAGCGGGAAGGCACCTAGCGATTGGCAACCAGGAGTTATAGTGCCCATTTTCAATAAAGTGAACATCAGCAGAGATTGCGCCAATTATAGGGGCATATCTCTCTTGAGTCTTCCGGGAAAAGTATCCGCGAAGGTGTTGGAAACGCGTTCCAGAGCTGTAATCGAGCCTTTGTTACGGGAAGAACAGTGCGGCTTTCTGCGTGGCAGAGGCACAACCGACCAGCTTTTTACTCTGAAGGTTATTCTTGAGAAGGCCTGGGAATATGCCAAACCAGTCTATGCGTGTTTTGTAGATCTGGAAAAGGCGTATGACCGAGTCCCTCGGGATACACTGTGGAGAGTTTCGCAGGACTATGCGCTGAGTGGGCCTCTTCTGAGAGCCATCCAGTCTTTGTATGGAAACTGCAAAAGCTGTGTACGGCGTCAAATCCCGTCCTTTTGATGTGCGCGTTGGACTTCGCCAGGGCTGTGTTCTGCTGCCGCCATTTTTCATAGCATATATGGACTGGATGGTGAAGCGCAGTCTTGGCGAGCAATGTTTTGAATTGGCTGGCATCAGGATGAGCCATCTGCTTTTCGCAGATGATTCGGTCATCCTTGCGTCATCCAAAAAGGAACTTCAACGAGCACTGGATAGATTTACAGCCATATGTGGTGATGCTGGGATGAAAGTAAACATGAACAAATCGGAAGTGATGGTTGTTTCCCGAACTGCAGTGTGCCCTGCACATAAATGGAGTTCCATTAAAACAGGTGGAGAAGTTTAAGCATCTCGGGGTCTTTTTCACGAAACATGGGAGGAGTGATACTGAGTTGCCCTGTAGAATTGCCCAAGCTGGAGCAATGGTAAAGGAACTACACCGGCCGGTCATCAGGAAAGCTGAGCTTGGAGTGAAAGCAAAGATCTCAGTTTTTAATGCAGTGTTCGTTCCGACCCTCATCTATGGCCATGAAATTTGGGTAATGATCGAAAGAATTAGATCGCGGGTATAAAGTGCCGACATGAGATTCCTGAGGTGCGTTGCTGGTTTTACTCTAAGGGAAAGAGTGACTGACAGACCTCCTGGACCGGTCATGCTAGCCGAGATGCGAGCGCTTCACCCCCCTGGTAGGCCAAGAAACAGGTGGTGGGATCAGGTAAAAAACCTCTCTGAGTCCCACCTGGGGATCGCGCCGGAGTCTCTTGAGTTGGTGGCGGAGGATCGTGAACGATGGAGAGACCATTTAGCCACCCTCGCTTCGCGACCCTTGTAAAGGATAAGCGGCATTCGAAAATGATGAAAAAACCAGTGAGTAAGTGTTACAGTCCGTAAAACGGACCGTTGAATACCCCATCCCATCCCACATTGTAAAATGCTGATGGCATAGTTATTTTTTGACATTTTATAAGTAATGCAAACTTCGAAAAGGGGCGTGGTCCAAACGCCCCTAATAACAAACTATTAATTATAAGATATTTCCACAGATATTTCCAAGTTACACCTAATTGTACGTAAAAATGCAATTTTTTGGTTTAAATCCAATATTTTTGAAAAATCGACCCCTAAAAGGGGGCGTGGCTAAAAACTTAATATGAACGAAATCTGGACGGAAGTATTGTTTACCTAACCTGCTACTTTCTTTGTTTCATGCTTTCCTAATTTAAGCTCAAGGGCAGTCGAAATTAAGTTTTTCTAGAAAATTTTAGGTTTTTCTTCAATTCTGCCTCCAAATGTGGGCCTCGCCCAAAGTTTTGTATAAACAAAATGTGGAACTAAGCGTTTTCTACATAAAATATTAAGCAATTTTTTTTCAATTTCGAGCAAAAATACTGAGTAAACTGCATTTGAAAATTTACCCTTAAAATAGTTGCCACGCCCACTAGAGAAGGTTTACCAATTGAATTTGTCTTTTTTGTGTCTTATGTTCACTAAGATATGCTAACTGTCAAATTTCAGCCTTTTAGAACGTCTTACAGTTTTGAAAAATCTGGAGGTAGTTGCATATTTAGACCGATTGTTGGCGTGTCTTTGGGCGGATTTCAAAAATTTTTACACTTCTATTGCTTCGCATGACGTGCACCTGACGTACGAAGTTTCAGCACCCTAGCTCAAAATTTAAGGGCTAAAAACGGACGGACGGACGGACGGATGGACATGGCTCATTCGATTCAGAATTCGGTCTCGATCATATGCCCTTAAGGTCTTGGGGGTCTACCATTATTATTTCACCGTGTTACAAACTATGTGACAAACTTAATACACCTCCTATCTTATGGGATGGAGTATAAAAAATGATGATGACATAGGTCCCTATCAACCGACTTCAATAATGGTTGCTCTACATATTATACGCCCTCAGAATATCCCCACAGAGCGACGACCCAAAATCAAGGCACCCCAGCGATGAGACCTGCAACGCAGTCAGATTCGCGAAGTGCGATTTCAGGAAATTCATCTGTTGGACAAATGTGCAGTGGCTGCAGTTTATTAGTATCTAAGGTAGTTGTAAGATAAGCTAGATATTCATTCATTGTTCTAAATAGAGGCAGAGTAGAATCGCTGCCGGTTTGTTCTTTGGAATAATAAAGATTATTTTTTTAAACAGTTTTTATAATCTTACTAACTTATTCACTACTTTCGTGTTACCAACTAGATTTACGATAAAAAACTTTTCTGCTTGCTCGTTAAAAGAAATCGCCGGCTCCCTTCCAGTTAGCTTGCAGTCCTGCAAGACTTATTTTGTCGCCAAGGAAGATCTTGCATTTGATGCCATAAAGTCGCTGTCTTATTCTCCCGTCATTGCATTATTTCGGCGACGGCTTCTTCAAAATATGCGCAGTCTCGTTTCTTAACGCTTTATTGGCTCCAGGTTGATGCAGGAGTCGATCTTTAATCTCTTTGCAGCTTGGTGGCATTTTGTCGGGGCCAGAACAAAACATTGTTTTAGCGGTCCGTCCAAAAATGGAAAAAGGACCTCTTATGGTATCGCTACGTTGTCCGTCCATCCGTCCAATCGCTTTATAACTCCTGAATGGTAAGTCGTAGAAAGACAAAGATTTCAAGGCCGCGTATGACAGCATCTATAGAGACGAGCTATATAGCGCAATGTCTAGTTTTGGCATCCCTGCCAAACTCGTCAGTCTGTGCGGGATGACGATGGAAAACTCACGCTGTTCCGTCAAGGTCGGCAAAGACCTCACCGACCCATTTGATGTCAAAAAAGGATTTAGACAAGGCGACGCGCTGTCATTCGACTTCTTTAACATCATACTTGAGAGAATTGTGCAGAACTCTCGCGCCAAAACCAGAAGTACAATCTTTCAAAAGTCTGTTCAACTACTTGCATACGCAGACGACATTGACATAATCGGTAGAACAAAGCGTGATGTCAGTGAAGCCTTCGTGAGTATTGGGACGGAAGCGGCGAATATGGGTTTAGCAGTCAATGAGGGCAAAACCAAGTATATGCTGTCATCAAGAAAAGACACCCAACATCGACGTCTTGGACAAAACATTACCATCGACAGCTATAATTTTGAGGTAGTTAGGGACTTCGTCTACCTGGGTTCCGCTATAAGTTCAGACAATGACGCCAGCCCTGTCAAAGGCGGATGAAAACACTTAAGCTGCTTCCAGAGAAAAATTCTTCGGACGATTTACGGTCCCGTCTGCATAGACGGAGAGTGGAGGAGGAGATATAACATAAAACTGTACGGGCTATACAGCGATGCCGACCTAGCCAAAAGAGTCGAAACACAACGTCTACGATGGCTGGGTCATCTAGAGCGGATGGACACCAACGCCCCGGCCCGGAATATTTTCGAATCCACACCGCAGGGACAGCGCGGTAGAGGAGCACCGAGACTCAGGTGGCGCACGCAAGTGGAAGGGGACCTTAGCCAACTTCGCGTGCGAAACTGGAGACGGCTAGCTCGAGACAGAGCTGGCTGGCGAAGCTTGTTGGCTGAGGCCCAGGTCCACCCCGGACTGTAGCGCCACCTTAAGTAAGTAAGTAAGTAAGTGGGCGTGGTCGTTGACGGATTAAGCCAAATTTCACGCTTTGTCTATGCAGCAGACGATCCCAGCCGTTTACCAAGTTTCAGATCTCTAGCTTGATTTTGAAGTACTAAAACCTTCACACGTACAGACGGACGGACATGGCCTAATCGATTCACATGTCGGTCTGACCATTCATCAGATTGCAATGAAATTTTGGTGAGCGGCTGTTTTGCTTGCATACTCACCGTAATAGTTGCTTTAAAAAAATTGCAAAGGTTAATGCATCAAATGATGGTAAACGCTTTATGGATTGTTCATTTTTGACGATTTTGGAATTAATCGATTCGTATTGGCCCAAGCAAGAACGTTGGCCCATAAATAAAATTTCCAAAAAATTTCCAATGCAACTTGCGCACATTCACTTTGTTTAAGATGTTTAAATTTAACCAAATTAAAATATCAAAAATTAAATACAATCTGTAAAAAAATTTGCCTTTGAAGGCCACAGTGTTTGAGTGGACCGCTTCGAGGATTAAAAGGATTTCATCCCTCTTTTTCGCGGGGCTTAGCCGATAAAGAGGGTTGAAAGGTTCTTATTAAAACTACTTACTTAAATGGATTTCCCTTCCAGTTCAAATTTAAAATTCAAAGCTTGGACAGGATAACGTCTGTCGGGTCAGTTAGGGCGGGTGTCAGCTGGCAGGCGCCTGTGGCCATATACGGATGTGTGAAAGTTGCATTCTTTTTAACTTTTTTCCCTATAAATTCTAAACTGATCGCGACCGACAATTTTTCATAGCCATAAAATAGAATAAAAAATCGAACAAATTCCACTCCGACCTACAGTAAACTTAGTGCCATAATAAATTTACTACTTTAACGATAAATTTACAAAAAAAAAAAAAACGATTCTCAAATGTACATATTTGTTTTAAATAGTCGTTAAGTTCAAAAAGTTAATTTTTTTAAATTACCCAACTTTTTGGTCAATTGTCTTTATTTTTCTGTCTGTAAGAACCTTCCTTAAAGTATAAAAAAAAATTTTTTTGATTAAACTTTAATGAAATCGGTAATGCCATTATCAAGTTATAGCGGGACCAAGGGAAATATGGATTGGTTTGATGTTGACCACCGAGTCGAAAGCCAAGATCAGTGTTTCAAATTTGTTTGGATATCAAAAAGCATTTGTAATAATAAAAAATATCGTATTTGAAGTAGTTTTCATTCCAGTTCGAACAGAAAATTCAAAGCTTGGACAGGACAACGTCTGTCGGGTGAGCTAGTATTACTATAAGATATTACTTTTTGCAAAGTTTGGTTCATACAAAGTTTTGAGCTCCGCCCACTTTAAGTGGCGTTTTTAGGAAAAAACAGTTTTTCTCCGAAATAATTTTCGGTTTTAACACATTTTATCACGAATCTAACGAAATAAAAATTAATTGATTTTAATTTTTAGCCCAGATGCAATTTTGGGGGCGTGGCCTATACAAATTATATATGAATTCGGGACAAAATTTTTAAGATTTGGTGTTACACGGTATATAGGGTCGGGTATATAGAAGTTTGTCACAGACGAACTCTCGCACTTACTCACTTGTTTTTTCAATTTTTAATTCTTCTGCCGCAGCTTTCACATCAATTTTCGTTTGAATTGTCGTCTGAAATTGAGTTGACGAAACAATATAGCTTTGTCGCTCAACATTTCGAGCCGCTTTCCGAATTGGTGTCTTTATTATTGTTAAAAACTTGGCAAAATCGTTGATTGAAATATCGTTTTCGTTTCCTAAACGTACTACCGGTATATCTCTATCGAAAACTTCTATATCAGTATCAATCGACGTTTTTTAGTACATAATATTATTTAATTTTAGTGAGAGAAAAAACTTTTGTTTTTACTTAGAACAGACTGAAAATTGTCCAGCTCCTCCGCACCAGAAATAAAGATCTCTTTACCAGCTTCCAAATTTCTAATTACCTGGTTTAAGTCGAAGGGCAAAACAATTTCGGAGCAGCTTTCGTTTTCTAACGTTAATGCCTGTTCTTCAACGAATTGCTTGCATTGCTTTTTGTTATTTCCTGTAGTCGTTTAAATTTTTCTCCTTCAACTATTTCAACGAACTTCATCAGATTTATGGTTCTTCTAGCATCGGCTCTGATTTCCTCATGGATCTCATCATTGGTAAGTGGTCTTTCACGGGCTTTTCCAAGACATTTACTGAAATCAATCGCGTTTGCATCGAAAGAAAAAAGTCCGCAAGCCCGAAACCCATTCGCAATAGTTTCCTTTTTTGTATATTTGTCTATAACCTTCTTAAGCATTGGTGCAAAATGTCTTTTCGAAAATTGACTGTCAAGATTTGAAGTTCTCCAAATTTGAAGCTCCTTTATCCAGCCTAATTTGATTGGCCGAAAAAAGCTACATCAACAGGCAGCAGTATTAGAGTTGAGTTAGGATAAAGACAAATGAGAACTATCTGTAGCTCGTCCAAAGAGCTCGTAGAAAGAGCTAATGTCAAATGCGTTTTATGGCCATCGACGAAAAGAATGACAGGAAATTGAATTTTTTCTTCTGTCAACTTCGGATAAAATACTTCTTTTACATAAAAAAGGAACGCTTCTGAGGTCATCCAACCTAAATCTGTTTTGGTATAACAAATTCCGTCCGGAACCAAATCCAACACATCCTTTGGAACTCTTTTATATTGAAAAACAATCATTGGGTTGATAAATAAGTCCACTAGCCGAAAATGTGAACATAACTGTTATACTTTCCTTAGCTTTCCCCTTGTCAATCTCGGAAACGTTTCTTGATCCTTTCTGGACCAAAACAGTTCTTTAGGACAAATTAAAAAGCCTGACTCATCTCCATTATATACGCGAGAAGGATCCTTGACTATGTCCCAATAATTTTTTCTCAACAAATATTCTTCAATTTGCTGAAACCATCCTTGGATATCCTTTTTTAGAAATACAGGCACTTGCATTTGTAACCGCTTAAGAGGTTCTTATGGCAATTTCAGGATGCCGTTTCAAAAAACCAAGATACCACTTCCGTCCAGGGAGGTTGTTTTTAAAAATAGTTTGTCTAGAGCAGTCATCTATAAATACCTTAACAACACCACAGACCTCGTGTTTCCGTCTCGGAAAGCCCTTTGCGTGGTTTTCAAATATCCTTTTTAAGATTTTATATTCCTCCTCATTTTTTAGAACAGTCAAGGGTCCTTTTTTGCGGTTTTTGAGTTCGCTTGTGCAAGCTATTTTGAAGTGTGGGTCTTGGAATGCTTTACTTTTTTGAGGCTGCGTGTATTGAAAGGCCATTGTTTTTATCTAAAAGAGCTTTATTTATATCATCCACGTTATATTTTCTTTTTGCGTCCATAGTTTCTTGTTGATAGATCTATGGGATTTAAATGAGGGGAATGAAAAATCCGGATACCTAATATCTGGAATATTAATTATGTGTGTTTCTAACACATTAAGAAATTATACCTAACGTAAAACATAAATTAATCCAAAAAAAATTGCTATCTTTTAGTCGGTATGAAACAGCAACAACATAGACAATTAAGATTCGAAAACATAAAAGCTTTCATAATAATAAAAATGTTTTGTATGCGTTTCCTTTAACGTGTTTTTACCTGACCCTTACTTAAGGTGGCGCTACAGTCCGGAGTGGACCTGGGCCTCAGCCATCAAGCTTCGCCAGCCAGCTCTGTCTCTAGCTAGCCGTCTCCAGTTTCGCACGCGAAGTTGGCTGAGGTCCCCTTCCACATGCGTGCGCCACCTGAGTCTCGGTGCTCCTCTGCCGCGCCGTCCCTGTGGTGTGGATTCGAAGATTGACCGGGCCGGGGCCGGGGCGTTGGTGTCCATCCGCTCTAGATGACCCAGCCTTCGTAGACGTTGTGTTTTGACTCTTTTGGCTAGGTCGGTATCGCTGTACAGCCCGTACAGTTCGATGTTATAACTCCTCCTCCACTCTCCGTCTATGCAGACGGGACCGTAAATCGTCCGAAGAATTTTCCTCTCGAAGCTGCCTAAAGTGTTTTCATCCGCCTTGGACAGGGTCCATGCTTCTGCACCGTAAAGCAGGACTGGGATGATGAGGGTCTTATACATGGACACTTCAGTTGCTCGAGAGAGGGCTTTGCTACTCAATTGCCTCCTTAGCCCAAAGAAACAGCGACTGGCAAGAGTTATCCTTCGTTTGATTTCAGCGCTTGTGTCATTGTCTGAACTGATAGTGGAACCCAGGTAGACAAAGTCCCTAACTACCTCAAAATTATAGCTGTCGATGGTGATGTTTTGTCCAAGACGTCGGTGTTGGGTGTCTTTTCTTGATGACAGCATATACTTGGTTTTGCCCTCATTGACTGCTAAACCCATATTCGCCGCTTCCATCCCAATACTCACGAAGGCTTCACTGACATCACGCTTTGTTCTACCGATTATGTCGATGTCGTCTGCGTATGTGAGTAGTTGAACGGACTTTTGAAAGATTGTACCTCTAGTGTTGGCGCGAGAGTTCTGCACAATTCTCTCAAGTATGATGTTAAAGAAGTCGCATGACAGCGCGTCGCCTTGTCTAAATCCTAAAACTAGACATTGCGCTAAAACTAGACATTGCGCTATATAGCTCGTCTCTATTGATGCTGTCATACGCGGCCTTGAAATCGATGAAGAGGTGGTGTGTATCGATTTGGAATTCCTGGGTTTTCTTTAAGATCTGCCGCGGTGTGAATATTTGATCGATGGTGGCATCGACTTTCCTGGCCTAAAGCCACACTGATATGTGCCTATCAGATTGTTGACAAACGGCTTCAGGCGTTCACACAGTACAGCAGAAAAGATCTTGTACCCGACCCAGGGTATATTAATTTTAATGCATGGTTTCTAACACAGTAAGACCTTTTAGAGATATGATCGAGACCGATATGTGAGTCGATTAAGCCATTTTCGTCCGTCTGTCCGCATGTGTGAACTTCTTAGGCCTTAAAAATTGAGCTAGGGCGCTTAAACTTGGAGTGTATCTTTGTTCTCATGTACAGACAAAGTGTGAAAATTGGTCAAATCTGACAACGGCCACGCCCACTACTGACTTCAATGTAAGACAACAACTATTTTACATTTTCTTTCAAAATGCCTTTTGGTCAAGTTAGACAAGGCGTAGGAACGCAAATTTTGGTACAGTGCTAAACTAGGCCAAAACCTTTAACAAAGCAAAAATTGGACCGCCCACAACATCGACGATGCCCACTTTTAATATGTTAGATCTTTAAAAATCCGATTTCTCGCAAAAATTCACTCAAAATCGAAAAAAAAATCTATGACAAATATTAAAGATTTGTCATAGAATTTCCAAACTCTTTGCTAAGTTTGGTTCATGCACAGTTTTGAGCTCCGCCTTTCTTAGGGAAAAACGTTTTTTTTTCTGAAGGCCCCTGTTATAGCTCTACACCAAAATATGAGTTCCTTCGCTTTTGCTAACTTGACCAAAACATGTTTTGAAATAAAATTTAAATTTGAGGTTTTCTAAGATCTATGTCAGTTGTGAGCATGGCTTTAGGAAGATCTTATCTTTTTGCATACTGTCTGTAAAAATATTAATAGCAAGCTACTTCAGTTTTAAAGACCTAAAAACTTCACAAATACGGACAGACGGACGGGCGGACATAGTTAAATCGATTCTCCTGTCAGTCCCGATCATATATCTGATAGATCTTAGGGGTCTAGAGTGATTATTTCACTGTTTTATGTTAATATTAATGTTTTAAATAATTCAAAATAAACAGGAAGAAAATATACTTATGCATTACAATTTTTTGGGGGCTCGTTACTAGAACTTATTTATTTTCGGTTGACCCAATAGGGACAAATTCATCCAGGACGCTTACTATTGGGGGGGGGGGCTCGAATTAGGGTACCTTACCCTACCTGGTTTGGTGCGCAGCAGCTGGACTAATGCGAGCAGAATATTTTCCGTGAGACAAAAAACAATGACAGTTCGAACTTGACTGGAACTAGTGTTGTCATTTGTACAAAAATAGTAGTTTTGTACTAGCTGCCATTTGGTTTCGCGTACTTTTGTACTACCGATGTTTCATTTTATACTACCTACCCTCAGAATTAGTAAAAAATCCATCGATTTCAATAAAATAAAAGCAAATAACCCATACCGCCCCCTTTTAGTATCGCGCCATAACTTTTCATAAACTTCGAATATTTTGTTGGAAAAAAATACATATACATTTTGTTTTGGAGGTGAAAACGTCATAAGAAAATTCTGTTTAGAATAATAAACATAATAAAAATTATCGTAATTTCTTAAAAGATAGAGCGACATTTTTTAGAGACAAGGCGGCATCTTTGATTTTAAATCAATGGATTTCTTTCCTAAAAATTAAGTTTAGGATCTGAATGGCAGGAGAAAATTTTTGTGTGGTTTCAATATGGACTATTTAACCCTCGTTTTGTGTTTTAAAATCCATCTACCTAAGACTTTCAGTAAATGGTATAGTACTAGGTATGTACTTTGTTATCAAAACATGAGCACCCGAAAATGTCGCTACGACAGCTCTGAATGAAACGTACTAGCTCCTTCATCTCGTTTTCGCTCGCGCTTAAACGAGATGAAGGAGCTAGTATAGCACTAGAAGCCTATATCAGACCAAATGGTTTTACGTAGGAATATGGCGACCAGAGTGGTCCTTATTCGTACCGAAGCCTTATATGGTAATTTTGTAGGACTTTTGTAGTCTCAGGAACCAAAAAAAAAAATATTGAAAAACATAATAGGTTTACCAGATATTAACAATCATTATACCCGACCGATGGAATATTAATTTTAATGCATAGTTTGTAACACAGTGAAATTTTTTAAGAAAACTCTTTAACATAAAAAACATAGAAAACTCTTTAACTTATAAAAAGCAAACTACAGGAAAAAATTTCATGTTGGGCACAAAATAATACAAAAAAAAGTGCTGCTAAATTTTTTTTGAAGAAGTGTCCATCCGTAAAAACTACATGTAAACGATTTTTTTTTGCATTACGGCACATAGCAGCACATCTCGAGCACATCGCAGCACAACTTCTATTTTTTGGCAAACAAACAAAAAGTGTGACTAACCCATATTAAAAAAAAACACTTTACCCTATAAAGACCAAACTCCGCGGAAAAAAATTGAAATAGATAGCGGTACATAGCAGCACATGTTGGGGTCAAAAAAATAAAAAAACAAAAGTTGTCGCTACATTTTTTTTTTTTTTAAAAGTGCCCTTCTGTAAAAACTACATACATACGATTTTTCTTGCATAACGGCACATAGCAGCACACCTCGAGCACAAGTTTCGTTTAGAAAAAAAGTGCGGTGCCAACTTCACACTAAAAAAACAATACCCTATAAAATCCGTACTTTTTGAAAAAAAAAGTTTTTTTCCCATACGGCACATGATAGCACGCCTCTAGCACACCGTGGTTTTTGCAAAAATCGAAAAGTGCCAACTTCGCACACATCGACCCACTGTATATTAATTTTAATGCATAGTTTGTAACGAAGTAAAGCAATCAGCGTAGGCCCCTAAAACCTTTTGGAGATATGATCGAGACCGACAAGTAAATCGATTAAGCCATGTCCGTGCGTCCGTCCGTCTGTCCGTATTTATGAAGTTCTTAGGCCTTTAAAATTGAGCTAGGACGCTTAAACTTGGAATGTATCGTGGTTTTTATTTTGTACAGACAAAGTGTGAAAATTGGTTAGATCCGCCAATGGCCACGCCCGCTACTGGCTTTAAAGTGAGATAACCTATATTTCCTATATGAAAGAAAATTTTTCAAATTTTGCAATAGTGACCCAAGACCTTTAACAAGGCGAAAATCGGAACGCTCAAAATATCGACCATCACCACTTTTAACATCTCAGATCTTTAAAAACCCGATTTTTCGGAAAGTTCACTCGAAATCAAAAATAAAATATGAGAAATATTAGAGATACTACTATTTGCTAAATTTTCTCCATACAAAGTTTTGAGCTCCGCCCACTTTTTAGAGGCGTTCTTAGGAAAAACGTGTTTTTTCTGAAATAATTTTTGCTTTTACCGTATTTGCTCATGATTCTAACAAAATTACAATTAAGGGATTTTAATTTTTAGCCCAGGCCCACTTTTGGGGGCGTGGCCTATACAAATAATAGATATATGAATTCGGGACAAAAACTTTAAGATTTGGTGTTACACGGTATATAGGCTCGGGTTATAGAAGTTTATCACAGACGAACTCTTGCACTTACTCACTTGTTCAAGCTTAAATGTTTCCAATGTGTCTATCAATGCTATCTGTTGCCACTGTCTATCAAGACCAAATTGAATTTTGACTTCTGCCGGTAGTAGTTAAAAGCTTTTATTGTCACACTGAAATCCCAGAAAGGAACCGTTGCTTAGACAATATGGCGTCCTTTTTTTAGTAGGAAAAAGGGGCCCTTCATCGCTCATCCCCTGGGCCGGTTTTTCTCTCGACGGCCCTGCCTAATTATTGAATATATAAATAGAGCTACCCGGTTGTTTGTAGGGGCAACCGTGCTTACAGATGAAAGAAAGCGCCCATAAGAACGTATTCCCAACGCTCGCGTCGCCGGTTGCGGTTAGCCGCCTGCCGGGTTTGTGTGAAATGGGCCTAAAAAAGAACGAGTCTTTTATTCACGTGATGCATGGTCGGATTCGAACCCAGACCTCCTCATTTTCATTTCATTTTATTAAATTCAATTCATAATAATTCTTAACCGTTAGACAAAAATGCTTAAAACTAGCTTAATTAACTTAACTATCTTAACATAACTTACTGGCCCTATGCGGGTGCTCTAAGCTAAACTAAGTGCTTATTTACTATGTCTTTCGACCTAAACTAACGTTGTAATACTCAATACAGGAGAAAAAATTAAAAGTAAGAAAAATATTATTGTTTCAAAAAACTTAGTTTCAGAACTTTTTTTTCCTTATAACTAAAACATAAAGCTACCTTAAAATAAAAATAAGATAAGACTTAACCTATCTTAACTACCTGCATAATTAAATATGCACTTTTTTGTACTTTTTCTATTTGTTTTTATCGAGTGCTGTTGTTTTTTGTCAATTTTTTGGTTTTTTTTGTGTTAATATGTTTTTTTTTATAAAATAAAAACTTAAGACTACCTTAACCTAGAACCCTAAGAGCTATGTAAGCCGGCCAAGGCTAAACGACGACCGGCTTTGTTGAATTCAAATCTAACCCGGATCGATACGGATCAACGAGGGAGTTCCCTCGGTTAGCCACCAGAATTGCTGGTGCAACACATCTCCCACAACACGGGAGGATACCGATCTGCTGAATCGGAGACGCTCCTCAGCGCTCCATGCGACGTCTCGGTTGTATAGTTGAGTCGCCTGTCAACAGTTGTCCGGGCAACGTGAAAGATTAAGGGGACTGCCGATCTATCCTGGATCAGGCCTGCCTGGTCCTGGTCAAAATAGAGGAACGCCTCCGGGGGGACAAAGCCATTTAGACGCACATTCTCATGATACATCAAATTTGGGTAATAAGCCCCTGAGATCAGGTTATTCGCCGAGGTCATTGCCTTTTCAATGTGCCTTCGAGTGAGCTTAATAAGGAAACTATCCACTCTGATTAGATTCGCCCTGTTGTATAGTGCCTCATTAGAATAGTACTATGTGTACTCGGACTCCGGAGTTCGATATAAGCGAAGGTAAGCCCTCTCGAAAACCCGAATCCTTTCCTGATTGCCCCTATGTTGAACTACACGGGACAACCATATGCGAGCATGGGACATGTAGCAGATAACCTTTACCCTTGCATCGGGTTGGCTGCTCTGGATAAAACAACATCTACATTCTACATGTTTGTTAAAATATAGATATTGTTCTAGCCAGAGTCAAGGTATCTGACTACATTTTTACACGCAAGTGGAAGCCCATGCTGTCCAACGATAGAAAACTTTCGCCAGTTCTTTTTGGTACCCCTAGAGGAAAAAGACAACGGCGGCATTCTGAACAGAAAGCACACACACTCAGACTTTTCTACTATCGGGACGATTGGCGACCACATTTCGAAATAAGCGGTTTTTGGACCCTTTTTTTAAAAACAGGCGACATTGGGACGCATTTTTAATTATCAAATCAGTTATGCACACAACAGCCACTAATTAAAAAAAAAGTTATTGCATCTGCCTCTTGCTAAACCGATTTTACTTAATAAAATGTATGAGTCAAAAAAAATTTCTAGCCAGCAGTAAATCCATCTAATGTTTTCTTTGCGTAACTGGGTTACTTTGGCACTTGCCCCCCCTGGCTCTGATCGATAATTTTTTTTAATAGGATATTTTGACAAATTCAACTGTTAAATTAAAAATCTCTATGAGAGATTAAAATTGAAGAGACTAAAATCTCTATGAGAGATGGTTGTTCGTTTGTTAAAATCAATAACGTTCAAGCTGTCAATAGTTTTGGGGGGTAAACGTAAGGCTTAAGTTAGGTTTCAGTGCGGTCTTTTAACATAATAATAAGTATTAAAATTATGTTTTATAACCACAGAAAATTGTAGGCATTGTGCAGTGTTTAACGCTTTTTGGGCCCACATACGACAAATAATCAAACACTGCTGCACGTTATACCTTTTGGTACAACGTTACACCTTTATATCTTTAGGGAAGTCGTGGACAGGCCTGTAAATAATACGTTAAACAGCGGTTTTGTGTAATTGTTTTCATCAAAATTACAATTTTGTGAATTGCAACTTAATGTTCAACATTAAAGTTATGCAAACAATCACTAAGCTATCACACAATTATTAAAATATATGTTATATAATATAGTATTAACAAAAAACAGGCTAAAGAAAATGAGTTCCCAAACATCTGCGATGTAACTTTTGAGGCTTTGGCGGTGATTAATAGACATTTTTAATTTTTTAGGACTGGATTTTTAGGTTCCTATCTGCGATATATTGAACAAAGCCAGGGAGTTTTACCCATAAATTTTTTCAGCTTTTTGCATAGGGCTCTCGATTCCAGCAACCACAATGTCCCGCTGAGCAATCGCTTAGCACTTTACGAAAAGTAAAGACATGTTTAAGACATACCATGGCTGATGAAAGACTTGATTCAATGTGTATGATGTACATCCATCGAAATCGTATAAAAGAGAAGACATAATTTTTTGAAGAGATAATTGACCGATTTGGAAAAGATCCTAGGCGAATGCAGTTGTTGTTCGCTAAGCAATAAATGTTCGTATGTTTTTACTTATAAATATTTTTTATTTCCCATACAACTAAAAAAATTAAAAACAAGTGAGTAATTGCAAGGGTTTGTCTGTGACAAACTTCTATATACCCGACCCTATATACTATGTTACACCAAATCTTAAAGTTTCTTGGCCCGTTCATATATAATTTGAATAGGCCACGCCCTTAAAAGTGGGCATGAGCTAAAAATTAAAATCAATTAATTGTAGTTTCGTTGGCATCATGAGAAAATATGGTTAAAGCCAAAATTATTTCAGAAAAAAACAGTTTTTTGTTAAAAACGCCCCTTAAAAGTGGGCGGAGCTCAAAACTTTGTATTGAGCAAACTTAGCAAATAGTTATATCTTTAATATTTGTCATACAGTTTTCTTTTTCGATTTGGAGTGAATTTTCCGAGAAATCGGGTTTCTAAAGATCTAACAGGTTAAAAGTGGGCATGGTCGATATTGTGTGCGGTTCAATTTGCTAAAGGTCTTGGACCAGTATTGCTCGGTACCAAAATTTTAATTCCTGTGCCTTGTCTAACTTGACCAAAAGGTATTTTGGAAGAAAATGTGAAATAGAGCCCACTACTGGCTCACATTGAAGCCAGTAGTGGGCGTGTCCGCTGACGGATTAAGTCAATTTTCACACTTGTCTGTGCAACATAAGAAACAAAAGGTCTCGATCTTAAAGGTCTTAAGGGTCTACGATGATTATTTCACTGTGTTACAAACTATGCATTAAAATTAATATACCTACCCTCGGTCGGGTATAAAAAAAAAAAAAAAAAACAAAGAAAAAAAATTATAAAAAATTAACAATTGCATATTCATTTTTTGTTTGCGATCGATTCTTCGATGGTTTGGACACGTTGTTCGCATGTCTCCTGACGAACTTCCTAGACAGGTCATGCTAGCCGAGATGCGAGCGCGTCGCCCTCCTGGTAGGCCAAGAAACAGGTGGTGGGATCAGGTAAAGAACCTCTCTGAGTGGGGATTGCGCCGGAGTCTCTTGAGTTGGTGGCGGAGGATCGAGAACGATGAAAAGACCATTTAGCCACCCTCGCTCCGCGACCCTTTTAAAGGATAAATATGGAAAGGATAGAAAATGATGATGATGAAAGATTTTGCAACAAGTAAGTTCCACATTTAGCTCTTTGTTCTTTTTCACTATTTTGGGGTATCAGGTGAGCGGCGGCTCTTAAACTACAAGTTTAAGTTTCATCGCTGGATGTGAACTTTGCTTATTATCTTTATTATCCGTCGACTTTTTTGGGGACATTTTCAAATTGCCCATCGGTAACGCTGCACCCCACCTAATTATATAGATGGAAAACGAGAGAGAAGAAATCCAGCAAATTCCACTTGGCCCTACGGTAAACTTCTGCCGAAATTTTTAAAAAGTGATATGTGTAAAATTTCTATCACATACCCATAGGCAGAAATTTAGAGTGCAAATTGTGGAAATATCGAAGCTGTGCATAGCTATAACTTTTAAACTTAATGTTACCGACAATTTTAAGTATTCGTATTGAGGACACCAAAATACATTAAAAAAATAACAAAGAAACTTCACTTGGACTCAAAAATTCCAACAAATTCCACAAATTATGGCAAATTTATTTGAAAGTGCTTATGTATGAACTCCATTATAAATGAAAAGCACAAAAAAGTATGCAAAAACCGAAACCTTTCTCTTTTTCTTTTGCATACTTTTGGCAAATTGTTGTTGTTGTTTGATGCATACTTTTTAGCATTTACAATGCATAAATTAGGTAGATACTGAATAACTATACTTTTTCCATTTGAAATATGCAGTGCAGGCCTTGGAACAGCCTAAGGCTTAACTACTTTTTGAATGTAGTTAAGCCTTTAACTACATTCAAAAAGTAAGTGCAAAAGTGAAAAAGTGGAAAAGGCATAACTTTATTGTAGGTCCAAGTGGAATGTATTGGATTTTTTTATCTTAATACATGGATTTGGGTGTCCTGATTCCGAATATTAAAAATTGTCGGTCTCGATTAGTTTAGAAGTTATAAGCCAAAGAAGTTCAAAAGGAGTGCAACTTTAACATACCGGTAAGTGGCCACAGGCGCCTGCCAGACAACTGGCATCTACCCTTAGCGGAGCGACGAAGTCGCGTGAGCGGCTAAACTCTGCGAAAAAGGGAGATGAAATCCTTTAAACCCGCGTAGCGGGCCACCCAAACACTGTTGTCTCCAAAAGGTGCCAGTTGTCTGGCACGCGCCTATGGCCATTTACGGGTATGTTAAAGTTAAGCCTTAACTACATTCGGCAGAAAGTAAAGTGTGCGCACGAAAATGCTTTTTCTCTTTTTGCTTTTTTAGCATTTTAGCATTTTCGTGCACACACTTTACTTTTTGCCGAATGTAGTTAAGGCTGGCTTAAATCTGAGTTACCCTGCCAGCTATATTGCTTACAACTGTATTCCTTTGTTTGGATTTTATAGCTTTAGCGGAGCTTTTTGCAATTTCATAAAAATGTAGTACGGGAACCCTTGACAATTATTTCTGTCGCAAGACTATTTAAAAGGGTTCCCTTTGCAGTTAGAGTGAGATACATACAGCCTATCGTAATGATCCTATCAAGAACGTAGCAACTCGCGCCGTTTTGTACCCGTGGGCAAATTTTAAAACACTCAATGAGAAATTCAATGGGGATGGCTGCTTCTGCAACACATTGCCAGTACAAAACAGCAGCACAATCGGTACCATTTTTTGAGTCAGGACTCAGGTTTTGTATAAGCGGAGACAAAACTAGCAGTCCATATTGTAATGTGGCGACAAAAAATAAAACGAAATTCAGGAATCGCTGAATGCACCAATCAATTCACTTTACGAACACACCCAACTGTCATTTCCCTCTAAGCAAGGCGAAGCGAATGCGAAACGAAAAATTACTCATATGCCCATACAATTCTTCGCTTGCGTATCGCCTTGGCGAATTAGAATCTCAACGATTTCCTTTCTTTCGCCATATGAAAATTAAAATCACCAGCGTAACACACAGTCGAGCCGCTTTCCCAACGCCAAAGCGAAATTAATTCTTAACGCACAAGCGAAACGAATTCTTTACGCCAAAGCAGAGCGCTTTCTTAACGTGAAGGCGTAAAGAATGCGTAAAGTTTGAACGAAATGTTTTCGAAGTACTATAGCGAAACAGTGCAGAGTCTTTTCGCGACACCCATTCGTTTTTGTAATTCCCATATAAAATGTTTTAACATATATTCAAAAAACAGAAAATTTATTTTTTTGAGTTTTATCACAATAGCATAGAAAATATAGCAGTTGGAAAAAAAAAAACTTGGAACAAAAGTTGTTCTTAAACTCACGTAAATCAACAAATTACCTACCATATCGAAGAACGCATGTGCTTTAACCGAAAAAATAGCACGCACTATCAGACCAGCCAAAAGACTTCTGCGTTTACACTTGAGATTGTATTTGTTTACTGAAACCACCCCATCATCTTTGAGTTCTAATACGTCGTGCTGATATTTCAGCGAAACAAAAGCGTAAGGTTTGCGTAAAGAATAAAGCGATTCGCTTTTTTGCTTGGAGGGTTCAGTCAGCTGACAGCAAACTGATATTCCAAGTTCGAATTTCGATATAGGAAATTTCCCCTCCATGAAATTCAGCGGAAGAGTGCCAATACAAAATTACCAAAGGGGAAGTATGGAATGTACTAGAAGGTGCTTAATTTTGTATAAAAACACGGGTGACATGTTCGTATGGGTCAGTAATACATATTTTGAACGTTGTCTTGTGAAAATCGATAGTAAAGTGAAAAGTGATTGAATGAAATAAAGTGTTGAATTCTAAAAAGCGAAGTTGAATAAAGTGTGATTTTAGTAAATTTAGTTTGATAAATAAAGTGTTTCGTTGTGTAATTATAAAAGTTGAATTGAGTTTTATTCGACGAAACCCAGGCAAAAACAATAAAACATATTATGCCAATGATTTAGTTATAAAGTAATTTATGCCTGGAATGTTTGGTACTGGTGGTGTGTAGCAGAAGCCCTCTTCATTGAATTTCCCATTGACTCATGTAATGGACTGTTAATTGGTGTTTCCGATTATACCAAACCTGCGCCAAAAATGATACCGATTGTGCATTTATTTGGTACTGGTGGTGAGTTGCAGAAGCAGCATTACGCGAGTTTCACATTCAAGTTGGGTATGTACTAGCAATCCACATATGTAATATATTGTCAATGACACCTAGTTATTCAGTAACTTATGCTTACCCCATTTATTCCCAACAGGAAAATCATTATTTTCAGGCATAAGGGCTAACAATTTGAATACATTCTTAGCTCTATTGTGTTTATAAGTATTTAAGCTTTCATATAAAATTCAGTTTTATTAATAACATGTATTGGACTTTTGTTAAATCTTAAACGAAGTTAGCTTTAATTTGAAAAATATACCATCATGGTTTAAATATTACCTAAAAAATATTGTTTCAACAATATTTCCAAGTTTAAATGTGCTTTCGTGTAAAGAATATATCTCCTAACAGAAATAAACAAAAAAAAAATATATCAATACAAGTTCGTAAATTTGTTTAATCCGCTGTGAAACATAAGGTTGCGAAAACGCAACATTGGTGCCAAATATGAAATCTTAGCATTCTTGGTAGGCCATGAGATATTTTTCAATATTGAGCCTTTTACCAACGGATATTTTTATTTATTTTCTGCAAATTGTTTGATATACATTATCTAGTGCATTTTCTATGTGAAATTAGTTGTGAATATTTTCCTGAACACTGAGTGAAAGTTATACGCTGGAATGACAATTCCGTTGTTACAGTGGCAAGCAATTGCGAATCTATACAGCCAAATGTAATCGTAAAACGATTCAATCGTAAAGAAAAAAGAGAGAACTCAATACCACAACCACATATGATTGCCATGTAGAATAAATATATGGGGGGTGTTGACTTACACGACAACGCAGTGGCAAACTGCCGTATAAAAATTGGCGGCAAAAAATTGTGGTGGCCATTATTTATCAATGCCATTGTTTCTGCAATAGTAAATGCTTGGAAGTGGGGTGCCGTGGCGTAGTGGTTTGTGTGTGTGCTTACTACGCCGGAGGTCTGGGTTCGAATCCTGCCATCGTCACCTGAAAAAAAAGACTTGTTATTTTTCACGGTCCGCACCTCCGCGAGGGTCTGACAAGCCCTCCGAGAGTAGCAATTGTCTTGAAAATCTTCTCAAAGTGCCGTTCGGATTCGGCAAAAAATTGTAGGTTCCCTACAATGTTCCCACAATCTGTTCGAGGACGTGGTTCAACTTCATCTCTACCAACTTCTTCGAGATTGGATAATGTTGGCCACATTATTGAACGTAATCGTGAAAACTGGAGAAGGCGATGCAAATTTTGTGACAGCACAACTGTATTTTTGTGCAACAAATGCCTTAATCCTCTGCATTCTCATTTTTTTAAGGCTTACCATATTTAAATTTAATTTGTGTTGTATTATTCCAATGTTGCGTTAACGCAACATGTTAAAAAAGGGCCTTGCGGCTGAAAAAAAATTTTTAATGATTAAAAACATAATTAAAAATACTGCTTTTAGTTTTAATTTTGTTTATTTTTGGAATATTTATAATAGTGGTCCTATAAATGGGTTAAGGCAAATCGAAAGCAAAAATGACAAGCATTTGAGCTGCGATATTAGTTCGTAAAAGCGACCGATGGCAAACCGTTTTTGAATTTGAACAAAATGTAATGAAAACATTTAATTAAAAAAAATATATAATTCTGTTGCAGGTTTTCAGTCTCGGATCCATTTCCCTCCGTTTAATTCATTTTTTTTTACTATTATTACAATGAAGATTATTGGCGATTTAAGGCAACCTTGCGGTGGAGAAACCTTCCGGAGGAATATGTAGAGACCTGCAGCAACATCAGATTTCAAAATATTCTCAAATTGCTATGCTCAAAAATGGTGCCTTTTGCTTTTTGATGGCACACTAACGCGACCTAGTTGCATGTGTAGAGCACTTCTATTCAAACAATAATTACTATGGCAGCTTAGCTCTAAAGTACATCCGTCTTGAGTTATGCGCTCTGGTTTATTATACTTTACGTGTTACTAACTAAGTAGTGTTATAGTCTAGGGCGTTTATCTCCAGACGGGTGTACTTTAGAGCGGAGCTGCCATAGTAATTATTGTTTTTATAGAAGTATTCTACACATCCAATTAGGTCGCGTTAGTGTGCCATCAAAAAAGCAAAAAAGGCACCAGTTGCCTATGCATTTCCGGCAAAGCCCTTTATCAACCGACTTTGTTTTACTTGTCAACTGAAAAAAAAAATAAACAAAAACTGACCAATAAAACTAAGGCGGGAAAAACTTTTGTCATGTTTTTTTTTTGGTATTGGGTAAATAAAAACCAAACTTTATTTTTCTGTGGTTGAATCAAACAAAAAATTAAATTGAAATTTTTTGTGATAGTATAGGTGAGAATTGGTGAGACCTGCCATATATATGTTAGTTTTGTTTGAAGGGTGGTAAGGCCAATACAATGGTCGGGTTAAGTAAAAAAGTACAATCGGTGTAAAAGTTTTGTGAAAAAGTGAAATGTTTCTTATGCTTTAATTAAAGTTGCTGCCGTTTTACTACCAAATTTTATCAAATAAATTTTTTTATTTGCTAAAAAAGAACTGAATGTCTTGAATTTGGTTCCGAGAAATTCACAAAAGATGTCTATATACCATACCATGCCAACCCAGCTTGAAATACACTTTTTACTTTAGCGAAAATTCAATCCATATTCTGCTTAGGAATTTAAAGTGCTTCTGCAGTGCACTCATTTTGTTCACATTAGCGATGATTCGAGATTTTATTTATGTAAAAACGGAAAGCCTTACGAATATTTCCCATTAAACAACTTTTATTCTAATTGGCAAATTATTTTTTTAACGCAAAATTAATCTGAGTACATTGGCTCCGTTTAAGTACTAATTGAAAAAATTGTTTTCCATATCTACTTTGTTAGGTACCAACTGAAAAAATTGTTTTCCATCCCTAGTTTGTTCAGATTTTTGTTCAAGATTTTTGTGCAAAATAAGCCATTGTTATGTTTTTTCATTAAAAAACCTCAACTTTATTCTTTGCTACTATATTTGTGCACCAAGTCTTTTATAATATACGCAACTCGAAGCCTGTTTGCTTTAATTTAACCTTCGGCAAGGTCGTGGGTGCTTCTTCACCTAAAAACGTACGAATACCGCGTCCTGTCAAGGAACATGATTAGGATGAATACAGTTTTTCCATTTCGAGCCCATGTTGAAATTACAGTTCTTCCACTAGTTAACTAAATACAAACATTTTATAAAACGAAACAAAATTATTTCTGTAGAAAGACCAACCCGTTCCAAATTTACACGAAGTAAACAAGCGAACTGACAACACAGTGTGTTGGTATTGGTAAATCTGAAAATAAATCTTGCTAAAAAACGAGATTTTATTCTGCGATTTCAGATTCGAGAAATGTCAATTTTCCCCTTAATTTCCCCTTATTTTTGCCACCAAAGAAACGTTTTCAAATTAAGATCTGTCAGTTTTTACATACCCATTTCAAATTTTTTTTTAACTCCAAACGAAACGCACATCAGTCAACAAACAGTTAAAATTTTCACTTTGACTTTGTTGCAGGATACTCCTCTACTGTCCACCAGGTATCGCATTTTGACTTTGCCATTTGTCAATAACTCTTCTTTTCGAACAAGTAAACAAATAAAACACGTAAACAGATGAGTGCGGGAGGGTAAGAGGGACGCAAGTTGAATATTTAGTTATTCAGTAGTTTATGGCAGTGCTATACTCTAAAAACGCCAGTGCAGCCTTTTCTGTGTTCTAAAATTCTGCGTACGCCCGAAGAATTTGACGAAACGAGGATTGACGAATGGGAAAGTCGAAATGCGAGACCCTCAACAACGTCAAACTGAAAATGTTGACTGTTTGTTGACTGAAAAAAACTTCAATGATGTTTTCCCGCCTTGGTTGGATTGGTCAGTTTTTGTTTTTTTTCGCCAGTTGACAACTAAATCAAAGCCGGATGATGAGTTTGTAAGCTGAAGTTGTTGCCTTCAATCGCCAATTCACTTGAAATCGAAAATTAATAAATCATACGTCTTCACTTGAACCGACTCGACTCTCTTTTTCATAGTTTTCGCCATCTAGCGGCAGGTCTGAATAGCCCTCGTATGCCCTGGCCCTCTGCATCTGAATAGAGCGAATCAACAGCAAAATGGCGTCTTTGACTTTTCAAACCAAACGTCTCTTTTTTACCACCACAACCCCACTACCTTTTTGACAGCAGATATCAAATTCAATTCTGAAGTCGTGCATCGTCGTCGTTTGTATTTGATACGCAGTCTCGCTGGCTTTGGAATTAATAAATAAAATTTCACTCGAGTGCGTTTAATTTAATTTAATTTGAAATTGTTCCACAACTTAAATACCTTATTTTTGGAAACATAAAATTGCATTTGAGAGCATGAAATTTGCTAAAACGACGCGATCGAAATAGTTTGACAGGCTGCATCCGCGCGAGTGTTTTTTCCTCATATTTTTGTTTGGATTCGTTTTGTGTTGAAAAAATCAATAAAATATCTGAAAAAATCGCAAATTTAATCAAAGATTATACAAAATAAGTATTTCGAAAGACGATCTTTCGAAATTCCACTGAAAAAGCCATTCGCCGTAAGTAATCTCGTCAATAAATCGTAGAAAAATGTTTGTTTACAAATTTTCGTAAAATGTCTTGCCTCAAAAATCAAGAAAATCAAGTGAAAAACTGATTGTAAAAAGTTGAAAAACCAATCGGCTGTTAGAGAAAGTCGAATTGAACATTTAGTCCAAACCAGCTCACTCGAGATATATGTACTAGAAAAGTCTACAATTTCCCTGACCCAAATCGCGGGTTGAATGGAGTTTTCCTCACCAAGTTCATTTGCATGAGCTAAGGGGGAGGTTTAGTTAACAATTTTAATTTATGCTGAAATCAAATAAGGGGGAGGGTGAGTGCATTAGACCGTGTTCAGGGTGAGGTCGCAATAGATGGAAAAGTGAAAAGTGCTTGGTGTTTTTGAAGCTACTGTTTCGGTTGTGTTTGTTTAGTTTTCGAAGTTCCCATTAAGCTGGGTTTGTTATCGCAAGTGATAGGGTGTTCCACTATGCGTTATCTTTGCCAAGAGCTTGCTTGCGGCCTCGCAAAAACGACAAAAACTAAACGAAAAAATATATACATATTTTCAACAAAACAAAATGAAACTTGAAAAGTTTTCTGGAGATCTCCAATTTCTTCGTAACATTTAAGGTTTTATATCTTAAATTAATTCTAGGTACCTACCTAGAAGCAACCGAATACAGATGATCCTAATTATCAACCATGATGATAGTTGACATGCTAATTTTTTCTAGGGAAAAGAAGGCTGAAAGCCGGTATTGATAGTTACTTTTTTGTGCATGTATTTAGAACCCCTAAGGGCTTTTATTTGTGAACTGTGGAATCAATCAGAAAAACTGCTCTTCAAGGCAAAATTTTAAGGTACCTATGATAAATTAAAATTTGACTTAAAGTTGATAAGAAATAAAAATAAAATCAATTATTAAATTGTTGACTAACTAGCCATTGCTTGACGGACTCCCAAGCCCAACGCTAATAGTGTGCAAATCGAGACATTGATACAATACAACTATTCTTCCATTATTTATATGGAGATTATTGTTTGTCCACGCACAAGAACACACGCATAATTTTTTTAATAATGTCTAAGTTTTTCCTAATATAAAGAGATTTCGAGTAGCCTCGCCATTCTAGGCCGCTGACCAAGGCAGGTGCAGTGCGACTTTCGCTGAGGTTGACAATTTCACTCAGCTTATTCTGCTGCCAACAGTCGACTTGTTTCTCTCTTCTCACTCCGAAAAATACCCAAATAACGTACTGTCACCTCTATGCTCGTCTGATCACTGTGTGGTATCGGCTTGCCCTCGTACGCCAGGACATAGTAAAAGATCCTCGCTTTCTCGTACACAATTCAAAAAAAATTGTGTACGAGAAAGCGAATTCACATGGCTTTTCTTCTAGAAGCTTGAATGGGTCACTTTAGTACTTACGGCGTTAAAGCCGCCGCTGATATGGTCTCTGAATAAATTCTTTAAGAAATAAAACCTTTGAACTGGAAAAGAAGTACTTAGTTACTACATCAAAAAATCGTGGTGTGATTCGAGGTGTAAGAAAGCTATTCAGTAAGGACAACCCCACTTAAAAACCCGAAAAAAGTCTTGAATTTACCTTTACAGGCTACCTCATTTGAATCTGATCAGTGCTACAATGTTCTAAGACGTAGTTGAAGTTGTTGGTTCTGTGTTTTAAACAGAAAATTTCGCCTCACCTTTTGGGTGCATTAACTTGTAACGAGTTTGATGTGCTCTGTCCGACTCCATCTTGAGAACTGTTCCCCTGAATTTTAAAAATTAAATTGTGACTACGGCGATATCAATGTTCACAATTCTTAGTGGCTTCGACATTCTGGTAGACAACACGAAGAAAGGTAAGTATGTAGAGATTTTTTCTGGGTTATATAACTAACCTAACGCAACTTCTAAACAAGCCAACACGGATACCCGACGTTAAACATCATTTCGCCAACACTCTGGATTTGTTTCTTACCTCCCATTGCGATAAGTACACCGTGAACGTACTCACGAACGATCTCCTCTAGATTCGTCAGACTTCTGCGTCATATCTGCCAAGTTCCCATTGGGTAGTCAGCCTTATAATGAAATAACTCTTACAAGAGCAGTGTGACGGTACGAGAAAGCCAACTGGGACGGCCTAAATATCTTCTTCGGTGGTTTTAACTGGGCTTTGTGGTTTCTTGATGCTGCCCTTGCTATGAGATCCTTTGTCGCTATGGCCTATAGGAGTATCAAACCAAAGGAGAGCTCGTGGTATGACTCGGGCTGTAAATAGGCGATTAGGTTGAAGGAGTTATGTTTTCGGTCCTACAAGGGCAACCCATCTTAGGTAAACCGAAAAAAGTTGAAACAACCCAAAAACGATTGTAATATTCGCCGTGTCAAATTCCCATACGATCAAAAGCTGAGGCAGAAAAATACTACATTGTCCCAAGGGCAGTAAAAACTTTTGATCTTTCGTAAAAAATGTTAAAAACTGTGCCTCATCTTCCATCCCCACACTCGCTCACAATGACATTCGAGCGGTCATTCTCTAGACCAAACGAATCTACTTGCAGCGCATTTCGCTGCTAGCTTCATGCTTCCCAATTTTTAGATGTATCCCCCTGTACTTGGGCGCGTCGAGTATATCATGGGAAAAATTCATTTTCGCACGTGTACAGCTAAGACAGTACTTCAACACATCAATATTCACAAATCGGGTGGTCCAGATGGATTATCCTCGATTGTTCTCAAGAGCTGTTCTTCCACGCTGGCAAAACCATTGTATAAGCCTTTTCATCGGTCCTACTCCTCAGCTCTCTTTCCGGGTAGTAAGATGGAAAACAGTATTTGTTCAGCCTGTCCCTAAAAAGGCGATTCTTCTACTCCCTCTAGATATCAGTTGTAATTGCACTTACTTCTTTTCTTTTTAGGAAATGTCATGGAAAGAGTCTGATGGCATATCTCACTGATAAGTTGAACCATTCCTTGCAAAGAGTGAAAGCAAGACTGTTGCGCTTGATATTTAAAAAGCATTTGACGGAGTTTGGCACAGCTCTCTTGTCCAAAATGCGTGCATTCGGCATCGACGAATGTCTTATTCAATAGATTCGTGATTACCTTTCGAACTGTTGAATTCAAGTTGTTTTGGGTCGCTTCAGGTCCGCAGTTTGCTCTCCATGGCTCTGTTTTTACTCTGACACTCTTCCATTATATCCTTCCAAGGGTATTTTAAGTTTAATGCATTGTTTGTAACGCAGTGAAATAATCACCGTAGACCCCTTTGACCTTTAAGAGATATGAATGATAGATATGATATTTGACCAGAATAAATGCAAATAGCTCCATATTCTCCAGTCCACGTTATTTTTACTTAGAAAGCACCTACACCATTATCTTAGACTTCCTTGTGTTGACTTTGAGCTTCCAAAGCACACAGTATTGATGCAACCTGTTTATCATCATTGGCATGGCTGTTGGGAGCAGCCATGTTGGGAGGAGTCCTGCAGTAGGACCTTGATGCGCAGTCCGTCAAATACGACACCTTCTGCTAAAAACGTTGTAAGGTCATCTAAGAAGGAAGAAAAGAGAATTGGGCTCAGCAGACAACCCTGTTTTACTCACGTATTTGAAACAAAACAGTCGGATAATTTTGCCATCTCGCACAGCAGATCTAATTTTCTCGTATAGTTTTTGCATTAATCTGAGAACTTTCGTTGAAAGACCTTAATTACTCAGATTATGGATAAGGGCTTTTTCTGTCAATGCTGTCGCAGGCTGCCTTAAAGTTCAGGAAGAACGCATAAAGCTTTTTCCCTTTGTCCAGAGAGGACCGAGCAATACTTTTTAAACAGAAGATATTATCCACCGTTGAGCAAGCCGCGTGAAACTCACTCAGTAGATCGTTTTCACGAACCCAAATGTGATACGCTCCAAAATGACTCCTGTGAATATTTTTGTTATATTCCCTCGGTATATCCGTTCTTAAAAATGGGGAAAATTATGTTTTCTCTGAAACTGTCCCATAGTTCATTCGTTCAAAAATAAAATTGAATGCTGCCGTAAGATGTTCCAAAAACTCGGTACGCGGATCGTGACTTCCACTTGGATAGTCCGCGCAAATTTTGTACCATTAATTCATCTTGCTAATTTCAAAAGGAGCGGCTGCATATTTTTCTGTATGTTTATTTTTGATCTTCCAATTGTTAACAAAAGTTTTCTGTTTCATCTGTACGCTGGCGCTGATGACGTTGAAATATACCCCTCAAGGCCAATCGGACTTGTTGAGGATTCGGTTACCAGAATTATTGAAGATTTGAATGCCATACACTATTGGACGGAAGCGAATGGACTGTCTTTGACCCCAGAAGACGTAAGCCATAATGATTTGCAAGACATATTACCAAGCCAAAATGTTTTCACCACTCTATACCTACGCGATAAAAAGATACAGTATTTTTGGGCCATTTCGAAAACATTGGTAAAAAATACTTGTTAGGACTATAAACTAAACTTACTTACTTACTTAAGGTGGCGCTACAGTCCGGGGTGGACCTGGGCCTTAGCCAACAAGCTTCGCCAGCCAGCTCTGTCTCTAGCTAGCCCTCTCCAGTTTCGCACGCGAAGTTGGCTGAGGTCCCCTTCCACTTGCGTGTGCCACCTGAGTCTCGGTGCTCCTCTACCGCGCCGTCCCTGGGCCGGGGCGTTGGTGTCTATCCGCTCTAGATGACCCAGCCATCGTAGACGTTGTGTTTTGACTCTTTTGGCTAGGTCGGTATCGCTGTACAGCCCGTACAGTTCGATGTTATATCTCCTCCTCCACTCTCCGTCTATGCAGACGGGACCGTAAATCGTCCGTATACTATAAACCAAATACTATAAACTAAAACTAATTTTTTTTATTTATTAACATAGTAATTTGTAAAATAAATTAAATAAATTACAAAAAAGGCATCTGCATAAAATGCCGTTGGTAAAGATTTTTTTTTACATATATACAAACTAATTTTATTTATCTATAACTTTATTTGACTATGAAAAATTTTATTTTGAAAACAGTTAGGTTTTTGCATAGCTCTGCTTAGTTTTTAACCGGAATTTAAATACTAAAAAAGACCATGTCTTAATTGAATACCAAATAAAGTGACAAACTAAGCCTATGCTTGACTAATTTAAAAATACAAATTCTTTATTTCCTCGTCTATTAAAAATTACAAACTTTTTGCAGTTGATACAGGTAAATAGTGCAAGAGTTCGTCTGCAACGAACTCTTTACCCTGTTACATCAAATTTAAAAGTTGTTTGGCCTGATTTGGGGCAACCAATTCTTATTTCGTTAGAGATGAGAGAATACATGAGATGAGATGAGAGAATACATGAGATGAGATGAGAGAATGAGAGATGAAAGAATGCTTCAAAAGCTTAAAAAAAAACTAATTAAAGGCTTCTGGTCATTATTACTCTGCCCCGAAATTTGAGTTCCTATATGCCTTGTCTAACTTGACCAAAAGGCATTTAGAAATCGCATGAAAATTTAAGGTTGTCTGACATCCAAGTCAATGGTGGGCATGGCTGTGGGCAGATCTTATCAATTTTTTTAGGCACTTTGTATAGGTAAAAAAATCTTCACATGTCGGACTCAATCATATCTCTAAAAGGTCTTAGGGGTCTACGGTGATTATTTCACTGTGTTACAAACAATGCATTAAAATTAATACACCCTGGGCCGGGTATAAAAATGACGAGTCAATTTATGCATTTGGTAAAGCTTTTCTAGGAGCATTTGTTTAAAAGCCACAATAAATGTGTTAAAGAGCCGGAATCAATGTACTGAGGAGCCACTAGTTGCCGACCACTGGCGATAAGAGTACAAAAAGACCTTCGCTGCCCTAAAAATGTCAGTATTTAAGTCGCCTTTTTTTAAATTTTTGTTCGAAAAAAGTAACTTCTTGAAAAAAACCTTGTATAAAAATTTGTGCTAGTAAGTTAAACTTATCTTAGAAAAAAGTATAGTTAGCGTTTTTTATCATTCGTATAACTATTCCGCTCAATTTTACTTTTCCATGATTCAGTGCCTCTATGTTGTAAACACATAAGATCAATTGCGGCAAGTTCTCAGCATTGCTACTAGTTCTCAACAGTCGATACTAGTCGGCAAATGCATGGGCGCAAAAGAAATTAAAACATTTTTACCCACAAATACACTTTTCAATCATTTAAATTTTTCACGTTGCCCGTGAAACGTGGTTCCCAATTCTTTACGTTAAACGTTTCTTAGATGATTCATAACTATGCAGATGAAAATAACATATTAAAAAATAATTAACTAAATAAGAATCTTTTGGGTAGCACACCTGCACAATTAAGGGCTATTTCAAAATCGCTTAAGAAACTTTTATATATAGGTATGAAATCATCGTTATAAGAACGCAAATAGACTTCTTACTTATGTAGGTATCTTAAGAGATTTAATGACTTGTAGGGGCCACACACTTCTCTTGAAGCTATCAAAATCCAATTCATTCTAGCCGTGTCTCTCTCAACTTAAATCACCTAAATAGTTTTCCCTTAGCAATTTCCCAGTAGGAAATGTAAAGTGCATTGATAACTATACATATAACTAGTATAGAATTGAATCTTGAATTTTTAATTCCATAATAATTACAATTTAACTTGCAAATACCGCATTATGCGATAATATGAGCTGCCTGCATTTTTTTACACAAAGAGGAAAGACAAAGTAGAACGCCAACAACATATCGAATACTTAATTCTTTTTCATATCATGTAGGAATTGAGTCATTGGACTTAAAGTTGTTTTGGTATTGAATAGAATATGGTATTGAAACCAAACAAGAAATTAGTCATTGAAGTTGTAAATGACCAAAGAAATTTGAGCTGTTTACATTACACACAGGTCATCTCGAAAAGGTGTGGAATTCCCAAAAGTGATAAGCGGTATCTTTTAAGTAATTTATTGGCGTACCTATGCTAAAACTAACCAAAATCACGTGTAGGGGAAAACAATTGATAAAGAGGCATAAGCCAACCATAAAAGGGGAGTATAATTTTACTTCCGTTGGTTGCAATGCGGGAAAATTATCTATTCATGTGTGTTATAGTTTGGATATGTTACGGCCGTATGTAAGGCGAAGAATATTTTGATTTGAGGACGTATTATAGCAATGCATAGTATGTATTCCAGACCTTTTCGCCTGAGACAAAAAAAAAATACAATTGTTTAATGTTTTGCCCGAATTAATATCGTTCAGTCTCAAAGTAAAATTTAAATATTTGGTAATTGGGGTTGGTAATTTTACTTATAAAAGTATGTTGTAACAATAAATTCATACAAAATTACAATGCTTCAAGAAATAAAATATCTACTAGATAAAATAGCGACTTTTAATTATTTCTACAAACATAATAATGGCTGGCTCTATGGTCATTTCAAACGCTGACAGGCAAACATCGTCGGGAACGTTTATGTATAATAATGATGCTAACAACTCTGATGTGACAACTCATCCTACAGTTTCCCATAAGAGAACAAGAATTTGAAAAACAAATAAATTGTTGTATAAATTTTCACTTTTTAATATTAAATTTAATTTTGTATGGCTTTGCCATAGGGGCCGCTTCGCAATATAAGCAACGATACCTTCGATTAGCTTTTTAATTAAAACTCCTTTCCCCAACTTGAAATAGATTTTATCGTTTTCTGAGCGTTATTTTCTGCCAAAGTATACTTAACTATTTCTGTTTTCTTCTCTTATTTGGTTCTTGTCAAACGCGATGAGGCTGCAATGTACAAAAACCCTTGAACGGAAATGAATTCTATAAAAACAAATAACACATGTGTATGAAAAGCCTTCTAAATAAATAGTTTCCTTCTATGTATTTTCGGGAAAGGTACATAATAGATCTTCCTGCTTATTTTCAGCGACACGCGTCAAAAGTTGATTGATTCATTACATGGTATGGATTTGCCGGCTCAGCCCAACCTCTCACTTGTTCTGCCTTAAATAATTAAATCACCTCCGGTTGAAAGAATTAAATATTCCCCTCACTTTTTTTTGCTCTTTCGTTGTTGGGCTTTTAACGCTTTGCCATACAAAAAAATATTTATTATGTATGTGCGCACATAGTAATGCCCCATGTTTGTAGGATCAAAAAGGAAACTCTTAATTTGGGTGTGAATGAGCGCGGCACGTTAAATGCAAAATTAAATTGATTAATTGATTTGCCAATGTAATCAAAACTGACATAATTATCGAATGACTTTTCCGTATACTATAGCATCATGTTCACTTTTCCATCTGAGTGCACTACTATATAACGAGTTTTACCGATTAATCGAATTTCCTTTACTTGTGCATATCTCTTCCTCTTTGACATCCTGTATATGTGTACATGTGTTAATACTTAAAATTAAACCGCTGGTCGACTAATCAAAGATATAAACAAATGTGTCGTCAGATTTATAAACCATAAGACGCCAACAAAACGAAAAATTCAATCAGCCGAAAAGACGAAGGAATATTTTTCTTAGCTTGAGGTAAAACGAAAAAAATAACATCACTGTCTCCTGCTGGGGAAGAACGATACGCATGTATGTTTCTGTAACAGGCCCCCTCGGCCCAACTCCAATCTATCTTTGATTTGTCTATTTTTGGTTAAGAGATGATAATATTTAATTATGCCCTCTTGTGTTGGTAAATATAATCGATATATTTTCGTATAAATTTGCAGCCGCGGGGAAGTTCGGTTTCTCTTTAATTCCTGCTGATGGTAGGAGGACCGAAACAATCTTATTTGTAAAGAGGTTTAGCTCTTTTGGCACTAATTGCAAAATATTCATTAATTTTGTGGACGCTGATGCTTTGTTGGGATGGTTTTTTGACTTTTTATTTCCTTAGCCAAACAGGTGTCTATGATGGTGAGAATGGAAGTGATGGCGTGTATTTCTCACTCAATGGGAATTCGAGAGGTCAAGAACTCCCAACTTCCCACTTAAAAACTTCCCACTAAATATGTATGGGTCTTCCTTTTCATCTAAAAAGAATAGAGAAAAGAAGTAAGTGAAACAGGTTAAGTTTCGGCTGTAGAGCAATTAAATAGACTTTAATGTTACCGTGGGACGAATAAGTGTTGGCCTTGACTTAACACTTGGCGTTTTTTTTGGAAAAATATATCTTAGGTGTATATTTTATAAAATAAAGTGAACGGGCTAAGAGAGCTATGAATACCCAGTAGGTACATAGTTTTTTTAAGGGTTCGCCAAAACAAGAACTCTGAAGGTATCGCTGTCCTACGCCTGTTCACCGAGAAAAAAAAAAACACTTTAAATCCCTAAACAAAAGACTTTAAATTTAAAAGTTTTCATATATGAAACACCACCGCTTTAATACGCTTGATTTAAAAGGGAAAAGTTTAATTTATTACATTTCAAAACGAGGCACTTTAAATTTTAAAGTGATAGCATTTATTTTAAAAATGTCTTTTTTTTCAGCTGCAGGTAAAAGTATTGCTTTTAAGTTTAAAGGAAATACTTTTAGTTCAAACTTTTAAAACGTTCACATTTAAATTTAAAGTTAAATCTTTTCTAGTTTCAAAATGTTCAATGTAAAACTAAAAACTAAAAAATAAATATATTGATTTTAAAGTTCTAGTTATTGAAATCATTTAAAATTTGTTACTTTTAGTAGTGTGCTGGATTTAAAATGTTCAGATTCACTTCAAGGGAAAATTTTGAAACCTTCTAATTACATTTCATTATTTTAAATAGAAGGTTAATGATTTATTGTGATTTGTGATAAGCTAAAAACAACAAGTTATGAAAAAAAACAGAAATTCGTACGTTTATCTCGTATTTTATTATATACTTATTATTACCTTACTTTTAAATATATAGATTTTTTTTCTAGAATATGCTTTAACATTTTTAGTTTAATTTAAATTAATGGCTTTTGAATGTTTAAATATCAATTAATTTTAAACAATTTTCTCTTATGCTAATCTTAAAAGATAAAAATAGTTTCTCAAATTGCTTAATTTTTAAAAGGAAGCTGAAAAAACCACGTTATTGGATAAAAACTTAAGCAAAATCTGTGGGTTGAATAAAAATGTGGGTAAAAATAAAAATTTTAGTGATTTCCTTTGTTTTAACGTTGGTTGCAAATATATCTGCGAATCCATTTAAAGTTCATTTAAAAATCCGATTGTAGTTTTGATGCGGGCGTCTTCTGTAGTTTTGATGTCTTCACGTCTTCCATTTTCACGGATCTTTTAAACACTTCATAGATTTTGAGTATTTAAAATCCACTTTTTAACCTCACTTTTCAATATTAAATTTAATTTTGTATGGCTTTGCCATAGGAGACGCTACCCAATATAAGGAACGCTACGTTCGGTTAGCTTTTTAATTAACTGCATAGATTTTGTCACAACCGATTTTTAGTTCATATTGTAATTTCTAATCACAATTTGGAAATTATACGTTTTAGCTATCCAAAACAAAGGATTTTGAACCGACAAACTTTCAAACCGATCCTCACACCACAGAAGTTAAGACTATATTAACTACCAATTACCATTTTTGCGTTTTGGATGCCTTACGGCATGAACCTAAAAACCCTTCCTTTCAATTCAAAATATGTACTTTGATATTCAGAGTAAAAGCGTTAAAATTCAGATTTGGGACTTTCAAATTTAAAGTGATCACTTCTGATACAAAGTTATTCCATTTTAAAATGTTTTCAGAGGAACAAATTTTTTAATCAAAAACGATAACTTTAAAATCAATGACCTGCTTTTTTAAAAGTAGAGTCAAAATATTAAAAGCAAAAGTGTTTCTTCAAAATATGAGCAAAATATTTTTTTTCCAACGGAACACTTTAGATTTGCAAACTTTTAAATTTAAAAATATTTTTTTAAATTGCACTTTTTCCCTCAGTGTTATAACTTTTGAACGCTGAGTCTTAGAAATTTGGAATATGTAGGTACTTCTTTCTTACTTATAGGTATCCCCTAGCCCGACCCATGGAGGGCCTCATTACAGGTTCATAGAACACTGAAAATTAAACCCTGGTATAATTTATTTTAAAAGTTTAGGTGTAATCAGAAAATCTTCTATCAAAATACGTTGAACAAAATTTGACCACTATTGTGTTATGACAAAAATATTTCGTTGTTAATATTCAGAAAAATTATTTGCTTGAAACAATAAAAATTTTGTTAGTTTGGAAAAAAAAAAATGTAAACTGCCAACACTAATACCACTAACTTCCTTTAGTGGCATTTCACTTTAATCTAAACTGTAACATCGAAGAGGAGCCCATTAACGTGCACGGCCGTTGTTGCTATAACCAACATTCTGTGTAACCACTATTCTGTGATATTGGCAAAAGTCATTTATTAATGTGATAAAATTGGCGATTGAAGGCAGCCCCCGGCTGGATAATAGAGGAATATATAGAAACCTGTAGCAACGTCAGCTTTCAAAAACTTCCCAAATTTATCATTCGGTTTTGATTTACTTGTCAACTGGTGAAAAAGTAAACAAAAACTGACCAATGAAACTTTATTTATTATACGCTGTATACGCGTATTTTTTATACGCTGTCCAACATTGTAAACCATATATGTGAGCGCCGGACGCACAACCGCGTTGAAGAGACTTCCTTTCAGCTTAGAGGGTGTTTTTCGGTCACAGAAGGTGGCAGAGTTTTCGCGGCAATTCAACCACCCTACGCTTACGCTATGATTGATGTCGTCATCGCAGTTTGCTTTGCTTTACTTAGATCATAGATCCCAGGTACTTAAACTTTTAATACTTGGGAAGCACATTTCTATTCAATTTAATGTCTGGAATCGGCTCGGGTGGATGAGTGGGTAAATGGGCAGCAAAGGTACTCTGTCTTCTTTTGGCTAATGCGATACCCATTCCCCTCCAAAACATCCACCCATATATCAAGTGGTCGCTTGATGGGATGCTGACGGTGAGCCAGGGAATGGTGGCCCCATCATCAACGAAAAATATCTGATGTACTTTCGGGTCCGTCAGTCATCCTTCAAGCAGAAAATCAAGGACTACAATGAAAAGGACGCTTCCCTGGTGTGCACCGACTTTAATTGGGAACTTATCAATGACTCCGGAAGGACATCATACTCTTGTCTTTGCTTCATTATACATGTCAATGATCAGCAGTCGGAGAAGAAACTTACTCCAACTCCCGATACAGGCCCTCCATTCTCTTTGCTTGAACCTAAGGTAAGGTTAGGTTGTTGGTTGATGAAGGTTAAGTGTTTGGTTGCACTTAGGTCTACTGAGACCCATTGTGATTCCCAGTAGGGAAAGATCCTTGCTGTTGTTTGGATGTCTTCACTTCCTTCTTACGCCGTGTCAATTTCCTCGAGCCACCTTATGGACACTCTTCTTCTTAGCGTCCCTGCTACGAGCCGTCTAGATTCCAATTCCAGGCGAAGTTTTTCATCTCTGTTCATTAGCACTTCTCTATTCCCTTTTCACTTTAAGCAAACAGATTCTACTATCAAACGAAGTGAAAGTACTCGACATCCGCACACTTTTCAGCGGGTGTCAAAAAACAATATTTCTCACCATATTACTATTGTATGTCATTATTTTTGAATGAGGTAAACGTTGTCCACAGCCGAATTCTAGCTTATAGTACAGAAGGTTGTGGCTTATTCTTCCACACTTATTTAAACAGATAAATAATCAGCCCCTGCACTGATTTTTCGAAGTTTGTTGCATTTGTTTGTTTACATGTCCACACTAGGGTTAAAGTACTTTTTACGACACTTTGTTCTTGGTGGCCTGGGAATTGTTCCCCATCTCCCTTTGATTTCATCTACTGTCCCCTTTATGCTAATGTCAAGCAACGTTAGTTCCATTTTGCCTCCATTATCGTTTGATATGTGCTTTCATTGTTAACAAAGTGAAAAATCTAAATTGTAACGCATCGCATGACATCGGGGTCAGCAGTTTGTTCCAATTAATAGGCAAAAGCGAAACAAACCTAACAAAGAATAAATCAATGGCATCATAGTTAAACTCTTTTGGCGAAACGGAAGATATACACACATTATACATGCTTACATGAAAATCTGTGTAAATTTATTCTCTCACACTGTATATGATAAAATGAATTTATTTTGTATTTAGTTAACACTGTTTTTTATTTTATAAAAGTGAGGTTTTTCCTGACTTAAAAAAGTAAGAAAATCTTTCACAAATTGCTTTTTACGCAACTTTTCTTATTTTTTTTTTCTTTCAGACTGCAACCTAGACATAGATGTGGCATCCTCATATACGGGGAAAATTTCCTTTTTCTTAAAAGATCCATTTTACATCATTCATATATTTTTGCTACACTTTTTTATTTGAACTTAAAAGACAATTGCGGTAAGCGGCTTTAAACCATTAACCGGACCCACGTTAACTTCCATAAAAAGAAAACCTAATTTCCTATCATCAGCAGCTATTACTTCACTTAAACGCGTGTGTTCTTATATTCGTGTTTGTCTAAATTAACGCACTTTATAAGCGAGCGTGAGAGATCGTTAAAAAAATCTTGCTTAATGTTTTGGCTTAAGTGCTGTGTACAAAAAGAAGTTGCTTAAAAAAAGAGAAAAGTGAAATAAACTAAAGTAAGGAAGAAAAATATACGCGTTTCGGTAAAATCATGTTTAGCCCTGACTATGAAAAAAGAATTTTAAAACATTGTAGTCCAGTTGCCCGAAATCTATTCAATTCGTTTGACGCGGCGAGTACGTCGACTTCGTTGGATCGATTTATACCATGCAGGTAAGTTCCTTGTGGAACATTACTTATTTCACCTTAGTGATTTATTTTTATATTTAAATTGTAATAATAGTGTACACAAAGATCCAATGCCTTTTATTGAAATAAAGTTGAAAAAAGCCTGAAGTCAGATTCTTTTTACTAGGGACGGAATTGTTTTTTTTTTCATTAGATTCAGGTTCATTGGGTTTAATGGTACAATGTACATGTAGACTCTTGAAAGAGAATGATCAACTCTGATAGGTAAGACCAAGTCATTACTATCATTACACTCACTTACCAGCAGAGTTGTAAAGACTGCCGGCTATGGTGTATCTACTGCAGTCAATTAAAAAAAATACAGACTTGCTCTATTTTTAGCTGTCCGTCCAAAAATGGAAAAACGACCTCTTATGGTATCACTACGTTCTCTGTCCCATATAGGAGTATTTCTAGCATAAAGTTGGCCAAAACCCAATTTTCCAAAAATTAAAGCGAGAAATAAATGTTTGAAATAGTGGATCCTAAATATGCATGGGACGATACGATACCGGTTTTTTTTTGTCAGACACCGTGTGTTCAGATAAAATCAGTTCAAAGTTACCTGTTGCACTTGCTGCATTTTTCTTTATTGCGGTCACTGTTATTCACAGCGTTTTTTGCTAGTTGTGGTAAGAAGTTAACAATATTATTGAATGGAGATTTTTTCTGTGGGTATCTACAAATATTTTTAATCCATTTCTGAAACATCAAACAATTCTTTGTTATATAATGTCATTATAACGTTTGCAAATTGTATTGATAAAAGTTAAACGTGTTTTTAATTTTTTAATAATAAACACTTTGTTTGATAATAAGGCACTATAGTGCAATGATTTATTGATTTTTATTCAAGATAAATGTTGCTTAAACCAAAACAAAAATAATTGGTAGCAACTATTTGCAATTTTTAATTTTATAAGCAAATTAGTATTTTTTTACTTTCATATAAAAATTATGCTCGTATACATAAATAACTGTTTAATAAAATTTTAATAAAATAATAACTGTTTGCTAAGTTTGATCCATACAAGGTTTTGAGCTCCGCCCACTTAGGAAGCGTTCTTAGGAAAAAACTGTATTTTTCCGAAATAATTTTCGGATTTAAAGCACTTTGTCATGATTCTAACGAAATTACAATTATCTAATTCATTTTAATTTTTAGCCTAGAACCTTCGTATAGGGAGCGTGACCTATACAAATAATATATGAATTCGGGTCAAAAAAATTTAAGGTTTGGTGTTACACGGTATATATAGATTTGTCACAGACGAATTCTTGAATTTACTCGCTTGTTTTTTTTTTTTTTAGTGAGAATGTAAATGATGAGAGCTTCTACTGATAAAATTGGTGTTTTCTCAAGTATTTTTGGAGATGTCCTGGAGATGTGGAATGATCTAACTGTAGATTAGGTTAGGTCGCTGTGCCCGCTCAGCAGAGACACACTTAGTGCCTGTTTTCATTTGGTTGATCCTAACCTGATGTGTCAGAATTACTATGGTGAGGGGAAGCGCCAGTGTGGTGGCCACCGTTCAACCTCCGTTTTATTTTGAGAAATAAAATTTGGGTTAGGTTAGGATCAACCAAATGAAAGCAGGCACTTAGATAATAGGAAGTTCATTGATTGGAGAACCGGACTACCAACATCGGGGACCAACAGAACGGCTTCCCTATTCTGTGAAAAGGGCGAGCCAACCAGTCTCGGTGAAACTCTATTCCAAGTCAAACAGTAGAATGGGGCTAGTCAGAGATTTTCCTAAATGAGAAGCCAAGACAGGGCAACCTTTTTCTGTGTTGGACCCTATGAGATTCAAGCAAGAATTTACAGTACTGGAGAGGCAGGAGCAACCAGCAACGGTATGAACCCGCATCGAAGGGTATACATTGAGGGGGGAGCAAACCGTTTTCCTTGTAAAGCCCCGCTAAAGTCTTTGGTTTTCCTGGGCGGCTCAAACATGTGACTTTGAATTTGTAAACGCTCTTGGATGGAGCTATTTTCACTCTTTAACTATAATAGTTGATTGGAAAAAGGAAAATCTAGTTTTTAGTGAGCATGAATCTAACACTACCTTCAACAATAGCGCCCATTTCTCGCAGTGCCTCTGCAGCCTTTGGCTTTCTACAAGTAAAAAAAAAACATTAAATATTAAACAATGTAGGTACCTACAGTTTTGTCCCGCCACCTTTCTGCGCTGGTGTGTGTTCAAGCCAAGCAATTTTTTAGTTTGTTTAATAAAAAATTTAAGTTTGCTAAAAAAATTACATAACCGATTTGATTCATAGGTATTGGAAAAACTGTTTTGGCTCTTTAAAAGCACTATTTCATTTCACACTATTCCTTCAACTTCTCTCAGACCAAAAGAGCTTAATTATTCAGCTTTTTATTTTGCAACTTACAAACGTTACGTAACAATCTTGCAGACGTACACCATGCTCCTGTAGCATTCAATTTCATTTCTTGCTATCGATGCAAAACAAATAACATTTCGCGTCAAAGTCTCTCTCTAATTACAATAAGATCACAACAATTAACTAGATCCGTGCAAAGATCAAGTAAAGACAATGCTACTTATCCAGTCTTCTCCGTTCGATTGTTTGTATAAATGCATATTTAAGGAAAGCAAAGTAGATACTTAAGTTTCTTTTGTGTGTTCCTAGTAAGAGCATTCTCCTCGGAAAGGTGACTAACCTGTGTAAAAAATTCTTAGCCACCTTTTCTAACTGTTTCTTAAAATGAACGCGGAAGATTTCACCGCAACTCGTTCAAATACGGTCGTAGATAGGCATAACGAAGAGGAAAAGATTTCCTGGGTAACAAATAGAATAACTCAGTGCAAGCATGGTGCGTGTGTCTGTGTTCTGTGCTAACTGGCTATAACTGGCTATGCGCATGAGTGACTTCAGGAGTGCATTTCTTGTAGATACATAAAACCAGATGGTTAATTTATTCTCTTAGTTTCCGACTAGGAAACGTGGATTAGCACGTTAATGTACTGTCTATGTATGTCTCAGTTGTAATAATTAACAAACTGCTGCATTTAACCAAAACAATATACCTAACTCCACAACACCAGGCTTTTCCACAAAATATCTTTTACTTTCGCAAAAAGCGGGTGTTGAAAAGTTTGAAACATTTCTATTGTTCACAATGACAGGGGCTTCCATTGTTTGAAGCATTAAAAGAAGTTATTACTTCTTTAACACATTTGTTTGCAATTGTCGGAGCTTGGTATATTCAAATTAAAATTAAGTGGGTATTGAAGTGTTTTGACAACTGGCACGAGCGCAAACAATTTGATTTTTCGCTGTTTATTTCTTGACTGTTTTCGCAGAAAAAAAAGTTCATGATGTTCAGATCGTCTGATTTGTATATGTTTTCTATAACTTGTTGTAAGTTGTTAGCTTTCATTGTTCTATTCAGTGAATATGTCGCGAATGATGAACTAAATTACTGCCGTTGCTCATTAATAAGTGCTCGTGTTAGTATAGGTACCTAAAAGTTGGTATTAATAGATAATCAGGCCGTCGTAATGCCTAAAAAATTAAGGTTTATATTCATAGTAAAATTGAGGTTAATATCGAAAAACCTTTAAAAAATACCTCTCTGAAGTTTGCAGGACCATTTTAACGCTTCGTAGATTTCACAAGTGTATAATTTGCCGTAAAATATCATAGTGAAATCAAAAAAATGTTCCGCGCCATTTTTTTTAAAAATATGTATCCATTTAAAGTCAGTGCCAAAGTCATATCTCGTGAACCAAAGTTACTAGAGACTTCAAATATATCTTAAAATTAGCCGTGAATGTTTCATATTATTTTTATGAAATTAATATAAATTAAGAAATTAATTTATATTAATTTCATAATAATTAATATAAATTTATATTAATTATTATGAATAATTTCATAATTAATATAAGAAATTATATTATTTCATTTTTTGGGGCTTATTTTAATTTTTTTTGGGCCTTATTTAATATTTGTATTGTCTCCTCATCTCATATAAAAGGAACTCTTCATTGTACTATTCACTATGAAAGATGGACCGGCCCTTTCTCAATTTTCGGAGGGGTATACGTGCATGCATGCACGTTTTGAATATGTATCGGGGGCATTGCGCCCCCTGCATCCCCCCTGCCTGCTTTTTCTTTTAGCTTCCTTACATTAGACAATATTGTGGCCTTATTTCATTTTGATTTTGGGGTCTTATTTCATTATGAAATAAAGTCCCACTTTTGGGGCCTTACTTCATTTTTAATTTGGGGCATTATTTCCTACCGCCCTTCACAGGACATAAACATAAGATTAATTTGACTCGAGCATGATTTTGTTGCCAATTTGGCTCTCAAAAGAGAGTGAATGTGATATTTCCCCGGAGCGAGAAAATGACAATAGGAATGAAATGCATTTGTGACATATCTACGTACATATCTGTACGTGGACAGTTTTATTTTCCCTTTTTGAGTCACAAATGTTATAAAGGTGTGCGAAAAGGGTTGTATGGTTAATCGGGATAAGTGTCGGGCGGAGAAATGACAACATAACTGAAATTTGGCAAAGCAGTTAGTTGCACCAAAGATGAGATATGAGAATGTTTTGTATGTTTATTGATAGTTGTTAGTTTTTAGCGCCAATCATAACAAAAAGTTTTAAATTAAATAATTTTGGGTTTATATTTTGTCACAAATAACATATTCCTGTGATCAGTGTGTCATTATCGTCACATTTCATAAGCGTCACATTTCTTAAGTGACGCGAATGGCGTTATAGTGACAGAACGGACATTCGGCAATGTTTAAAATTTAGTTTCCTTTGCCTACACTTAACACTAAAAAGAAATTAGTTTAAACTTTTTATATTTTTTACTCAATTTTATTTGATTGATATATTTTATGTCCATTATCGTCACATTTCAGAAGCGTCATATTTCTTAACTGACGCGAATAGCGTTATAGTGACAGAACGGACATTAGGAAATGTTTAAAATTTAGTTTTCTTTGCCTACACTTAACACTAAAAAGAAATTAGTTTAAACTTTTTATATTTTTTACGCAATTTTATTTGATTGATATATTTTATGTCCAAAATAAAAATTAGCTGTGTTGTTTGTTGTAAAAAACTTAGTTCGCTAATCTTGGTGATTTTCCTGTTAGGTGATGTGTCAGAATCGAAACTTACATTTCGACTGTGAAATCGGCTCTCTACGTCTAATGTTGATAAAAAAAAAATTCAACAGCACAAAAATTGTTTGAAGAGTAATTTAATGTATTAGAAACAAGTAAAACAAGTATCACTTGTAAGCTTGCAAGTGCAATTATAAACCCGTTAAATGCTGTTCGAAACCTTTAAAGCCAGTGAAGGGGTCAATGAATTCACAAAATTATATATTTGCTGATAAAATCAAAACTCCAAAACATGAAAATCGGCTCCAATAAGCTAACATAACTTATGCTAGCTTAGCACCTATTCAATTTTACATTTTTGGTTGGTGTAAAATAATATTTAGCAAGTCAAAGATATTGCAAGGAAACATGGTTATGCAGATTTAGTTCCCGCGAATGTTGTGAAAAACAGCAAACGGACAGATCATAAGTCAAAACGTTATAGACGGCGACACAATGAAAACTTCCAATCAATGTCATTCAGACTGTCACGTTTATGATACAAAAGATATTGAATGTGTTGCTTATGTCACGTTTTGTCGCTTGAATTGAGATATGCATGCAGTGTATTAGACACTGCCATGGCACCACCTAGGAAGAACACGGTTCGCTTGTGCGCCACATTTCTGTTAATATTTCTATCAAATTGCATACTGTAATATTTTTATTCATAAATATATGTCATCCGTGCAATCAAAAATTCAGTTCACATGCAAGGTGAGGCATTTGCAAAATAACCAGTCAAGCAAACGAATTTATTTGCAAAAATACAATGCAGCGTGTCTCGTTGTGTCTCGTTTGCAATTAAATTGCTGGTTCCTGCAATTTGTCTTTTTTTTACGTATTCCCTAACATTTCTTATTTTGGGTATTGTCTGAGCTGCACACCATTCTAATATATCCGATTAAATAGCAAATAAATTATAATTTTTTGTTGCTGGGTGATAATTCTTATGCAAAAAGCGTTCGAAAGACCAGAAAAGACTTAAGGTAAATGACGCGCTTGCATGAGATAGACACGCTATAGTTGTTGTTGCAGACATTATGCAAAAAAGACAATGTGGTTTATAAATACCTTCCCGAACGTAACGGTGTCGAAATAAGTAATAAACAGGGACAAAATCATAAAAATCTTTTTAGTAAAGCTAGTGCGTCATTTACTTTCTGAGGTTAATCTTAAAGGCAAAGAAACTACAGAAGATTATGGACCGATGGGTAGTAATTAATTTTGAGTTTCGATTTATCTTTAGTTTTCCAAGACCACTCAAGGATAACAATAAAGAATAAGTGTCTTGCAGATCATTGATATTAGCAATGCAACTAACTTTCATGCGTCTGAAAAACAAATTGCCCGCCCGAGATAGTTTAAGGATTTTCCTCGCAGCTTGAAACAAAAGTCCGGTCCCTAATTAGTGGGGCTTTTTGACTTAAGAAAAAAGTTGCTAATATGAATATTAAATAAATAAAATTTGCTCTGGGTTGCTAGTTTCTGTAGCTATGACCATGCATGTTTCCGGGGTAAGCTATGATTGCATAACGGATGTCATACAACTGTTCGAGATGATGACCATGCCAACAGAGATTTTATATAACAATCGTTTATGCAACGGTCTTTTTTCGTCTAATAAAGTTTGGCTCAGTGCACGCAGCCTGCCTTTAGCTAGTTCCGGACATTTGCAGAGGAAGTGCGGGAGAGAGTTTATTTCTTTTCGCAACTGGGGATACCCAGTTTGGCCGCATGGTCACCAATTGGCCAATGCCCCGTTATTACCGCTGTAATTTAGGCGATGTCAGGGCGGGTTCTGTTGAGTAGGTCTATTTTTCTATTTTCATTATACATATTTATATAGGCCATGCAGTCAGCATGGCCTGTAGTCAGCATCCTCAATTGGGAGTTGGCCTTTTCCAAAAAAATATGAGTGTATTTGTTCCTCAACTCTGCGCGTTCGTTTCGCTTATGTCACTATGCCCTGAAACCCACAGAAGTGTGACCCTGAAAAGTTCGCCCCAGACGGGCAAGCTTGTGACGACACTCCTGCACCAGTTTAGAGGATATATGGTGGCTGAATCAATATAGCTTTGTTGGCAGCTTGACTGTCCATAAAGATGGTAATGTTTTGTTTGTGCGTTGTGTCACGCTGAAGTTACATGCATGCCTTTCAGGTAGCCAGTAATTCCGCCTGGAAAACGCTTACAAAATCCGGCAAGCGATATGATATTAATATTTGCGGTGATTCCGAGCAGACACCGGCCCCCATCACAGTTCGTCTTAGATCCGTCGGTGTATATAGCCGTGTCGAAGTTCCTTGCTACTTCGTCCCTCTTTCATGCAGCCCTGGAAGTACACTCTAGGTGAAAGCCTTTTTTGAAGTTTAATTTGGGTGTGGTGTGGTCAGTTAACGAGTAACGAATCCAGGATGTTGCTGTGCCCGTGCAGTCTAGCACCCAGATTCCCTGAGTCTAACTCCACTGCATAGTGCGGTATCTTTTACGTGTAGATGGATGGGCAAAAGATGCAGGAGTATACAGGGCGTCCGTTGGGGAAAACCGGCGGTTCTTTGCAGTTTTGTGAGTGTTGTTAGGTTGTAACTTTTTCTCAACGCAGGCTATACAAGTGATTCATTGCCTTTCTAATTCTGTGTTCGATGTTATGTTTCCAGTTAAGTTAAGGATCGAGCATGATACCCAACCAGGCACTAAGCGCTGGAGGATAGCGTGCGACGTTGACCAGTAAAACGGGTGATGGTAAAATCGGGTAATTTGGTTTTAGTAGTGAACAAAATCAGTTAAGTTTTGCTCGGGTTAACCCCTAGGCCACATATTGCAGACCAGGTGCTTACCATGTTCTGTACCTTATTATATATCCTATTGCCCTCGGGAATAATTATTTTTAACTGAATTCAAGACCTACATAATTTGACTGTCCTTAGATAAAATATCAACCCCGGCGTTTTTTTTTTGGTTGTGCGCAATTAATCGCACTTAATCGTTTTAAATCAGTTAACCATACGTTAAGCTTGTTAATTTTTCTATATTGATTTCAAAAATGTTCTTTTCCTTTCAGAGCAAATAATAATTGGCAAACAAATTTTGCCTCAATCAGTAAGTCTAACGAAAACTCCCCTCAGACCAGCAAAAAGCAACGAGACTGTGGTGAATCAGCCCGCGATAGCCTAGCGTATTCTTGCCTGCTTAAAAATGAACTCTTGGGGACTGCAATTGAAGACGTGAAAGCCGTCAGTGACGAGCGTAATGAAAATAACTATCTGCCCAGTGCAAAGAGGAATCTCTTCAAATATCAGTCACCAACGAAACAGGTGAGTTTGTTAGAAAGTAACATTAAAACTTATTCAGTTCCTAGTGGGCGGTAAGGTTACAATCCGATAAGGCGAATCGTTGGATATCCCATCATGATTGACCACTGTCAAGTTTTGACTTGCATCATAAATCTTGGTTGTTTTTATTTAATTAAATTATATTTAGAATTTTCCTGTTAAGAATCAACTTTAAAAGAAAAGGGGCGTGGCAACAACCCCTTTGCAACAACATCGTATTTTTTGTTCAAATGTTTAATCAGTTGTGGTACACATACAAGTTTTGATTGTGACGAATGATAAAAACCATTTATTAGAAAGCAAATGAAGGTACCGTGGCGTAGTGGTGAGTGTGTGTGCTTGCTACGCCGAAGGTCTGGGTTCGAACCCTGCCATCGCCACCTGAAAAAAAGACCTGTTCTTTTTCACGGTCATCAACTCCGCGAGGGTCTGAAAAGCAGCGCATACGATGCGATATATGTTGGTAGAACGACGATTAAAATATTTTAATTTCTTTGAGTTTTAAGTGTGTAAAAGTATTAAAACTCTGTGTTTTTAAAGATAACTGGGCAAAGGAGCATCAAACAATGATAAAAAATATTTATTCATCCTCGCCTAGCGGAAGCGGATGCTGCTAATGTAGTTATTTTCCATAATCTTCATGTAACGGGACTTAAGATCTACCTTTAACATATTCTCCACTGCCTTTCAGTGCCAACAATATCACTAAAAGACTTTGCTTCCAATGGCTTAGGTCTTATTTCGTCTTGCTTCGTGAAAAAAAAAACATTTTTGTTGCTGCGGTCAAAAGGTCAAAAGGCGTGGTCGATCAGATCTTTTGATAAGATCAGGTGTCAAATAAATTCGGCGAAGCGTGGATAAATAAATAATTTTTTATCATCGTTTTAAGTTCCCGGTTAAGTTTGAAGTCTTAATATTTTTAAATATTAAGACTTTAAACTTAACCGGGAGTCTTAAATAATAAGACTTTAAACTTAACCACTTAAAATTCAAAAAAATTAAAATATCATTAGCCTCTTTATAATTATATCGCATCTTTGCGCTGCTTTAATAGTTTATAATGACGAAGCACCCTATTTCTAAAATTCAACCGCAATTAACGGTACAACTGTGGTTTTGTTTAAAATAAAATAGATTTACCATATTTTTTGGTTATATAGCCGTTGTATCGTAACGGGACGAAGACGAATAGTTTGCGGGTGAGTGTATATTCATCATGAAATTTCAACATATTAGCCACGGCTTCTGCAAAAAGTTTCTATCAATAATTTACTAATATAATAAATACTAAAATATGAGATAAGTTTTATTCGCACCGGGCCTGAGTAAATTTTGTATGGACCGTAACGAGTCTCATATTGATGTTAAGTGGTCAAGTTTCCGGTGGGAACATGTTATATGAGTTTACCAACACTATTTCCTTTTAAATAAGAATTGTTACCATGGCTTATTTTGGAAGCAAACAAAAATGTGTCAACCGAATATATAAGTTTTTTTACTCACCGCTTCAATACTTTGAAAGCATTAAAATGGTTGTTTTATTTGGTCCCTAAAATTTCTATACACCTTGTTTCCGCTCGCTTGGATGCCTATATAGTATCTTTAAAAGTCGGCCAATTTTCTAACTATTTTATAGATTTTTTTAATACTAAACCAAAGGTTGAATAATGCAGCTTGCTTGCGTACTATGCAAGCATCATTAACACAGTAATGATGTGGTACTCATCAGCTCATTCGCCATAAAACCGACACCATTCACATCCGGCGAGGAGACAGAAAACATAAAGTTTCCTTTCAACCCGAAGCCGCACAGCCAACTCTCTTAAATATTTTTTGATCATATTCAATTCCCACCTTCCCTATAAATAAAACAAAGGTACTTACGGAGTTCAAAGAAATCTAGCCTACAGCACACCTCATAACCAAGAGTAAATCTTAATTTGTATGGTCGTTGAACGCGCATAATTGTTGCACTTCGTGTACCTCTTAATTGAGCAACCTAACTCTAATGCTTAGTGAAACTTTTCGTGATGCACGCCTTAGGGGTGGAGGCCGTTGTGTTTTATTGCATCCACTTAAGGATTTATTGTAATAAAATTGAAATTAAATTTACTATTCAGTTAGAAGCTCATGAGCAATTGTCAGCTCTCATCGTGCACAGCGAATCTATGGAATAAACGGCCCGTTTTCTTTTAGCCGTAATTTATGCCAGAACTACTTCCGTATGGGTTTAATGTGGTTGCTTTTGGTCTTGACTTCTATACAACCAGCCAATCGGGAAAAACCACGAGGCCTAGTACATTTGTTCGTATCTCTTACACTGTATCCCTTGGCTTGTAATTTAATAAGCTTTGCTTTGACTGTTTGTAAGATATACATATAGAATAGATGTTACAAGAGTATTATAGTTTAGTACAACGGAAACGACCGACAGTTTGTTCAACGTTTTCCGTGCTTACTTCCATCTTAGAACCTTAAATCATGAAACTGGATTTGGGTTCCGCGCAGTGAATGGTGCTGATGTTGTTGAATATGTGATTTCAGTAAAGGCAAACTCTGTTCGGCTGGATGAAATTCACCCTTTATTTTGAAAGATCTTGTCGGTTTTGTTGCCACATTTAACCTCTTTGTTTAACAAAAAATTAACTATCGATGAGTACCCAAAATCCATGAATGTTAAATAACATTATTTCCAAAAAGTCTCAAAAGTCTATTTCCATCTTGTCTTTAGGCTACTTCTTGTCTTACTGTCCAATGTTTCAAATGTCCACTTCAGACCATAACTCATCCGTTCAACATAAGTGTTCAGGATTTTCATTCAACTCAAACGCCTTTACCGAAAGAAAACTGAAGTACACGGCATTAATTGACTGGCAGTCTGTTTTTATTATCCCAAGACAAAAATAGAAACGAGGAGGCTTAATCCGATCGAATACTCTTTTTTTCATTAAAAATTCCATGTTAGAGATCATCTTCAACTGCAAGAGAGTTTGAATTCCTTGCATGAATCTTATTAGGAAAAATTATGCAAAAATTACGTGGCGTGCTTTTAAACATGAATGTCTGTAGAAGATCTTGGAGAAATTTGCTTTTTCCCCACGGTTCTATCTCAAACCTATAACGCTTATACAATGCACCCATAAGAGGATCCACCCGTAAGGGCTTATGTAACCATTTTCTTATTTCGCACACTGTAATTCCTTATTAGCTTTGTGCATGGAAATAATAATGCCAAAGAACACTGAGTGGCAATTTGTCTAAGTTCGATGCACGAACGTTCCCAGAAATCAGAAGTGTTCCTACTATGACTGCGCCCTCTTGCGTACGTCAACCTCAGAGACCTTTGGCTTTATACCAGCAAAACACTTGCATGGGCACACTTACAAACCCTAGTCACACTCACAATAGTATTATCAATATTGTCTCTACAAAGAAAAGTCAAAAGACCATAGTAGAACGTATAGTTCAGAGCATACTGGACATGGTTTATTGCACCCGAGTCTTTTATAATTTAATCTGAATGCACTGTCCATGTAAAGTAATTGAGGTCTCCATGTCAAAGTATTTTTTTGCAATTATGTGAAAATATGGATATAAATTTACTTAATCGTAGACGTCTGCGGTTTTGTTATACTAAATTAAGATCTTTCTCAAGCGCAGATACTTTATCAATCAATATACCGAGACTGACAGCACATGCGCTTTTATATAGTGCTCTTACCAGGCTTCTTTACAATAATTGTGAAATGCAGACAATACGTAATAGGCGCAGAATAAAAAGTTGGTACATAAGTTCATTACTTTCACGGTGCAAAGAGAATATCGGTGGGAGTTAGACCAGACAGCAGCTGTTGAGACCAATTGAATATAAACTTGTTTGATTGAATTTCAATTCAAAGAGTCTGTGTATTTGCATTAGATATTCAAGAGTTGAAAAAAGGACAGCGAAGTGGGGTCAGATAAAACACCAATTTATTGCCACTGAAGTGGAGAACTTTATTTGTTTGTCTAACTTGAAAATTATGTGCATTAAAATGTACCACAGTAACTTACCCATATGCAAATCGATTTCCTTTGATAAAATCATTGCAATTTATACGATTTCGAAAGTCTTGCTGCGATAATAGAAGTTGCTAATTTTTATACCTGACCCAGGGTATATTAATTTTAATGCATAGTTTGTAACACAGTGAAATAATCACGCATAGTAGCCCCCAAGACCTTTTAGAGATATGATCGAGACCGATAGTATTGATAGTCATTTATTGATTTATTGATAAAGCCATGTGCGTCCGTCTGTCTGTATGTGTAAAGGTTTTAGGTCTTCAAAATCATGCTAGAGTGCGGAAACGTAGGCACGGTTGGTTCTTCTTGCACAAACAAAGTGTAAAAATTGGTTAAATGCGCCGACGGTCACGCCCACTATAGGCTTCAATATGAGGCAACCTCCAATTCATGTTTTATTTCAAAAGACCTTTTGACCAACTTTACCAAGGCATAGCAACTCAAATTATGGTGCATAGAAATCGCGACTAAAAAATTTTAACACATCAAAAATTGAACCGTCCACACCATCGAGCATGCCCACTTTTACAGTATTATATTTTTATAAACCTGATTGCTCTGAATCGAAAATAAACTCTTAATCGAAAAAATATTCTATGACAAATATTAAAGATATTGGCATTCCCTAACTTTGTTTAATACAAAATTTTGCGCTCTGCCCACTTATAGGGGGGTTTTTATTTAAAAATTGTTTTTTTTGCATTTAACATTTTTATTTCAACACATTTCCCCACGAAATAAGTTAAAAATATTTTCTTGTTAGACCCCGATCACTTTTGGGAGCGTGGTTGATAAACACAATTGACTTCCAATGAATGAATTTAGTCGAAAAAACTTCAATATTTGGTGTTGCTGCGTTAACTGGGGTCGGGCATTTAGAAGTTCCTTACAGACGAACTCTTGAACTTACTCAATTCTTAAAACTAAAAAAGGCTAAAGTTAGATAATGTGGGTGGTTCTTCCCCAGTTAATTTAAGCTCCTACCCTTGTTTAACTTGATCTAAAGGCCTTTTGAATCAAAATGCAAATTTAAGGTTGTCTTACATTCAAGAACTAATAAGCGTGGCAATGGGTGCTCTAACCAATTTTCGTACTTTGCCTATACAAAATGAGAACCAAGCTACACGCCAGGTTTCAGATTTCTAGCTCAATTCTAATCAATTAACCGCTCGGTCTCGACCTTAAAGGGCTAGGGGTCTGCGGTGCTTATTTCACTATGTTAAACTATTAAAATCATGATGAACGAGAAAAAATGAACTTAAGCAGTGAAATGCTCTCCAAAACAGTCTTCTAAATGGTTTCGTTACCGAAAAAATAGACAAGGAACGGAATTATTTTCTTTGATTTTTTTGGAGCACCGGAGATAAGGTACTGTCGACCTAATACTCCATAAGTTTGAAAGATACACGACCTCATTTGAAAAACAAAAAAACTCCGTCTCTCGGTTACTTAGCAGGAGCAAAGTTAGCTGAATTGCCACTTTAACTGCCGCCCAATCCATTCTATTCTCTAGGACTTACTGATTTATTGAACAGTCTCCAGTCAAATAGGTAAAAAAATTAAAAATTTCAAACCATAGCAAACAATATTTATAATAGACTTGCAACCTCATCCGCGCTTCGCTGAGCATATTTCCAATACGGTGTTCACAAAAAAGCAGTTTAATAAGTCAAACGAAACTGTTTTCCTGCAGACGTTGTCGTGTGTAAGCTTTGAATATTCAATGAAACAAATAAAAGAAAATATTTCAAAAACGTAAATTTTATTTTCCCTTTTGCTTTTCGATACACAAGCAACACTGAAATATTGATCCATCAAAATTTTCGCTTCTGTTTTGATCTTGATCACTGTGTCTTTCAACTTCACATTTTCTAAGCCTGTCGGCCGCACTGACATAACCATTGAAGTCACACATGAGGGAGCAATGATCAAGGAGTCCAGACATAGACCCCTTGATCATTGCCTCTTTCAGAGAAGCTGATCGAATTAGTCCAGAAGTGTTGCATATCAAGACTCGAGGGAAGAATTTCGCATTTAAACTTATCCGAAAGTTGCAATTGTTGTATACGAATCGTTAAACTGGTGTGGAATACAGAAAAAAATTGTTCTTTTCTCGTACACCTGAACGGAATCGTGCTCATGTAAGTGTCCTTTTAAACTCCGACTTTGTTCGGTGTCAACACTGAACTCGAAATTTTGCCACCGGACGGTAAGAGAGGTTTCGATTCAATTTTCATTTGTAATTTTTTACAATGGGACTGAAATTGTATGAAATCGATAAAAACTTACCAAATATCTCAAATCTAAAGCTATCACAATTAATTTTAAGTAAAATTTACAAAAAACCGACGCCAACAAAATAACGCTACGAAATTAAAAAAAAGTAAACCAAATGAAATCAAAGCAATTGGACGCTTAACGTGATGACCTCATCGATGCAGTTCTTGTCGTTCTGTACACAATGAAACCGATTGTACACCTGCACCACACTGGAATTGTCGTGAACACCGAGTATTATTTGACAGATCTGTGTGGCAGCTCGGTGTTCAAAAGAATACGGCAGTAATTTCTATTAAGTCCGATGCCCTCTCTTGCCTCAATAAAATTTCTCGACACCTTTTTAGCCCCGTTTAAAATTGCAAAAAGCCAGCTTACAACTTTTTATCTATTTTACATTCTGAAAAAACTAAAGGTGTCAAACCCTCTGTTTCGATACTGTTGAGGTCGCGTTGCCAATTGGAAGTATTTTCTGTATATTTATGTTAAAAGAAACTTCAAGCGTTAGCATATGTTTAAATGAATCGTGGTGCCTATGGGCACTGAAAAATTACGACTGTCTCCTTGTTAGCTGATAATATTTTTTTTTGTATAATTCCTGCTACATTCCTTTGCTATAAGGGTCCAATCATAGCTATCATCGGATTGCATCATTGAAAAATTTGTTTTCATGTTTTTAGACGTTTGAGCAAACAATGTTGGCTGTTATTGGTATCAAAGTGAAGCTCATGAGTTGCAGAATTTTTTCCGTAACAAAAATACGTAAATTGCGTTAAAACGTTTATGTAAACTCGCTTTTACTATTTCACTAACAGAAATCGATTTCAAGGAACAGCTGATTTTGATTTGTGTTTTTGCGACAAAATCGTTCCACTGAAAAGCATTCCATTCTCTTTCTATTCTCAACTGTCAGTTTTCCTTTCTCTGATCAATCCAACCTCAAATGCCTGTAGCTGTTTGTGCACTGACAGATATTTTCAATGATTGCTATGAATAACTTGTCAGAAAACCGCAGACTTTGTTCCACTGATTTGTTCCAATGATGCTATCCGATGGTAGCTATGATTAGACCCTAATTCCTGTTTACTGATATTTGAAGCACGATAAGTAAAATAATTTTGCTATTAACGATAATTTTTTAAAAAATGCATACAAAATTGTTCAGCTACAAAAAAAAAGTTCTCTTAAATTTTTGGTTAGTTTTTTAAACTTCGAGTTGGTTTTTTACCATAAATACGCCCCCAAAAGAGGGCGTGGCAAAAATTTATTTATTTAAGTTGATAGCTTACGCACTTATCTGAACATTTTATAGTGCAAGTTTTTTTATACCCCATCCCATAGGATAGGAGGTATATAAAGTTTGATTCATAGTTTGTAACATAGAGAAATAATCACCGTAGACCCCCAAGACCTTAAGGGCATATGATCATGATCGAGAACGAATTGTAAGTCGAATGAGCCATGTCCGTCCGTCCATCCGTCCGTGTGTCGGTAGTTTTTGGGTCTTAAATTTTGAGCTAGGAACTTGAAACTTGATATCTGTTCTTCCTAGGTCCCGAAGCAGTACAAGTGTAAAATTTTTTGAAATCCGCCCACACACGCCCACTTTACTTATTAGCATGAAAAATCAAAGTTGTCGCAGGAAGCTGAAATTTGAAATGCGATGTCCTCGCTTAAGTGTATTGTGATTGGCATTTTAAAAAAAGTGAATAGCGCCCCCTTGTAGGCGTTGTCATACTTAATATGCATTCTAATAAACGATTTTTATTTGATATATTTGCTTTAAATCCAAAAACTTGCACTATAAAATGTTCAGATATGTGCGTAAGCTATAAACTCAAGTGTATAAATGTTTGCTACGCCCACTTTTGGGGGCGTTTTTAAGTATAAAGCAAAATTTTAATATGAAAGTGCAATCACCACGTGTACACCACTTCTGATAAAAAATATAAACAAAAATACGATGTTATTGAGAAGAAGTGGATGCCACGCCTCTTTCTTAGGAGGATTCTTAACTGAGAAATTCTAAATACAATTGAAGTTAAATGAAACCGAAATTTAGCAACCAAGATTTATGACACAATTTGGAGCTTGACAGTTGTCAATTGGGATGGGGTATCCAACGATTCGCAGTGGGGTGCCGTGGCGTAGTGGTTAGTGTGTGTGCTTACTACGCCGGAGGCCTGGGTTCGAATCCTGTCATCGTCACCTGAAAAACAAAGACTTCTTCTTTTTCACGGTCCCCACCTCCGCGAGGGTCTGACAAGCCCTCCGAGAGTATTATTTGCCTTGAAAAACTTCTCAAAGTGCCGTTCGGATTCGGCAAAAAATGGTAGGTCCCTTTGTATGTAAAAAGAAATCAACACACCAGCATACATTGTTGAGAAGTTGGCCCTGGTTCACCTCAAGCTGTTGCGCCATTTAAGAAAAAAAAAAAAAAAATCCAACGATTCGCCTAAGCGGATTGTAACCCTCCCACTAGTTTTTATTTGAAGCAGTTATATCAAATAAGAACGGTTTCTTAGAATGCAAATTAAATATGATCGCCACATGGGGCGGTTGCGCTTGTTTTTTTAAATATCTTCACAATACACTTAACCGAGGATATCGCATACCAAATTACAGCTTCATTTGCGAAAACTTTAGTTTTTCATATAAATCAGTAAAAACTGTACTGTGTACTGCTTCGTGACCTGGAATGGAAGATAGAAAGAAAAAGACGGACGGATATGGCTCATTCGACTAACAATTCGGTCTCTATCATATGCCCTTAAGGACTTGGGGTCCTACTGTGATTAATTCTCTATGTTACAAACTATGATTCAAACTTAATATACCTCCTTTCCTATGGGATGGGGTATAGAAAGATGAATGAAATCGGTACAGCCAATTTTGAAGTTATGAGAGGACGAAGGAAAAAACGTTCTAAAAAATATCAATTTTGAAAATGCATTGGAATTGCGTGGGAAATGTAACGCTTTTTTTAATTTACAAACCTTCCGAGCCACACCTTTCAAGCAAATAAAGAATCATAAAATTCGGTTATGCAAAACTCCAGTTATAATTGTTCAAACATTTTTCCAAACTCATTTTAATTTACATAATATATAGATGGAACAGTTTCTATATAACTTATCTTAAGTTAATTACTATCAAAAGATGCCCCGAGGCTTGCGAATTGGGCAATCGAGAAACTACAACTCTGTACCTATGGGGAAAGTCAATTACATATGTAATTTTAATTGAAAATGACTTCTCCATCAAGTGAATTTGATGGAGACAAACAAAGCAACGAAAGTGACATAACAAAGCATAACATGAGGTCTAAAAAGAAGTCAGAAGTTTTAATAATGCAGTTAAGCAATGGTCGGAGGACAATTTTTTTTTAATTCGTTTGGTATTCAAAATTTTTAGAATAAAAATATTAAGTATTAACATCTTAATTAGATACCTACCTACTTATAATTTTTCAAGATTTATGTAGGTAGATACTTAATTTTAACTTTGTTAATATTACAAGTGTAATGCTTCATTCATAGAGAAACAAGATGACATACATATTTCATTTAGTATTTGTCATCGCAGAAAGGCCCACCTTCATCACTTGCTCTTAGTCAGCTCCGAACGAGTCGCGACATGTAGAATTCCATTCTCGTTTCACTCTGGTTTTATATGACCAATAAAACTAAGTAACACCACAAAAATGTCCACAATTATTCGGGATTGAAATTCAATTGAATCTTGGTTTGGATCAATGAACCTACTACGTGTTTCACATGTATCTACTTTTATCTTGAAATGACGACATCACCTGCACCTGCTAGACGCTAGGTGTAATTTAACGCAAGCTTTAGAAACACTAATTTAAAATGTAAATCGGCTCTAATATCATTCAAGAGCCTGTATGGTGGTAGCTGTTTTCTTATTTTTTTAATATCTTTGCCATAAGCATAGACCACCAATACGAGACAGGTGTAGATATAGTATATGCAGACAGTATCCTATTTTTATATGATTGAAGAGACAACCGTTTGCCTAAAATCAATAAAAAGAACTATACCGAATGGATATCCAACTCTATTCCCGATGAATATTTATGTGGGTATGAGCCAAGAACCTGATAAAAGTTAAACAAGGTAAGAGGGGTATCCGGCGAGAAGGCAGAAAATAAATTGCTTACCTAATGGAATTGCTGAATTTTAATTTCGCAACAAGAGGAGCCTTGAACTCAGGACAAACTCGATAATTTTTGGAGTGTGTTCTTTTTAAAGGTATTTAAATGAACAAACACTCCACACAGCCTACGATTCCCGGCTACATTGGTATTTATTCAAGTGCGTAGACGGTCTTCGCAAAAATAAAAGATACAATACTTTCTATTTTAGACTCTTCTCTATAGTATGCGGTATACTTGAATATAAATTTGACGAAGAGAGCAATAAAGTTAATGGGTTGAACAGAGGAATCTGTCGCTCAGCTCCGAAGCATATGAGAACGAAAACTTTGATTGAATGACTGGTCAACACTTGACAGCAAACACACATTTGATTGTCATTCGAGTTATTTGAAGAGGTGGTGGATGTAGGTACAGAATAAATAAAATCTGTTTGCTCACATAGAAGTAGGCAGGTACTTAATATGGCTAGTGTCTTCAATGTTATTTGTCAGAGATCAGAATTGATGGTAATGGATTTATGGTGACAGATACTAGCATGGGTGTTTGAAAGTTACCAAACGACAATTGAATTTATCGTTGCACATACAGCAACTGACAGAACGGACTTGAGTCTCTTAGAAAGAACATGAATTGGTATTAATGCTTTTTAAAGTGCGTCTTTGTAAGATAAGTATGAGATTGCACTTTTAAATGTATCTATACTATTCGTTCAGACAGTCAAAAATTTGAAAAAAAAATTAACGAAAAATGCATACCTTCCTTATTGCAGAGACTCGAGTCAGCTGAAGGCATCTTCAAAAGGAAGATGTACTTCTTTTATTTGTATAAAAGAAGAATGAGGTTGTATAGATAATTTTGAGTTTTTCAGTGCAGTGTTAAGCCCAAGCTAAACCAAGACATGTTAATTTCGAAACAAAACGAATTAAGTCGTAGATTTGAGTTAAAATATTTGCGGACGGATATGTCGAAAGAAAAAACGGTGTGCCTTTCACCGGCAGAAGATTATCCTTAAACCCTAACTTAACGCGAGTAATGCTCTACCAATTGAGCTATACAGTAAACACGATTGGTTCTTTGTCCAAATTCGACCACCTTCCTAGTTTTTGCCTTACGTATGCTAAATTCGTTGCTATTCTTTATAGCTGATGAGGAATGGCGCATAGCAGACTTGGGTTAGTGAATGTCCCGCATTGTTGCTTGACTACATGTAAGCACGCGAAACATGAAATAACGCCAAACGAAATAAAGCCAAATGCTGAAAATTAGCCTTTATTGCGTTTTCGAAAATGAAATGAAACCAAATTTTGAGTTGGGCTATATTTCGTTTAGCAAAACGAACTAAAGCCAATTTGGCACTATTTCACCCTACCTTCTTTAACTTGCTTAACTTTTCTTAGCAAAGGTATATAAAACAAGTGGGAAACTGCAAGAGTGCGTTCGCAAAATACCCTACCCTACCAAAAAAAGAAAATGCCACGCCTCCAAACAGTGGGCGAGATATAAAAATTTAACTGTTGAATAACTGTTGCTAATATCTAAAACTTTTGTTATAAAATTTTAAGTCAAAAACAGTCATTTTAAGCTAAAATCCCTTCAAAAAGTGGGCGTGGTCAATGAAAAGGCCAAACTTTTCCCGCCACCTTAGAAAATTACAAGGAAATGTTACATACCAAAAATGAGTACGCTAGCACCATTGTAACATAGCTAAAATTTGAAAAAAGTATTTTTTTTTTTCAATTAAAGGTGGTCGCACATACAGGCCTGTAGTGGGCGTGTCTGTGGGTGGATTCAGCTTATTTTAAAACTTGATCTGAAGGACTGGGCTTCCAGCCAACCCACCAACTTTCAGCTCTCTAGCTTTAAATTTAAGGCCTTAAAGTTGTTTACATACGGACGGAAGGACGGTCATGGCTTAATCGATTCTCCTGGCGGTCCCATTCATATCTCTTAAAGGTCTTAGGGGTCTACGGTGATTATTTCACTGCGTTACAAACTGTACATCAAACTTAATATACCCTGGGTCGGGTATAAAAAAAAAATTACTAAATATTTCAAAAAAAAAAATCTCAAAATATTTCTGCCAGCACGTGCAGTCTGGACTAGAGATTAAGGAAGGCTAAACAGGAAGCTCTGTAGAATGTAAAAGCAGGAACGGACATGCGTTTCATATTATACTTTTGAAATAAACGCCAGCAAATCGACTTACCCTTACACCCAACTAGCTCCGCTTTACCCTACTTAATTAGATTTCTGGGTTCGACTGAACTTGTTTCTCATTTTCCATTCAATTTGTCATTGTTGCCATTTTGTGTCGAAATAAAGTCGATTCGACCACATTATTACGCTCGAATTAAATTAACGGCACGAGTAAAGGCATGTGGGGTGACGCGGAAGGTCTGGGTTCGAATCCTAATCATATAAAAAAGGCTCGTTCTTTTTCACGGTTCGCAGCTCCGTGAGGGTCTGTCAAATCCTCTGAGAGTAACATTGGTCTCGAAAAACTTCTCAAAGCGCCGTTCGGATACGGCAAAAAAATATTTGTCCCCTTGTATGTGTAGAGTGGGGTGCCGTGGCGTAGTGGTTTGTGTGAGTGATTACTATGCCGGAGGTCTGGGTTCGAATCCTACCATCGTCACGTGAAAAAAGACTCGTTCTTTTTCACGGTCCCCACCTCCGCGAGGGTCTGACAAGCCCTCCGAGAATATGATTTGTCTTGGAAAACTTCTCAAAGTGCCGTTCGGATTCGCTTCTCTCTGTGCTTTTAATCATTTAAAGATCTTTTAGAATTTGTGTTTTTTAAGCTCTTCAGAAAAAAACTAAGAAAAGATACAATTTAACTACTAAATACCATTTTAGTTATCTACCATTTGGCTATTTCGTTTTTGGTTTGCAGCATACAAGCATATGCGTACGCTGACAAAACCATAATGGTAACTCAGTTCTCAGTGGTTGTTTGGGTTTGATTTGTGAAGGTCTAAATTGGACACTGTGGCCAAAAAGAGCTTTAAGGATAGACAGGTTTATGTAAGGCATTAAAGCCAGAGAGGGAAGCAAACGTCTTGTCATGCTTGTACTGAGTATTTATTGCGATCTATATGTATGATTTCTTCACCTTCATAAACCTGAAAATAAAATACCAGTTGACCAAAATAACTACTTAAATACCACTGTTTGATCTTATCTCTTTTTTTGTTCGAAATACCCGAATTGATCTCCCATCGAACAAACTGATCAACCCAAATATCTCTAGTTATTTCTAAGCCTTTCCGTAGGTTTGTCGGATTTATAATTTTATCGCCAGATTTGGGATAAAAGTTGACAAAACTACCGATGGCACTCCCTTACCGCCAAAAGCCATGCCTAACTCATTAGACATTTGACAGACGCACGTTTCCCCTCATTTGTCCTGAAATAAATTCAGGTTGTGCAAGATTTGAGACACCTAAATTATTAGAGCCAATGAATAACAATTTATCGCCCTCGCACAAGTGCCTCCTGAATAGCTAATAAGACAAAGTTATGATTGATGGGCTAACACAGGTTGGGAGACGATAACAAATCTAACTGTTTGAATCTAATTAAATCAGTCTGGGGCCCTTAAGTATCGCTCGATTTATTAATAGATTTATAGATACGGTGGAAGCCTAAATTGAAAATGCTAATCATGCAGTTGCTCGAATTAAGAGTTGTTTAGAGACTAAACTCAATTAATTTATTCTACAGAATCATATCACATTTGTTTACAATGTGGTGGTAGCTCTGGTAATCCCCTCTCTTATAAGCTTTCGACCCAGAGCTCCGCTTTCTGATGGGTGAATTTCGCATTGACGAACCAAATGGAACCGGCTGCCGTTTTTTTTTTTTTTGATTGATATGATGTGTTAGATTGGAAATGAATTGAAAATTTGCGTTTTTTTAAGAAATCATTTTTAAGTCTTATAAAAAAACATGATCGGCTTATATAAAATTCATGTACCTATGCGAATTATACTTGTGCTAGTCACGTAGGGTATACTTTTAACGATTTAATTGAACCAAGATTAGCATTATCTCTTTCACGGTAAAATCTGTCTGTTTGACGTGACAGTTCCAACTAAGGCTTGATGTTTTATCCGGTCAGTGCCGGGTGCAGAGATTGCGATTTGCGTTGGGGATGCATGTTTTACGTTGGATTACTGAATTATACTCGTAGAAAAAACAGAGTGTACAAGCGAGTACGAATTATTGCGGTGTATTATTGCAGGTCTCGGGTTGGGTGTCTCATCTGAATGAAAGACTTTAGTTTGCCCTCACTGAGTACTTAACTAATACTAGCCAAGCTGGCTGTAGTCTTGGCGAGAAATTTCTGCAGAATTTTTTCGAGTACGATGTAAAGACAGTCGATTTCCAGTGCGACGCCTTGCCTTTACCATATCTTTGTAGCCTTGTCTTCATTCACATCAAAGGGATCGGTAAGTCTTGATAGAACAGCCAGCATTTTTCATGGCTGTCCTCCACAAACGGATTAGTTTTTGCCTTATATATTTTGCCTGTTTCCAAGAGCTGGTGCGTAGGTATTGATTTGGAATTCCAGATTTTTCTTTTTCAAAACCTGCCGCAGTGTGAATATTTGATTGAGTGTGAACTTATCCGGCCGAAAGCCACACTGATATGGGCATATCATGCTGTTGACAAACGGCTGAACGGTAGGGGTTCACACAAACAGTAGAAAAAATTATGCATGTTAGGTACTTGGCGTCCCCATTCGTTAGATTAATGCCTTACCGATTCTCGCGGTTGGTAAATGACTGGGAACGACTCGAAAATACCTAGTTGAGACACTAATTGAAACAATGCTGAGGTTGCATTAGTCGGGCTCTCTAAGACCATATCTTGCAGATGAGTTGGTGCATGCTTCTGACTAAATCCTTGCAATACGCCTTGAAAAGTTCAACAGGCTATCAAATCTGGACTGAGCATCTTTCCCGATATTTCGCTGTTTCATAAAGCTGCGCTTACGGAATGTTAAATGCCGTCATGAATCGCCTTATGTTTGCCACTACCATAAACAAAAAACTATAAGCCGAGTCTGGAAGATTTAGTGCCATTCTTATCTGAGCACACGCTTATGAATATTAGTACGAGTCGCAATCTGTAATTCTTTTTTGGCATGATGTCAACTTCTTTACAGAGGGTTTTCTTTGACGTCAAGTCTTTCTACGTTACACACATGTTTAGACCTGATCGTCTAATATTGTTACATATATATAGGTGTTCTTCAAAGTTCAATAACAGCAATCACCTATGGTTGAATATATGAGCCCCGCAGACATATTTTTCTAAATTCGAAAATTGATTTTGACACATATTGTTTACGTTTGGGTAATTAGGCCCACTTATCTAGTTTTCAATTTAAATTCGTTACCCGTTCATCGTCGCAAACTTGAAGAAACAAATCTGAGAGCAGGTAACATAACTTTTATTCTCTTTGGATGAATCAATCTTTGGTTGGCAATTATTGTAGAACTTCAAAGCCCACCACCGCACCGCTGCTAATCCGGTTCTGTCAGAAGAAAGAAAACTCAAGGCACGCCGCCATTAAAATGTCATATCAGCAAGACGAATTTCAAATCTCTCTGCCACTGGTCGGGCAATGAAGTGACTTATTGCTACACACTGATACCTACAGAAATACAGCAAAGCGAAAGGTAAAACACAAAAACAAATAAAAATAATAAAACAGATTTGGATCTCAAGTGGTTAGTTTAGATACGATTAAGTGAACACTGTTGGTTTGTAGTACATTAACCTTATAATTACTTCAGTGACAGAATGCTTTGCATTTACCTTCATATTGTATGTTTTTTTTTTTTTTGCAAAAAAAAGTCGAATCGTAAGGTTTGACTGAGCTTCTGTCGTTACTCCTGCACAAGTCTACAAGCATCCAACCCGGCGAAAGGAAGGTATCTCATCGCCGAAATCATCGCTCAAATGGATTTTGTGCATGTTACGCTTGTTGCAGTCATTTCAAATGCAATTATAAGATTAAAACCAGAAGATGTCGACAGTGATGCAATATTAAACGCGTCGACAACTTTAAGCTACGGAATTTCATCACGATGAGGAGGGCATAACCTGGGTCAGTGAGCATTCAGTTCAATTCACTTTCGATTCTTATTAATTTTCTTTTTAATGCCATTAATTTCTTGTGGAAAGGATTTCGTTTCAAAGTTGCAATCTCCGGTGTTAAGGCAGAAGTGTATATGGTTCGTGGAGGATTAGAAATGACACATTGCCATAGTAGTGTTTTTTTGGGTTGTTTATGTTTGTTTTTAAAAACTTGGAATTGACTTGTGTTGCATCTTTTTTTCGGCGAAAGAAATAAATAAATCAAATAGAAGACTAATTCCTTTGAGTCAATATTTAACGTGTTTTATTTCGAAAAGGAGTTTCAGACAAATAAATTTAGTAATAATCGGTGTTTCTGTTGTCGCGTCGCGTGCATTTGTGTATATCTTTTTGGTACTTCCCGACGAAAAGTGCATTCTTGCACAATGAATCAAAATTGTCATTGTTTTCTTACACTTTCGATTACCATCTTATAAATGACGCTGGTTCTTTTGCATTTATGTGATAAATGACAATCTGAGTCAGCTTAATAAGAATTTGTCCTAGATTTACCATAGTATCACTCCTAACTATGTCTACTAAAAGAAATGCTGTATAAAAATAAATAAGTAAATAGAGTGGCGCAACAGCTCGAGGTGAACCAGGGCCAACACCTCAACAATGTATTAATGTATTAATTTCTTCACTTACAAGGGGACCTACAATTTTTTGCCGAATCCGAACGGCACTTTGAGAAGTTTTTCAAGACAAATGATGCTCTCGGAAAGCTTGTCAGACCCTCGCGGAGGTGGGGACCGTGAAAAAGAACAAGTCTTTTTTTTTCAGGTGACGATGGCAGGATTCGAACCCAGGCCTCCGGCGTAGTAAGCACACACACTAACCACTACGCCACGGCACCCCAGAAATGCTGTATACCTAATTTGAAACAATGTTTAATCCTAAGCAAACTTTTTTTAACCTAATTTAAGACGGTTAACACTGACTTACTTAACGTGGTGCTACAGTCCGGGGTGGACCTGGGCCTCAGCCAACAGGCTTCGCCAGCCAGCTCTGCTTTCAGCTTGCCGTCTTCAGTTTCGCACGCAAAGTTGACCGAGGTCCACTTGCGCGCGCCACCTGTATCCCTGGTGCTCCTCTTCTGCGCCGTCTCTATGGGGTGGATTCGAAAATTTTACGGGCCGGGAGTTGGTGTCCATCCGCTCTAAATGGCCCAGCCATCGTAGCCTTTGTATTTTGACTCTTCTTGGTAGGTTGTACAGTTGGATGATTAATCTTCTCCTCCACTCTCCGTCAATGCACTCGGGACCATAAATCGTCTGAAGAATTTTTCTCTCGAAGCAGCCTAAAGTGTTTTCATCCGCCTTTGATAGGGTCCATGCTTCTGCACCGTAAAGCAGGACTGGGATGATGAGGGTCTCATAAATGAGCGCTTTAGTTGCTCGAGAGAGGGCTTTGCTGCTCAATTGTCTTCTTGTCTAAAAGAAACAGCGATTGGCAAGAGCTATCCTTCGTTTGATTTCAGTGCTGGTGTCATTGTCTGAATTTATAGCGGAACCCAGGTCGACTACCTCAAAGTTATAGCTGTCGTGGGTGATGTTTTAAGGACCGAATAATAAGGAATAAGACCAAATTTGAGATTTGGTGTTATTTCGTTTGGCGTTATTTCACGCCACCGGTTTTCCCCTCGTTGACTGCTAAACCCATATTCGCCACTTCCGTTCCAATACTCACGAAGGCTTCACTTATATCACGCTTTCTTCTTCCAATTATGTCAATCTCGTCTGCGTATGTAAGAAGCTGAACGGACTTTTGAAAGATTATGCCTTTGGTGTTGGCGCGGGAGTTCTGAACAATTCTCTCAAGTATTATGTTAAAGAAGTCACATGAAAGCGCTTCGCCTTTTCTAAATACTTTTTTGACATCAAGGTCGGTGTGATCTTACCGACCTTGACGGAACAGCGTGAATTTTCCTTCGTCATCCTGTACAGACTGACGTGTTTGGCAGTGATGTCAAAACTAGACATTGCGCTACATAGCTCGTCTCTATAGATGCTGTTATACTCGGCCTTAAAATCGACGCCGCAGTCTGAATATTTGATTGACGTGGACTCTCCTGGCCTGAAGCACACTGAAATTTGCCTATCAGATTGTTGGGGAACGGCTTTAGGCCGTATAAGTAAATAAGATCTCTTATGCGATGTTAAAAAACTTATTCCTCTGTAGTTGTCATAGGTCGGAGGGTCTCCTTTCTTGAGGATTGGTCAAACAGTGCTCGTCTTCGCCGTATACAGTCTGCAGAAATGGTTTTTCCAAATCCCCAGCACCGACTGCGACTGCGTCCTTACAGGCTTCGATTCGAACTTTATACCCCCGGCAGGAGCTTGTAAGCCTCTGGTAAAATTGGTAAAATTTTCGAACCTCATTCGTGTTGTAACATCTCTCTATCTCTTCAACCGCGCGCTTCTCGTGCTCTCTCTCTTTTTTCTTCGGAGAAGCCGGTGTTCCTCTCTTCTCATCTGCTCGTAGAGCTTGTGAGCTACTCTAGTCCTTTTGTGCAAAGCTGCTCTGTATGCTTCCTGTTAAGCTGCATTTGCTTGCCTGCACTCATCGTCAAACCAGGGGTTTCATTGTAGTGGCCGTGTGAGACCTAGCAGTTCGCAGCTGTACCTTGGCTACAACAAGGTTGTGATACGAGTCAATGTTGACCCATGTTCGGACATCCATGGAAGTTGGGTTGACGGTTGATTGATCCGGAGATCTCCACGTTCCTTTGTGGATATTGAGATGCCGGAACTGTATACAAGCTACCACAACGTGTCGGTCCGCAGCAAAGTCGACCAGCCTGAATTCGTTATCGGAGGTCGTGCAGGCTGTACTTACCGACTATACGATCAAAAATGCCCTTCCTCCCTAGAGTGGCACTTAAATCGTCAAGGACAATGTTAATGTCAAATCTAGCTAGGGAACTGATTGTATGATTTGTCTAGGAGCTCGTTCTCTTTCTCCTCACAGATGACACATGCGCGCATATGAGGTACGTGTTGGCAAATCTAGCCTTGATGCGGATCGCCGTGAGGCGGTCGCTCACGAGGTTCAAGCACAAGACTTTTTGCCTGAGTCTGCTCTAACAACGAAACCAAATCCAAATAAGCGCTGATTTTGATGTCTGTAGCATAGTCGCCGTAGTACAAGCCGCAGTTATTCATTTTCCATCTAGGGAACTCCTCTGCTGCCGTCCGGATTCAAGGAGAAGTGCCTCAGTGGAAACACCCCCCCCCCCCCCCCCCCCCCCCCTCTCGCATCTGCTAACCCCAATAACCTTCCAAAGGGGTTAGAACTCAATCTCCAGTTAAGGTACTAGTACTAGGCACCCGGTCTTCAGGGAGGTGAGAGTAGGAGTTGATAAACAGAGGTGGTAGACCTTTGACCAATATTTAACTGACTTATTAAATATTAAAAACTCTCTCAATCATGGAGTTCATACACGGAGCGGTCCGTCGGCTTTTATTAAAGTTAAGCTAAAAAAGCATAATACTAAACTTCTTGTAATATGTTGTTTAGACATACAACAGTGGCTAAGATTTAAAAGTCGTTTTAATGATAATTTTTGATTCAAATTAAATGTTTTTCAACGTATCTCAAGAGCTGCTTAATTTCCACATCCGGTATCACAAAATACACCTACATTCATAATTTTACTTCTCAAAATACTTATTGCATATTGAAATCCTAGCTGATAATGTCGAGACACTACATTGGAGTTCACACATCTGGATGAATAGACAAGCTAGTTCACACATCCGAATGAATAGACAAAAGCTCACATCAGTTAATCGAAACATGCAGTCTCAGGTTAAGCAGAGGTGTTTTCCGACTGACCACACACGTACAAGTTGACCGAAAACTTCACCTTTTCTTTTCCAGTATATTGGTTTGCCTCATCATTATTTTTTTCTTGTCTTGTGCTCATGCCGCGCAATATTTCATTACAAGAAGTGTTTTTGCCCACACCAGTTAATGGGTTCTTTCCCACGATTCTCCTACTTACAATGTTTTCCAATTCTGATCCCGAAATCGCAGCATACCAAATCGTGAAGGACGTAGAAATAGGTTCTTTTAATTCGCTAAGTTCAGCCAACCGCCGACAGTGGGCAATAAAAATTACCATAGCAACGTATTGCACGGTCATAAAATTGTTTTAGTGTGATAAACCTTCTCGCGCTTATTGGACTCATTAAAGTCTAGAACGTGATCTGTGGTTCGTTTTTCTATAAAATGTACACGAAAATGTAAATGCGCTTTATTGCTTGGACTTTCTGCCGATAAATAGGCGCACAAAATTGTCAAATTGGCGCGGAATAAGAGTCCATTGCCTTGCCACGATCCATGAATTATTCAGTTGATATTTTCGGTGTCATAATCTGTGGATATTTGTCCAAAAAAAAATCCAAAAAAATGCTAAATTGACTCTAATCGAAGAAATTAATTCTGCAGATCAAAAATAGAGATTGAAAAAAGTTCTGGACACGAGCCAAACCAGACAAGTATAACGTAATCGTATGTCACTATTTGAATTTTAATGAAGGGATATAAGGGGCGTCACCGTACAAAATACCTGTATGGTTGGCACCTGTTACCCAAATAATGAATTGATTTTTCTGTTTTTTGAAACAGTGCTATTTTTCTGTTGCTTTGGGTCGGAGCTACTGTTTTACGATTATGCAAACAAGTTTACATTCAAATCCAGAAATGAAATATTATTAACATTTTAATTGTTTTAGGGTCGATTTTATGTGGTACGGAAAATGGATCCGTTAACATTTTGTTTGCCTTAACCAAAAATATAAATTAAGGATAAACTCTTAGTAGAATCTTAGTAGAATCCCGAGAAATTAAGCATTCGATAGGTTAACTTAATTGTAAGAAATATTTTAAGTCCCATTTGTAACTGTACGCAACATTTCAGTTCCCCGGGTATATAAATAGGCGAATTTTTGATTTAAGTCTAATGCGCAACATTTAAAGTTAGTTATGAAATTAGGGGTGCCCGCTTTTTAGCCATAAATCCGATCGTCCCGCCGGAAAACCAATTGTCCTGGGTTTCGCTCTTAAAATAAGTTAGCATCACTGTTTTTTAAACTTATTCCCAAGCCAATAGCATTTTTTTTTTATTTCGATTTTAAAATTGTTTTTATACCCGACCCAGGGTTTATTAATTTAAATGTATATTGTTAGTAACACAGTAAAAGAATCACCGTGGGAACCCCTAAAACCTTTTAAAGATAAGATAGAGACCGATAGGTGAATTGAGCCATTTTAAGTCCATCCGTCTGAATGTGTGAAGGTTTAAGGTCTTTAAAATCAAGATAGAAAGGTGGAACGGGCTGGGGCACGGCTTGCTTCTTATGTTGAACATACAAAGTGCTAATATTTGTTAAATCCGCCGACGGCCATTTATAACCTGCCGAGATAACCTCAAATTCACATTTTATTTCAAAAGGCCTTTTGTCCAAGTTAAACAATTCATAGAAACTCAAATTTTGGTGTATAGAAAATGCGGCTAAAAATCCATAACACGACGAAAATTCAACCTCTCATACTATCGACCAACATTTTATGTTTTTTAAAACTTGATTTCTCTGAAAATTCACTCTAAATAAAAAAAATGTATGGAAAATATCAACGATATTAGCATTCTCTAAGTTTGTGTCATACAAACTTTCAAGCTCCGCCCACTTTGAGGGGGCGTTTTTAGTAAAAAACTGTTTTTGATACCCTATCGCACAGGAATGAAGATATAAAGTTTTATACAGGCGAAAATGTAACATAATAAGAGAAATAATGGCGAAGACCCTCAATACCTTAAGGGCATACTATCGAGACCGAATTATGAGTCGAATGAGCCATGTCCGTCCGTCCGTATGTCACCGATTGTTAGGCCATAAATTTTGAGCTAGAAAGCTTAAATTGTGTACATTTGTCTTGCTAACAAATTGCTAACATTTTTCAAATCCGCCCACAGACACGCCCATAATCCGGCTTAATGTGCAACTACCTCCAGTGCGTTAAAATCTGTTAGACGTCGTGAAAAGCTGAAATTAGAATCTCCTATTGATTGCTAGAAATAAAAAAAAATAATAAATAAAAAATAAAGTCGGCAGACTGCTCGTAGTAGACATGGCAATCGATGCCAGTCATTCATCATTCATTCAAAGAGGAGTCATTTATTCAAAATTCTTGTTCCAAAGCGAAATTTTTTTATTTAATATACATATTACAGAAGTAGAAAATACTTGATTCTACATTTTGTTCCTAATTGTTCATAATTATGTTTTGGCCACGAGCACAATTAGAGGCTTTAATTAGAGAAATTAAAAAAAAACACATATAGAGAATTTAAAAAAAAACATTAAATTTTCCAGAAGAACATGCCCTTATTTTCTCCAGAAGACTGCCCTTAAGCCTTACTTACGGAAAGGAATAAGAAATACAGGTTTAGCACATAAAGTACACTGGGCACTATTCTAGATTTTGTTCATACAAAGTTTTTGGCCGCTCCCATTTTGGGGATCGGTTTTACATATTGATTGAATTTGAACCAAAAAAGTAAATTTTTGCGTTCATTTAAGCCGCGAACTTGGATATTTCTATGCTATTATTTATTTTTGGTTACAGTAGCTGGTTGTGCCACGTCCCTGTGAAAAAATATCGTTTTTTTGTCGTTAATTAATGATTCATGAATGGTAATGGGAAGGAGAAGAAAAAAAAATAGAAATGAGAAGGAGAATAGGAATGGAAATGAGAATAGAAAAATGGTATACCACGGCGGACAGAAACTATTAAATATGCACTTTTGCACTTATTGGTTTTGGCTTAGGTTTTCGTTTTTGGCACACTTCCTTCTCGGTTCGAACGAAATAATTTTAAAAGATTTTCGTGGATTAAGCGGACTAAGGAGAAGTATTACGTTTCAAAGTATTTTCTGGAGCACTTGCAAGATTTTTCAGATAAATTTTTCCAATTAAGGAATTCACCCCAAAAACTACAAAATTTGGTGTTGTGGGTAAATAGGGTCGGATATATCGTTACAGACGATCTCTTCGAATTTCTTACTTGGTTGTTTTTTTTTTGCGCTGCTTTGCATTTACCCAAAAACATTTACATATTTTAAAAATCTGTCGTTTTATTCTCATAATGACCGATCCAACGTTAGGCAACAGCGACTCTCACACGGCTTGTCGTTCAAATAGAGGTTAAAATAGTTAAAAGGTAACTAAATGGCTTACTGCACATAATAATGAGCGAAAAAAATACACGTCGTCCAAAGAAATAATATCTATATTACTTATAGGTTATTTTGTCTCTATTTTCAATTTTGTTGATAAGAAAAAACAAGTGAGTAAGTGCAAGAGTTTGTCTGTGACAAACTTCTATATACCCAACCACATATACCATGTAATACCAAACCTAAATTTTTTTTGGCCAGAATTCATATATTATTTGTAAAGGCCATGCCCCCAAAAGTGGGCATGGACTTAAAATTAAAATCAATTAATTGTAATTTCGTTAGAACCATGGAAAATACGGTAAATGCGAAAATTATTTAAAAAAAAAAACTTTTTTCCTAAAATCGCCCCTTAAAAGTGGGCGGAGCTCAAAACCTTGTATGGAGAAAACTTAGCAAATAGTAATATCCTTAATATTCGTCATAATTTTTTTTTCGATTTGAAGTAAACCTTCTGAGAAATCGGGGTTTTAAAGATCTAACATGTCAAAAGTGGGCATGGTCGATGTGGGCTGTTCAATTTTTGCCTTGTTAAAGGTCTTGGGCCAATATTGCTCACTACCAAAATTAAAGTTCTTATGCCTGGTCTAGCTTGACCAAAAGGCATTGTGAAGGAAAATGTGAAATAGAGGTTGTCTCACATTGAAGCCAGTAGTGGGCGTGGCCGTTGACGGATTAAGCCAACTTGCACACTTTGTCTGTGCAACAAAAGAACCAAGCCGTGTACTAAGTTTCAGCTCTCTAGCTTGATTTTGAAGACCTAAACCCTTCACACATACAGACGGACGGACGGACATGGCTATTCACATGTCGGTCTCGATCATATCTCTAAAAGGTCTAAAGGGTCTACGGTGATTATTTCACTGTGTTACAGACTGTGTATTAAAATTGTGTGTATTAAAATAATATATTTCATTTTAAAAAAAAAATTATCTGAAGAGTTCATTAACTTTGCTTTTTTTTAAGAATACATAAACACCTGAATTCCAAGTCTATAACTTGTTTTTCTAAAATATTTGCAAAAGCCTTGATGTATGATAAATTGATAGCGTATTTAAATAACAATCAGCTGCACATATCATCACATAAATTGAGCACTATAATACATACCTAATTTTGTTAAAATATGGATGTTTTTCTTTCTATTTAAAAGTCAACCTAGTAACACACACCATGGAGAAGGAACCAGATTTCATGTGTCTAGTTTGTCTTTTATAAAAAAAAATATTTCAGATCCAGACTCGAATTCAGGCAATTGCTTACAGCTAATATATGAAGAATTGTGTACCAGTAAGTGACTGTCCATTATTGACATAAATTGGAAAAGTCAGCGCAAACAATTTTCATTGTAGGAGTTCAAATGAACATGTACTCGTTCTTCATCAGAGTACATAAAACATAACATTCATGATAAAACTCTGGTGAATATCGTTTAGCGATATTCCTTTTAATATTATACATATATTGAGAGGTTAACCTTAAGGGGGTGCTACAGCCCGGACTGGGCCTACCCCTAAGCCAACAAGCTTCGTCAGCCAACTCTGTCTCCAGCTAGTTGACTCCAGTTTTGCACGATAAGTTGGCTGAGGTCCCCACTCGCTTGCGTCACCTAAAGTCTCGGTGCTCCTCTACTACGCCGTCCCTGTTGGTTGACCTTTGTTTTGTGAAAGTGAGCTTTGTTTAGTGGTAGACTTTGTTTAAAATCTAAAAAAAAAATTTTTGATATTTTCTAAATGCGTGTATATAACGTAGATGTAGATCTTATTGTGGCCGCAATCAGAGAGTTCACTTTTCGTTTTCGTATAATATTTTATTTGAAAAGGTTAAAATAAAATTCCATTCGTTCTATACCTATACAAGAGATCCTCAAACTATGTCAAGCTCAAACTTGTATCAAGCATGTATCAAAAGTCACAATTTCAAAAAATATTCTTTGGCCCTTAATTGTACCAATTAAATAATTGTTCTCGAAAAACTACAACTACAGCACGACCTTAATAAAAGTAACTATGTAATAGAAATTTGGTCAGCTGCCTTTATCGAGTTTGTTGCAATCAGCGAGTCAACACATTGCAGCTGTCAAACACTTAGAATAGAAGAAAACAAGCGTCGTGCACTGGTCAACAGATATTTTTTTTTTAATTAATTGCGTGTTTCAGTCAAACATAAAAAAATTTTTTAATTCGACAGCCCACATTGCACCAAACAAAACTGAATCGAGTTTTCGAACTTTTTTTGCGGTCTTATTGTTATTACTTACCGACAAAATTAAATACGTGAAACCTTAAAAATAGCTTAAAAAACTACCAGTATATTCACTGAATTGTTGTGAATTGATGAACATTCTTGTTAGATCAGTGCATTCTTTTGTTTCTTCAGACATAAAAATGGTTTCGGGGAAATGTTAACGAAATGAAATGCTACGCAGGATCCAAGGACAATAATCTATTGGAGAGATAATTTTTTTTGTGTAATGCAAAGCGTGTATATCAACAGGAATGAGGTTTGAAAGTTTTACCAAAGGATCAAAAGGTCCTGCCAAGGGTATAAACTTCGAACTGAAGCCTGTAAGGACCACCAAGGGAACCACCAATGAGGTGGTCAAAGGATAGACATGTGCACTCAAGAGAATACAAGCATCCACAGGTTTTCTAAACCCACCTCTGTCTATCAACTCCTACTCTCACCTCCCCGTGGTGAACACCGGGTGCCTAGTACCTCAACTGGAGATTGGGTTCCAACCCCTCTGGAAGGTTGTTGGGGGTAGCAGACGAGAGAGGGGGGGAGGAGTGTTCCCACTAAGGCACTTCTCCTTGCATCCGGACGGCAGCGGAGGAATTCCATAGATGGAATCAACGGTGGCGTCCATAGTTCCAGTCAGGCCGAACTACTTAGTGAACACCTTATATGGGCTACTACGACGTATTCGGAGCTCAGGCCTATAAGGAGCGGGCTATCCGGCTCTCCGTCCTTAGAGCTAAGCAAAGGATCTGGTCCTCCAGGTTGGGGGTCGTGCCGTCGGGGTGACTTTCCGGCCACGTAAAGAAACACCAGTCACGAAGCAGAAACAAGCCTCGGATTCGGACGGATTTACTGTTGACGACCAATGCAAACGAGAAAAGGACAACGAGCTCCGGATCTGCACGTGGAATGTTAGGTCCCTTAACAGACCACGTGCAGCCGAGCAACTAGCGGAGGCCCTTAACGACTGCAAGGCAGACATTACTGCCATCCAAGAAATGCGGTGGGACGGGCCGGGCAAAAGAAGGATGAAAAACTGCGACATTTACTACGGCGACTGCTATCGGCATCAAAGACAGCGCCTATTTGGATGTGGTTTCGTTGTTGGAGGCAGACTTAGGCAAAAAGTCTTGAGCTTCAACCCTGTAAGCGAGCGCCTCGCGACGATCCGCATCAAGGCTAAATTCGCCAACATTAGCCTGATATGCGCACATGCCCCCACAGAGGAGAAAGATGACGAGACCAAAGATATGTTCTACGAGCTCCTGGACAAAACTTATGAGCAGTGCCCTAGCTACGACATTAAGATTGTCCTAGGCGATTTTAATGCCAAGCTAGGAAGGGAGGGCATCTTTGGTCGTACTGTCGGAAAGCATAGCCTGCACGACACGACCTCCGATAACGGATTCAGGCTGATCGACTTTGCTGCGGGGCGACACGTTGTGGTAGCTAGTACACAGTTTCCGCATCTCAATATCCACAAAGAGACATGGAGATCTCCCGATCAATCAACCGTCAACCAGATTGACCATATTGCGATCGACGCAAGGCACTCCTCCAGTATCATGGATGTCCGAACTTTCCGAGGGGCCAACATTGACTCGGATCACTACCTTGTTGTAGCCAAGGTACGGCTGCGGATATCCCGACCAGCGCCAAGTAATGGAAATACTGTGAGGAAGTTTGACGTCGGCCGACTACAATCGCAAGAGATCGCCAGGTCCTTCTCCAACCGAGTCTCTCAAAACCTTCTACGAAGTCCTATGCAACCAGCATCAAGTATTGATAGCCAGTGGCAACACTGCCAAAATGCCATCAGAGACGCCGCCTCTGAAGTGCTGGGTTTCACACGGCGACCACAACGAAACCCCTGGTTTGACGATGAATGCCGGCAAGCACATGCAGCTAAACAGGAAGCATACAAAGCGGCGCTGCACAGAAGGACTAGAGCTGCTCGCGAGCTCTACGAGCAGAGGAGGAGAGAGGAGCACCGGCTTCTCCGAAGGAAAAAGAGAGAGCACGAGAAGCGCGCGGTTGAAGAGATAGAGAGATGTTACAACAGGAATGAGGTTAGAAAGTTTTACCAAAGGATCAAAAGGTCCTGCCAAGGGTATAAACTTCGAACTGAAGCCTGTAAGGACCATCAAGGGAACATCGTTGTAGAATCGCAGTCGGTGCTGAGGATTTGGAAAGACCACTTCTGCAGACTGTATAACGGCGAGGACGAACCAAATACCGCTGTCAGGCAGAACGAACCATTCAACCCGGGCGAAGACGTTACCGACGAAGCATACGAACGATACCGCCCACCCGACCTGGAGGAGGTGAAAGTAGCTGTGTCTAAGCTCAAGTGCAACAAAGCAGCCGGAGCAGACGGCCTAGCTGCCGAACTTTTTAAATCCGCTGGCGATGAGCTGGTTAGGAGCATGCACCAGCTCATCTGCAAGATATGGTCGGAAGAAAGCATGCCCGACGAATGGAACCTCAGCATTGTTTGCCCGATCCTGAAGAAAGGAGACCCTCTGAGTTGTGCCAACTACAGAGGCATAAGTCTTCTTAACATCGCATACAAGATCTTTTCTGCTGTACTGTGTGAACGCCTGAAGCCGTTTGTCAACAATCTGATAGGCACATATCAGTGTGGCTTTAGGCCAGGAAAGTCCACCATCGATCAAATATTCACACTGCGGCAGATCTTGGAGAAAACCCAGGAATTCCAAATCGATACACACCACCTCTTCATCGATTTCAAGGCCGCGTATGACAGCATCTATAGAGACGAGCTATATAGCGCAATGTCTAGTTTTGGCATCCCTGCCAAACTCGTCAGTCTGTGCAGGATGACGATGGAAAACTCACGCTGTTCCGTCAAGGTCGGCAAAGACCTCACCGACCCCTTTGATGTCAAAAAAAGGATTTAGACAAGGCGACGCGCTGTCATGCGACTTCTTTAACATCATACTTGAGAGAATTGTGCAGAACTCTCGCGCCAACACCAGAGGTACAATCTTTCAAAAGTCAGTTCAACTACTTGCATACGCAGACGACATTGACATAATCGGTAGAACAAAGCGTGATGTCAGTGAAGCCTTCGTGAGTATTGGGACGGAAGCGGCGAATATGGGTTTAGCAGTCAATGAGGGCAAAACCAAGTATATGCTGTCATCAAGAAAAGACACCCAACACCGACGTCTTGGACAAAACATCACCATCGACAGCTATAACTTTGAGGTAGTTAGGGACTTTGTCTACCTGGGTTCCGCTATCAATTCAGACAATGACACCAGCGCTGAAATCAAACGAAGGGTAACTCTTGCCAATCGCTGTTTCTTTGGGCTAAGAAGGCAATTGAGTAGCAAAGCCCTCTCTCGAGCAACTAAAGTGTCCATGTATAAGACCCTCATCATCCCAGTCCTGCTTTACGGTGCAGAAGCATGGACCCTGTCAAAGGCGGATGAAAACACTTTAGGCTGCTTCGAGAAGAAAATTCTTCGGACGATTTACGGTCCCGTCTGCATAGACGGAGAGTGGAGGAGGAGATATAACATCGAACTGTACGGGCTGTACAGCGATACCGACCTAGCCAAAAGAGTCAAAACACAACGTCTACGATGGCTGGGTCATCTAGAGCGGATGGACACCAACGCCCCGGCCCGGAAAATCTTCGAATCCACACCGCAGGGACGACGCGGTAGAGGAGCACCGAGACTCAGGTGGCGCACGCAAGTGGAAGGGGACCTCAGCCAACTTCGCGTGCGAAACTGGAGACGGCTAGCTAGAGACAGAGCTGGCTGGCGAAGCTTGTTGGCTGAGGCCCAGGTCCACCCCGGACTGTAGCGCCACCTTAAGTAAGTAAGTAAGTCAATGAGGGCAAAACCAAGTATATGCTGTCATCAAGAAAAGACACCCAACACCGACGTCTTGGACAAAACATCACCATCGACAGCTATCACTTTGAGGTAGTTAGGGACTTTGTCTACCTGGGTTCCGCTATCAATTCAGACAATGACACCAGCGCTGAAATCAAACGAAGGATAACTCTTGCCAATCGCTGTTTCTTTGGGCTAAGAAGGCAATTGAGTAGCAAAGCCCTCTCTCGAGCAACTAAAGTGTCCATGTATAAGACCCTCATCATCCCAGTCCTGCTTTACGGTGCAGAAGCATGGACCCTGGCAAAGGCGGATGAAAACACTTTAGGCTGCTTCGAGAGGAAAATTCTTCGGACGATTTACGGTCCCGTCTGCATAGACGGAGAGTGGAGGAGGAGATATAACATCGAACTGTAAGGGCTGTACAGCGATACCAACCTAGCCAAAAGAGTCAAAACTCAAGGTCTACGATAGCTGGGTCATCTAGAGCGGATGGACACCAACGCCCCGGCCCGGAAAATCTTCGAATCCACACCGCAGGGACGGCGCGGTAGAGGAGCACCGAGACTCAGGTGGCGCACGCAAGTGGAAGGGGACCTCAGCCAACTTCGCGTGCGAAACTGGAGACGGCTAGCTAGAGACAGAGCTGGCTGGCGAAGCTTGTTGGCTGAGGCCCAGGTCCACCCCGGACTGTAGCGCCACCTAAAGTAAGTAAGTAAGTAAAGCGTGTATAGCAGAATCAAGGCAACTAGTATCGTATGCCGTAGTTCATTGGGATTTAAGTCATTTAGGACCAATAATGGCCTACGAACAAATTCCCAAATAATTGAAATGAACTAACTCTGGGATACTGGGATTTAGTTCATATGAACCCACTCCCATTTTTTGGAACTAAATATGATTGATGATAAATTTGAGACTTGCTATTGGAATTCAGTTCATTTTTATTTAAGAAGTTAGTTCATTTGATGTTGGGACTTACAATATCAAATGAACTAACTTCCTAATTAAAAATAAAGTCATTTGTATGGGCGACAGGGGACGTTTTCAGTTTGCAGGTGTGAACGCGCCCATAAGAATGTGTTCCCAACGACTAGGTAGCTAATACCGGTTAGGTTAGGTTGGAAGGGTTGTTTGCATATAGTGCAAGTTCACTCGGTGGCCACATTGGCCCATTGTGATTACCCTTGTAAGGTAGACAAACATGGTTGGACACATGTTTTGCTTACTGAATTAGCCTGAACTTTTAATAAACCTTTTTAGGTCTAGTAGTGATATTTCTGCCAGGTCGTCCAGGCTATCAAAGAACCTGACTCCTAAAAGGTTAGTCGTCGTTCTTGGAGAGCTGGACAGTGGCAGAGAAAGTGCATAGACTCTATTTCTTCTTCATCCGTACTGCTTCTGCAGAAGTCGTTTGCAAAGATTCCCATTCGTGTAACCATGACTCCAATGGTGCTGTGAGTACGCCAACGAGTGTTCTTATGAAGTTTCCACTGAGAGATAGACGGGTCGTTGTGCTTTTTAGGCATAAGCATTGAGTTATGATACAATCCTTAGACTGTTGCCAACGCTCACCGGTTATTTTGACCGTGTATTGATCTATGAGACTTATGGCTGTGCTGAAGGGGAGTTAAACCCGTCGGTCAGTCATCGTTATGTCCTTATCAGAACCTTTCCAGACCAGTTCGTCCGCCATTTCATTTCTGGTTACGCCAACGTGCCCAGGAACCCAGCAGAGTAGAACTGTGTGGAGGCTTATTTCCTTTAATGCCATGAGGCAGTCCTTGACACACTTGGAGTATACAATGTTGGAGTCCAGGGCTTTAAGTGCTGCTTGACTGTCGACACATATGGTGATTTCCGTTGCTGAAAGATCCATAAATTGAATTGTCTGTGCAGCTCTCTTTTTACCGTATAAGTCTCAGTTTGAAAAACACTGCAGTAGTCATTTAGTCGATATGACTGATTGATTTGCAGTGTTTCCGGGAAGACTACAAAGCCTGTTCCATATTCTGCTTTTGATCCATCGGTATAGAAAGCCATACCTTTGATGTCAACATTTGTCTCTACCCGGTCTTGCATATACTTGGTATAATGGCTTTGAATCTTTTATCGAAGTCAAATTGAGGTTTCTTATAATCCGTACGGGGTACAGACCCATTTTGATTTAAGATGTTCAGTATGTTCGAGTGTCCTAGACATTGTGAGTTCCAGCGGTCGTTCTCTCTTAGTCTGAGAGCTGCCTTTGCAGCCACATTTCTTGTGAAAAGCTCCAGAGGTTGGAGGTGCAGCACTGTTTCCAGACCTGTTTGAGCTGTGGGACTTAATGCACCTGTGATACCGAAGCAAGCTTATCTTTGTACCTTCTTCAGATTGTTGAGGTAAGATTTTGTTTTACACGCCTCCCACCATACCAATGATCCATAAGTAAGAATAGGTCTAAAGCGGCATATACACACATCAAAATCTCATCAAGCATACGAGAGTGTGTTTGTAAATTTGTTTTTACGCAGCATATACACACATCAAGCTTGAGGCTTCAAGCATTTATATGATTTTTAATTTTTTTTTTTCAATTTTTTCACAAATAAAGTCCGGCTCGTTCATTAAATATCCTCCAAACTGAATGAATGCTTGATCAAGCAGTCAATCACGAATATATACTAATCAAGCATAGACACTTGATTAAAGAAAAATCAAAACATTTTGATTTCGCTTCAAGCATGCACATAACGTATAGGTGTTTCTTTTTTACACATACACTCTCGCATGCTTGATGAGATTTTGATGTGTGTATATGCCGCTTAACAACCGCTGTATAAAGCCTGTTTTTTGTTTTAGGTTGAAGACCCCACTTTTTCCCAATGGCTTATTTACCTGTGTAGAGAGCAATGAGACTTTTCTTCATTCTCTCCTCCGCGTTCCGTTTTCAATTTAGTTTTAATTTAGAGTCAAATTTAGGAGCTATTCACCCCTGCAATTTGCGCTTCCTCGTAAACAGTACCATATCTGTCTTGTACGGGTTGACTTTAAGCCCAGTCTTCTCTGCCCATCTTGATGATTCTGTTAGCACCGTTCTATTAGTACCGGTTAGCCGGGTGCCGCGTATGCGTGAAATGGGCCTTAAGATCTAGTAGTCAAGGCAAGGCATAGATAATAAAATGGCATAGATTTAAAAAATAATTTTTCAAATGCATTTTATTCAATATAAGTTCAAAAATATGTTAATCAGCTCTTAGACTATAGGCATTATAATTAATTCTCTTTGTAATTCTTTCGTCCGTTTTCAATAAATTTTAACTACCACCAGGTTAATACACCTAATTAGGAGGACTTGTGCCTTGGAGAAATTTTAACTGTCGGTTTTGGCCCCTATGCTTCATCTCACTGAATAATGACCTTAAAGCATGGGCTGTACACCCAAATTTTCCTAATCGTACTAAAATCAACACCTAAAATATTCCCACGATAACCTTTCTCATTCAACGAACAAAAATTTTACCGAAGCAACCATCGGATTTCCACTGCTTGATGTTTATCTTATCTGTTCGGCAAGCATACAAACATTATGTCAATAAAGAATGTTGACTTCTAGTGTTCATATTTCTTCGAATATTTTATGTGCAAGTGGATTTTCGTCCACATTGTGAGTAAAATGATAAACTTTGTGAGCTTTGATATACACAACACATAAATGTGGGTAATGAAGACTTTGTATTTCTGTCCTGGGTTTCCATTTGGAATAAGTCTTCAATGCATCATTAATATCAAACATTTTTTACTAAATACTTATTCCAATAATAAACAAATTTAATTATAATACACTTAACCAGACGTCCAGTGCGATGTTCTTCCATTCATCAGTTCGTCGCATGTGGCAGCATGAGTTCATCTAGGGGAGGCACTCATGTCTGATTAATTAAAAAAACACAATTATCTCATTTAGGCTATAAATACATACGAAGTTATTAACTGTGTAAAATTGTTTCATTCTTAGTCAGAATTAGTCTACTAAGGCTAGCATGGCAATTGGCAAATGATGTGCGTGCGCAACTTTTTTTTTGCAATTTCTATTCAACGCACGCGTGTCTTCCTTCATTGGCGTTAGTTTCCAATTTTATGCCAAAATGTAAAACTAGGTCTAGGCCGAAAATTTGTAAGCCTATTTGAATTCCGCTATCCAAAGTGTTACAATTCTTTGAATCAATGATTTTTTATGTAATCAGATTCAAATTGAAATCGTAAGTTGACACATACATAATGCGTACACATACATATTGCGTATTTTCGCTTTTCACTCCCTTTTTAGGGTGTAATGAATTTAGTAGGTAATTTGTAACAGTGATAATACAAAAAATTAATTCGACATGGAATTGATGAAAACTCCTTTTTATATATGGCGCTTCAATACTGAGCGAACCTGTGTTTTAACTAAACCAACAAGTCATTCCAATAAATTAAAGCGGCACCAAAACTTACAGAAGTCCTAATAACCTAGAAGCTGTATCTGCAATCTTACTACAAGCTTACTACGCCGGAGGCCTGGGTTCGAATCCTGCCATCGTCACCTGAAAAAGAAAGACTTGTTCTTTTTCACGGTCCCCTCCTCCGCGAGGGTCTGACAAGCCCTCCGAGAGTATCATTTGTCTTGAAAAACTTCTCAAAGTGCCGTTCGGATTCGGCAAAAAATTGTAGGTCCCTTTGTATGTAAAAGAAATTAACACACCAGCATACATTGTTGAGAAGTTGGCCCTGGTTCACCTCGAGCTGTTGCGCCACTCTATTTATTTTATTTATTTATGTATCTACAATCTTCAGCAACATCTTGGCAAACACTGGTAATCGGTGTCCCTTTTTGAAGACAGAACATGCACTTGTTTAAGTCCTCGTTCAACCTTAGACTCGATGATATATTATATATAGGGGATATGCGTTAAGTTGCAATTCAAATTGCAATTGTATGTCTATGTCGTTGCTTTTAAGTAGATTCTCGTAGTTATCTTTAAAAACATGTGGCTCTGACACTAATTACGATGGTAAACCACATGATATTACCAATTTACATTTGAAATCAACAAATAGATTATGTGTATTACTAACTATAATACTGCTACAAATCCTTAACTTTCTGCACAAACAAGTGTCCTTTTTAGATGCAGCGATGGTCTGGTCTTTTAAGCGGAGGCTATTGCTATCAAGATATAGAAGCAGCCAAAGTTTCAAGGAATTGATGAATTTAGAAGTTTGACCTAGAGCCAAATCCAAACTCGACGAATTTCCAATAAGGTGTTATTTCTGGAGTAACCCCAAGTTAGCGAACTCTCTCACTACCTCGAATTTGCTGCTACCAACAGGCGTTTTATCCCCAACCGGTGAAAAAATGTTTATTTGTTCAAGATCAACCAACTTCCTTTTGTCTTCAATCACCGTAAAGCCTCAATCACGGCCCGACACTTGCAGGGATATGTTGAAGTAGTGGGAGTAATGAGACTGAAATTCATAATTTGGTATATATGTGTGTCAAAAAGTACCTACTTTTCATAGGATTTTGTATACGACATTTAGGACATTTTTGTGGGCATTGCATCGAAAGTTGTTGCTATCTTGGTCATGGAATGACTTATTTGAAGATAGGGTGTCAACGGGCATGTTTTCTGTCACCCAGACGTGGATAATGATTTGGTAAATTCGCTCCAAAAAAACATCAACACAACCTATCAGAGCTGGGGGCCTTGTTTTGTTGCCTTTTTGTTTTTAAGCCTTTTTTGAAATAAATACAGCTCTAGATAAATTTACAATTAGTTTTATCTTGATAAAGAAATTCCTCTTTTTACTGTTTCTTATTTTATCCATTTCAATATAAGAAATTGTTGATTTTACAATCACTTTCATCAGCTACTGCGTTGTGTGCGACTGGACTCAGGAGCGTATATAACTAATCTGATTGATTCTTTTATTAACTCCAGTCTGTTCAAATGATATGAATTAGCTTTCAGTGCAGCGTGTAATCTGATAGCCTCATATATTTTGGACGGTTCAAGTTCTTAAAAAATGTATTTCATTAATTGAGCTAATTTCTTAAAAAAGAAAATGTCTTTTTAATTTTCTACCAGTAAACCGAGATAATATTTATTTGCATAAGGAACAGAGCGCATGATTTTCGGAGCACGTTTTCATGCATTTTTTTAATCTTCTGGTTATTACTTGTTTTCTAAGTGAATGTGTGTCGTCAACTAATTGCGGCGGCAAGCAGTCATCCAGAGGGTATAAAGCTCTTTTTAAAAAACATGCCAGTATTCCGTATCTTTTGCCATTTTACCTAACTATTAACAATTAGGTAATTCCAGTCAATAAAAGTCGCGCTTAGCTCGTTTGCCACCTGAAATCGCACACGAGTTGTTGGCGCATGAAAGTGGCCAGAACATGACTGCTTCATTACGTTCTGCTTATCAGTAAAGTGCTAATTTTCTAAATACATAATTTTTATTTGTATACGCTAGAAAAGATTCCTTAGTATATTCAAAATATTATTTACTTATACATACATTGAGTATAGTGCTGACAATTTTAATTTTTTCTTTACAGGATTTCAATGAACAGTGCCCTTATTCGTTATCACCAGTTAGTACCAAAAGCCAAAAACTTCTAAGATCTCCAAGGAAAGCTACAAGGAAAATATCACGGATACCATTTAAGGTAATTTTTCGCTGCTAAAAGGTTAAGTAAAAAGGTTTGTTTAACGAAAGTTAACACTGGGCTTAGGCGTGAGTTAAATTTCCAACGTTGATCATCTAGCAATGAAATACTTATTTAACTAATAAAATACCTACCCGAAACGTGCGCCTGATCTTTTTTCGGCGGTCGTGATTTTTTCCTCAAAAGTGCTTCTTACTATGTAAGGGAGGTGGTTTGATGTTAACAACCTCACTATTTTCGAAGTGCCTCCTCTTTTTGCAAGCTCGTTAGCTTCTTCTTTCCCTTTTATACCACTGTGGCATTCCACCAAGCACACTTCCACCCGTTTATTTTCTGACTGCGCAATGCCTTGAGCATTGTGCGACAGCCCCCCCAAAAGTATATCACATTTGATGTTGATTGATTCCATTGCCTTGAGCACAGACTGGCTATCGCTGGAAATGGCAATATCTCTGCCGGATATCACCCTAAGTATAGGGTCTTCCAAGAGCCTCTAATTGGAAGACACTGCTTGTATCCGGTAATTTTAAGCATAGTTTTAATTTCGGGTTCGAAAATATACCGAACCTGTTTTTTCCTGTTTTCGAATCGCCTGTGTTATTCACAGTGACTCACATTTTTATTTAATGCTTTTTTTTTCGTTAAATCGAACTGTCTTGCTCGTTAGCCAATGTGCAACGTTTGTTTTTAACATCGAGCTAAATAAATGGAATTGCTTTTTAAGCAAAAACTAGTGGGAGGGTTACATCCGCTTAGGCGAATCGTTGGATACCCCATCCCAATTGACCACTTTCAAGCTCCGAATTGTGTCATAAATCTTGGTTGTCAAATTTCAGTTTCTATTAACTTCAATTGTATTTAGAATTCCTCAGCTAAAGAATCTTCTCCCTTAAAAAGGAGCGTGGCATCCACCCCTCTTCAATAACATCGTTATTTTGTTTATATTTTTTATCAGAAGTTGTATACACGTGTTGATTGCATTTTCATATTAAAAATTTGGTTTCATATCAATTTCAATTGATAGCTTTCACACATATCTGAACATTTTATAGCACAAGTTTTTTGGATTCAAAGAAAATATACCGAATAAAAACCGTTTATTAAAATGCAAATGAAATATGACCACGCCCAAAAGGGGGCAGTCTTTGCCTTTTTTTGAAATGTCAATCACTTTTAAGTTAATCCCACTTTAATAAGTAAAGTGGGCGTGTCAGTGCGCGGATTTTAAAATTTTTTACACTTGTACTGCTTCGGGAGGTAGAAAGAACAGATATTAAGTTTCAAGTTCCTAGCTCAAAATTGAAGGCCTAAAAACTACCGACACACGGATGGACGGACGGACGGACATGGCTCATTCGACTAGCAATTCGGTCTCGATCATATGCCCTTAAGGTCTTGGGGGTCTACGGTGATTATTTCTCTATGTTACATACTATGAATCAAACGTAATATACCTATATCCTATCCTATGGTATGGGGTATAAACATTCGATTGAAAGTACACCTAGCCCATATTTATATCATTACGCCCCCTGAAGAGGTTGGAAGCTCAAATGAAAAGGAAGGTCAAGGATCAAGGAATTTTTTAAATTTTTCTTATCAAAATATCAACCCGAGGAAAACGTTTTTTTAATTTTCAATATTGTATAAAGGTAAGCTATTTTTAAACCCAATACGAAAAATGCACCACGTTCCAGAAGCTTGCTACAAAAACGTAGATATTTATTGAAATAAGTTAGAAGTCACACCTAAGTATGTGCTTATTTCCTATCAATGTCTAGGCTTTTACGTATGTCATTTCAGTAAGGATGCATTTTGTTCCATAAAACCATTGCTGTAAATACAGTACAAAAATGTGAGTCTTAAACTTGGGAGCCGTTGATAAGTCTTCCATTTATGCATAATATCTTTTAAAGAGTCAATAATTTTCTTTTTAATGCTGTAAATATCTTCAAAATATATAAGAAAATCTCATTGTAAGACATCTTACTCGGTGCAAACATACCGGTAGCTGAAATTAGTATAAAAACAGTCATTCTCACACTGTTCAATTTGACGTGAAAGCTTAACGTCTGGACTTTTAATTTAACGTCTAGGTTGAATAGTAAGAGAGAATCTCTTAAATGATACCAAAATGATGACCGTTACCTACCAGAGTATTTCAGAAACAGGGTGATTTGTCATATTGGGCCATAAGGGCAGCGCAAAACGTGCAAAAAAATAGGTATAAAGATAATTAAGACATTTCAATTATTCAACTGATTCATAGCTTGTAACATAATCACCGTTGACCTTTTAAACCTTAAGGGCATATAATTTATGATCAAGACCGAATTATAAGTCGAACTTAAAATGTCCTTCCGCCCGTCCGTCTGTCGCTTCTTATGATGATCTTCAACCTGCTATGGTATTTTTCAACTGCTAAACTACATTCAATTGCTAATATCGAAACAGTCGAGACTTGAATTCTGTAACTCAAAGCTAAATATAAAACATCGTGTATTACCTCGGACAACAATTTGATAATAAGCCTATTAAGGCGCGTGTTATATGATACTGAGTAGTCCTGCAGGATTGGCCAACATGAAGCAATAAGAAAGGATATGCGCCGGCCAGTCATCAGGAAAGCTGAGCTTGGAGTGAAAGCAAAGATCTCAGTTTTTCATTCAGTGTTCGTTCCAACCTCATCTATGGTCATGAAATTTGGGTAATGACAGTAAGAATTAGATCGCGGGTGCTGTCGAAATGAGATTTCTGAAGTGCGTTGCTGGTATTGCTCTTAAAGATAGAGTGAGAAAAGTCAGTATTCGTAGGAATCTTAACGTTGAGCAGCTACTTCTCCGAGTGGAACAATCAATTCTTCAATGGTTTTGACACGTTGTTCGCATGCTCCCGACAGACTTCCTAGACAGGTAACTGGCTAACCGAGATGCAAACGCATCGCCTCGCTGGTAGGCCAACAACAAGTGGTAAGATCAGGTTAAGAGCATCTCCAAGACCCGTCTGGGGATCCGCGTCTGTGTCTATTGAGTTGGTAACGGAGGATCGTGAACGATGGAAGGAAGATTTAGCGGCCTTCGTAAACATCTCTCAAAAATTGTGCAATTTAAGAAATAAAAAAGAAATAAAAAAAAAATTGGTGCGTAAGTGCTAGAGTGTGTACGCAGAGGTTACAGTCCGTAAAACGTACCGTTGAATACCCCATCCTATTCTTCATTGTAAAATGCTGATGCTATTGTTATTTCTTAGCTTAACGCCAGTCGAAATTGTGTTTTTCTGGAAAATTGGAGGTTTTCTTTAATTCTGCCTCCAAATGTGCGCATGGCTCAAAGTCTTGCATAAACGAAATGTAGAACTAAATGTTTTTTACATACGTAATATATTAAGTAAAATTTTTTCGATTCAAAAAAAAACATTCGAAAAAAAATATTGAACAAAATACATTTGAAAAATTAACCTTTAAATCGATGCCACGCCCACTCGGCGAGGTAAACTTTTTAATTTTTATTTTGTGTATCTTACAATAAACAGCAGATGATAACTATCAAATTTAAGGCTTTTAAGATGCCTTACAGTCTTGAAAGATCTGGAGCACATTTAGACCGATTGTGGGCGTGTCTGGGGGGTATTTAAAAAAATTGAACACTTGTACTGCTTCGAATAACAATAAACTCATGCACAAAAGTTTAGGCTCCTGGCTCAAAATGTATGGCCCAAAAACGTGTTATATACAGACAGACGGATATACGGACAGATAATACACATGGCTTTTTCGATTCAGAAATCGGTCTTAAAGTCTTTGAGGTCTTCCATTATTTTTTAACAGTGTCACAAACTGTATTACAAACTTAATGATACATACTCTCATGGGATGGGGTATAAACGAAATTATATAATATGTGTTCATATTTGTAATAGAAGGTGTGTTTTTTTCCATCAGGTATTAGATGCCCCCGAACTACAAGATGACTTCTACCTAAACCTGGTCGATTGGTCGTCACAAAATGTACTTGCTGTTGGCTTAGGCAGTTGTGTTTACCTATGGAGCGCCTGCACAAGTCAAGTAAGTTTACTTTCTATACGTTAGTGCCGACAATTTTTTTTTTTTTTTTTTTTCTTACACATCTTTGACATTACCTCAGGTGACGCGGCTTTGTGACCTTAGCCCAGATGCTAATACAGTAACATCAGTTTCTTGGAATGAGCGTGGTAATTTGGTAGCTGTTGGTACACATCACGGTTATGTGACAGTATGGGATGTAGCAGCCAGTAAACAGGTAAGCAGTCATGGCAGTACCGAATTTTCTGAACAAACTTAAAATACAATTTGATGCAATTAAGTGCGAAATGGCAACATTTACCTTACAAGTTAACGACATTTGTTGGTCAAGACCACCTTCTGTGTTTAACAATTTAAATAACTAATTGAACTTCTTAAAATTAACACTGGGCAATCGAATGCTTTTTCATTTAAGAAACTTTATTGCGCGTGAATAAAGTCACAGTTATAAATATCAAGATAAAAAAATTTTTTTCGTCTTCTTGTTGCAGATAAATAAATTAAATGGTCACTCTGCCCGCGTCGGTGCACTAGCCTGGAATGGTGACATCCTTTCCAGTGGTTCTCGTGACCGTTTGATAATTCAACGTGACACCCGCACTCCAGCACAACAATCTGAGCGCCACCTCGCCGGCCATAGGCAGGAGGTTTGTGGTTTAAAATGGTCCCCGGACAATCAGTATCTGGCTAGTGGTGGCAACGACAACCGTCTTTACGTATGGAATCAGCATTCACTGAATCCAGTTCAGTCTTATACAGAGCATATGGCCGCAGTTAAGGCGATTGCCTGGTCACCACACCATCACGGTTTATTGGCAAGTGGCGGAGGGACTGCAGATCGCTGCATTCGTTTTTGGAATACCCTCACTGGTCAACCGATGCAGTGTGTCGATACTGGTTCACAAGTGTGCAATCTAGCTTGGTCAAAGCACTCATCCGAATTGGTCTCAACTCATGGATATTCCCAAAACCAGATCTTGGTTTGGAAATACCCTTCACTGACGCAAGTCGCTAAGCTTACTGGACACTCCTACCGTGTTCTATACCTAGCCCTAAGCCCTGACGGTGAGGCGATCGTGACCGGAGCTGGAGACGAAACACTTCGGTTCTGGAATGTGTTTAGCAAAGCTCGCAGCCAAAAAGAGAACAAATCTGTGCTCAATCTTTTTACCAACATTAGATAAACTGAACACTAGGACAATTTTTATGCGAAACGCGACAGCAACTTTATGCGTTTCGTCTGTCGTATTCTCCCTATCTCTCCCGCTCTATATATATAAATATGCTGCTTTGTTCATGGTCAAATTTATAGTAACAAAATCCGGGCTAAAATAATTATTAAGTTAGTTCTAGTGATTATTTTTCTATAGTTTATTTTTTTAGATTATTATTTTAATTGGTTATGTATATTTCTTCTACATTAATTTACTTATACACCGGCCTATGTAGTTATAAAACGCTGCATTGGTCATTAAACAACTGAAATCGTGCGCTCCTTTTTGGGTCAGACGTCAAAAATTATTTATATAGAAACTATATATATTTTCTAAGCACTTAACTAATTTCCGTTTTTGTTTAAAATTTAAAAATAAATTAATATTTCTGACATTTTATCGCTATTAAAAATTAAAACACGAAACTGTCGAGAAGGCACACAAAATTAAGTTTTCCGGATTCAAAAATTAAAATTTGTGAAAGCAGATAAATTATTACAAACTAAAATAATTGTACATTTAATTGGAAAAAATTCTGAATAAATCTTGAAATTGAAAATTTGTGAATACTGGTTCTGTTTTATTTATAGGGAAATTTTTTACAACAAAAAATCTAGCTTCGCCCTTGCAATTTGGTACTATGCTTCTCCAAATATGTGCTTAAACTGTTCATGTTGAATATAATATAACATGTGAGTAACTGCAAGTTTTTAGTCCACGACTCCAAAAAAAGGGGTGCACTAAAAATAAAATCATTTTATTCTTATATCGATTCAATTTAAATTTTATTTTCAATCTCTTTTAGAATCGACTAAAATCAATTTATATAGAACCGGCTTACACATTAAATATGTTGGAACATTAGGTTTGTTCCCGTACCTGTCCTAAACAACACAAAAACGACCCAAATCTACGAAAAATTGCTAAATCCTGTTTCCTTACACGGTCAAACATTCAACAATTGACCAGGTCTATCGAATAACTAATGAAATTGAGAAAGCTTTAGAAGCGAAAATTATATGTTCTACCGCTTTTCTTGACGTATCCCAAGCCTTTGATAAAGTTTGGCACGAATGCCGAAAATATAAGCTACGGAAAGTTTTGCGGGAAAAAATGTATGAGCTCTTAGAGTCTTATCTTGATAACAGACTATTTCGAGTGAGATATGGGAGCGAAAAAAAATCCCATTTTTTTATTTAATATTTTTCACCCCCTTCCCGTTAGCAGTCATGAATCATTAATTTATTAAAAAAAATATTTTATTCCTAATAAGGTTTTTTTAATTTATATTTAAATTGGTCGTGGCAAGTTATAGGAGTATAACCAAAATCAGTATTAAATTGTACTAGTGGTATAGTCTCTACCCCGGGTGTTTCACTGACGTGATCGATAGATAGATCTTCAGTGGGCTCAAACACAAATTATATTTCACTACCAATCAAGATTTTCAATTGCCTTGTACTAGCAATTTGCTATTTGGCTCCTCTTTGAATTTATTTTTGAAACTAAATGTAATACCTTTACCCCTGCAAGGTCGGGGTTAGAATAGCCTTGAGGTAAGGTATGTCTGTCGTAAGAGCCGACTAAAATCCACCGGAAGAAATATTCTTTAATGTTTCAACGGATGCTGTCGATGCTGCTCCATTTCGGGCAACTTTTGGCAGTGAGGTTTTAACTTATAGATGAATCTGAAGGTTAAATTAAAATCCAGAAGCGTCTGTCACACATTGTGCGGCTCACTGGTCGGCGTCTGTCTCCAAAGGGGCGGCTGTATTTAAAAATGAAAATAGAAGTGACTTACCTATTTCTCATAAAAACGACAAGTTAAAAAAAAAATGGCAATGAACAAAACGAAAGATTTGATTACCCCAGGTGGCAGCCCAGCTATGCTGGAAAATCCACCCTCTTCGGAGGCAGGCTCTACGGATTCTGGGGAGAGCCTTTTATTGCTTATAAATCCTTTTGAGAAAAGGACAAAACTAAATCGATCACCACCACCTAGATCGAACATATCCGGAAAAAGCAGTCCACCGGTAAACCAGGACTCTGTGAAAATTAAGAGCTTAGAAAAGGAGAATAATGAACTCCGAGCTAAGCTTATTGAAATGGAGCGACTCTTCCAAGATCTAAAAATGGAAGTTGACTCTCTGCGAAAAGAAAACGGGGATATTAAAAATACTCGTTTAACGAAAGACTGTGAGGTAACGAAAGAGTGTGTAACACCGAACCGACCAGCAGTCGAATACTTCACGGACGAGGACGAACTTGCACTTGAGACCGATTCAGTCTTAAGGAAAAGGTCTAGCAAGAAGCGAAAGGCGAATTCCTCTCCCGAAGTAATACAAAAAGAAGATAAGCCCTCTGGCTCAAACAAGGCTAAACCAGAAGCGAAAATTCGTCCACCTCCCGCAATAAACATCGTCGGGATAGCAGACTTTGGGAGATTGCGCAACCTTCTTGCAAACACGGTGAGAACAGAAAACTATAAGCTTACCTCGCACCGAAATAACGTGTGGAAAGTAAATGTTGACAACGCCGATTCCTATCGCGCACTGTCTCTTAGACTGAATGCAGAAAGAATCGAGTGGTATACTTATCAAAATAAGTACGAGAAACCACTGCGAGTCATTGTAAGGGGGCTCCACCCATCATGCACAAAAGAAGACGTTCTAAAAGACGTAAAAAATAAAGGCCTTAAAATTATTGATGCCGTCAATATCATTAAAAAGGAAAAGCAACGCACGGAAGGAGAAAGAGACACTGTGATCAGACGCGGCCTTCCAATTTTTATGCTCTCCTTTGAAAGAACTGAGAGCATAAACGATATTTATAAAATAAAAATGATACTTAACATCAGGGTTAAAATCGAACCCATGCGAAAGGGCAATAGACTGATACCACAGTGTAAGCGATGCCAAGAATTCAGGCACACAAGTGCCTACTGCCAAAAAGAACCACGTTGCGTGAAATGTGCCGGAAAACACCTGTCAACAGAGTGCAAAGTTGACATAAAGGCTCCAGCAGTTTGCGCCAATTGCCACGGAAACCACCCCGCGAACTATCGAGGATGCGAAGTAGCCATAGAGCTGCAAAAGGGACGAGAACCTCTTAAGGAAAATACTAGAGGTCAGAATCAAAGCCTAGGACGCCCAAAACCTGCTGAAACTCCTAAGCCAAAGCCGATCAAAAGTGGAAGATTGGCAAAGGAGGCGTCGACAAAAGGCGTAAAAGCTCCACAAAAGAGCGGCGCCAGTTCAAGTGCAGCGGAGAAACCACCACTGGTCGCACCGAAATCATACGCACAGTTTGCGGCAAACGAAAGCCAGGCAAGATCGCCCACAACAGATGCAGTGTCTCAGATCCTCGCTGTAATCTTGGAGAAACTTGAGGATCAGACTAAAATCAACAAAGTTATATTTGACAAACTGAGCAAGCTCGAGCTTAAGCCTCGTAAAAATTACAAGAGAACATGAATATGAAACAGTTATTTAAAATACTAACATGGAATGCAAACGGCCTTCTGAATAAAATAGACGAACTAGAAGTATTTCTACGGAAAAACAATATTGATATTTGCATGATTACGGAAACTCACCTTAAAAACGGGTCTACACCCAAACTTAAAGGTTACAATGACTATCACGCACATCACCCTTCGCAAAATTCGAGAGGAGGATCCTCCCTCTACATTAAGAACTGCATAAAGCACTTCAAGAACACAGAAGTTGAGCTAGACTCTATGCAGATCAGTTCAGTTTCTGTAAAAATTGACTGCTTAGATTATAACATTGCATCTTGTTATTTCCCGCCAGGATATAGACTGGTGGAAGACGATCTTGATCGTATGTATGACTTCATTGGGTCCAATTTTATCATTGGGGGTGACTTTAACGCGAAGCATACTTTTTGGGGCTCACGATGCAATTCAACAAGAGGCAGATTACTGTACAAAAATAGTATGAACCGTGGGGTGGACTTTTTCTCCACGGGTAAGCCAACATATTGGCCAACCGATAGGAATAAAAAGCCTGACCTTGTCGATTTTTTCATCGCTAAAGGGTACCCCATATACTTTACGCGAATTGAAGAGTGTTATGATCTTTGCTCAGACCACTCAGGAGTTATCTTGAAAATGGGTGGAAGACTGGCGAAAACAGAAAGAGCTCCTAGATTAGCTAGCAAAAACATGAACTGGGACGCTTTCAGAAAGGACTGTAAGGAGGGTGTTGGCTTGAATGTGCCATTGAAAACTCCTTTCGAGTTAGAAACCGCAGTTGACAAACTCATTGAAGCAATTCAGAGCGCTGCTTGGAACAACAATTCGTCCCAAAAGAACGCAGTTAGCACCGACGGGCATGTACATAAAACATATCCGCTCGAAATCGAAGAATTGATTCGTGAAAAGAGAAGAGCGCGTAGGAGATGGCAAGGCACGAGGGCCCCCCCCAGACAAAACCCTATTGAACCACCTCTCTAACAAACTGAAAGGAATGTTGCAAGATCTTAAAAATCGTGAGACCACTGAATACCTTGAAGGCTTGTCGGCGGATAGGAGCTCAAACTACTCGCTGTGGAAAGCAGTTAAGTATATCAAGAAACCTATAATCCACTCGGCACCAATAAAAAAAGCTAACGGCGAATGGGCAAGAGAAGACAAAGAGAAAGCGAATTTGTTTGCTGAACATTTAGAAGAAACATTCAAGCCTTTCGACGGCCCGCCGTTGGCTGACGTTCTAAACAACAACGGGGAACCTGGTAGCTTTAGAATGAAAAAAGTTTCGTTAGTTGAACTCCGACAGACAATTAGCAAACTTAAAAATAATAAGGCCCCGGGTTACGACCTGATCACTGGCGAAATATTAAAAGAGCTACCAAAAAAGGCATTAGTCAAGCTATTTTATATGATAAACGCTTCTCTTAGACTTCTATACGTTCCAAGACAATGGAAAGTTGCTGAAGTCATTATGGTTCCTAAACCGGGGAAATGCGCAAATGATAAAAAATCTTATAGGCCCATATCGCTTCTGCCGCTAATATCGAAAGTATTCGAGAAACTTCTGCTGAAGCGATTACAACCAATAATTGCAGAAAGACGCTTGATCCCGGATCATCAATTCGGTTTCAGACCTAACCATTCCACAATAGATCAAGTCTACAGAATAACGCATGAAATTGAAAAAGCCTTAGAAGGGAAAAAAATATGTTCAAGTGCTTTCCTCGACGTATCGCAAGCCTTCGACAAGGTATGGCACGAGGGCTTGAAATATAAGCTACGGCAAAACTTGCCGGAAGACATGTTTAAAATATTGGAAAGTTATCTTGAAAGCAGACTCTTTCGTGTTAGGTGTAGTAGTGAATACTCGAGTTTCAAGCAAATTCGGGCTGGCGTAAGAGACATACCTCTAGATGACGAGACAGTCGTGGCCACGTTTGCGGACGATACGGCCATCCTGGCAACAGGTGAATCAGTCGAGTCATCAACGAGAAACCTCCAACGAGCATTGGACAGAATTTGTGTCAAGACGAAGACTTGGCGAATCGCTCTTAACGAGAACAAGTCTACGCATGTGAATTTCACTTACAGAAGGGTTAACAATTTGCCTCTGTTCATAAATTCTGTACAAATACCTTATGCAAATGAAGCGAAGTATCTAGGGATGACACTGGACGCTAAACTAAGGTGGAAACCACACGTAAAGAAGAAGCGTGACGAGCTCGAGATTAGGCTCAGGGAAATGTATTGGCTTATCGGAAGATTTTCGAAATTAAGCACATATAACAAACTGCTCTTGTACAGGCAGGTGTTAAAGCCGTCCTGGACATACGGTATACAACTTTGGGGTTGTACCAAGCCGAGCAACATGTCCATGTTGCAGACTTTCCAAAACAAAACACTAAGGGCAATTGTGAATGCTCCATGGTATATTAGGAATAGCGATATTCACAGAGATTTAGGAATAGCTACCGTGGGCGAAGAAGTAACAAACTTCGCTCGAAAGCTAAATGCTCGCCTTCATGTTCATTGCAACAATGAAATTATCCGTACTCTAAACGAGACTCTTAACGATGTTAACAACGAGCGACGACTACAAAGAACAAGACCCTTCGATCTAGCGACGTAGGGTGAAGCCGCATGAATGAACGGCTTAGTAGGTGCATTCACTGGAAAGCAACCTATCCAATGCGATCAACACTATGGAAGCGTAAACTACTTGTTAAGTTAACTTAGTTGTAGTCAAGAAGTATTATGAGAGAGCGAAAATTTACTACTATGAAGTGCGTTCTGGCAGTTTCATAGTGTCTCTCATAAATGGGTGGTTTTTTAGCACATGGAAATCGGGCATAACCAATATCGGCTACTTCGGTATTATGTACCTGGTATAGTGGGCGTATTGGTATCTTTGAAAGATTTTGGAGTTTTAGTCTCCGTCCATCCTAGTATTCAAAAAAAAAAAAAAAAAATACCTTCTTACGGGTTTATTACCACCTTAAAATTCTTTTTGAATTTTCAACTTGGTTGTCTTAAACTGAAGACTCGTTGAATCATATACTTCGCATTGTATTTTTTTTAATTTTCTTAGAAATCTTGAAAAATTGGGAGGGAAATAAAATTTGTGTTTGGGGAAAGCGTGATAGAGATAGAGCCCGGTTTGCGGCTAAAATATACGTAAAAATAAAATTTTTTGGTTCAAATTCATTAATTATGTAAAATCTTCACCTAAAAATAGGCGTGGCCAAAAACTTTGTATGAATAAAATTTAGAATAGTGTCCGGTGTTCTTTATATGCTAAATTTTATTCCTTATTCTTCCCTCGGTAAGGCTAAAAAGAAAGAACGAAACAGCTACTTTACAGCTTTAAACAACATTAAGTAGAAGTCACCTGATGACCATGGGTATAGAGCAATACAGCACATGCAGACCTATACAACGAAGACGCAGAAACAACAGTACACATATTATGTGACCGTAACTGTTTAATAGAGTGCTCCCACTAACGCACTTCTCCTTGCATCCGGACGGCAGCGGAGGAATTCCGCAGATGGAATCAATGGTGGCGTCTACAGTTCCAGTCAGGACAAACTCCTTAGTGAACACCTTATATGAGTTACTACGACGTATTCGAAGCTCAGGCCTATAAGGAGCGGGCTATCCGGTTCTCTGTCCTTAGAGCTAAACAAAGGATCTGGTCCTCCAGGTTGGGGGTCGTGCCGTCGGGGTGACTTGCTGGCCACGTAAAGAAACACCAGTTACGAAGCAGCAACAAGCCTCGGATTCGTACGGATTTACTTTTGACGACCAATGCAAACGGCAAAAGGACAACGAGCTTCTTATCTGCACGTGAAATGATAGGTCCCTTTACAGACCACGTGCAGCCGAGCAACTAGCGGCGGAGGGCCTAAACGACTGCAAGGCAGACATTACTGTCATTCAAGAAATAAAAAAGAGCTACTGCAAATTAGTAGAAGTCACCTGATGACCATGGGTATAGAGCAATACAGAACATGCAGACCTATACAACGAAGACGCAGAAACAACAGTACACATATTATGTGACCGTAACTGTTTAATAGAGTGCTCCTACTAACGCACTTCTCCTTGCATCCGGACGGCAGCGGAGGAATTCCGCAGATGGAATCAATGGTGGCGTCTACAGTTCCAGTCAGGACAAACTCCTTAGTGAACACCTTATATGAGCTACTACGACGTATTCGAAGCTCAGGCCTATAAGGAGCGGGCTATCCGGCTCTCTGTCCTAAGAGCTAAACAAAGGATCTGGTCCTCGCATAAAAAATCCCTGCCAAGGGTATAAAGTTCGAACATCGCCGTAGAATCGCAGTCGGTGCTGAGGATTTGGAAAGACCACTTCTGCAGACTTTATAACGGCGCAGACGAACCAAATACCGCTGTCAGGCAGGGCGAAGACGTTACCGACGAAGCCTGGAGCATGAAGCATCCAACCTGGAGGAGGTGAAAGAAGCTGTGTCTAAGATCAAGTGCAACAAAGCCTAGCTGCTGAACTTTTTAAATCCGCTGGCGATGAGCTGGTTAGGAGTATGCACCAGCTCATCTGCAAGATATGATCGGGAGAAATCATGCCCGACGAATGGAACCTCAGCATTGTTTGCCCGATCCTGAAGACAGGAGATCCTCTGAGTCGTGCTAACTACAGAGGCATCAGTCTACTTAACATCGCATGCAAGATCTTTTCTGCTGTACCATGTGAACGCCTGCTGCTGTTTTTCAACAATCTGATACGCAAATATCAAGGTGGCTTCAGGCCACGAAAGTTCACCATCGATCAAATATTCACACTGTATATCTGAAAACTCAGGAATTCCAAATCGAAACACACCACCTTTTTATCGATTTCAAGGCCGCGTATGACAGCATCTATAGAGACGAGCTATATAGCGCACTGTCTAGTTTTGGCATCCCTGAACTCGTCGTCCTCCCAAACTCGTCAGTCTGTGGTGGACGACGATGGACAATTCACGCTGTTCCGTGAAGGTCGGAAAATACCTCACCGACGCCTTTGATGTCAAAAAAGGTTTTAGACAAGGCGCCGCTGTCATGTGACTTCTTTAACATCACTTTAGAGCATTGTGCAGAACTCCTGCGCCAACACCAGGGGGCCGATTACGATGTGCGAGGTGCATCGCACCCAATCCACCTTTTCAGGTGCGATGCGCTTCGAATTGGGTTATTATGCAAAACGAAGAGAATCACACCTCGTTGCTTTCCAGTTGCCAAAGTGACTGAGCCTTCCAAGTACAAACAAAAATCAAACAAATCATTTCGAGTTTCGATGTTTTTGAACTCTTTTGAATTTATTTGACCTACTTAATTGCAATGAATCCGTTTTATTTTGTTTATACTTGTTAAAAAATGTGATAACGAATGAAAAAAAGTTTAACTCCAACCCGCTCAGCCCTCCCGTTGCAATTTCTTTTTGGAAACTACCAAAACATTACATTTGTGCCGGTGTTTGCATTTTTTTGATTTCTTAAAAGGAAAGAAAAAATCAATAAAACTATATGTAAAATTTCATAAAACATGTTTTAATTTACTTGCGATCGTGTTCGCTTTCAATCCGTCACCAAAATACCTGTCGCAAATGACTTGCGCCATGACACATCGAATTCGCCCTCGCAGTGCATAATTAGGCGCATCCAGACGGGAAAGGGCAAATATCGCAAACACATTCGACTTTGCCTTGCATAATTGGGCGCGTTCGCACATCGTAATACCAAAATCGAGATGCGATGACATTTGCGATTCGCTTCGTACATCGTAATCGGCCCCCAGAGGCACAATCTTTCGAAAGTCCGTTCAACTACTCGCATACACAGGTGACATTGACACTATCGGAAGAACAAAGCGTGATGTCAGTGAAGCCTTTGTGAGTTTTGGGATGGAAGCGACGAATATGGGTTTAGCAGTCAACGAGGGCAAAACCAAGTATATGCTGTCATCGTCATCATCGAGAAAAGACACCGACACCATCGACAGCTATAGCTTTGAGGTAGTTAGGGACTTTGTCTACCTGAGTTCCGCTATCAATTCAGACAATGACACCAGCGCTGAAATCAAACGAAGGATAACTTTTGCCAATCGCTGTTTCTTTGGGCTAAGAAGGCAATTGAGTAGCTAAGCCCTCTCTCGAGCAACTAAAGTGTCCATGGGTAGATATAACATCGAACTATACTGAGTCAAAACATAACGTCTGCGATGGCTGGGTCATCTAGAGCGGATGGACACCAACGCCCTAGCCCGGAAAATCTTCGATTCCGCTCCGCAGGGAGGAGCACCGACTCAGGTGCGCACGCAAGTGAAAGGGGTCCTCAGCCAACTTTGCGTGCAAAACTGGAGACTGCTAGCTAGAGAAAGAGCTGGCTGGCGATTGTTGGCTGAGGCCCAGGTCCAGCCCGGACTGTAGCGCCAATGGGGCAATTTTTAGTTCTGGCCAATTTTTTATTGGGGCCTAATTTCATTTAGCCTTCATGAACAATATTTCTTATTTATTTGTCAACAAAATCTGAACTTTCTGAAAAGTTTTTGCTGGGTCATACACAGGTCATATACAGGGTCAATGTTCAATAAATCAACAAAAGATGCTGAGCTCTAAGGACGTCCGATTTGTGTCACACTGAATCGTCTCGCCTAATTCCACGTTATTGTTCCTCGAATCAAGAGAAGATTGTAATAAATCTAAAACAATAACATTATTTAAATCCTTCATAAATATTTTGTCATGTAAAAATTATTGGCATGGTGGCTACCAGGTTTTGCATGATTAAAAGCAACGTTTAAAGCCCGATCTTGAGGGCGCGATTTATCTAAATTTTTTAAGCATTTTGAAACGACTGATGGATCTTAGATGGACAACTTTGGTATCCATACGAGAAACAAATGACATACGCAAGCAAATGTGCTCTAAAACAGTCTACTAAACGGTTTTGTCACCATAGAAAAGTATCTAATAGCAACTGCTTTCTGGGATTCTAATGGGATAATTATCTTTGATTTATTGAAAAAAAAACGAACGCTGGAGATTACTGTCCACTGTGACAATTTTTAAAAGAAATTTGATTAATGTGGAACTAACGAAATAAACACCCTATTTGAAGAACAACCAGTGAGTAAGTGCAACAGTGCGTATGTAGTACCTTCGGTATACCCTATTCCTATCCCTATTCTCCCTTCCATTCCGACTCTCCTTTCCATTCCTATTCTCCTTTCCATTGTGATCTCTCTTCAATTCGCATATTTTTCTTGTTTTCCATTCCCGTCCCATTAACACTCATGCATCATTTCAAATAGAAAAAAAATTGATTCCTTATAAGATTTTGTTCAATTTTTTTTGGCATGTCCAACTCCTTTATCCAGAAATCAATATTAGAATAGAAATATTCAAGTTTACTTCTAAAATGTACGCAAAAATGTAATTTTTTGGTTCAAATTCACTTTGTGAAATTGACCTCTAAAGATGGGCATGGCCAAAAACTTTGTATGAACGAAATCTAAAATAGTGTCCGATGTACCTTATGTGCTAAATTTTATTTCTTATTCTTTCCTTAGTAAAGCTAAAAAGCAGTCGAAATCCATGTTTTTCAGGATATTCAAAGGTTTTTCTTAAATTATGCCTCTAAATGTGGGTGTGGCTCAAAAATTTGTGTGAACCAAATGTAGAACCAAGTATTTTCTACAAAATATATTAAGTAAAAATTTTCCGATTTGGAACAAAAATATTGAATAAATTTCATTTGAGGATTTACTCTTTTCATCGAAGCCATGCCCACTGCCTATTTCGTTTTTACTTTTTTTATCTTATAATCAGGGATAGGATTTTATTCACCTAAAAAATGGAAAAAAGGCAAAATAAAAGAACTAAATAGGCAGAAAAAGGCATTCATATAAACAAACTTGTTTATTTTAACTTTTTACACTAAACTGTAGTAACACTGAACCATGATGAGTTTTTTAAAGTTCTCAGGAAACAACCGCCTGCGATTGTCCTTTAAAAACGCCTTGAAAGCGCTGAAGGAATACATCTACCGATGCGAGTAAAACCCAATGAAAACTTGAAGCCTACTTCAATATTTTCAGGGAGATCACAGATTGCGTCACCTTTAATTACACAACTTATTTGATTTATTATCTCCAGTCCCAGCACTCCAGTCTTGTGCAATTTGCTGTCGCAGGAATTCAACTATCATGCTTCCTTAATGTCAAAAAACACATGCAACTGTTAGGTTCACGTAGTTCAGTTTCCTATGTTTTAAGTTCTTCGGAGACAAGAGATAAACTCAGCAGCGCATTCTACTGCGCGTGTAAGTCAAGACTTAGATTTTTTTAGCTTCAGAGCCCATGCATCAATTTCACAGAACTTATTCTTTTGTTGGCACACAAAATGTTACATACATCGAACATCGATCTATTTCCATTAATTCGAAATTTTTGTGTTGAGCTCAAAAGTCAATGCATTCAAAAAGGGTGTTGATAAAAAGTATTTTGTGTGCCTTTATATGTATTTATAGACGTTGAACCTTATGTTTCTACTCTTACTGATTTTTCTGATTTCCACAAAAATAAAATAAAATAAGTATAAAATTAAAGTATAAAATATATTTGGCACCTACACGACTTCAAACGGATTTATTTAAAATCTAGAGTGCCATACGATCGCGCAAAAAAAGCAAAGTCACTAAAATCCTATCCCTGCTTGTTATCATTAGGAGATACAAAATGTTAAATTACAACTTTTCACGACGTCTTACAGTTTTGAAGGCACTGGAGGTAGTTGCACATTCAGACCGATTGTGGGCGGACTCAAAAAATCTTAACACTTGTATTGCTTCGAATGACAGAGAGCCACGTCTGTGAACCTGGCACCTCATTTTTAAAATTTTTAAGATTTGACAAGAGATCTAGTGGCACCCGTAATAGTTCTATAGTTCCTCATACAAAATAATAATAGTTCCGCGAGATTAGATAGGAAAATCGCATTATAATGAGGTGCCAACTTTCGGTAGCACCTCATTTTTACAAATTAATATTTTTTCTATTTTTAACCGATAGGTCCAACATAACTCTACAGTTCCTCACACTTAAAAAAAATAGTTCCGATAATTTGACATTAGAAAAAAATTAGAAAAGAAAAAAAAATCCCTAATTAATTATTTCAGAAAAAAAAAATAGATTTCGCTAAAATTTTTACTAAATCTGGTCACTATCAATAAATTGAGTTTTTTGAAAAACTCATAAAAAGTTGTTTTACACGGAACTATTACGGAAACTATTTTTAGTAGCTAGAACTAGATTAGAACTAGCGTTAGAAATAAAAAAAATCGCCAGCACCTCAACTTTAGGGTGATTTACGATTTTTTGTTCATATTTCAGGAGTTGTATATTTTTTTAATAAATGTTTAAAAATCATAGTTTATAATATAACTTTCCAATTATAATCTCACAAATTAAAAGTGATATGCACTATGTAAGAATAGTTACCAGAATCAGTAAAAAATTTAGCGAAATTTATTTTTTTCTGAAATAATTAATTCGGGATTTTTTTTTCTTTTCTAGTTTTTTTCTAATGTCAAATTATCGGAACTATTTTTTTTAAGTATGAGGAACTAAAGAATTATGTTGGACCTATGGGTTAAAAATAGGAAAAATATTAAATTGTAAAAATGAGGTGCTACCGGAAGTTGGCACCTCATTTTTTTCTAATGCGATTTTCCTATCTAATCTCGCGGAACTATTTTTATTTTGTATGAGGAACTATAGAACTATTGCGGGTGCGACTGGAACTCTTGTCAAATCTTGAAAATTTTGAAAATGAGGTGCCAGGTTCACAGACGTCAGAGAGCTTACGTATAAAATTTCAACTTTCTAGCTAAAAATTTAAGCCCTTACAGTTGGTGACGGACAGACTGACATGGCTCATTCAACTCAGAATGCGGTCTCGCTCATATGCCCTTAAGGTCTTCGGGGTCTATGGGCACTATATCTCTATCTTACATTTTCGCATGTATCAAACACAAACCTACAAACCTATACTCCATTCCTGTGGAATAGGGTATAAAAAGTTCTGATTCACCACTAGCGGTTGCGTCGGCTGGTTAGCAGAAGCTGGAGCAATATAATTTCAATTGATAATATTCTTCAGATTTGTGTTTGTTTGATTATTTTGCGTTTCCTTATATGTATAAAAAAATGTTCTGTGGAAAAATATATGCGTTAAGAAAAATATTCGATCAATTAAAGAAATTACCGATAAAACAAAGGCCTTTTTTTTAGAGCAGAAAATGTAAACATAAAAATTTAAAAAATTATTTGTTTTTTCGGATAGGCTTAAAAAGGAGTGGGTAGGTGCCATTCGAAAATGTGCATCACACTGAAATAAGACCGCTTTGAAGGAGTTAATTAAGTTTTTAGCCAAAAAACAAGCACATTATCTTAAAGTCACTTATTGAAGTTGATTTATTGAACAGCTTACGTAGAGAGAGCCGCATAAAAATAAAAGCAGGCCATCAAATTTTAAAAACACAAAGTTTAAAGCCTTGTTATGGATTCATATTTTTATTATGGACTCAACTTTTTTTCACAGTTGTATTAATTTTAGGTTGTTACATTAGATATTTATTTATTTTAAATTGAGGTATAGGTACACTTGCACATACTAATTTTGAAGGTTTGTTCTTAGAATCTATTTGGGCGGTTGAAATCTGGTCTCTTTGGTTGATTTGGAGGCAAGGTACGCGTTGGTTGTCTCTCCAGTCCCGTGCGTCTGTTCCCACCAAACGGTGACCCATTGACTGCTTGTGCAAGTGCGAGGGCCAAGACGAAAAACAACGTAAATAACTTTGAAGCTAACATCTTAATTTTATTATTCTGTGGTAGGTAGTTGAACGTGTATCTATTAAAAATACGAATTGAATGATGAAAACATACTTAGCTGCTAGGCATTTATACTTAAATGCAAACGTTGATAAGAGGCTGCTTTTCACCTCGTTAAACTTTGCCGGGGATGTTTCCATTATCATATGAGGGACTCACAATAATAATTGCTCTTTATTTATGTACATATTCTTTTGTTTTTTATTTTGTGTTGAGGGACTTTTTCAATTTTTTATGAGGCTGTTGAAATCTTACGGAGTACCAGACACAGGTATGTTTTCAAGATAAAAAAAATATTACGTTTGGGTAAACTACAGGCTATACACCGTTGAAAAAAGCTATAACTATTATATTGAAAAAAATTGATGAGAGTTTTTTGTGGAGAGGGGTTTGATCTCTGTCAGAGGTTTGACCTGCATTTTTTTACTATGGAAGAGGAAGGGGTCTATCTCACACCAATTGGGAGGTGTGGCGATTTTGAAAAAAAGACTCAAATAAAAAAACATTTTTAAAATACAACGGCAGCATTTACAATAAAGAACTTTACTTACTTACTTAAGGTGGCGCTACAGTCCGTCGTTGACCGGGGCCTCAGCCAATAAGCTTCGCCAGCCACCTCTGCCTGCAGCCAGCCGTCTCGAGATTCAAATATTTTCAAATACCGTCCCTCTTAGCAAATTTCCGAGTAATTTTTTCTAAAACCTTTTTTACTTGTTTCTAACTCGATTAACTCCACAGACGAATTTTTGTAATATTCAACATGCTCACACACATACGCAGACATGAATCCTCATCGTGCATCTACACACCTTCTCTCTTAACAAAGTTCCAAGTCCATTTATCTGATTTGACTTGTTTATAACTCTAGTGGTAGAGTCTCTCAAAAAATATGTTTTTTTCATGTCATAAATATAGCGTACCACTAAACCCACAATCACAAATCACAGAACATAAGATTACATCATTTTGAGAAAATACAGTTCATACACATCGCAGCCTCGTCATCGGAGTTGAACCAAAACAGATTTAAGGAAAACTAGTGGGTCGGTTACAATCCGCTTAGGCGAATCGTTGGCGAATCATCCTAATTGACCACTGTCAAGCTCCAAATTGTGTCAAAAATCTTGGTTGTTAAATTCCAGTTTCTATTAAATTTAATGTGTTTAGAATTTGTCAGTTAAGAATCTTCTTTCTTAAAAAAGGGGGCGTGGCAGCAAGCCCTTTTCAATAACATCATTTTTTTGTTTATATTTCTTATCAGATGTGGTATACACGTGTTGATTGCTGTTTTATATATTAAAAATTTGGTTTTTTATTAAAAAACGCACCCAAAGGTGGGCGTGGCAAAAATTTATTCATTTGAGTTGACAGTTTGCTAACATATCTGAACATTTTGCAAGTTTTTTGGATTTAAAGCAACATTTAATACATATATTAAAGAAAAACCTTTTCGCTTTGTTTTAAGGTCCAATCAAAATACACTTAAGCGAGGATATCGCATATCAAATTTCAGCTTCCTTCGACAACTTTGATTTCTCATGCTAATAAGTAAAGTGGGCGTGTCAGTGGGCTGATTTCAAAAAATTTCACTCTTGTACTGCTTCGGGACCAAGGAAAAACAGACATAAAGTTTCAAGCTTCTAGCTCAAAATTTAAGGCCTAAAAAGTACCGTCAGACGGACGGGACTGCGCTCATTCGACCTACAATTCGGTCTCGATCATATGCCCTTAAGGTCTTACAAAATAAGTTACAAATTATGAATTAAACTTAATGTGATACCTCCTATCCTATGGGATGGGGTATAAACAAAAAACAGATTCATAAGCTTTTATTTTGCGTGGGTAGGAAAACCTTTATAGGCACTACGAGGACCAGCCAGTAGTGTAGTGTGGACCTCATAGTAGTGTAAAGATTCTTACTCACTAATAAACCTCCCATTTTTCGTCAGATTACGACTAAGTTTCCTTAACAAGTAGTACAAGTTTCTGTATACTAATCGCGTGTGGCAGGCTGCTGCTGCCTTACAACGAATGCACCGTCAATGCGCTTTCGTCTTTAGGCGCTTGATCAAACGGTATCGGTTGTTGTAGTCGGCGCAACAAACTGGATTAAGGATTGCTTTTATTTTGTAAATTTGGTTAATGTTCTCAGTTCTATCAAAAGAAAGCATAAAAATTGGCAGGCCGCGCCGGATAACAGCGGAATCTTTGCCTTTGTCCGTACGTTTCTTCTCTTTCTTTATTATGTTCACGGCGTCAAGAATTTTAAAGCCTTTGACTTGAACGTACAGGGCTTACTTCTTCCTAGTTACAGGATGGGTGTAAGCGATAACCTGCAGTTGTTTTCGAGGTGATTTTCATAGGTAAACCATTGGATTTTCTCTATATTCAACTTTTGTGACAGTGGCCGATAGGCATCAGAGTCGTTTACGAGTCGACGTTAACTTTCAATGCGTTGTTCCGAAGCGATGTTAAGTTATATTTCGTCCCAAGAGTATTTTTAAGGGTGTATCGCAACTTGCCGTAGTCCGCGATCCCAACGACATTTATTGCAGGTACTCGGCGGTTTTAAGCGGTCCGTCCAAAAACGGAAAAAGGACCTCTTATGGTATCGCTCTTTGTCCGTCCGTCCGCACCTGTAACTTTTGAACTGTAAGTGGTAGAAAGATTAAATTTGGTACCCTTATAAAAAGCATGAAAAAAAATGAGAACGGATTTTTTATGTTTAATTATGTTATTAATATATATCTATATATATATAAATGAATTCTTGTATGTTTGTTTGTCTTACACACGTGTCTATACCATTCATCAGATTGCAATGAAATTTTGGTGAGCGGCTGTTTGCATACTCGCCGTAATAGTTGTTTTAAAAAAATAAAAAAATTGCAAAGGTTAATGCATCAAATGAATGATGAACGCTTTATGGATTGTTCATTTTTGACGATTTTGGGATTGATCGATTCCTATTGGCCCAAGGAAGGACTTTGGCCCATAAATAAAATTCTTAGAAAATTTCCAATGCAACTTGCTCACATTCACTCTGTTTAAGATATTTTAATTTAACCAAATCAAAATATTAAAAATTAAATAAAAACTGTAAAAAAAATTGCCTGTGGAGGCCACAGAGTTGGGTGGACCGCTTCAAAGATTTAAAAGATTTCATCTCTCTTTTTCGCGGGGCTTATCCGATAAAGAGGGTTGAAAGGTTCTTTTTAAAACTACTTAATTAAAGTAATTTCCATTCCAGTTCGAATTGAAAATTCAAAGCTTGGACGGGATAACGTCTGTCGGGTCAGCTAGGACGGGTGTCAGCTGTCTGCCAGGCGCCTGTGGCCATGAACGGATATGTGAAAGTTGCACTCTATTTTACCTTTTTTCCCAATAAATTCTAAACTAATCGAGGGCGACAATTTTTAATAGCATATTCGCAATCGGGACACCCAAATCCGTATATTAATATTAGAATAAAAGATCCAACAAATTCCACTCCGACCTCCAGAAAACTTAGTGCCATAAAAAATCTACTACTTTAACGATAAATTTACAAAAAAACACAGTTCTCAAATATATTTGTTTTAAATAAAACCTTCCTCAAAGTATAAGAAAACTTTTTGATTAAAGATGAATGATATCAGTAATGCCATTCTCAAGTTATAGCGGGACCAAGGGAAATATGGATCGATTTGATGTTGACCACCGAGGCGAAAGCCAAGATCAGTGTTTCAATTTTGTTTGGATATCAAAAAGCATTTGTAATAATAATAAAAAAAAGCGTATTTGAAGAAGTTTTCATTCCACGTCGAATAGAAAATTCAAAGCTTGGACAGGACAACGTCTGTCGGGTCAGCTAGTTTATATATATTAATAACATTATTAAAGAGATATTTATTTCAAAATATCATGGAATCCTAACGGTGAAACCGTTTCTAATAAATATTTGGTTTGTTTATAAAACGTACAAAGTTTATTCTAAAATTCTTAAGATCTTTCAAAATGGCGTTTCTAACTTAAAATTTTGTAACGCGGTTTAAAATTAAAAAATTCGCTTTTATAACCGATAACCAAAAACTCTGTAGTCTGAGTATAAGAATAAAGTAACCGTTGCTAGCGCAAAGTACATGAGAATCACAGAGTTTAGTATTCAACAAAAGGTCCCGAATAGACGTTTTACGAATTTTAAATCAAAAATATGCAGAAAAAAGCTTAAAAACCGCGTGTTGCCCACGCTATCTCGATAACGGTAACGTATACAGTTTTGTATACGTTACCGTTACAAAAAATCTGATAAAAAAATCTCGACACAGGCAAATTTTTGAGGTTCGAAAGAAAAATATAGAGGGCTATAATATTGAGTGGTTTTTGATAGACATATATCTACTGAAAACCACTTAAGTTGATTTACTAAAATGGTAGTGCTAAGAAATGCCTTTAACTTCTAAGCTTAAGTTTCTAACTAATCAACCTAATTTTACACAAGCACAAACCACTGGAGTAGGAAGCAAAATATAAAAAATAAATTGAAAACAAAAAGCCTGTTTGAAATTTTTTTGTTGTAAACAAAATTAAATTAATTTAAAATTTGAGTACCTAAATTTAAGATTCGGCTAGAATAGGTGTAGTAGACTTGAAACAAAATATTAACAATACCTAGATTAAAATTAATAAAAAAATATCTATATTAAGAATTTTTTATTTTTATTTACTACACTGCCATGGCAGCATTTAGTAACTCGTAAGTATACACAGATCTTATCTCTTATGCATATATCTTCTTAAAATTGCACTTGAGCTATTCCATAAATATTATATAAGCAAAATAAATGGTTATCGAGATGCGTTTTAAAAAAAATACATAAAGTCCGAAATCGTAATTGAATGAAAAGATAAATAAAGTTGCAAATATACTAAACAACATTTTATATATAACTTAAGCAATAATTGTGCGCCAAGCCATCAAAAAAAGCCGATGGACCTCTCCGTGTATGACTTCATACTTGACGGTTCTTTTTTCTTGGGGTTTTGCAGTGACTTTTTTTGTCACGACTGGAGTTTCTTTTTTTTTGCTGCACGGTTCATGAGCTGTGCTTGCCAGATCGACAGATTGTTGTGGAAACAAACGGACTTTTCTTTACACGCGTACAAATTGACAGTGAACTCCAATTACGTCAGATTTACAGTTAGGTCTGCCTAACAAATCTCTCAACATGCGTATGCGGTAATCGTTATATTCTTTCTTTCATGCCACGAAACACATACTTATCGTAATCGGTCATCGTACATCTACGCACTAATTTTTACCTAGAACTTCATTATCAGTTGTTTCGCAGTCTTTTTCGTTGTAAGATCAATCCAGAGTTTAATTATAAGTGTTTGTTTGTATTCTGTGGTTCTTGCGATTGAAAATAAAGTATAGTGTTTTACTTAAAATCGCATGTACCATCCCAATAAGCAATTTACACGGATAAATTCCACTTCCTAATTTCGTATAGGAATTAAGGACAGAAATCCAAAGTAAAAGATGAACCTAGTCTTTACTAATACAATGAAAGAGCAAAACATGTGTAAAGATCATTTTCATATCACGTGAAAACAAAATTACTCTTCCCTTTTCTACCTATTGCAACCCTTCGCAGCTATTTCATAGTTTTCTGAGCATCGAAATTTAGAGCAAGAAATAATAATGGCAGCTGTGCGCAGCGATTTATGATTCGTTGTAGTACTTACGCCATTTCAAAAATTTGAATTGAAACACGCCGTGCGTCGGTATAAGTGATCACCCTCCAAGCAAAAAAGCGAATCGCTTTATTCTTTACGCAAACTTTACGCTTTTGTTGCGCTGAAATGTCAGCACGACGTATTAGAACTCAAAGATGATGGGGTGGTTTCAGTAAACAAATACAATCTCAAGTGTAAACGCAGAAGTCTATTGGCTGGTCTGATAGTACGTGCTATTTTTTCGGTTAAAGCACAGGCGTTCTTCGATATGGTAGGTAATTTGTTGATTAACGTGAGTTTTAGAACAAGAAAATATTTTCAATGCTATTGTGAAAAGACTCAAAAAATAAATTTTCTGTTTTTTGAATATACATATGTTAAAGCATTTTATATGGGAATTACAAAAACGAATGGGTGTTGCGAAAAGATTCTGCACTGTTTCTCAAACTTTACGCATTCTTTACGCTTTCACGTTAAGAAAGCGCTCTGCTTGGGCGTAAAGAATTCGTTTCGCTTAAGCGTTAAGAATTCATTTCGCTTTGGCGTTGAGAAAGCGGCTCGCATTTGTGTTACGCTGGTGATTCTAATTTTCATATGGCGAAAGAAAGGAAATCGTTGAAATTCTAATTCGCCAATGCGATACGCAAGCGAAGAGTTGTATGGCAGATGAGTAATTTTTCGTTTCCCATTCGGCTCGCCTTGCTTAGAGTGGGTGCATGAAAAACAAAGTATGTTCGAACAAATACCATATGATTTGCACACAGAAAAATAAACCAAAACGAAGTACAAACAAGTAGCATATGATTTGCGCACTAAAAAAGTTCAACCTCCACTGCAAAAGAAAAGAGTACGGTCCACTCCTTAGGAAAAGAGTACGGTTCGTACTTGGAAAGTATTGCGGTTCGTGACTTAAATCTTAGCTGTCAGTTTTACTAACACATTCACATATGTACCTGGAATTTTCGTGACACTATTCATCGGCACACTTGACGGAAATGCGTTATAAAAACATACTGGAATCCACGATCAGAGTTGGATTTCCGTACATAAAATATTACGGAATTCTGACAATTGTTTATTGGGATATAATTAAAAATGTTTTTCATGCCAAAATTGAGTCAAATTAGTGAAACCAAACTAACACCGAAAATGGTGTCAAAATGGAGCCAGAGTTTTGAAACCAAATGAACACCAAAAAACGGTGTTAAAATTTAGAACCTAATTTACATAATGTATGGGGTGAAGACTTCATTTGTTTGTTAATTTTAAGACAGCGTGCTTAGAGGCCTCAAATAAAATCTCTTCAACTGGTTGCATCAATTGAATCTAGGTGCTTCTCTACTGCGCCGCTCCTGCGCGGTGGATACGAAGATTTCCCAGCCCGGGGAGTTGGCGTCCATCCGCTCTAGATGACCCAGCCATCGCAGCCGTTGTATTTTGATTCTTCAGGCTAGGTCGGTGTCGTGTCGCTGTACATTCCGTACAGTTCGATGTTACATCCCCTCCTTCACTCTCCGTCTATGCAAACGGGACCATAAATCGTTCGCAAAATTTTCCTCTCGAAGTAGCCTAAAGCATTTTCATCCGCTTTTAACAGAGTCCATGTCTCTGCACCGTAAAGCAGCACTATTTTTGCCATCTTAGCCCAAAGAAACAACGTTTGACCAGTGCTCGGTCGTTTGATTTCAGTGCTGGTGTCATTGTCTGAACACCTTATGTGGACTATAACGAAGTATTCGGAGGTCAGGCCTATAAGGAGCGGCTCTCCGTCCTAGTTATACGAAGGATCTGCTCTAGAGCTGTTCCTGTAAAAGTATTGGTGTTCAATCGTTCCTCTATCCTCTTTCCCGTTCAAATGAACGAAACGAATGAAATCGGTACGAACCAATACGTTTCCCTCTTCATTATCGTTGGTCAAATGAGCGAAACAAAAGAGAAAGGGTCATTTCAATCATTTACAATATTAACACGTTCCATTCCTACATCGATGCACGTAGCAAAACTGCTACGAGATTTCGAAAAATGTGTATTTGCCGCGCACACGCTGGCTCTGGCTGCTGCTAACGTGTTAAACCAATCCGGATTGAACGGAGGAACGGTGATTGACTTTGGATCGATGACTGAAAGAAGAACGAAATCGGTAAGAACGATGATTGTTGAAAAAGGAACAAATGAATGATTGACTGAAAAGATCGGGTCCTTTTTCAAATCAATCTTGGATCCACTCGATCCGGAAAAATGAACGATTGACACAGCTCTAATCTGCTCCAGTTTGGGGGTCGTGGCGTCACGTCGGGTGACCTCCCGGCCACGCAAAGGAATATGAGTTAAAAACCAGTAACAATAACAAGCTTCGGATCAGGGCGGATCTACTGTTGAAGACCAATGCAAACGAAACAAAGACAACAAGCTTCGGATCTGAACATGGAATGCTAGGTCCCTTCCCTCTTATTCTTTTACAGTATTAGTATAATTATTACAGTAGTATTACAGAGTATTACAGTAGTATAAACTCAAAAAAACATTAATGTATGGAGACCACAATAGATGTTTCTACTCCAGGTGGTACTGGCCATAGCCAAAACCACCCGCAGTCTTTACGACTACGGCCGATTCTGGGGGCCCCAATATTCATTTTGGAACAACCAAGCCACTCTTGCAGTTCTCTATCCGGTTCGCTATCCGACGGAGCACTCAGACACAACTACTGGTCCATTGTACTACCATGCAGACACCTTACATTAATGTATTTAGTTTACCCGTCTTTGGAAGAAAGAAGGAAGGAGCTTTAGTGATGAAGAGCTTCGGTGTTCGGCTCTCACCACGTCAGCCCCAAAGATCCGCCATCTGATGCGGGCAAAGGCAGGGCAAATACAAAGGAAGTGTTCCGCTGCATCGTCGTCCTCTCCACAGGCAGGTGGTGGTTTCGCTTAAGCCTAACACATTCAAGTGTCTAGCAAAAGCTTGTTGGGCGGTAAGGGCACCTTAAAGAAGTCTGCAAACGATTCTCCTAAGAAAAAGAAGAAGACGCTGTGCCCTCGCAGATGTCCGGGCGTAATCGTTTAGTATGTCTGCACCCATTACAGTCACGCCAACGAGCCCTGTGCTCACGAGAACCCCAAATATCAATGGCAGACGTAACAACAGATACAGGCAGGTACAGGTACTATGGCAGGTTCAGGTCCTGGGAAAACCTCTTCTGAGCCTAGCCTGGAAAGATCATTAGAGATCTGATTTCCCTGGATACCAGTGTGACCTGGAACCCAAACAAGATTCACTGCATTTAGTCTTCCGACTAAGTTCAACGAATTCTTGAGTTCGAGCACTATCTTGGACGAGGTAAGAGGGTTGAGCAACGCATTTAGAGCGGCTTGGCTGTCACTGCAAACGCATATGCTCCTATTAGTCACAATATAGCGCATAGCCATTAGGATAGCAAAAATCTCCGCATGGAAGAAGGACGCATATTTACCTAAGTATAATGTTCTCGCTTTCCACAAAGACTTCAGCACCAGACCCCTGTCCGGTTTTGGAGCCATCCCTGAAAATACGATGGATTTCTTTCCCTGGCTCATAGTCTGGCCGAAGCCATTCCATTACCTGAGGAAAGTACACTTGGTAGTTTTGTCGCAAAAGGATTTCTGGGGTCATTGCGTCAGAGGGCATGTCCATAAGACAGGTCGAAGCACAATTCTCGAACAAGTTCTTCAAAATTCCAATGCGTTTGGTACGAAAAACCGTCTCTCTTTAAGCGAAAGATGGTTTTCAGCGTACACCCCATGATAAATATATCAAGGGGGGGAGGTCCATCGAAGCATCTAGAGCAAAGCCCGGCATGCTAGGGAAGGCCCCTGTGCAGCCAAGACAAGCCATTCCTTGGACGGCAAAAGAGGCAAAACTGACTTCCAAGTGAAGTCAGTTCTACTCCTATCGAGAGTTGTACTGACAGATGGAAACCCGACGTCGTGGGCTCTCCCATGGGCATGAGTCCACGAAGTGCGCCAATTCATTGAGCTGCCCGTGCACTGGTGATGGATGCTGGAGCTGTGACCAATATAGGAAGCAGTATCAGCGGACAGAACCTGGTCGCCGTGGTTGGCTTTGGTGGTAGGTGTGCTTTTATTTCGTTTACACAAGTCAATCTGCAGCACTGTAAAGCTGCAATTGCTTTATTAAGCAGAAGGCTTTTGGGCTGTAGAATTGAAAACCGCATTCAAGAACCATGGGTGAGGAAAGGCGACATCTGTGGTCTTGGTGGATTAAAGGCTTCTTACGACTTTCTTTACGATAAGCAGTCCGATAGACCTCGGACTTGTCTTATTGTGTCCAAACCCTTCGAGGCAGTTAAGATCGAAAGATTTTGCACCCAAGATCTGGTTGCTTGTTCTATTCGTTGCCATGCGAACGGCGATTGGGAAACCTTTGTTGTTGCATCGGCTTACATTCCCTACAACTCTCTAACTCCTCCTCCACTAAAGACAGTTGTTGAACTTGTAGGGTACTGTGAATCTAAAGTGTTGGGCCTGATCTTGTGTTGCGATGTTAATGCTCAGAATACTGTTTGGAGTAACGCAAGGGGAGACCGTCTTTTTCAATTCATCCTATCGTCTGACATCACCATCAAGAATGTGGGTCGTCGACCTACATTTGTAACTTCTAGGAGATACCAGGTAATTGACCTTAGCCTGTCCAACAAATTTACCAAGACTATCACCAATTGGAGGGTATCGCCAGATAGCACCTTGTCAGATCACAGATACATCGAATTTCAAATCCGCTGTGAAGTTTTACCTTTGCAAGAGAGGAGAAAACCGAAAAAACTAAATGGGAACAGTTTAGAGACGAGGCTAGAAACTCTGTTCAAGTTCCACTCAAACTTAGAACAAGACAAGGGGTAGAGACTGCTGCTCATCATCTGAATAGCGTCCTTACCCGTTGCTTTGAAATATCGTGCCCGGTGCCTTGGTGAAATGCCAAACTGAAGCACATTCGTAAAGAGACCAGGAAGCTCTTGAATCGGTCATTAAAAACCAATTTAGTAAAGGACTGGAAACTATACCGATCGAAGCAAAAGGATTTCAAGAGGTACCTACACTGAGACCAAGGCGGAGACCTTCAGTCTTCTCCTAGAGACTCACTTTCCGGGAAATCAGATCACCACGTGCTCTTCAGTAGTACCCGAATCGGTGGCTACTCTAGAACCAGCGAACACACCGCGGCTAAACTGGTTTATTGCATCTAGAGTGGTGACTGATGACGCTATCAAATATGCAATTGCATCTTTTAACAGTTTCAAGTCAGTTATGCTAGTTATTTTCAGTTATGCTGAAACAAAGTTTAAATCAGCTGTTTCCCATGCTTAAAAAAATATTTACTGCAAGCCTCGCCTTGGCTTACATTCCCACCCTTGGCGCATGGTTAAAGTCTTATTCATACCAAAATCTGGTAAGTCTGACTATAGCCTAGCCAAAAGTTCTAGACCCTTAAGTCTATCTTCCTTCCTGCTGAAAAGCTTGGAGAGACTGGTTGAGCTGCGCGTACGCAAGGTTGCTCTTCAAAACCTTGTTGGCAGGATTGAATGTGCTCTTGACCAGAAGGAGTGCGTGCTGAGCGTTTTCGTCGATATTGAGCGTGCTTTTGATAACGCGAAGTTTGAAAGCATGTGCAACTCAGCAAGACAACATGGTGCAGACGAAGCATTAGTTCAATGGACTAGCAATGCTAAAGAACAGGACGCAGATAACCGAAGCAGATTGTGGCAAGTGCATCATAACTGGGGTAAACAAGGGCTGCCCGCAAGGTTGTGTTCTGTCTTCCCTTTTATGGTGCATGGTTGTAGACTCTCTACTATCGGCTCTCAACCTTCCTGGAACCTACACACAAGCCTACGTGGATGATGTCGCCGTTCTTTCTGTCGGCTCAAACCTAGGGGCCCTGAGATCCCTGGACTTGATCGATGATTGGTGCACTAGGAATGGGCTTTCAGTGAATCCTCTTAAAACTACGGTTGTTCTCTTTACGAGAAGGAGGAAGGTCACTGGTCTGACTCAACTAGTGGTTAAAGGTGTCACTATCCCCATATCCGATAAAGTCAAATATCTGGGAGTAGTCCTTGATAGAAAACTTCTATGGTCCAAGCATGTTGAATCCAAAACCGAAAAAGCATTGTCGACCTTTTGGCAGTGCAGAGTCGCTTTTGGCAAGACATAGGGCTTATCTCCGAAAAGGGTCCTCTGGATCTATACAGCCATGGTAAGACCACTCCTTTCATACGCATCGGTTGTTTGGTGGAACAGGCTTCCCCCTTGATTTATATTTATCATGGGGTGTACGCTGAAAACCATATTTCGCTTAAAGAGAGGTGGTTTTTGGTACCACACGTATTAAAATTTTGAAGAACTTATTCGAGCATTGTCCTTCGACAACTGTCTTATGGGCATGCCCTCTGACGCAAGGACCCCAAAAATCCTTTTGCGACAAAACTACCAAGTGTACTTTCCTCAGGTAATGGAATGGCTTCGGCCAGACTCTGAGACAGGGAAAGAATGCCATCGTATTTTCCCGGATGGCTCAAAAACCGGACAGGGGTCTGATACTGGAGTCTTTGTGGAAAGCGAGAACATTAGAATCCACTAAGCCTTAGGTTAATATGCGTCTGTCTTCCAAGCGGAGATTTTCGCTATCCTAATGGCTATGCGCTATATTGTCACTAACAGGAGGAGGGCAAGAGGCATATGCGTTTGCAGTGACAGCCAAGCCGCTCTAAATGCATTGCTCAACCCTCTTACCTCGTCCAAGATAGTGCTTGAACTCAAGAATTCGTTGAACTTAGTCGGAAGGCTAAATGCAGTGAATCTTGTTTGGGTTTCAGGTCACACTGGTATCCAGGGAAATGAGATCTCTAATGAGCTTGCCAGATTAGGCTCAGAAGAGGTTTTCTTAGGACCCGAACTTGCTTTAGGCCTGCCTGTATCTGTTGTCACGTCTGCCATTGATACTTGGGTTTCTCGTGAGCACAGGGCTCGTTGGCGTGACTGCGATGGGTGCAGACAGACTACGCCCGTTCATAGAACGACTACGCCCGGGCATCTGCGAGGGCTCAGCGTCTTCTTCTATCTCTTAGGGGAATCGATTGCAGACTTCTTGTAGGCGTCCTTACCGGCCACCAAGCTTTTGCTAGACACTTGAATGTGTTAGGCTTAAGCGAAACCACCACCTGTCCTGCCCTGTGGAGAAGACGACGATACAGCGGAACATTTCCTATGTAGTTGTCCTGCCTTTGCTTGCATCAGGTGGCTGACGTGGTGAGTGCCGAGCACCTAAGCTCTTCATCACTAAAGCTCCTTTTCGTTTTTCTTCGAAAAACGGGTAAACTAAATACATTAAAGTAAGGTGTCCGCGTGGCAGTACAATGGACCAGTAGTTGTGTCTGAGTGCTCCATCGGATAGTAGCAACCTTCGACAAATGAAAAAAAAGGTTCCTTAACAGACCACGTGCAGCCGAGTAACTTGCGAAGGCCCTAAACAACTGCAAGGCCGATACTAAAAATGGGTAAGCCGTCCAGGTTTCAGGATTGAAGAACAGGCTTCTGCTTGGAATCCAGAAGCCTGTTCTTCAATCCTGAAACCTGTTCTTCAAGTTAGGGACTTTGTTTACCTGGGTTCCGCTATCAATACAGACAATGACACCAGCGCTGAAATCAAACGAAGGATAACTCTTGCCAATCGCTGTTTCTTTGGGCGAAGGAGGCAATTGAGTAGCAAAGCCCTCTCTCGAGCAACTAAAGTGTCCATTTATAAGACCCTCATCATCCCAGTCCTGCTTTACGGTGCAGAAGCATGGACCCTGTCAAAGGCGGATGAAAACACTTTAGGCTGCTTCGAAAGGAAAATTCTTCGGACGATTTACGGTCCCGTCTGCATAGACGGAGAGTGGAGGAGGAGATATAACATCGAACTGTACGGGCTGTACAGCGATACCGACCTAGCCAAAAGAGTCAAAATACAACGTCTACGATGTCTGGGTCATCTAGAGCGGATGGACCAACGCCCCGGCCTGGAAAATCTTCGAATCCACACCGTAGGGACGGCGTGGTATAGGAGCACCGAAACTCAGGTAGCGTTCGCAAGTGGAAAGGGACCTCAGCCAACTTCGCGTGCGAAACTGGAGACGGCTAGCTAGAGACAGAGCTGGCTGGCGAAGCTTGTTGGCTGAGGCCTAGGTCCACCGCGGACTGTAGCGCTACCTTAAGTGAGTAAGTTCTTCAATCCAAAATTTGAATGAGATTATGCAAATACTAATAGTTTTAGAAAAAATCGCATGCAAACCCGTCATTTTTATGAAAACCAAAAGTTAAATAAATTTTTTCAAAATTGAAAAATTGTGAGTGCTTAATTAGCCTTCAGTCAAACTTACATTACACCAATCCTGAATCGAACATGAATGGCTTTATGACGTCTAGCTTTTGAAAAAGTGAAAATTGCTAAAATTCATTTTTATAAGATTTTTATTGGGTTCTTTTTGTAAATAAAATGCAGCAAAGAACGGGAAAAAAAATCCCGACATTGAATTTTGAAAAATAGCGGAAATGAAATTTCCAAAATGCAAATCCCGAGAAACAAAATCCAGGATATAAAATATGTAAGAAAAATCCCACCGAAGAGACGGCCATTGAACAACTGTTCGACCTACATCATAAATTACTGAATAACTAACCAAATATAGGTATTCAACTTTGGAAATGTAAAATTTTGCCCACATGAATTTGCTCATACTCCAACATTTGTTATTTGAGTAAATAAGTCAATTTGTCAGTTTCATGCAATTCCGTTTAAGAGCTTTTAAATCAGCTGATCGCGTAGTAAAAAAAATTGTTGCTGTATCTTCTTGCACATAGTCATAAATTACTGAATAACTAGATATTCAACTTGCGTGCCTCTTACCCTTCAACACCCATTTGTTCACGTTTTTTATAAAGCCTTTAAGGCTTTTATAAAGCTTTAAATTTCCGTGTCGGTGAATACGTGTAAGAAGATACAACAACAATTTACCTAACGCGATCAGCTGATGTAAAAGTTCTAAAACGAAATTGCATGGAAATGTCGAATTGATGAATTTGCTCACATTTGTAAACAAATGTCGGCGCATGGTTAAATTCCTCAATTTCAGCTTGTGGGCGAAGTTTTTACATGCCCGAAGTTATGACATGGTCATCGACACGGAAATTTAAAGCTTTGTAAAAGCTTTGAAGATTTTATAAAAAGCTTTATAAATAACGTAAACAAATGGGGTTGGAAAGGCAAGAGCGACTCAAGACTTTTGAACTTCGGACATGTAAAAGCTTTGCCCACATGCTAAAATTGATGAATTTAACCATACTCTGACATCTGTTTACATATGTGAGTAAATTCATGAATTCGTCATTTCCATGCAATTTCGTTTTGGAGCGTTTTCTACAGGTGGTCGTGTACGGAAATTTAAAGTTTTATAAAAGCTTAATAGGCTTTGTAATAAACGTATACAAATGGGTGTTGGAGGGAAAGGGGGACGCAAGTTGAATATCTAGTTATTCAGTCATTTATGGTACGATTAAATGCCATATGATTTGCACTCAGAAAAAAAACAAAACAAAGTACAAACAAGTAGCATATGATTTGCGCACTAAAAAAATTCAACCTCCATCGCAGAAGAAAAGAGTTTTCTTTTTGCGTGGAAATCAACACAATTCTCTATCGGAAAAGACTACGGTTTGCGGTTCGAGACTTGAAATTTCAGCTGTGTTTTAGTAACACGTTCACATACCTGAAATTTTTCGCAGCTGCACACATTATCGATTGCGTGCAGCTGCATTTAACCAATGGCGTCACGAATATTGTCCTTTAAAGCGTCAATTGTCTCTGGCTTCTCGGCGTAACACTTATGTTTTACGGCACCCCAGAAATAATAGTCCAACGGTGTCAAATCACAGCTCCGAGGTGGCCAAACGACATCAGCTCTGCGGCTGATAATGCGATCTTCAAAAACAGGGCGCAAAAGGGGGAGCTATCGAGTGTAGCTTCGGCTGTGTGGCACGTAGCGCCGTCCTGTTAAAACTGAATGTTGCCAATATCCTCCTCTTTAATTTTTGTGAACAAAAATTCGTTCAACATGGGCCGATAACGATCGCCATTGACTGTAACGGCCACTCCTTGTTCCTTTTCGAAGAAAAATGGCCCAATTATGCCTCTGGACCAAAGTCCGCACCAAACAGTGACTCGTTTTGGGTATATCTGCTTTTGTATGTATGCGTGCGGGTTTTTTGTGCCCCAAATGCGACAATTTTGCTTGTTTACATACCCGCCAAGATCAAAATGAGCTTGATCTGAAAAGATGATTTTTTTGGCAAAATCGGCATCTTCTCTAAGTCGATCGCAGGCCCACTTATTTTATACATTAGCAACGCAAAAAGCACTCAACGAATTTAGGTTTCAGTTGCCAATGTATGAGATTCTTTTTCTGTTCCTGTTTTACGTTGCTTGCCGTCTTATCATATTGGAACATTCACCCCGTTTACGCAAGTCGTAGACAAAAAGTCACCTCGACTCGTGCTCGTATCGTATCGTATTTGCTCTGCGATTATGCAAGTCGCATGCGTTGAATACGACTCCATCACAGATGCAGCCGGGCAGCAACGCGTTTCATCGCACTTCAAATGCACAAGTAGTGTCAAAATTTCAGATGTAAAAAATTTAAGCAAGCTTGAAAGGTGTGGTGATTTATGTAAGATATCAAATCGAACAATGAAAAAGGAGAATCAATTCAATCGATCTATTTTTTGATGACCGCATTTATGTGGAGGAACCAACACAACGGTTAGCAAATATTCACAGAGCCACCAGAGATTGTTTATTTCAATAAATTTGCCGAATGCATGGTGTGTTTTTAAAGTTAAAATTTCAAACCAATTTCCAACTCAAGAAATTAATCGCAGTTTTATTATTATACCCGACCCAGGGTATATTAAGTTTGATGTATAGTTTGTAACGCAGTGAAATAATCACCGTAGACCCCTAAGACCTTTTAGAGATATGAATGGGACCGACAGGAGAATCGATTAAGCCATGTTCGTCCGTCCGTCCGTCCGTATGTAAACAACTTTTAGGCCTTAAATTTTAAGGCAGAGAGCTGAAATTTTGTGGGTTGGTTGGAAGTCCAGTCCTTCGGATCAAGTTTGAAAATAAGCTGAATCCGCCCACAGACACGCCCACTACAGGCCTGTATGTGCGACCATTTCTAATTTAAAAAAATACATTTTGCAAATTTTAGCTATGTTACAATGGCGCTAGCGCATCCATTTTTGGTACGTAACATTCATTGCCTTATAATTGTCTTTAAGGTAGCCAAAAAATTTTAGCTCTTTCATTGGCCACGCCCACTTTTTCAAGGATTTTAGCTTAAAATGACTGTTTTTCAATAAATATATATGAAATTTGACAAAAAATTATATGACAAAAGGTGTAGATATTAGCATTTTCTAACTTTTACGTATGGGGTGCCGTGGCGTAGTGGTTAGTGTGTGTGCTTACTACGCCGGAGGCCTGGGTTCGAATCCTGCCATTGTCACCTGAAAAAAAAAGACTTGTTCTTTTTCACGGTCCCCACCTCCGCGAGGGTTTGACAAGCCCTCCGAGAGTATTAATTGTCTTGAAAAAATTTCTCAAGCTGCCGTTCGGATTCGGCGAAAAATTGTAGGTCCCTTGTATGTAAAAGAAATCAACACACCAGCATACATTGTTGAGAAGTTGGCCCTGGTTCACCTCGAGCTGTTGCGCCACTCTATTATTTATTTTTTAACTTTTACGTATATTTTGTATGTGCCTCCGCCCATTTTCGTGGGCGTGGCGTTAAAAAAAGTGATTTTTTTAGTTAAAAAAAGTTTTAGACCGAAATGTATGCAACCACCTAGTATAAAGCATTCAACAGTTATATTTTTATATCCCGCCCACTTTTTGGAGGCGTGGCAGTTTTCTTTTTGGTATGGTCGGGTATTTTACAATCCGTCGTAGATGGATTGAAGCTTTTGCATACCCACTGTTGCACTTTCCCACTTGTTTTTTTTTCGACTTCCCAATAATACAATAACACAACTTTTGGAAGAAGTAAGACAATTGTGAAAAGAGTACACACAACGTCAGTGGCACCAATTTTGAAGTTGCTGGCTGTGCTCTATTTCGTCGCTAAAGGAGCATCACAAACAAGCGCTGAAAACTATTTTACTTTAGCAATACCACAACCAATGTTTTCAAATATTTTCAAGAAAATGTCCAGTAACATATCGATATAAAAACATTTAAAAAAATCTGATGTTTTTCATGTTTTCGATAAGGTTCATTTGAAGTCACTTTTAATATGTCATAATGAAGAAAACACGACTAGGTCCGTTGAAAAAGCGACTAAATACGACTTGCATAATTACCGATGTGAACAGGATATGGCACGCGATGTTATGCGTTTTTCTTTTTGACATGTAGTATGTTCGTAGTGAAGTGACTCAGTTTCATAATCATTGATCAGGTATAATGAGATAGTCGTCTTCGCTGGGGTCCTCCTTTTTGCCACCAAACTCGTTTTCGGCTCTCTAGGGAAAATGCTGCCAGCTATCATGATTGTGTTAGTGGGTTGCAATGCTACTTTATGGGGTGCAAAAAAAAAATTTACTAATACAGTCAACCAAGCTGGAAGCAAGATTTGTGCCTCCAAGGCCAAAATGAGTGCGCTTGGTGCAGCTAATTTTGGGTTTTGAGTGCGTTTCAGGCTACACATTTTAGATATCGACTACGTTTCAGGTCATCATATCGAGGATCGATTCGTGGCAATCGTTCGGAGTTTTTATTCAGATTTCCGAGCAGACAAGTTGACTTTTCCGAATCTCGTGCAAGAAAGTTTGATTTTTCCTTTCAAATAAGAGTTTATTTATTATTTTTTTAACGCTGCATTGTTCGCTTTCATGGAAAAGAAAGAAATGAATAAATTGATTGCAAAAAACGATGAAATCTTTGTTTGTGCAGGCAATATAAAATATTAGAGTGATACACAAATTACGCTCATTCAAGATTTAAAATAGAAAAACTACTTTAATTGTTTGCAACAGAGACATTTACCTTGTCGATTCTTGTCGGTTGCTATAGTTCTAACATACTCTGCTACACAATGATTTAGCATTATTGTTTGCCGTAAACTCTATTGATATTTATCATTACTATTGGGAAGAACTTCAGTGTTTTTTGAAATACCAGTTGTTGTGTCCAACATTTGATGACGCCGAACAATTCGCAGTTCCCAGCAATGCATGAGAATTATTTCAAAACGCAAAGTTATTTCTATCATTCCCATGCGTTCAATTACAATTATTGTAATTGAACCCCATGATAGCAAAACGTGTAGCGAGTGTAAATAAACCTTAGAATAAGAAATTGTACAGTAAGCATTATTTTAGTATATATAAGGCATTAGAATAGAATAAAGTTTTTATGTTCACATTGGACACCCAGCAATACGGTCATTTTATTTAGTTTCCCCCTCCAGCGGTAAGAACTACAATAAATCCTTATTGCTGCTTAAACACTGGTCCTTCGAGCCTTTTTTGAATAACTAGCGTTACCAGAGCTACAATACTGGTAGTGAATAAACGTAAATACAAAACGTGAACACACCTACAAACTACTTACTAGCGTTACCAGAGCTACAATACTGGTAGTGAATAAGCGTAAATACAAAACGTAAACACACCTACAAAATACTTATTAGCGTTGCCAGGGCTAAGACACTGGTAGTGAAATGAAAAGTGATACATTAAACAACAACAACAAAAAAAAAGCCAAGAAAGATGACGGATGAAATCGACATATACGTCATAGTAGCCAAACAAAAGGCACTCGCTGAAGATTTGGAAAAAACTATTATCAATTTCAAGAAAGACAGCCCATCCAGAAAAACTCTGAAATATAAGGAAGAACGACTGACAAAAGTTGAGGCCATTTGGACGGAGTTTAAACGGAACCATGAAAAGATCAGACCACTGGTGAAACTAGACACCAATTATATGCAGAGAAATACGTATGGAAAGGTGGAAGAAATGTATGTAGAGATAAAAACTCTGCTGGAAAAACTCAATCCACAGACAGAGGTCACGACGCCTGCACAAACCTCAGGCCCCGATCAGAGTACAGCTCAAATGCAGCGATTAAGAAAACTGCATTTGAAGATTGAGGCAATTCTGCAAAACATGGAAGAGTTTGAGGGCACATTTGCTGAGTACTCGAAAGAGATTTACGAGTATCAGCAAAAAATAATCATGGAGCAGATGAGAAACCTAACGGATGTGCATGAGGACTTCATGGCAAATGCTTCAGAGTCTGACATTCAAACTGCATACGTAAAAGACTCTAAGTATAACGATATAAAAAAAGACATTAACCAATGTCTGCATAGAATGGCATGTACGCTGAGGGAATCTCATTCCACAAATGTTGTCAAAGAGTCCAGTTCAAATGCAAAACTACCAATGCTCAAAATTCCAACATTTAAGGAAACTATCTTGAATGGCGCTCATTCTGTGACATTTTCTCTACAATAATACACGAGAGGTCATCACTTAGTGCTACAGAAAAGATGGAGTACTTGAAAACTCATTTGGAAGGCGAGCCGATGCATTTGATTCAACATTTAACAATATCAAGTGTTAATTATCTCTGTGCATGGGAAACATTGAAGGCGCGTTATGACAATGAAAGAAAAATTGTCTCGATGTACATTGACAAGATGATAAAGCCTGGACATCAAGGAAATCAGCCAACATCAACATCAATCAAGGCAATTCTAGATGCAGCAAAGGAAGGGTTGTCAGCAATAAGCAACATGGGTTTCAACACCTCTTCGTGGGACCCTATAATCGTACATCTTTTAACCAAAAGCTTAGATCCAGAAAGCAGAAACCTGTTTGAACAAGGTTTAGAGCAACCAAACAAGGTGCCGTCAATAAAAATTCTTTTCGAATTCCTCTCGAGAAGATATCAAGCGCTAGATGTCCTACCTCCAACAAAGCACAGACAACACAAAACTGAAAATGAACCGCACACGTCAGTGAGAAACTTTCACGTAGCCTCGAGATCAAATCAATGTTCTTTATGCAAAGGGGACCACGTGATATACTCATGTCCCAAGTTTCTAAGTGCACCACCAAAACAAAGGTTTCAGCAAATAAAGCAAGCCAATTTGTGTCATAATTGCTTACGACATGACAAGCAGAGTCAGTGCCTTAGCAAAAGAACCTGTAGATACTGCAACGAAAATCATCACTCTCTTCTACATGTGGAGTGGTCTGAAAAAGCACCTCAAAATAAGAGAGTGGAGGTCCAACAAACTCAGGGGAGTCAACAACCGGCAGTTCAACAACCAAGTGTTCAACAAAAGGTCGAATCTAAACAGATAGCTCATGGCCATCAAAATCAGAACGTCCTTCTGGCAACGGCTATGCTTCACGCAAGCAGCAGTGATGGGATGAAAAGTGTGAGGATACGAGCCCTGATCGATCCAGGATCTCAGGCGTCCCTTATAACTGAGGCAATCACCCAATCGTTGCGGCTTAAAAAGCAAAAAGTACTCGTTTAAGTATGCGGACTTGGTGCAATTGGCGCAGGAACAGCACGACACAGAGTAGACGTGACAATATCTCCACGCTTCTCGTCTAAATTCAAACTTCATCTAGAAGCCCTTGTATTACCAAAACTAACAAGGCAGCTGCCATCCTCTTCAACCCACAACCTTACAACGGATAAGTTTGACGACATAGAATTGGCAGATCCTACATTCAACATTCCAGGATCAATCGACATGATTATTGGGGCAGATGCTTATGGTGACATTATCCTCAACGGTTTACGGAGAGAAACCAGTAATATGCTGATAGCACAAGAGTCACACTTAGGATGGCTTATTTCTGGTCGCACATCTCCAAAACTGGACAGAGTTGGCACAATAAACGGATTCGTGGTACAAACAGCAGCTGATCAGCAACTTCAAAGGTTTTGGGAGCTGGAAGAGTTACCACAGCCAACATTTAAAACGCAAAGTGACAAGGAATGTGAAGATATCTTCAAGAAAACACACCGCAGAGACATAGATGGCAGATATGTAGTTAAAATCCCTTTTAACCAGAAAAAAGGGAATCACTGGAGCTGGGACAATCCAAACACAGAGCTGTGGCAAGATTCCGTCAGCTAGAAGCAAGGTTGAGTAAGGACAAACAACTCAAAGCAGACTATACGAAGGTGATAGAAGAGTTTCTGGAACTGGGACATATGATTGAAGCACCTCCCAACACGAAATCAATGAACAACAGTTACTACATACCTCATCATGCTGTTTTGAAACCTGAGAGTACTACAACCAAACTAAGAGTAGTATTTGACGGATCAGCAAAGACTTCGACAGGAGTCAGTTTAAACGAATTAATGCTAGTTGGTCCAAAACTTCAAGAGGACATAACAACAATTTTAATGCGCTGGCGAAAACATAAGTATGTCTACACTGCGGACATAGAAAAAATGTACCGCCAAATAAAGCTGAACGAAGACGACCAGGACTACCAGCGTATTTTATGGCGGAGTTCGATTAATCATCCAATAAGGGAGTACAAGCTCACAACAGTGACCTACGGTACGGCCGCTGCACCTTATTTGGCAGTTAAAACACTTCAACAACTGGCTCTAGATGAGCAGGAGAGGTATCCGCTTGCAGCAGACATTGTCAAAAACGATTTCTATGTTGATGATGTGATGTCTGGACGAGATACCTTAAAAGAATGCGAAGAAACTCAAATGCAATTGACAACAATGCTTAAAGGGGCAGGTTTCAACCTTCGTAAGTGGGCTACCAATGACATTCGGCTGCTTAAGAACGTTCCACAGGAGTCTCAGAGCCTCAGCAGCATACAAATCGACAAAGAAAACACTAGGTATCCACTGGAGTCCTTCAAGTGATACCTTTCAGTTTAAAGTCCATATAAGCCCACCAAAAGAAGAAATTGAAACTCTTACGAAGAGAACGACATTGTCAGAAATAGCAAAGCTGTATGACCCGCTCGGATGGTTGGCCCCGGTTACAGTTAGCGCGAAAATCTTAATGCAACAGATCTGGAAAACTGATCTGGATTGGGATCAACCACTCACAACTGAACTAGAAGATCAATGGAATAAGCTGAAGAATAACCTTGTGGTATTGGAAAACATCAGAATTCCAAGATGGCTGGGAGTTGATCAATCCAAAAAAATAGAATTACATGGATTTTGTGACGCGTCTGAAGCCGCTTATTCAGCTGTTGTATATTCGAGGGTGCCTATGCGCGGAGGTAGCTATGCTACAGCATTACTGACTGCGAAGACTAAAGTGGCTCCTATTAAGAAGAGAATTTCGCTTCCTAGACTAGAACTTTGTGGAGCTCATTTGCTGTCCAAAGTCTTGTTGGAAACAATGCGGATATACAACTCGCAAGTAGGCAAGGTATTTGCGTGGACAGACTCTACAATAACATTAGCTTGGATACAGAAGTGCCCATCAACATGGAAGACATTTGTAGCCAACAGAGTTTCGGAGATCCAAGAAGTAACGAGCCCAAGTTCATGGAGGCACGTCCAATCATTGGATAATCCAGCTGACTGTGCTTCTAGAGGTATTACACCAGAACAGATTCAACATCATCCGTTATGGTGGAATGGACCTGAGTGGCTACTTCACAACGAAGATAGCTGGCCGAATCAAGTCGTACCTGAAGTTGAAGTCACAGAGGCAAGAGTAGCGAAAGTATTCCTAAACACCGTTGTTTCTGATTCGTTCGATATCTCTGAAGGATTCTCCAGTTATAACACTTTAATAAAAGCAGTCGCTTATTGCAAAAAATTTAGTGACAACTGCAAATCTCCAAACTCAAAACGACCGGGAAGCTTAGAGTTACAACTAAATGAGTTCAACACAGCACGCAAAAACATCATACGAGCAGTTCAAAAAAAGACGTTCCCAGAAGAAATCAAACACCTCCAAGAAGGAAAAAGCTTAAATTGTAAAAGTAAACTTTTATCGCTTAACCCATACTTGGATGAAGAAGATCTGTTAGTCGTAGGAGGTCGATTGGAAAACGCAAACTTATCGGAAATCGAGAAACATCCTTTAATTCTACCACCCAATGACAGATTTACTAAATTATTGGTTGAAAACGTACATCAGCGCACCCTTCATGGAGGCATTCGATTAACACTATCGACGCTGCGCAAATCATACTGGATCCTTCGCGCAAAACGTGTGGTGCGGCAGATTATACACAACTGTGTGCGTTGTCATCGGTTTAGAGCACAAGGAAAAACCCAACTTATGGGAATTCTACCAGCCTCAAGAGTAACTCCATCAAGGCCATTTACACATACTGGAGTTGATTATGCCGGACCTGTTCAAGTCCTTATATCAAAGGGTAGAGGACACCGTACCACAAAGGGTTACATTGCAATTTTCATATGCCTGGCAACCAAGGCTATTCACATTGAACTAGTGAGCGATCTGAGCTCTGCTGCGTTTTTAGCAGCTGTACGGCGCTTTACATCAAGAAGAGGAATTTGTTCGCATTTCTACAGCGACAATGGGACCACCTTTGTTGGAGCGAACAAGGAAATTCAAATCCTTCTGCGCAATGCCATAAAACAATCAGAAATAGATGTCTCGAAAAACCTCATCGTGGATGGAGCCGAATGGCATTTCATACCACCAGCGGCACCGCACTTTGGAGGGATATGGGAGGCAGCAGTGAAGTCAATGAAATACCATTTAAAACGAGTTATTGGTGACACCTCTCTCACCTTTGAAGAACTTTCCACATTGCTGGCCCAAATCGAAGCATGTCTGAACTCTCGGCCGTTAGTTGCAATCAGTAACGACATCGGCGAATCACCAGCAATCACACCTGGGCACTTCCTCATTGGAGATTCACTCAATGCACTTCCTGGACCAATCGTGAGAGAATCCAAAAGCTATCGCTCCCGTTGGGTACTTACACAAAAAATGTACCACGATTTTTGGAAAATTTGGTCCTCGGAGTATCTTTCCCAACTCCAACAACGAACAAAGTGGAAACAGAGGGAAGACAACATAGAAGTCGGGGACATCGTGTTGATAAAGGAGGATCGACTTCCACCAACAGCTTGGATGATGGGCAGAGTCTCTGAAGTTCACCCGGGTAAAGATCATGGAGTTAGAGCTGCAACTGTTTTTTGCAACAAAAAATATGTTAAGAGACCTATTACAAGGTTGTGTCCCTTACCGATCGAAACGGAGAAAGAAACAGAAACGTCAGAAGATGCTAGCTCCTCAACAGCACCCAGGGCATCTTCTCAGCAAGTTAACATTGCAGTGACTTCGGAAGATATCCAGAAGCCAGCAAGTCTTCATAGAATGGAACGAAACCTTCACAAAAACAGAAATATAAACTCCTTTTTATGGATTTGGTGTTTGTCAGCACTGCTGAACTCCTCAATCGCGATGCCAATGAAACAGGAATTCGAAATTACCCAGTTTAGAAGTCAACCTGGCATCTACTTCGAAGATTCGGGCAGTGCAAATTTGATCGCGAGCTCGTGGAAAACGATAGTGTTTTTTAACATGAGCAACTACTGGTCAGAGTTCTACGCATACAAAAACAGCGTAACAGAAATGAAAAACCTATGTCTACTTACGAATTTGACAGACGTTAAAGATTTGCTTTGTGAAGGCACTTTAAGTCAGTTCATACGCCAGCTTCAACAAATCGAACTGAATAACGATGTGCTTCTACATGCAAACAACGATAAAATACACCGATCGAAACGCTCTCCGTTTGACTTTATTGGAACTGTCGCAAATGAGTTATTTGGAGTACTGGACCAACGATTCGCCCAGGGTTATGAAGAGACTATAGAACATGTGCGACTGAATGAAAATCATCTTATAGAACTCATGAGAAACCAAACAACTATAATCGAATCTACGGTTAACATTTTTAAACAAGATAAATTAGAAACTGAAAAACAGCTCAAGTCGCTTAGTAACATCATAAGCCGTCTAAGTAATGAAGTCGACAAGTACAACACGTACAAAATGCTTAGCTCAAAAGCTCTTAACGCACTTCTCATGATGATAAACTATCAGAATACTCAGAATGTGCTGTTAGATGTCATCCTGTCAACACACAATGGAAGAATCCATCCTCTCATCCTATCGGTGAAACAGTTGAAGGAAGAACTTACGAGAATTCACGACAACATTCCCCGATCAATGATGATACCTGGAGAACGGCATCACGAGTCAATTCTTCAACTCTACAAGAATCTTCGCCCGAGAGGAAGGGTTACAAGCAGCAACATTATAATAGAGATTTCACTTCCACTTCTCTACAATGAAGACTTCAAGATTTACAAGTTGCTTCCAGTTCCCACATGGACCACTGAAAATTTTACATGCATTGTTCCGTCCTCGGATTATTTATTAGTCAATCATCAAGGAGATCACTTTTACCCGATCAACAAAGATGAATTCATGTCATGCCAACAAAGGTCAACTGATAGATATTGGTGCAACTTGCAACATCCATTATTTATGTATGGATTAGAGGTCAGTTCTTGTGAAATGAACATGTTGCGATACAACCAAAAATTGTCAACATCGTGCGTTTTAAGAAATATCCCAGCAAAGGCATACTGGATAGAGATGCACCACATAAATACATGGATATTCAGCATGCCGCAGCAGACAACCATCAACATCATCTGTGATTTGCACCCAACACCAGTAGTCTTGGAAAAAAGCGGGATAATAAAGTTGCCTTCACACTGCATGATTCAAGATCAAACCATGATCATAATCGGCCGGCAGACAATAACCAGCAGAATTGTGTCTTCGTTTCTGCCATCACACAACTTGACCCTCCATTTACCGACACGTAATATGTCAACAGTAAATGAACTCCCAGCAAACGTTCAAGGAAGTGGCAACAAACAAGCCCTTTCCAATATTGAAAAGGCAATTAATTTGCAAAAGAATCAGGAACATATTCTGGAAGAAATACGCATACATAGGATTCATCAGTATTCACTTGTTGGTTCAAGTGCAATTATTCTGATGGTCGTTATCGTCATCGCCATTATCATCTTGCGAAAAAGAGGAGGTCAATCCCCGAGAGTTCAACACCTGTATGAAACCAAAAAATCAATCACGCCACCACTACAACCAACGCTTGATGACGCCGACTTCTGCATATCGTCCGTGTGAAGAGGCCCCAGCATGTTGTGTCCAACATTTGATGACGCCGAACAATTCGCAGTTCCCAGCAATGCATGAGAATTATTTCAAAACGCAAAGTTATTTCTATCATTCCCATGCGTTCAATTACAATTATTGTAATTGAACCTCATGATAACAAAACGTGTAGCGAGTGTAAATAAACCTTAGAATAAGAAATTGTACAGTAAGCATTATTTTAGTATATATAAGGCATTAGAATAGAATAAAGTTTCTATGTTCACATTGGACACCCAGCAATACGGTCATTTTATTTAGTTTCCCCCTCCAGCGGTAAGAACTACAATAAATCCTTATTGCTGCTTAAACAGTGTTGATATCTTCTCGAGAGGAATTCGAAAAGAATTTTTCGTGCTGTGTTGAGCTCCTAGGTAAGACTTACGTGGAACTTAAGACTTGTGTGAACTTTGTAGGCTTTGTTTGATTGAAAAAATGTTTAAATAGTTTTGAAATAAAAATTCTAGAATTACTTAATTCTATAATACTTAATATATTTTATTATTATATTCTTGTTGAAAATGCATCTATTTTTTTGTGTTTGATTTTGCTTTGATGTTAAGAAGTGATTAAACTTATAAGAAAAGTTTGAGTTTATTTTGAAAAGTCTGCGTAAGATAAATTTGTCTTTAATTAACTCCTAACTAACTGTAAATGCTCACAGCATTTGTACATTCTTTCAAACGATGTGAAATACTTCGCCGGGTTCGTCCAATGAATGCCGATGACAGCTAAAAGGCACAGCATATACAATACTGGTGTCTGGAATTGGAACCGATCTTTGGGTGAATGTTAGTCTTGCTTGAAAGATCACCTTTTCTGGTGGTAAGATCTGTTTCACTCTTTATTGCTTTCAAATTCTAGTGACTTTGTCAGTGACGCCTTAAATATACTGGTAAAAAATGTACAGTCTTTTAAATTCGTGTAAAAGATATATTTAAATAAAGACCTAGGACCATCTGAGCGGAATACAGAAGGACGGATAGCTCTTCTGTTGATAAGCTTGAATACACTTTGAACCAATGTGATAAAATTTAACGCTTCGTAAATCCGAATTGTCACAAGGAACAGAACGGGAAAAAAAAAACAGATTTTCAGATAATGCCAAAGAAATCAAATATAATGGATTATATGTCAAAATTTCAAACTATTGGAAGAGCTTATAATATACAAAATCTCTTGCTTTAAAATTTTCTTTTGTAAAGTTTAAGAACTTTTTTAAATTTGTACCTTCCGAAGTTATTTGAATTTCCATAATGAAATAAAAATACATTTTCAAATAAATCATTTGACTTGATTTCAATCATGCCATCAATTTTATTTGCAATAATTCGCAAATAGCTAAATAAAATTTTTATTTGAATAACATTTTATTAACAAACAATTCCTGCTATTCAAATAAAAATTATTCATGTGTGATTGAAACTTTTTTTAAAAATAAAACTGAAATACATTTTTCTCAATTTTGTGTGCAATCGCGAAAAATTTCTTTTTTGGTGATGGGATCTGTAATTTGTTTCATGTGAATAAAAACTCTATCCGTGTCTAGACCCTACGTTTGTTCCTTTTATTTCTTGTCGAATTGAGACGTCAATTTATTCATTTGGATTACTATTTATAATTGGATAAATGAACTAGTAATAATTAAAACGAACTATTGAAACTATTCATGAAATCATTCGAAAACAAATAAAAATTTGAGGGAAAAAACTTCTTATTCTAAACATTGATCTAAAAGTTAACAGAGTATTGTTTAAATATGCCTATTCATTTATAAAAAAAAAACTGTTTTCAAAATGTTTTCGGACTACTGAAAAATTTATCAAATTCTTTTTGCAACTAATTAGTTTAGAAAAGAAAGTCTCACGTAATTTTTTTATAAGAAAACGCATTAATTAATAAAATTTATGCACACAATCAAATAGCTTGATTGTTTATTTTAAAGAAAAAATTAGCAAAAAGGAAAAACAACTCCCAATAGCAAAGATTTCCACCTCCTATTTCCACCTCAATAGTGCTGAACTCTACCTATGGACTGAACTCAGCAAACCAGAATCAGATGTCTTTTGACATTTGTGTAGTGTAATCAAAACAAATAAACCAAAAAAAGAATGGAGGCTGTTTACTTTGTTTATATTTTTTGAGTGACTGAGACGGCAAATTATCTTAGCTTCCGCCATTTTAAAATGGATTCACTGAACATCTCTATTGCTCACTTCACATGCATTCACAGACAGGGTCAAGAGAGAGATCCCGTTACTTTTTTTTTGCGGGTGTTTCAGGCAAGGGGATTGCAAGTTGCCTATCTCATTATATCTGATCAGTGTTCATAATAACGAAATTCTGATCAGTGAACGAAATACGAGCAAGCTCGTATGTGACTCTCGTATACGACTTGCGTAATTGGAGTGATTATTTCTGGGTCATTTGAACATGAGTATTATTGCGGTGTTTTTATGAGTCAAAAGCCGCACAGCTCTTGCACGTATCACTGCATGAATGCAAGGCATGACATGTTTGCAATCAATGCGATAGGGATACATATTTGGCGGGCGATCTACGAGTTATAGTTGTAGGAAAAACAGAGTGCACATGCAGTGTATGAATTATGGCGGTGTATCATTGGAGATCTCTAGCTCCAACCAATCTTTTAGACTTAATTTTTAACAATAAGTATTCCTCTTGCATTTAAGTTTATATTAAATTTCATATCTTAAAATGTTATTAGTTTATTTCAACCAATTTTAAACAAAGTTACTTCATCTGTAATACAAAAAAAATATATATTTATATTTTGGGACAATTCTTAGCAGAATAATTTCAGTTTTATGTGGGTAAAAACAGAAAAAAATTAAATTAAATTTACTGTAACAAAAAATTATCTTTAACAAATTCTGTTAAATAATACTTCAATCAACAAGTGTGTTAAATTAAATAAAAAATCCTTCTACTTTCATGTTCTGTGTTATTCCGATTTCCGTTTTAGCCTTAGTGCTATGCAATATGTTGATAACAAAATTGTTATACGTTCTAGGCCTTAGTTCCAAATTAGTTACATACATACAGTTGAGCAATTTCGAAAACTAGGGTTTTGAGGGGCCTTTCGCTAGTGCTGCTCCTGCATGATAACACGATTTAGTACTAAACAGAAAGGGAAGTTACAAGTGTAAAGTCATTTCATACCATTAATTGTGTATGTGACTGTTTTAACAAATCAGCCGTGTTGACTAATTAATATTTCACCATGAAATTTGTTAATTAACGCATTTATAATAACGCGGCTACATGAAATCACTTTCGTTTTTATCACAATTTAAATATATTCATTTTTAACTTTTTACAAAGACTTCTGCTGCTTCCAACTTAATTCTAGTTGTTTTATATCTATTTAAGTCTTAAAAAAAGTTTCTTTTATGTACATTTTGCAGCCTCAGGACCAGTTTTCTTTGGTCCAACTTTTTGCCCAGTCATTCCAATACAAATATTCTTAATAAATTGACACAAATCTTTTCTTTTTGCTGGCAGGGCAAGGCTTGTGAACAGCTCGAATTTTCTTTTTCGATAAACGAAGCTTTCCAAAATCCATTTTCTGCACAATGACTTTGGCGTTCATCTTAAACAGAAGTGCAAACTTCTTGACCGACACCGGTGCATAGTTGTTGCCAATCGCTATCTGGGTATAAATTTTTGACAAGTCAACTGGTTCCGGTTCCTTTCCATAAAACGATACCCCAACAGGCTCGTCTTCCGTATTTTTCGCATCGATTTGAGCCTCGAAGTCAATGTTTTCCTCAGCATCTAAACTTGAAACAATTGTACTGAACAGAGGTGCCGCTGGGGGGCGATCTTCATATATTGATGCCTTTCTTCTTTTTATCTTTTGGGGGCCATTAGGATGCAAGAAGTCGCTTAATCCAGTGTCTCCGGCACCCATCGCTACTGTGCTTCTTCTCTTAGCAATTCTTTTAGCTGTCACTGGGACTGATGGAGGCGGAAGAAGAGGTTTATGCAGGGCAAGATCTTTGGCTTCAATTGACTTTCTTGCCATCAATCGTGCCATCGAGAGCGGAGCAATTCTTGGCTCTAAAGCTTTCTTACATATCTCGTCGTACATTGCATTAATTCGTTCTATGCTTCCATACTGAGTGTGTATTAAGTTTCTCTTGTTTAGAATCAGACCATTTGGAAAGATTAGCAACATCTGTCCAAGGAAAGCGGTCACTTCGATAAGAGTATATATCTCTTTAAAGTCCTTTAGCGCCTTTGAATGCCTTTCAGAGCAGTGCTGCATGTAAGAGTTAAAGTTTTTCTGATCCTCCATGCAAAAACAACAGCGTTTGAAACCACCAAAATGATCAATCATGTGGCGTAATGTTGCCAACTCGTTGGTTGAAGAATACTGACACATGGCACAGCGATAGATCACCTCGTCTTTAATCTGTTTGTAGCGGAAGTTTGAGCTCCCGTGGCGATCGCGTTCATGTTCAATGATTGCCGTTTTATCGGCGCAGATCTCAGCGCAGAAATAGCACTGCATGTAAATTTGACACTCACCAAGGGCAAGAACACTTTTTAGAAGGCTCGAAGAGAGATTTTTTACATCCGTGGGCTTGTGTTCACGATGATAATGCCGTGTTAGAACTTCTAGCCGATTAGGTGGATAAACAAATGGACAATGGCCGCAAGTGTTGGGAAGTTTTGGGTCAGCAGCACAAAACGTTCGCTGTCCATGCTCGTTCATCGCATGATTTTGCATAAAAACATAGTCCCCTATTTCGGGACATTGCGGGCACTTCAGAATGGAGTGTATACGGAAGAAGAATGGAACAACAGGCACCAGTTCATTATTCTTCGTTTGCCAGTGTTTTGTCCTCCAATGGTTTGTTAGCGATGATATTTCCTTGCTCTTAAAGTCACAGTGAAAGCAACCCAAAACTCCGGGTTTCATTGCTGATTCTGACTCGATTACCTGCACAATCTCAATGTCGTCATCATCTTCGTCCTCTAAGTCTACACCGGCTTTGTTTAAGCTCTGCTTTACACGTTCAGCATCTTCCTCATCTTCCATTAAAATGCCACGAATGCTCCGCACTCGTTTGGGGTCGTCGCGTGACCACAATGGCCGTGTATCTGCGGCTTTGTCCTGTGGAGTTTCGTGAATTTTATAGAACACGTACTTTGCTTCTCGAGTCTTTGACGGATGTTTGATGTCAATGTGATCCATAATATTAGACGAATGTGCTGATCCAAATGAGCAATGTACGCATTGATACTGATGTTTGGCGTGATGCACATAGTTTGTATGCGAAGTCATTTGATTCCACGTTGCCGTTTGATGTTTACAAAGCGCACATTCCCATTTCAATTTGTTCGCCACAGGGATAGAAGAGCTTTGTGCCGACTGAGAGGACTCATTCTCGTTTGGTTTTAACGATGAACTTTTCATACCCATCAGCTGAGTAGTTTTGTTTACCTCTTTTTCGGTCCGATCAAATGTTACTAAGTTTACATACGGAACTGTACTGTGTTTTTCATTCACATGCCGTTCTACTACATGCTTTGTGTAGTGCAAATACTCACATTCGCCGCATTGATAGATCTTGGGACCGTGGAATTTCAAATGCTGGACGACTCTCTCCGCACATAGGTTTTTCTTGCAAATCTCCTCTTGGCAATGTGGACACTGATAACCTTTTTCACCACTATGCAGCGCAATTAAATGCGAACGTAGTATGTTATCCGTTAGGGTTAAGTATTTGCAGCCTGGATGTCCACACACATACCTCTTCAGTTCCGGCACGAATCCGGGGATTTTAACAAGACCTGCCAATTCTTTGGGTTTCGCTCCTACGCCGGTAACATTCGAACTACATGCGAGATTAAGCATTTTGTCAAAGTGCTTTTCATTCTTTTCCAAACATGGAACAGGATTTACTGGATCTACGCTGCCCACGTCCACTTCTTGCTTGTGCAGCTGCAAATGACGAAACATATTTGTTCTCACTTTTGTCTTATAGTTGCAAACTGAGCAAAAGACCTGGTTGTTAAATATTGGCTGTATAGGCAGTAGGTACTGTTCGTGTGGTTGGAAATGTGTTTTATTTAGAGATTTTTTTCTATCCCATTCTGCAATTAGTCTTTCACCAAACTGTCCTATTTCCGTTGCACTTAGTTTTGAGGAGCTAACTACAAAGCACGGATTTTCGCATGATCCATCGGTTTGGGTGAACGTTTGCATATCTACAATCGCCGAGCGGGAGTGAGTTTCATTAAAATGCTTCTGCGCTTGCGGAAAAGTTCCAAACGTGTCGCAACATACATAGCAAAAGAACTGATGACGCACGTGGCTCTTTAGATGATTTTTGAGAATACCTGGACGATGGCAGATAGTGGGGCAATGGGGGCATTGCATACCAGCGCCTGCGGGTCTTTTCGGAAAGCCGACCGAAATATGCCTACCCACATGTGATTGAAAATCTTTGCCCGTTACTTGCCAAGTACATTCAGGAGTGAAAGGACACTTCCAAAGCTCCGACTCAATAATACCCGTTTCGGCAACCATTTCTTCAGCAACTTTTTGCAAACGCTCTGCAAAGCTTGTATTTTGAGCCTCGAGTGAAAGAGTGTCTGTCTCTTCTTCTTCTGGCGTTTGGTTTACGGGTTTTGCTGAGGCCCGAAGAATGTCTTGGATCTTTTGAGTTAACTCGTTTGTCGTACGATTTGGGACTGTAGCTGGAGCCGTAGTATTGTGTCCACGAGCCATATGCTGAAAATAGTCAAATATGCTTCTGCCTGGGTATGCACACTCATGACATTTGAGAGATTCTCGATCGTTGTCGGTCCGCATGTGGAGGACTAGATGGTCATTCATTGCCGTCCGGAGACTCGTTGAGAATCTGCAATTTTTTCCGCCACACATGAATTCAGTAGGTTTCGGTGTAACCGCTGATGCGTTTTGGGGAAGAGCACAAATCGGCTTCGGTGTGGCCGCCGTTACTGTTTGTGGAGCAGCGCATATTTTCTTCGTTATAGTAATAGTATTATTAAAAGCGAGATTAGTTTGGTTTTGGTTTGGAGAGCCACTGTGGACTGGGCTATTTAAGGGACTTCCAGGCAATGATAATGTTCCATGCGGTTCTCTATTTAATGGTGACCGACAAATATCCAAGTTCGGTCTAAGGTCTTTTATACGTTGAAGATCTAGATGCAATGGTACGGGAGACAAGGATTTACCACCGGCATTTAGACTTATAACCTGTGAGAAAGAAGAAGTAAAGAAGGACGTTATTTAAATCTTTAAAAACTCCAAACAAACTTACGTTACTAATTTGTATTCCTCCTGGTCTGCACTCTGTCTGGTTGAAAACTAAACTACTTAAGTCATCGTCTGTTACCCCCTCTGCCACCCCTGTAATAGCAAATTCCTTGCTTACATTTTTGTATAAGGGAATATCGGTTTCAAAGGGTGGTGGTGGAGCTGGTTGTATCATTGCCCGTGGCCGGCTCTTTAATAACGAAGATAAAGAAAGCGCAGTGTTCTGAGGTTCTTTCTCGTTACTTTCAAATGGTGGTGGTGGAGCTTTTTGTATCATTGTTAGTGGCCTACAGTTTAACAACGACGACAAAGACAGCGCAGATGTCTGGGATTCTACTTCGTTTCTGTCTGAGAGATCAATAGTTTGTGGGGGAACTGCCGATGCTGGTTGCGGAGATAGCTGTTTTCCTGTGGATAACATGTCGCCTGTGAGTCGGCGAAATTTGATTCTGGGCTTATCCACAGATTGCTCCTCTATCCTTGGCTTTGAGTGCACTTCTACTATGTGTTGTAACTCGCGATTTTCACCGAAGCCGACTTGAGCTCTACAAGTGTGACAAAAGCCATTCCATTTGAGCGATGGATGCTCCAGAAGTAAGTGATTTTGCAAACCATCCGGGTGGTCAGAAAACAAGAAAGTGCAGGCTGGAACCATACAATAGTATTTCAAGCTGCCACCGGACAAGGAGAACCCGATATTTCCAATGCGCTGAACGCTTAAAGACGAAGTCTGAAATTGCGTTTGATTTTGATTTGTCGGTAATGGATCACCCAGAACGTCATATTTAATATGGTCCGAATCAGTGACCATTGAAATAGCATCTTGAATATTCGGTTGCTCCTCAGGTAGTAAAAATATCGAAGAATCCAAGTCATTGAGGTCCAAGTGTGGGAAACTTGTTCCATCTCCTTCGAGGCAGTTAAAGTTCGTGGATAAAAGCATGTCTAAGGAGTCACCCGGCGAGTCTGGCAGAAGATCAGACAAGTTCGAAATTTGCTGTGGCAATAGCGATGGAGTTGGTTTCACAACATTCGATTCTGGACCCGGAAGTAACTGTTTCGTTGTTGTTTGCGCTGGCTTTAGTGTTGGTGGCAAGCTTTCGGATTTTTTCTTTTCTTTTTCTTTCGCCTTTTTAGAGCATCTTTTTGGTGCTATAGATGCGTAAAGTCGACTAAGTGTCTGGAAAATTGATTTATTTTTATTTTTATCCTTCGGACAAGTGCTTTTGGTTTCAGTTATTTCAATATCTTCCCAGTTCTCGTTATCATCCTCATTGTCTTCGGCCCACTCACTGTCTGATCCATCGTCGTCGGCTGTAGACTTATCTACATCATGTTCATCAATAACCAGCTTCCCAGATTCATTAAGAGAAGAATCCAATGAGGAACATCCCATAGCAGGGGATGTTATCGATAATGAAACTGTTTCATTGGTCGTCGCATCTGCTATTGGAGTTTCTTCAATAGCCATTGCATTACGGCTAGAACTTGGGGTAATTACATGCTCCTGAGTTCCTTCTGTTTGACATTGGTTCTGAACATGACTTTTTTCTTGGCGGATGGAATTCTCCTCCCTAACTTCGTCTATTAAATTATGTCTTTCTATGCTTTTAAATCTTTGGCTCAGTTTCTCAGCAATAGTGATCCGTAACGCTTGTGCTTGATCGCCCTTGAATGGAGAAACAATACCAGCACTTGAGTCCGAATTGATTCCATCCTCCTGATCCATTGACTTCAACCGCTCCGTCAGCACATCAGTTGTTGGTGAGGCCAGCTCGCGAGAGAGGAACACTTCCATGTTCGAGTCATTTTGTGCATTTGTTTCTTTTGGCTTATTAGGAGAAGGAGGTGGTCGAATCTTTTCGGTTGACTCAATTTTACTGGCTTCCTTCATTTTGGAAACTCCTGTAGAATCAATCAATTTAATCTCTATAATTTTCGCAATGGACGTTGCATCTTCTAATTCGTGGTGTATCTTCAAATGACGAACAACATTACTCCGAAGCATTTGAGTGAAGTTACACAAATGGCAAACATATCCATTGATCAGGTGTCCCTTGAGATTTACAGGTTCTCTATTTATTTTTTTTGCACCTGGACAGTATCTCTTAATGTGATCCATTAAGTGAGTGTAGCCATTCATACCTTTGAAGCAGGATGAGCATTTGTACTGGTACTCGCCAGTGTGAATGGTAAAGTGTTCCATCCAACACCGGAGAGGATTTGTTGCTTGAAAATCACAAAATGGACAACGATATTGGAAGGCTGTTAGGTTAGGTTTCTTTGGCACAGCGTTTAAGGCTTGATTTCCAATATTTTGCTTTAGATCGTTCAGTACTAACGGAGGAAGCCGTGAAGTATATACCTCTGAGTCGTTATGTGCACTCATATAGTGGGGGGCTACGAAACGAGCTTTTTCCTTGCATATAACACAGCATCCAGCGTAGTCAGACATTGTGTGCCACTCGGGGTTGGTATTTTTTGGCAACTCTTCCGACTTTAACTGCTCGACCAATTCCTTTGACTCTTTTTCTGGTTTGCTTTTGATTTCAACATCTTCTTTTTCCACTTCGCTTTCGTCTTTGATCTTTTTTTTCAAATGGACCAATTGAATGTTATCTTCCTCGTCTTCAGATTCTAAAACCAAGGACGGGAGGCGTTTAGACTTTGGTCCAGGTTTTTTCTTCATTGGTCGATCTTTTTTATTATTTTCTGCTTCGATTTGCAGTTTGATGGGCGTATTCGGTTCAAGCACAGGCATTTGGAGAGAGTCATTATCTTTTTTGGCACGACTGCGCAAGGCCCTCATGTTTAACGGGCTAATTATTACCTTTGCTTTACGCATAGGACGTTTGTTTGATAGCGTTGGTGAGAAAGTAGATGATGAAGGACTCTTTGTTTTAGTCTTTTTCTCCTTTGACTGTTCTTTTTGCTTGGGAGGAGGAGTCTTTACTATTGGCGTGTCTTTGGCAAGTGTGCACATGCGACGACCAGTAGCTGTAACAACACCTTGGCAAATAAACATATCACGAATATCCTCATTTAAGCGATCCAGTTCATTCTTTTTTGTACGCCCAACTTTTGGTTTAGTGGGTTCCTGTGCTTTCTTTGCACACGTTGTAGTCTCTTGCTCTTCATCTTCTGTACTGTATAGAATGTCCTGGAAAAATGCGATGAAACAACTTATTTTACTCAAAAACAAGAAAAATTTCTTACCTTGACCTGCTGCAGCTTTTTATCGTCAAGTACAGTTTTCAACATGTCTAGAATACGATCCTTGTTTGTTGAAGGATCCATAATACTCTTTAGAAATCCCTCTAACCACTCTTGTTTTTTTTCGTTCTCATCACCATCAGCAACAGGCAATTGTGCTCTTGCACCCGAACTACTGGGTTCTTCTGGAACTTCAATTTCTTCAGCTCCCTCCAAATCGTTGATATGTAAATCATCGGCATCACCACCCTGTGAAGTTGTACTACTAACTGCGCAGATCTGCCCATCATCGGGTGGCTGTCGTCCACCAGATCTCCGAAGACCTCGATTGGTCACTGGAAGAGTCTTTTTCGTTCCAGGCTTTGGACCAGGTTTTCCATGTGTTTTAGGTGTTCTAGCAGGGCTTGTTGTGGGTGTTGCTTTTGGGGTTGCTGGCTTTTTTGTTGCCTTTTCATTGAAATTTATTGAAGCTCTAGTCTTTCTTTTACCAGTAATTATATTCTCAGTCGACACTATGGAATTGTCTGTTGTCGGGCCAAACAGATCTGAAGCCGATCGGCGTCGTGTGCTAATTAAAGCCAAAGATTCATTTAAATCGTCGCTATCGGTCGCACTCGTTTCCTTCATTACTGTCAAGCGACGTGCACGGATTCGATGCGGCTTTATTTCATCTTCCGATTTCTCTTCAGTTTCCTTCATTGCAGTAGGAGAAGGAATGTCCTTATCCTTGACTTCGGGAGTGGCTTTACTACCGCGAGACTTCCTACGTTCTCGCCAAATAGCAGCAGGCTTCTTAATTATTTCAGGTTCAATGGGCTTGTTATCTTCCATTAAAATATTATCAACTTCGGGCTCGTTTGAATCTTTACCAATGTCTTCGTTGACGACGGCATTCTTGTTTTGGACTTTTCTCGACTTTCCAAATTGTTCCTCAGGTACTTCCAGATCCTCAGAAACAGCCTCGGTATCACAAAGTTGTTTTTCGACTTTCTTTGTCGACTCTTCGATTTTATCCATTTTTTTCTCAATAACCGGTGCTTCTGTTTTTTTCGAACTTTCTTCTGGTTCTTGAACTGTTTTAATGGACTCTTCCTCTTTCTTGGTTGGTTCATCGATTTTCTTTTCAGCTTCCTCCGTTTTGTTAATGTGTTTTTCTTGCTTCTTTTCCGATTCAGCAAGATCTTTGGTGAAAATATCTTCCTTTTTATGATTTATATCTTTCTTTTTAGGCTCCTCTGTTTTGTTGACAAGTTTTTCCAGTTTCTTTTCCGATTCAACAGTAGATTTTTCCACAATATCTTCCTCTTTCTTTTTAGGCTCCTCTGACTTGGCTTTTTTCGGAATCTTAAAGCCTTGAATACTTCCACCCAACTCCTTGCTATAGTCCGAATTTCGGTACATTTTGTCGAGAGTGGAGGGCGCAGTTGAAAGAACTACTTGGGGAATGGATGGAGTTTCACTTACCACAGAATTGGACTTAGCAGCCTCTTCGGCTGCTTGTCGAGATCTTGATTGCTTATATTCGCCATAAGTTTTTGGTTCTGGAGGCTTTTTCTTCTTAGACTCTAGGTATTTCATTCTTTCAGTTTGATCGTTTCGTTCAGGGTTAAACTTCTCAGCATAAACTGTAGTTTGCAACTTTTGAGTTCGGGGATCCAGCCTGGCAGGAGGCGGTATTCCAAACAAAGGCTTTGGGGGCGGACAGCTAGTAACTGAAACCGGATTTACTTTTATATCCATTAGACTTGGAATGGGCGAAGAATATGGAATTGGTGAGCAAAATGGAATTGCAGGCACAGCGTCCTTATTACCGAGGCGAGTGTTTCTAAGTCTAGGATCATACGGGTTAATTGTTGGTAAAACATTAGGTACAGGCATGGGGAGTGGAGATAAAGGCGAAGTGACTAATGGAGACAGTTGATTTATCATTTTACCAACACGAGGATCTGAAGTTCGAAGTGGTGAAACTGTTGAGTCCCTGCGCGGATGTGGATTGTATTTAAAAGCCAAACGATCTGTGATTGGATCCATGACTTTGTCCTTAGTTGACGGCAACTTGTCGACTGTTTGGTCTTTTTTGAGATGTTGGTTGTATGACTCTTGAGACGGGCTTGAAATAGATTCACGTCTTCGATGAGGATGGTATTTTAAAGCCAGCCGCTCAATGACCGGATCTATGGGGTTAGGTGGAGATTTGGGCGAAGATTCAGCTTGGTTCTTAGAAATTGTGTAATGAGATTTAAAAAGTTCTGTCTGCGGGCTTGTTTGACTTGGATTGGACTCTTCAGTTTCGGGCTTCTTTTTGGTCGGCGTATGTCCTCTTCTATAGAACGGTTCCTTTTCTTCTTGACCTTTGTTTCCTGGTGGTGGTGATGCAGGCCCAGTATGTGGAGTTTTTGAAATCATTGCCAGCTTTTTCCTAACTAGATCGAGTGCACTGGATTTGTTATCTTTTATGATTTCGATAGGCTTGGGTTTGATACTTTTTCCCATTGCCGCTTCAAGGGATTCATTAAGTAAGTCATCAATATCATCCGCACTGAGTGGTGGACTCTTAAGGACCTCATCAATTGGTTTAACTGGAATGACTGTTGCTGGTTGTGGTGGTGACTGAGGAGTAAGTGGTGCAGGCTTCGGCTTCATCTTATCATTTTTTACTTCAATGCGGAAATTTTCATAGCTAGGATCGACTTTCTCACCAAGTCGATTAAATATGTTGCTGACTGGCGGAATAGGTGGTAGCGAATCTGGTGGAGGAGGATTCATGAATGGATTAAAAATGTTTATTGGCGGATCTGGCTTTTTGTATTTAAATATTGTATCATGGTAGAGTTTCTTCTGATACGAGTCTTTGTCCGAAACCCTATCAGGCAGGGTTGGTGGATTGTGGATATGCTTATTGGTATTAGCATTTTTCTCAATTGAACGCTGATGAATATTAATTTGTTCTCTATTTTGAAAATGTGCTGAAGAAGCTGGTGCTGCAGAAAACGTTGACGAAGGTTTTGAAGTAGGCTTAGGAGGCGGTTTAGGTTTTTCGTCTTCCGGCTCATCCCAATTTTCTTCCTCGGAACTGTAGGCTTTCTTTTGCTCAACTCGCTTGGGTTCCTGAGGTCTATGCGGCCCAATAATTGAAGAGGAAGAATGAGAAGGTGAAGACCAAGACCTGTGATGAGAAGAAGTGTTGCCAGATTGCGTGGCGGCGGTTTGTGGTTCTGGTAGTCGTTCTGATGAACCTGACCAACGAGTAAAGTTATTTCTCAGATGATCTGCCCTCGGCTCCTGATATGGAAATCTATTATGGTGGTAATGGTATGCACGGTCAAGGGAAGATTCCGGATGTTGTTCGAATTTGTTGTGGTGGAAATCATTCGATCGGTTTGCCATTAGATTCGGTTGGTGTTGGAATCTGTTGTGGTGGAAGTCGTTGGGATGATTTTGAAACCTCTGAGGAGAAGGACCTGAAGTTATATGCGCTCTAATTGGTTCCGTTTGTGTTTTATATATGTGTTTTTGTTCCTGATGTTGATAAGACAGTGATCTGATAGGTGAGTTTCGTCTCTCAGTAGGGATTTCAACAGGTGGACGAAAGTCTTCTTCTCCCCCCTGCGTTGGGCTAGCTGGACATGTGTTAATTTCAATCAAGTTATTTTTAGCAAGAAATCTTGGAGCGGACGATGTGTTTGCTACATGTACGGTTGATTGAATAATTGAATGAGGTTTGCTTGGCTGTTCTTTAGTTGGTATAGCGGAAGATGTACTGGGTGCACTGGTAACTTTAGAGGGTTTTTCTGACCCTTTTGGCGGACTTAGTTCATCAGACTGTTTAAAAAGTTAGAGTGTACGCATTTATTTGCAATTTATTGATTACAAGACTTACCTTATCGATTTTAGCATGAAGTTTCTTTAATACCGATTCACATTTAAGAAGGGTCTCAACTTTAAGCCTAAAAACGATAACATAAGAGGAAAAAGCCATTATGTAATATATGTAGTTTTTTTGTATTATTTTTACTAACTTCTTCTGTTTGTTATTGAGTAGGTTGTGCAGCATTTGCATTTTTTCTAGCTGTGCCTTACGAGGCTTATCATGGTCGCTATTTTTAAGTTTTTCAATAACACGTTCCAGGAATGGAAGGTATTTTTGCATTTCCTCGAATTTACGCTCGTAGTCTACATCCCCCATTTTGAATCCGGGACTTGTTTAGTTTGCTTAGAACTATTGTGTTTACTGAAATAAAAAATTCTAAACATTAAACAAATATTTCGGTTAAAAATCTGAGTAAAAAATTTCAAATTTTATTACAAAAAAAAAAAATTTAAATAAAAAAAAATCTGTTAACTAATAAATACAAAGTAAAAAAAATTATTAAACGAAAAGATACTTGTGCAAACTGTTTAATACTGTGATATGGCGATAAAATTGTTTTTTTATTAAATTTCTTATGGGACACCCTGTAACTAAAATATCATAATTTTTGTCAATCAATCCAGTTGTCAATCTCCGCTCTCCCTCTAATGTGAAGTACAAGTTTCACGACCAGTCATATATTTGTATTCGTAGCCGATACCTGTTGCCTAGAGTCAGTTTTGAATCGGGATACTTGAAAAGCGAACGTGTCGAGTGTGAAACTCATAAAAACGGTTACGTTGAAGTCATTGACTATTGACATACTATATATGGACTGCTAGTCAATTTCATATTATTTTGATCTGTCGCCCCTCGAAAATGCATGCGGAAAAAAATTATATCAAAATGCCTGTCTCCTTGAAAAAAACACATAGAAACCTAGGTCATCTACCATCATTCATCATTAGATCATCATTAGGTCATCATCATTAGAAAAAACCAGTGAGTAAGTGCTACAGTGTGTACGCAGAAGTTACAGTCTGTAAAACGGAACGTTGAATACCCCATCCTATCCCACATTGTAAAATGCTGATGGCAAAGTTGTTTTTTGACATTTTATAAGTAATACAAACTTCGAAAAGGGGCGTGGTCCAACCGCCCCTAATTACAAAATATTAATTATAAGATACTTCCACAGATATTTCCAAGTTACACTTAAAAGTACGTAAAAATGCAATTTTTTGGTTCAAATTCAATTTTTTTTGGAAAATCGACCCCTAAAAGGGGGCGTGGCTAAAAACTTTGTATAAACCAAATCTGGACGTAAGTCTCGTTTACCTAAAATGCTACTTTTTTTGTTTCATGCTTTCCTAAATTAGGCTCAAGGCCAGTCGAAATAAAGTTTTTCTGGAAAATTTTAGGTTTTTCTTTAATTCTGCCTCCAAATGTGGGCGTGGCCCAAAGTCTTGTATTAACAAAATGTAGAACTAAGCGTTTTTTAAATAAAATATTAAGCAAATTTTTTTCAATTTCGAGCAAAAATATTGAGTTAACTGCATTTGAAAATTTACCCTCAAAATAGATGCCACGCCCACTAGAGGAGGTTAACCAATTAAATTTGTCTTTTTTGTGTCTTAAATTCATAAGGAGGTGCTAAAAGTGCCAAATTTCAGCCTTTTAGAACGTCTTACAGTTTTGAAATCTCTGGAGGTATTTTTGGAGGAAATTTTTACGCTTGTACTGCTTCGCATGACGTAGACTCTACGTACGAAATTTCAGTTTGAATTTAAGGATTCAAAACATGTGACATACAGACGGACGAACGGACATGGCTTATTCAATTGAGAATTCGGTCTCGATCTTATGCCCTTGAGGACTTGGAGGTCTACCATTATGATTTCACCGTGTTACAAACTATGTGACAAACTAAATATACCTCCTATCCTATGGGATGGGGTATAAAAGCGATGTTATCGAAAAGGGTTTGATGCCAAGCCCTTTTTTAGGGAAGGAGATTTCTAACGGAAAAATTATTAATACAATTAAAGTTAATAGAAACTAAAATTTAACTACCAAGATTTATGACGCAATTCGGAGCTTGAGATTGGGATGGGGTATCCAACGATTCGTCTAAGCGGATTGTAACCCTCACTAGTTCTATACCCCATCTCATAGGATAGGCGATATATTAAGTTTGATTCATAGTTTGTAACAAAGCAAAATAATCACCGTAGGCCCCCAGATCCCCAAGACCTGAAGGGCATAAGATCAAGACCGAATTGTAGGTCGAATGAAACATGTCTGTCCGTCCGTCTGTCTGTCTGTCGGTAGTTTTTAGGCCTTGAACTAAGATTTTAAAACATCATATCTGGGTGTTCTAGGTCCCGAAGCAGTACACGTGAATCGAGTGAATCGGGCTCAATCAATTCATTAAGATTAATCTAATTAATTTTAGATTTATCATTTATTGAAAAATAAATGAGAAATAAAGATAAATAGATATCTTTATTTCGTTTTAAAAATACATCTAGTTGTCGCACAATTTATAATATTCGCACAGAGATATGATTAATAAAATATAATCTTACTACTGAAAAGAGTTTTAATATTTCAAAGATACATTTTTTTAAGCGAAAATAATTTAAATATTGAGGAGAACAACGAAAAAGAAAACTCGGGGAAAAAAAATTCAATGACTAGAAATGCGTAAGTAATAAGATGTGTCTTATAAACATCGTAAACAAAAGATGAGTAAATTACTCAATAAATAAATAGGTTCATTTATATGACAAAAGCAACTGTAGATTAATAATTTTGAACAAAAAACAAAACAAGTTGATAAATTAATAAATAAATAAATAAATAACTACTATGCATATAAATAAAATAAATGAGAAATAAAAAAAAATGCTATAAAAAAACTGCTGAAAATTTTCTCAAATGTCTTTTTTTATTTGAAAGTACAATCCTTCCGGTTAATAATGGAAAATAATTTCATTCCAATGGCTTACTCGGCTGGCCTACACGATCGGTCCAATTTTTAAGCACATTATCGATTGTGTGCAGTTGTATTTCACCAATGGCTTCACGAATATTGTCCTTTAAAGCGTCAAATATCTCTTGCTTGTCGGCGTTACACTTATCTTTTACGGCACCCCACAAATAATAGTCCATAGGTGTCAAATCGCAGCTCCGAGGTGGCCAAACGACATCAGCACTGCGCCTGATAATGCGATCTTCAAAAACCAGGGTGCAAAACATCGAGTGTAGCTTTGACTGTGTGGCACGTAGGACCGTCTTGTTGAAACCAAATGTTGCCAATATCCTCCAATTCAATTTTTGTGAACGAAATCCGTTCAGCATGGCCCGATCGCCGTTGACTGTAACGGCCACTCCTTGCTCATTTTCGAAGAAAAATGGCCCAATTATGCCTCTGGACCAAAAACTGCACCAAACAGTGACTCGTTTTGAGTTTATCGGTTTTTCAATAAATGCGTACGGGTATTCAGTGCGACAATTTTGCTTGTTTACATAACCGCCAAGATCAAAATGAGCTTCACCTGAAAAGATAATTTTTTTGGCAAAATCTGCTTCTTCTCTAAGTCGATCGCAGGCCCACTAAGCGAAGCGAAAACGCATATTTCCCAGCCTTGTTCAAGAGTATACACAACCCTATTCGTTCAGCGAGCAAGTTTTTTGGATTTTAAGCATATGTATCGAATAAAAATCGTTTATTAGAATGCAAGTTGATTATGACCACGCCCACATGGGGCGGTTTTTCGTTCTTTTTTTAAATGCCAATTCGGTATGCCTGAAATTCGGTTTGCCTTATCCTCGCTTAATTATTAAGCTGAGGCTCACACACAATAAACACTACGCCACGGCACCCCACTTTTAAGTTGCTTACTTCAAAAAGCCGATATTGCTTGAGAAAAGGCAGCTTAAGAAAAGACTAAAATTTTAAAAAGCATTTATGTTGGAAGCGCTACAGTGGCTAAATGTTCGACAATGTCTTTGTTTACCAGTTTTAATTTTTGTCTTTAAGGTCAAACATAAGAAGTACCCGGCTTATTTAACCGAAAGCCTATCGTACGTCAATGAGGTCCAACCATACAACCTTCGCTCAGCAGAGGACTTCAGACCCAGCAGCACCCAGAATTCTGTAATGTATCGAGGCTTAAAACTCTTCAACAGTTTGCCGTCAAAGGTCAAAGCTGAAACAAACTTCTATTGCTTTAAAAAACTTGCAACAGAAATTATACATAACCGCTAATCAAAACGTAAATTCGAAATGTTGACAGATTCCTTTTGAAAATTATTACATTAGAGTAACATGTACAAAAATTTGTAAAGTGAAAGTTATTGTTTATAACTAATAAAGTAGACATTATATATTATTAAAATCAAAATTTCGTTCAACTGTGGTTTTGACGTATTTTCGAAAACAATTCGTGAAAAAAAAATTTGTCCCCAAATGATTTAAAAAAAAAATTTGCACATCAAGAATTATTAGTAATTTTTTAGCCTCCATGTAAATGAGCCTATTCCCAGAAAAAAGGAGCACGACCGGCTCAGTTGCTATTGCCATGTTCAGAGGAGAGATCGTACGAACCATGTCAAAAAAACAATGTCAATCAACATTCCAGCGCAATTGCGAGAGAGAGGGAGGCATAAACATTCATGGATCACACAAATGCAACGATGACGCAATTTTTTTTTTTGTAGTTGTAATTTGATTGAATTCAGTTCATCATCAGCATTATCACTTTCTTTTGCCGCCTGTCTCTTAAAAAGGTTGCGTAGCGAGGGCAGGTAAGGGGTTCTTCCATCGTTCCCGATCCTCCGCCACCAACTCAAGAGACCCAGGTGCGATCCCCAGACGGAGATGTTCTTTAACTGATCCCACTACCTTCTTCCTGAAAATGCTGCTAATTCAGGGGGACGCCGCCCGCATCTCGGCTAACATGACCTGTCTAGGTAGTCTGTCGGGGGACTTGCGAACAACCATCGAAGAATTGATTGTTCCACTCAGAGAAGTAGCTGCTCAATATTAACCGTAGAGCCACAATGCCCGCAGCGGTAGTATGCAGCAGCAGCGGCAGTATGAAGCGCGGACCTGTGCGGCCCGGCACAAGAAAATCTCGAACACAATGGTGAAGCGCGCTTATGTCAGACAGTTACCAAGTTTGTAAGCAATGGCTGAGAATTTTCACTCCCGAACTTTTTTATTATTATTTTCTTAAAAGCGGTAACACAAATTCCATAACGTTTGTTGATTTTTCACAATTTTAAAAAAATTGTCCACATCCTTTCCTCCATTGTTTACTTTTCTGCGAGCGAACTGTCAACCGTGCAGCACTGTCAAACGTGTAGCGCTGCACAAGTTAAAAGTTGGCCAACTCGTACTGCCGCTGCAGCTACGCGCTGCCGCTACCGCCACGCATTGTGTGCGCAGTACACTGAATACATGTGTTTTAACTTTTGACAGCTGCTACTGTCGCTGCAGCTACATCATTGTGTTCCTAAGGTAAGATTCCCACGAATGCTGACATTTCTCACTCTATCGCTAAGTAACACCAGCAACGTGCACCTCAGGAATTTCATTTCGGCAGCTTGTACCCGCGATCTAGTTCTTTCGGTCATTACCTAAACCCGCCGGCGCAATTCTTTTATGATATTGATCTAGCTTGGCTAGTCCTACAGGATTACTCAGCGTCACTCCTTCCATCTTTTGTGAAAAAGACCGCGAACTTATACTTAATCTTCTCTACCTGTTTCAATGGGACTACATTTATTTGCAGGGTACACTGCACAGGAGTTCGAGAAACAACCATCAATTCGGATTTGCTCACGTTAATCGGCGGACGAGGCAAGGGTAGCAAAATCATCTGCAAAAGCAGATGGCTTATCCTGGCGCCAGCCATTTCGAAAGATTCCTCACAAAACTGATCTTCACCATCCGTTCATATAAGCTATGAAAATGGCTCTCAGAAGAGGCTCACTCAGTGCATAGTCCTGCAAAACCCTCCAGAGTTTATCCCGAGGAACCCAGTCAGCGGCCTTTTCCATATCTACAAACCCCGCATAGACCGGTTTGGCATATTCCCAGGCCTTCTCAAAAATAACCTTCGAAGACGCATTGCTCTTCCCGCAACAAAGGCTCGATTTCAGCTCTGGAAAGCGCTTCCAACACCTTTGCGAATATTTTTCCCGGAAGACTTAAGAGAGATATACTCCCATAGTTACAGCAATCTCTTTTGTCCCCTTTTTAGACATCGTTAAATTTTTGCTTGAATGTCAATTGCTAATGTAGGCCGATGACATTAAATTGTTAGTGTCAGAAAAAGCAGTCAATTGATTCCATTGCCTTAAACTCTACCTTCAAAAATTTTATGTGTGATGCAATAAGAACTACTAGCTACTAAATGTTAATAAGTATTCGGTTATTACTTTTTCTCGATGTACCTAAATTTCCACTAACATTTACTTACTCCTTTGATGCAATTGCGGTTCCTCGTGTTCACATAATAAAGGACCTTGGTGTCATCTTGGATACGAAGCTATGTTTCAACGAGCATATTGATTTTGTCCTAAATAAATCTAACAGAGTTTGGGGAATGATTAAGTGTTACACTTGTGAGTTTTCCGATCCATATGTTGTTAAAACCTTATTTGTGCCCATCTTTTGGTCGCATCTTTAGTTTGGTGTCCATACCACATAGTGCACATTTCAAGGATTTGGTCAATCCAAAAAAAAGTTCCTTAGGTTTTCGCTTAGAGGACTTCCCTGGATTGATTCAAATAGCCTTCTGCCTTACCGATCAAGGTTAAAGCTTTTAAACCTATATGGTACTCATTGGTAATGTTGATTCTTCTAAAGTTTTAAGCCCCCTTAAAATTAGTAATGTCTCTTCAGAAAAATTAAGAAATACCTAACTGATTTTTTAATATAGCACACACTCGCACAAATTACGGCCGATCTCCATCAATTAATGGATTTATGCTATCTTACAATGTAATTTTACATTTAATTGACTTTTACCAGCCGATAAGTAGCTATATACTATTAAAAAAAAATTACTTGACTGTATTTCATCGTAATTGTTATTGCTCTGGTTTTATTTTTTCGTATCTTTTCTTTTTCATTTTTATGCATTTGTTACCCTCCTTATTTTTCCCTCTATCTTTGTAAATTTATGTCTAAGAAAGTTCTTTGAAGGCGAAATAGATTTCGTGTTTTTGAACAACGTTTAAGTTGTCCACGCGCCTAGTGTGGACAACTGCATGCAGAGGCTGGAAGTCTACTGTAGACCAGATATGGCTCCTCCACAAGTTTGGAGACCGTAAAGAAAATTACTAACTTCCTAACTTCCTATGTAGGTCAAGTTAGAGGGAGGATACTGGAAAAGGACTTCTTACATAAATAAGTAAGAATGTATACACTTCGTAGACAGGTAATTTAATTAGGATAAAAAAATCAAAATATACCTGTGTATATTACTTGGACCAACCACTCTATTGGGACTGAAATACTTCTCGACCAACCTAAATTATGCATTCACTTGTTTGAATTTTTTTTTGTGAATACATAGTTGGTATAGGTAGGTACATATGAGAAAAAACGCTAGCGTACGAAATTCGTAAATAGGTATGTACTTGCTCGAATCTCAAAATTGCGGAAAAACAAATAAATTTTAGTTGTTTTAAGGTATGTATCTATTTTGACAAATAGATAACACTCATGCGAGTTTCGTTTATTACTGCCATTGCTGAAGAATATAGATTTTAAGGACACATTCCTTTTTAAGACGGAATTTGCATCCATATTTTCGCATTATTGTCTACATGCCTATGCAAGTCAAATTATGCACGCTTACAATAATCCTACATAACTTGTGGCCATTCTTGTATTTTGTAATGATTTACGCTATTTGCTTTGAGGAATTCTTATTACAACAAGAAAAAAAAGGTTCATTTTTTTTCGTCCCTAATCCTAATGGATTCACATCACTATCGAAATAAATCCCGGTTCGGTTTAGCCGAAGTAGCCTACATTATATAGGTTTTCAATAGATTTATGATAACTACCCCAGTTGTAAACACCACCCAAAATTTGTTTTAGTACATTGAAATATAGTGTACGTGAGTATCTACATAATTACCTTCCTGCCTACTAATTTATGGTGCACAAAGTAATAAGATAAACTAAAAAAAAGTTAAAAGTTAGTGCTCCAATGCGCAACACTTACACGAAAACAAATTTGTGCATGCAGAAATTACACAAAAGCATAAGGATAATTTATAAGTAAAATTGTTTCCAAAAATTAATCTGGGAACCTGGAGCTATCACCGCAACAGCCATTTTTGTGATGGTCTTGTTCTTTTCACGTATCGAACACAAAACTAAAGAAAAAATTCCTCGGATGAGAGGACACTTTGCTTTAGAATATTTCACTTAGATTAGCTGATTCTTCTTTTTAATAATACTTTAACAAAGATTTCTTTTTGGATATAGTCTTATTTATATTACTATTCCTTTTTACAACATATATTTCAGTTTATTCTTGTAAAGTAAATAGCTACACTTCACGTACTGCACATGTAATGAACCAAGAACCAACCAGCAAATTTATTTGACAGATTTATTTTTTTTTTCGTTCTTTCAGTTTGACAGACCGACTCTGCCATTGCCAGCCATCAGCAAGAGAGCTTACACCAGGAGTGTATGTGTGAGAAAAGCGCGCCAGTTCGCACATTTCATCATATCAAAGGACAAAAACAGAAAAAAAAAATAGAATATAGAAGAAAGAATTACAGGAAAGTTGTTGTTTTTGTTTACCATGCTCAAATATAATGGACGGTCAACGAAAACGATCCCCATGCGCCATGCCCATCCCAGCCCAGCACAGCAGAGAAAGAGGCATGTCAAGAGATTTTTTGTTTTAGTACAGAAGAGAAAAAACCGAATTGATTTTTTCTGTCTTCAATGCATGCATACTGCGTATTTGCTTTGTACGGTGTAGGGACCACGGACGTGATGGTGTCTTTGCATGGATGATGGATGCGAACGGCTGATGGAGCTAAAGTTTAGTATGTGTGTGTTGATGTAAATTGGACTTTTCAGAGCAAAAAAAGTATATTTGTTAAGAGAGAAAGATTTCAAGTGTGTTGTTCGCGCAGGGGTGATTAGCTTTGTTCGTTTTTCAAGATCTGTTGCTTCGTAAAAAAGTTGTTTGAACGAACAAGTTGGTCGAACAATTTTTCGTTCGTTGCATGTCTAAAATGTGGCATTTGAAACATTGTAGGTTGTAAGGTTGTAGGGTCGAAACAGAATAGTTGATGTTGATGTGGATGTGGATGTGGACGGACTTGTCAAAAAAGTTAAATGCACTGAACTATGCATAGTGCAACAGAATGGTGGATGTTGATGTTGACGCTGGTTGTTGATGTTGATTAAGTTGGTCTACTTTGAACTTTGTGGACTGAAATCCCATCAATATATTTGACGTTTTGTTTATCTGTTGTCTTTTGCGTTATTTCGCTTCTTAGAATCAAAAATTCAATGATGAATTAAACTAAATTTCTTCGCCTTTAAAACGCGAATCTGAAAAAAGGTTTTTGGATATCAATTTTTATTGTGTGGGTGGTAGCGAATTACCGTTTGAATTGTGCAGTGAAATTCTATTGTGCTCACAATAGGCAACATCTGCATCAACAACAATGGCGGCGCACATCCACTATTCTGCGCCGGGCATTTTGGCATATTTGACGTTAAAGGAAGACATAAATTTGCCCAATTTTTCCACTTAAGCCATTTCGGGATATTTGACGTATGAAGAAAAATATTTGCACCGTTTTTCTTCTTAGGTGCGTCAAATATGCATGGAATCCATTTTTGCTGTTTATACTAGACAATCGGGGTCAAAATCTGTAATATCTAGTGCTCCATACAGCAAAATTTTTCGTTATTATTTGCTTAAAATACGTCCCAACTTTTATCGATTTATGTCAAATTCTGAAAAATACTGTCCTGAATCCTCTTAAAAATAAGAAAATCAGCAGTTTGAGAGGCTTGTTCAGTTCAACAAACTTCTAAATGCCCAGGAAATTCAACATTTAACTGAAATTCAACATTTACAAATCCTGAAAAATATATGGCGCAACGCTGAACATTTAGGGTGAAATAATGAATTTACCTTAAATTCTGAAAACAGCCGCGGTGTAAACGTACTGTAAGTTTATTTATTCATTCCGTAGTAGGAATAGAAAATGTAGCATACAAATAGTAAGATCTGTTATTCGTACTACGTCGGGAGCATAAATTACTAAATAACTAGATATTCAACTTCGACCAAGTAAAAGATTTGCCCATAAGCTGAAATCGACGAATTTATCTTTGTTCTGACATTTGTATACAAATGTGAGTAGATTCGTCTATTCATCAGACACATGCAATACACAAATCACAAATATACACAAAGATTACACCAAGTTGAAAAAAAAGTTCCTCCACAACACAGCCTCGTCATCGGAGTTTAAGAAAAACAGATTCATGACCGTAGAGCCACAATGCCCGCCCCACAGCAGTAGTATGCAGCAGCAGCGGCAGTATGAAGCGCGGACCTGTGCGGCGCGGCACAGAGAAAACTCGAACACAATGGTGAGCTTTTTTTTATTATTTATTTTAAAGCGGCAACACAAATTCCATATGGCTTGTTAATTTTTTTACAATTTCAATAAATTTCTCCACGTCCTTTCCTCCATTGTTAACTTTCCTTGAAGGGCACTGTCAACCACTGAAATGAGATAGGCAACTTGCAATCCCCTTGCCTGAAACACCCGCAAAAAAAAAGTAACGGGATCTCTCTCTTGACCCTGTCTGTGAATGCATGTGAAGTGAGCAATGGAGATGTTCAATGAATCCATTTAAAAATGGCTGAAGCTGAGATAATCTGCCGTCTCAGTCATTCAAAAAATATAAACAAAGTAAACAGTCTCCATTCTTTTTTGGTTTATTTTGTTTTACAAATAATTATTATCTTCTTAGTAAAGGAAAAATCTGCCGCCCAAGCGAGTGCCCATTAGGAATAAATTTTTGCCATGCACATCGGGTCAACTGAAAATCGAATTTGTTTTGATTACAAAAATGTCAAAAGACATCTGATTCTGGTTTGCTGAGTTCAGTCCATAGGTAGAGTTCAGCACAATTGAGGTGGAAATAGAAGGTGGAAATCTATGCTATTGGGAGTTTTTTTCCTTTTTGTTAATTTTTTCTTTAAAATAAACAATCAAGCTATTTGATTGTGTGCATAAATTTTATTAATTAATGCGTTTTCTTATAAAAAAAATTACGTGGGGCTTTCTGGTCTAAACTTCTTATAAAAATTAGTTGCAAAAACAATTTGATAAATTTTCCAGTAGTCCGAAACACATTTTGAAAACAGTTTTTTTTTATAAATAAAAAGGCACATTTAAACAATACTCTGTTAACTTTTAGATCAATGTTTAGAATAAGGAGTTTTTTCGCTCAATTTTTTATTTGTTTCCGAATGATTTCATGAATAGTTTCAATAGTTCGTTTTAATTATTACAAGTTCATTTATCCAATTATAAATAGTAATCCAAATGAATAAATTGACGTCTCAAGTCGACAAGAAATAAAAGGAACAAACGTAGAGTCTAGATACGGATAACGTTTTTATTCACATTTTATTTTTCTCAATTTTGTGTGCAATCGCGAAAAATTTCTTTTTTGGTGATAGGATCTGTAATTTGTTTCATTACAGATCCTATCACCAAAAAAGAAATTTTTCGCGATTGCACACAAAATTGAGAAAAATGTATTTCAGTTTGATTTTTAAAAAAAGTTTCAATCACACATGAATAATTTTTATTTGAATAGCAGGAATTGTTTGTTAATAAAATGTTATTCAAATAAAAATTTTATTTAGCTATTTGCGAATTATTGCAAATAAAATTGATGGCATGATTGAAATCAAGTCAAATGATTTATTTGAAAATGTATTTTTATTTCATTATGGAAATTCAAATAACTTCGGAAGGTACAAATTTAAAAAAGTTCTTAAACTTTACAAAAGAAAATTTTAAAGCAAGAGATTTTGTATATTATAATACAATACAGTAATTTTGTATATTGTATATTATTTTTTTTTTCGTTCTGTTCCTTGTAACAACACGGATTTACGAAGCGTTAAATTTTATCTCATTGGTTCAAAGTGTATTCAAGCTTATCAACAGAAGAGCTATCCGTTCTTCTGTATTTCTCTCAGATGGTCATTTCTTTAAATATATCTTTTATCATATATATCTTATATCAGCAACAAAGCACAGTAAGTACTGCCGAAGAAATGTCCGATTACATGAAATTGCTATTTGAGAAGTTGGTAAATCTGGAGAGCGGCCAGAAAGAACAAAAGAATCCTCTCGAAAGCAAATTAGAAATGCTCTAGAGCGGCCAGAAATAACAAAAGAATGCTCTCGAAGAAAAGTTCGACAAGCTAGATACTAAGTTCGATGAGCAGAAAAAAAGTCTAGAAAGCTAAATCGATTCCCAGAATGCACTTTTTAAGGAAAAGTTCCAAACGATGGATCAAAAAATTGATAGCGTGGAGGAAAAGTTAACTGAAGTCAAATAGGAAGTAGAACAACTGGCTTAGGAACTGAAGTTGGTTAAGAAACAGAAAGTGCGAGAATGTTTGCCCGGCGATGGTCCACGGCGTGAAGAAATGCAGCCTCATGTCTTTGATGGTCAAACGTCATGACCGATTTATAAGAGACAATTTGCAGCTGCAGCGTTGGCGAACAATTGGGACAACAAAGAGAAGTCGATTGCTCTCTCGTTTTCTCTCAGAGGAACAGCTGTCGAATTGCTACAAACCATACCTGAAGAAAAACAGAAGGATTATGATTCCATGGTGAAGGCCATCGAGATGAGGTTTGGCGACGACCATATGCAGCAAATTTTACCGGGTCTGATTGCGCCGAAAAGTTCAGACTAGGGGTGAAATGCTTCAACAGTTGCAAGTCGACATCGAGCGTTTGGCGAATTTGTCCTATCCCAACACCAACAGGGAAATTATTAACGAGTTGGCGACCGATGCGTTTACTAATGCCATTGCGCACGAAAAGCTAAAAATGGCAGGTAAGAAAACTTGCTGAAGCACTTGCATTCGCCCTGACAGTGAAAGCAGCAGACCAAGCTTCACAATCAACGCATCGACATCGAAAGGCGATTAGATGGGACTTCTATATCATCGATGAGATGGGACTTTTACAGCGACAGTGCGGAGTTCCAGCCAAACAAGCGAGCTGCCCACATTGCGCTAGAAGAAGGCGGAACGAAGAAGCATCTGGCAGGGACAACGTTCACCCTGCTGGGCCCCAGGACCATCATCCAAGTTTCGCAAACAGAACGCTGCAACAAGTGTGTGACAGTGGAGGCAATCATCGCCAACAGAAAATATGTGGCCACTATTTACACAGGTGCCACGGCCTCCATCATCCGAAGAGACCTTGTTCAGACATCCTGGCTACATAACACCAGCTGCTACAGTCTTAAGACAGCTACAGGAGAAGCAGCCAAAGTATACTGGGAGGTGCTGCTACAGATACTACTCGCGGGACTGACCTTCTCACATGCATTCTTGGTAGCCGACATATGCGACGAATGCATCATTGAGGTGGACTTCATGAAGGCGCGCGAGGTAATTCTAGAGCTTCGAATGCAGGTGCTAAGGTATCGAAGCTTCGAGATCCCTATGGTATACGGAAATGACAACGCTGTGAATCTTCGAGCGATACTGGGAAGCGATGAAGTTCTGCGGCCCTCTTCAGATGCAGTTCTTTGGACACGTTTGGAGGGTGAACCTGTGAACCACTGTTTCTATCTTATCGAGCCACATAGCAAAAGTAAGCTTACAAGTTACGTCGAGGGAAAAATTCTTGCAGAACCCAAGAACAACATGGTGCCGGTAAGACTGATGAACCCAAATAAGCGCACCGTTAAGCCAGAAAAGGAGAGGTGATTGGAAGGTGCATACCCATTGCAGCCGTTTCGACACTAACTGAGAGTGAGCCTGCGAGTCCTGTCTCTCCATCAAAAGTGACCGAGGTATGTAAGACTATACTCGGAGACTGTGAGCTATATCAGGAGCAGCAAACCATAGCGGCAAATCTCATTGGCTAAAAGGACAGCTACCCTTTGCCTCGAATAGATGACACACTGGACACACTCTCTGGAGCAAAATGGTTTTCCACCCTCAACCTGAAAAGTGGCTACTGGCAGGAACAGATCCAACCAGAAGACAAATAGAAGACCTCTTTCACAACTGGTAATGGACTATGGCAGTTTACAGTGATGCCATTCGGTCTATATAACGCTCCGCCACCTTTGAGCGTCTTATGGAATGTGTTTTACATGGTCTGCAACCAGGAAAACCTGCCTGGTATACTTGGATGACGTCATCGTTTTGGGAAAGACGTTCGCTGATCATCGCGACAACTTGAAGTAGGTGTTCACACGACTTTGAGCAGCACACTTGGAGCTCAATCCGAAGAAGTGTGCGCTGTTCAGAGCAGAAGTTAAGTATCTGGGCCATGTTATATCGTCGGATGGAGTGAAGACAGATCCAGAGAAAATCACCAGCTAAGGAGCTTTCTCGGTCTTGCGACGTAGGTACTACAGGAGGTACGTCAAGGATTTCGCCGGGACTGCAAAGTGTCTGCGCCAGCTCACTCAAAATGGAAGACAATTCAAATGGTCAGGTGGCAACGAAACATTTCCAGAAGTTAATCTTGCGAACAGACCACGCCACTCTCAAATGCTTACTTCAGTTCAAAAATCCTGAGGGCCAAGTTGCAAGATGGATAGAGCGATTGCAGGCTTTTGACTTCGACATACAACATCGCAAAGGAAAACTTGCGGAAAAAATACGCGTTATCCCGAAGACCATGTGAGCCCAATTGTTAGCATTGCATGCGTCAAAAGGAAAAGGATGAAGTTGTTTCTGTCCAGAGAATATAAGTCGAACCTGTAGAAGGATAGAGTACTGGAAAACTTTGCAACGCACAACAAGAAGGCCGTGACATTGAGCCAATCCTTGCATGGAAGGAATCTATGGAGAAACCAAGCGCAAAGGATATATCCGACAGAAGTCTCACATTAAAGGCATATTGGGACGCAGTGGGACTCTCTCCATGTACAAGATGGCGTTCTGCGAAGAAATTAGGAAATGCACAATGGAGTGTCTGGTGGGCACTTGGGCATCGACAAAACCCTGGAAAAAGTACGGGAACGTTTTTATTGGCTGAGTGCAAGAAGCGACGTTGAGAGCAACGGACCCAAAGTCAAAATAAAGGGTTAAAATGCCCCAGTACAATGTGGGTACACCCTTTGAAAGGATCGCCGGCGAAGTCGCAAGGCCGTTTCCGGAAACTGTAAACGGTAATCGTTACATCCATGTAATTGCCCATTACTTCAGCAAGTGGCCCGTGGCATTTGCGATCCCAAATCAAGAAGCGAAAATCGTAGTGGACCATAGGGTTTGCAGGTTCGGAGTGCCAATGGAATTACATTCCGACCAGGGAAGAAACTTCGAGTCGAAGATATTCCAGGAAGTATGCGCAGCAATCGGACTGCAGAAGACACCGTCCACGCCCCTTCACCCACAATCAGATGGAATGGTGGAACGCTTCAAAAAGACACTGAAGGAACAACATTCGGAAGTAGTGGACAAGAATCAACGAGATTCCTGGGATCAGCGAATACCTTTATTCCTCATGGCCTACCGAAACGCTATTCACAGTACAACTAGATACACTCCCTCTGAAGCTTTATTGGGACGAACTGCCAGGCTACCCAGTGAACTCAAATTCGGATTTCCCATTTAAGACCCAACATGCAAGGAGGACATGCAGGCGGACCTTAGGGAAAGGATCTATGACATACACGAAAGGACCAGAAGCAATATAAAGATTGCGAGCGACTGCATGAAGACCAGATACGATGCACGAGCAACAACACCCGAGTTCGACGAGGGAGTTCTAGAATGGCTCTACAACCCACATCGTAAAAAGGAAAAATCGCCAAAGCTACAGCAAGACTGGGAAGGTCCGTACCAAGTTGTAAAGCGAATTAATGATGTCGTATTTCGAATCCAACGAGGACCAAGAGCGAAGATGAAAGTTGTCCATGTTGATCGCCTACATCGCTACCACGGAAGCAATGATGACGTACTTGTTCGGAACGAACAAAGCTAAGAAGGGGGTAATATTATGTGACGACAAGAAATAAAACAACATGCAGGAGTCGCTGAATGCAACCATCGATTCACTCTACGAACACACCCGCTCGATTCACTGAACGAACATACCCAACTGTTCTTCCAATCATTTGACAGCAGACTGCCGTTCGAAGTTCGAATTCGATATTGCCTCCATGAAATTCAATTCGCCTCCATAGAATTCAATGGAAAAGTACCAATGGAAAATTACCAGCGCGCGCCGAACCGTCGAGAACATGGTGAATTTGTATAATATATGGATGACAGGCTCGGACGATACAGTTATATTTTAAACGTGGACTTGTGAAAACCGGTAATAAAGTAAAAAGTGATTGAATTGGAATATAATGTTGAATTCTAAGTAGTAAAGTTGAATAACAGTGTAAATTGATTTTAAATAAGTTTGTTTGATAAATTAAGTGTTTCATTGTGAAATTATAAAAGTAAAATTGAGTTTTATTCGACGAACCCCAGGCAAAAACATAACAATACTCTAACATTTGTTGACAATTGTGAGTGAATTCGTCAATTTATCAGTCATGCAATTCCGTTTTAGCTTTATTACATCAGCTCATCGCGTAAGGTAAATTAATGTTGCATTTCTCACAAGTATTCACAGACATCCAGAGTTTAAAGCTTTATAAAAGCTTGATGGCTTTAAAAACAACGTAAACAAATGGGAGTCGGAGGGCCAGAGGAACGCAAGTCGAAGTTTATGGTTTAAAAAAAATCAAAATAGCTACAAAGAAACTTTACTGAATCAAAATTAGCCAAAATTATAAAAAAAAAACTTTTCATGGACTTATCTTAGTAAATTGTATTCAATATTTGTTAAAGAAGACGTTTTTGGGTCATCGTGTTCCTTAACTCATTGTACCCTATTCCAGGATATATAATTATACTCTACCCCTGTATTAATGTATAGATTTGAGTTTAATGTTGAGTTTGTAACGCTGTGAAATAATCACCGTAGACCTCAAAGAGATATGAGCGAGACCAACACGAGAATTGATTCAGCCATGCCCGTTCGTCCATCCGTATGTAAACAAGCTAGAGGTCGCAACTTTTGAGCTAGAAAGCTGAAATTTGGTAGTCATACTTATAATCCATTTTATAAGATGAAGTTAGGAAATCACGTCAAATCGCCCTCAGGCACGCCCAAAACAGGTTTATAATTATAAGTATTGTATTGTTTTTACCTGGGGTTTGTCGAATAAAATTCAATTTCACTTTTATATCGCACAATGAAACAGTTTATTTATCAAACAAGACTTATTTAAATTCCATCATCAATATCATCATCATTTTCGAATGCCGCTTATCCTTTAAAGGGGTAGCGGAGCGAGGGTGGCTAAATGGTCCTTCCATCTTTCTGGATCCTCCGCCACCAACTCAAGAGACTCCGGCGCAATCCCCAGGCGGGATTCAGAGAGGTTCTTTACCTGATCCCACCACCTGTTTCTTGGCCTACCAGGGGGGCGAAGCGCTCGCATCTCAGCTAGCATAACCTGTCTAGGAAGTCTGTCAAGGGGCATGCAAACAACGTGTCCAAACCATCGAAGAATCGATCGCTCCACTCGGAGAAGTAGCGGCTCAACATTAAGATTCCTACGAATACTGACGTTTCTCACTCTGTCCCTTAGAGTAACACCAGCAACGCATCTCAGGAAACTCATTTCGGCAGCTTGTACCCGCGATCTAATTCTTTCGGTCATTACCCAAATTTCATGACCATATATGAGGGGCGAAACGAACACTGAATTAAAAACTGAGATCTTTGCTTTCACTCCAAGCTCAGCTTTCCTGATGACCGGACGGCGCAGTTCCTTTACTATTGCTCCAGCTTGGCCGATTTTACAGGACAAATTAGTATCACTCCTCCCATCATTCGAGAAAAAGACCCCAAGATACTTAAACTTCTCCACCTGTTTTAATGGAACTCCATTTATGTGCAGGGTACATTGCACAGGAGTCCTTGAAACAACCATCACTTCCGATTTGTTCACGTTTACTTTCATCCCAGCATCACCACAGACGGTTGCAAACCTTTCTAGTGCTCGTTGAAGTTCCTCTTTGGATGATGCAAGGATGGCCGAATAATCTGCGGAAAGCAGATGGCTCATCCTGATGCCAGCCAATTCGAAACATTGCTCGCAAAGACTGCGCTTCACCATCCAGTCCATATATGCTAAGAAAAGGAGCGGCGACAGAACACAGCCCTGGCGCACATCAAAAGGACGGGATTTGACACCATTTATCCGTACACAGCTCCTGCAGTTTCCATACAAAGACTGGATGGCTCTCAGAAGAGGCCCACTCAGCGCATAGTCCTGCAAAACTCTCCACAGTGTATCCTGAGGGACTCGGTCATACACCTTTTCCAGATCTACAAAACACGCATAGACCGGTTTGGCATATTCCCAGGCCTTCCCAAGAATAACATTCAGAGTAAAAAGCTGGTCGGTTGTGCCTCTGCCAGGCCGAAAGCCACACTGTTCTTCCCGTAACAAAGGCTCGATTACAGCTCTGGAACGCGTTTCCAGCACCTTCGCGAATACTTTTCCCGGAAGACTCAAGAGAGATATGCCCCTATAGTTGGCGCAATCTCTCCTGTTCCCTTTTTTGAAATTTTAATCACACTTAGTTCAATTTCGCTATTTAGAATTGAACACTTTATTTCAATTCGATCACTTTTTACTTTACTACCGATTTTCACAAGTCAACGTTTAAAATATAACTGTGCCGTACGAGCCTGTCACCCGTGTATTTATACAAAATTAAGCACCTTCTAGTACGGTCCATACTTCCCCTTTGGTAATTTTCCATTGGTACTCTTCCGCTGAATTCCAAGGAGGGAAAATCGAAATTCGAACTTCGAATATGCCAGCTGACTGAAATGACAGTTGGGTATGTTCGTTTAGTGAAACGAGCGGGTGTGTTCGTAAAGTGAATCGATGGGTGCATTCAGCGATTCCTGCATGTCTTCTATTTCTTGTCGCCACATTACAGTGTTTACACCTCTATTTTTATTATAATTTAATCACATTAAATCGATGCCGCAATTGCGGCAGCCAGCCCTCTGCTTTTTGGTATGCAGCAGTTTTGTAATTGTCCTTAAAGTGACAAAAAAAATTTCACTAAATTGTGGTGCAACTAAAGTGTGGTGCAGAAAGGCAAGGTGTTGCGGGGGGAGCATGTCTCCCATAGAAACATATCTCATACTGCGTGGATGTAATAATGATGGATGTTAGTACATGCATTTGACCAACATCGCAGATTTAACCAAAAAACTAATTCGCCTTCGACTGAACGCACCATTTAAAGTGATTAAATAAATAAGTTTGACTCATAGTTTGTAGCAAAGAGAAATAATCACCGTAGACCCCCAAGCCAAGACCTTAGGAGGATATGATAGTCATATGATAGTAAGTCGAATGAGACATGTCCGTCCATCCGATTGTCTGTAGGTAGGTTTCAGAGGCCCTGAATTTTGAGCAAGGAACTTTTAACTTGATATCTGGTCTTTTAAGGTCCCAGCAATACAAGTGTGAATATTTTTAAAATCCGCCCATAGACAGACTCACTTTACTTAATAATATGAAATATCAAAATTGCCGTAAGACGCTGGAAAAAACACGCCACAACGGCACTCTATTTTGAGAGCCAAAATGACAGAAAAAGAGTGCTAATGTCAAATCAATCCTATAATTGTCTGGTGGCACCACTTTGGGAGTTATTGTTAATCGTCTCCCGCTAATCCTCGTACTATTGCCGATGGAAACATAGTATGAGGCCCATTCACGGCCCACCAAGTTTGACAGTTTTGTTTATTCACAAATCCATTCATGTCGAAACGCGCTTTATGGGTTGAGATGATTTTTTCAAAAAGCCGTCAGTCGCTTTTTTTCTCTATCAGCCTTGAACCTTCAGCAATGCGATTTGATCGGGCCTTTATTCTTGTTCATGTTCCTGTGCTCATGAAAGTCGTCAATCAAAATAAGCTAAAAATGTTGACCGGGTTCCAGCAACACTCCCGATTACAATAGCAATGTTTTCAAATTAAAATACCGACACGGGCAGGTCGATGCAGTCGCAGTGGAGGCTTTTTTCCCCCATAGTCGACCATTTTTTCGATATATTATTTCGAAATCGAATTCTTTTTCGAAGTCGATATTTTTTTTGTTTTTCAACTCATCGAATCTGTCGGCCGCGAGTAAGCTTAACTGTATAGCGCATAAGCATTTTTTTTTAACGCGCTATGACAATGCTAACGCATCATTATTTTGCATAGCATTCCATTTTGGATTATTGGGGCAGTTGCTTTAAAATATTTCTTTAAAATGCATCTGAAAATTTTGTTACGCCAAGTCGAATTTAATTGCTTTTTTTTCAAAACTTTCAGCATTCGAACAAGAAAGCGAAAATATTCACACCTTATAAGGAAATGGCCAGATTGAAGTAAACGTTTTATCAAGTGAAAGTCGTGGCCCATATGCTAGAAACTTATAAACCGAATAGGTTAGTTATTTGTTATCATCATCATCCATCACAATTTTCTGTGACCGCTTAAGAAGAATTGATCGTGCCACTCGAAAATGTTGCTATTCAACATTAAGATTCCTACGAATACTGGCGTTTCGCACTCTGTCCCTAATAGGGTGTTTCAACCGCACATATTACAGAGATTAACGTAGGAAGATTAAAAGTTAATCCCAAAGTGTTTCCACCAGAATATATGAGACTAACTTAACGTATGCTTTCGTGTTTGACATTTCTCAATGACATCACGTCATCTATGCATCTCGTTAAAACGTGATTTTTTCTATCCGTCTCCTTTTATTTGCCACCGATTTTTTTTAACTATGCAAAGCAACGAAATAACTCAAACAAAACGTCAAATCAACAGACTTAAGATATTAAGACATTATTTTTCGTCAAATCTGTTGATTGGAATTTCGGTCCACAAGGCTGATAGTACCCCAACTTGATCAAATCAACCAGCAGTATCAAAACTAACATCCATCACAATTTTGCAGTGCGTACCCTTTATTGCATTAAACTTTTTTGGCAGGAACAACCACATCCACATCAACATCAGCCGTTCTGCACATCCCTTAACACCACCAAGAAACACTTCTTATGGCCTTTTCGGTTGGCGATCCCGGATCAGTGTGTTCTTCTCCCGGATTGGGGCTGTACATCTGAACAGCCAAACACGTTTTTCTTAATTTTGAAGTTTGTCTGGTGTTGTGTTTGTGGAGGAAAAGCCATTCTACAGGGGGAAAATGACATTTATCCAACTTGTGGCATGGGTTGTATGATTGTGTGAGTGCTTCTGGATTTGTTTCTGGATTCAAAACCAGAAGCAAATTTTTCTTCTATCCAGAAAAGGAACTGTCAAACGAGTCAAAGAAAACAGTTTTAGAAGAGTCCAGAAGGCTCCTGGGCCCGGACGCTCCCAGACGACCAAACAAAAAGGCCATTAGTTGATGATAGCCAGCTTTCAATAAAAGGTGTTTTTGCTTTGTTTCGTCAGAAAATGCAGAGAACACGTAGAGTTCTGTTAGGTTTGATTTCAGAATTCTTGCGTGGAAGAGATCAATTACGCCTTTAATTTTTAGTCTTGTTGTAATGAGACTAATATTCGTATGGTAAATCTCGTGATTTAGAGGGGATTTAGGGATGATTTGTCTTAATCGCGGATTGGTGTCCGGTGGAAACACCTTACGAAAGTAACACCAGAAACGCATCTCAAAAATCTCATTTCGGCAGCTTTCCTCATTTCTCAGTGATTACCCAAATTTCATGACTATTGACGAGAGTTGAACGAACACTGAATTTAAAACTGATATCTTTGCTTTCACTCCAAGTTCAGCTTTTCCGGAGTAATAATAAAGGAACTGCGCCGGCCTGTAGTCAGTGAATTATTATCATCAGGTAAATTATTCGAAATCAATATTTTTTGTGAACATGATGATTTTATTTTTGCGAAAAATGCGAACACGTAATATCTTTTGTAATATCTTTCACTATGTTTATCTGTCAATGCCCAATACTAGTTGGTTATCACGGTGCTGCAGCAATGCCTGTTTTATCCAGCTTAAGTATTGTAATTCTCTCAGGGTTTTGTTTTTCTTTTATGTATTAAGGCTTAATATCACGGTCAAAACTTAAATATCCATTATGACACTTCATTGTTCACTCACTCGGGTTAAAGCTCCGTTTTCAGTACTGTATTTTTTTAAATACACTTTTAAGTTATTCACAGAGGGTGAATAAAGGTTTCTCACAATAAGCAATATTCACTTATACTTTTTTAATACAACACAAACTCGTATGCAACAATAATTAATATAAACTCCAAAAAATGACGTCCACTGAATTTTTTGAGTAATATTTTAGTAACATAATGATTTAAAAAAACCCGAAACCAAACAATATTGGCAGCATTTTCAAGGATCTCTCGGCTTATATTAAAAAAGGCCAGAAAAAAGGAACGAATCCTGGTAGTTAATATGTCAATTTCAAATTGGACCTTCGTTTTATTTGAAAACTTTTAAGTATATAAAGTATTATAATATTTTGTATGGCAAAAAATAAATTATAGATAATATTATAATACTTTTGTGTTTTGAAAAAGCATTTTGCTTTCGCGTTTCGACAACAACTTGCAATAGTTGCGAAACAGTCCTTAATTAAAGGATTTTCTTCTTGAATTAAATTCTAAAATTTTTAAGGTATTTTTCGTCTTTGTTCGTTGTGCACCAAATTTTTCGAAATAATTTTTGTCTTCACAGCTCACAGTTTCATCACAGTTACTTCAAAGTTTCATTGTCAGGATTTTTTTCTGTTCCTTTCGATCTATTTTCCAAATGACTTTATTCTCTTAAGCAGTTTTTTCCATGCTGTGGTATCAGAGCATATAGTAGTCAGGGTTTCGCCATGTACGATTTTTATTCTGCATTCTTATTTACAGATATTATTGGTAAAGTCAACAGAGCACATGGTAGAGTTGCCTCGAATTCATAAATTACTGAATAACGCCTTTAAAGCTTTTATAAAGGGGAATGGGTAAATTCCTCAATTTCAGCTTGTGGGCAAAGCTTTTACATTCTCGAAGTTGAATATCTAGTCATTCAGTTATTTATGCTCGAATTGAACAAACACCCTTTTCTCTATAGGCAGAAAGGTCGCATTTTGGAGAACTAAGGGCGTGTTTCACAGTCAAAACTTTAGTTTCGATTCCGACACTTCATTTGCTCAAAAGATTCGGTTTTCACATGATTTTCTCTATCATACCTATTAGTTGACTTAAGTTTTTCACAACATAAAATGTAGGTACAACTGAAAAAATTTTATCAAAAAGTTTATAGAACCACATCACAAAATTATTTTGACAGCATTTGCAACAAGCTTACGGCAGAAAAACGTGGATAGAACAAAACTGAGGCCGGATGTTAAAGCGTATACTCCACGTAAGTTTGACTTATATCGGAACTGTGACACCGACCCTTAAGCTACTATCTATCAAGTTCTATGTTTGGTTTCGTATAAGTTTCTTTTATTTTAACTTCTGTAATTTGCTGAAAAAATAGGCTCCTATGTTAAAATTAGGTACACTTTCATTATACTTTACAGACTTCTAAAGAGAGAATATACCTATACAGGCTTAAAAAAAAAGCTTTTTAAACTGTGATCTTCTGATCAAGCCATAATTAAAAAAAATATCAATGAGGCTCACGTTTATATACTGTAGATCACTTCTCTGTATTAAATTTTGCAAAATACCTTTAAAAGGAGAGAACAAAGCGTTCATAATTCAGTATCCTTAAATATGGTTTTAGAGGTGCAGAAAAATAATAGTATTATTTCACAATTTCATCGAATCTGACAAGTTTCGTACATAACAAACTTTTAAAAAACTAAAATCTGCAAAATAATCGATTATGGAAGGAAACAAAACTATGTTTGTGCAAAGATGACACAATCGTACTGGAGTACATGGGCAGATAGATCTATCTAGAATACATTTTTAGCCAAAACTAGTTATCTTCAAGAAAAGTAAAACGAATCGCAGCAAAAATTGCAAATGAAAAACGAAGATAGAAAACTAAATAATACACAAAAAAAGTAGCATTCGAAAGGGAGCCACCATACCTGAAATGCAACACATCATGAACATCATCATCGATTTTTTGCTATCTGCGAAATTTACTCAAATGAACGACATTTTTATAAGAAAGTTTTGTTTCTGGAATCTTAAAAAAGGATTATACTCACTGTTTTTAAATTCTTCAATTAATTTTGTCAAATAAACATCCCCTTTAGCTACCGATTTACGTAACACAAGTTTTTACAAGAAAGGGTAATGGAATCTGAACTCAATGCATATCACGTTTCAAATAATGGAGAACAGAAAAATGTTTAATAGAAAATTTATTTCTCTTTTCAAAATAATTATCAGTAATATACACACACTTTCTTAAAACAGAAACTAAATACTGCAAGTATATTCACTTTAGAATTTATTTTTCACGACCTCAAAATGGCCTCCCAATTAACAAATATTTTTAATTGTAATTGATGTGTATTCTTTCATCAAGAGGGTTCCTTTCTGTATGCGATGACTACGAAGTCTATCGCCCTTGTAGTTTCAGTTTGTCATGTTAAACTGCAACAGAATGGCGGCGGAATGACGACTTGACAAAAACTCGGGCAAACAATTTGTAATTCCAGACGAAAATAGGGGAAAAAGTCTCTTAAATTCTCATCAGAGAGTGTTACCGCCAAATTTTGCGTTTACCGCCGATAGCGGTCGTTGGCAACAGGGTTAAGTTTAGCACATTTTGTATGTATACTATATCTTGGCTCAAGCCAATGTCCATGTGTTGTCAATTTAGTACAGCAGAAGCGAAACAGCAGTTGAGTTGAGCAGATCGTTTCGGGGAACCGCCTGATACAATTTAATGGCTGACGAAAATATGATTTGCAAAGCTTATACTCACACAACAGTCTACGGCCTTTGGTAAGTTTATTTCTGATTTGTTCGCTACAAAATAACATCTTTTCAGCAGAAATTAATGGCATGGATAAAAGTCGCTCGGATATCAACAAATCATTGTGTAATTGAGATTAAAAGTAAATTGAACCCAACAATGCATATTTACCTACTTTGTTTCATTACATTCAAATAAGCCACCCCATTGCAGCGCATATTTCGTCTACACAAACGAAAATATCTGATTCAATGCCTTTATATAACACGTATCCAGTACATTCCAAACATTTCCATTCCTAAATTTTCTTCGAAGAGCAAGAAAACTATTCCTCGCGTCCATTATAAAAAGTTTATTGAGGAACCGAGAGTGCTTACTTGTGTATTTAAAAAAAAAAACTTGCACCTACCTTCTTTATTAACGACATTTTTCAATAATACATAAAAGATTTGTGTTTCCTGGCTTTAAAAGTGTTAATCAAGGAGACGCTATGCAATGCCTCACCTGCAAACATAATTAAGAAGATTAAAGTCGACCTCACTTAATGATATAAACGTGTTCTTACACAGTGGTCGTGTGCATGTTTTGTTAGTGTGAATATACTTTTTTATGTGGAGTAGCCATAGGGTGAAACGAAAGTGCTGGAATTTGTGTGGACTGTGTGGAAGGCATTTCACCGATTAATCTGTAGACACAATGACGTGATGAATTCGAAGACAAAACAGCAAAGACTCTTAATAGGATGGAGTTTTCCGCGAAATCCGTTTGGCGAAATCCGTTCTTTAGGTATGAAAACAATGGGGTAGGCCTGTGCGCGAACGAGATACAGATATTTGTTTTCATACCAAGTGACGAAAAGTGACATTTTGGCGAAAAACTCTTTGATAACATATAATTTTAAAACGAATATATATATATTTTAGGCAAAAGCTGTTCAGTAACATATATTTCCTATTCTTTATTCAAACGTTGTTTCAAAAAAACCGAAATGTTACAGAAAGCAATAAATTCATTATTGGAACGGTTTGAGTAATCTCCTCACTAAATATTAAAGTCAAAACGCAATGATGCGTTGCTGCGTTGTTGCATCGATTTTAAGGGTAAATTTTCAAATGCAGTTACTCAATATTTTTGCATCAAATTGAAAAAATTTCGCTCAATATTTTATGTAGAAAACGCTTAGTTCTACATTTCGTTCATACAAGGTTTTGGGCCACGCCCACATTTAATGGCAGAATTGAAGAAAAACATAAAATCTTCCAGAAAAACGTAATTTCGACTGAGCCTAATTTAGAAAAACATGAAACAAAAAAAAAAAAAAAAAAATAGGTTAGGTAAACGAAACTTCATTCCAGATTTCGTTTACATAAAGTTTTTAGCCACGCTTCCTTTTAGGGGTCGATTTTTCAAAAATATTGAATTTGAACCAAAAAATTGCACTTTTACATACATTTAAGCGTAACTTGGAATTATCTGTGTAAATATCTTATAATTGATGGATTGTAATAAGGGCGATTAGACCACCCCCTTTTTTGAAGTTTGCACTACTAAAAGTGACAAAAAATAACAATGCATAAATAACAATTTACAATGTGGGATAGGATGGGCTATCCACATAAGCAGTATGAACTTCCTTGAATGATTTTTCTATGTGGATTGGCAGTTGATTTGCGTGTTTCTGTGAAATATGACATTTGAAAACATCTCGACTACTTTTCCTGTGTTTTTCTATGTGACGCGAGAGTCTTTTAGAATAAGCTCACAATCAAGGGGTTACGGCTACCCTTAAGATGCGTAGCATAACGCGAGCGGAAAGAATTCGAGGATAGAAAAGATAGAAGAGAAAAGTAATTTTCGATCCAACAAGCAAACGCTGGCTGTTGAGCCAGTATGGAACATAAAAACTCTGCACAGCAACACCAAACTCTGCACAGGGTTGGAAGTTGGAAGAGTAATTATTTTCGAGATTTAGAGGTTTTGGCAACTTTACTGAGGGAGTTTACTCTGCACCGAAAAACTGTTCGCTGCGTGAACTCCAGACTCGTGTTGCTCTGGGATTAATAGCATTGCTGAGAGACCCAGCATTGTAAAACCGACTCTTTGAAGTAGAGAACTTAATGCTTTGGGAGGTCGGTATTAAGGCCCTTAGTGTTTTTGTAGTTTTTGAAAAAGTTTTTTTTTTTTCGTGGGTAGGAAAAACCTTCATGTTCACTACAAGGACCGGCCGCGCATGCTCATAGTTGTGTAAGATTCTTATGCACCAAACAACCATTTTCCGTCAGACTATAACTAAGTTTCCTTAACAAGTAGTTCAAGCTTCTGTAGTAATCGCGTGTGGCAGGCTGCATTCCAACGAAAGCACCTACTATACCAATCAATTTATGCGGTTTCATCTTATGCTGCTTGATCCAACGGTCTCATTCGTTGTAGTCGGCGCGTAAGATTTGTCTGATTTAAAGTTCGGATAATTTCATTGTTGCAATGTCCGCGAAGACGAGTACTAAGTTTGCGAGCGAAGTTTGTTACCTCGACAGTCACGGTTGCGATTTCTAGATCTCGGTGTAGATCGCTATTTCTTATGTACTATGGATGATGGAGCATTAACAAATGCTCTGAGTGTCTTATTTTGAAAAGTTTCTAAAATAGTTATATTGCTTGGTTTAGAACAACCCCAAAGTTGTATACCGTACGTCCAAGATGGTTTTAGCACTTGCTAAACTGATACAAAAGCAGTTTGTTATATATGCTTAGTTTCGAAAATCTTCCGATAAGCCAATTCATTTCTCTTAACTCGATTTTGAGCTCGTCGCGTTTCTTTTTAACGTGCGGCTTCCATTTAAGTTTTGCGTCTAGAGTCATTCGTCGGTATTTCGCTTCATTTGAGTACGGGATTTGTACCGAATTAATAAATAAAGGTTTGTTGTTTATCTTTTTATAAGTAAATAAAACCATAAAAAATATATAACCAGAAAAAGAGTATGTGTTTATGATAATAATTTTGTGAAAAGTAGCAAAGAATGTTAATACCTGCATAAACTAGTGGAATATTTTTTTTTTAACTAGGGTGGTCGGAGGCTATGCTAACATTCTTTTGGGACGAAGTTTTGTTCCAAACAGCGCTCTGAATTGCTTCAATGAATTTGTCAACTGCGGTTTCTAACTCTAAGGGAGTTCTCAATGGCACATTCAAGCCAACACCTTCCTTACAGTCCTTTCTGAACGCGTCCCAGTTCAAGTTTTTTCTAGCTAATCTGGGAGCTCTTTCTATTTTCGCCAGTTTTACAGCCATCTTCAACATTGCCCCTAAGTGGTCTGAGCAAAGATCATAACACACTTCGACTCGCGTAAGGTGTTTGGGGTAACTATTAGCGATGAAGAAGTCGATAGGGTCGGGCTTTTTATTCCTGTCGGTTGGCCAATATGTTGGCTTTCCCGTGGAGAAAAAGTCCACCCCACGTTTCATACTGTTTTTGTACAGTAATCTGCCTCTAGTTGAATTGCATCTTAAATTGCATTGTTAACGTCACCCTCAATGATAAAACTGGATCCAATGAATTCATACATACGATCAAGATCGTCTTCCACCAGTCTATATCCCGGTGGAGAGTAACAAGATGCAATATTGTAATCTAAGCAGTCAATTTTTACAGAAACTGAACTTATCTGCATAGAGTCTAGCTCAACTTCTGTGTTCTTGAAGTGCTTTATGAAGTTCTTAATGTAGAAGGAGGATCCTCCTCTCGAATTCGGCGGAGGGTGATGTGCGTGATAGTCATTGTAGCCTTTAAGTTTAAGTCTAGACCCCTTTTTAAAATGAGTTTCCGTTATTATGCAAATATCAGTATTATTTTTCCGTAGAAATACTTCTAGTTCGTCTATTTCATATTCATGTTCTCTTGTAATTTTTTCGAGGCTTAAACTCGAGCCTACTCAGTTTGTCAAATATAAGTTTGTTGATTTTAGTGGAATAATGCAACTTGGAATAACTGCAACTAGTGGAATAATGCAACAGCTTCAGTTCTAGTGACGGATTGCAAAACAAAGTACAAACCCTTTACTAATAAAATTGTTAGAAGAAAATCCTGAGGGCAAATTTGGATTCGCCTGTATAAACGCCATAAAACTCTCAAGAAAAATTCTGAAGATAAGATTTCAAGATTTTCAAGATTACAAGTTGAAGTACACAGCCGACAACTCAGTTAAGTACTTAGTTAAATACTTTACTTAGTTGTCCGTTGTGTACTTCGACATGACGGACGCAACATATTCATCGGGCTAAAGGATAAAGTACTTTTTTCAAGCTCTTCCTAATAGAGATTTTCGCGTAAATATCTTGCTCGCACCTCTCATTCACCTCTCACTTGATATGAAAACACTGAAATGGTCGACATGACGGACGCAACATATTCATCGGTCTGAAGGATGAAGCAGTTTTTTCAAGCTCTTCCTAATAGCGATTTTCGCGTAATGCTAAGTTTCCACTTGTCGATTTGTAATTGACTAACGACGTATTTTTAGGTTATATTGAGAAATTGGCAAGTAGAAATAGAGTGTCTTTGAATTGACATATGAATTAGCTTACGCTTTGCCAATTGTGTCTTTGATTGACAAAGGGGAGAACTGTCAAAGTTTGTCAATAAATCGACAAGTGGAAACTTAGCATAAATATCTTGCTCGCACCTCTCGTTCACCTCCCACGGACGCAACATATTCATCGGGCTGAAGGATGAAGTACTTTTTTCAAGCTCTTCCTTCGAGAGATTTTTGCGTAAATATCTTGCTCACACCTCTCGTTCACCTCTCACGGACGCAACATATTCATCGGGCTGAAGGATGAAGTACTTTTTTCAAGCTCTTCCTAATAGAGTTTTTCTCGTAAATATCTTGCTCGGACCTCTCGTTCACCTCTCACTTGCTATGAAAGCACTGAAATGGTTGCAAAGGGAGGCCTGTTCGCGAACGAGAAGGTTATAAAATAAGCAAAGCAAAACAAGTTTATACCTATTATTAACAAACAAGTGACGTAATGTGACATTTTGGCGAAAATCTCTACTGACAAAGAGTAAGCCAATTAACATGTCAATTCAAGCACATCCCCTATATTTCCACATCCCCTATACCTACACCTTTTGTCAATTCGGATTTTTGGAAAAAAAAGAATAAATGGGTGCAAATTCTATTTTTTAGCACTTACTCGTTTTACTCAATTTAAATGAAGTACGATAGTACTTGAGTAATTCGATTTCAAAATCAAGTTGACCCTTTTACACTGCGAAACCAACTGTGCAATTTTTCACAGTTGTCACAAGTTAAACAGCTTCAAATACGTAAAAACCAATTTGAGATAACTAAAGAAGCACTGGAAAATATTTCTCCCTTTGTTATAAACAAACTTCATCGGCTGCCATGTCTTCTTTTGGTTGAATTAAAAAAGTGTGTTTGATTTTATTTTCGTTTGATTCCCACAAAAGCGAATACAATCTGTTATACCGTTTTCATGCCGAAGCCAGAATTTAGATTTCACACTGCGAAAATTATCTGGATTTTGTTGACTTTTTGATCATTTGAACACTAACTGTCCGATTTTTCACAGTTTTCACAGTTATCACAAGTAAACCAGCTTCAAATAAGTAAAAAACAATTGTAGATAACTAAAGAAGCACTGGAAAATACATAAAAATCACCGCACAGTAAAAAAGTATAAAAAAACGAAAATATTTCTTCTTTTTATTTTATAAACAAATCTCATCGGCTGTCATTTGTTGGGAACAAGTTTACCGTAGGTCCAAGTGGAACTTAGTTGTTATTTTTATGCTTATATATGTATTTCAGTGTCCTGAATACGAATATGTTATTAAAAATTGTCGGTCCCATTTAGTTTAAAAGTTATAGCTATTCAAGGTTTCAATTTTTCCATACAAAGTAACTCATCTTAGACTTTTAATTTGTGACATATTTTCGATTTTGTGGGAATCTAGATTCTGATCTAGATTCTGAATTCTACAAATGTATGGGAAATCTAATAGATTTGAATTAGATTTGGGACTTTTTTTACTCTGAATCTAGATTCTGGCTCAGTGTGAAAACCGTATTACATTTCTGTTCGATTTTGTGGTAATCTAGATTCTGAATTCTACAAATGTATGGGAAATCTAAAAGATTTCAATTAGATTTGGGACTTTTTTCTCTGAATCTAGATTCTGATTTGGTATGAAAGGGGTGAAGGGCCAACTATAATAGACTGAATGCCACGTACGGAGCCTTAAGAAATTGTGCGAATATATTCAATTCGTATAACGCACCCATAATGTCGGTCGGGTCAGTTTCGTCAAGTTTTCTTTGACTTTTGTATCGTACGTATTGAGCGCTCCCGACCGCATATTTCGTACGTAGATTTTGAAATTGGTTTTGGTGTGGCTGATTCTATTGAACTTGAACGGAAAGAAAGCAGAATTGGTTTTAATTGTTTTTTTTTTTAATCTTTTAAAATGGATATACGTAAACAAAACAACGCTTCGCAAAACAAATGAAATTGCAACTTGACAGATTTATACTTTTGCAAAAGGCAATTGCAGGTTGCTTGCCTGTTTGACGGAAGTTAATTTTTCGTCCGGTAATAACGTTAGCATCATTTTGCTTCCGACTATTATAGTTGGCCCTTAATAAGTACTATAAAAGTAAAAACCATCAATCACTAGAAATAACTGATTCTACTTACTTGTGTTTCCACCATAGATTTGACTTGGGTTCCACAATCCACTCGCTTTTATTATCTATTTTTCAAAAAGACAGCTGTCATAGCCATCTGTCTCCAAGCAAGTAAATATAAACAGTGCATATCATTCTTTAATTTATCTTTAAAAATTGGCTGCATTTATCGTTGATATAAACCTTTGAAGAGCGTTTCACTTAATTTGGCTTTTGAATTGATTACTTTTTTTTTTGATAGCAGACGTCTACGGTTTTCTTAAACAAGCTAATGTGCTTTAGCGAATAACATAATACAAAGCGTTTGTTTGTGTTTGTAGATCCACAAACCGGAACCGGACAGTAGGCACAAAAAAATGCATCGTTTTTTTTAAATGCAGAACTGAAAACTAAATCAATAGGTAAAAAACGCAATCGTGTATTTTGATGAAGTACAAAGTTGTAGGTAGAGTTAGCCATACTTTTTAAAATAGATCAACAAATTTTGGCCTTAAAGATCTGAAAAGATTATAAAATTATTATTAATTTTGTTTTATGGTTGTTTTGTTATATAAAATATGCTTGTGACCGCAAGTGGGTATACAGGGTGTTTCAGTTAAGGTGTAACAAAAAGCTAGGGCGTAAAGGTTGGGTCGAGACAAGAAAAAAATTGTACGGAAGGAGGAGGGTCTATTCCCTCCCCCCCCCCCCCCCCGTTTAGCCGGGAGGGGCGATTTTCTAAAAACATGACTTAAAACAGAAAAAAAAATACTAAAAAAAATACTAACTGACATTTACAAGAAATACCTTTTTATAAAGCCAGAAATCTCTTCTTTAAATTTTCTTTTAAATAAAGCTGTTTTAGTGTACGTGTACAGTTTATGAAAAATTAATTTTTAAACTCAAAATTTTGAAAAAAAAATGAAAAAAAAAACATTTTAAAATAAGCGCATTAAATTTAAAAAAAAAAAATTAAACTTAATAACTTAAAAACTAAAAAAATGGCTTATATTTTTTTTTCATTTTTTTTCAAAATTTTGAGTCTAAAAATTAATTTTCCAAAAACCGTTCACTTAAACAGCTTTATTTACAAGCAAAATAAAGGAAGAGATTTCTGGCTTTACAAAAACGTGCATCTTGAAAATGCCAGTGCTACCATTGTTTTTAAATATTTTTTTCTGTTTTAAGCGATATTTTTAGAAAATCGATCTCCCGGCTAAACGGGGAGGGGCGAGTCCCCCTCCCATAATATTTTTTTCTTGTCTCAACCCAACCTAGCCTTGAAACGCTTTTTCGGTACGTTCCAATTATGTTATTTCAACTATTTTTAGATTACTTCAAAGAATTTCTTTCCTTATCGACACTTTCTTGCTTTTCGCACTTCTACAGAACTGCTAAATTTTTTCATATAAAAATACGATCTGTTTGGCATCCCTGGATCAGAAAACGTAAAAGACGACAGATTTTGACAACCGGGCTGAATCGTCCATATTTTATAGCTTAGTTAAAAGGAATCGACGTTTTGGTTTGAACTGTTGATAGCTTAGGAGTCAATTCGATGATAACTTAAAATGCAACATCTCATACTTGGAGGGTTTTTTGCTGCTTGTGGGAGTTTCTTTGGGAAACTGTCAGGTGGCGATTATGGCATTCTACTGAATAATTCATTTTTTCAGAATATTTTTATTGACCAGGTAAATATAGGGTCTTGAACTCGAATGCTTATCCATTTAAAAGTCTCTTATTTTCTTCCAAACACTTTTTCTGTTTCTTATGATTGTTTGCAATGTTTTGAATTGGAGGTATTTCCTGAAAGCTTTACAGTCATCGCAGCAGACTCTTACTGTAACGGTTATGTCAGCAGCTGTTAATTACATATTTTCGGTGAGATTGACTTCTTTACTACTCTTTGTAAATTATTATTATTTACTCTTCTTTTTATCAAGTTTTTCTTTGGAGTGGTTTTCTTTGGCGAAAGCATGTCAATGCTGTCTCTTTTCGGAACGGCCTCAATAGTAGTCGGATTAAGTTTTTTGTGTTTTTGAATCAAAAATAAAGTTATGTAGTTTAACTTTAACGAATTATTGTTGTAATGCCGGGTGTTCATCGCAAAAGAATGTCCCATTCTGTACAAAATTGCTATTTTGAGTATTACGATCATTCAAGAAATAAAATAAAATGAAAAATTACAATTACAGGTTTGTTTGTTTGTGGTTTATGCGCAATGTCATTTGTTTTGATAAGTAAAACTAGAGGGGAAAGAGACACGGTTTCGTTCTTCGTGGAACTTTTTGTCGCCGTCTGTGTCCTGTGACAACTCCCCTCTTAGCGAATTTCCGAGTAAAATTTCGGAACTTGCAAACTGATTTGACTCTCTGATTTTTTTTCTCAACACGTTACCCCCGTACCATAAACTACTGAATAACTAGATATTCAACTTGCGTGCCTTTTGCCCTTTAGCTCCAACACCCATTGGAATTTGTTCACGTGATTTGTGAAGCCTTTCAAGCTTTTATATAGCTTTAAATTTGTGTGTCGGTGAACACGTGTAAGAAGATAGCTGATCTCAAATCGGCGATCAGCTGCTGTAAAAGCTCCAAAATGAAATTGCATGGAAATGACGAATTGATGAATTTACTCTCATTTGTAAACAAATGTCAGAGTATGGGTAAAAAAAAGTATGGGTCAAAAAGAATTGATGAATTTACTCTCATTTGTAAACAAATGTCAGAGTATGGGTAAATTCATCAATATCAACTTGTGGGTAAAGCTTTTACATGTCCGAAATGACACCGCTACACTGAGCTGTCAGATAATACTCGGTGTTCGCGACAATTCCATCGTGGTGCACACTCGGTTTCATTGTGTACAGAACAACCTATACCGCACCGGTTCAGTTATCACGTTAAGTGTCAAATTGCTTTGGCTTCATTTTGTTTACTTTTTTTTCATTTCGTAGCGTGATTTTGTTGGCGTCGATGTTTGTACTCTTTACTTAAAATTAGTTTTGTTAGCTTTGTGTTTCTGATATTTTTATCGATTTAATTAAATTTCAGTCGTGTTGTACAAAAAAACGAATGAAAATTGAGTCGAAACGTCACATACGCAATCAAAGCTGCACCTCCACCGTTAAATACGACGGTGGCGAAAATTCGAGTTCGGTGTCGACACCAAACTAATCCGGAGCTCAAAAGAACATTTACATGAGAAAAGAACATGTTTTTTCTGTATTCCACACCAGTTTCACGATTCGGTGTTGAAAAGAATACGCCATTAGTATCAGCCCGTCCACTACTAGTAGGCAATTGTTTCGCTTTCGGTGCTTAGATAAACGCGTGGTGCAGGCGCTGAAAAATTCCGCCGCAGGAAATTGCACCAAAAAGAAAAAATGAAGTTTCAAACATAACAAAAAAGTTGTTAGTTGACTTTTCTTGCCTGCTTTTCAAAATAGTGCAAAAAAGATGAGAAATTGTTTTCGCCAGCAAAGATCATTATTTTGGTTTTAAGATCCCGGAAGGCACTTTATATCAAATGTGGAGGCAGTAACGGTTGGGCCATTATCTTGTGATAAACCAAAGATGCAGGGGTGGAATCGGCTATGGTGATCTGTGATTTTCACATTTTGTGACAGTCAATGTGATCAAACAAAATAATCCGTCTGCGTAAGGTGATCACAAAAATATTGTTCCGAATCGTTGCTTTTCTTAGGCTTGTGATGCTAACATACTGACTTTTATTCGTACATGCAGAAAGTCAACCTAAGAGTAGGCAAAAACGACAACTTACCAGAAAGTTTGAAAACTGGTGACCAACTGATTTTGACTGTGATTGATCGGGAACTGTCACAAGAAAATTGTGATGATCACAGTTGGCGCAGACGAACTTTTGTGATTTGTGACATCACTTATCATAGATCACCTTAGCCGATTCCACCTCAGGTTTTGAGGCTCTTATATATGTACAGTGGTGTGAAAAATAATAGGTGCAGTTTTTGGAAAAATGGCTTCAAACACTAACAAAAAGCTATGAATTTTATTACGAAAAGGCTTTTCCGAAATAATAGTTTAGAAGAATATTATCTCAGACCTCCAACAATCAGGAGAGGGTAACTGGGAAGTCAATACTCCAGTTAATTTGTGGCTTTGGTTGAAGAACTTCCGGCCACCACCAGATTTGCTCTACTTAAGGTTTTTTGGGTCACTGATCACGAATTTCTAAGTTTTTTTTTCTCGAGAATTGGGGCTTTACCCTTAAATCAGCAAAAAAATACCCCTAAATAGGGGTGTTTTTGCGATATTTGCGCTTTGAGTAGTTTGTGTCAAAAAACTATGGTTTTAGCTTTAATTTGAATATTACGTTAGACTTTAAAAAAATTTTAACATTTGGGTTAAATTAAGGGTGTGAAAAGTACCCCTAAAAGTGGGGTTTTTCTACATTTACACTTTTTGCGTAAAAACTGTTTTTACGACTCTGAGTTGAATCAATTAAAATTAGTTTATAAAAAAATTAACCCTTCGGTCAATAATAGGAGGGAAACTACCCCTTAATATAGGTTTGGCCATTTTTAAAGCTAAAAGGGTGGAATTTTCGCTATTATAGTTTTTTTTTTTGGGTTGCCAATGACGAATTTCGGGCTCTTTTTCTCGAGAAAATAGGGCTTCACCCTTAATTCAGCAAAAACTACCCCCTTTTAAACGGGTATTTTGTTATATTCGCGATTTGAGTGTTAATTGAGTAAAAAAAATGTTTTTGCCTTTAAATTAAAAATTAAGCAATGTTTGAGAAAAACTTCTTTCAAATAACACCAAAGAAAAAAATCCAACGGTGTCAAATGAAATTATCTTGACGGCCAATTGACTTCGCCACCACGAGAGATAACACTGTTGCCATTTCTTGCCACCATTCCGACCATTTACGGCGCTTGAAATGGTCAAGAGGCTCTAGTTTTTAAGTCAATTGCACCTTGTAAGCGTGTAAATGCAAGTATTTATGCATAATGTTCATTAACGACGAGCGTGAGGGGTGCAATTGTTGGGTACGATGACGACTTGAAGTGGACCGCTCTTCAGCCACACTATCGCGAACAGCACCGATATTTTCTTCAGTACGAGCTGTACAAGCATGCACTGGTGTTTTCACATCTCCTACAGACCCGGTTTGCTCAAATTTTTGCATGATTCTTCCGATTGTACGCACATTTAGACGATTAAATTGACCGAAAAAATCACGAAGTGCACAATAAGCATTTTGATTTGAACGCCCATTTTTATAATAAGCCTGAATAACTTTAACGCGTTGCTCGATTGTGTATCTTTCCTAGGTTCTGAAATTAAGAAATATCAAATGAAATGCAGAAAAGACTTACTTACTTACTTAAGGTGGCGCTTCAGTCCGGGGTGGACCTGGGCCTCAGCCAACAAGCTTCGCCAGCCAGCTCTGTCTCTAACTAGCCGTCTCCAGTTTCGCACGCGAAGTTGGCTGAGGTCCCCTTCAACTTGCGTGCGCCACCTGAGTCTCGGTGCACCTCTACCGCGCCGTCCCTGCGGTGTGGATTCGAAGATTTTCCGGGCCGGGGCGTTGGTGTCCATCCGCTCTAGGTGACCCAGCCATCGTAGACGTTGTGTTTTGACTCTTTTGGCTAGGTCGGTATCGCTGTACAGCCCGTACAGTTCGATGTTATATCTCCTCCTCCATTCTCCGTCTATGCAGACGGGACCGTAAATCGTCCGAAGAATTTTCCTCTCGAAGCAGCCTAACATTGATATTGTCTGAAAAAACTAGCTTAACGCAATAAAAAAAAAAAACAGAGAATAAATGGGTGCAAATTCAATTTTTTTGCACTTACTCATTTTACTCAATTTTAATGAAGTAAAATAGTCCATAAGTACTATTAAAGGTGGGAAAGTGGTTGCATACATTTGGCCTAAAACTCCGCCTTTTTAACTAAAAAAATATTTTTTTTAACGCCACGCCAACAAAAGTGGGCGGAGGCACATACAATAATGCATAAAAGTTAGAAAATGCTAATATCTACAACTTTTGTCATATAATTTTTTGTCAAATTTCATATATATTTATTGAAAAACAGTCATTTTAAGCTAAAATCCCTTAAAAAGTGGGCGTGGTTAATGAAAAGGCTAAAATTTTTTGGCTACTTCAAAGACAATTACAAGGCAATGTTACATACCAAAAATGAATGCGCTAAAAGTATTTATTTTAAATTAGAGATGGTCGAACACACAGGTCTGTAGTGGGCGTGTCTGTGGGCGGATTCAGCTAATTTACAAACTTGATCTGAAGGACTGGACTTCCAGCCAACCCACCAAATTTCAGCTCTCTACCTTAAAATTTTAGGCCTAAATGGCCATGCCCAAAAATGGTGCTTTTTGCTTTTTTGATGGCACATTGACGCGACCCGGATGTGTAGAGCACTTCTATACAAACAATAATTAGTATGACAGCTCAGCTCTAAAGTTCATAAGTCTGAAGACAGCTACAGGAGAAGCAGCCAAAGTATACGGGGATGTGCTACTACAGATACAACTCGCCGCACTGACCTTCTCCCATGCATTCTTGGTAGCCGACATATGCGACGAATGCATCATTGGAGTGGACTTCATTAAGGCACACGAGGTAATTCTTGACCTTCGAATGCAGGTGCTAAGGTATCAAATCGTTGAGATCCCTATGGTATACGCAAACGACAACGCTGTGTATCTTCGAGCAATACTGCGAATCTCATCGAGCCAGATAACAAAAGTGAATTTAAAAGTTACGTCGTGGGAAAAATTCTTACAGAGCCTAAGAACAACATGGTGCCGGCAAGACTGATGATCCTGAATAAGCGCACCGTTAAGCTCAGCCAAGGAGAGGTGATTGGAAGTTGCGTACCCATTGCAGCCATTTCATTTCATCTGAGAGTGAGCCTGCGAGTCCACTCTCTCCATCAAAATTGACTTGGGTATGTAAGACTATACTCGGAGACTGTGAGCTAGATCAGGAGCAGCAAACCATAGCGGAAATCTCATTGGCGAGTTTGCTGATATATTTGCGTCACAGGATGGAGACTATGGTTGAACACACTAAGTTCAACATCGCATAGACACCGGAGATGCTAGACCAATCCGCCAGCCTTCTAGAAAGACAAATACCAGCTAAGGATTTCGCCGGGATTGCAAAGTGTCTGCACCAGCTCACTGAAAACGGAAAACAATTGAAATGGTCAGGTGAATGCGAAAGAAGCATTCAACATCTGAAGCGGCGACTTTGCGAAGCACCGATACTAGCTTACCCCATCCCCGGCAAGACATTATTGTGGACGCAGATGCTTGCAATGTGGGTGTTGGCGCAGTATTGTCGCAATTGCACGATGGGCATGGGAAGAGAGAAACTACTATCAGAGAGAAACTACTGTGCTACTCCTTGCTCTTATACTGGCGACGAAAGATTTCCAGAAGTACCTGAGTGGCCAAGTTCATCTTGCGTACAGACCACGCCGCTCTCAAATGGTGACTTCAGTTCAAAAGTTCTGACGGCCAAGTTGCAAGATGGATAGATTGCAGGCTTTTGACTTCGAGATACAATATCGCAAAGGAAAACTGCACTGCAACGCGGTCGCGTTATCCCGCAGAACATGTGAGCTCAATTGTAAGCATTGCGTGCGACAAGAGGAAAAGGACGAAGGTGTTACTGTCCAGAGATTAAGAGTCGAACCTGCCGAAGGCTGGAGTCCTGAGGAACTTCATAATGCACAACAAGAAGACCCTGATATTCAGCCAATCCTTGCATGGAAGGAATCTATGGGGTAACCGAGCGCAAGGGATATATCCGACAGAAGTCCTACATTAAAGCTATATTGGACGCACTGGGACTTTCTCCATATACAAGATGGCGTTCTGCGAAGAAAATGAGAAATGCCGAATGGAAAGTCCTTCAAAATGCAACTTGTGGTTCCACGGTCGAAAGTGCAGGAAATTTTTGTGTAAATGCACGATGGAGTATCTGGTGGGCATTTGGCAATCAACAAAACCCTGGAAACGTACGAGAACGCTTTTATTGGCTGAGTGCAAGAAATCTTTGAAAGCTGGTGTCGGAAGTGTAGTACTTGTGCTGCTAGTAAGGGACCTAAGATCAAAACCAGAGGTAGAATGCACCAGTACAACGTTGGTTCCCCCTTCGAAAGAATCGCCTTCGACATCGCGGAAACTGAAAACGATAATCGTTACATCCTTGTAATTGCCGACTACTTAAGCAAATGGCCTGAGGCATTTGCGATCCCAATTTAGGAAGCTAGAATCGTTGTCGACCAAATAGTGGACCGTTGGGTGTGCCTATGGAATTACACTCCGATCAAGGACTTTGCGTCGAAGATATTCCAGGAATTATGCGCTGCGATCGGACTTCAGAAGACACAGACCACACCCCTTTACCCACAATCAGATGGAATGGTGGAGCGCTTCAACAAGGCCCTGAATGAACATCACTCTAAAGTCGTGGATGCGAATCAACGAAATTGGGATCGCCGAATACCTTTATTCCTTATGGTCTGCCGAAACGCTATTCATAGTACAACCGGATACACTCCATCTGAAGTTTTATTTGGTCAAACTGCCAGGCTACCCAGTGAGCTCAAATTCGGATTTCCCATTGAATACCCAACCTGTGAGGAAGACTACGTGGTGGACCTAAGAGAAAGGATTAATGACATACACCAGAGAACTAGAAGCAATATAAAACTTGCAAGCGACCGCATGAAGACCAGATACGATGCGCGAGCAACGGCACCCGAGTTCAACGAGGAAGTTCTGGTATGGCCGTACAACCCAAATCGTAAAAAGGGAAGATCGCCAAAACTGCAGCAGGACGGGGAAGGTCCCTACCAAGTTGTAACGCGAATTAATGATGTCGTATTCCGATTTCAACGAGGACATAGAGCGAAGATGAAAGTTGTCCACGGAAGCATAGACGACGCACTTGTTCGGGACGAACAAAACTAAGAGGGGGGCAATTTAATGTGGCGTCAAGAAATAAAACGACATGCAGGAATTGCTGAATGCACCCATAGGTTATTATCATTCCAGTCATCTGACAGCAAACTGCTGTTTGAAGTTCGAATTCGATATCGAACTTCCCCTCCATGAAATTCAATGGAAAAGTACCAATGGAAAATTACCAGCGTCGAACCGTCGCGTCGAGAGCATGGTGAATTTGTATAAATACATGGATGAAAGGCTCGGAGGAGACAGTTATGTCACTGATCAGATTATAAGGAGATTGCCAACTTCGGTCGATGATTCTCTTTTGGCCCCCAAGCTTCGACTGACTGTGGTCTGCATATATATGATCAATGCTTACCTAAAACAGGAAAAAAAACTTCTAATACATTCTCAGCTGACAAGTGCTATGACTGGGACAGCCAGAGACCAGCTGATTGTGAAATGGTCTCATTAATTGTCAAATGCTCTCTTTGATTTTTAAATGCTCTCTCGCATTGTTTAATGGCTGCGTTCTGGAACGCAACCTATTTATTGTTTTAATAATTTATTTAGGTACCGAGGTGAATAACTGTAATTATACTGTAATTTTTTTATTTCGAAATGAATTTGTAAATGACAAAAAAACACATTAAAGTAAGAGAAATATAGAAAATACTCTATTCCCGTGACAAAAATCATGCGAATTGAGCGAAAAACATTATTTTTTTCAATTATATGCAAAAATATATTGTAAATAAAAGATACTTTAGTGGATTAAGTAATAGTCCTCAAATTGAATATATGACTGTTTTTTATAATATTAATCAGTTTTGAGAATTTATTAGGAAAAAAAAATATTTTTTTCCTTTAAATTCACCAAATTGGTTTAAATCCACCACAGTCGTGTTTTTATCCATTGATCGCATTTTTATATCCGACCGAGGGTATATTAATTTTAATGCATAGTTTGTAACACAGTGAAATAATCACCGTAGACCCCTAAGACCCTTTAGAGATATTGCCAAGTCGATTAAGCCATGTCCGTCCTTTAAAATTGAGCTAGGAAACTGAAACTTGCAGCGTTGCTTGGTTCTCGTTTTGTACAGACGAAGTATGAAAATTGAGAAGATCCGCCCACAGCTACTCCCACAATTGGCTTGAATTTCAGACAACCTCAAATTTACATTTTATTTCAAAATGCCTTTTGGTCAAGATAGACAAAACATATGAACTCAAATTTTGGTGGAGAGCAATATCGACCAGCCTTTAATTAGACCAAAATTTGACCGCCCACTCTATTGACCATGCCCACTTTAAACATCTGAAATCTTTGAAATCCTGATTTCTTGGTAAATTCTATTCGAATACACTTTTAGGGGGCATTTTTAGGAAAAAAAAACTGTTGTTTTAAGTATAAATATTCACTTTTAACGCATTTTCTCGCGTTTCCAACGAAATTAATGTTAATTGATTTTAATTTTCAGCCTAAAAAATAAATAAATAAATAGAGTGGCGCAACAGCTCGAGGTGAACCAGGGCCAACTTCTCAACAATGTATGCTGGTGTGGTAATTTCTTTACATACGAGGGGACCTACAATTTTTTTGCCGAATCCGAACGGCACTTTGAGAAGTTTTTCAAGACAAATTATACTCTCGGAGGGCTTGTCAGACCCTCGCGGAGGTGGGGGCCGTGAAAAAGAACAAGTCTTTTTTTTCAGGTGACGATGGTAGTAATTTTCAGCCTACGCCCCTTTTTAGGGCGTGGCCAATACAAGTAATTGACATTCAGTATATGAAACAGACCGGAATGAGGTTAGAAAGTTTAACCAAAGGATCAAAAGGTCCTGCCAAGGGTATAAACTTCGAACTGAAGCCTGTAAGGACCATCAAGGGAACATCGTTGTAGAATCGCAGTCGGTGCTAAGGATTTGGAAAGACCACTTCTGCAGACTGTATAACGGCGAGGAAGAACCAAATACCGCTGTCAGGCAGAACGAACCATTCAACCCGGGCGAAGACGTTACCGACGAAGCATACGAACGATACCGCCCACCTGACCTGGAGGAGGTGAAAGTAGCTGTGTCTAAGCTCAAGTGCAACAAAGCAGCCGGAGCAGACGGCCTAGCTGCCGAACTTTTTAAATCCGCTGGCGATGAGCTGGTTAGGAGCATGCACCAGCTCATCTGCAAGATATGGTCGGAAGAAAGCATGCCCGACGAATGGAACCTCATCATCCCATCCTCATCATCATCCCAGTCCTGCTTTACGGTGCAGAAGCATGGACCCTGTCAAAGGCGGATGAAAACACTTTAGGCAGCTTCGGAACGGAACGGAGGAAAATTCTTCGGACGATTTACGGTCCCGTCTGCATAGACGGAGAGTGGAGGAGGAGATATAACATCGAACTGTACGGGCTGTACAGCGATACCGACCTAGCCAAAAGAGTCAAAACACAACGTCTACGATGGCTGGGTCATCTAGAGCGGATGGACACCAACGCCCCGGCCCGGAAAATCTTCGAATCCACACCGCAGGGACGACGCGGTAGAGGAGCACCGAGACTCAGGTGGCGCACGCAAGTGGAAGGGGACCTCAGCCAACTTCGCGTGCGAAACTGGAGACGGCTAGCTAGAGACAGAGCTGGCTGGCGAAGCTTGTTGGCTGAGGCCCAGGTCCACCCCGGACTGTAGCGCCACCTTAAGTAAGTAAGTAAGTAAGTATATGAAACAGACGAAAAAATTTTGAATTTGTTGTTAATGGGTAAAGAGGGTATTTAGAGGGTATTTAGAAGTTCGTTATAGACGAACTCTTGCACTTACTTACTTGTTGAACTCTTTTTTGTGTTAATATTTCACCTCCTTCAGGCATGGTTAAGTTGATACAATTGTATTGAGTTCGAGTTGACTTCAGTACAAAAGTACTCTCTTGTTTAATTCGATGATAAAAAAAAGTATGTCGCCCAAACACAGAACCTATTGAAATGAAATTTTACCTGAAAATCCTGAAACCCAAGTGCATCGATAGTTGTATCAAAATCTTATTTCGTTCAAAAATTGTTCGTTTAAATAACGCATTTTAATTTTTCATGCAAAAAATTAATTTCAGTACAATTGGATCAGTTTCAGTACAAACTGAAAAGTACTTTTAGTACAACTCAAAACGATAGTTTTCCATATCTGCTCTTTACCTGTGGATGGAGAGAAGTAATTCTAAATGGAAAATCAAAACAAAAATCCAACTGTTTCAAAACACCAATCTCTGGCGGGCTGGATTGGCAATTGGCAATCTTTGGACAAGCATTAGTAATTTGGCAGAGGCCAGTCTTTGCTTTGACCATTGGTGGAGGTGAGGGAGTTGATGGTGATTTCTTTAAATTGTCCACTCTCGCGGATGAATCAACCTAGTTGTTGGATGCTTGCTTGCTGCTAGAAATGACTTACTTTATTATTGCAAGAAAACAATTGCAATTTCATTTCTTGTCACGATGTCAGCTGTTTTTGACGTCAAAGAAACTCAACTCTGTCCAAATTTTCGTTTGCTGTCATCGCTCACTTCACACGTATTCACGGATAGGACTCAAAGAGAGATCCCGTTATTTCGTTTTTTTTTCGGGTGTTTGAGGGCAGGGGGTTGCAGAGTTGGCTATTTATGTCTGATCAGTGGTTATGTTTTAAACGTTGACTTGTGAAAATCGGTAATAAAGTAAAAAGTGATTGAATTGGAATTCTTGTGATTGAGTTGAATTCTAAGTAATAAAGTTGAAAAACAGTGTGATTAGAAATTAAATAAGTTTTGCTTGATAATTAAAGTCTTTCATTGTGTAAAATAAAAGTGAAATTGAGTTTTATTCTACGAACCCCAGGCAAAAACATTACAATAGCTTGCAGGATCTTCTCAACAATTTCAACAACGGAAACTTTATTGTATTAAGAGATTTGAACGATACAGTTTGAGAAGAACAATACTGCTCAGAGTTTGCATTGACAGAGGTGAAGAATTGCAAATTGAACCGAATGTGCCCGAACACAACGAGATGAATATATTGCCGAAGTTAAAGCTTAAAGACAAATAATCCCTCAGCAACACCCTAATTAGCATTGATCTTAGACGAATGGCACCCACAACTGAAGGGTATTTTAAGCTTTTGAATTGCTCCATCAACAAATAGTTTGATGCCGATTGCGATAAAGCTAGAAGAAAAGCGTTCCGTACCCTAAATACTTACCGGAGGACTTAACTAAATATTGCCAGGAGACTTATCCTGGATTTCTCACCTCCAGATTTCTGCATCTTTTGGAGGTGAGAAACTACAAGGCTATCAGAAATAAAAAAACCCTTTTCTCCGGCCTGCCGTCATTAACGAGGGATTCAAAAAGTTTTTGAAGTTTAATTACAGAGCTCAAAGGTTTTTCTTTTTGCATGGGATCCAGCTTGACAGTAGAACCACAGTGATGTAGCTGTAGCGGTAGTAGTAGCGGTAGTAAGAGCTGTCAAAAGTTAAAACACATGTATTCAGTGTATTGCGCACACAATGTGTGTCTGTGGCGGTAGCGCGTAGCTGTGGCGGTAGTAAGAGTTGGCCAACTTTTAACTTTCGTAGCGCTACACGGTTGACGGCGCTACACGGTGGACAGTTCAATACAAGTAAAGTAAACAATGGATTGAAAGGACGTCGAAAAGTTTTTTGAGATGGTTAAATCTAAGAAATTTTATGGAATTTATGTCATCGGTTGTACAAAAATATTAAATCTAGTTCAAATTAACTCAGAGTATCGGCCATTGTTTATAAACGAGGTTTTTGTTCGACATAGCCGCGCTACACCATTGTGTTCAATTTTTTTCCGTACTACGCCACATGGCTCCGCGGCTGTACTACGTACTACTGCTACATACTACCGCTACGGGCATTGTGGTCCTACGGTGAGTCTTGATGCTCTAACGCCTCATTATTTTTATGTTGCTTAGCCCGGTAAATAATTCTCCCCCATATTCAATACGTTCTATCCCTTGTGACAGATGAGATCTTAGATGCGCCAATAACCGTGTCTGAAGTAAAAGCGGTCATTAGAAGCGGTAGATTAAGAAAAGCTCCTGAAGAAATTAGAATTCCTTTCGTGTTCTATAAATGCGGCACAGATGAGTACCTGAATCATCTCACAAAATTTCAATTCCACAGAACAATCATTTTTCCTATTTTCAAAAAAGGGAACCACTCAATGAAGATACTTTGCTCAGTATTATTTATTAGACTGATTTTATAGATCCGTTGTCAAGTCGGTTTTTTATATTCACCAACAGACCACATTTTGGTGAATACCCTTACACATATCGCTAGATCTTTTTTGGGCAAGAGCTTGATGTTTTCTTCGTGGATTTAGAGGCTGCGATTGACTCCGTTCCATTGACAGAAACGCGCTCTTTAAAAAAAAAACTTCACCTCAATTGTCTAGGCTTGAAAGTGTTTGGATCTAGCCTGCTCTTAAGGACACTTTACAGCAAAACAGAGTCAGCGGTTTGAAATGGAGAGCAACTTTCGGAATGGTTCTCGACGGTGATGGGCATGGGCGTTAAGCAGCACTGTATGCTAAGCCATCTGCTGTTAGTTTTGTTTTGCGATGACCTACTTGAAGTGCTTTTGTGGATGTATTATTTGGAATGGTAGAAGAATCAAAGCATTTAAGTACGCTGACGTCATATGTTTGACTCCCCTATAGCACCTTACAAAAGATAATTGCTGATTTGGAAAAATATTCTTATACTTGGAACGTAAAAGTCACTTTGCAAGGTTCAAAGATTGTATTTTTTTGTAAAGGCGGAGGTAATTCCGCGCGCAATTAACACTGGAGGTTAAACAAGACCTCTGTCAAAATCGTCAAAGAATACCTAGGTATATCTAGGTATGTATAAAAATTAGGGCAAACCTTAAAATGTCACCACACAGCACCTAACTCGCAAGCTGCAAATAGGTAAATCTGCTCTAAATTCTACATAGAGGAACTGTATTAACTGCAAAGACTGGAGTTTAAGGCCAGGTGTCCCTTGAAAAAAAGGCTTGTTGTTTTGTGAAAAGCCTCGTAGCGTTTACAATATTTGAAATATTTTAACAAATACTAGGCTACGACTTTAATACTAGGCCACTTTATTGTTGCCTTTGATTTTTTTAGAGGAAAGTGTTATATCTTAAAACTGTTAATAAAAGTAAAAAAATAAAAAAAAATTTAGTTAGGTAAAATTAGTCTAAAAATAATTTTTTTATTTATTTTTTTATAATTTATTTTACAAGAAAAAAAGATTTTAAAACCAGTGTGGATGCTCTTTTTTAATTTTTTTTTCGTTATTTCGGAAAAAAATATTAAAAACAACTTCAGTTAGGTAGATTTGGAAGGTAACACAAATGCTTCATGTGGCAGAACTTCTTAAACTGAAAAGGTAACTTGCTCAAATTCCTTTTTTTCAAAGCAAGTATGTGTTTGCCACTAACTCTGATTTTTTAAATTTAAAATTTGCTAAAGGCGACTCATTTTTTTACACCTTTTTTATTTATTTTCTTTAGGGCTGTCACGGTTTGATTTCTAAATTTTCGAAACTATTTTTCTATGAAAGAAACTATATTATTACAACTAGTATGGATCTCAAAAAAATGTTTTTTTCATCTTAACATTTTTAAAATCGCAATTTTATAAACCAACAAATAGCCAACATTTACAACGCTATTGTGAGGGAAGGGAAGGCTTGAGAATTACTTGAAAAGATATTTCAAGTAATTTTTTTATTTTGATTTTGCATTTTTTTTTATTAGATTGCGTTCAAAAAAAAGATATTATTTTGTAGTATCTTAGATATTAATTTTTAAAAAAGTGTCTGTTCGGCTACTTTTGCTTAAAAAATTCCTTGAACACGTGCACAAGGAAACGTGAAGTTCGAAAAAATGCCACACTGTCGTGGCGCTTTCGTTTCATCATTCTTTTTCTTGTACAGATTGGGCAGTGGGCACTTACTTGGTTCTTGGTAGGGTAGGTATAGATCAGGGCTGCCGTTTCGATTTTTCGATGAGGAGCATTCCAATGTTTTGAGGGGAGTATTTCATGCTCAAAAGGTGTATGCAAAATAACACATCTAGTTTTTTTATACAATAAAACTTTGAAACTATGAAATTATAATTTATTGGATATAATTAATAAATACGTCCATAGTTCATTGTAATTCATTATAATTAATTAATTCGTCCATATTCACCCATAGTTTAACATAAATAAAAGACATTAATAAAAACTTTAAACAAAATTATGTTTTATTACATTATTTGTGAGGTCTTATAACACATCTCAAAAATAAAAAACTTGGCGAAAATTCGTCTGTGACAAACTTCTATATACCCGACCTTATTTACCATGTAACACCAAATCTTAAAATTTTTTGTCCCGAATGCATGTATTACTTGTATAGGCTATGCCCCCAAAAGTGGATTTGGGATAAAAATTGAAATCAATTTAATTTCGTAAGAATCATAACAAAATGCGTCAAAACCGAAAATTATTTCGGGAAATAACAGTATTTTCTTTAAAACGCCCCCAAATGTGGGCGGAGCTCAAAACTTTGTATGAACCAATCTTAGCAAATAGTAATATCTTTAATATTTGTTTTACATTTTTTCTTAGATTTGGAGTGAACTTCCCGAGATATCGGGTTTTAAAAGATCTTACATGTTAAAAGTGGGCATGGTCGATATTGTGGGCCATCCAATTTTTGCTTTCTCTATACCAAAATTTGAGTTCCCACACCTGGTTTAAATTGACAAGGCATTTTGAAAGAAAATTTGAAACAGAGGTTGTCTTACGTTGAAGCCAGTAGTGGGCATAGCCGTTACGTTGGTAGATTTAACCAATTTTCACACTTTGTCTGTACAAAATAAGAATCACGATACACTCAAAGTTTGAACGTTCCATCCCAACTTTAAAGTTGAGATGGAACTTATCCTCAACTTTAAAAGACCTAAAAACTTCACAGATACGAACAGACGGACGGATGGACGATGATAACTCTAAAAGGTCTTAGGGGTCTACGGTGATTATTTCACTGTGTTGCAAACAATGCATTAAAATTTATAGATCCTGTACTGTATACCCTGTACTGTATACTACAATGCATAAGATTAATATAAAATAAATAATTAAATCGAAAAAGTGAATAAAAAAAAGTTTAAAGCGATGGTAATATTGGGTTGTGTTACGTTTATAATTACTTTCCAGAAATTATTTTGAAGGTTCCCATTTTGATGCCTTGTCATTTTTGTGAAGCGATTTTGTCATCAAAATCGCATTCAATGTCGGAACAGCTAAATAATTTCTGTTTTTGGTTTTTGGAAAAACAATTTCGAAAAGTTTTCCAGCATTCGCACTTCTGTGAAGTAGGTTAAGAAACACGAGGTTATGTTTTTTGCTGCCTCTTTAAAAATAGGCTCATTAACCACATTTTTGGTTTATAACACATTAGGCCTCCAGGTATAAGAACCCATCTCCAGAAAAATGGAGTGAAAATAATGAAAACATGAAATTGGATGTATTAAAATTTAACTAAAATAAAAATACGAAGGAGATAAGATAAATGTTGAAATGTTTTTCAGGGGAGTAAAATTGCAGTGAGCGGAGTATGGGAGTACGGAAAATTAAGGGGAGTACAAATACTCCCTAAGTAGTACTTTTGGCAGCCCTGGTATAGATATAGATCGCTGAAGAGAATTTTATCGATCTTGTGTTGCTTATTGCTTTGTATACACACATAGCCAACTATGTGGCTATACTTTTTGATGGCTATTTTCGACCAGCTCATGATCTCGCGGAGAAAGATGACGAGACCAAAGATATTTTCTACGAGCTCCTGGACAAAACTTATGAGCAATGCCCTAGCTACGACATTAAGATAGTTAGATAGCATAGATAGTTCCCGCATCTCAATATCCACAAAGGGACATGGAGATATCCCGATCAAACAATCGTCAACCAGATTGACTACATTGCGATCGACGCAAGGCACTCCTCCAGTATCATGGATGTCCGAACTTTCCGAGGGGCCAACATTGACTCGGATCACTACCTTGTTGTAGCCAAGGTACGGCTGCGGATATCCCGACCAGCGCCAAGTAATGGAAATACTGTAAGGAAGTTTGACGTCGGCCGACTACAATCGCAGGAGATCGCCAGGTCCTTCTACAACCGAGTCTCTCAAAACCTTTTACGAAGTCCTATGCAGCCAGCATCAAGTATTGATAGCCAGTGGCAACATTGCAAAAATGCCATCAGAGACGCCGCCTCTGAAGTGCTGGGTTTCACACGGCCACCACAACGAAACCCCTGGTTTGACGATGAATGCCGGCAAGCACATGCAGCTAAACAGGAAGCATATAAAGCGGCGCTGCACAGAAGGACTAGAGCTGCTCCCGAGCTCTACGAGCAGAGGAGGAGAGAGGAACCGGCTTCTCGGAAGGAAAAAGAGAGAGAGCACGAGAAGGGCGCGGTTGAAGAGATAGAGAGATGTTACAACAGGAATGAGGTTAGAAAGTTTTACCAAAGGATCAAAAGGTCCTGCCAAGGGTATAAACTTCGAACTGAAGCCTGTAAGGACCACCAAGGGAACCACCAATGAGGTGGTCAAAGGATAGACATGTGCACTCAAGAGGATACAAGCATCCACAGGTTTTCTAAACCCACCTCTGTCTATCAACTCCTACTCTCACCTCCCCGTGGTGAACACCGGGTGCCTAGTACCTCAACTGGAGATTGGGTTCCAACCCCTCTGGAAGGTTGTTGGGGGTAGCAGACGAGAGAGGGGGGGAGGAGTGTTCCCATTAAGGCACTTCTCCTTGCATCCGGACGGCAGCGGAGGAATTCCCCAGATGGAATCAACGGTGGCGTCCATAGTTCCAGTCAGGCCGAACTACTTAGTGAACACCTTATATGGGCTACTACGACGTATTCTCTCCGTCCTTAGAGCTAAGCAAAGGATCTGGTCCTCCAGGTTGGGGGTCGTGCCGTCGGGGTGACTTCCCGGCCACGTAAAGAAACACCAGTCACGAAGCAGAAACAAGCCTCGGATTCGGACGGATTTACTGTTGACGACCAATGCAAACGAGAAAAGGACAACGAGCTCCGGATCTGCACGTCGAATGTTAGGTCCCTTAACAGACCACGTGCAGCCGAGCAACTAGCGGAGGCCCTTAACGACTGCAAGGCAGACATTAGTGCCATCCAAGAAATGCGGTGGGACGGGCCGGGCAAAAGAAGGATAAAAAACTGCGACATCTACTACGGCGACTGCTATCGTCATCAAAGACAGCGCCTATTTGGATGTGGTTTCGTTGTTGGAGGCAGACTTAGGCAAAAAGTCTTAAGCTTTAACCCTGTAAGCGAGCGCCTCGCGCCGATCCGCATCAAGGCTAAATTCGCCAACATTAGCCTGATATGCGCACATGCCCCCACAGAGGAGAAAGATGACGAGACCAAAGATATGTTCTACGAGCTCCTGAACAAAACTTATGAGCAGTGCCCTAGCTACGGCATTAAGATTGTCCTAGGCGATTTTAATGCCAAGCTAGGAAGGGAGGGCATCTTTGGTCGTACTGTCGGAAAGCATAGCCTGCACGACACGACCTCCGATAACGGATTCAGGCTGATCGACTTTGCTGCGGGGCGACACGTTGTGGTAGCTAGTACACAGTTCCCGCATCTCAATATCCACAAAGAGATATGGAGATCTCCCGATCAATCAACCGTCAACCAGATTGACCACATTGCGATCGACGCAAGGCACTCCTCCAGTATCATGGATGTCCGAACTTTCCGAGGGGCCAACATTGACTCGGATCACTACCTTGTTGTAGCCTAGGTACGGCTGCGGATATCCCGACCAGCGCCAAGTAATGGAAATACTGTAAGGAAGTTTGACGTCGGCCGACTACAATCGCAGGAGATCGCCAGGTCCTTCTACAACCGAGTCTCTCAAAACCTTTTACGAAGTCCTATGCAGCCATCAGAGACGCCGCCTCTGAAGTGCTGGGTTTCACACGGCCACCACAACGAAACCCCTGGTTTGACGATGAATGCCGGCAAGCACATGCAGCTAAACAGGAAGCATATAAAGCGGCGCTGCACAGAAGGACTAGAGCTGCTCCCGAGCTCTACGAGCAGAGGAGGAGAGAGGAACCGGCTTCTCGGAAGGAAAAAGAGAGAGAGAGCACGAGAAGGGCGCGGTTGAAGAGATCGAGAGATGTTACAACAGGAATGAGGTCAGAAAGTTTTACCAAAGGATCAAAAGGTCCTGCCAAGGGTCGAACTGAAGGCTGTAAGGACCACAAAGGGAACATCGTTGTAGAATCGCAGTCGGTGCTGAGGATTTGGAAAGACCACTTCTGTAGACTGTATAACGGCGAGGACGAACCAAATACCGCTGTCAGGCAGAACGAACCATTCAACCCGGGCGAAGACGTTACCGACGAAGCATACAAACGATACCGCCCACACGACTTGGAGGAGGTGAAAGTAGCTGTGTCTAAGCTCAAGTGCAACAAAGCAGCCGGAGCAGACGGCCTAGCTGCCAAACTTTTTAAATGCACTGGCGATGAGCTAATTAGGAGCATGCACCAGCTCATCTGCAAGATATGCCAATCTGCAGATAGAGCCTCAGCATTGTTTGCCCGATCCTGAAGAAAGGAGACCCTCTGAGTTGTGCCAACTACAGAGGCATTAGTCTTTCTAAAATCGCATACAAGATCTTTTCTGCTGTACTGTGTGAACGCCTGAAGCCGTTCGTCAACAATCTGATAGGCACATATCAGTGTGGCCTTAGGCCAGGAAAGTCCACCATCGATCAAATATTCACACTGCGGCAGATCTTGGAGAAAGCCCAGGAATTCCAAATCGATACACACCACCTCTTCATCGATGTCAAGGCCGCGTATGACAGCATATATAGAGACGAGCTATATAGCGCAATGTTTAGTTTTGGCATCCCTGCCAAACTCGTCAGTCTGTGCAGGATGACGATGGAAAATTCACGCTGTTCCGTCAAGGTCGGCAAAGACCTCACCGACCCCTTTGATGTAAAAAAAGGATTTAGACAAGGCGACGCCCTGTCATGCGACTTCTTTAACATCATACTTGAGAGAATTGTGCAGAACTCTTGCGCCACCACCAGAGGTACAATCTTTCAGAAATCCATTCAACTACTCGCATACGCAGACGACATTGACATAATCGGTAGAACAAAGCGTGATGTCAGTGAAGCCTTCGTGAGTATTGGGACGGAAGCGGCGAATATGGGTTAAGCAGTCAATGAGGGCAAAACCAAGTATATGCTGTCATCAAGAAAAGACACCCAAAACCGATGTCTTGGACAAAACATCACCATCGACAGCTATAACTTTGAGGTAGTTAGGAACTTTGTCTACCTGGGTTCCGCTATCAATTCAGACAATGACACCAGCTCTGTTTCTTTGGGCTAAGAAGGCAATTGAGTAGCAAAGCACTCTCTCGAGCTACTAAAGTGTCCATGTATAAGACCCTCATCATCCCAGTCCTGCTTTACGGTGCAGAAGCATGGACCCTGTGAAAGGCGGATGAAAACACTTTAGGCTGCTCCGAGAGAATTCTTCAGACGGTATACGGTCCCGTCTGTATAGACGGAGAGTGGAGGAGGAGATATAACATCGAACTGTACGGGCTGTACAGCGATACCGACCTATAGCCAAAAGAGTCAAAAGAAAACGTCTACGATGGCTGGGTCATCTAGAGCGGATGGACACCAACGCCCGGCCAGAAAAATCTTCGAATCCACACCGCAGGGACGGCGCGGTAGAGGAGCACCGAGACTCAGGTGGCGCACGCAAGTGGAAGGGGACCTCAGCCAACTTTGCGTGCGAAACTGGAGACAGCTAGCTATAGATAGAGCTGGCTCGCGAAGCTTGTTGGCTGAGGCCCAGGTCCACCCCGGACTGTAGCGCCACCTTAAGTAAAGTAAGTAAAGTAAGTAAAGTAGAGTAAGTAAATAATAAAGAAAAGGTGCTGAAATTTTCTATTTTTGTAAGAAAATAGTGTAAAATGTCGTTCTAAAAGTTAAATAATAAATTTAAACATAAAGCGTTAAACATTGTGGGGTGCAAAATTATACAAATATTAAAAAATTTATGCAAAAGGAATGATGTGGTTTGTTTTAACTTTTCTATTATGTGAGAGGTGACTAAAACTACACAATGTAGGGGAGCAAAACTTCCATCTCATCATGTCCGTTATTATGATGTTATGTTATTTAGAAACATTTCATTTACTCTTACTAGTCTAATATTTAGAGGCAGACGGTTGTATAGCTTGCAGGATACAACTGGGAAGGAGTTTCTTTAGTGAGTGGTGCGAAAGGACGGAATTTGAACAACGTGATATAGAGAGCTTCTTAAGCAACGAGGACCAAAAATTGGACTTTGCATGTATCCGCTCCTCATAAAAAATATTTTCAAGACTCTGTAATAAAACAAGTGTTTTAACGGAAGAATGCCCAAGCACCTAAACAGGACCATTTAATGTCCCAAGCGACGAGCATTACAAATCTTACGTATGGCATATTTCTATAGAATTGCAAGCGGTTTTAGGTTTGTCGGTTATGCACTTCCCCAACAACTAATCTCGTATTGCAATTTCGAATGAAAAATGCCATAATACCCAGTCTTCAGAGTCTTATTGGAGCAAAACTTTCTAAGGTGCTAAAAACAACGGATTGAAGAGCAGAAATACTCTTTCAAAACTCCTGTGTTGTACCCAACTCATTTTACGATCAATAGATACACCAAAGTACTTAAAATTTTTTACTATTTCAATTGGAAAACAGTTTAAATTGCATGCGGTAGGTCTATTGAAAGTAGCTTCAGGTGTTGAAATACAGGTGGTCTCGGTTAGGTGGAAACGTAGGCAATCAGACGAGTGAAAATAAGTCCCAACATGAGAAAACTCGGAAGAACTTAAGCTAAAAAACTTAAGTTTAGTTTTACTGCTTTCAATTAGCATGTGTGTGGCAAACCAAGTTCTCAACAAATGGCTGTCATGATTTAACTCAGCTATTAAATTTAAAAAACTTGATGAGCCATAGGCGACTCCAAGGTCGTCTGCAAAGGCTGTTACTCTACCTTGAAAAGGCAGGAAAAATAAAGAGTTTATAAATATAAGGAAGAGAATGGGCCCCAATACAGATCCTTGAGGTACGCCAAGGTTAAGCACCATAGGACTGCCAAGAGACTCTCCAATTTTTACTCTTTGTTTTCGGCCTATCAGATACGATGTGAGCCAGTTGTAGAAGAAGCGACGAAATCCGGCATCATATAATTTTTGCAAGAGAATGTCATGAACAACCATGTCAAAAGCTGTCGTGATATCAACAAAAAGCCCAGCGCAGAACTTAGAGTCATCTAAGGCTTTGTTAACAAAAGAACAAAAATATAAAAGAGCGTCGTCTGTTAAGCACCCTTGTCTAAACCCAAATTGCGCCGCATTGAAAAAGTTAGTTTTTTGAAGATGTGCACACATTCGTTTTTTTATGAGTTTTTCAAAAACTTTCGATATTGATAAAAGTAAGGAAATCGGTCTGTAATTATTTTTTTCTTTACGATTAGGTAGAACGACTGCGGATTTCAATTGGCCTGGAAAAACTCCACTAAAAATGCTTAAATTGAAGACATATGCTAGGACATCAACTAAAAAGTGCACTTTTCTTAAGTGTTGCATTACAAATGCCATCGTTTCCGCAAGAGTTCGAGTTATTTAATGAGTATATTGTCTTAAGGACCTCTAGTCCAGTGATGTTTTCGAAAAAGAAACTGTACATTGTTGACCTGTCCTCTTCCTGCGACCTACAGCCAGAAGTAGAGGACGTATTAGCGCTTGAGGCGAAAAAATTATTAAATTCGTTGGTTACCTCAACGGCGTCTACGATGTCAGCTTCTTCACCTCTTAGAACAATTGGGATGTGCGGGGACTTGGATTAATAATGCTATTTATAACATTCCATACCTTTTTGGGGTTTCCGTGAGCATCCTGAAATTTAGAACGTTAGTTAATAGTTATCAGAGCTTATTTAGCTCTTTGCTCATCTTTTTAAAACGTTTTTTTAGGCTAGAGCTGAGCGGATGCTTGTAGCATAATTTACGTACTTTATTCTTCTTTTCAATTTTTTTCAATATAACATCGTTTATCCAGGGCTTTAATCTTTGCTTTTATTTGTTTTTACGACAGTGAAGCTCGATTCCTTTAGATAATTTTGAAAAATCTTGAGGAAGGTGTCGTATGCTGCAGAAGCATTGCTCTCAAAAAAGACCTCCTCCCAATTTTCTAGACAGAGTAGAACATTTAATGAGGCATAGTTGATACGTATATAACAGCACTTGAACAATTGCTACAAGATTGTTTTAAACCCGAAAGACACTTAAGTATAAGTCCCGCCATACAATGATCACTAATTTGACCGGAATCAACTTTGATTAATTTGATAATCAAAGTTGATTCCGTAGCAATGACTTAGAGGAATTTTTCCAAAGCGACAGAAAAACATAATCGATGCACGTCCCTGGGCTTGGCCTTGTAATGTCATTAACAAAAGAAATTAAACCATGCTCAGCTGAAAGAGCAAGTAGATTATCAGATGCGGAAGTTGAGCTTAGAATATCAATATTGAAATCTCCTAGTATAACAACGTTAGACCCTGTGAATCAGTGATTCTAATTCCACTTTGAGTGGTTCCTTTGTGATTTCATCTGTACATTTTTTAACAAATCCTAAAATTTTGATTTTACCCCACAAGATCGGGGGTGGAATAGCCTTGAGGTAAGGTATGTCTGTCGTAACTTTTAAGGCAAGGGGTTTTTCAAATACTAAATAGTTTAGAAGTCCGCTAGAAATGAACTATGGCAGGTACAATTAATGTACTTAATTTCTTGTTTATTTTATTCCTTATCATCTTAATAATTATACAAAAAAATCTATGAGCTATTAACATCATAAATTTTATTGTACCATTTTGAGAAATGTTTTCAAAAAAGTTGGTAGAAAAGACAGAATAGATTGACTTAAATCGCATCTGCCCGGAGCGATATATATATATATACATATAACGGCGCGGCGTGGATTCTTGAATCCTTGCATTGTTAGATACTCAAAAATAAAAACAAATGGATTAATAAAAATATTCGATTTTAATGCATTAATCCTACTACATTTCGTTTTTATAAAAATAAAACACTAAATTATACATATATACAAAAAAACCTTGTTTTTTAATTGTAATTGTTTTAATTGTTAATTGCCTGCGCTAAATTCGCAGTTTCTATTTATTTTAGTAACTTAATGACATTTAACGCTTATTTTATTTACAACTAAAATAACCTCTGCCTTATCCATGAGTAAGCTTAGCTTATAAACCAAGCATTATTTACATATAAAAACTTTTTCACTTATGGCCAAGTTGTCGTTTAAATTGAGTGATGACTGATAACTTAACAATAATGAGATGACTTTTAAGAAGCATAAGGTGTCTACAGTCTACTACTCTCTCGAACCGTTGGTGTGTTTGCTGGCTTTTCATAGCCGTGACCAGCAACAGAAAGATGGGGTAGAATTGCTGGTCGTCCATTCGTTGTCGTCATTTCATCACCAGCAAAGATTGTATTGTCATGGCCAACGTCACGGGGTAGTCTGTTGCCATTTTCGGGGACAGGCTTCTCCTCCACTTTTCCATCGAGTAAAAAGCAAGTCAAAAAGAATAAAATAGAGCTAACGCCATAGAAACCAGCGTAAAAGATCATAATAGATCCACGATAACCAATGGCTTTAGCAACAGGATCTACTAGGATCGGCAAGTTTCCTCCAATATTGTTCATGACAAACAAAAAGATTCCAATGGTGGTGGAACGAAGTTGCAGCGGCACAATCTCAACAACTATCGCAAACACAATTCCGAACCACATTTCGGCGAAGAAGTAGCTTAAGCCGAGTGTTATCATCGCCCAAACGGGTTCAAAGTAGACTGACCCGAATGCGGGTAGTGTTGCGATCAACTGACTCAATGCCAACACAAACGCTCTAGAGCGAATGCCCATTTTTGCAACGATTTTGTCAGAAACAATTCCACCAACTACTACGCCGATACTTCCAATACCGATTGTAACGATAAACAACCACCAGCCGAGGTCCACATCAGGGAAGTAGTTATTGTAGTAGAGGTCAGCGTTATATGCGAATGTCATGCCACCACAGTGACGAATCGAGGCGGCGAACATAAGAAGAAGCATTCTTGGATGAAGCACCACATCCCAGATGGAAATCTTTTTACCGTCCTTTGCACGATCTTCGACTCCGATTGCCTGGCGTTCAGGCTCCTTAAGAGTTGTTCCTGTGAGGATGGCAACCAAGACAGCCAATACTCCGGCGCCCAAATAGCATACTCTCCAGCCCAAGTTCCAAAAGTTTAATTTAGTGATATACCGGCCGACAGGAAAAGCTATACCGTATCCTCCGTAGATACCCCAGTTGAAAATCGCCATCACCAAGGCACGCTTGTTCTCAGGAAATATGTCTGACATAATACCAGTCGCCAGGGGATTACAACCAGACTCACTGTAAACAAAATAAAGATCTTATTGGTAAATGTTTCTTAGTATTTTTAAAGATCGGATCACTTACCCAGCAGCCATGATCATACGCAAAAGGATCAGTTGCCAGTACTCCTTAACAGTCCCCTGAAGAATAATAGCAACTGCAAATATCACTGTACACACAGTCAGCATTTTGACTCTGTTGAATTTGTCAGCAGCGAAGCCCATAAAAACTCCAGCTATGGTGAATACTGCTATGAAACTTGGTCCAGCTAGAAGCTGATACTCCAACCCAAGACCATTGTAGTTCCACTCGCAGTACCCTGTGCCATTCACGTTCAAATCTGTACATCTGTAAAAGAGCAATGATTCGTAAGCTTTTTAATACTCCAGTGAGTATGTCGTTAAAACTCACGTTGTACTGTTCTCGATTTTGTTGCACTGTTCCGGCAGTGTCCTTCGGTCGAATTCCGTGTTATTTTGTTGGCACGCGAAATCGCCATAGTCCAATTCCATGGCTGTCTGCTTAGATGTCACACCGATAAGGTAATGCCCCAGTTCGCCAAGGATATAGCCGATTGTGAGTATCCCCAGTACATAAGAGTTGTAGAGGCAACCAAGTTTTTTGAACACAGGAATCATGGTAGATTGAGTTTCTAAAAATAGATTTTAAAGAATGATTAAAACCAGTGCGAAAGTCCAAGAGAGCGCCTATAAGTGACTCTATAAGCTGAAAAAATGTGAAACTAGAATACAAGTTCAACGGTGCTCATGAAAAAGCTTAAATATGTCAACAATTGATTGAACATAAGATTGAGCCACTTAGGCGAATCGTTGGATACCCCATCATAATAAACCCGATGTTAAGCTCCCAATCGTGTGATAAAACTCAAGTGCCAAATAATTTCGGTCCCGATCAAATGCCTTTAAGGTATTGGGGGTCTATGGTAATTATTTCTCTATGGCACAAACTATGAGTTAAACTTATTGTACTTCCTACACTACTAGATGGGGCAAAATTATAACTTTTACATGCTTTATGCATTAACAACACAATTTTTTTCAAAGCAATTTCATTGAAAAAAAACTATATTTTAAATTAAACCCAATCAAAAAGTTGGCGTATGTCAATGCTAGGGCAACATTATTTTCTATCACCTCAACGACATTAAAAAGTAGTGGTCTGCATGCCGAAAATTAATGCGCTGGTGTGATTTTAACATAACTTTAATGTGATTTCAGTATTTAAAAAAATAGAGGTGTTTGTACATACAAGCCTGTCGTGGGCGTGTCTGTGGGCGGATTCAGCTGATTTCCGAATTCGGTCTAACAAATTAGATTTATAGTGCGACTACTTTCAGCTATCTCAAAAATTACGATCTGTCGCTTGTTTACATACGGATGGATGCACATGGCTTAATCAACTCTCCTATCAGTCTCCTTCATTCTACATATCTGTTAAAGGTCTTAGGGGTTTACGGTGTTTATTTCACTGCGTTACAGACTATATATTCTACTTTATATACCCTGGCTAGGGTATAAACAAGAGGGAAAGTGCAACAGTGCGTATGTAAACACTTGTAGTCCGTTTGCGATGGAATGCAAAACACCTAACGCTACCAAAAACCGAAACTGCCACGCCTCCATAAAGTGGGCGGGATATAAAAATGTAATGTAATGTAATTTTTTGTCGAATTTCATATTCTTTAAAAAGTGGGCGTGATTCATGTAAAGCCCAAACTTTTTCTGCTATCTCAAAGACAATCACAAAGCAGTGTCACATACCAAAAGATAGTTTGCTAGTACCAATGTAACACAGCTAAAATTTGAAAAAAGTATTTTTCAAAATTAGAGATGGTCGTACATACAGGCCTAGTAGGCGTGTCTGTGGGTGGAGTCAACTTATTTTCAAACTTGGTCTGAATGACTGATTTCCATCTCACTCACTAATTTTCAGGTCTCTTGCTTAAAGTTTAAGGCCTTAAAATTGTTTACATACGTACGGACGGACGTCTCAAAAAGGTCTCAAAGGGCTACGGTGATTATATCACTGCATTACTAACTAAAAACTATTGTATTATTATAGTATATTATAGTAAAATTTTAGCAATCATAGAAACTGTTATGTGTACATTATAGTATATTTAATCGTAAAAACCTTAATTAAAACAAATTAAAATCTTAGGTTCGATATTTTATTGCTTGAGTTGCTTAAATGGACAACATCAGTAAGTATACCTACATATGGTTGTGTGTAAAATAACTGCGGGTGATGAAACAATCTGATGTAATTACGCGCATCTTTCATATCACGTTTATATACTACTCTCAGCCCCCAGATGTTAACAGATATTTATTAAACCTACTTTTAAATAGTAATTGGAATTTGAAAGTGTCAGGAAAAAAATGTGCTCATCGTTTATGTGTACTATTCATATCTCACTCTTTAACATAAGCGGACTAGTACAAAGCCAATCAGTTATCGTTTAAACATCTTAATTGTAAAGCTCTAAGCATTTTTAACTCTCACAGGGAACATCGAGACGTCACAAATAAATGCTTGGTTATATATATATAGTGCATATTAATACTTCGTAAAATGTTCGAATTCATTAATAAATAACTAAAAAAAACTAAGATGCTCCAAGCTCTAGAGGCAATACGTTACTATTTTACTCTGGAGGCACAGCAAATTAATTTATATAAGATCTTAGCTTCGTTAAAGATGCTAAAACATATAGTGTGAGCTAAAATTATCCACAAAACCAATGCCGTTTCGCGATCATAAAATGATTGTGATCTTCATCACGAAGAGTCTGTGCTACACCTGGTGGTTTGCTTAATTTATTCCTTCCCACATACATAAATGAATTTAAATTCCAAATATATAAACATTTAATATGTGATCAACGCTCAAGTTGACGCGACAGTGACTGCTAAGACTAGTAACATAGAAACAGATGTGCTTTTTTCTTTAGTAATAAGAACTTGTTAGATCAAGCTTAAATTAATAACTTGATACTTAACTACTGCCTTACAAAATAATATACATAATTTTGATTTTAAAATTTGTTGATGGCTACCATGATCAACCATGATCATGGCTAAAATAAATGAAATGAAAATACTGATTAATTTGTAACCACCAATAGAGAGACGTAAATTGTTGCTCATTACGTCTTCGTTAAAATTGTCTTCTGTGGGTTAACAAAAGTATTTTTTGAGTTAAATTGGCGGAGTTTTAGTCCCTTATGTATGCAACCACCAGCATAAGGCATATAAAGTTATATTTTTACATTCCGTCCACTTTCTGGATGCGCGGCTGTTTCTTTCTTAGGTAGGATAGGTTTATTTGCAATCCGGATGGACTCAAGTACTTACATACACACTGTTGCACTTTCCCACTTGCACTATATGATTTTTCTAAGCACAAAGGAAAAAGTTGGCTCTTTGCAGGCGTTCACATGTATGCTTTTGAAGAAATGAAGCCTTAAGCCTCAACAGATCCTTTAACCAAAGCTGCGAGCTTCGTGTTCTGTATTGCCGTCATTCGATTCAATTTAGCTTCTTTGCTTCAGCACGTTAAATTCTCCTAAGGCTTTCTTACCTCATCGAAATCTGCACTTTTCTTGCAAAAAAAAAGGTTTTTATAAGATTTTAGGATTTTTTTAAGTATACCTTTCTGAAGAGAGCAGATAATAGAAATCTTGGGCGTTTTGTTACAGTGTGGTGTTATGGTAACTATTCGAGCGCTTATTTTAAAATCTAGTTTTTAGTGATCTTTATTGAAAATTTGCGCAAGAGCTAAGGTCATAAGGGCTAATTATTTTATAACTATGTAGATAATTTAAAAAACAACGCCTTTAAAAAAAAAACTTCTGATCATTTTACTTAGAGGATCTTAACCGTTAAATTGAACATGAGTGGGCGATGTAAAGAATAAGAATAAAAACCCACTCCAGTTTGTAGGGGAAACTTGAGGAGAGTAGAGCCCCTGCTCACTCAACTAATGCTATAACCGTTCCAATCGAGGACTGGTTCAATATAGATGGGTGATGCTTTTGAATGCCGCAAAGAAAATGTGCAGACAACGTCGTAAGTAAGAGATAATACAACAATTTAGCAAATCAACTCACGTGAAGGATATTAGATGACGTGCTGCAGCCCGCAATTGATTTCGTATACACTAATTCCTCAATCCAAAGCTTCCGGTTAAATATAGGGGGTTATGTGCCTAGGCTAACTATAAGAAGCCTTGGAGAGTATATAACTATCGTAAGCCAACAATGTTGCGAACGTGTGTTTGTTTGATAACGATATGCAGTTTTCTGCTTTTATCGACAACAGCTTGTTGCTAAGAAATAAAATAATTTTTCCCGGGTTCACATTTGACTAAGTCAGAAGGACAACTAATGCACTGAGAGAATCATATTTAGCTCGTAAGTTCAGCTGTCTGGTTGTCAATCTGGGAGTCAATTGCAAGATCGCTTATCCGGGTCAATCACCCCGATATTAGACTTCTTATAGTAAATGCTCAAAACAATATCACTCTGTCGTTATGTAGTAAAAACAGTTCAAATTAACAACCGCACTCCAATTAACTTTGATCACTTTTCTGTAAACATCCTTCGCACTTAATAAAAAAACATCTCATTTTCACGCTCGAAAAAGCACACGCCTTTGATCTAAATTCACTTTTAATTGACTTGATTGCTTTTATTGCCGCCCTTCAATCAAACTCTGTCATCAAACAGAAGCATCACTGTAAAGAGACTTTGTATTTCTATTTAAATCAACTACGGGCCACTTCGTGTATCCCAGTCAATTAATTTTTATTTTGTTATCACAAGTTTTACTGAAAGATTATGCTCTGATTCAAATTAACATGTTGAATTGTTTTTTGGGGAGAATCAAGTTCGACATTCCTTTTTTACCAGCCGAAAGCCTTGCCTGAAAGTAAAGTAATGTAGCCGGAGTAAGGTGTCAACCCGATAACAAAGAAATATCTTCTGACAGCCACAGAGTCAATGTCCAGCACAGCAACGAAAAGAAATCGAAGGTTCACTCCTTATTTAGTGGAACCGATTTAGACATCTATTGTGCGAACAATTCAAACTCACAGATTGGAATCAAATCGCCTGAATCCATGATGGTTCTGAGCGATTGCCGGCATTCCGTGTTACCACACCATAACCAGCCATTGTCTTGAAGTAGATGGCCTTGACTGTTAGCGATTCTAATAATCTTGACATTTCGCGCAGAGATATAACATTAGCACTGACTGGCATATGGCCATGCAACCAAAATAGTCTCTAGACTCTTCTAGAGGAGTGGGCATATTTCTCCTTTATCTTGGAGATTTTCTAAGCTGCGAGATGTATGTTCGGCTATTGATGCCAATGGTGTGTATGAGCTCGTGGAAGTTTTGAAAAAGATAAAAAAATATAATTTGAATAAAATGCGTCTTGAATTAATGGTAAACAGCATTTTTGTTGGTTAAGATATTCAACGTGATACAAGCACGCATGCTGAAAATATGATGAGACCAGTGAAGCTATATTGAGGGCACAAAAATACAACTCAGTGTCTGTGTCATTGAAAGTAATTATCGTGAAGAGTGATTGAAACAATTGGTGACACGCGATTCTTTTAAAAAGCAGAAGCACGCATTCAATAGGCACATATAGAATTGTATTGGCCAGGCATCATTTATTGTTCAACTGGAAATTGATAGATTAAGACATTAAATAGGTAAGCTTCCTAAACGATTTGGCGTTAGGGTGAACACAATACCCTGGTAAGAAATGTAAGGGAAATGTAAAATTTTTATTCGACTTATATTGTTGGTCACGGTTTGATAAGATACTTTTGGAGTACACACGCAGATTTTTACGCGATAAGTTTTGAGTTTTCTTTTTATCTAGTTATACATCCATTACAATTATGATGGGATAAGGCCTTGTTAGGTTTAGAAGTTAAACGACATCTATTTTCGGCTTGGTGATATGCTTTTGGGAAAAGCATATTGCCCAGTCAAAGTTACTTTTAAGTTTAAATATTTTTACCGTTTTGCGCACATATTTGCGCAGTTATTGGGAGAATAACTACATCCTTGATTTAAAAACCGGTATCTATGGATTATTTCAACAGTAATGTAATAAAATTAGGTATGCGTTTAAGTGCCCCGATTTCGAAATTTCGTTTGGGTGTATAATCAAATTTTTAATTTTTTTAAAAATTAGTCAAATTGTTATTATCATTCAATTGCTGTGACTTTGGCTATTTACAGCCTCTAAGCTATTTTAATATTTAACGCTTTTTTATGTATTTGACATGCATCTAAACAGTAATATGTACATAAACTTAGCATTAGCAGTAACACAAAGAAAATATTTTGCATGGCAAAACTCAAAAAGGCAAAACATATTTTTTTCTTATTTATCTATATCTGCCGAAAAAAAGAGTTAATCAAGTATACTTTCCAAAACTATAAAGCAACAAAACTAGAACCGTTATGAAAACATGCACGGACCGGTCCGTCGGCTTTTTTTGAGGCTTAACGCCATATTATTGTTTAATTTGTTTAAAATGTTGCTTAGTAAATTTTTGGCTCTATGTTTTTTTTTCCTTTAACTGACAATTTCACAATTTCCGACTTTTTATTGCATATTTTCAAACGCATCTCGTTCTCGACAACTATACGTTTGCATACCTCGATACCCGAATCGACCTATGTTCAATATTATATTTTCAGTGCAATTTTAAGAAGATATACATATGCATAAGAAATGGGCATACGAGTTTTATTTTTTAATGCTGTCACTCTAGTCTAGAAAAAAGGGGGACATCTTCCACTTCTTGCCCAATTTACAGATAAAATTATTGAAACAATTGTTTGATTAACTTTAAGGTACGTACTGTTATATATTTTTAACAGTATATTAAATTTTTTTTATAACCCATCCCATAGGATAAAGGTATTATTAAGTTAGATTCATAGTTCGTTTAGCATAAAAAAATAATCAACCTAATTTGGAGTCGAATGAGACATGTCCGTCCGTCTGTTCGTCTGTCTGTCGCTAGTTTTTGTGCCTTAAATTATGGGCTAGGACTTCCCAAGTAACAATTTTACTTCGGTAAGGCTTAAATTTTCGATTTTGGGAAGTTATTGTTTCTATAAGGCCTCTATAACACTTGCCGATTATTTCCAAGCCAGAAATTTCTGACACAATTTGTATAAGACCTTAAAGAAGCTAGAACGAGGTCTTACAGAGGGATAAGATTCTGTTAATCTCCTCTGTTACTTTGTAAGAAGTCTACTACTTCTATAAGGCCTTATAGCAGCTTCCGTACTTCAGTGCAGAATGTGAACTACCTCTATAAGGCCGTATAGAAGTTTTGGAATCACTATACCTGTAGCAGGCATTATGTTACAAGCTTAACCGAAGCAGATACTTCTATAAGGTTTTTTTCTGCAGAGCTTAACCGAAACTGTTGCTTGTATAAAGTTTTCTATTGCAAGCCCTACCGAAACTGTTGAAACCAGCTTCCTGTTGCAAGCCTTACCGAAACTGTTGCTTGTATATGGCTTCGTGTGACATGCTTTGCAGAAGAAGTTACTTGTATATGGTTTCCTATTGCAGGCTCAACCGAAACTGTTGCTTTCACAGACTTTCCTGCTGCAAGCCTTAGCGAAACTGTAACTTGTATAAGATTTCTTATTGCATGACTTATAGAGACTGTTACTCTAATGTAGAGTTCTGTTGCAATGTTTCTGTTGCAAACGTAACAGAAAATGTTACTTGTATAATGCTTCCTGTTGCAAGCTTCGCAGAAGCTGTTACTTGTAAAAAGCTTTCTGTTGCAAGCCTTATCGAAACTGTTACTTGTATAAGGCCTCCGGTTGCAGTCATAACAAAAACTGTTGCTTGTATAAAGTTTCCTATTGAATGCTTTACCGAAACTGTAGATTTAATGTTGTTTTCTGTCGTAATATTCCTGTTTCAAGTATAACAGAAACTGTTACTTGTATAAGGCCTCCTCTTGTAGTCACTACCGAAACTGTTGCTTGTATAAGGCTTCCTATTGCAGGCCTTATAGAGGCTATTACCTCTATAAGGCTTTCTGTTGCAAGCTTTATAGAGGCTGTTACTTGTATAAGGCTTCTTGTTGCAGGCCTTATAGAGGCTATTGCTTGTATAAGGTCTTGCAGATTGCTGTTGCAGGTTTCATAGAGGCTATTACTTGTATAAGGCTTCCAGTTGCAGCTCTTATCGAGGCTCTTATTTGTATAAGGCTTCCCTTTGCAGGCTTTATAGAGGCTATTGCTTGTATAAGGCTTCCTGTTGCAGGCCTTATAGAGGCTATTACTTCTATAAGGCTTCCTGTTGCAGGCCTTATAGTGGCTATTACTTCGATAAGTCTTTCTGTTGCAAACCTTATATAGGCAATTACTTGTATAAGGCTTCCTGTTGCAGGTCTTATAGAGGCTGTTACTTCTATAAGGCTTACTGTTGCAGGCCTTATAGAGGCTATTACTTCTATAAGGCTTCCTGTTGCAGGCCTTATAGAGGCTATTACTTCTATAAGGCTTCCTATTGCAGGCCTTATAGAGGCTATTACTTCTATAAGGCTTCCTGTTGCAGGCCTTATAGAGGCTATTACTTGTGTAAGGCTTCCTCTTGCAGGTCTTATAGAGGCTGTTACTTGTATAAGGCTTACTCTTGCAGGCTTTACCGAAGCTGTTGTTGCAGAACAAATCTCCGAAATAAATAAAGAAAAAAAAACTCTTTCGCCGGGTGAGGCTTGAACCGTGGTCCTCGTTTACCACAGGCAAGCACTCATCCACTATGCTACATCGTTGCCGTGCAACTCGTCGCGAAAACATCATATAAAAATAAATGGAGCATATCGCCTTATATGAATAGTGGAAGCGAAAGCGGCATTAGCTGTAAAGTAAAGCAGCTTCGGTACGACTTCTTTTCAGCTTGTGTAAGGCCTTACCGAAGCTTAACCACATGCTGTCTCGCTCTTTAAGGAAACATTTCATTAACAGTTTCGGTAAGACTTCGGATCTATTTCTATAAAACCTAACAGAAGCTCGGTTGTTTCGCATGCTCAAATGTACACAAATACCAATAAGCAAATTATTGATATTAGTGTACTCTCGCGCACTTTAACGAAGATGTTTCATGAACACTTTCGGTAAGACTTCGCATCTACTTGTATAATAAGGCATAAAGGCCTGCATACAAACAACTGATCCAAACTTTCAAGGCTTTCCGATGACATTAGTATGAAAATCTCAAAATGTAGTTCGTCTGGATTTTACCAAGACATAAAGTAACGATTTCCATGAAAGAATGGCTACGATGTCAATGGATGAAAAAATACTAATTCTTGGGGTTTTCCGATGACATTTAAAACTAAATAAGTGAATATCCCAAAATATAGCTCGTATTCATTTTATCAAGACATAAAGTAACGATTTCCCTCAAAGGATGGCTACGATGTCAATCGATGAAAAATTGCCAACTTTCAAGGCTTTCCGATGACATTAGTATGAAAATCCCAAATTGTAGTTCGTCTGGATTTTACCAAGACATAAAGTAACGATTTCCATTAAAGGATGGCTACGATGTCAATGGATGAAAAATACTAATTCTTGGGGTTTTCCGATGACATTTAAAACTAAATAAGTGAATATCCCAAAATATAGCTCGTCTTCATTTTATCAAGACATAAAGAAACGATTTCCGTCAAAGGATGGCTACGATGTCAATGGATGAAAAAAAAACCGATTCTTAGGGCTTTCCGATGACATTTAAAACTAAATAAGTGATTATCCCAAAATATAGCTCGTCTTCATTTTATCAAGACATATAGTAACGATTTCCATCAAAGGATGGCTACGATGTCAATGGATGAAAAATTGCCAACTTTCAAGGCTTTTCGATGACATTAGTATAAAAATCCCAAAATATAGTTCGTCTGGATTTTACCAAGACATAAAGTAACGATTTCCATGCTACGATGTCAATGGATAAAAAAATTCCGATTCTTTGGGCTTTCCGATGACATTTAAAACTAAATAAGTGATTATCCCAAAATATAGCTCGTCTTCATTTTATCAAGACATATAGTAACGATTTCCATCAAAGGATGGCTACGATGTCAATGGATGAAAAATTGCCAACTTTCAAGGCTTTCCGATGACATTAGTATGAAAATCCCAAAATATAGTTCGTCTAAATTTTACCAAGACATAAAGTAACGATTTCCATGAAAGGATGGCTACGATGTCAATGGATGAAAAAAATACCAATTCTTGGGGTTTTCGGATAAGTGAATATAAAATAAGTGAATATCCCAAAATGTAGCTCGTCTTCATTTTATTAAGACATAAAGTAACGATTTCCATCAAAGGATGGCTACGATGTCAATGGATGGAAAAATACAGATTTTCAAGGCTATCCGACGACATTTAAAAATTAATATAGTGAATCCATTAATCCTAGCCATCCTTTAATCGAATTCGTTACTTGAAGTCTTTGTAGAATGCCTTCATTATCTTTTTAGAATAACTACCTAACAATAATTATTGAATCCATTAAAAAATTTATATAAACAAGCCCTGCTGACGTACGTTATTAACAAAAAAGGGCTTATACCTTAGCATTTTTCGATTTCAGATATTGCCCCTTCCTGAAGAAGTTTTTGCTTACGCCCCTGAGTATCGCCATCCAAGCAGATATTTTTTTTACTTATTTATGCGTCATTTGCTTTTCGCGCCAAAGACCTTTTACCACGACTGTCAAAATTTGACGTCTGAAGAAAAAATGCAATAGCTTCTGTAGAAGTCCGAATTATTAATAAACTATTAATCCTAGAGTGTGCCGATAGGAAATAAAGTTGTTGCAGTTATTATCTTCTTTGAATTGATTCAAAAATAATTTAAAGAAAAAAAGTGGAAGGTATCGAAAAGGTGTTCCGAATATGTGACCTCCGTGAGTACGTGCACCCTTTTGTGGTCGTATGCACTATTTTCACAACACAAATAAATAAAATATTTTTAGCCTAACTTAGAAAGGCAGATTAAGTCTACAACTTTCTCGTTCATCGAAACACACGGTTGCATTTTTTGAATAGTTATTTATGTTTATGTGTAATTTTTACTTTATCAATAAAGAAGGAACTTTGTTTGGCATCTCGCGACAAAAATACCAATAGACGTCGAAATGTTAAAAGGTCTATCCACCTTGTATTCCTTCCACACGCTGTAGAATGAATACAATATTCTGTAGACGCGAGAGCGTATTGTTTTTTATTGGTATTTGTGCACCATTAAAGCATGCGACACAAACACAATCCAGTTTCTGTTAGGCCTTTTATAGAAGTTTGTACGAAGTCTTACCGAAACTGTTAGCAATAACTTCGTTAGGGCGCGAGAGAGATGAACTGTTTTGTTTATTGGTGTTTGTGCATCATTTTAGTATGGGAAACAATAGAGTTTCTGTTAGGCCTAAAAGAAGTTGATGCGAAGTCTTACCGAGACTGTTAATGAAATGTTTTGCTTAAAGAGCGAGATAGCACTGTGGTTGTTAATCCACATCTCTGTCAAGCTTCGGTAAGGCCTTATACAAGCTGAAAAGAAGGCCTACCGAAACCATTTTACTTTACGTATCAACTAATGCCGTTTTCGTTTCCATTATTCATATAAGGCAATAGCATAGTGGAAAGAGTCACGACTGCCACGTCAGAGAACCCAGGATCGATCCCAACCAAGTAAGTAAATATTTCAAATATCAAATGTTCACAAATATAGTTTCCTAAATAATAATTGACATCATTTCAGACAGCAGGAAAAAACAACAGCCAGGTAATAGAGGGAAAAGATAAATCAACAGAGAAGGAACGAGACTGTACAATTTAACTTTTTTTTTTTCGTTTTATGCTCCATTTATTTTTATATGATGTTTTCGCGACGAGTTGCACGGCAACGATGTAGCATAGTGGATGAGTGCTTGCCCTTGGTAATCGAAAACCACGGTTCAAGCCTCAACCAGCGGAAGAATTTTTTTTCTTTATTTATTTCGAAGATTTGTTCTGCAACAACAGTTTCGGTAAAGCTTGCAAGAGTAAGCCTTATACAAGTAACAGCCTCTATAAGACCTGCAAGAGGAAGCCTTACACAAGTAATAGCCTCTATAAGGCCTGCAGAAGGAAGCCTTATAGAAGTAATAGCTTCTATAAGGCCTGCAAGAGGAAGCCTTATAGAAGTAATAGCCTCTATAAGGCCTGCAACAGGAAGCCTTATAGAAATAATTGCCTCTATAAGGCCTGCAACAGGAAGCCTTATAGAAGTAATAGCTTCTATAATGCCTGCAACAGGAAGCCTTATGGAAGTAACAGCCTCTATAAGATCTGCAACAGGAAGCCTTATACAAGTAATGGCCTCTATAAGGCCTGCAGAAGGAAGCATTATACAAGTAAATGCCTCTATAAGGCCTGCAAGAGGAAACCTTATACAAGTAATAGCCTCTATAAGGCTTGCAACAGGAAGCCTTATACAAGTAACGGCCTCTATAAGACCTCCAAAAGGAAGCCTTATACAAGTAAAAGCCTCAATAAGGCCTGCAACAGGAAACCTTATACAAGTAATAGCCTCTATAAGGCCTGCAAAGGGAAGCCTTATACAAGTAACAGCCTCTATAAGACCTGCAAGAGGAAGTCTTATACAAGTAATAGCCTCTATAAAGCCTACAACAGGAAGCCTTATACAAGTAACAGTTTCGGTAAAGCCTAACAGGAAACTTTATGCAAGCCTGCTAAAAAACTGTTAACAAGTAACAGCCTCGGTAAAGCTTGCAACAGAAAACCTTAATGCAAGTAACAGCCTCTATAAGACCTAACAGGAACTTTATACAAACACCGGTTTCTGTAAAGCCTAACAGGAAACTTTATACACGGCTGTTAGCGCTTTAACAGTTTCTGTAAGTGCGCCAAATTGGCTTCTCTAAGGCCTTATACAAACTATTTTGCGGGAGGGGAAATAGCTTGTATATAACCTTACCGCAACAGAAATGTTACTTGGGTTGAACCGTCATGTCTGTGCTTTTTGGATCCCGAACAGTACAAGTGAAAACATTTTTAAAATCCGCCCACTGACACGCCCACTTTACTTAAAATAAATAAATAGAGTGGCGCAACAGCTCGAGGTGAACCAGGGCCAACTTCTTTACCATGTATGCTGTGTGTGCTATATTTTTTTTCACATACAAGGGGACCTACAATTTTTTGCCGAATCCGAACGGCACTTTGAGAAGTTTTTCAAGAAAAATGTTACTCTCGGAGGGTTTGTCAGACCCTCGCGGAGGTGGGAGCCGTGAAAAAGAACAAGTCTTTTTTTCAGGTGGCAGAGGCAGGATTCGAACCCAGACCTCCGGCGTCAGAGGCACACACACTAACCACTGCGCCACGGCACCCACACTACCACTTACATGAAAAATAAAAACTGCCGTAGGAAGCTGAAATTTGGTATCCTTGCGTAAGCGGTTTCGGTATTCTTGTGGAAGTGCATTGTGATTGGCATTGGAAAAAGCGAAAAACACATGCAGCATTGGGCCTGTTGCACTTCATTTGCCGTTTTACAAACGGTAATTGCATGCAATATGTTTGCTTGCAATCAAAAAATTATTGAATTACATATGTATATGTTAACATATTTCTGTATACAATCAATAAACTGGAAATATTTATTGATCGACCACTTTTGGGGGCGTACTTGAATAAAAACCTAATTTTTGTTATAAAAATGCACTAAACACATGCAAACTTCATCTAGACAATATAACGCCCCTGTTTAGACTGGATCAGACTGTCATTTTGTACAATTTTGGCAATTTGGAGCTAGGCAGGGATGGGGAATGTAACCACTTGCCTGGGTGGATTGTAACTCACCCACTAGTTTAATTGTACTATTTTTATTTCAGACCAATATTAAATTTTGATACCCATTTTTTTTGAAACGCAGGTTGACAAGATTTTTAGACCCGACCCGATTTTAATGCATAGTTCGTAACACAGTGAAATAATCACCACAGGCGTACTTGAATAAAAACCTAATTTTTGTTATAAAAATGCACTAAACACATGCAAACTTCATCTAGACAATATAACGCCCCTGTTTAGACCGGATCAGACTGTCATTTTGTACAATTTTGGCAATTTGGAGCTAGGCAGGGATGGGGAATGTAACCACTTGCCTGGGCGGATTGTAACTCACCCACTAGTTTAATTCTACTATTTTTATTTCAGACCAATATTAAACTTTGATACCCATTTTTTTTTTAAACGCAGGGTGACAAGATTTTTAGACCCGACCCGATTTTAATGCATAGTTCGTAACACAGTGAAATATTCACCACAGACCCCTAAGACCTTTTGGAGATATAATCTAGACCGACAGGTGAATTGATTAAGCCTTGTCCGTCCGTCCGTCCGTCTGTCCGTCTGTCCGTCTGTCCGTCTGTCCGTCTGTCCGTCTGTCCGTCTGTCCGTCTGTCCGTCTGTCCGTCTGTCCGTCTGTCCGTCTGTCCGTCTGTCCATCGGTCCGTCTGTCCGTCTGTCCGTCTGTCCGTCTGTCCGTCTGTCCGTCTGTCCGTCGATCCGTCGACCCGTCGATCCGTCGACCCGTCGATCCGTCAGTCCGTATGTGTGAAGTTTTTAGGTCTTAAAAATTGAGCTAGGACTTTCAAACTTAAAGTGTATCAGTATTGACCCAAGACCTTTAACAAGACAAAAATTGGACCACCCACAATATCAACCATGCCCACTTTTAATATGTTAGATCTTTAAAAATCCGATTTCTCAGAAAGTTCACTGCAAATCGAAAAAAATTTATATTATAAATATTAAACACTTTAAGGTATATCTTTATATTAAAGATATATCCAGATACTAAAGGTATTAAGGTTTGATACAAATTCTTAAGCTCCGCCCACTTTGAAGGGGCGTTCTAAGGAAAAAACTTTTTTTCCGAAATAATTTTCGCTGTTACAGTATTTTCTTATGATTAAAACGAAATCACATTTAATTGATTTTAATTTTTAGCCCATGCCCACTTTTGGGATCGTTGCCTATACATATAATATACGAATTCGGGCCAAAAAACTTTAAGATTTGGTGTTCCACGGTATATAGGGAACTCTTGCACTTACTCACTTGTTTCTGACGGTGCTTTTCTAGATAAGTTCCAAGACACCTTTTGTGTTTCTTTGGATCGAAATTTAAACTGTAATTAAACCGTTAAGTTTATATAAAAAAATCCTTTGAATGCGATCTTATTTTCTTCATGGGCCTTATAAAGGTACCTAATTTCAACTTCCTACGACCCACCGTGACCGTTCAAAAATTACAATAGGTGGCGACTACTGACCGACAACGAGAATAGGAGAACCATTTTCTTTTTTTGATGGACTGCTTAAAATTTTACACTTGCATTGCTTCGGATGCCAAAGAGCTTAAAATGTCAGTTTTCTAACTTAAAATTTAAGGCCTAAAAATTGGTGTCATATGGACGTATGGACTGACAAAACTCATTTGACTATGAAATTGGTCTCGATCATATCCCCTTAAGGTCTTTGATGCACTATCGTTTTTATTTCTTTATGCTACATTTTGGCATGTATAAAACTTAACATACCCATTTCCTGTGGAATAGGTATAAAAACAAACGCTTTTATGGGCGTTTAAAATTAGAAGTAATTAATTAAGGAGTTAAGGTTTGTAATATCCGTAATATTATAATTTTATAACACTTTTACTCATATAATTATACAACACCTGAGTAATTAATCTGCGACAAAGCACACCATTCTGCTAACTGCTAATACGGACTACACTACCTTAGACATATCTACAATCATTATGTAACAGTTTGTATGACTATGTATCTCAGTACCTATATTCGCGCAAGTTTCATAGAATTATATTTTGCAAAGTGCCTTAAGATTTTGAGTGTTCTAGCATTACGGGAAGGAATGTTGTCGTGCAAAAATAAAATCCGCATCTGGTCAGCTTTTAACACGCCAAATGAAAAGTAAATCTGACACCTGCTCAATGCAAATAAAAAAAAAACCTCTTTCAAGAGTAGGTACATAATTTTTCAATTACATGTTTATAAATTAATTAGTCGAGTTTTTTGCTGCTAAGTGATCTGCAAAAGAACACCTGTCATACCCGCCCGACCATGTGGGTGTGGTGATAAATTATTCAATAGGTCGTGCTTTAAGGTCAGATCAAATGTGCGAATAACTAGCCTTGGAAAAAATAGATTAAGCTTGTCTATAATTGAATGATTTTTGAAGATCTTCATAAAAAACAAACGAAATGGTTGATCAAAACGACTTTTAGAAGCTGATTTATGTTTTTCTTAATTTGTGCTGGGCAGACTAATTGGATGAAAGCGATTTTCCGAATGAACTTTGTTAAGTAATGCAGATCGGTGACATTCAAAGAATCGGAATACGAGCATGATCGTGGCTAATGAAATATTCATACCTACTCATTATTCAGTTTATTACCACGAGAGTGTGTCAGTGTTTCTTGACTTAAAACACCAGTTGCTGCGTCAACTTTATTAGTCAATTAGGGAAGTAGAGCTCGGTCTATCTCTAAATCCAAACAAGTTGTAAATGTAGGACCGGAATAATTTTTATTTTTCATCGCTAAATAAATTCTTAATAAAACAAAAAGCATCTGGCTTAGTTCTGCTCTGTTGATTTGCAACACCGAATTGATTTAATGACGAAAATGTTGAACGAGATAAGAAAATTTCAATATCCAACTGATAGTTTTTTAGGTCATTATTAAGATTTATATTTGCACAGTAATTAATATCCCTGCAATAATGTCCTTCCTTAGATCATCGGTAATAATTTGTTAAGTAATGATCGAGACCAATAGATGAATGGACTAAGACCACATTTGCGTAAGTAACGTTATTAAACTGTGCTAAGGGCTTTAATTTTGTGGAATTGAATACTGGCGGACAAAATGTCGAAAGATAAAACCCGTTTTTGGGACACCGGCAAAGCATGATCTGCGTTTCTCACCTTTCGCGAGTTCTGCTTTAACCGATTGAGCTATACGGACGACCAGTTTAATCTTTGTCCAAATTCAACCACCTCCCTAGTAACAACCACACAAACCAAACGTTACAACTGAATCTGAAGCAACAATCTAAGCCGATGGATTAAAATCAAGCGAGGGTACTGAAGCAGGTGTGAGCTCCGAGAAACTCAGAATCCTAGTAAGAATCCCTCAGAATCTTAATTGGGGAAGATGTCTGGTGGGATCCAAGTATTACTTAGATAAATATCCAAGTATCTGGGATGATTGCTGAACTCCTGCAGTATCTACCAAGCCGAAATATATGTAATACTCATATCTTCCGAAAAGGTCTGGCATATGGGTCTGGCAACTCCAACAACAAAATCTTGGGTAGTAAGACACTATCGCTTGGGTACTAAGTCATAGTGCCCTGGTTATCGGCAATGAAATGAAAGAATGGGCTTATATCTATGTATTACTACAACGGGCCAAAGGGTTAATCCTCTTTTTTTTAAACAGGCGATTCAAAAAGAAGCCGGAAACATATACGAAAGTCTGCAGAGCTGTCGTCAATAGCAGAATTTAAACCCCAATCTAAAGGGGAAACATGCGAATTGCGAACTTTTAAAGTATGTTGGTAAGAAGTGTAAGTTATAAGGTGTTGTCATTGTGAGCCTATACGCGGACGATGTGGCAAGCTTTATCCCAGGTAATATCCCATCAATCCTCAGTGATTAACTCAGCGATACTTATACGACGTCTTGTTGTTTACCAGGTAAAGAGCAATTCCACTCTTTAGGACACCAAAAATGTAGGGAATGGAGTTATCGATATACAAATCGGTCAGATACCCAGGCGTTATATTGTTTTCTAAGCTCAGCTGAATGGTTAGTATAGTAGATCGTGTCAAACGGGCACACGGGATTATACGCTGGCTGCAGAACGTTCGGCAGTATGTGGGGACTGAAACCTAACACGGAACGTTTGATGTATATAGCGGTAGTAAGACCCATCCTTACTTACGGTGCAGTTGTAAGGATGGTGGAAAACTACAGAAAGAAAGTGTCATCTTTCTAGCCTCACCAAGATGCATGGGAATTACAGGGTCCCTAAGGACCACAGCCCCCGCCCACTGGAGGTACTACTTAACCTCACACCCTGGAACCTATACTACAGCAACAAGGCAGCTTAAACAGCTATCCGCCTAAGGGAATCCAGGCTGTGGTCCTCAAGATCTAATGGACACGCCTCTGTGGATACACAATGGGTTGCCTCCATAGATACCTCAAAAATGGGCGTGGTCAATGTGAAACTATTTTTGACAAAAAGACAATTACAAGGCGATGTCACGTACCAAAAATTAATGCGCTGGCACCATTGTAACATAGCTAAAATTTGAAAACAGTATTTTTAAAAATTAGAGATAGTCGCACATACAGACAGGCCTGTAGTGAGAGGAATGTGAGCGGATGCAATTAATTTTCAAACTTGATCTGGACTTCCAGTCCACTCACCAACTTTCTAACTTCTAACTTAAAATTTATGGCCTAAAAATTGTTTACATACGCACGGACGGACGGACGGACATAGCTTAATCGACTCTCCTATCGATACCATTCATATCTTTAAAAGGTCTTAGGGGTCTACGGTGATTATTTCACTACGTTACAAACTAAACATCAAACTTACATCATTACAGATAATACATCAAATATACCATGCGTTGGGTATAAAAATCACTTTGCGGTCTTCTTAACACTTCTAACATTCTATTTTCAAACATGTATGTTTTTTCGGCCACTAAAATTTCCCTCAAGAAGAAGCTAGTATGCACCAAAGACTTAATGAAACTAATCTTTTTTGGCTTGCGTCCAAACAAATACTGGCTTTCCTTACAAAAAGTACAATAACGGCTAAACGAACAAATAAAACATGATTAACACGATATCTTTTCAGAAAAGTAAATTCGAGATTGATTGCAAGATTCAAAATCCTTAGCTTATTGTTTCCAAACTGAAGAGTGGGTTTCTCCAAATGACTCGAAGGCGTCCTTCACCTTCACATTCCTTAAGCCTTAATTATTGTCAGCCGGTCTGATAGAATGTTAAAAATACCACTCTTTTTGCGAGCAGGTGGTATCAGTACCACCAATCGCAGTCACGTATTCTTGATTTTGACTTCGGTCTTTCACAATAACTTTTAATCGATCAGGTTTTCTGACACCGACCTTTGACTTTGACCTTAACATAACTGTTGTTATTAATTATATCAAAACTGAATCATGTTAACAAAATTCTAGACCTCTGCTTCTGTTTGCATGTAATTTTTAGTTATATACAAAACCTTAAGATGTATCTACCTGATCTATCTACCCGATCATTTAGGTAACAAACTTTTGGGTCCAACGCGCATTTCACACGAAATAGAGCCAAGTCAAGACAACTTTCAGGTGGAACCATTGTTGGTTCTGAACCTAACCTTGGTACTGTGAGTCATAATTGACATAGCTAGCGGGTTTCCGTGCCCGTATGTACATTCATACATGCTTTGTTGAATGGGTTATATAGGTAGGTACATCCTGCATAATGTGACAAACAACGTGAAAACGGGTATACTTATTATTTCTAAATTTTTTTGCTTCAAACCTACTAAATCAATTTTAGTAACGGCATAGAATAAATAGTTTCCTCAGTTAATAGTCATTAATAAATAAAATATGCCATAAAACGGTTGTAGCAAATTCGATCTTCAGTGCAAGTCACGGTCGGTCTTAAGATCGATAAAATAAATTTAGCATAGAATTCCAGCTAGTTGAATATCTGGCAGGCTGCCTGCCTCTGAATAACTCCGTAATTATATGCTTAACATAGTGATGAATCAATGTTACGTGTTACGTGCATGAACGAAGCAACTAATGCTAATGCCATACCCCCAGCCGCCCAGACTGACAGCATAGGTCACGGTTGAAGAGTGTGGCTTTTACTGGCTATCGCGTTTTTGCAAATAAAAATAGTAATGAAAATTATTGCTAGTATTGTCAGGTAATTAAGATAATATCAAGGGATTAATGTTGTTAGAGTTTGGCAAAAAGCAAATGAGCTTGGCTTGGGAGATTTTCGTTCGCTTGCATAAAATTATAGCCATTAACCGCTAAGAGATTTTCTTGGAACTACGTTCTAGACATGGCGTTGTTAAATTGTTTGACCCAGTCGTTTTTGTTCCTATAATGGAGTAAAACACTCCTATAATGGAGAGTAAATCCCCAATTTCTTGCCTTCTTTTTGAGCCAAAAGAACTATGGACTGACCAAAGCATTTCAGCACTCTGAGTTAAATAAAATATTCTGTTGATACCTACTTTAACAGTGGGTAAAAATACAGGAGTTGGAAATATGATGGCGAGAATCTATCGAGAATCAAAGGATGCGATTTGCAACGCAAAGGCAAACAACTGATGGAATTTTGTGATTCGTCTGGTTTACGAGTGTTAAATACCACGAGCACGAGTGATAAAGCAGGACAATATACATTGGTTGAAGGGGATTCATGACTATTGTTTAGCAGGAGGAGAGTGACGCTCTCACATCGCAGATTTTGAAGTTCAAAGCGTTCCGTATTCAGACCACCTTCCTACTGTTGTAAGCATAGACTATGAGGCGGGCTTAGACACAGATTAATGGGAAACGAATCTTCTACCGAAGCTGATATGGAATAGTTTGTTGGCCCCAGATTCAAAAAGTTACTGGAAGAGCGGTTATACTTACTAGTCCAGCAAGAGGCGAACTTTTGCGATGTTGAGAAGTGCATTCAGCATATGGGGATATGGGAAATTTACCGCCCGAAAAATAAGCAAAGACGCTACAAAGATTCGTCGTTTAATCAAGAGTGTGAAAAAGCGAGGAAAAGATCATTCAGATGGCTACAATAATTGCGCAACTTTAACCAGGAGGGATCGAGGAAGGCCTATTTGCAGGCCAATGTAAAGTTTAAAACGCTTTATGCTTGCAAAAAAGTGAAAATTATTACATACAAATTGGTGGCTTGGAGGTTGGCAAACTGCAAACGATCAGCTGACTTTTGGAGGCTGGCTAAAAGAATTTACGGTGTAAGATATGCGATGGGAAAGGAGATAAGCCTGAGCACTTTTAAAATTCACTGTCAGAACCTGTTGAGCCCAACTAACTGCTTTCTTTTCCTTCATTTAGTGGTTCCCAACCTCGAAAATGAGCTCTTGGACACGTCGATTATTTTGCAAAACACTGCAAAGCTTAAAGGATGGAAAAGCTGCAGGATACCAGTTGAATTTTGTAAGTATGGCACTAATCGGCTCCACGAAGGGCTAACAACGCTGTTTAACGACATTAAGGATAATGGAAAAATCCCACAACGATTCAAGGAAGCTCTTATCTTCCCCATTCACAAAAAAGGATGCACAGCTGTTCACGCAAACTATCGGGACATATCCTTCCCGAATGCGTCCTACAATTTTTTTTAAGGTAATCCTACAAAGTCCTATCCGAATTTTTAGCGGGCTTCCGTTCTGGATATTCTATACTACAGACCATGTATTTGTCCTCCAAAACATTGTAGAAAGCTTCTTACAAAAAGGTTTTTCGTGGATTTCTAACAAGCCTTTGACACGTTGATCGTAACCCTCTAATCTACAAGTTGTACTGCATGGGGATGACACAGGCCGAGTACTGAAAAATATATGCATCGAGTCGATACCAAGCGGCTGTATGGAATGGTAATGCGCTAACTGACTGGTTTTTCACTGGCGCAAGAGTAAGACAGGCACAGGGATGCGCTGTTGATTGTGCTGTTCACTATGTTCATTAGAATATCTTGGAGTATACTTTACAAGGAACCTGAATATAGAAAGGCATCTAACTGAAAAGCTGGCCAAGTGTAAAACAGCGATTATTGCTTTCTGGAAAAAATGCTTCAACAACAGAGCTGTCACCCATTTCCGCAAGTTCAGAGTTTTCGAGGATGCATCAGAGTTCATTATCTTGTATGCAGCACAAGTTTGAGAAGGCAGGCGGTAGGTACAGTTGAGAAACTACTTCGATTCCAAATAAAGGGGATGTTTCGCCTATCACCAAATAATAATAATAATACGCCAAATTATATGGTTATAATATTAGAAATCGGATTGTCAACGCTTTCCATCAAAACGCTTAAGCTACATTTAGATTATATTCTCAAGGTCCAAAACATGCCTGGACAACGGTTACCAAGGAGAGTAATGCTGTGTTAATGTATCAAAAGAGGAGCGGAAAGAGCTCCTGAAACTGTCTAATAATGTTCACGACATCGATTTAAATTAAGGAGGGTGCACAGAGCAGCTTAAAGCTTAAATGATACCAGCACATTGTACAGGTTTTTGTAGAAGGAATTTGTGGCTAAAGCAGTTGCCTTTGCTACGATCTTGGAGGGATAAATTATTTCAACGACAAGTATACCACCGAAGAAGTTCCGGCAGTGCTAAAGTTACGCGGAGAGCTTCTTCGATTAAACTTTGTGCCACCCAGGAACGATTCACCATTGATGTTCCATCTTTGATCTTCCATGTGAAAGCTGAGAGAGATGAAGAATATTTTTCATTTTTTCGGCAAGTGTCCAATTTATTATTTCCTCTTGAAAAGGCACCATGGGACTTTCACTGGGAGATTTTAATGATCTTAAATTGTTTTAAGTTTCAGGTATATAAAAAACTAGGTTTTTCAAAGCTTTTGTTTTACCAACAGCTGTTGTTTTACCAAACCACAAATTAGCAGTGGTTATTGTTCTCATATATGTATGTGTTTTTCAAATGGTAAAATAAATGTTATATTATGCATATATCAGTATACCTATAAATACCTAAAACTCGTAAAATGACAATGTCGCATTGGATTCCAAGCGGTTATTCATTTAAAAACCACAAGCCATAATCTTACGCGAAGGAAAAACAACAAAAAATCTAGATCGCATATTTCACGAGACCACATCTTTTAGCAGTTGTTTGTTATGGGAAAGTATTCTAATAACTTTTTATATACGATGACAAATCGTGAAGGTTAGCTGCAAAAACACCCTTAAAAACCATACAAACGAATCCCGCATTTCAATGGTTTAAATGTCGAATGCGTTCCCGGATATGATACGATTGGGTAATAGCAGCTAATAGATTTAAAACCATTCTGTCTGCTCACCTTATATGGGCTAGTGACACCTTAGCACGCGACTTTTGCGACAAAAGTGCTAACTTTTTATGTAGCACTTGACAAAGGTTTGGATTGCTGCACAAATTATTTAGCAATTTGTTAAGTGGTAACAGGTGGTTGTTGGAAAGTGATCAAAGAATTAGTAATATCTATGTAATTGTATACTGAAGGTAGGTAGATACGCTATTACTTTAGAATGCAGTTTTAATTCACTGAACATGTTTGGTAAATTTTAAGTAGACAGTTTGTCACTTCGTATGAATGTCTGTGTAATCGGTGCACATACTTATACATGGTTATTGGTGTCAGGAATCGACAATACATGCAGTTATGCATTGAAACTAATTGTATCATAAGTATACCCATCTAAGTGATGCTATTAGATCAACATTAGCCTTTAAAGAATTTATTGGCTGAAATTTACTCGCGGCTTATGAAACATGCTCAGAGACATTTATATGAATATTTTTTTAAGGTAATTGTCGACACATTTACAGAGTTGGCAGAGCAGAGCAAGTAAGACACTTCTGGTCAATATGTTTTCTGTATAACTTATGTAGAATAACGTTTCCTTAAAACTTCTTTTTACTTGTAATTGTCGGACTAGGACTCTACATTACGCTTGAAAAAGTAAAAATTTACTTGCCAGACACAAAGCCTAAAAGGTCAGAAAGTAAAATCTGATAAGAAAATCATTTAAAATGGTTGTCGGGACTAAGAGCTGTTATGTATTTACGTTCTATTACACTAACTTGTTATACCCTATGCAGGGTATATTAATGCTAATGCATATCTTGTAATACAGTGAAATAATCACCAAAGACTGCTAAGACGTTTTAGAGATATGTATGATCGAGGCCGACATTTGAAGCTCCGACTTTCCGCATGTTCGAAGTTTTTAGATCTTTCAAACTGTGCTAGAAAGCTAAAATTTCAAGCTAATCTTAAAGTATAAATTTTCGCTTTTAACGCATTTTCTCAACGCATTAATTCTACCGAAAAAAAAAATTAATTTATCATAATTTAAGCCCCATCGCGCGCTTTTTTGGAGGCATGGCCCATACAAATTATTAGTATACAGCGTATGAATTCAGTCCAAATAAAAACTTTCAGATGAACTCTTGAACTTACTCATTGTTTTTTTTTCATTTCAAAAGAAGTTTTTTGAGTTCCTATTTCTTAGTTTATCAAACTAGCTCCTAGCTTAAGGAAACCCTTCTACGATGCTTCCAAAGTTGTCAAAATAAAGCGCTTTCCTATCAGTTAAAACTTGTTTAGAGATTTGGGGTCCTATCCGTCTTAAACTACCTATACCTCCGTCTTAATCATACACCCCTTTCTCTTCTGAGAACTCATAAATAGAACTCGTTTATATGGAAATGTCCATGTTAGGATCAAACGTTATTTACCTCTAGGCGGTATCGGGTTAATACCCTAAAAGGTTACTTTAAGATAGGTTTTATGCAGTACACATTGTGGAAACATAGTGACGACGCATGGGAAACATATTCTAAAATGATCATGCTAAATTAATCCGCACATTAGGCAGGTGTTCCTCAAAATTATTTTGTTAAACGTTTGGTCAGGAATTCAGAATTTTTTCCTGGTGAAAATAAAAAGTAGGTATTACTTATGTAATTTTCAAGGATATAGCCTCAGAGATTTATTTGGGCATTATATGTATAAAATTGAAATGACTTGACGAAAACGCACGTTGTGGCAAAAAATGTATTGCAATTTGATTAAAGTCAATAGCGCCGAATAAATTCTATCAACAAAACTCTGCGATAACACCCTTAATTTCATCTGACTTAAGAAAGGGTCGGTTTTTTAATGCGAGATCATTAGAGTTTCCGAGTTAATTTGAGACTAACCCCAGAAATTAGTTTATCAGTCAACCTAGATCTAGTTTGAATCTCGGCTTAACTCGAGAAATTTGGTAAGTTAATCTCGGATCAACTCTGGGGAAAAATATGAACTTCTTTGAATGTTTTTCCTGTGTGGGAATGGCAGTTGATTTGTGTGTTTCTGTAAAAAATTGCATCTGAGAACAACTCGAACTTCTTTTCATGTGTTTTTCTATGTAAAGTAAGAGTTGGAAGAGTCAATAAATTCGAGAGTCGAAGATTTTGGCAATTTTGTTGACCATGTTAAGTCTGCTCTGAAAAATTGCTCACCGGGTTAACACCAGATTCGTTTTTTTGGGATTAACTGATCTGGGTTTAGGCTGGGATCAACCAAAACAGCACTGAAAAACCAGCCGTAAGTTATACAAAATGTCATTAGCCAGATTAGATAAAACGGCATGCAAAGACTTCTGCAAAGTTCACCTAGCAATCGAATATGATGCTTCCAATAACAATCGGCAAATTCTCAAAATTATAGACAGCCCAGACAAAATTTTAATAGGTTAATAAAATCTTTTACGCACAATTCCATCTTTGCTCCATGGCTTCTACAATAGCCCATAAATGCGTGGTAGATATTATTTATATTTATAAATTTTATTCAAAATTCAATTTAGACTGGTTCAGTAATACCGACTTAAAACTAGATTTAAAGATGACCATATGTAGATTAGAACTTTGGACCATAAATTAATAAACAAATGACGTCTTAGCCATGCTCATAATAAGAAAAAAGAAATATAGTGGATGTAGGTATAAATATATTTACTAACAAGTTTTAAATTTCTCAAATGTCTGATTTTGATTTTATTTTTGCTTTTTAATTTCGCATTAAACCTGTTCTCTAAACAACCCAAAATTTGATGTTCATAGTTCTAAAGACATTCTTAAACTTTTTAATTTATTATTTTTTTGTTGAGATGTATGTATGTAGGTACACCTATCTCGGGATTTGATATTTATTTCCAACATTTTTTATTTTATTCACCGAATTAAAAGGCTAACATTGGTTTATATAAGGGAGCCTTCCGCTAAAATTTTATTACGATAAGGCATAATAAATTAATGCTTTTATCTGTAAATGAAAAAATAAAACTCAGAACTGACCACAAAACTACTTAAAGTGTGAACGAAATGCGATTTGCATTTGCGGTCCTATTTTCGCGCACATTCAACTTCGACATTATATAAGCTTCAACTTTAAAACGAACAAATAAATAACTCGGTATTAACTTTGTACATATAACGACTTAGTCCTTTACTATTAGGTATCAGAACAAGCTTTGACCCTTCCCATGTCTCATTAACACTGATGTCACTCGGGTTTTAAAATTTCTTAAACACAAATAGGTATATTAGAATTTTAATCTTTGCACCAACCTTTATCACTTCTTCCTCTTAAATATATTTTTTTCAAAGTTAATCACGTTTAAGGAACTTATTCTCAGCTTTTTTAGTTTGTCGCCCAGTGTAACGAACTAAGCCAAGCAACCGATCCGTTCAACTCCGGTGTAATAAAAGAACTGATCCTGTAACTTGCGATTCGCTACAAGCACACTTCATTTCTTTTGCGGAGATACTTTCGGTTTTGTCTGCTTGGTGGTTTTCTTTGCAACCAACATTTCTACCACGATCCCAAGCCAAATGTAGCCCCCAGCTCAGCACAAGCAGCGTCTCGTAACCCGCAGTCCGTATTTTCTTCCAAACAATCGTGGGGGGTTTTAAGCCGGACTTAAGTGAGTGGTGAGTTTTTGCAGGCATTGACTTTATTGTTTCTTTTTTTTTTGTTTTAAGGGTCTGCTTATGCATCCGATTTTCAATGGGAAAAGGCCAATTGGTGTAGGACAGGAATTTGAACTGATCTTTGTATTTGCTATGGAGGGAACCTTCAGAACAAGTTGATATCCATCTACCTATTTTGTCTCATTGGAAATTTAAAAACGAGTTCTTGGTCGTATTATGTTTGAACTTAGTCATTTCGTTAACTGGCTGGTGGTGTTTATTGTTTTTACTTTTGGGGTTTTAAATGGGAAAAACCGTTCACTAAAGCCAGTCTTTGCGATATCATCGGTACGATCAAGTCATTTGAAACAGGCTGAGATGTTGAACTTTTTTTTTGTGGGCGTAAGAAAATTTCAATTTAAAGAAATTATTTAATTTTAGAATATCTACATATAAATATGTATCACTCAAACTTAAGTTCAAAAAAAATACGCATACACAAAATATTAATTCGGACAACTATTTTGTGTAAATGATAACATTTAAAAAAAACGCACTTGTTTTTGTACCACAGTCATTATAATTTATTTAAAACTTTGTCGAAGCGTTTCGCTTTTGGGACTCCTCAAGGGACTCTATTTTCTTGTTTGTCTATAAGTCTATCATACTATACGGAGCATCCTAGCTGAATACTTTTCCACTGCATATTTGCTGCAGCAGTTATTTCCAGAGATGAAAAATATTTTTAGACTTCTGCCTAAAATTTTCCTACCGGGCAATGCCCCATTAACACAACAAGGGTTGCCATATACGCGAAATTCTCATAATAAATAACATTTTCCATGGAGTCCGACCTACACGAGGTTCTGACAAAACCTCCGAGAGTATCATTTGTCATGAGAGACTTCTCAATTCGCCGTTCGGGATCGGCAAAAATTTTAGGTCTCTTTTATATGTGTAAAAACACTCGTAAGGCACACATCAAGCATGATTGTAAGAGGGGTCAGGCGATCCGCACCTGTAACTTCTGAGCACTGAGTCGTAGAAAGATGCAAAAAATGAGAACGCATTGCAAGGGCATTTTATTTTTATTACACACATAAAGGTTTAATTGCAGTTTAAAATTTGGAGGTAAAAAAGACAAAAAGAGTTTTGGCACTTATCTTGAAAAGTTTTACAGTAAGAAAAAAGAAAATCGAAACATACACTAAAAAAAATTGAGTGAACTTGCAAAAAAAAATGGAGCAAACTTCAAAAACATTTCAAAAATTATTTTTCAAAATATTCTGGTATCTTTATAATGAAATTTACTTTTTATATAAAACGTAGATATGAAGAGAATTCTAAAATTTTAGATTTCACAAAAATTGCGTTTTTAACTTAAAATTTACGATAGCAAAAATCTGTGCCTAGAGTTTTGAGGAAAAGTAGACATTACTAGCGCAAGGTACATGAAAATGAAAAAAAAATATATCCTTATTTTAAATCAAAATAATGCAGAAAAAACCAAAAAAAAACGTGTGTGTCCCCCGACTATATTAGTATCGGTTATATATCGTTTTAAAATAACATCAGACATAGACAATTTTTTTGAATTTGAAAGAAAATTATAGCGGGGCTGAAAGATTGTATGGTTTTCGCTATAGGCGTAAAATCATTCAAGTTGATTTACTAAAATGGTAGTGCTAAAAAATGTTTATAACTTCTGAGTTATTTCTATCTAATCAACTTAATTTTACGCAAGCCACAATATATATGTAAAAATTTGTAAAAAAAATTGTAAAAAATGCGTTTCGATAAAAATTTGAGTACCCTTATTTAAAATTCGCCTAAAATAATAATAGTAGACATAAAAAAATATAACAGTACCTGCTTTAAAATAATAAAAGAATATTTTTAAAAATTTTTACCCCGAAAGTAAAACAACTGGACAAAGATGTCCCCCTTTATTTACTACACTATAATGGCAGCATTTACACACTCGTACACACAGATCTAATGCATATATATTCTTAAAATTGCATTTAAAATTTTATATAAACGAAATTTTTTATAGCAATTGCGGCAAGAAACCATTAACTGGACGAAAATAAGACCACCCAGAGCATCGATTGTGGCAATTTTTACAAAGATATTAAAAAACTTTAATTCTCTGAAAATTCGCTCTCAATCGAAAATAGATCTGATAAATATTAAATATATTGTATAAATATATATTTATTGTATTAAATATATTGAAATAAATACATTACAATATATTAAATATATACTGTTATATACTTCCTCTTCTCTAATTATACAATGACACACTTTATTTAACAAACAAGACTTTATTAAATTCAAATCACACTTAATTTAACTTTACTACTTAGAATTCAACACTTTATTTCAATTCAATCACTTTTTAATCTACTATCGATTTTCACAATTCAACGTTTTAAATATAACTGTCCCCCGTGTATTTATACAAATTAATCACCTTCTAGTACTTTCTGTAAGAATAATAAAGAATAAGATTCCCCTCTGGTAATTTTCCATTGGTACTCTCCGCTGAATTTCATAGAGGGGAAACTTTCGATATTAAAACACGAACTTCGAAAATCAGTTTGCTGTCAGCTGACTGGAATGACAGTTGGATGTGTTCGTATAGTGAATCGAAGGGTACATTCAGCGATTCCTGCTTGTCTTTTTATTTCTTGTCGCCACATCACAATATTAATATTCGCTACATATGTACGTAGTACCGAAGTTCGTAATAGACAAACTCTTACACAAAAAATAAATAAGGATTTATGGTAAACCGGGCCACATTCAGCACGTTAAGCTGAATGCCTCATATTTACGAATTCATCGATGTATTCGAAAGCTTTTAATACAAAATGAAAGTTTGATATTTAGAGTTTAGAAAAATTAAATAAGACACTTTTCCGTGTTAATTAAGAAGCGCAGTAAGTTTTTCAATTTTTCAAGAGAAAAGTCGTTTTGACGAATATGTTCTAACACGGGGCACGTTCGTCATTGCCTGCGGAACATTCAGCAAAATTTTTATTTTTTAGCCCAAAACACAACGAACAATGAATATAAATATCTATATATATTATAATATATATATTTATATATTTTATATATATAAGACAAAGACGTGTGTGTTACACTTATTATAAATCAAGAGCGGCTGAACCGATTATAATGATTTTTTAATTTTTGCATTCGTTTCACCTAGAATAGGTTAAATAGGTAGGCTATTAAAATTTAAGAAAAGTTGATGGACAAAAATTAACAGCAAATTTCCAAATGTATATATAAATTAAACAAAGTATACAGCCTACCAGTAAAACAACATAAATTGTGAATCAGAAAATAGGGGCACAGAAAATGAATTTTATATGAAATGTTTATGGATCCTTTTGTATGTATTTTTGTGTTTTGTTTCGACCGTGTGTGTGTGATCGCGGAAAGTAGTTTAACATTAGAATGGTAGATACTTTTGCTATCGAGGGTTTTAATACTTGAAGAAGATTTTAAATAAACAACGTATTGTCCTGATTGTAAATATGTACATACATATATACATATACATGGACTTGGGCTTCAGACCCTTTTAGTTCAGCCTTCCCACTGGTAGCACCACTGGAAGTTAGATTTTTTGCCTCTGGTGATTGAAACCTGCATTAGGAATGGCTTTAACCTATGTTCATACATATTTATTTGCAACAATTAATACAGTTTTCACACCAAATCAGAATCTAGATTCAGAGTAAAAAGTCCCTATTTAATTGTGCGGTGATTTTTATGTATTTTCCAATGGTTCTTTAGTTATCAACAATTGTTTTTTACTAATTTGAAGCTGTTTCACTTATGACAACTGTGAAAAATTGGACAGTTGGTGTTCAACTGATCTAAAAGTCAACAAAATCTAGATAATTTTCACAGTGTGAAAGGGTCAATTCAATTTTGAAATCGAAATGCTTAGAACCTAGATTCTGGCTTCGGTGTGAAAACGGTATTAGACACTGTATTTCTTATTTTGAGTCAACTAAAGTGGTTGGACCTATGACAATAAGGGTACTACTCTTTGCGTATTCTTATGGCGTACCGAACTGCCACACCGAGCTGTCAAATAATACTCGGTGTTCGCGACAATTCCAGCGTGGTGTACACTCGGTTTCATTGTGTACAGAACGACAAATGCTACACCGGTGCAGTCATCACGTTAAATGTCCAATTACTTTGACTTCATTTTTTTTACTTATTTTCATTTGAGATATTTTAATAAGTTTTTATCGATTTCAAACAATTTCAGTCGCATTTAAAAAAACACGAATGAAATTTGAGTCATAACGTCACTTCACATAAACAATCAAAGCTACACCCAGCCTCCACCGTCAAATAAGTCGGTGGCGAAAATTCAAGTTCGGTGTCGACACCGAACAAATTCGGAGTTCAAAAGAACACTCCTTCATGAGCGCGATTCCGGTCAGGTGTACGAGAAAAGGACAATTTGTTTCTGTATTCCACACCAGTTTCTCGATTCGGTGTTGAAAAGAATACGAATTTAGTGTCTTTTAGGTTACATTTGTAAATTCATATAATCGGGAACGACAGGAGACTTTATTATGGGTCATGTCCGGTCGTCAGTCAGTCTGTACGTAAACAACTCTTAATGCCCAGCCATAATAGACTTAAGTTGAATTAATCTAACGTCGAAAAACATCGCAAATTTCAAAAGGTAGCGATGCCCCATTATATACGTATCAAGTCTATAGAGAGTTCGTTTACTTAAATTATGTACATAAGTAAACGATTCGGAACTTGTATTAGATTTGTTTGTCAAATCTCACCAGCTGTCAAATTTCCGTGTCGAACCTCTCACTTGATTGAAGTCAAAAATGACGGCATTTGTATTGTAGCAGGCTGATAAGGTACCTTGTTTTATTTATTGTCCCCAGTGCCAAAATAATACATTATCTTTCACATCCAGATCCAGTGTCTGCGTGATCATAATGGCAACGGAAAAAAAATTTTCCCCAAAAATAGTCTTGAATCATTTACGGTCGAAAGAACCGAATGAGATTGAGAATCACCCAAAAGCGGAATTAAGACCACTTAGTACATTAACACATCGCGTCACTTCCGGGGGAATGTGAGTTCTGAGTTACAACAATTATATGGCAATTAAAATAAATACATATTTGGTATGCGTCATAAAATCGGTATTTCACAAATGCTCTAAAAACTGATTGATATATGTTAACATTTATTTGGGTTTATTGTTGACCCGATCTAAAAAACCCCACAGTGTTTTGATGTTTTTGTTAACGAAATGCAAAGCACTTCGATCCAACCTGCGTATCGAACAGGTTTTGATCGGTTTTCGTCCAATAATTTTGCTGTTTTATTTCAACGTTTAAACAAATTAATCAATGGTAGATGCAACTTGGTTGTATCTATACAACCCATTATATACGTATCAAGTCTATAGAGAGTTCGTTTACTTAAATTATGTACATAAGTAAACGATTCGGAACTTGTATTAGATTTGTTTGTCAAATCTCACAACTTGGTTGTATCTTACAATTTTTAGGAAACCCCTAATCAACTGGTGTCATAAAAAAATCGATTAGGTAGGTGTTGGCGTTTAACATTGATCTTTCAATACCTACTCAATAATATTGTGGTATAGAACTGCGTCTTTTATGTGTCAGTTGCTCATCATTCCGCTAAAATTTAGATTGATTTATAGGTAGCTGCATAGACCTAATTTACTTACTAGGAAATTAGAAACTAGGCTTATCTATTATGAACCGCCATTCAGTAAGTTATATATTTATTTTATAATATACAAAGCATATTATATGTGAATAGGCAACACGTGCTTTAAGACTGCCGTAAACTAAAGGTCATTTATTTGCATATTGCGTGTTTAGATGTTATATGTATACCCGTTTAGCAAATATTTAGATGTTTCATACCTGTTATATTCGTCACTACCAGCACTAAACACATGGACATAGAATATAGACAAAAACTATTTAAGAAAACGTATTTTGCTTATTTCGCATTACCATTTATCTGGCTTTAGGGTTCAGAGCAGAACAAGTTTATTTAAACAAACGTTCTTTTTCGACACAATTGCCATTCTATTCTTTGGCGGCAAATAAAGAAAAAAATTTTTTTTGTTCTTAAACGTATTTTCGAATAATATTTACGACACCTATTTAAATAACAATTGTACGTTGATAAATAACCTAATACCTAAATGCGGAAAACGTTATTGGCAAATATTCTAAATAAGTTTGCTTTCAATAACTATACTTTCATTTAACAATGGTTCAAGGTAACCCAAGGTTGACTTTACACTACATTTAGGGAAATTTTTTGCTTTCCATCTTTATCACAAACTAGTTTTCTTTTCATTAACTTTAAAAATAAGTCTTTGAGCCTAGTAAGCAGAAGTTCGGCTTAAAATTTAACAGGGGGTAACTTTGTTTTGAGGCTTGTGATTTGGATGAGTAAAAATCTTTAAAAGAAATCAATCTTTCGGTTGTGCCGGATCATACTAAGTCAATCAGATTGATCAGATAATCTAATCAGATATTCTACATGGTTCAACCCCAATTTTCCTATCACTTAAAACTGCGTAACTAGAAATACGCAACATAATTGCAATTTAAAGAGTGAACATATTCTTTACTAAACGTTTCATGGAAATTTGTTGGGTATTTCCCATAAGACGAAAGATACCCAGCGGGAAATTGAAGCATACTTTCATGCATGATTCATGCACGCTGCGGAAGCTAAGAATGCATTCTTTTTACATCCCTTCTACCTTCCCTATTACATTAGCATTTCCGCCCTAGGAAGCCTTCCGCAAAATCAGTTCCCGGGAAGCCACCTAGAATCTATCATTTGAAGACTTCTTATATGCAAGTGAAATTATGATTCTAGAATGCCTCTATAGATCGCTTCTATTGTACACCTCAGTCACTGATCTAAACCGAAACATACGGAATGTAATCAAAGAAGTATAGTCCAGGCAAAGAAGCAAAAATAGGGGAAATAATTTGTGTAGAAGCGAGTTTTTGTTGTAAAGAAACACAGTTGTAGAGAAACGTGTTCTGAATGACATACCGAAAGTACTGGTGGGTGGGGATGGAGCTTACGGGTGGGCGGGCTTCAAAGGTCCCTTTTTGCAGTTTTTGGTAAATATCTCGGAAACTATAGCTCATAGCGAAAAAATACTGACCACTTAAATGCTCTACAAAAAAGATTATGCACACTTTTTTGGTGGGATGAATGCTTACGGAGATACAGAGGTGGGAAATAGACACTTTTAATTAAAGTGACTTTTATCATGAAAAAAAAAAATAAAGATCGACACGTATACTTACATACTCTCATTGTATCTGAAGAAACTGGAGGTTTAGAGTCTGCTTTGTCTTCAAGTTGTTGTGCATTGTTGCAAGAGCCAAGGCATACCCGTACCCGCAGTCGTTATGCATCGGCATAATAGGCTCTATACCTAGCTTTCATAGTATTTTGTACCTGTAGCTCAAGCCCAAAATATATTATGCGCTCGATTTGAAGAAAGCAGTATTTGACAATACTATGTTACGTTAAAAGATTTACCTGTATAGGTATCCTTAGAACTATTTTACAAATATCCGGCAGCCGGTTAACCTATACCGGGTACCTGATCGGTGGAAGGACATTCTTAAGGGCAAGAGCTATACCGGGGAGAGTTCTTACACCTGCAAAGACGACCAAAGGATGTATATTCCAAACATGAGCCCTGTGAATGTTTTCCTACGGGTACTTGTGAAACGTCTAAGAGACTGCTGCTTCGAAGCCGTTCGGGTTAAAAGAAGAGCGACCAGATCAGATTTGGGCTTACTAGCGTTTGCTTTTTTCATCCTTCAGGGTTCGCTTCCCGTTTATTGTCAGCCTGCCCAATTCCCTCAGGTAATGATGAGTGATCAATAAAAATATATAAGATTTACTTGCCAAAGCTGTAAGAAACTTAGCGATTCATAGTGTCACCAAAGTAGTGTCGTTTCCGAAAAATTTTGAAGAAGGAGGGTTATTTGTGCAAATAAAAGAGTTATGTAGGAACTAAAATCACTTTTGTCTCCACCTTCCCACCGCCTGGATGCTGTATGTATGTAAATGGCGGCACCAATCCTAAGAAGGACTTAATATATCCTCGCCAATTTCTACAACATTTGGATATATACACGGTTTAAAATTTTGCCTTTTTTTAATACACCCTTTGTATTTCAGCTCTATGCAACATAGAGAAAATTAATATTTAATATTTCAAAGATATTACATTTTTTTTCAATAATATTGGGTTACTTTTTAGTACATTTTCACTAAAATCGCAATATGTAATGCAAAACAGGTTAATTTGTAATCTACAAGATTGAAATGTAATCTCTTAGTATTAAAATGTAATCCTTTATTTACTTACTTAAATTTTGTTGGTGTCTGCGATTGAAAAGTAATGCAATAATTATTAGAATTTAGCTCTTTCCATATTATATCTTAATATTCAGTTGCTATTTTTAAAGCTTATGGAATTAAAATTTAGGTTTTGGTAAGACTTAAATCAAAATATGTAGCTTATCATAAAATGGGATTGGAAGTCAACACATAATTGCATTAAAAATTAAATGCGCAGTTGCAACGCTTTGATTTTTAATACGCAAAGGTGTTAAATTTAAATTGGACAACATTGAAGTCGAATAAAATTGTATTAAAAACGAATTAAATGAACTTAAGTGAGCGTATGATCTACAAAATTTCGGCGTCTAGGACGCCATGAGGCATGATGCGTCAGTCTTGTGTATATTCTCATCGAGTTTAGTCGGATTTAGTGCATAAAAATTTAAATTTTACAAGAATTTTCAAGTGGGAAAAAAGAAGATAAATAGTTTCCGATATCTGAAAAGTTACTCCCAGGAGGCAGGAAGCACACATATTACTTCAAAGGTAAGTACAAGTTAATAATCAAACCTTGAAATGAATTTTTATATTTATTTTGCTTGTCTTTTATTTATTTTTTGAAGATTCGACTTCAGATTGCTGCGACTGTATATATTGTTTAAGTCAAGATTTTGTGCGACGATCGAGAATTAAAAAGTTTGTTGAAAGTTTAATCTAACTAAAACCATTGCTTTTATATTTTTCTTTGTCTGACAGATTTTATTCACGCGTATGGGAGCCTATCAATTGCTATTTACATCTAAGTGCTCGACAACTTGGAATGGCGGATACAGGCGAATTCATTTTATTTCGGGTTTTATGCGTACTGTACGTTTTATTTTAAATAATTGGCATGTTACAATGTAATACATATATTTATTATATTTTAATATATCTTTATTGAAAATAAATAAAATTTCTATTCAAATATAATTAAGCTTGTATTACTTTACAGTGTTTCTGGTATTGCCATTTAATTATAGACTGATTACTCTTAAGTAATTTGGTATTCGTTTACAATACACATTAATCATTAATACTGTTGCGTTAAAATTTAATATTTGGAATTCGTTTTATAAAACACATCTAATTATTTATTAATACTGTTGTATTTAATGTAATTTAATGTTTTTAATTTAATAATTGAAACAATTTCTCTTTTGTTAAAACAATATTTTTTGTATTAAAATTCAATACTTCTTGTATTAAAAGTAGAATTCTAATATTCTCGATGTATTAGATTCTAATAAATTTCTGGTGTTGTCCTAGATACAACCCAAAAAATATTAAAAATCGCCCCAATATTTTTAATATTTTTAACCGTGTAGCAGCTTGACCCAACCAACACTTCCCCTGTTGTGCTTTGCTGAGATTGATGCTAAGAGAAGTTTTTGTGATACTGCTTCATGTCACCAAACCTGCTTCAATAAAACTTTTTATGCATTTAAGGTTACAATATTCACGGGTCGGTGGCAGATTGATTTTGTGTCTGCTAGGATGATGGACAAAGACTTGAGTAAATCTATTTTTGTGTTGCTACCCACTTTAAAGCAGGACTCCTGTCCTGCGACCTTCTCCAATGATGAGCGTATGGCAGTGCTTCCCGGTGATTCGCAAGCTCATTGTGAGAATAAACAGTACCTAATTCCTCTCGCCTGAACCTTTCATCTGGTGATCTTTGTGTTTTCGATGATGATATACTACTACTAACTTCTTCTTCTGTAATATTAAATAAATTAATAGAGTGGCAACAGCTCGAGGTGAACTTTTCAACAATGTTTGCTGTGTTGATTTATTCACATACAAGGGGACCTACAATTTTTGGCGTATCCGAACGGCACTTTGAGAACTTCGTCAGACCCTCGCGGAGGTGGGAATCCTAATAAAAAAACGTGTCTTCTTAGCGGTCCGTCCAAAAATGGAAAAAGGACCTCTTATGGTATCGCTACGTTGTCCGTCCGTCCGCCCGTCCAATCGCTTTATAACTTCTGAACGGTAAGCCGTAGAATGACAACATTTGGTGCGCGTATAAACTGCGGAAATAGTCAGAGAATACAAAGAGGGCATTTTTTCTAAGCACAAATAACGGTTTAATTACAGTTTGAAATTTCGTGTGAAAATGGACTTAATGTTTTTTAGTGTTTTTTTCAAGAAGTTTAGCAGGCAAAAATTAGAAAAACGAAACTTAGGTTTAAGCAATACAAAGCTTTAATCAAAAAATAAAACTTTTTGAAAATATCAAAATGTTTTTGAGAAATGAAGAGTCGAAAATGCATGACGTTTTTCAAAGTGTTGGAGGCCATAACTTTTGAAGGGCTTATCGCTTAAAATCAATATTGAACACACGTAGATAGATAGATTTTTTCTTTAGATAGATATTTTATTTTATTTCAGTACAATATCTCATTAAACTAGAAAACAACTTACAATTTGATACAATTCATCAAAATTAGAAATTAAAGTACGGCAATTTACTTGACATTCTATATTTTTATATTAATAAATAAGAAAATAGTGTTGAATGTCAACTGAGCATTTTAAAACAATACAGTATAAATATGGGTGGGGTGACCCTTAAAAGCAAAATAAAAACAATGCATACCTTTATTACATACTTGCGGTTTCAAAAGAAAATACATTAAATTTACATTTGAAGTTGAAAGAAAATCTTATCGAAAGACCTAATACTTGAGAGAAAATCAAGGTATCATCAAACGTTACGTTATCAAACCAACGTGCTTTAACGTAACGTATAAAGCAACTCAAAGTGAACCAAGTGCTGAGATCATATTTTTTCAAAAAAAGTTTGAGTACTGCAGCTTTAACGAATTTTTTGAAAAAAAAATCGCAAAAATGCATGAAAAAACGTGTGTCCCCACCCTTATTTCCGGTGCTGTTTGGTGAAGTTCTATGAAAAAAACACCGGTATCAGAAATGTAGTTTAAAATTTTAAGAAAAATTATAGCAGATTTTGAAATTTCAAAATCTTCTAAAAGAATTTTCAAAAAAAAATTTTTAAGTCTTCTAGTAGCTAAACGGTATAAGCGATCTTTTTCAGATTCGGTTAAAGAAAGCTTACAAAAGGAAGGAAGGCTGCGTTAAAATTTTTTTAAGTTGCCTTTTTTAACCTAAGTTTTTAGAAGCCTATTTAAGAAATGAAATAAAAAAGGAGCTTGTTTTACCGTTTACGCATAAACCGGTGGCCATAGAACTAAAAACAACATCCAAGGCTAGTGCTGGTGGTTGTGCTATTGGAAAAAAGTCTAACGGGAACTGGAAAAAACTTCAAAATATTTGTTTCATGGATTTGTAATTTAAAAAATTATAAAAAAGGTCAAAAGAACGCATGTCTTCTCCTCTACCTCCCAAACGGTATAAAGTATAATTTTTAAATTAACACCGGGCATAGTCCATCTTTTTAAATTTTATGCAAAACTGTAGCAGACTTCGAATATTCAAAAACTTCGAAGATTTAACTGAAAAACGTGAAAACATTTTCGAAAACTATTTCTTAAAGATTTTTAGTTCCTTAACGGTTATGATGACCTTGTTCAAATTTGGCTGAAGTATGTCATGTTTAAAAGACAAGCAAACTGCATCAAAAACGTTTCAAAATTGCCGTTTTCGACCCTAAGTGAAAACGCTTGCCCATTAAAACAAGCGAAATAAAGAGATCAAAAAGATAATAAAAATCTGCAGAATTTGAGAAAAGTGGCAAAGGTGGTTGTAAAATTGATCAAAAAGTCTAACGGCAATAAAAAATAATCGAAATTGATTTTTTATGGGTTTTAATTTATAAGAATCCTAAAAAAGGCCAAGAAAGAGTATGTCCTTCCCTCTATTTTCGAAACGGTAAGGCTTATCAGCCTATTTTTAAAGTAACGAAACCCAATATAAAATCACCCAATATAATATATAGATTATTATGTTGGGTGATGATTATATAGAATCATCCAATATAAGAACAGTAGACAGCACTGTGAAAAAAGTATATAACAGACTGTGAAATATATCCAGAAATAATTTTAATAAATAAATAGAATGTTACACAAACTGCGCAATATAGGTGACTATAACCTTCAACAAAAGCCGACGGGCCACTCCGAGTATGTCTTCATACTTGACGATCTTTTTTTCAGGTGACGACGGTAGGATTTGAACCCATAAGTCCGGCGTAGTAAGCGCACATACTAACCACTTCGCCACGGCAACCCACTTCTACTACTACTCTGTCTGAAAAAAGTTTTTCCATTTTTGGCAACACACATAACTCTCCAGATAACATTTTTTTATTCCTCTCAGACATTTGCTCCTTCCACAAAAATTGGATCTAATAACCTTGCCATCTAATTATGCGGCAAAAACTAGGCCTAGAACATCTTTCAGTCCAGATGCACCAGATCTGTGACTAGCACATGCCTTTAAACACTGGGTTGTGGCACCCATCAGGTATTACAATGTTCCCAACCTTGATCTCTAGCTTATAGGTAGAAGGTACGGAACAAAGTGTGGCCCCGACCTTCTGACTTTTTCTGTAAGCATTCTCTAACGTAATAGTGCTTTATTTTTTTGGTGGTGAGTTAATAAATAGAAAAAAAGGTTACCAACGGTAGGTATACCATTCCGCTTGATTCTGGAAATATTTGCAGTGCTGAAGTGGGTCACATCTCCCGGACCCACTTTATACACATTCACAGTATATCTTGAACAAAAAATGCACCGGCATAGGCAGGATATCCACAGGCTAATTTGTCGGTGCACGGTTGGGTGTGCGGTATACCTTGGCTTTTGCACCAATGCACCACAAGTTGAAGACACACATGATGCTGAACCTTGAATACTTTTTAAATTTCGAAGACAAAGCGATGTTAATAAAAGTATATAAAAATATACGTCTCAATCTTTATTTTTTCTCTATTTCTGAATATTTTCTATTGCCTGATTTCGGAAACACACTTTAAGAAGGGATCCGGACCCAAAATTAGAGGTTACATCGACTACCACGCGCATCATCCATCAGAAAATTCGAGAGGCGGATCCTCTCTCTACATCAAAGACTGCATTAAGCATTACAAAAATTGAACTTGACTCTGTGCAAATAACTTCAGTATCGGTAAAAATAGGTCACCTAGATTATAATATTGCCTCGAGTTATTTTCCTCCACAATATAGGCTAGCGGACGACGATCTTACTCCCCTCTTTGACTTACTTGGGTCGAATTTTATCATCGGCGGGGACTTTAATGCGAAAAACACCTTTTGGGGATCACGGTGCAATTCAATAAGAGGTAGAGTACTCTTCAAAGCTAGCATGAAACGGGCGTGGTTTTCCTTTCGACGGGAAAGCCAACGTATTGGCCAACCGACAGAAACAAAGTACCTGACCTTGTCGACTTCTTTATCGCAAAAGGGGTTCCTCGCCACCTCACAAATGTAGAAGAAGGCTATGATCTCTGTTCGGATCACTCGGCAGTCGTTTTAAAAATCGGCGGAAGTCTAGCAAAAAATCAGAGAGCGCCTAGGCTAACTAATAACAACACCGACTGGGATGGCTTTAGGAAATACTGCAAAGAAAATGTATCTCTAGATGTACCACTTACAACCCCTTTAGAAAGAGATGACGAAGTCGATAAACTCGTTAGAACTATTCAAGACGCTGCTTGGAACAATACTTCTTTCCGAAAGACTGGAGTAAGGAAAAGCGGATCAATTTACCCGCGCGAAATTGAAGAGCTCATACGCGAAAAGAGAAAGGCTCGAAAGAGGTGGCATTTGTCTCGAGCTCCTCCTGATAAAACCATTCTGAATGGGCTATCTAACAAATTAAAGCACTTACTTCAAGATTTTAAAAACTGCCGATAGAGGGTCAAACTATTCTTTTTGGAAAGCCGTGAAGTCCATTGAAAAGCCCATAGTACACTCGGCGCCAATAAGAAAAGATAACGGTGAATGGATAAAAGGCGATAAAGAGAAAGCAGATGTATTTGCAGAACATCTAGAAGAAACATTCAGTCCGTTTGACGGGGAGCCGTTGGTTGACGATCTGTATCGCAATGCGGAACTAGACAATTATCGAATGAAAACCGTGACACTGTCTGAACTTCGTCAAACAATCCGAAATTTGAAGAATAACAAAGCTCCAGGCTACGACCTAATTACTGGGGAAATTTTGAAGGAGCTACCGAAAAGAGCGTTAGTCAAGCTTCTCTACATCATAAACGCATCAATGAGAATTTCATACGTTCCACGGCAATGGAAAGTCGAAGAGGTAATAATGGTTCCGAAACCAGGGAAATACCCGAACGACAAAAAATCATATAGACCGATTTCGCTTCTGCCGATTATATCTAAAGTCTTCGAGAAACTTGTGCTCAAACGACTGCAACCAATAATTGAAGAAAGACGATTGATTCCGGATCCCCAATTCGGCTTTAGGGTCAAACATTCAACAATTGACCAGGTCTATCGAATAACTAATGAAATTGAGAAAGTCTTAGAAGCGAAAATGTTATGTTCTACCGCTTTTCTTGACGTATCCCAAGCCTTTGATAAAGTTTGGCACGAAGGCCTAAAATATAAGCTACGGAAAGTTTTGCCGGAAAAAATGTATGAACTCTTAGAGTCTTACCTTGACAACAGACTATTTCGAGTGAGATACGGGAGCGAATACTCAGAATTCAAAGAAATACAAGCCGGCGTTCCACAAGGTAGCGTCCTCGGTCCAACACTGTTTTTACTTTTTACAAGAGATGTACCTCAAGTAGAGACAACGACTGTAGCCACGTTCGCTGACGGCACGGCTATCCTCGCTACGGATAAGACAGTCGAACTATCAAGGGGAAAACTCCAACGCGCTTTGAATAAAATATGCGAATGGACAAAGGCCTGGCGAATCCTCCTAAATGAGACAAAATCAACGCATGTAAATTTTACTTACAAGAGGGTAATCAACTTACCTCTATTTATAAACTCGGTACAAATTCCGTACGCAAACGAGGCGAAATATTTAGGCATGACCCTAGACGCAAAACTTAAGTGGAAGCCACACGTTAAAAAGAAACGCGATGAACTTGAAATCAAGCTACGAGAACTGAATTGGCTTATCGGACGTTATTCGAAACTAAGCGTTTATAACAAACTGCTATTGTATAAGCAAGTGCTAAAACCATCTTGGACGTACGGTATACAACTTTGGGGTTGTACCAAACCAAGCAACATATCTATTTTAGAAACTTTTTAGAAAAAGACACTAAGAGCAATCGTAAATGCTCCATAAACTTCACACTCGCCTTCACGGCCATTGCAACCACGAAATAATCCGAACTCTGGATCAGACAAATCTTGCACGCCGACTACAACGAACAAGACCGTTGGATTTAGCGTCGTAAGAGGAAACCGCACATAATGACGGTATTGCAGGTGCCTTCGTTGGAAGGTAGCTTGCCAAACGCGATTACTATACAGAAGCTTGAACTACTTGTTAAGGAAACTTAGTCGTAGTCTGAGGGAAATGGGAGGTTTTTTAGTGAGTAAGAATCTCACACTACTATGAGCACGCGCGGCCGGTCCTCGTAGTGCCTATGAAGGTTTTTCCTACCCACGGAAAAAAAAAAAAAACTTGCTTCTATATGCATCATTTTTGCATGCCAAAGAATGTTTTTGAAAAGAGTATTGCTTGCGTGTCCCTTTTTGGAGAATGCATGCTTCGATTTCCCGCTGGGCATTTTCTAACTATTCATTTGAAACGTAAATACTTCCAATTGTTGTAATTGAGAATCATTCAGTACTTGCGAAAAATCGACCCCTAACAGAAGGGTTGGCTAAAAACTTTGTATGAATGCAATCTGGAATGAAGTTTCGTTTACCTTATCTGTTATTTTTTTTATTCTTTCCTAAATTAGGCTTAATTTACGGTCGAAATTACGTTTTTCTGGAAAATTTTAGGTTTTTCTTCAATTCTGCCTCCAAATGTGGGCGTGGTATAAATAAAATGTAAAGAGCTAAGTGTATTCTACATAACATAGGTATTATGTAATTTTTTTCGATTTGCAACAAAAATATTGAATAAAATGCATTTGAAAAATCAACCTTGAAATCGATGCCTCGTCCACCAGGGGAGGTTGAGCGATTACATTTTTATTCTGTGTATACCTTAATAATAAACAGGAGACAATAAATAACAAGTTTCAGGCTTTTAAGATGTCTCACAGTCCACGCTTTTGGGGGCGCGGCCCATTTGACTTTCAATGAAATAATTCTGACCAAAAAATTAAAGATTTTGCGTTGCTGGTTAAATATGGTCGGTTATTTAGAAGTTGGTATGTAAAGGAAATTAACACACCAGCATACATTGTTGAGAAGTTGGCCCTGGTTCACCTCGAGCTGTTGCGGCACTCTATTTTTCGTTTAGAAGTTCGTTACAGACAAACTTTTCTACTTTCATACCCTACCCAGGGTATATTAACGCAGTGAAATAATCATACCGTGGACCCCTAAGACCTTTTAGAGATATGTCTGGGACCGACAGAAGAATCGATTAACCCATGTCCGTCCGTCCGTCCGTATGTAAACAACTTTTAGACTTTACATTTTAAGCTAGAGAGCTGAAACTTGGTGAGTTAGCTGGTCCAGTCCTTCAGATCTAGTTTGAAAATATCTTCGAGGTAAGTATATTTTTCAGTTGAGAAGCTTGAAGTTTTTTGAAATTTCTGAGATTACAAATCAGTCTAAACCAGTGAGTAAGTGCAAAAGTGCGTATGTAAAAGTTTCGGTCTGTCTGTTACGGAATTTATTTTTAATTTTTAATTTAAATTAATTTTTTATGTCTTATAAATATGATCATTAGGAGATGCTAAATTTTAATCTCAGCTCTTCCCGACGTCTTACAGTTTTAAAAGCACTGGAGGTAGTTGCACTTTTAGACCGGTTGTGGGCGTGTCTGTGAGCGGTTTTGAAAAATGTTAACACTTGCATTGCTTCGGATGACAGAGAGCTCTCGTACAAAATTTCTGCTTTCTAGCTCAAAATTTAGAGCCTTAAAATTGGTGACATACGGACGGACGGACGTATATCGCTCATTCGAATCAGAATTCGGCCTCGAGCATATGCTCTTTAGATCTTGGGGGTCTATCACTATTATTTCTCTATGTTACATTTTTGCCTGTATCAAACTTAATATATTCCATTCCATTAATAAAAATTAATCATTGTAAGGATTTCAATGCTCTAGATTCTAGAGATATAATTTTCTGGACCAATTTGGAATTTCATTCATTTCGCAAAAGCTGTTAACTGCTCTACTCAAAAATTAAGAAAATTAACTTTGGCTGTTTTTCATTTCTCTTCTAGACTGATGTGCAACAAATTTAGATACAAGCCATATTCCTTTCGGTCAAGGTGCTTACTTACATTCGCTAGTACATGACACTGGTATCTGCACGCATTGTTAGCTAATTTATTGGCGGCAGTCTAATATAAAGTGAAAACGTTTGCCACGCGTGGCATTGGCAAACGTTCAACTAGGTTCATACATGCACCTTCACCATATGCTGGTGGTGGTCTTACTGTTGCACGACTCTTGGCTTGGCACAACAAAATCCCAGTCTCAGACCTTCGATCGATTTGTCGGTCAGGTGGTGATCTATAGTGTTCAGTGTTCCCCAACTTGCAGGCAGAATTAAAGGTAAATTTACCGCTCGCGCACGACTTAAGTCGATTGTTGTGGAATATGGTTTCTTATGTTCCTTGCATGTGCTCGGCTTGAATTGCAAGCTACCTTTTAATAATATGTTGGGTGCAAAAATCTATTTACACCGAACTGAGATTGATCTGTTTGTTTTTTAGTGTTATTAAACGGCTTTTGAGAGCATAAAACATTATTTTAATCTTGCCTTTTGTTGACAAGCGAACCGGAAACCACATCGAGCAGTAATAAATTTATTAAGATCAATTTAGCTAGCCTCCTATTTCGTTGCGAGCGAGCTACAGCTGCCCAGAAGACAAAAGAGATTTGTATTAGAAATTACACATAAGTCGAACAGTCTAATGTCTACATTTTTATATAAAAGGCATAATTTGTCTTTAATTACGGCCAAGTTGAAAATGCACAGCTTCAAAGCTGTGTAAATTATTTTGAACTTGATTTTAATATTACGTTTTTACAAAATCAACACATGTTCCTCAGATCATTTAATGAACAAATAAATTAAATTATGATTGTGCAAGCAAAGTGTGTAGGTACACCATAATGACAAAAGTAACCATTTTAAAAATTGCACGATGTAATTCACTTTATTCCGAATGTCACAAAAAGAGATTTGATATAAATATTAACAAAAGATATCACAAAAAAAATGAAATACTTCCTCTCTTAGAAAAAACTGGAGGACGACGAGGTTTGCACTATAATAAAAAGGAAACCGACGATGGACGTATATGCCAACATTCGGCGTTATTATAACAATTTGAGTTTTTATAACAGTGTACTGTTCATATACCCACCCACATATATTTTTTTCTGCTTCGCCTTATACATAGGTTGTAGGGTTTTATATTATTTTATGCGATGCGCTTTTCCTCTTTTCAACTCTTCCCAATTATACTGCCCTTTTATTTTTAAACCCTACCCAGGGAATATTAATTTTAGTGCAAAGTGTGTAACATAGTGATACAGTGACCGTATACCCCTAAGACCTTTAAGAAACATAATCGGAACAGAAAGGCGAATTCTTTAAGTCGCGTCTGCCGTCCATTTGTCCGTATGATGAGGTTTTAAGGAGTTTTAAAGTAAACTAGAGAGCAGAAACTCGCAGTTTAGCTGGGTACAAATATGGCCACAAAAATGGCCACTAGAACTCTACGCCAAGAATAATGGAGGCCAAAAACCGTTAGTTTGACAAAAATTAAACTGTCCACACAACCGGCCATACCCACGCTTACCATGTAAGATCTTTAAATACTTGATTTCTCGGAAAATTCATTCTAAATCAGAAAAAACAGAAAATATAACAGATATTTACCTAGTTTGCTACAAACAAGGCATTGAGCTCCGCCTACTTTTAGGGGACATTTGTAGGATAAATGTGCTTTTTCAAGAATTAGTTTGCGCTTTTAACGCATTTCATGATTCTTACGAAGTACCACTTAAGACAGCTGGAACATCTGCAGTCGAAGTTATCTTCGAGGCCGATGAAAACAAGGGACCTGCTGCGCTGATTGTAAGCGTGGACACAGCTGGCTCTGTCGCTGAGCCTGCTGCCTTCATTTCTGATGCAGACTTAAAGGGAATGAATCAATTCAAGGGGAGTCCTAAAATTGCTGGAGCATCCACAGTAGAGGTTTTCCCCGCTGGAGAATATAAAGGGAATGCTTCGGTGAAAAAAAATCAGGGATCAGCTAGCTCAGTCAGCTGATTTTGGCAAATTAACTGCTCATTCAAAAGGTGGTTAGCAAGGAAAATGCGGCTGCAAATACAGGAGTAGTAGGAAGTCAGGTGCCATAATCATCATCATCATTTTCCGTGACCGCTTATCCTTATAAGGGTCGCGTAGCCAGGGCGGCTAAAACGTCCCTCCATCGTTCCCGATCCTCCGCCACCAACTCAAGTGACACAGGCGCGATCCCCAGACGGGTCTCAGAGATGTTTTTTACTTGATCCCACCACCTGTTTCTTGGCCTACCAGGCGGGCGACGCGCTTGCGTCTCAGCTTACATAACCTGTCTAGGAAGTCTGTCGGGGGGCATGCGAACAACGTGTCCAAACCATCGAAGACTTAATCGTTCCACTCGGAGAAGCAGCTGCTCAACAACAAGATTCCATAGAATACTGACGTTTCTCACTCTATCCCTAAGAGAAGCACCAGCAACGCACCTCAGAAATCTCATTTCGGCCATTCTTTCGGTCATTTCCCAAATTTCATGATTATAGATGAGGGTTGGAACGAACACTGAATTGAAAACTGAGGTCTTTAATTTCAGTCCAAGCTCAGATTTCCTGATGACCGGCTGGCCAGTTCTTTTACAATTGCTCCAGCTTGGCCAATCCTACAGGATAACTCAGTATCATTCCATCCATCTTTCGTAAAAAAGACGCCGAGAGACTTACACTTCTCTACCTGTTTCAATGGGACTCCATTAATGTGATGTAACTGCACAGGAGTTCGGGAAACAACTATCACCTCAGGTTTGCTCACGTGTAGCTTCATCCCAGCTTCACCACAAATGGCCGCAAACCCATCCAGTGCTCGCTGAAATTTCTCCTCGGACGATGCCAGGATAGCTAAATCATCTGCGAAAAGCAAATGGCTTATCCTGACGCCAGCCATTTCGAAAGATTTCTCAACCAAGCTGAGGTTCACCATCCAGTCCATATATGCTGTGAAAAGGAGAGGCGATAGAACACAGCCCTGGCGAAGTCCAACGCACACATCAAAAGGTTGGGATTTGACGCCATTTATCCGAACACAGCTTTTGCAGTTCCCATACAAAGACTGAATGGCTCTCAGAAAAGGCCCAGTAAGTGCATAGTCCTGCGAAACTCTCCACAGTTTATTTCGAGGAACCCGGTCAAAACACGCGTAGACCGGTTTGGCATATTCCCAGGCTTTCTCAAGAATAACCTTCTAAGAAAAAAGCTGGTCGGTTGTGTCTCTGCCAGGCCGAATGGCCTGTTCTGTTTATTCTACCAGGCCACCTTAATGACACGTGTTAGCCATTTATCACCTTCTTCACCCATTGTCTTGAGCATTTCTGGCCGGATTTCATCCACTCCAGCAGACTTACTAACTTTAAGCGATTTAATCGCGGCAGTGACTTCATCTACTGTACATAATCTCGTCAGCAATGGCATTGCCATCTTCAGTGTCCTGTTGGGGATTGAGCAGCTCCGAAAAGTGCTCACTCCATCTGCACCAGACGTCGTCCTCATTTGAAGGAGTGTACCGTCTTTGGATTTAACTCCTTGGACGATATTCAACTTCCTTCCTCTGACTCTGAGCCGGAGAATAGTCTGCCAAAATGTCTGCCATGCCTGTTCTTTGGCTGTTCTTCCCGCAATATTGGAAATTCTTCGCGCCTCAGTTTACCGGGCTCGAGAAATAAAGTTCCTACATTGAATCCACCTAATATAGGCCCTCTTCTTCTCTCTGATGCCTTCTTGAACTCCAGGATTCTTAAACCACGCAGTTCGTTTCTCACCACCAATCGCCACACCAAGCCGCTTCACTCCACAAACATTTCTTGCAGAGGCAATTCAACTGCCGTGTGTCCTCTACATTTAAAAGATCAGTTGGAATTTCTTTAAACCTCTCCAAAACGTGCCGTGCAAATGGCTGCTCGGAATCTACCATATGAGAGACACCTGTCTTGGATTTTGCCTGGATGGCAAAGGAATACTGTCACTAGTGCAATTTGCACAACACTAGGTGATGAGCAGTTGACAGCTCAGCTCCTCTCGAAACGCGAACATCACAAATCATTGTTTTAACACACGATGGTTCCACAGTGAAATCAATCAAATATCTCTGAATTAAACTATGCCGGTACCAAGTGTAGTTGTGAATGGCTTTGTGTGGGAAAAAGGTGGTGGTTTGTGGTGTTCATGATGGACAAGCCATAAGCATAGCAAAAGTCCAACAAGTTCCCTCCGTTCCTGTTTTGATCCGGGTCACACTTCTTCAAGTACTGTCGTCTGTACCCACATGAGCATTGAAGCTACCCATCAGGAGGAAGAAGTCCATTTCTGCCACTCTATTCAACGCAGCATCAACTTCGTGCAAGAAGACCGGATTGTCTGACTCTAGAGGTTGGGTGCGTAAACCTACACTAAAGCCAAAGTCGATCGCTCAAGCTTGAGCTTTAAGATCAAAACTCTCCCTCTTAAAGGAATAAACTCCAATACGTTTTCCTACAGCCGGGGGTTGTGAGTATCCCAACACCCACCTGTGTATGTTATGTGTGCATGTTATGTCCTCCATGTTATGACTCCAGACCAGAAAAGTCTTGACCCATCAGCGAAGTCTTTGGTTCCAAAACCTTCCCACTTAGTTGAGGAGATGCCAGTAGTATCGAGCTGATACCTTTTTGCCTCCTCAACCAGTTCAAGTTCCTTCTCCGCTAGCGATGAGACAATCCATGTGCCAATTTTAAGTTGGATTTTTAAGTTTCATTTTACACCTAGCTACCAGGTTTCTATCCGGCCGATTCTAACATGGACAAAATACACCAACCAAGAAGCCGCTCATCACGAGACAGACGCTCTTGGAGTTTAACTGTTTGAAGCTCAGCAGCCCCTCAGGGATCAGACGCTGACCAGTTTGCCGCACACTATGTATCAGACGCAACTGGGTTTTATTTAGACCTTTAAGTTCATCTCTCAGTTATAACAGTACTGCCAAGGATGGCCCTTCCAAGAGTATATACTCCCGACAGCATCACTTATAACATGCTGGAGACTACTTCTTCCAGTGGATTTTAGTCGGCTCTTACGACGGCATAGCTAACCTTAAGGCTATCGTGACCACAACCTTGCAGGGGGTACCCTGCCAGGTGCCACTCCTGGAAAATGTATCTGACAGGAAGGACAGTTTCAGCAGGAAGAGAAGCAGATCGCAGATCAGACGACGTCGTGGAACCGAATGATGCAAACAAGATGAAGTGTGGTACTTCTACTCTGCGTCGTAAGCAAAGCGTTCCTTATGACAAGCTTCTGGTTGCTGTGGTAAACGAACTGAAACCTTGCGGTCGTCTGACATTGGGCCAGTGGAAAAACATCGTGGAGAAGTTCCATCAGGACGCCCTGTGGAAGGAATTATCCGCCGCAGGAAACGTGGAGCTTCTACTGGTAGGAGCATGATACTGGTTGGGAGGCCGCAAGGTTGTAGCTTGCAGGAACAAGCTTTCGGTGGATTTTTTTCGCCGCTTAATTAGGGGGTGTGCGAAGAGTGGGATGACACCAAGTTCAGATGCAAAACGGTAGCAGAGATGGAAAAATATACTCAGCCGGCCACATAGGTGTAATGGTCCGTCCCCCTACACGTACCCAGCGAAACTCTTGGGGCTCCTCCACGTACGGAATCGGGAGCTAAAGGCCGATTCGTGGAGATTTCTCAAGACATGGCTCAGAAGACAACATGGGCAGCAGTTTCTGCTGTCCCTAAGCAGGGATTGTAATGGATGAAAATTACAGTCCAGGTGACCAGACAGTCGGCGGAAGGGAAAGGGAGTGCGGAAAATCTCTGCCTGACCTCGGTATATCTCGTATATCTCCCCTATGACTCCAAAGTGGTCGTTCCGGAAAAACTCAAAGACTTGGCAACGCCAACAGATTGGATGATGTGTTGGGCTGCGACGCTAATGCCCATTTTTCACAATCGGGTAACAAGAACATAAATGCAAGAGGTGAGTGTTTATACGACTTTATTATATTATTCGTGGTAAGAGGTATTATTGGGCAAGAGGTGATTGATATTATCCTTGCTTCAAATACGGAAGGGTTAGAAATTAGGGATTGGAGAATACTTAATGAGCGTCAATGTCAACCTGGGCCAGGAGGTTGTGGAAGCTTTGGTGGAAACTCACTTTCCTGTGTTCACTTGGTATGCTTCGACAATCTGAGAGCACAAGAATCTCACTCTCCAAAGAGGAGATAGGAGTTCTCATTGACAGGAAAAAGTTACGGCGGTGGGCGACTCAGACACAGTCTAAGAATAGAATAAATTCTTTCAGCTTGGAAAGGGTTATTTTTATACCTAAAGCTGGCAAGTAGGGACACACAGCAGCAAAGGACTTTAGTCCAATAAGTCTCTCATCCTTTAAGTTTAAAACCCTGGAAAAACTACTTGAACTTCAAATTAAGACCAAATGCAGAAATGGATTTCTAATCGAGTCGCCACAGAAAACGCCTTGCAGGAGGTGGTAGGGAAAATAGAAAGGATTCTACACTGTAATGAGTTTGCGAGTGGCTGCCTTTCTCGATATTGAAGGGGCCTTCAATAGTAACGTAGAGCGTAGTGCCATTGGAAGAGCTATAGTAGACGCTGGCATTGAACAGGGCTTTATAAACTGGGTTGCAACATGCTTGCAAATAGAAAAATTAACTGTTCGATTGGGCAAAGCTTAGAATGTGTGTAACCAGGGCAATACCTCAAGGTGGAGTATTATCTCCACTCCTGTGAGTGCTGGTTATCAACAGTATTTAAAAGAAACTAAGTGGGATGGATATCAATGGCATGGCATACGCAGATGACGTTAATGGTGCAGGAAAGGTACTTAAATATCTAAAGTGAAATCATGGAGGTTTCTCTGAAGACAATCAGCACCAAACGCAGAGGTCTCGGTGTCAACCCTTCAAAAAAAGGAATAGGTTCTTTTTACACAAAAGTACAAGATACCCGAATTATTTCTTTCGGATAGCGCGAAATATCTGGGTGTAATTCTGGACGAAAAACTGATTTGGATGGTATTTCTTTGAACTTATGGCGTATTCTTTTCAACACCGAGTATTATTTGGCAGCTCTGTTCAAAAAAATACGCCATTAATGTAGGGGAAAGAATCAAGATGGCATATAATGCTCTTTTATTTGCAAGAGAACGGTAGGGAAAACTTGGCGCCTAAGACCTGCCATGGATCACTGGTTGTATACTGTGGTGGTAAGACCCATACTTACTTACGGTACCATGGTTTATGGTTTATGGAAAATTATCAGCGGCTCAAAGAACGGCTTGTATAGCCAACACGGGTGCGCTCCGTACTACATCTACGGAAGCTACACCTACACCGCTTGATCAACAGATCAAAAAACTTGCTGGCTGTGCGAGTCGTAGCACTTATTTAAATCATTTGTAGAGCAGTAGCTACGGACACGACGGTACGATTTTGACGGAGCTACTGTTAGGCAATCCAACTCTAACGGATGAAATTCCCTCACTGGTCGACTTTGACATCATACGGTGTTATGATGTTATTTATTCAAACAGGTTCCGGTATCTTCTCAAAAACCCGGAACTAGAAGTATCCTTAAAACAACCGGAAAAAGCCAGTGTCTTCTAATCAGAGGTTCTGGCTGTACTTAGGGCGGCCGAGCTTATGCAGATGAGATCGGTATCCAGCAGAGATATCACCATTTACATCGATAGCCAGGCTACGCTCAAGGCATAAAATCTAATCAACATAAAATCTAATTTAGTCAGGGGCTGTCGCACAATGCTCAAAGTATTGCGTAGTCAGAACTGAGTGAGGCGGTGCTAGGTGCCAGGACACTGCGGAATAAAAGGCAATGAACAAGCAGACGAGCTTACTATAAGAGGAGGGCTCCTCCACAATAGTGAGGCCCCGCGCCGAGTAGGTACTGGAAAGCAGATAACGGACACAAGCAAAAGGCGCAGAGACACGATTCCCAAGTCAAGAGATCAAGCGAGTCCACAGAGGCAAAACATACCTGAGCCGAAAAGGATAAAGGAAGACCTTAAGTTTTTTTGTTTGCTGATAAGTCAGTATGGAACATGAAAGCCTTGCACAGAAACACCCCAAAGCTTACCCCCGCAAGTGTTATGCCTTTACGGAGAAAAGCAATGATATAGCCAGCAAAGTATTCAATAAAACCATCTTGCATACATCGAATTGTTGTCCGTTCTATTTGCATATTGGAAGAGAAAAAGGGATTTAATATTCAGTCGACCCTTACCTGGATAAAAGAAGCCAACAGGAAGGATTCTCGTTTATTGCTGGTTTTGGTCCACCCCGGCCCTGGATATTATCCATACCGGTACCCAACTTATCTGGTGATGGTAACCAGCTACCACAGGAGGGGGCAATGAACTGGCAAAACAAGGCCAGTAGCAGGTGAATGCAATGAAACCAGAGACATCTAAGGAGCAAGGTTAAAGGACGCGGAGAATAGAGAAGAAGACCAACCCGTCCCGATGTGTTTGTAATAAAGGCAACGGGCGATCTCTCTTATGCAGATATACTCAGAAAGGTTATGATCCCTCACTGAAGGACCTGGGAGTAAAAGTCGACCACGTTCGGAAGACAACTAAAGGTTACAGCTGAAGAAAGCAGCAGATGCCGCAACTTCGAGCTTTCAACAAAAAATACAGAAGAAACTGAAAACAAGTCCGAAGTCAGAACCCTCACGCAAGATACTACAACAGAGGTGAAGGACAAGGACATGGAATCATCAAATTCACGACCAAGGAAGCAGCCGCTCTTGCCCTCTCCTCTCTAAACAGCTTGAGCTACGAAAGGCGATACTGGAATTTGCGATAAAATCTACGAGGACGCAGACAGCAGTGGTAAATCTGACAGCCGACATTGGTATGTCAGAGCGCTATCGATAGGTAAATAAGGCTCGGATGGGTAAATTGCCGGGTAAAAGGAAAACAGAAGATAAAGAGATGATACCACTGCCTATGCTTTAGACACCTCGCGAAGGCCTGCAAGAGCGAAGATCGGTGTGAACATCGATAAATGTTGAAATAAAGGCCACAAGGCAAAAGATTGTTTTTCGGATCCGGAATGCATGCTATGCAAAGGAAGTGGGCACAACGCCAAGCATAGTACTGGAAGGATAAAATGCCTAGCATCCCAGCTCGCGCTCAACGCTTCCCAGAGACGAATATAAAGGTTATCTAACTAAATCTTAACCAATCACGTCAAGTCAGCTGTCAAGATCTGTTGGTTTGTTGATCGTGTACTTCTGGACTGCTTGTAGATGGTATAACCTTTCGCAGTTATAATTTTGGAACGAATTATAAATCAAAACAGTATACTGTTTTTAGTTTTGTATTGAAATACTTGAAAAGCGAACGTTTAAATATATATATATATTTATTATCTGTGATATAAGGTAATTTTTCCATTCTTGGACCGACCGCTTATAAAAACTGTCAAAACAGCGAACTATGTATCAAATTTCCCGTAGGTACCCATATGGGTGAAAAGTGTTATATGACATAAAAATAATTTTTGCATTCATCAAGCCCGGTTCACTCTTTTAAATTGAACATACACTGCTAGATAAACGGAGGATAATACGTCTTACCAACTCGTAGCTGTCAAAACGGAATAGAAGAGGAAAATACTTTTCCCTCATTAATATCTCTTCGGCGCAAAAGGTCAAAGAGCTGGATAATAAACAACCCATAGGAGGCCAGAATTGCTGTGTTAGTGGATGGATGAGTGACGAAAGATTGCCACCTCCTTTGCAGTTAATTTATATGTCACGTCTTTTCCTTCCAGGTTTTGCAACCATCCGTGGGATAAATGTTTGTTCTCACACGCATCCTGTTCATGACAGTCAATTCAACTGGTATGGTAGATCTTTGGCAAAACAAGGGACAAATTCAAAACTTTTCGAAGAATATAAGGTGTTTTAAAAGGATTCCTTTGGGGTGGAGGAAAAGTGAGGAAGTGGGTTCGACATTCATCTTTACTGTTCCCAACCCGTGGCGGTGAAAATCAAATACCGGAAACAGTCCAAGTAATTAATTTAAGAAATGCTATTAGCAGAGTACTTCGTTAACTCTGCTGGGTTTAAAATTTCATCGATTGCCATTATAATACCTGGTTAAATGCTTCAAGTATTATACACAATTTTAGGGACTGTCAGTGTGGGCTTATAAAATTTGGAAACCTTTTAAGCGCATATGTATGTTTATTTCTACTTAGAAACTCAGCGAAATATTTATGATAATTTAATTGAGTGTCATGAAAGTGATAAATGGCTTTTTATTGCAATTTGAGAAAGTTTGATGTCTCTGACCTTCTGACAAAAGGGTGTAGGTTCAACAGCCGTAGAGGTTAGCGGCTTTTCATTCACTTTTTTAAAGCTAATTTCGTAATCAAATACTGGCAAAAAGCTAATTTTTAAGCGTATTTTGTAATCAAGAGCACAATGACGTAACAATAAATTCATTGAAAGATATATTAAAACTGGAACAAGTTTTTCGAGCCTTACTGCCAATAACCGAATGTGACAAACCGATGTATTTATTTTAAACGTTAGCGGAAATAATTTGGAAAAATAAGGTGAATCATTTATTTTCGGTCTGAGAAAATGACAAACTTAAGGACTTGGGGAGTTTTGTAAGACCCATGAATCACATTCCAGGTATTTCCCGAGAACTGCATTTTGTTTAGTTTTTAAAATTAATGAAAATTCTTTCGAAAGCAAATTTATTCGAATTTATAATTATAAAAATGAGGGAGGACAATAAATATTATGCTGCCAGGGTAGTGTTCCGGACCTACAATTTTTCCGCCGAATCCGAACGGCACTTTGAGAAGTTTTTTTTTCTAAGAAGACAAATGATACTCTCGGAGGGCTTGTCAGGCCCTCTCGGAGGTGGGGACCCTTTAAAAAAAACGAGGCTTTGTAGTCCGCGTATTAAGCACACATCCTAACCATTACGCCACGGAACCCCACAGTCCCTGTGGGTACTGCTATGGTTTCCAGACGGTCGGGACTAGTCGGGATTGTCAAAATAATTTAAGCGGTGTATCTACAGAGTCCCGTTTAAAAATAATGTGTCCATCAGTCAAAAGTTCAACTTTCATAAAAACAACATATTTTTCAACATCTATCAAAATTAAAGAAATGTGTATTTACCGGTTTAGTAAAACTAAAAAAATGCATTCACTGCGAAATATTTAAGGTAAGATATATACTGTTTTTTTTTTAAGAACATATTTATATATTCGCTTTTAAAGCATTTGCTCATGACTCAAACGAAATTAGAATTAATTGATTTTAATTTCCAGCCCACGCAATTTTTTGCGGGCGTGGCCAATACAAATAATTGCCATGCAGTATATGAAGCCAGGCCAAAAAAAAATTTAAATTCGGTGTCAGCGGATAAAGATACCCGACCCTATTCAGATCAGATATCTTAACTTTTTATCTCTTGCACTTACTCACTTCTTTTTTTATAATTCATTCGCGACTTAAGCGATGGATTAACTTTTTAATGTTTATTCACATCTCACGAAATAAAAGGAAAGGACGACCAAAAATAATATTGACAAAGATATGCGATTTGTTAAAAATTAAAGCTCTTTTAGCAAAAGTTAGAGTTTTTTTTTCAGATTTAAGCTGTGTTTTTGGAAATTTGGGTACCTAATGTTCCAGCGCGCTCTAGCAGCCAAACTTATAAAACAAAAAAAAAACATTTAAGATTATTTTATAGGATATATAATATTCTTAATTTTATTTGTTGTGGTCTTACACGAAAAGTGGACATTTTAATAACTTTGTGGTAATAAGCTTTGTAGAAATTTTGGCGATTTTCGAGGTGACGCCATATCCGTGGGACGTAGCAAAGTTGAAAATCGGATTTAGCGTCCTGAAAACGATATAGAACCAGCAAACAAAATATTTCCGTATTTATTTCCTGGCCAAAAAGGGATTATTTTTAATTAATTCTGGCTAAATTAGGGACTATTTTTGGCTAAAACTTATATTGAAAAAAATATTCTGACGTACACATTAGTAAAAATAAAATAATTTTTTTAATAAGAAAATTTAAACGTTGAAATTTGAAATGTCCAGTCGGGTCCCGGAAATTCATCTTAATGTCCAGATGCGATCTCCAACGATCTCCACTGGCAACCCTACATTCTGCATTATGACTATACGGTTTCAAGTTGCTAGCTCAAGACGAACGGACAAGGACCATTCGACTTATGATTCGGTCTCGATCATATGCAATTAAGGTCTTGGGGTCTACGTTAAACTCTGCCACAAAATATGAAGAAACTAATAAAAATAACTAACTATCCTATCCCCTCCCTCATCCTATCCTAAAACTAGTGGGAGGCTCACAATCCGCTTAGGCGAATCATTGGATACCCCATCCCAATTGACCACTGTCAAGCTCCGAATTATGTCATAGATCTTAGTTGTTTAATTTCAGTTTCATTTAACTTCAGTTGTATTAAGAATTTCCCAGTTAAGAATATTCTCCCTTAAAAAGGAGCGTGGCGGAGGGTGGACCCTTCTCAATAACCTCGTATATTTGTTTATATTTTTTATTAGAAGTGGTATACACGTTTTATACATATTTTCATATTAAAAATTTTGTTTATACTTAAAAACCCCCAAAAGTGGGCGTGGCGAAAATTTATTCATTTGAGTTGATAGCTTATGCACATATCTCCAAATTTTAAAGTGCAAGTTTTTTGGATTTAAATCCAATATATTAAAAAAAAAACCGTTTATAAGAATGCATATTAAGTATGATCACGCCTACAAGCGGGCGGTCTTCGCTTTTTTTTAAATGTCAATCACAATACACTCAAGCGAGGATATCGCATACCAAATTTCAGCTTCCTGCGACAACTTTGGTTTTTATGCTAATAAGTAAAGTGGGCGGATTTCAAAAAATTTTACAATTGTACTGCTTTGGGACCTAGAAAGAACAGATATCAAGTTTCAAGTTCCTAGCTCAAAATTTAAGGCCTAAAAACTACCGACAGACGGACGGACATGGCACTCGACTTACAATTCGGTCTCGATCGGGGTCTACGGTGATTATTTCACTACGTTACAAACTATGAATCAAACTTATTATACATCCTATCTTATGGGATGGGCTATAAAAACGCCTTATAAGGAACGATTTTTGTGTAAGTACTTTACAAAAGCAAAGCATTTTTAGCTAACAACTAATGATTCATAAATAGCAGGGGGAGTGGTTAAGGAAAACAAAAAGATAGGTATGGAAATAAACAAGTGGGAAAGTGCAACAGCCTATGCAAAAGCTTCAGTCCGTCTGCGACGGATTGCAAAATACCCGACCCACCAAAAAGAAAACTGCCCCGCCTCCAAAAAGTGGGCGGGATGTAAAAACTGTTGAATGCATTACGCAAGGTGGTTGCATTTATTTTGTACTGAAACCCCGTAATTTTAACTGAAAAAACCACAATTTTAAAGCCACCTTGCATTATAATTTTTATACAAAAAAGTAAGGAAATGCTTATATCTACAACTTTTGTAATATATATAATTTTATGTCAAATTTCATACCTATATATTTATTGAGAAACGGTCATTTTACGTTAAAAATCTTTTAAAAGTGGGCGTGGTCAATGTAAACACCAAACTTTTTCTACTGCCTCAAGACAATTACATAGCAGTGTGACATACCAAAAATAAGTGTGCTAATTTAAACATAGCTTAAGTGTGAAAAAATATTTAAACTGGTCACATATAAATCAAACTGGTCACAAATGTTACACTTGCCGAATGGCAGATATATTGCTTTAAGTTAATTTCACGTAAAGGGTCCGCCATCTAACGTTTTTTTTTCAACTAGTGCTTATTTCGTGAATGGTAACACTTAGCTCATGTCCGATTTGACAGATAATTAGTTTTATCCTTCCGCTGAACGAATATGGGTGTGTATACGGTTGAACAACGCTGGGAAATTATGCGATTTCGCTTCGCTAAGTGGGCCTGCGATTTAGAGAAGATGCCGATTTTGCTAAAAAAATCAAAACAAGTAAACAAGCAAAATTGTCGCATTTGGGGCACAGAAAACCCGCACGTATACATTGAAAAGCCGATACACCCAAAACGAGTCACTTTTTGGTGCGGATTTTTATCCAGAGTCATAATTGGGCCATTGTTCTTCGAAAATAAGCATGGAGTGGCCGTTACAGTCAATGGCGATCGTTATCGGGCCATATTGAACGAATTTTTGTTCACAAAATTTGAAGAGGAGGATATTGGCAATATTTGGTTTCAACAGGACGGCGCTACCCACACAGCCGAAGCTACACTCGGTGTTTTGCGCCCTGTTTTTGAAGATCGCATTATCAGCCGCGGAGCTGATGTCGTTTGGCCACCTCGGAGCTGCGATTTGACACCGCTGGACTATTATTTGTCGGGTGCCGTAAAAGATAAGTGTTACGCCGACAAACCAGAGGCAATTGACGCCTTAAAGGGCAATATTCGTAGAGCCATTGGTGAAATACAGCTGCACACAATCGATAATGTTTTAGGCTACTGCATGGCCAGCCTGCGAGGCAGCCATTTGAATTAAATTTTTTTTCCATTATTTACCGAAAGCATTGTTCTTTCAAATAGAAAAAGAAATTTGAGAAAATATTCAGTAGATTTTTTATAGCATTTTCAAAAAAAAAGAGTTATTTGGCGAACCCTTTATTACGAACATGTTATGAAAAATTGGCGGTCTCATTTAGTTTAAAAGTTAAAGTTTGAATTTTTCCATACAAAGAAGCTAATCGTAGACTTAAAATTTCTGCCTATGAATATGCAATCGAAAATTAACAAGTTTCTCTGGAAAAAATATAGCTTTTGGTTACAATAGTGCCCGAGGCCCGCTTCGCGGGTTTAAAGGATTTCAACTCTCATTCTCGCAGGGCTTAACCGCTCACGCGACTTCGTCGCTCCGCTAAGGGTTGGTGCCAATTGTATGGCGGGCGCCTGCGGCCATCGGGTATGTTAAAGTTGCATTTTTTTTTAACTTTTTTTGCCTTAATTTACATTGACATTTTTAATAGCACATTTGAAATCAGGACACGCAAATACATGTATAAGGTTGAAAAAATCCAACAAATTCAACAAAAAAAAGCTTGGCCCTACGGTAAACTTATGAAAGAAAGTATTATGTTATCAAGATGGCAAGATGGCTGTGGTGAAATCAGCTGGTGATCTGTGATTTTTACATTTTGTGACAGTTAATGTGATCAAACGCAATAATCCGTCAGCGTAAGGGGATCACAAAAATATTGTCGTAGCTTTATTAGTGATGCAAGAACTTTTTTTTTGTATTCATGCATTCAGAAAGTCAACCTAAGTTCAGGCAAAAAATCCAACCAACCAGAAAGTTAGAAAGTTGGGAACCAGCTGATTTCGACGGGTGATTGATCGAGATATGCAACAAGAAAATTGTGATGATCACAGTTTACGCAGATGAATATTATGATTTGTGGCATCACTTATCAAAGACCTTTTACCATGGCTGTCAAAATCTGACGTCTTTTACATTTTTCGACCGGGATACCAAGCAAATCGCGTTTTTATATGAAAAAATGCAATAGTTTCTGTAAAAGTGCGAATTATTAATAAACTGTTAAGGAAAGAAGTTGTTGTGCTTTTTCCGTTCTTTAAATTGACAGAAAATTTTTTTTAATAAAATAAGTGGAAAGTATCGAAAAAGTGTTCCGAAAATGTGATCTGCTTGAATCCGTGTACCGTTTTGTGGTCGTCTGCACTTTTCTACAACACAAACAACACTTTTCTTATCCCCTCCGTGTTTTTTAATGAAAATCTTTTTAGCATTACCTAGGAAGGCTGCTCAAGTCTACAACTTTCCCATTCAGCGAAACACAGTTACATTTTTTTACATAGTTATTTACGTTTATGTGTAATTTTTGTTCGTTTTTCAAATATAAAGGCACTTTGCTTGGCATCCCGCACTCGAAAATACCAGTAGACGTCAAACTGTTAAAAGGTCTATAGATCACTTAAGCCGATTCCACGCCTGAATTTAAATAAATTAATCCTGGGTAGGGAAGATATGACCATGCGAATAAATGGTAGAGTATCTTGCGAAGCAGAGCAATCAATTGGTCTTTTATACATTATTTTTGTTTTAGAACGGAAAAAAGCTGCTTAACATGGAGACTTATGCACGCTTCCGCACACGTTTTATTTTAAAATTCGCAGAAATTCTACTTTCAGGATAAAAGTAGGTAGGTACTGTGCATACGAGTAGATAAAATTTTTATCACGGCTAGCTTTAAGGACCAAGGTTATTGTCTATTTAATGTATCAGCAAGTCTAGTTAATGGTATCAACTCCCTTTCTAAAGCCACCCAATATGCAGCAACAAGCTACAGTGTCAAGGTTAAACACATGTGGATATTTGTGTATTTGTAGCACGTTATACTAAAGTCAAGTTGTCTAATCGGATGTCACGCGCGCTGCCCGGCCGAGTAGGAAAAGATAAATCAATCTACGTAAACGTGGGAGCGTAACAATTGCATCAGCTATTATTTCGCAGTGCTCCAATACCCACGTTCTCCATACTGTAACCGGAATAGTACCGCGTTGCATGTGTAGCATGTTGTCTAGTCAGGCACTGTTTAGATACCACCTGTTTAGGTTGCCGATGATGTGTGTTGACTTGTTTTTGTCTGGCGGAACTCAATAAAACTGGATCTATCTTCAGGTATTCCTAGCCTCCTGAGCATGTTTTTGATCAAGGGGATTCCCAATTTTAATATGACTTTGCTGCGTCATATAGCTACATACGAGTATCTCTCTCTTTTTATAAGTATGAATCATTCGCTGAATGAAGGTGTAAATACAAGCCCGACAACTTTAAACGAATAATAAGTTAAACTTCTAGCTTAAGGCTGATACATAAAAAAATCTTCGAATGCAAAGTTTATTACAAAGAGTACATTGACCTCTTAGAAAATTGTTATTTATTGTTTAAATATGAGTAGATGTATTGAAAGTACTTATATATTGTGTATTGCTGCATTATTTAATGGCTATCTGAAATTTACTTCTCATGTCGCTATGCATATTATTTTCGCCAAAGGAGAATTCGCTATTTTGACCCATAACGATGTGTTATGATAATGTCAATGGATATTAGGTATTTTTATGTGCAATAATAGTTTGCATAGCAGCTTACCTTGAATTGCTATGTCAAAAACTTGGAATTGGTCAAAATTCACCGACAAAAGTTTTAACGGAGTATCTCTGTAACGGTAACTTTCAAAAACTTTCAAGGACCATACTATAGACCAAGGTTTTTTGTGGACAGCAATTTCGCTGCGTTAAAAAAGCTTTTCATTAATAGCATAGTTATTTTATCTACATTTTTTGTCGGGAGTATCTCGGTAACGGCAATTTTCACTGAAAAAATCCAGGGTCATAAATATATCTCTATTTGTTCCAGGACCAGTGAACGTAAATACTATATAGTTATATACGATAATAGTTACCATTTGTGTAAACAATAATTGTTTGACGGACCAAAAAATGGAAAAAAGACCTCTCATGGTATCAATACGTTGTCCGTCCGTCCGTTTGAAAAGTATACAACACTGTAACAGTGGGCATGGTCGATATACACCAAAATTTCAAAAGGTCTTTTGAAATAAATATGAATCGCGGTTGTTTCACATTTAAACCAATAGTGGGCGTGGGCGTCAGCGGATTTAACCAATTTAAACACTTTGTCTGTGCAACATAAGATCCAAGATCCTGGGTCGGGTATTAAAATTGCAAAAAATCCATGAAAAAACGTGTGTATGTGTCGGTGTCCTTTATCTCGGTGCTATTCGAAGTAATCATACGAAAAAAATATCAGACGTATCAGAAATTATACAAAATTTTAAGGAAACTTAAGGAATTCGCTTAAGGAAGCGAATTTTAAAGATTCAAAAACTTATGCAATTTAACTCGAAAATATAAAAGCTAGCAAATATATCGCAACTACAAAGCCACTCGCTCAACATAAACTTTATTTGACGCAAGCACGTCCACGTGATAGTTAAGGCGACGCACGCCGGTTGTAAAAAATATAAATTTATAAACTTAAGAAAAATATATTAAAACCAGTGAGTAAGTGCAACAGTGTGTACGCAGAAGACACACTCCGTAAAACAGACCGTTGAATTATAAAGAATTTATATTATAATAATATTTGATATTATAAAGTATTGTTTAAGTTTAAGGATATTCCGCGTTTAACTAAAAGTGAGATCTTAAGCGTACTCACCCTGAACGATTCGCTCAACTTTCATTGAGCGTGGTCACCGAGAAACTGCCTGAAGTTCCTTATGGGCGATAAACACTACGCAGGATTTAGCTGTGCGTAGGCGGTGAAATGCTCTCCCGTTGATGCGTTAGATGTAGTTGGGAGTAAGCAGTGCTAAAGCTGTCATCTCTATTCAAATTTTGATGGCGTTTGAAGCCTCTCGAATTAGGCGAGGGCTATAATGAGGCTCGCGAGCAAGAACTTTAGCCTCATCAAAGCGAATCCAATGATGTTACTTTGGATTATCTGAAATGTGCTGACATAGAGCCGATTTCTGAACACTGAAATGTTCTTTCAAGCGGGTGGGTGGCGATGCTTCGTCTTGTTTGCCCAACATAAGACGACCCACACCTACAAGGGAACTAATATACGCCAGGTGTTTTGGGTGGGAAGCGATCTTTGGGCGACTGGAGGTAGTTTATCACCTTTTTTGGAAGTTAAAGGATTGATTTTACCCCGTATCGCTTAAAGATTTTACCCACTCTGTCGGTGACATCTGTCATATATGGCAAATATACTTTTGTGTCCATATCTTTGCCGTCCTTCTGCCGGCAGAAAATTTGGCTTCCATGATCTTTGTTTTTTCGAATATCCATTCGATTTGAGGACGTCACATTTTCTGTGGGCACGCTGTATTAATGTTGAGACCACGGATTGCAAATTTGCCGGATGGTGGTAAGAAGTAGCATGTATGGTGTCCCTTCGTGTGTGTGCTCTTTGGGTATACGGTGTGTCTTAATGTGCCGTCCTGATCCATCCCGTTCCTGTTCCATTGTTAACTTAGTTTTAGGGTGCTGCGAGTTGAGATGTTCCAAGAAACTTGTCACAGCGGAAGTCTTAATGATGCAGAAGGTGTCGTCCACGTGTCTCAAATTTTTCTTCAAAGTTTTCCATCCATAAATCAGCAACTAAGGGAGCTAAGGGTAATCCCATCGATACACCATCTTTTTGTAGGTAAAACTTGTTAAAAGAGAAAAGTTACGAACATAGGCAGAGTTCCAAAAGAGCCATGTGAGCGAAAATATTTCCTTAAAAAAACAGTTCTTCTTTTTTCCTGAAAACGCCTTCTTAAAGTGGTAGCTCAATACTTTGTGTTAAACTTAGCAAATGTTAATATCTTTGATATTTGTCAAACATTTTCACCGATTTAGAAAGAATTTTCCGAGAAATTAGGTTTTTTAAGATCTAACATGTTAAAATTGTCGATGGTTTGAGCGGTCCAATTTTTCTCTAATTAAAGGCCCCTGCACCAACATTTGAGTTCTTACGACTTGTCTTACCTGGCCAAGACATTTTAAGCTAAAATATGAATTTGAGTTCGTCTCACATTGAAGCCAATAGCGAGCGTGGCTGTTGGCGGATTTATTATTATACCTTGTCTGTGCAATAGAAGAAACAAGCTGTGCCCTAATTTTCAGCTCACTAGCTGCGGGATGTTGAAGGCCTAAGGCCTTCGCTTAGACGGACGGTCATGGCTTATTCAATTCATGTGTAGGTCTTGATCATATCTCTAAAAGGTCTTAGGGCTCTACGGTGATTATTTCACTGAGTAACAAACTATGCAAACACCCTTTCTATGAAAATTCACTCTTAATCAAAAGAAGATTCATTCTCCAAGTGTGTTACATACAAAGGTTTGAGCTCCTTCATACCTCATCCCATAGGATAGGAGGTACCTATATTAAGTTTGATTCATATCATAGCGAGTAACATAGAGAAATACTCTAATCACCTTAAGCCCCCAAGACCTTAAGGGTATATGGCCCCCAAGACCTAAGGGTACATGATCGAGACACCAAATTGTATAAGCCATGTCCGTCCGTCCGTCTATCTGTTGGTCGTTTTTAGGCTTTTTATTTTGAGCTATAGGAACTTGAAACTTCATATCTGTGCTTTTAAGGTAGCGAAACAGCACAGGTGTAAAACTTTATTAAATTCGGCCCGCCTACCAACACCAAGGTTGTCGTAGAGCGCTGTAATTCGGTATGCTGTATCCCTGCGGTGCGATCACATTTTATTTGAATTCTTACAAACGGAATTTATTCAATACATTTGCTTGAATCAAGAAAAACTTGCATAACAAAATGTAAAGATACTAGCGCGTATCTACTATAATCATAAACCAAAAAAAAAATTACCACGCCTTCTTTTGGGGGCATTTGTGAGTAAAAACCAAATGTTTCATACAAAAATGGACTCAATACATATTAACCAGATCTGATGAAATATTTGAACAAAAAATGAAATGCCATTGAAAAGGGCATTACCCATTGATGCCACAGCCGTTTTATACTTAAGGAGGTTTTCACCTCATAAAAACTAAATGCAATTTAAGTTATTATAAATAAATATTTAACAATCAAATTTTATAGCAGATTTCGGAGCTTGAAACTGGGACGCGTCCACTAGTTTGGCTTTAGTTTCGGAGTTTAACAAAGTTTCTTATGAATCTAACGAAATAAGATTTAAGGATTTTCTTCTTAGGTAATGCCCATTTTTGGAGACCTGGCCGATATGTACAAATAACTGACTTACAATGAATGAATTCAGGCCAAAAAAAACTTCCAGAACTGGTGTTGCTGGGTAAATACTTACTTACTTAAGGTGGCGCTACAGTCCGGGGTGGACCTGGGCCTCAGCCAACAAGCTTCGCCAGCCTGCTTTGTCTCCAGCTAACAGTTTCCAGTTTCGCGCGCGAAATCGGCTGAGGTCCCCCACTTGCGCGCGCCACCTGAGTCGTGGTGCTCTTCTACCATGCCACCCCTTCGGGGAAGATTCGAAGATTTTCCGGCTGGGGCGTTGGTTTCTATTCGCTCTATATGACCCAGCCATTGTAGCCGTTGTATTTTGACTAATCTGGCTAGGTCGGTGTATCTTTACAGCCCGTAGAGTTCTATGTTAAATCTTCTCCTCAACTATGTTAAATCTTCTCCTCCGCCTTTGACATCCGTTAACCAGAACTGGGACGTTGAGGGTCTTGTAAACGGACACTTAAGTGGCTTGAGAGGGGGCTTTGCTACTCACTTGCCTTCTTAGCCCAAAGAAATAGCGATTAGCAAGCGTTATCCTTCGTTTGATTTCAACGCTGGTGTTATTGTCTGAATTGATAGCGGAACCCAGGTAGACAGAAACCCTTACTGCCTCAAAGTCTTAGCTGTTGATGGCTATGTTTTGTCCAAAACGCCGTCGTTGGGTGTCTTTTCTTGATGACAACATATTGGTTTTGCCCTCCTTGTCTGTGAAACCCATACTCGCTGCTTCCTTTGCAATACTCACGAAGGCTTTAATGACATCACGCTATGTTCTTCCAATTATGTCAATGTCATCTGAGTATGCGAGTCGTTGAATGGAGTTTTCAAAGACTGTACCTCTGGTATTGGCGCGGGAGTTCTTTACAACTCTCTCAAGTATGCTGCTAAGGAAGTCACATGACAGCGCGCTGCCTTGTCTGAATCCTTTTTTGACACCAAGGGGGTTCGGTGAGGTCCTTACCGACCTTGACGGAACAGCATGAGTTTTCCACCGTGATGCTGCATAGACTGACGAGTTTGGCAGCCTTGCCCAAAACTAGACATTGCGCCTTATAGCTAGTCCTTGGTATCATTCGTATGCTTCGTCGGTAACGTCATAGCCCGGGTCGGATGACTGGTTCATGCCTGACAGCGGTATTTGGTTCGCCTTTACATAGTCTGCAGAATGGATTTCCCAAATCCTCAGCACAGACTGCGATTCCACTACGATGTTCCCTTGACCCTCTCATTACTGTTGTAACATCTCTCCTGTTGCGGCATCTCTGTGGCATTTTGGCAATGTTGCCACGGGCTATCAATACGTGATGCTTGGCTGCATTGGACTTCGTCAAAGATTTTGGGACACTCGGTTGGAGAAGAACCTGTCAAACTTTCTCACAGTATTTCCATTTCTTGCTGGTTAAATGGGGTAGGGTATTTAGAAGTTCATGCAGACGAACTAAGCAAACTTTTTTTCCCTAAGTACTTTTTTCTAATTTATTTTGCTTTATTAATGCTTAATTTTTCGTTTCAACAATAATTTTTTCCTCGTAAGCCTACAAGTTTCGCAAGCTTGTCCTACTTGCCATATTGGACACATTTGATCAAAATGGTTTCATACGGGTGCATCCTTTTCCTGTTTTTCTTCGCTACTTTTACTTCTTTTGTATACCATACGCTACATTCTAGTAACACTGACAACGCTTGTTAGACACTTGTTTATATCAACATCCTTCCGTTACGAAGCAACTATAGGCATCTGTATCCACCTGTATGCCTAGCAGTTCATATCTATACAGAATAATGTTTCCGTAAAGTTCATTATACTACGAAACTGAAACAAATAATTCAGCTAGCTAAAGTGAACGAAAGACCAAGACATCAACTTTGAGAATATTGTGTTGAACGCAACTGCGCAAGCTTGGTTTCACTGACATTTCCTTGACCACAAATCGTGCCGTGTTTCTTTTATTTTTCGTTAAAAGAGGACATTTTTGCAGTAACAGTGATTTTCGTTCTCAGTTCAAATATTGATGCGGTCGTGCTCGAAAGTGTATTATTTTTAGGACGCACCAAGGCATATCCTTCCACTACCGTGAGAAAAGATATCACAGTGAAAGTTTTTGAATCAGGTGTTTTTTTCTATCTTTCTGTTGTTCAGGTTAGGGTCGCTTTTTCGCGTTTTATTTCCTTCCCGAGGTCAACTGGACCTAAAAATTGACACAAATGTGAAAGTGAATAAAGTAAAGATGAGTAAAAATTGATTTTGTACTTTTCCGAGTGTCCTGCTTTTGTTGTTGTGTGTTGGGGTGGCAAGGACGATAGCAAACTAAAGTGTTGTTTCGTGAAAACCAAAATGGGTGTGTATACGGAGGGATAACATTTTATTTGGGTTAAGGCATAGATTATTTTTATAAAACTTTCCTTGAGCCGTGTTTTTCGCTGTGAAGTGACCGGACACAATCAATCAACTTGGTGCGGTGCAAGAGTAAGATCCTACTAAGGGTAGTTCCAACGCAAAAAAAGGCAACCAGACGGATCAACGAAACAAAGTGGGACAATTATGTACCTATAAAACCTATCCTTGTTGTCGCATTAAATCATTTGCAATCCACGCACAAAACCATATTGACGTCCTTCGTAAACAGGGCCAAAGGATTTCTCGCGCGACGGGAATTAGCGAAGCATATTTCTGTACGGACAGATGCTAAGGTAATAAATTTTTTTCGTCCTTTTACAGCTTCTTGTACACTTGTTCGAGTGCCAGTGATCCCACTGTTTTGCAACGGTGTTTTTTTTTAGAACTACGACTTTGATTTTTTTGGGGGGTCAATTTTTTTTTAATCTGTCCTTCAAATCCCATAAAGAGAGGACTTTCTTACACAACAACAACCAGTTTCGAAGAATGAAAGTTATGATTTCTATCTCTTCACATGTTAATCCTGCAAGTGAAATGTGAACTCAATGTAACAAGTAGTATGTAGGAGTAATTGTGTAAGGGAGCAACCAGATGGAAGTCATGTGTTGTCGCTCGAATCCGTGTGAGCTGTTGAATGGCAATTATTTATTGGGCGTGGTTGTGTTTATGTATGTAGGTAGGTATAGGTACATATAATTTTTGTTTGCTTTATGCTTTACGTAGCGCGTGAACTACACAATGAATTTGAGTGGCTTTGACCCAAATTCTTTTAGTCGATAGTTCAAATCTGGGCCATACATTTTTACTCATGAAGTACCTACTTAAGGAATTCAAATATGTAAATTGATGAGCTACTTTTAAAAAAAGGGGGAGAGTGTAAGACATAAGAATTCTAAAAGCCAAAAAGTATCTACCTTTATATGTGGCATCACTTACGATTAATTAACCTCTTCGTAAATTTTTCCAACACCCTTTTGAAAGTTGCGTTGATTTGATTACGATATTTTGGATATGTAACTTTTAGCAACCTTATTTGACAGGAAGGAAGTTTTGTAACTATTTATATAAATTTTTTAAACACCTTCTTTGTATTTTTTTGTAAAAAAAGTATCCTGTTTCTTACAATTTTGTAAGCATCCAATCCTCCCCAGCTCAAGCAAACGTATGTTTATGAGATTTGCCTTCTGCACCACCTATTGGGAATATTAGCTTCTTTCAATATTCTTTAAGACTCGCGCGTACATGCGCCTTTAGTCGTTGTCGATTTATTGGCCTTATATTATTCTAATACGGTCTTATCGTGTTTAATACCATGTTTGTCAAGGAAAGCCGGCACCTGATCTTACAACAGCGGTGGGAATGAAACCCAGATTGACTATCATTTGATTGAAAGTTCTCTAAAACCGCGGACCAAACATTGCAAAGTGATTTTGGGTGAGGCGAGCGCAACACAACACAATTAATTAAAAAGCTTATCGAACGTGCCGTTGCTATATAAGTGAGTGGCCCCTATGGCAAAGCCATAAAAAATTAAGTTTAATATTGAAAAGTGAAGAATTACAAAAATTTACAATTCTAAAAAGCATTATAATAACGGCTACTCCTATGATCATTTCAAACGCTGCGAGGCAAACATCATCAGGAACCTTTATATTATGATGAAGCTGACATTAAGTGACAACTCTTCCTACGGTTTCCGATAAGAGAAGAGGTATTTGCAAAACAAATAAGTAGTATCAAAGTAGTACCACAGTATCAAAACACACAACACCTTTTGCGCTTGACCATCATTTTTATGGAACCACCAAAGAAGAAAACTAAGCAAGTAAAGGTTTCTGGGAGAATCAACTTGTAAAATTTGGATAAGAAAAAAGGTGACGCATTTTTAAACACGATTCAGAACTACCTCTATCGCATCATTGATGAAAATGAAGATGTGGGAGTGCAGAGCGCAAGATATGTGGGATGATTTACAGCGATCGTGCATTGAGAGGGCCAAACGAACTTCAAAGGGCCACTACAAACAGCCTAAAGATGAAATATTCATTTTGAAATATTTTTTAGACAAGAACTCCAAAAATTAAAATTAGCTAGAGTAAAAATGTTACACTTCTACAGAAAAAGTTAGTTTTTCAGATATATTGAAAAGTTGAAGTAAGATGCAATTTTTTGAAGTATTTGAGACCATCACCTCTCTCCTCTGTTTCGGACGGCAGTGGATGAATGCCCCAGATGGAATCAACGGTGGCGTCCACAGCTCCAGCCAGGCCGAACTACTTAGTGAACACCTTATAAGGGCTACTACAACGTATTATATTAGGAAGTCAGGCCTATAAGGAGTGGCTTATCCGGCTCTCCATTCTTGGAGTAAAAAGAAGCAGCGCCTTGTGCTGTTGAGTGACTTCCCGACGACGAAAAGGAAACTTATATTTCGAAGGGACGAAATGTCTTCGATTTACTAGTGATGACCAATTTTTTTTTTTTTTGGAATACTAGGGTGGACGGAGGCTAAAACTCCAAAATCTTTCAAAGATACCAATACGCCCACTATAGCAGGTATATAATACCGAAGTAGCCGATATTGGTTATGCCCGTTTCTCACGTGCTGAGATCACGTTGAGATCACTATTTTTGATCGGACTAGCCCGCAGGAACATCCGAGTACTCACGGGAATCCTCACGGGGCACTGCGCTGTGGGTCTACACGCTGAGCGGCTAGGCATACCGCATAACGATTACTGCAGAAGCTGCAGGGACGTTGAAGAAATTGAATCTGTTCGTCATCTGCTCTGCGAATGCCCAGCCCTAAACAGCATCAGGCGTAGTATCCTCGGCAGCTACTTCTTCAACGAGCTCGAAGATCTAAATAATGTAGATCTAAAGGACCTCCTAAGATTTGTATACAAATCCGGATGGGTCCAAGAGGGCGGCACTCTGAGCTTCTAACAGCGGTCTATTTCTGTTTTCGTTCCAGGTATTAAGAAGGTTCCCAATGGACACAATGGACCCAACTGCTGGTCTAAGTGAAGCCGCGACTATTGTCAAAAGGGCATCCATCAACCTAACCTAACCTTCTCACGTGCTAAAAAACCACCCATTTATGAGAAACACTATGAAACTGTCAGAACGCACTTCATAGTAGTAAATTTTCGCTTTGGGTAGGTTGCTATCCAGTTAATGCACCTACTAAAGCCGTTCATTCGTGCGGCTTCAACCTACGTCGCTAGATCGAAGGGTCTTGTTCTTTGTAGTCGTTGCTCGTTGTTTACATCGTTAAGAGTCTCGTTGAGAGTACGGATCATTTCATTGTTGCAATGAACATGAAGGCGAGCATTTAGCTTTCGAGCAAAGTTTGTTACTTCTTCGCTCACGGTAGCTATTCCTAAATCTCTGTGAATATCACTATTCCTAATATACTATGGAGCATTCACAATTGCTCTTAGTGTCTTGTTTTGGAAAGTCTGCAACACGGACATGTTGCTCGGCTTGGTACAACCCCAAAGTTGTATACCGTATGACCTGCCTGTACAAGAGCAGTTTGTTATATATGCTTAATTTCGAAAATCTTCCGATAAAAATTAAGCATATATAACAAACTGCTCTTGTATAGGCAGGTGCTAAAGCCGTCCTGGACATGCGGTATACAACTTTCGGGTTGTACCAAGCCGATGATGACCAATGTAAACGAAACAAAGGCAACGAGCTCCGGATCTGCAAATGGATTGTTACGTCTCTTAGCCGACCATATGCAGTCGAGCAACTAGCGGAACTAACAGTGTAACCACTGTTATACAAGAAACTGTATAACTTAAATGGACCATTGAAACCCCCCCCCCCCTCATCCTATCCCACATTGTAAATCACTGCTATAATTGTTATATTTTGACGATTTGTGGTTACTGCAAACTTTGATCATGGGCGTCGTCAATCTATCAATATTAGCATAAATATATCTAAGTAACGCTTAAATGTACGCAAAATTGCAATTTTAGTTCAAATTCAATATTTTTGTCGACCCCTTAAGGGGTGTGGTTAAAAACTTTGTATGAGCGAAATCTGAAATGAAGTCTCGTTTACTTAACCTGCCAGTGTTTATTTATTATGCTTCCCTTAATTAGAGATTTTTCTTTAATTCTGCCTTCAAATAAAAACGTGACCCAAAGTCTTTTATAAACAAAGCGTAGAACTAAATGTTTTCTACATAATACATTAAGCTAAATTTTTTTGATTTCCAACAAAAATATTGAATAAAATGCATTTGAAAATTCACCCTTTAAATCGATGCCACGCCCACTGGAGGAGGTTTATCGATCAAAGTTTTCTTTCTTATGCCTTACATACAGTAAGAAGAAGATGCCAAACATAAAACTTCAGCCTTTTAAGACGGCTAACAGTTTTGAAAGTTCTGGAGGTAGTTGCACATTTAGACCGATTGTGGGCGTGTCTGTGGGTGTATTGGTACTGGTACTATTTCGGATAACAAAGAGTCTATGCATCAAGTTTTAGGTTCCTAGCTTAAAATTTAAAGCCTAAAAACATATGACATACAGACATCACTTATTTGATTTGGCTTTCAGTCTCGATCTTAGGTTAATTACGAGATAGTTACCGCACTTTTATAAATCTTCCTTTATTTTTCTTAGAAATAAATGAAAAATAACATCTTTATTAATTTTAAATATAACGTTGGTGCCTATATATTCTCCCAATAAAGTAAAAAAAGTGACAAAAAGAATAAGTTACTTGACTAAAAAAATATTATGTAAACTAGTTATATTAAAAGCGGCATCTCTCCCGTTATATACCGATGAGTTGCCGTAGCAACAATTTAAGTCAAAATTTTGTGTTGCAATTTTTTTTTTGACGCTCTTCGTCTCGTCCACACTCATTGCACATGCTGCTCGTTATACAAAGTGAAAATTTTTCATTAATGGCACTAATTACGCCTTGCACATTTTATCCAGTCTTCTTTCTGGTGCTGGTGAAATAATGCTCCCAACACTCCGTACTCGAAGAAAATCGGCGTCATCTTGGCCAGATTGAGCAAAATCATTTTTTTTGATAGGTATTTTCTTGTTTAAAACCCATATCACCCTCTGTCCCCAAACGAGGACACCTAAAAATGTACCATAAACGTCTTATTAGATTATGTAGGTACCTTACTTATTTACTTACTTTAGGTGGCGCTACAGTCAGGGGTGGACCTGGGTCTCAGCTAACAAGCTTCGCCAGCCAGCTCTGTCTCTAGCTAGCCGTCTCCAGTTTCGCACGCAAAGTTGGCTGAGGTCCCCTTCCACTTACGTGCGCCACCTGAGTATCGGTGCTCCTCTACCGCGTCGTCCCTGTGGTGTGGATTCGAAGATTTTCCGGGCCGGAGCGTTGGTGCCCATCCGCTCTAGATGACCCAGCCATCGTAGACGTTGTGTTTTGACTCTTTTGGCTAGGTCGGTACCGCTGTACAGCCTGTACAGTTCGATGTTATATCTCCTCCTCCACTCTCCGTCTATGCAGACGGGACCGTAAATCGTCCGAAGAATTTTCCTCTCGAAGCAGCCTAAAGTGTTTTCATCCGCCTTTGACAGGGTCCATGCTTCTGCACCGTAAAGCAGGACTGGGATGATGAGGGTCTTATACATGGACACTTAAGTTGCTCGAGAGAGGGCTTTGCTACCCAATTGCCTCCTTAGCCCAAAGAAACAGCGATTGGCAAGAGTTATCCTTCTTTTGATTTCAGCGCTGGGGTCATTGTCTGAATTGATAGCGGAACCCAGGTAGACAAAGTCTCTAACTACCTCAAAATTATAGCTGTCGATGGTGATGTTTTGTCCAAGACGTCGGTGTTGGGTGTCTTTTCTTGATGACAGCATATACTTGGTTTTGCCCTCATTGACTGCTAAACCCATATTCGCCGCTTCTGTCCCAATACTCACGAAGGCTTCACTGATATCACGCTTTGTTCTACCGATTATGTCAATGTCGTCTGCGTATGCGAGTAGATGAACGGACTTTTGAAAAATTGTACCTCTGGTGTTGGCGCGAGAGTTCTGCACAATTCTCTCAAGTATGATGTTAAAGAAGTCGCATGACAGCGCGTCGCCTTGTCTAAATCCTTTTTTGACATCAAAGGGGTCGGTGAGGTCTTGTTGACCTTGACGGAACTGACGAGTTTGGCAGGGATGCCAAAACTGGACATTGCGCTATATAGCTCGTTGAAATCGATGTAGAGGTGGTGTGTTTCGATTTGGAACTCCTGGGTTTTCTCCAAGACCTGCCGCAGTGTGAATATTTGATCGATGGTGGACTTTCCTGGCCTAAAGCCACACTGATATGTGCCTATCAGATTGTTGACAAACGGCTTCAGGCGTTCACACAGTACAGCAGAAAAGATCTTGCATGCGATGCTAAGAAGACTTATGCCTCTGTAGTTGGCACAACTCAGAGGGTCACCTTTCTTCAGGATGGGGCAAACAATGCTGAGGTTGTATTCGTCGGACATGCTTTCTTCCGACCATATCTTGCAGATGAGCTGGTGCATGCTCGGCAGCTAGGCCGTCTGCTCCGGCTGCTTTGTTGTACTTGAGCTTAGACACAGCTACTTTCACCTCCTCCAGGTCGGGTGGGCGGTATCGTTCGTATGCTTCGTCGGTAACGTCTTCGCCCATGTTGAATGGTTCGTTCTGCCGACAGCGGTATTTGGTTCGTCCTCGCCGTTATACAGTCTGCTGAAGTGGTCTTTCCAGATCCTCAGCACCGACTGCGATTCTACAACGATGTTCCCTTGATGGTCCTTACAGGCTTCAGTTCGAAGTTTATACCCTTGGCAGGACCTTTTGATCCTTGGTAAAACTTTCTAACCTCATTCCTGTTGTAAAATCTCTCTATCTCTTCAACCGCGCGCTTCTCGTGCTCTCTCTTTTTCCTTCGGAGATGCCGGTGTTCGTCTCTCCTGCTCTGCAGCCCTAATCCTTCTGTGCAGCGCCGCTTTGTATGCTTCCTGTTTAGCTGCATGTGCTTGCCCGCATTCATCGTCAAACCAGGGGTTTCGTTATGGTGGCCGTGTGAAACCCAGCACTTCAGAGGTGGCGTCTCTGATGGCATTTTGGCAATGTTGCTACTGGCTATCAATACTTGATGCTGGCTACATAGGACTTCGTAGAAGGTTTTGAGAGACTTGGTTGGAGAAGGACCTGGCGATATGTAGATACCTAGATGTACATAATTTCCATTAAACGCATAATGTTGGAAGCATGTAGTGCAAAACAGAATCATGTAGGTTAGGTAGATACCTTCAGGTTTTCACGGCTTTACTGGATGTGATTATACTCCATCCTTTTTTAAAAAGGGTCATTTAGTCGATATGACTGTTTGATTATTGATTTGCAGTGTTTCCGAGAAGACTCGTGAACCTGTTCCATATTCTGTTTTCGATCCATCGGTATTGATAGCGATACCGTTGATGTCAACATTTGTCTCTACCCAGTCTTGTCTACTTGGTATAATGACTTTGAATCTTTTATCGAAGTCGAATTGAGGTTTCTAATAATCTGTACGGGTTACAGACCCATTTCGATTTAAGATTTTCAGTACGTTCGGGTGTGCTAGACATTGTGACTTCCAGAGGTTGTTCTCTCTTATTCTGAGAGCTGCTTTTGCAGCCGCATTTCTTGTGAAGAGCTCCAAAATTGGAGGTGCAGCAATGTTTAAAGACCTGTTTGAGGTGTGGATCTTAATGCACCTGTGATACTTAAGCAAGCTAATTTTTGTATATTCTTCAGATTGTTAGGGTAAGATTTCATTTTACACGCCTCCCACTGATCTCCATAGGTGATAATATAGGTTTAACAACTGCAGTATAAAGCCAGTATGCTATTTCGGGTTGAAGACCCCACTTCCTTTCTTGATTCTCTACTCCGTGTTCCATTTCCAATTAAGTTTGGAGTCAAACAAAACGCCAAGATATTTGGCTTCCACGCAGAGTTTAAAATTAGTTCCTTAGGATGTATTCACCCCTGCAATTCGCACTTCCTTGTAAACGGTACCATATCTGTTTTGTACGGGTTGAATTTTAGTCCACTGTTCTCTGTGCATCTTGATAATTCTATTAACACGCAGACTCCATTAGTTCACTGATTGTTCGAAGAAATAAAATTGTTTAGATAGTTGAATTTAGTTATCTACGTACGGCATTGGCTTAGCCCCAAACAAAACGTCTGGCACCCACCGATTTGTGTAGAGGGCTTTAAGCGCTTGCTTTTAATACTATTCATAAATGGTTATATCTTCGATCCAGGATTTGGAAAAAACCGTGTTTTTACCTTACTATTACTAGCCTCAGCCCCAAAAAAAGCTGCCAGACTAGCGAAATTGACTTAAACAATTTAGGCACTTATATTTTATACAAGCTAATTTTAGTTATATCTTCACTCCCAAGAAACGGTATACAGGTGGGTACCCCTTACACACCAACCTTACTTACGATCTTCATAGATTTGGTTATGTATCAATAGAGTCAATCACCCATTCCACTACCACAATACTACCTATGCACCTTCCTTATCTTCCTATCAATTTTAATATAAAATAAGTACATATAATCATCTTCCTTTCGCGTTTCGCATTTACTTCTCCGAGTCATCGAATTCTGATTACATATTGACATAAAACACATTACACAAATATGAACCTACCAAATTCTTTTTCAAATTCAGCCTGCAAAAAAGAAATCTTCAAAAAAGTAGGTGGGAAGATACCCACGAAGCGAACAACAATAAAAACCGTTAAGCGGGAACCACAAAGGAGAGTGGGCTTGGCCTCGCGCTTGACGTTTACAAGTTCAGCAATACGATTTCAGTGTTTCCTAACACAATGAAGCTCGGCTTCAAAATGGTGTTTTCAAAGAGAAAGGGTGCACAAAGAGAGAACGTAATGCTACGTAATGAGGCTTAGAAGCCCAGCACGATTTCAGATGTGCTGAACTTTTGCTTCGTGTGAAACAAATGGGGGTTGATTTCTTGATTTCGATCGCACACACGAATTCGATCAGTGCCCTTGGCTATATTTGTATAAGTGTGTTCGTCATGCACGCATGACGCAGAACTTCTGAGTGTGACTATACATTTTGGGCCAAATTGCGTACTGTTTATTTATTAGTTGGACATGAATGTTCCACATAATTATGTACACAGCACTAGTTACCAGGGCTTTCGGCTGTGTGTGCGTATTTTTTTAATTTATCGTGGCATGCTTAGAGAACGTAGTGACTGCATGCCATGAGCGAAATGTCATTGCAAAGCCGGCTCAAAGCCCACGTATCGTTACGGGTCGAAGCCGAAGCCTGAGGCTGATTTGTGGTCCCCGCTTAAAGATACCAGCCACATTTCTCTTGCAAACGAAGAGAACGCAATTGCCATCGCCACGGCTTTTCCGTAAACTTCATATTGTGTGTCGCGTTTACAACGAATTTTATTTGCAAAAATGCGAAAAAGACACATTTTAAAAATCACATCGTAAATTGTCTATGATAGTTACAACTTTGAGTTTCAACGTGCAAACGAAAAAAATGTCAAAGAAAAATACAAAAAAAATGATTGCTAGGTATTTTAGCTACCTCAAAAATCGGATTAGAAAGTTGTCACTGAAAATGGCAATTTTGAGCACATTAACAAAAAAAAATTAAATTTTTGCTTCAACCACAAATTTTAAAAATTAACAGAGCATTGGCTAAAAGAAAAAACAAAAATCTATTTTTAAAACTTAGCTTGCCCCGTGGTCGGATTTAGAAAAATATGGCTTTTTTCATATTAAAGCCTTATGCAGCAAGAAAAAAAATTAGCAAAAAAATATCCATTATACAACTAAAAGCATCTATCAGCAATAGTAAAAGACAAACATCAATTTTCTGCCACAACAGCTCAGAGGAAAAACATATGAGGATTCCATAAATAAAATAAAAAAAAAAAAAATAAAAAAGTTAGTTCTAAGTACTGCCCCGCGGTCGGATTTAGACTGTACCTAAATAATACAAAAAAGAACATAGTTTTTCCTACTTTAAAAACATTTATATTTCCTAAAATTTATTTTTGAGAATGAGCATATCTGGCTACATTCAAAACCAAAATAATGCTTTTTTTACCTCCATAAATTTGTGCAGGGAACATGCTTTTCACAGAAAAGGCGAATACGCTGATAAAGTATACGCTGATTCAGTAGACCAATATGATATAAGATATATAAGATATTTGTGTGAATCCAATTTTACGAAATTGAAGTTTATTTAGTGTTAGAAAAGGCGTTTTCCAAAAGTGAATTAAGAAGCATATATAGTAGCAGAAAGTAAATATTCCTACTGCTGACATATACTACTCATCCCACTAGTATCTTTCAGCCGTGTCTATATGCTTTTTCTGAAATAATTAAATTATTAGTTTCCAATCCTAAAGAGCCATTGGGTATAACTATGATTTAGCTGTTACTGACCAAACTATAGGCACACATGTTAAAGGCCTACACCATATAACTAGTTTACTTTGACAATTTCCTTACTAGTCTGTAGTTGCTCCGAAATTCACGAAAATCTGGTTTTCGCGTTACCTAAAGATCGCGAAGGTAAAACCAAGAAGAGCCTTTTTATTTTAAAAAGATAGTGTCTACACTCTCCGCGTCCTCCGTCTTTAGAAAGTATAGCGATGGAGCGCGCCGTGGAGAAGAAAGAAGTATAGAGTTTGGCATTCCGCATACTTTCCAAACTACACCTAAAACAAGGGTATGGGTGAAGCTGATCAATCAATTTCGTTGAACCGTACTACTATACCTGACAAAAACAGGCAGTGTGTTGAACTTACACAAGCTGGATGGAAGCTTGATCAGCTGTTAACAAGTTTGCTGTATGATGGCGTACGTCATTTGGCAACACGAAAGGTGTTTGCAAACTGTATGCGTTTGAAGCGAATGCCTTAAAAATGTCCATACTGCTTAAGCCCAGTGTCCCCATTTGAGGACGGCCTTTTTTTCTAACGAAGGAAACATTTTTTCTTCTCTTTTTTACTTTGTTTTTAAAGCAATAATATTTTTAACCAAATTATAAAGAAATTTTGTTATTTAGATCGCGGAGTTTTATTTGGGGCCAAAAAAAAAAATTACCATCCATCAAGATGAGTTGCGGCACTTAAGAAGAGTAAAAGCAAAAAGCAAAACGAAAACAAAACTCGCCAGAATAAATTCTTACAATAGTTTCACCAAACGCATTTTTTTGAAAATGAAATGTGACTTTGAAATCCCTTACTTGTGATGCTACCGCGCTAAAGCACGTTACCGCATCTATTTTAGCTCTTGCTATGGCTACGTTCCGGCTAGACCCTTAAGGGAAAGATATTTTCTCCTTCTAACTGTTCAGAGAACTAATAATGGCCATATTGCGCCAGTGTCTATCTATTGGCCATAATGAGCCAATGTCTATCTATTATGTCTGTCCAGGTCTATTGAATCATTTAGATTTACATTTTTTTCGTAATCGCTTCAAAAGTAGTTTGCTTGATTTGCTCTCTTTTACTTAGTTTTAGCTCGTAGGTATTTTGTTTTTGTTAATATCTGTACTACTTATATTGTACCTAATCTGTAACGCTAAGCTAGTAGATGAAATAAATAAATAAATAAATAAGTTGCCGCATACTAATATGGACATTCCAAGGAAAGCAAATGGAGATTGCCCGAGAAAACAAAACTACAAACCTTTCTACGGTCATAATTTGTCCATTTATGTTATAAACTATGCAGTCGATGCATCACATTTAATATACCTCCTACACCTGCTGCTTACCTAGGGAATAGGGTATAAAAAATTTATTTGTGTTAGTAAAAAACGCAGAGCACTAGCGCCCGCCGAATGAAACTTAGTTCACAATTATTGCAATACACCAAGTTTTCGCTACAACGAATCAATTTCTTTGTGTTCTTAAACTCTTTAAACTGTGTACGTTGTGTGTTCGTCCAGCATATTAATATAATATTAAAGAGATAGAATCAGGTTTTTTTTATATAAAAATCGCAACTCAATCAATTTGGTGGCAGGAATGAGGAGGTAAGGGCGGAGAGAACAATTGTTGCCGTGAAAAAGGATCAATCGTCAGAGTTGTAAACACCAAGACCTTTTGACATTTAGTGGGTTGCACGAAAATATGGTGGCGGGCTAAAATGTTAATTAAAACTCTGACCATGAATAAGAACGAATAAAACAGTATATATGCCTAGAGATGATATACATTATATAAGAGGCACTTAATATAGCTCTAGCTCCAGAGGTAACTCCGCTGTGTAAGTGTGTGTTGATATTATTCTGTTTAGCGCTGCGTCCTAGATAAAGACTGGCAAAGACTGTCATTGCTCTACCAAAAACAACGATTAAGACATCAAGGCCATGATTGGATTCATAGCTTAGTGCGGCGTCCGTGTTATGCCTATTGATACATAAGTATATATGCAGGGAGAATAAGAAGAAGAAGCTAATTATTGCATTGATTTTCTATCTATGTAACTTTTCACTGCTTATGCTTCTAAATAACTTTTGCTGGGTGAGTGGGAAGTGAAAGCTACAGGTTTATTAAAACGGAGGTAAGATGTAATATTCTCATATGACATTGACTAGGTTACGGTGTTAGAATATGTATGTAGGTTAGGTACAAAGTGAGAGTGTCATTGAAATGTAGTTGCATAGGTGTGAATGCAGCATAATTAAATGTTTTGGTAAGGATTTTGCTTTCAATGAGCTAGCAAAGGATAAGGATACACAAAAAAAAATTATGATTTGTCGCACACATTTTTAAAAGCTAGGCGAGGTAAGGTTTGAAGGGTTGTTTGCATTTGGTGCAAGTTCACTCGGTGGCCAGATTGACCCATTGTGATTATACCCTTGTGTGATAGGCAAAAATGGCTGGGCATATGTCTTACTATCTGAACCAGCCAGAACCTTTAATAAATCTTTTTAGGTGAAGTAGTGATATTCCTGCCAGGTCTTCCAGGCTATAAAGGAGCCTGACTCCTAAAAAGTTTAGTCAGCGTTCTTGGAGAGCTGGACAGTGGCCGAGAAAGTTCTATAGACCGAGAAAGTTCTATTTCTTCTTCATCTCTACAGCTTGTACAGAAGTCGTTCGCAATGATTTCCATTCGTGTAGCCATCGTGGCAACAAATGGTGCAATGTTCTTTGACTACACCAACGAATATTCTTATGAAGTTTCTACTTAGTGATAGAAGGGTTGCTGTTATTTTTAAGTCGAGCACTGGCCTTACAGTGTTTCTGTACAGTGTATTACAGTACCGCACTGGCGATACAATCTTTCCCTCTCATACAACCCTTAACTGTTTAAAACAAGAGTGCAGCGGTACCTCTCCTCCTTTTTATCTTCTTGCGCTCCTATGTTTGTTTATCATTATCTAGTATATTTTATTTTATACTATATCTAGTATATTCTATATCTAGAATATTTTATTTTATACTTTTTTATTATCGAGTATATTATAAAAAAGGGTTGACCGGTACCTCTCCTCTTTTTCCTCCTCTTCTTATCCTTTCCGCTCGTGAGATGTTAATCATTAAAAGGGTAGCCTAATCCCTTTATTATGAAAGCCTCGCGAGATTATTATGAAAAACCAGTGAGTAAGTGCTACAGTGTGTACGCAGAAGTTACAGTCCGTAAAACGGACCGTTGAATACCCCATCCTATCCCACATTGTAAAATGCTAATGGCATAGTTATTTTTTGACATTTTAAAAGTAGTGCAAACTTCGAAAAGGGGCGTGGTCAACCTGCCCTAATTACAAACTATTAATTATAAGATATTTCCACTGATATTTCCAAGTTACACTTAAATGTACGTAAAAATGCAATATTTTGGTTCAAATTCAATATTTTTGAAAAATCCAAACCCTAAAAAGGGGGGCGTGGCTAAAAACTTTATATGAACGAAATCTGGACTGAAGTCTCGTTTACCTAACCTGTTTTTTTTTCATGTTTTCCTTAATTAGGCTTAAGGCCAGTAGAAATTAAGTTTTTCTGGAAAATCTTAGGTTTTTCTTCAATTCTGCCTCCAAATGTGGGCTGTCCCAAAGTCTTGTATAGACAAAATGTGGAACTTAGCGTTTTCTACATAAAATATTCAGCAATTTTTTTTTTCAATTTTGAGAAAAAATATTGAGTAAACTGCATTTGAAAATCTACCCTTAAAATAGATGCCACAACCACTGGAGGAGGTTTACCAATTAAATTTGTCTTTTTTGTGTCCTACATTCATTAAGAGGCACATTTAGACCGATTGTGGGTGTGTCTTTGCGCGGATTTCAAATATTTTTACACTTCTACTGCTTAAAGTATGACGTGGACTTTACGTACGAAGTTTCAGTGCCCTAGCTCAAAATTTAAGGCCTAAAGACATGTGACATACAGACGGACGGAAATGGCTCATTCGATTCAGAATTCGGTCTCGATCATATGCCCTTAAGGTTTTGGGCGGTCTACCATTATTTTTTCACCGTGTTACAAACTATGTGACAAACTTAATATACCTCCTATCCTATGGGATGGGTTATAAAAATCCTTAGACTCTTGCTGATACGTAGGTTGTGGATATTCGATAAAGAAGAAGCCAGAGAGGAATAATCCTCAAATCCTTGGTTTGATCACATTCCCTGTTACAAAATGTGAAAATCACAGATCATCGTAGCCCATCCCACCTCAGAACCTGCCTCTTTCTGCGAAACTTTGTTGGGAAATCGGAGATTGGAATTCAGCATCTCAAAACTTGACCAAACAGAACATGCCTTTTTCGCGAGACTTTGTTGGGAAATCGGAGATTCGAATTCAGCACCTCGAAACTTTTTTGCTATTTGCTCTTTAGAACACAATTTAACTGAACTAGTAGTATAACCGCCTGGTATTTGTAAAACAAGTCTTCTGAAAAAGGTATTGTTTATTACTGCAGTACACCATAACAAGCACTTATACATATGTATTTATACTGCCTTAAATTTAGCATTTCATGGCCTTTTATTATACGTATTATTCTAAGTAACACATAAATTAATGCATTAATCAAAGAAATAAACATAATATAATTAAGATTATGTGTATAAAGAGGCCATATCAAATTGGCGGTGCTTCTACAAATATATGTAGGTATACCTTACGTATGCATGTGTACGTGACATTTTGCAAAAAGGTCCCATTTTTGGTCCGCTTTATAGCTTTTTTATTATTTTCCCTTGAAAAAGGAAAATCCACAGTCGTACGTGTCAAATGAATAATTTTGCCAGGAAAACTGGATTGAGCACACGTGCTCTCGATGAACAATGAGATTCTTTACAGATGGATTATATTTTACACACTCAGCAAGGAGCTTGTTATGTGCTCGCAAGGACTTCATTGGGAAATTCGCTTTGATATTGAATTTTGTGTTGAAATTGTTTGTTTTTCTTTTGTGCATTTTGTGGAACTAATTTGTTCACCCATCCTCGGAGAAGAAGCTTGAACGTAGTGGCTCTTTAGCAGTTAGGGGGCTTCATAAACCCGACATCGCTTCACTTAAGCGTTAATACACAACCCAATGAATGTTCGGTAAAGTGACATAATCCATAAGTAGTTCAATGAAAGCTGCTTAATGGGCACTATCGATTTATTGAAGATTTTCAAATGAAAACCCGTGCTTACTTCATCTGAGTTGAAGATGTTTTTCTCAAAAGACCAGAGAACCAGTTGGCCAGTCGAACAGGGATGGTGGTAACGAGAAAATGTTATGGTCAGGACACTGGAAGCAAAAACAATCTGCTATTAATAGAGCAGTACTCTTGTCTCCTTTTTAACTATTCAATAAGGTGGGTGAAATTATTGAAGGTCCTATCCGAGATAGCAGAAAATTCAAAAGGAACGTGGGAAACATTTTATATCTCCCGAAGAAGGCTTAGAGAAGCAGACATGACGAACATTTTGATGTTTTTCCACTGGCACCTGTTGAGAATTTTGTTCCACGTGTATTGATTTGAAGGTAGTTTCAATGTCAATTCTGGGAGGGTGTTTACAAGATTGGGTTGCTTTAAGGGCGACGGTAGAAAGGTTCAAGATAACTGATATATTAAATAAAAAATAAATAGAGTGGCGCAACAGCTCGAGGTGAACCAGGGCCAACTTCTCAACAATGTATGCTGGTGTGTTAATTTCTTTACATACAAGAGGACCTACAATTTTTTGCCGAATCCGAACGGCACTTTGAGAAGTTTTTCAAGACAATTAATACTCTCGGAGGGCTTGTCAAACCCTCGCCGAGGTGGGGACCGTGAAAAAGAACAAGTCTTTTTTTTTCAGGTGACTATGGCAGGATTCGAACCCAGACCTCCGGCGTAGAAAGCACACACACTAACCACTACGCCACGGCACCCCGGGATATATTAAATACATGTTATATATAATACGAGGACGTCTTTAACCGTTTTAATGATTTTATATTTCTTTATAACTCAAAATGGAAACTTTTTAATTAATCTGGCACCGTTACGTATATTCATATATAATATGTTAAGCCTGTAAAGAGCATTATATCAGCAAACTATTAAGACAAAATCTTAAAACCATCATCTCTTGTACCGCTTGTGAAAGGAAAAGGGCCGAGGTGGAAGGGTATTTAACTGGTCCTCTATTATTTCCCGTTCCTGTTTTACAGGCGCGGACTGAAGATCCCTAGGCGCTATCTACCGGCATTTTAGGCCTCATGCTTGGCCTACCTTCGTGGCACTTTCCTTATAGTTCGGCATTCATTTACCGTCTAGAAACGCTGCCGGAAGTATGCAGAACACTGTTGAAACGATGAAAGTGTTATAGACCATTCCCATGTGTTCTTTCTATGCAGGAGGCCTGAGTTTGAAAATCATCCGATAGTAAAATTTGTCTTCAAAAACTTCTCAAAGTGGCGTTCGGATTTGGCAACAAGTTGTAGGTCCCCTTCCATGTGAAAAATCAAACACACACAGCAAATATGGTTGAAAAGTGTTGAACGGTTCGCCCTTGAGCTGTTGCATACTATTAATATTTTATTTTATAGACTAAAGGCGAGAAATTTGGCACATTGTACCCACGATCTAATTATTTTGGCCATTGCCAAATATAGTCTTTTGATACTGGTCCTGCTCGACCAGCCCTACAGGATAACACTATACCTGAAATTATACTATATACTATATACTATATTCTGAAATTTTCCTTCTTCCCGAAATTAACCTTCTTCATACAACTCCACCAATCAGCATATACTAGACCCAGAGTACCTATATTCATTTTAATGCATAGTTTGTAACACAGTGAAATAATCACCTTAATCACCTTAGGACCTTTTAGAGATATGATCGACACGGACAGGTGAATTGATTAAGCCATATGTCCGTCCATCCATCCGTTCATCTGTAGGTGTGGAGATTTTAGGTCTTCAAAATCAAGCTAGAGAGCTGAAACCCGGGACATGGCTTGGTTCTTTTGTTGCACAGACAAAGTGTGAAATTGGGTAAATCCGCCAGCGGCCACGCTCTGGTCAGCTGAACGCTAATGGTGGACTCAGAGATACAAAGAGTAAGCACATCTAGACCTTTGTTAGGTTAGGTTACGTTGGGTGGCTGCCTCCGCTAAGGGAATAGGAGAGGTAGGGGTAACCGAAGCGGTATGAACCCGTACCAAGGGGAATATGAACTGGTGTTTTCATTGGAGCGGAGAGGTTAAGGCAACCGAGCGGTATAAGCCCTTACCAGGTCGGTCCTGTTGGACGACTTGAGGGAGGGCGGGGTGTGATGGGGAATATTTGGCGCTCCACTGAGAGGTGATTCCTCGCCCATAGAGTTTCCGTGGAGGAGGGATTCGTTTTGTGATACACAATTAGACATTTAGCCAGTTTGACACGGAGATAGTTTATTATCCTCTTTAGATCGAGTCGTGCTGATGTTATTCCACCTAATGTTTTTCATTGTGATGGCTTCGATGTCCAGATGGAACTTTATCGAGTATATCGGTGCTGCCGGTTCCGGGTTAGCATTAGCACCTTCTCTAGCTAGTTCCAGGCAGTGCCTGGAATATCTCTCTGACTTGGAACCCAGCACAGGGATAAGTCGCACCTGAAAAAATCCCGTTGAGAGATTCGCGGCATTGCCTTACCAACTTGGATTGTATCGATGTCGATTCCAAGGCTTTTATTGCAGCTTGGCGGTCTATAAGAAAACAAAAGCGCTGCAGTCCATTGAGTTAATTGAAAACCAGGCCACGGCTTCACGAACAGCTGTTATTTCTGCTTGAAAAACACTAAGTGATCTGGCAGACGCTTGGAGATACATAGGTCAAGAGTACTGGAAAAGACTCCTGATCCTACTCCAAGTGCTCTCTTCGATCCGTCTGTGTAGATTTCTATTGCAGATGCATTAAAGACCTCACCTGACCAGGCGGCTCTGCTCGGAAATTTGGTCCTTAATTTGACATTGAAATCGAGGTATGGGACAACGTAGTCCGAGTTACCAATAATGGTGTCGTGGCCATTCAAGATGCTAGCATGTCCCATGTTGTCACGAGCCAGTTGCTTGGACTTGGATTCTCTAAGTCTTAGTGCTGCCATCACTTTAAGAGCACCTGTGATGTAAATCCAGGATAGTCTTTGAACTTTCGCTTTTATAGCAATATTGCTACTCTTGGCTACCAGACTTGTACTCCGTACGTAAGTATGGACCTAACGACTGCCGTGTATATTAAGTGAACAATCCTGGGTTGGAGTCCCCAGTTTGGGCCTAGGATTTTTCTGCAGAAGTACTGATAGCTTCTGTTCTGGCATGGTTGAAGGCTACTTCAATGTCAAGGAATGATACCAGGGTGAAATCCCTATTCTCAGAGGATTTCTCAATGATGCTGACAAAAGAGTATAGGGCCGTCCCTACCGATTTCCCCTTGCGACATGCATGTTGGGAGCACGAGAGAAGACTGCTGTCTATGTTGGTTCTGATGTGGGCGTCGATCAATCTCTCTAGGGTATTTGATATGAAAGAAGAAAGGCTGATAGGGCGAAAGTCTTTAGGAGTTGCATGGGAGATCTTACCGGGTTTTGGTATGAACACCAGCTTGGCCTTCCTCCAGGATTTGGGTGTATAGCCAATGTTAATGCAACTCCTAAAAATAGTGTGGAGCCAAGGACTCAGTGATCCGAGTTCATGTTGGAGTTCCACACGTATTATGCCATCGAGTCGAGGTTATTTGTACGGAAGGAAGCTGTGCACTGCCCACTGTATCTCCTTGGGTATGACATCATCTTCGGGTAGAGTATATTCAACTCTATCGTGGTTTTTGCAGAGTACATTGTCCCTGCTTTGCTGCCAGGAAAGTGGGTGCCCATGAGAAGGTCCAAAGTTTTCTTGCTGGACATTGTCGTATTTCAATCTGGCTTTTTAATGTAGCTAGGAGTGCCTGGATAGAGTTTTCCTAATCCGAGATGAATCACTAGATTTCTCTATGTTTTCACAGAAAAAATGCCAAGAGGAACTTTGCGATTTCCTTCTCTCCGTCTTAAATTTCCTGGTACTGCTTTTAAACAGGTCCAAGTCGACTGGGTCCCAAGGGCGTTTTGTTTGATTAAAGAGTTTCCTGCGCTTTCTTCGAAGCCTACTAATTTCAGCGTTCCACCATGGGGGCTTGCCCCCATTTCTGTGTCGGCTGATAGGGCAGGCTTTGTAAAGATAGGTGCATTGCCTCCGTTAGCCTACCCACCATCAGGTCTAGTTCCGACGGTGATTGCGGCTGAGTGGAAGTAAGGTTTTCAAAATGACTTTTCAACTTTGTGTTGTAGGATTCCCAGTCGGCTCTTCTGGGGTTTCTGAAGAGAGGCTTTTCGGGATTTCTCGGGGTTTGAAGTCAATACCGAACTGTATGAAGCGATGGTAGAAAAATGATACATCACTTGATACAATCCGGTTGCTGACGTCCAGTTTCCTACCTGTTTCTGGTGACAAAGGTGGGATCTGATACCATGTTACAAATAATGAGGCCAGTAGCTATCTAGACCTTGACTTGAGCCGGTTTCACTTTCGGTGATGTTACGGATCTAAGTTCAAAGATTCATTCGGTAGATGCCAGAAAACCTATAATTTCACCTGAGCTTTGGTATAGACGCTGTTTGTCTGTCTGGGGTTGCATTAAGTCACACCAGGTTTAATGTAAGGATGACTGTTAGATGGTCTGAATAGTTTTCTTCACTAATGCTTACAGCTTTACATCTGTCGTGTCGTCCAGCCACCTCCCACGTACCAGACAGGCGTATTTTTGTGGTAACGATAAATGAAAAGGCAAATCAATTTTTTTTGTGTCGCATGAAAGTGTCGCAATTCGGAAATTTGTCGCATGTCGGGTCTCGCGACTAATTTTCGTAGCCGTAATCGTGTGTCGTCTACTATTAAAACGCTTTATAACTAAACTTAAAACTTTTTTTATAACTAATGTATGCATACACTTATCCGATTTACTTAACTCTAAGTTCTATAAAAGATATTTATCTTAATGTACCTTAATAACATGTATAAATAAAGAACTTGAACTTAGATAAACTCGAACAGCGCTTATCATCTCGAATGCTTCCTGATGGTTGGAAGCCGATGGGGGTTTCAAAAGACAACGCGTTCGGGCTAAGTGGTAGAATCTGTCCAAGTCAAATTATCCCACCTTCCTGATCACATTTTAAGTTTTGTGTGCCATCAAAATAATGTATATTATATATATTTTTCACTTTTCAATATATATTAAATTTAACTATGTATGAATTAGCCATAGGGGCCGCTCCCCAATATAAGCAACGATATGTTCGGTTAGCTTTTTAATTAATATATATTATCGTGAACTTTGAAATTTTCACCCCGGATCAGTACCTTAATTTTCTGTTTTTAGCCACAATATCGTTTCTTAACTGCATGAGTCGTCTTCTCTACATACGTGCCGCCAGCCAGGGGGTAATCCCTTCCCTATGCATTGATATGCCCCTAACTTCAAGGTTTGCAGAGTCGAGGATACGACCCATATCTTCTTTATTTCTCAGTTCTACGAGGACATTATCCGTGTTTGAGTTATTTGACCGAAGAGATCTAATAGCTGCTATAACAGCGTATGTGTTATTATAATTTGAGAGAGTAAGTCCAGGCAAAGGGATCTCGACTTCTATGCTGAGGAAACTCCGCTTTGGAAAATACAAGACGATGTTATTTTCATGCGCTTTTTTTGACAGCCATTCGATTTGGCGTTGCAACGCTTCGCAGCGAGACTCCATTTTAAATAATTTTTGTTGTATAGACAGTTTGTTTAATCGTCACATGGCATTCCACCCACAAAGTTATCGCCGACTGCCTTTTGCGCGGCATAAACGGGGGAAGGTTTCCGCCAGCTTGCTTTTTTTTTGGGACTCGATTGCTGATATTGGCCGTTTTCGTAGGCGTTCGCGGGAATAGAGTAAGTTTGAAACAGGCGGATATGTAACATACAGAAATAATAATGATAGAGACCCACGACCGACCCCACGATCGAGGCACATGATCGAGACCGATGTCTGTCCATCCGTATGTTACATATTTTTACAAGTCTTACCATTTGTATGGAGACCCTTTCGTTCAATTCTTATTGAAAGTAGTACGTTATAAGGCTCTGTAGTGTGAAAAAATAAATAAATTTAGACCGAAAGGGCATGAAAACACGATTTCGCGTGTTTTCAGGGGTTGATGGTCGCGACACGGATTTTACTGAGTCAGCTTGTTAAATATTGCTTTACATGCTCCCCCTAGAATGATAAGACTGGGAAAACTCACCCATTAAAAAAATAAAGGTTAGAAATGCCCTGAATATATTTTTTAAGGTGAAGTGAAAAAAATGTTAAACTTACGCCATAGAACCCTTAAATTTCCGTGGAAAAAATTCAACAACCCATGTCGACATGTCAATTTCGAGGCCGAATATTTCACAGAAATCTTCTTACAAGGATACATACATAACTTAATTATTGTACGACCATCAATATAAGAATCTGTATAGGGAAAATTAAATTGCAGTAAATAAAAGTAGGCATTTTTCCGGTGGACTATGTCAGTCTGGTTTGTAATAATTGATACACATAGAATGACTGACAAGGCAGACTTTAATTGTAAGGTCTTATGCTCAAGTCACTCACTGAAATGTGATAAATTCTGCACAATGAACGTATGTGCTTTAAAGTGTGTGTGCAAAGGCTCTTTTGTGAAATAAAGTTCGATTGTTCCCTGGGAAAGAGGACCACCAGAAACCAGGAAAGTTTTACGTTGATGCTATCATCATAAATGATGACTTAATGATTTACCAAGTTGTGATTCGGTGTGGCATGTTTATACATACATATTTTACATAGGTGCCACACGTGCTATAGAACGCGTATGAGAGGGAGTTGGATTGATCCTTGTTCTTGAGGGCGTTCTTTTTAAGTAATTGGCAATTATTTTGTAAAATATTTATAATCCTGCTTGAGAAAATTGCTTTTCCTCCTGTATAAGGCCTGTATAAGGAAATCAGGTGTATTTAAACGTTAAAATTGTACATATATTGGAACTTCCAGCATATTTTAAAGCGGTTTTTTCCAGTGGTGGTATACCATATGCTGAGCATGCTTATTATTTTATTTTATTATCTGTGAAGAAATAAGTGCTGCGATAGAAAGTTTTTGAAAGCATATTTGACAGTTTTTGGATGAGGGACCTTATAAACAGCACTATTTTTTCAGAGAAACTTGCCAGATTTCCATTGCATATTCGTAGGCAGAAATTTGAAGTATTAGAAGAGCTAATTTGTATGGAAATATTGAAACTTGGATTAGCTACAAATAACCTTTAAACTAAATGAGACCAACAATTTTTAATAAAATATTCGTAATAAGGACATGAAAATACATATAAAAATAAATAAATAAATAAATAAATAGAGTGGCGCAACAGCTCGAGGTGAACCAGGGCCAACTTCTCAACAATGTATGCTGGTGTGTTAATTTCTTTACATACAAGGGGACCTACAATATTTTGCCGAATCCGAACGGCACTTTGAGAAGTTTTTCAAGACAATTAATACTCTCGGAGGGCTTGTCAAACCCTCGCGGAGGTGGGGACCGTGAAAAAGAACAAGTCTTTTTTTTCAGGTGACGATGGCAGGATTCGAACCCAGACCTCCGGCGTAGTAAGCAAACACACTAACCACTACGCCACGGCACCCCACATATACATAAACATATACATATACTAGCGTAAAAATAGCAAATAAATTTCACTTGGACCTACCGTAAAATTGTTCCTTGTTTTACACGCAGTTTTTAGATTGTAAACAAATGTTCTAGGTATACTAGCGTTTTCCACATCATGTGTAAAAGTAGGTACTATATGTCTCCGCCTTTTGCACGCGTGGCTTAAAAAAATTGATTCTTTGAATAAGGCAGGGTTTTCATGCCAAATTCATGTAACCACCTTGCATAGATCATTCAAATTTTGTAATTTGACCCGGCCGCCTGGCGTAATTTTTTTTTTCGGTTGCAGACGAACTGAAGGTTTTTCATACGCACTGTTGCGCTCTCCCACTTGTTTCCATACTCTTATTTGTCAATTCTAATGGAAATTGATTTCATTGAAAATGGTATGAACAAAAAATAGCATAAGTTTACCGTAGGTCCAAGTTGAATGTATCGGATTTTTTTATCTTAATATATGGATTTGGGTGTCCTGATTCCGAATATGCTATTAAAAATTGTCGGTCTCTATTAGTTTAGAAGTTATTAGCCAAAGATGTTCAAAAAGAGTGCAACTTTAACATACCCGTGGCCACAGGCGCCTGCGAGACAACTGGCACCTACCCTTAGCGGAGCGACGTAGTCGCGTGAGCGGCTAAACCCTGCGAAAAAATGAGTTGAAATCCTTTAAACCCGCGAAGCGGCCCACCCAAACACTGTTGTCTCCAAAAGCAAATTTATTTTACAGCGCATCTGGTCAGGTTTCTATAGCATACTCTTAGGCACAAATTAAAAGTCTAAGATGAGGTACCATGTATGGAAAAATTGAAACTTTGAGTAGCTATAACTTTTTAACTAAAAGAGACCGACAATTTTTAATAGCATATTCGTATTCAGGACACTGAAATACATATATAAGCATAAAAACAACAACTAAATTCCACTTTGACCTACGGTAAACTTGTTCCCAAAAAATATTTAGAGTTGAATTTTGGTCTATGATAATGACACTTTTTTTCATTACATTAATTTCACTTAGTGCTTATGCTACTTATAATTTTATAAGCATACTAATGCATTGCTCGCATCGTGGAAAGTAAAAAAATTATGCGGTAAAAATATAAGGAATAGGTCTTTGTTTTGACCTAATGTAAGGTTTTCAAAGAAAAAAAATTATGCGGTAAAAATATAAAGAATAGGTCTTTGTTTTGACCTAATGTATAATAATTTAATTTAAATTCAAATAAATCTTTGGAATGTTATTGAAAAACACCTAAGTAAACATCAAGCCAAATAAATTGAAAGCATTTTGATACGTGTTTTACATTTTATACGTATCACATTTATTATGTAAATGACCTTCAAAGGGGTTCAACGTATCTTGTATTCATTAATCAGATGTGTGTCCACTTTTAACAGGGTCCATATGGCGCATTCAACGCCCCAGATATTTTTAAAACCCCCGCAACACAAAGAGTGCGGCAGTGAAAGTTAAAAAAGGATACTTTGCGCGTAAAAGAGCAACGACCGTTATTGGTTACTATCCAGACAGGTTCAGTTTAAGACGAATTGGAAATTCTGCGCTTGTAAGTATCAGAGGCGTAAGAGAATTTTTTTTTTTCAGAGTAAACTTATTGGATTAACGTCTTCTAACGAGTATGGAAGAAGATTTTTTGAAGCGAAAGGCACAATATAGATAGCACTTTAACTAATTATCACTAGGATATTAAGTTCATGGTATGTAGATTAACATAAGGTTAAAAGAAAGTGCAACATGAATATCGAAGAGCAAATTTATGTGTGCCTGGGAGGAAAATAAATGATTTATTAAAAAGAGTTACCTAATAGCGTATCTTTCACACAAACTTAAGCTTTTGCAATGCTGCTCAGAGACAAAGAAAAGACAACGGTTTGTTGTAACGTTAAAACTTAATAAGGATGAGAAATGCTTTTTAAGTGATTCATCTTTGTTGCTGCGGATTTTTCTTTTACCCGCTAAAGCCTGTAATGTGGGTAGCGGGTTAGGTAAAATAAAGCCATAATTTTAGGCGCCTTACACAAAAAATATGAGTTCATTTCACAGTACCCAAATTACAGGCATCGCATCCTGAAGATATTCGTCATTATTTTTAGGCACCTGAACCTAAAAATATTACGAATAATTTTTAGGATGCAATTAAAATTGTTTGGAAACTAAGCCTACGAAGCCTACGGCATAAGTTTACAGCAGGGCGAAGTGGAATTTGTTGGATTTTTTCGTCCTAATAAATAGATGGATTTTCAAAATTAGCTATTAAAAATGCCATAAGTTTACCGTAGGTCCAAGTGGAATGTATTGGATTTTTTTTATTTTAATACATATATGGATTTGGTTGTCCTGATTCCGAATATGCTATTAAAAATTGTCGGTCTCGATTAGTTTAGAAGTTAGTTAGCTAGTTAGTATATGTTGTGAAACACCAATTGGGGCCACAACCCCAAAACGTTCTAGAGCTGACAAGCCGAAAACTCCAAAATCGGTCAGAAATACGAGATTCACAAGGAAAAAAAAGTACAAAAGGGAAAATCATCACTCATCGGCCCAAGATCGTACGCTGAAGTCGCGCCACAACAGATTCGGTATCTCAAATATTATTTATGATATTGGAAAAGCTTGAGCAACAAACTAAAGTTAATCAAGTAATATTTGACAAACTGAGCGAGCTAGAGTTTAAACCTCGCAAAACGAATAACAAATCATGAATATGAAGCTCATTAACATACTTACATGAAATGCAAATGGTCTTTTAAAGAAAATCGACGAACTAGAAGTATTTCTACGGAAGAAAAATATTGACCTATGCCTGATTTCGGAAACACACTTTAAGAAGGGATCCGGACCCAAAATTAGAGGTTACATCGACTACCACGCGCATCATCCATCAGAAAATTCGAGAGGCGGATCCTCTCTCTACATCAAAGGCTGCATTAAGCATTACAAAAACGAAGAAATTGAGCTTGACTCTATGCAAATAACTTCAGTATCGGTAAAAATAGGTCACCTAGATTATAATATTGCCTCGAGTTATTATTATTATTATAACTTTATTAATCTGTAATTAAATTACAAAATCAATAATCTTAAAGCTAGTACTAGCTGCCAGGGCTTTCGACTAGGACTATACAAAATCAGAGAATAATGCTATATAGAATTTTCAAGCTCTAGGGCATGGAATATATTATATACATGATTTATATTTTCTAAGGTTATATTTGATAAGAGATATGAAAGATTATGGTCTGTTGTGTCTGTGCAAGTTGATTTAACTTTATCGCAGGAAAGTAGATGGGCCATGGTAAGGGTAGGTGAAGGTTGTACGTCGCAAAGTGCGGGAGCTTCCTTGTTAAAAAGGTGCTTATGCGTTATGTATGAATGACCCAGCCTGAGCCTTATGTACATTGTGAGTTTCTTACGAGGGACATTGTTAGGATAGATTGCTTTGACACCATTTGGATTGAAATTTTTGTAAGTATGGTCATAATTTGACCAAGCGGTTTTTTTCTTAATTTTCCAATTTTCGAGAAGATAGTTCCTGATGCCTTTTTTGTTGTATTGATAGAAGGCTGTTGAAGGTTCATTTATAGCTGCCTTGGCCGCTGTGTCAGCCGCCTCGTTCCGTTCTCGTCCTCGTTCCCTCTGATCCCGATGTGGCCGGGAACCCAAAATATTTTCAGTGTGCAACTGTTTGACATTAGGAGGTCGCGTATCGTATCGATGATTGGGGTGAAGTTTAAGATGTTTTTTACAGCGAAAAATGTGGATAAACTATCGGAAAAAATTAAGGTTTTGGTTCTTTTCGCATACATTATAGCTTTAAGTAGAGCAAATGCTTCTGCTGTAAATGTTGAAGTGAAACTCGTAAGCAGTCCTTTAGAGAGCACGGAACCATTTTCATTGACGACTGGAAATGATGTGTGACTGGCCGTTTTAGAGGCGTCGGTGAAGAGGAGTTTCCAGCCCTGGGATTTGTACTCGTCGGCGATGCTTTGGTATAAAGCCTTGTAAATATTATTGCTGGTTGCAGATTTAGCGTACTGGCATAAGTCTGTGTTGATCACCTGGTCTGAGAAGGTCCACGGCGGTTGGCGAATGATTTTGTAATTCGAAGTTAAAATTGGAATGTCCAAATCTTTAGCTGACGTATACGCTTTGCATAAGGCCGATTGAAGCCTCAGTCTTCTTTTCCGTTTTAAGGCTTTTTTACCTCGATCTGGATGGCTGATTTATGTGGTGAATTGATTTTTTCGATGATAGTTGCGGTAAGAAAGTCGGTTCTGTCTTCTAGTTGAGGGAGCCCTGCTTCGGTGAGTAAATTGTTAATTGGTGTTGAGCGAAGAGCTTTCATACTTGTCCTGACGGCATTGTGGTAAGGTGTTTTGATTAGATGAAGTGAGGATTTGGCACATTTCCCGTAAATTGGTAGACCATAATCAATCTTGGATAGTATAATTAATTTAATTAAAGTATTAAGGGTATTAACATTTGAGCGACTATTTCTAGAGGAGAGGAACTTAATTATATTCACCCTGGCAGTGAGATTTTGTCTAACCTGCGTACAATGATTTTTAAAGTTAAACTTAGAATCAAATATAAGCCCAAGAATTTTAATGAAATTTACATTTTTTATGTGTGTGTTGTTTAAATTTACAATAATAGTTTTGCTACAGGTATACTTTTTGCAAATGTGTAATATTTCAGACTTTGAGGAGGAGATAATAGAACCTGAATATTGCCCCCAGGTCTGAAAGGCTTCAATAATGCGACGGAAAACATCTCCTATTAAAGACAGGTCTTTGCATTTTGAAAAAATTATGAGATCGTCGGCATAAAGAGTGTGTCCTACTTTCTTGAAGCTGTCGATGATTAAGCTTATTTCATTAAAAGCTATTATGAATAGCACCACCGATAAGGGCGAACCTTGGGGGATACCATTATTTAGCTTGTGGGTTTTAGAGTAGGTGTTGTAGTATTTTATTCGAAACCTCCTATTGGTCAGAAAAGACTTTATAAAATGGAGTATTTGGGCCAATTTTCCATTTTAAAAGTTGTTGCAATATAACATGCGCCCCGATCCTGTCAAAGGCTTTGTCAAAGTCTATACTTAGAATGGAAGCATGATTTCTCTCCGACAGCGCTGAGGAGATGAAGTGGTCGAGGTGAAGGAGGGCGTCAAAGGTAGATCTACCTTTTTTAAAGCCGACTTGCCGTGTGTCTACTAGGTTCCCTCTCTCAATGAGCCACAACAGGCGCTTGGCAATTATCTTTTCCAGGACCTTCCCTGTACAAGGAAGCAGTGAGATCGGCCGGTACCCGGAAGAAGTGGTGGGATCTTTGTTTGGTTTCGGCAGAGGAATGATGCTTGCAACTTTCCAGGCTTGTGGAATTATTCCTGAATTAAAGACATTGTTGTACAGTGACAATAGGCGTGTTTTTAAAGCGGTGGGGGCATTTTTTATCATTTCGTATGAAATGCGATCGAAGCCTGGAGTTTTGCCTTTCGCCGTATGTAAACAAGAGGCGAACTCTGTCATAGTAATTTGGGACTCAATGGAAAGAGCTGAAGGACTAGGATTGAACTGCAAGCTTGGGTCTGATAACGTGTTTAATTTTTCCCTAATGAACGTTGAGCTGAAATTAGAGTCGTCCCCAAGCTGTTCCCAGGTTCGAGCAAAATGTTCGACTATCTCAACTGGGCAGGTTAATGTCTTATTCCCTGTTTTTATAATTTTGATGGTGTGAGGTAGGTAGGTGCCTGCTAAGGTTCTGATATCAGACCAAAGTTTCTGGGAAGTTGAGTTAGGGTTGATATTGGCGGTGAATCTTTCAAAGCACGCTCTTTTTTCAAATTTAACCATCAACCGGAACTTGGCGTTCAATTTCTTATAGTGTATAAAATTGGAGTCTGTGGGTGTTTTCTTGAAATTGTGCCAAGCTTTTTGCTTTAGCGTGCGGAGAGAGTTTAAGTCCGTGTTCCACCAAGGTACTGTTTTTTTGTGTGTCTGTTGTTGGTTTGCGGAATAGCGCAGTTTGCTGCTGCCCGAATAGATTTGTGAATCAGTGCAGATTCCTTATTAATATTGGGCGATTCTTTTCTTGCCGCAACAATTCCCAGTTTGCTTTGTTAAGCAAAAATTTTTTTATATGCCTAGGCTGGTGATTGTTGTTTCCGGAGTTAAGGGTGATGAGTATCGGGAAATAGTCACTGCCAGACAAATTATCAGAAATATTCCAGGTGGATTTGGGAAGGAGTGAAGGTGAGATGAGGGACAGGTCAACATGGGTTAAAGTTTTATGGGTGGAGAAATGGGTGGGCCGACCGTCATTGAGGATCGCTAGCCCTGAGTTAGCAATAAAATGCTCGACCAGCTTACCGCGTTTGTTGATTTTCTCCGAACCCCATGCAGGGCTCCATGAGTTGAAGTCGCCTGTTATTAGGATTGGAGTACTTATCCCATCTATGACATCTTCAAGATCAGTAGTTGAAAAAGTTTGTTCGGGAGGGATGTAAAGAGATATAAAAGTCATTTTGGTGTTGAGGGTGATTTCCACTCCTATTGCTGCTATATTTGAGTTTATTGCGATGGGACTACGGGGGATGGATTTGTGAATAAGGAGGCAGACACCTTGTTTAGAAGTTAAGTTAGAGTCGAGATTATGAAAATACGGAGCATATTGTGTTGGTAAAAAGGGTTGAACACCGAATGGGATATGGGTTTCTTGTAAAGAAATGATGCTAGGACTAAAATCATTAATTAGCAGCTGTAATTCATGGAAATTGTTTTTGTAGCCCTTTATATTCCATTGTAGAACGCTAAAAGTTGTGCCTGTTGGTCGAGGTGTTTTTTTATCAACGCAAAGGGATTGGCGTTGGGTAAAATTTAAGTTGTTTTTGTTGTTGGATTGTTTATTTTGACTCCGCAGCGCTGGTGTTGAAGCAGACGTGCTCGCTAGCGAGCCTGTCTGATTCAATCCCAGGACCGCGGAGTCGTTGGTTTGGTTGAATTTGCTAGTTTTAGATGGAATCATCATCGTCATTGATCTTATTAGTAATGAAGTTATCGTGATTTGAGAGAAGAGTATTGGTTATATTTGTGAAAGTAGATGAAGGGGTCGATAGTATTTGTGATTGAGTGGTTTCAGAAAGAGTGAGTGAGTTGGACGCTGTTGAGAAGCATTGTGTTTTTTCTTTAGAAGCAGGTGAGATGAGAGAAGTGGCAGCCTGTACATAGCTGGTACCTGTTGTCGTAGGGCTGGGGTTATATTGATTGTGAGAGCTTTGTTTGTTGTGTAGTGTTTGTGTTACCCTGGCGGGCACAGATGGAGGAGAGGTATGGTTTGTGTTGGAATTTTTATTTTCTTTGTCGATAAGGTTGTTGGTGGAGGTTTGAGCCGGGGGGAAAATTGGAGTTGTATTTGCATTTAAATTGTTGGTAGAAAATTTGCTCTGTACAACAGCAGAGTATGTTGTGGACAGAAACGGGACTGGGTTTCGCTCTCTGAACATTTTTTTTGCTTCGCCCATGCTGCATTTGTTTATCGTTTTTATTTTTAGGATTTCTTTTGCATTGACATACCGTTTGCATATTTTGGACGAGGATGGGTGCTCTTCCGAACAATTGGCGCAAGAAACGCGTGTACAAGCTTCGGTGTTATGGGGGGGAAGGTTGCAGGTTTCGCAGGCGGCTGCGCTGGTGCACCTCTTGGTGGTGTGGCCGAGGAGCTGGCAATTGCGGCAGCGCATTGGGTTGGGGAAATATTCCTCAACTTTAATGGTGTGCCAAACTATGGTGACTGTACTTGGGGTGCGGAAACGGTCAAAAGTAAGGAGAACGAGGCCGGTGCAGCGAAGTTGGTTTTCGGTAGTCTGTGACACCTTGCGTTTTCATTTCGCTAATTATTTCTTCCTCGGGCAAGTTGATTAGCCAAGGGGCGTATACTGTGTCCTTAGAAGAGTTAAGGTTGGCGTGCAGTGTAACGGAAATCGGACAGAGATTAGCAAGATTTTTTTTTGACAGGAATAACTTGGCTACTTTCTCGGTTTTCGCGAGGAGGAGGAGGCTCCCGTCACGTAGCTTCGAAATGTTATCATAAGCGGTGCTAATGCCGTCGATAGCTCTTTTAAGTAGGAAAATGCTAATGGAAGAGAGTGGTTTGTTTTGATCGGTGGAGGATATCACAACGAATTTGGGGTCGGCTAGTGTTGAATTTAGTTGAGAGGGTTTGCTAAGGTCCATTGGGGTAAAGGTAGTTTTTTTTCTTTTTTTGTTATCGGGTCCGGATAGCAGCTCGAGATCGAGCGTGCCAAACCTGTTGCCCGCGAGCGTTGGTGGCCCAGGGGCCATGATTTTACCGTTGACTCACTTGAATAGATTCGTTGATTACCGAAATAAGGCGACAACGAAAGAAAAAACACAAAAGGAAGGAAAAGCGAAGGTTGAGAGAGTAACGGGTGTAACTCACTGACGCAAGTACCAAAATAGATAGAGCGGAATCGATAGCGATCTTGCCGGTTTGAAAGTCAGACGGTGACTTGAGCCTCTAGTTATTTTCCTCGTTTAGCAAGTGCTAAAACCATCTTGGACGTACGGTATACAACTTTGGGGTTGTACCAAACCAAGCAACATATCTATTTTAGAAACTTTTCAGAATAAGACACTAAGAGCAATTGTAAATGCTCCATAGTATATAAGAAATAGCGATTTACATCGAGATCTAGGCATCGCAACCGTGACCGACGAAGTAAGAAACTTTGCTCGCAAACTCCACACTCGCCTTTACGGCCATTGCAACCACGAAATAATCCGAACTCTGGATCAGACAAATCTTGCACGCCGACTACAACGAACAAGACCGTTGGATCTAGCGTCGTAAGAGGAAACCGCACATAATGACGGTATTGCAGGTGCTTTCGTTGGAAGGTAGCCTGCCAAACGCGATTACTATACAGAAGCTTGAACTACTTGTTAAGGAAACTTAGTCGTAGTCTTACAAAGATTGGGAGGTTTTTTAGTGAGTAAGAATCTCACCCTACTATGAGCACGCGCGTTCGATTCTCATAGTGCCTATGAAGGTTTTTACATACCCACGAAAAAAAAAAAAAAAAAACCAATTGCGGTGGAGACTACTCCCGCAATTTATTTGTAATTATTTAAATGTACCCCAAAAGCATTTTTATATGTAAAATTAGCAATTCGCTAGTCTACTTGTAAAATGTTTTAACATTTTGGAAATTTAGAAGTTATAGTCAAAAAAAGTTTAAAAATAGTGTAACTTTAGCATACTCGTAAATGGCCACAGGCGCCTGCCAGACAACTGGCCTTACCATAAGCGGAGCGACGAAGACGCGTGAGCGGCTAAGCCCTGCGAAAAGGAGAGTTGAAATCCTTTAAACCGGCGAAGCCGCAAGCGGGCCACTCCAACACTATTGTCTCCAAAAGCAATATTTTTCCAGAGAAACTTTTTAAAACTTCCATTGCATATTTTTCGGCAGAAATTAAAAGTCAGAGATAAGGTATTTTGTATGGAGAAATCGAAAATTTGGAGAGCTATCACTTTTAAAGTAACCGACAATTTTTACAGGACACTCAAATACATTGTAAGCACAAAAATAACGAAGAAATTTCACTTGGACCTACGGTAAACTTATTCCAAGATTTGATTAGAATTTTCACAGGCATATAGTCTAAACAGCACAACAATTGGCATGTAGATAGTTTATTTTAAAACAGCAGATCCACTTGCCAGCATATACTTTGTGACGCATGCCAGTCAGAGCGGCAAGCAGTCTAATACTCAGTCACATCCGAGACGTCAATTGGCAACGAAGGGTTGGTTAATGGCATAATTTTTCCGCTTGTGTTAAATATGTCAAAATGACATGCAGTCTAATCTAAGCTTTAATAGGACGCAAAATAAAAATTGTTGTAGGACGTTGGATGTTGTAAGTGCATTGTGATTCGTATTTAAAAAATAAAACAAAAAAGCCCCTATGTAGGCGTGGCGTCATTTCATACAGAGACTTATACAGGGTGATTCAGCTAAGGTGTGAAAAGAAGCTAGAGCGTGTAGATTAGGTTGGGTCGAGACAAGAAAAAATTGTAAGCGGTGGGGAAGGCGGGGTCTATTCATTGCTTTTAAACGGGCAGTAGCTTCAGCGTTTTGAAAATTTGACGCTTCAATTGTTTGTCAGCTGTGCAGTGGAGCAATCAAATTAAATTAAATCATTTTCAAGATCAAGATTGCGGAGCGAGTGCGGCTACTTTCACCATTCCCGATCCCGACCCTCTGCCACCAGCTCAAGAGACACAGCACACAGGTGCGACGCTGACAAACGCCCCGAAATATCACCAAATCTCAAATATGGTCATATTTCGTTTTCAAACACTAAATAACGCCAATTTAGTATTATTTCGTAAGCGAAGCGAAAAAACGCCAAAAGAAAGATGCAAATAGGACCAAATTTTCTATATATCTTTGCAACGAAAGGTAAAGGAAGTTAAAGAAAGAAACAGGCTGGGACGGCACGCCCCCGCATTCATAGTTTTATACCCCATCCCATAGGATAGGAGGTATATTAAGTTTGTCACATAGTTTGTAACACTGTGAAATAATAATGGTAGACCCCCAAGACCTTAAGGGCATATAATCGAGACCGAATTCTGAATCGAATGAGCCATGTCCGTCCGTCCGTCCGTCCGTCCGTCTGTATGTCACATGTTTTTAGGCCCTAAATTTTGAGCAAGGATGCTGAAACTTCGTACGTAAGGTCCACGTCATGCGAAGCAGTAAAAGTGTAAAAAATTTTGAAATCAGCCCAAAGACACGCCCACAATCGGTCTAAATGCGCAACTTCCTCCAAAGTTTTCAAAACTTTAAGACGTTCTAAAAGGCTGAAATTTGACATTTAGCATTCTATCTCCTAATGAATGTAGGACACAAAAAAGACAAATTTAATTGGTAAACCTCCTCTAGTGGGCGTTACATCTATTTTAAGGGTAAATTTTCAAATGCATTTTACTCAATATTTTTGCTCGAAATTGAAAAAACTTTGCTAAACGTCTTATGTAGAAAACGCTTAGATCCACATTTGGAGGCAGAATTGAAGAAAAACCTAAAATTTTCCAGAAAAACTTAATTTCGACTGGCCTTGAGCCTAATTTAGGAAAGCATGAAACAAAAAAAGTAGCAGTCTAGGTAAACGAGACTTCAGTCCAGATTTCGTGTATATAAAGTTCTAAGCCACGCCCCCTTTTAAGGGTCGTTCTTTCAAATATATTGAAATTGAACCAATAAACTGCATTTTTACGTACATTTAAGTGTAACTTGGAAATATCTGTGGAAATATCTTATAATTAATAGTTTGTAATTAGGGGCGGTTACAGTGTTTACTGTTAGCTTACAGTGTTTACTGTTAAACACGAAATATTAGTGCTAAATTGGCTTTATTTCGTTTTCCTAATCGAAATAAAGCCCAACTCGAAATTTGGTTTTTTTTCTTTTTTGAAAGCACAATAAAGCCAAATTTTGAACATTTGTCGTTATTTCGTTTGGCGTTCACGTCACCGAAAATGACTCGAACTTCTTTTCGTATTTTTCTATGTGAAGTAAGTGCAGGGAGAGTCAATAATCTCGAGAGTCGAAGATTTTGATAATTTTACTGACGGCGTTAGCTCTGCACTGAAAATCTGTTCGCTGGGTTAACTCTAGATGCGTTGAAGATTGGTTGAAGCTGGGCTTAACTCAGTACTGAAAATTTAGCTCTGAATTGATGATCTAGGATCAAGCCTCTTTCTGCAACAAAAATAAAATGCTTGTAAACTTAAGTTGTTTGCGTTGAGGGCGCCTAAAGTTAGCCGCGCGAAGCAGCGACCTTCTGTTCTATTTAAAAGGATGAAAGGGTCAAATTTTTTTTCTTAATCTCGTTAATTTCTAACAATGTCAAATAATCTTTATGTTTCTCTTTCGGGTGGAGCAAGGACAGGGTCGGACTTAGCGCTACCTTAAGAAGCACCAGGACAAATTTCCTTGCACTGGAAACACTTTATTTGCTTGTGTAGTCCTTAGTCCTCACCTTTAGCTCGAAAGTAGCCGGGAGAAGCTTTTATATGTGAATGCTATCTTAATTGTCGGCAACACTGTTGAACCTGGTTTGAAATTTCATCCCCTTCAAAATTAACTTCTGACACTCGATCAGCCCGTAAATTTTTGACATTAGTAGTAACAATTACATTACAACACTGGGCATCCCCAGGTTGACATTGATCAGTGTCTATCATTTTCCCAACAGAGGTTGAAGGATAGGATAGGAAATAGGACATGGTAAATTGTAAAAACTAGATTATAGATAAATTAAACTAAATTTCCTTCTAAAGGTTTCTGACGTTCGCCTGACAGCCTTTTAAATGATCATAGGACTAGCCATTATTATAATGTTTGTAGAATTGTAAATTGTTGTAATTTTTAAGCTTTCAATATTAAATTCAATTTTGTATGGCTTTGCCATAGGGGTCGCTCCCCAATATGTATAAGCAACGACACGTTCGGTTAGCTTTTTAATTGATAAACTAAATTTTCTTCTTTTCAGGTTCAAAATATCAGGCTAGATGGTTACATAGAAAAGGCCATCTAATATCATGCCGGGATTCTACGAAAAATATACCACTTGGCTATAACTGCTAGTCATTGGCTATGTATCATTAAGTAAAGATAAAAATAAAAGGATACATTTTATAAGTCCCGTTGGGAAGAAAAATGGGTAGCCTTCCAAATCTCCATGAGTTGGAGCGAATTGAGCGCAAGCTCGAAAAGGAGCGTGAAATAGCGCTGATAGAACAACGTGCTCGAGAGCAAATCGAAACAAGTCGAGATAGAGAACGGGAAAAGCAGCCCCAACAACAAGTATAAAAAAGATAAATTAGTGTTGCTTTTTTTTTTACTAATTTTAGTCCTTTTTTATCTCAGCTTTCCACTTTCACTCCTTTTTTTGTGAATGGAGTCGGAGGCTTTGGAACTCCCGGACAAATCTCAAAGCATCATCATCGCCATTCATTAACAGCAAGGAGAGTCATGCGAACCCGGAGTTCAGGGGGTTCACACAATATCTGGGATGATCCAATGATTGAGGTATCTTTTTTTGTTTCCTTTTGCGCAGACCTAACTATTTCTTTTTTAATTTCAGCATCTTGCTGCCTATTCACCCATTTCAAATCGTTCTCATAGGATTAACCCGGTAACACCGTACCAAGTACAGGCCGCTCTAGCAGCCAGCCGTCGACGTGAGTCCATAAATAGCTCAATTGGTGCCACCTCTATTCGAAGACTTCTAACGCTCAACAGCCGAAGCTGCCGTCATAAGATACCTGCGCACGTCCGCTCAAAAGTATGCAAGGGCTTTACATTTTTGGCCGTCGCCCATGGTCTGATATGCGCGATTTTACTGCCGCTCGTGGGACTACAGGGATCCAATTCGGTGTGGCACCACCGCGAGCAGTGGGTTCGTGTAGGACCAAATATCGGATCGATGCTGTTAAGTATATCGTTCCTTATTTCTACTGGAATGTGCTTCCTTACAACAAGACTTATACGAAAGATGGGATACACTATGCTGATTGCTGCAAGTTACATGGGCGTGTGTATATTCCTCTTTGGCCATTTGTATCCATCGATATTTACACTTATCCCGGCTTATGTAATTTTGGGTGTCACATTGGGTCCAGCCTGGATATGTAAGATTGCCCTTGTCGTGTACTTTGCCAGCAAATTGAGCTGCTCTCAGCACGAGTGTGCCTTATCATCAGCAACAGATGCTATTGACGAACATAAGGTTTTTTGTAACCGAGATCAGAAAGTGAGGCGATTAGCAAGGTGGTTTCAAGCCTCTCACGACATCGGAATTATTGTTGGAGCCGTTGTGGCGTCATTGGTGCTGGTTTGCAGCTCTACTGACTGGGACTGTTTTAACTTTAACTTTATCTCAAACCCAGAGGTAATAGCGTCAACAACGTCTCTGGTAGCTCCATCCATCAACAATAATACCGAAGCATTGCCAACACCCTTGCCGATGACCAAAGTTAACTTTTTTTACGTATTCGACGAGATGTATAACCACAACGAGCATGGAGAACGGATCTGTGGAGCTGACATGTGCCCAGTTTGGTCATCAACAATCGAAGAAGAGGACGCTAATGGAACAACATTTTTTTCGCATTTTGTGAGCGAGAAAGGGCGTGTCGGTGGCATCACGCTGATTCTCATCTATTTGATTTTTTCTATTGGCGCCTTGGTTTTAACTTGCTTAGCGGGTAAGGTCGATAACACTTTTCGACACGAACGAGTCAAGGGAATGACTGATACTCTCCTATTCGCTGGGCCGATGGCATACTTCATTGGAACTGAACAGGCATATATGCTGGGTGACTTCACTAGGGTAAGATTAAGAACTCATAAACCTACATAAAATTAATTTCGTAAAATCTTTAGTGTTTGTGAGCTGAGTAGTGTTGCCAGGTACTGGGAATTCTCAATTACTGAACCTCCTTTCCCCCTTTTTTTACCGAATTCCCCATAATATTTCTTTTATATCTCGTAAAAATCTCAAAAATATCGGTTTTTTTTTAACAAAACGATTGGAGTGATAGTAACAAAAACTTGTGGGAGGGTTACAATCCACTTAGGCGAATCGTTGGATACCCCATCCCAATTGACCACTATCAAGCTCTGAATTGTGTCATAAATCTTGGGTGTTAAATTTTAGTTTCTATTAACCTTAATTGTTTTCGGAATTCGTCAGTTAAAAATCTCCTTCCTTCAAAAAAGGAGCGTGGCATCAGCCCTTTTTCAATAACAGCGAGTTTTGTTCATATTTTTATACCCCATCCCATAGGATAAGAGGTATATTAAGTTTGTCACATAGTTTGTAACACGGTGAAATAATAATGGTAGACCCCCAAGACCTTAAGGGCATATGATCGAAGCCGAATTCTGAACCGAATAAGCCATGTCCGTCCGTCCGTCCGTCACATGTTTTTAGGCCTTAAATTTTAAGCTAGAGAGTTGAATCGAGAGAGCATATCGTACTTAAGCTCCACGATATGCGAAGCAGTACAAGTGTAAAATTTTTTGAAATCCGCCCACAGACACGCCCACAATCGGTCTAAATGTGCAACTACCTCCAGAGTTTTCAAAACTGTAAGACGTTCTAAAAGGCTGAAATTCGATACTTAGCATCTGTGTAAGATGTAATGTAAGACACAAAAAAGACAAATTTAATTGGTAAACATCGTCCGGTGGGCGTGGCATCTATTTTAAGGGTAAAGTAACAAATGCAGTTTACTCAATATTTTTGCTCGTAATTGATAAAAATTTTCCTAATATTTTATGTAGAAAACACTTAGTTCCACATTCTTTTCATACAAGACTTTGGGACCCGCCCACATTTGGAGGCAGAATTGAAGAAAAACCTAAAATTTTCCAGAAAAGCTTAATTTCGACTGGCCTTGAGCCTGATTTAGGAAAGCATGAAACAAAAAAAGGAACAGGTTAGGTAAACGAGACTTCAGTCCAGATTTCGTTCATATAAAGTTTTTAGCCACGCCCCCTTTTAGAGGTAAATTTTTCAAAAATACTGAATTTGAACAAAAAAAATTGCATTTTTACGTACATTTAAGTATAACTTGGAAAAATCTGTGGAAGTATCTAATAATTAATAGTTTGCAATTAGGGGCGGTTGGACCACGCCCCTTTTCGAAGTTTGCATTACTTATAAAATGTCAAAAAATAGCTATGCTATTAGCATTTTACAATGGGATAGGACGGGGTATTCAACGGTCCGTTTTACGGACTGTAACTTCTGCGTACACACTGTAGCACTTACTCACTGGTTAAGCAGAAGTATGGCATACATGTGTTGATTGCATTTTCTTATTAAAAATTTGGTTAATATGTACTTAAAAACGTCCCCAAAAGTGGGCGTGACAAAAATCCATTCATTTCAGTTCATAGCTAACGCACAGATCTGAAAATTTTTTTGTGCAAGATTTTTGTCAGTGGAGGGATTGCAAAAATTTGTACACTTGTACTGCTTCGGGACCCAGAAAGAACAGATATTAAGTTTTAAGTTCCTAGCTTAAAATTTAAGGCCTAAAAACTACCTAGACACGGACTGACGGACATGGCTTCTTCGACTTACAATTCGGTCTCGATCATATGCTCTTAAGGTCTTGGGGGTCCTCGCGGTGATTATTTCTCTATGTTACAAACTATGAATCAAACTGAATATATTTCTCCTGTCCTATGGGATGGGGTATAAACATGGCGTGGTCATATTTAATTTGTATTCTAATAAACGGATTTTACTTGCCTCTTTGCCACTTAATGATTCACTTTTTCTTAATTGTAAATCACCACAAACACTTTGGTGTTTGTGACTTTACATCGCCTCATTTTTTCTCGTTACTTTCTGAGTCCTAACATTTTCATTGCCTGTTGATATTCATATGTAAGTATTAGTGAACAACCACTGCTAGAAGATCTGTCAGTAGAGGTACCCGGTACCCCACAAGGTGGTGTCCTATCCCTACTCCTTTGGAACCAGATAAAACTGCTGGTTATGCTAGAAGGAAAGGGCTGCAGAGTGATCGCTTATGAAGATTACTTTGCCATTGCCGTTTTCGGGAAGCACCTAAATACATTAAAAGAACTACCACAAAATGCTCTAAACTAGCTAGCACGATGGTTTGACAGTTGTGGTCTAGGTATCAACCCCACAGAACTGAACTCGTCCTCTTCACCAGGAAATACAAAACCCAAATATTAACCCCCCTCAATCAAGGGCACTAGCTTAATCTTCTCTGATGGAGCTAAATATCTGGGTCTCATCTTAGACAGAAAGCTTTGCTGAAAATCTAATACATATACAGGAAAGGGTTTGGAAACCTACGGTAACATTCTTTCCTTACAAAGCACGCCATTGGGAACAAGTGGAGACTTCACCCCCCCAGAATCACTATATACCTCGGTCGTTAGACGAATACCCGTTTTACATTTCCCAAGCCCCGTCACTGGTTTACACTCTAGTATAAATGATCGCTATGAACACTTTGTTGTTAGGATGGAATGCACTCCCTCGCTTTACTCATCGCCTTGAGAAGGAAAACAGAGGTAGCCGCATAACACAAACGAATTTTTTCAGTTAAGTAACAGCACAGCAGTCAAGATGTGTGGTTGTACCTATGACTAGGTTGTAAGACTTAAGAAACTTCCCTTAAGAAACTTCCAATGCGATGCAAATTTTGACAATTTCTCAAACGTAGATTTAGGAAAAACCTATTATTGGATGTAATATGCTTGAGTTTACAGTTGAGAAATTTGTCGGAAAGTTAACAGATTTTTCCCAGGTTTTGTATCATATAGGCATTGATCCGGCTTAAGCGGTTCAAAGCCCACGTATCGTTACGGGGCGAGGCCGAAGCCTGAGCCTACTTTGTGGTTCCCGCATAACAGTGTTTACGTCAAGAAACAACATTCTTTGACGTTACCCTAACACGTGCGTTACCGACCACTGAGAGAAGAACAAGTCGAAGAGAAATTGGTGCGTTCTCTTTGAGGCATAAAATTTATAAGTTTTGGTGAGACCCAAGCATTTTTGTTATTTCTGGCCGCCAATCGCCGCCAAATACTTTATTCTTAGATTCAAAGTGTTTGTAACAAATTTTCATATTCTTTTTTCAGTGTACATTTCTTAGTTTTTTTTATAGAAAACATGAGTATATTATTTATTAAAACAAGTGGGTGTGTTAGCTCATTATCTTCCACAGCCTTGAGATCTCTCTATTAGCTCGAATTTCTCCTTAGGTTTTAAAAACGGGCTTTTGTTTTTGACACTCCAAAATCTTTCGACTTTAAGCCCGGGCTTATTAGTGTCTACTCTACACATCAAATTAAGCTAAAATATTAGACTTTTTTTAAATATAAATATTAAAAAGAAGTGGAAGAGTAAAACAGTATAAAAGCTTCAGCCCGCCTGTGAGAGATGCAAAACCTCGCAAACATTTTTAAAATAGCTTACCCTACCTAAAAAAAACTATCATGCCTCCAAAACGTGGGTGGGGGCGGAATGTAAATTAATAATGAAAAATACAACTTTAACATTACTTATGCTAAGTAATTGCACACTTTTTGGTCTGAGTTCTTGGCATAAGTTTACCGTAGGGCCAAGTGGAATTTGTTGAAGTTTTTCATCCTAATATATGGATTTGTGTGTCCTGATTCCGAATATACTATTAAAAATTGTCAGAATTTTCAAATGCATATATTGGCGTAAAAATAAAAAAGAAATTCCACTTTGACCTACGGTAAACTAGTTCCATAAAAGAAACTTAAATTACAAGCTGATTTATAGATTAAAGGTTTATTGGAAAAACGCTATTTTAAATCAATGCTGATTGAAAAGTGGGCCCGGTCACTAACATGGCAAATTTTCTATTGGCTTAAATACAATTAAAGTGCTGGTGAATACCAAAAAATCAGCGTAGTGGTGCTATTGTAACAAAGCTAAAGTGAGGTTTAACTTTTTTTTCTTATTGAAATTGACAATAAGAAAATACATTACAGACCTAAGTTGGCGTGCCTGTGGACGAATTTTAACAATCTTCAAATTTTATTTGCGGTCTTCCGTCTACAGTATTTACTCTTTCAAGCTTCAAATTCAAGGCATGTGGATTTGAAAAATATCATGCATGTACCTACTGTTTGCCGAAGAAACTCCCGATAATATGTTTCAAATTCATGGTTTGAAATTTGGGGCGGACTTACGGACGAACGGAGCTTTTTAGGTCTTGGGGGTTTTACAATATTATTTCAAATTTAACTACAAGCTACTGCTTGCGACTTCTATTACTTAACCTATTGTACCCTACCCAGGGTGTATAAAGTTTAATGCATAGTTTTTAACACAGCGGTTAACCCCTAAGACTTTTAAGAAATATGTTTGATACCGACAGGTCAATTGGTGAAGCCATTTACGTGTGTTCGAAGGTACGAAAACACTGAATATAATAACGGTAGAGGTAGACTGTAGCGCGCAAGTGGGGTACCATTATTTGATGTAAGATATTTCCACGAAGACTGCAAGTTAAAACTAATCGAACTATGCAGTTACCTGACATATATAAAAATCTTTTCAGTTCTTAAAAATCAGTACAAATGCGATACACAAAGAATTTTTATACCCCGTCTCATAAGAAAAGAGGTTTATCTTTATTAAGTTTTGTCAATCAGCAGCAAGATCAACAAGATAATTTTTCAATTCATTTTTATTTAGTCATTAGAAAATAAAACATTTTTGACAAAACTAACTATTAGCCGACTTAAAATTATATGTGGCTAACAATAATAATGATATATTTATGTAACTATTATAACTTAACTGAAGTACATATTACTTATCTATAATATTATAGTATATGCTTGCTCCCGGCATACTTGTATACAGTTTTGGCTTTTAGAGGCCGACTTAAAACTTATGACTAGCATGGATAATTTAGCCACATAAGTTTGACATATCGGAACAAGTTTAACGTAGGTCCAAAGTACAAAGTACTTCATCTTAGTACCTCATCTATTAATTTCTGCCTAAGAGCATGCTATAAAAATCTGACAAGATTCGCTGTAAGATAAATTTGCTTTTGGAGACAACAGTGTTTGGATGGACCGCTTCGCGGGTTTAAAGGATTTCAACTCCCTTTTTCGCACGGTGAGCATCTATCACGCGACTTCGTCGCTCCGCTAAGGGTAGGTGCCAGTTGTCTGGCAGGCGCCGATTGCCATTTACGGGCATGTTAAAGTTGGACTCTTTTTGAACTTCTTTGGCTTATAACTTCTAAACTTATCGAGACCGACAATTTTTAACGGCATATTCGGAATCAGGACACTCAAATCCATATATAAAGATAAAAAAATCCAATACATTCCACTTGGACCTACGGTAAACTTATGCGGACATACCACCAAGTTTGTTATTATACCTGAGTATATTAGAACCAGTTGCATGAAAACCTAAGTCTAGTCATTCTATATTATTCCTGCAAACAAACAGTAAACTAAGACCTATACATATTAAGCGATGAATAATGAAAAAGTATTGGTAACACGCAGATTTTCATCCTCTTAGCAATCAAGCTTTTAGCTCGAAGAGAGAAAAAAGAGACGATCGTGCAATAAATTGAAGGGTGAAAGATAATTATCGTACACGCTTTCATTAATGTTTGCGTCCCACAGCGTTTTATATGAGCGGATGGTTGAGAGATGCAAGGCTTTGCAGTCTTTTCTGCAAGTCAGTAGTCATATATTCCATGGGGGGGCCGATATTGGTTACATTGTAGAGAATCCGATTCGAAAACCATTTTTTATCTGGTCTTCTGTATAAATCACTGCAGAATTTTTTAATTTTTCTTTCAAAAGTTTCTAGCTCCTTGCCTACCGTGGGGAAAATGGTAAACCAAATGCTTATGCTATATGTCAACACTGGCCTTACTAGATATTTGCAAATGAGCAATTTAGTTTTTGTGCTCACATGCTTCGATGACAATGTAGGCTTAGGATAGAGGCTGCTGACTCTGCCCTTCCTAATGCTTTTCTAGCGTGTCCATGATTAAAGCGAAAAAGATTTTGGTAAAAAATGTCACGATATTTTGTCTCTGTTCTGATTGGTACAAGATTACCGTCCAGATGTAATTAAAATGCTTTACTTTTTTTAACCGCTTACCTGTGCCCTTTCCCAAAGGAAATTCTGAAGCATGTGAATCCACTTTTTCGTGCATTATTATTTAGCACCAGGATTTCAAATACGCTACTAGCGGCGGGATAAAATTTCTAATTTTTGTACTCGACCCAGGGTATATTAAATTTGATGTATAGTTTGTAACTCAGTGAAATAATTACCGTAGACCCCTAAGACCTTTTAGAAATATCAATGGGACCGACAGGAGAATCAATTAAGCCACGTCCGTCCGTCCGTCCGTATGTAAACAACTTTTAGGCCTTAAGTTTTCCAGAAGCCCAGTCCTTCAGCTCCAGGAAGTCCAGTCCTTCAGGTCAAGTTTGAAAATTAGCTGAATCTACCCACAGACATAATTTAAAAAAAATCCTTTTTACAAATTTAAGCTATGTTACAATGGCGCTAGCGCATGCATTTTTGGTATGTAACATTGCCTTGTAATTGTCTTTGAAGTAAGTAAAAAATGTTAGCCTTTTTATTGCCCTTTTAAACCGTACTGTGATTAAAGTAAAAGAAGGTAAGAATAAATAAGCGGGTGTTGGCTGGGGCCGTATGTACCTAATTTTCCAAGGTCCTATTAGGGGGAAAGGTTTGAGCGCCCTTAGAGCCTTCTTACACGAGCGACGAAACAGTTGAGATAACATTCGCCTTATGGGAGCGACGGCTGTCGCTCTTGTAAGGCCTCTCGATGTACCCAATAACTGTTTTGTCGCTCGTGTAAGGTCAAGCTTATCTCCTTATACTGAAATTATCCTTCTATTAAAAATAATAACTTCAAATTTATTTAATGAGTCTACATTTTCGTCATTATTAAACCTGGTTAAAAATCATATACCAATGTATTATTGACTGGTCGTAAAACCTTTGTTTTTATTTCAGGCCTTCGTTTCCTGTTCACTTGGAATAAGCATGGTTGCTGGCGCCTTAATCGGTATGGGTATAATGCAATCGATAGTGTCTTGCACTTTGAGTATGTTATTGCGCTATACGAAGAGAATTGTAATTATTCGTAAGTCTTAATTTTGCTCAAAAATACTTTAAATTAGATTTAAAAGTTTATATTACAGTTGCTGGATTCTTTTTCCACGCCTGCCTACTCCTGGTGTTGTCCCGGTGGAAACCGTCCAGCGATGATAGCGCTCTATTTTACGTTATCGCCGCCAGTTGGGGTGCTTGCAACGGCATGTGGGAAACTCTTCTAATGGCTCTGGTAACTCTTAATCATACAAATCATATCGCCGAAGTTGTTGCCCGTCTGCAAGGACTACGTTTCCTTGGCCTCGGAGTAACGTTTGCCGCACACGGATTTCTCTGTGAGAATCCGAAAATTCTCATTCTTGTTATTATACTTGTTGTGAGTGTTCCTCCGTATGCCATGTTGGAAATCCGTTTGGAAGCACAGCGTAAAGCTCATATGATGTCTCTATGACGAAGCATCTTCAGTTAGTCCCGACTTAAACGGATTCTCATAAGGACTCACACAATGTAGAATTAAGAAGCACTGCCACCATAAGAGCCCAAGTGTTTCAGTATACATAATACTATACTTTTTGTTATAATGTTTGAATGTTTATTGGAAGCTGTTATTGTTGAATGTTATACGTAAATGTGTTATCACGGGTCACTTATCATGAATTTAACTTTAAGAGTAAACGTCACCTCATAACTTAGATTAAGATTTAATTTATGTTTAAGAAAAATGGAAAAGTTTTATATATTTGAAACACAACCCTTGCAGTATTATTAGGAATACAAACATGCATTAAATTAAATGAACTGATAAAGGAAACAACCGCATAGAAACAGGAAATAGGAAACAAAAAAATTGTCAATTCAGTAAAAAATCATTTTTCTAACATATAACCTTAAACAAATATTTCGTGTACAATTTTTATAAACCCATGTGGGTTATAAGAAAAATACGATATGTGTGTGATCCTTATGCTGTCCTTTCTACTTGAAAATTCTTCCAAATCTACATTAATTAAATATAGTTAAATATTTAATTTTAAAGAATAATTGCACTACTAATTACTTATATGAATTAAAGACTTTTTCTTAAGGCAAGTTTTTTTTTTTGGAACCCCATATAAAAAATTAAATAGAAAAGAATGACAACGGATTTAAAAGTTTTCATGGCAAATACAGTATACCTGTTAGGTTATGGATAGTTTTACAGAAGTCCGGTAATAGATTTTTGCTTAGAAATTACATAAAGAAACTTGTTTTGTATCACTAAACTTTTGAGTTTTCCTCACATCACAGTTTAGAAAAAACCACAAAAAATGACTCCAAAATAGCTGTCAGCTGAAATTCATCGCAAAATGGTGATGATCACTGTGATCATATCTTTACGGGATCTCAAAAAAAAAAAAATGATATAACATGTTAAAAGTGGGCATGGTCGAAGGTGTGGGGTGCCTAATTGAAGACAGTTTGTGTCTAATTGAAGGCGTCTGGCCAATATTACCCTTCAGTCAAGGTTTTAAATAAAAGTTAAATTTGAGGCAGAGCTGGGCAAAATTTAGCCGATTGATGTCAATGACTAAAATTTAGTCGTCATCATCATTCGTTCATTAATGATGCGAATAATAAGTCGCAGGTCGCAGTTAAATTTAAAACAGATTTTTTTTTGCAAAAATCGTTTTTTAAATCGTTCCTGTGACTCCACAGGAATGGAGTATATTAAGTTTGATACAGGCGAAAATGTAATATAGAGAAATAATAACGATAGACCGCCAACACGTGTGGGGTGCCGTGGCGTAGTGGTTAGTGTGTGTGCTTACTACGCCGGAGGTCTGGGTTCGAATCCTGCCATCGTCACCTGAAAAAAAAGACTTGTTCTTTTTCACGGCCCCCACCTCCGCGAGGGTCTGACAAGCCCTCCGAGAGTATCATTTGTCTTGTAAAACTTCTCCAAGTGCCGTTCGGATTCGGCAAAAAATTGTAGGTCCCCTTGTATGTAAAGAAATTAACACACCAGCATACATTGTTGAGAAGTTGGCCCTGGTTCACTTCGAGCTGTTGCGCCACTTTATTTATTTATTTTTTTTTAAGACCGCCAACACCTTAAGGGCATATGTTCACGACTGAATTCTGAGTTGAATGAGCCATGTCCGTTCGTCTGCATGGCACCAATTTTTAGGCTTTAGATTTTGAACTAGAAAGCTAAAATTTCATGCGTTATCTCTCTGTCATCCGAAGCAATACAATTGTTAAAAATTTTCAAATCCGCCCACAGACGCGCCCACAATCGGTCTGAATTTGCACCTACCGCCCCTAGTGGGCGTGGCATTAATTTAAAGAGTAAACCTTCAAATGCAATTTTTTCAATATTTTTGATCCAAATTGGAAAATTTTTCTTAATATGTTATGTAGAAAATACTTGGTTCTACATTTGGTTCATACAAAATTTTTGGCCACGCCTTCATTTAGAGGCAGAATTCAAGAAATACCTATAAATTTCCAGAAAAACATGTATTTCGACTGCTTTTTAGCTTTACTAAGTATAGAATAGGAAATAAAATTCAGTCGGCCACGCCCACCTTTAGAGGTCAATTTCACAAAATTATTGAAATTGAACCAAAAAAATTACAGTTTTGCATAGATTTAAGCCGCTAACCTGAATATTTCTATGCTTATATTGATTTTCGGTTAAAGGAGTTGGACATGCCACGCCCCTTTTTAAAAAAAAGTATGTAAAAATTTATAAAAAATATATTTTTTTTTATTTAAAACAATGCATTAATGGTAACGGGACGGGGATGGAAAACAAAAAAATAAACAAATGGAAAGAAGAATAGGAATGGAAAGGAGATAGGAATGTAAAGGATTATAGGAATGGAAAGGAGAATAGGAATGGAAAGAAGAATAGAAATATGACTAGGAATAGGGTATACCGCGATCCGTTACAGGTGGATCGAAGGTATTACATACGCACTGTTGCACCTGGTTTTTTTTTAACTTAAATGCTACAAATAAGGCCTTTATATCGACCACGTTTTTTATTTCGCATGCGTAAATAGAACCAACAAACGATGTGCTTAATAATTCCATAAAGAACACAGTTTTACTTAGTGAATTAATAAAACTTTATTTCAACCACTTTTTTACACAATTATTTTTGTTTTTTGTCGACGCGTTTCGGAATATGCTATTCCATCATCAGGATTGGTTTAACCTTTTTAAATAAAAATTAAAAAATTGCCAAAATTATTTAAATATGCAACCGGCGGCGAATCACTTGGGCGAGTGAAAAAAAAATAAAAACAATGGATATGCTTAACATTTATAAAGGATTCTTCCAGCTCCTGCCAGTTTTTTCCAGAATTCCTTGGGTTCATTAGAATTCCTAAACTGGTAGTACGGAAAAATGACATGCTTCAACGAAAGCATCCTCTTCATTGAGTTCTTGATAGAAAAAATTTTAAAGCATTTATTTTTATTCATTAAACTTAAGTTCTTTACATTAAAAATTAGTTAAACTTTGCTTCACTACATTTAAATTTTACAATAATTCACAGGTACATACATGAACTGGGCAAAATATTATACTTTCCGATTTTTCAGTTAGAATTTTTAGGAACAAAGATCGCAGCCTTAGTGTGTGTTATCAGACTTGCTTATTGTCGATTTATAGCTAACGGCAAATAGCTTTTACTCTAATGCCTTGCATTTACCACGGTTAAACCGATGCTTGCTTATAAAAATGATATGAATGAGGCCCTTTTGCAATTAAAAAAGCAATACGAATATTAAATTTAATTTCGTATGGCTTTGCCATTGTGCCCGCGCTCCAATATAAGCAACGATACGTTTGGTAAGCTTTTTAATTAAAGGGAATAATACTATTTTATAAATAGATAGAAGTGGCAAGTGCTGTACCATTTTGAAATCTCGATATACCTAATAGGCAATTTTATGAATTAACTTGCCGTGGGTAAAGTATTTTTTTTTTCAAATATGAAGTGTCAAATCTAAATAGTCCCAAAAGTCCTCACTAACTAACTTACTAACAAGGTGTCAAAGTTGGGTTAAATTTTTTTTAACGTAACTCAGCCAAACTTTTTTTTTGTCATGAAACCAGCAATATTAACTTTTTAATTTTTAGTTGCGACCAATAGCTTGATTGTTTGGAATTATGCAAAAAAATAAGTGGGGAAGTGCAACAGTGCGTATGCAAAAGTTTCAGTCCATCTACGACGGATTGCAAAATACCCGATCATACCAAAAAAACTGCCACGCCTCCAAAAAGTGGGCGGGATACAAAAATATAACTGTTGACTGCTTTATACTAGTTGGTTGCATATATTTTTTTAACGCCACGCCCACAAAAGTGGGCGGAGGCCCATAGTACCTATACATGAAAGTTAGAAAATGCTAATATCTACAACTTTTGTCATATAATTTTTAGTCATTTTAAACTAAAATCCCTTAAAAAAGTGGGCGTGGCCAATGAAAAGGTTAAATTTTTTTGGCCACTTCAAAGACAATTACAAGGCAATGTTACATACCAAAAATGAATGCGAAAATTACCATTACCGAGATACTTACGAAAATACGTAGCTAAAGTGACTAGGTTTTTAGCGAATAACATTTTTCAAACAGTGTTTTGGGGAATGCCGCTACATATAAAGGGTGATTTTTTAGCTGGTTTAGTTTTGGCAACACTGGTTTTGACAGCTGACGTGTGTTTAGTACCTTGTGTCACTGTCAAACAGCTTCAGTTTGGTTTGCAATTTAACCATGGATCGTCTTACAAATAAACAACGCTTGTAAATTATTGAATTTTACTATCAAAATTCGTTCTCGGTTCGAAATGTTCATCGCGCGCTGCTTTCATTTTATGGTCGGCGAGTTTGGTGAACAGTTAATTTCACGTTTCGGGCCGGTCAATTGGCCGCCTAGATCGTGCGATTTGACACCATTAGATTATTTTTTGTGGGGGTATGTCAAGGCTAATGTCTATAGGGGCAAGCCCGCTTCGATTGACGCACTGGAAGCCAACATCCATGCATTCATTCGTGAGATACCGGCCAATATGTGTGAAAGAGTATGCCAAAATTGGACTCAGCGGATGGGCTATCTGAGACGCAGCCGCGGTCAACATTTGCATGAAATTATCTTTAAACATTAAATTGCAAGGTTCAAACTATCGATTCAAATAAATATTTCATTAATTTTTTCGAATTTTTTGTGTTTTTTTTTTTAAAGTTCTTAATCTCTTAAAAAATCACCCGTTACTATTGCTGCACAAAAAAGTACCTACATACCTAAACAATGAAATATGAACAACTTATTGCCATTGGTTCCAGGATCAGCTCCCATATATTTTCCACCCACATTTCAAGTATCAAAATTAAATTTTTAGATATTGATCTGCGTGGGGTTGCGACTATGAAAACACCGAAAAAGGAATTGGGTAATTCATTTATATTTCTTATGCAAAAATTAAATTTGCCTGAACCCAAATACTATAAATGATTTTTGGGTACGAAAGGTTTGCAAGGCCCTAAAGTACAACCTAGGTGCAGAAAAACATACCGAGTTCAAAAAAATTAAAAGATATACAGATAAAGTTATTTTCGAGAACTAAGCTCTATAAAGAAAACGGTGACAACAGAGCAAAATAAATAGGTTTTCTATGCACCTACTAAGACTTAGACCTCTTTGTTAAGCGAATCATTTAAGTGTTGTACCTTTATCAATTTCACAGACTTGAAAAATAATTACCCGGCTAGTTTGCCAGGATAGATAAAAATGCAATAAATTGGTTAAATATCACACCTCTTTTTAACATAATTCTTTGCTATTCAGGTACCTGGCCTTACTTTTCTTCGCAAAAACGTCTACGTTTAAGTAGCCCCAAGAAAAATCTAGATACCTACCTACTAAAAAATGAAATATAAAAAAAAAAAATGTGTTCGAACACATTTCGAGCAACCGAAATGGTATCGGTAGAGGTACGATAATATTGTACCAGCTCAAACACAGGATACAATTTTCATACAACGATTCGCATGCGACGTGACTGACAGCTCGCTTTCGACGGACTGCATTTGACCATGCGATACCGTTGCAACCGGTCCGGTTTTGGTCCAAAATTTCGAGCAAACACAAAAGGGCAATCAACGAATCAACAACCACGCGTTGGTCGAACGGTCGGTCGATGCGATGTTTGTGTCGTGTGTTACCCCCTTTACAGAAAAGACGTTTTTATTGTAAATTCTTAGGCTTATAGTATTTATTTATATGCAAAATAATGAGACAATTTACCTATATGGAAAAGTCGCGATTTTGAATAGCTATTATTTTTAAACCATATGACGAGGCCAATTGAAATTGGGTGGCCCGCTTCGCAGGTTTAAGGGATTTCAACTCTTTTTCGCAGGGCTAAGCCGCTCACGCGACTTCGTCGCTCCGCTAAAGGTAGGTGCCTTTACGGATATGTTAAAGTTGCACTCTTTTTAAACTTCTTTGGCTTATAACTTCTAAATTAATCGAGACCGACAATTTTTAATAGCATATTCGGAATCAGCACAGCGAATCTTGTCAGATTTCTATAGCATACTCTTAGGCAGAAGAACATACTCTTTTGGCTTATAACTTCTAAACTACTCGAGACCGTAATATTTAATAGCATATTCGGAATCAGGACACCGAAATCCTGAAATCGTGACAGACGGACGGACGGACGGACATGGTTTAATCGACTCACCTGTCAGTCTGGATCACATCTCTAAAAGGTCTTAGGGGTTACGGTGATTATTTCACTGTGTTACAAACTATGCATTAAATTTAATAAAGCCTCGGTCGGGTATAAAAATTCAATACTTTCCACTTAGACCTACGGTAAACTTATGCCACCAGTATTATGTTTGTCCTCAGTTAGATGTTTAGTGTCCTCAATTTGATGTTCTCAATTTAGACATTAAATTTTCGCCTGTACAATAATTATATGCATTTAGAGACAACGAAAGTGTTTGGTTACCTATTCGCGGTTTTAAACTATATAAACTGCCGCTTTCGCAGGGTATAGGCGCTAACTTCGTCGCTAAGCTAAGGGTAGGTGTCAGTTGTCTAGCAGGCGCCTGTTGCCAAGTAGCATATTCGGAATTAGGACACCCAAATCCAAATATTCGATAAAAAAATCTAACGAATTTTACTTAGACATACGGTAAACTTATGCCGTTTACTACTAAAAAACATCTTCAACCTAGACGCAAATAAAGGGCATATAGATGATGAATAGGTAAAACATATATTTATTGTAGATATATCTACTCATATCGAATAGTTCAAAAATCAAAGATCTGATCATGTTATTTGTTTGCAACAAAAAGTGAAGAAAAATATACAAAAATGTTAACATTTTAATTGTGAAATAAAAATAACATCATAAGTCTTATATATTCATATAAAAACATAAGAGTATAAATAAAATAAATGGAAATATTATTGAAGTTTTTGTTGCACAATTGATCTGTATACCACTATTCAAGACAAAACAATTTTGAGGTATATTTGCTTTTTATAAAATGATATATTTTTATGAGGCCGCATAGCTCTCGATAATGAAGCTATGACTGCCTCTCAAGTGCCTAGACGTCAGCAGCAAAAAGAGTTGGAGATTAGAGAAAAAACAGGGCTAAAAGAATTTATGCCATTCTATTGGCGCTTATCCATTTATGCCATTCTGTGGCCGCTTATCCTTAGAAGGATCGCGGAGCGGGGGCTGCTACATGGTGCTTCCATCGTTCTCGATCTTCCGCCACCAAAACAGGCGCAATCCACAGGCGGATCTCGACAAGCATGACCTGTCTAGGAAGAGGGACATGCGAAAAACGTGTCCAAACCATCAAGGAACTGATTGTTCCACTCGTAGAAGTAGCTGCCCAACATTAAGATTTCTACGAATGCTGACGTTTCTCACTCTGTCCCTAAGTGTAACACCAGCAACGCACCTCACCTCAGAATTCTCGTCTCGGCAGCTTGTATCCGCGATCTAACTCTTTCGGTCATTACTCAAATTTCATTGAGGGTTGGAATGAACAGTGAATTAAAAACTGAGATCTTGGCTTTCACTCCAAGCTAAGCCTTCCTGCTGATCGGCCGGCGCAATTCCAAACCTGCAGGATAACGCAGTATCACTCCTCCCATCTTTCCTAAAAAAGAGCCCGAGGTACTTAAACTTTTCTACCTGTTTTAATTGGACTCAATTTACATGCATTTACTCCACCTACAGTGCACATGAGTTTGGCAAACAACCATCACTTCCGATTTGCTCATGCTTACGTTAATCCCAGCATCACAGCAGATGGCGGCAAACTCATCCAGTGCTCGCTGTGGTTCCTCCTCGGACGAGGCAAGCATTCTTGTCCAATACTGCACTTCAACATCCAGTGCATATATGCTTTAAAAAGGAGAGGCGATAGAAGAGAACACAAACCTGGAGCTTTTTTCAAATCTACAAAATAAGTGTAGACTGGTTGGGCATATTCTCACTTCCCAGGCCTTCTCAAGAAAAACCTTAAGAGTAAAAAGCTGGTTGGTTGTGCTTCTGCCAGGCCGAAAGCCGCACTGCTCTTCCCGTAAAAAACACCTTTGCGAATACTTATCCCGGCAGACTTAAGAGAGATATACCCGTATAGCTGGAGCAATCTCTATTGTTTACGTTTTTGAAAATGGCTAGGTGATTATCCACTATCCCAGGCCACCTCAATGACTCTAACACCTTTCTACCTATTGCTGAGGATTTTTGGCCGGATTTTATCAACGCCGGCGGGCTTGCTAACTTTAAGTGTTTTATTCGCACCCAACCCGTCACTTTATCTACTAACTACTGCATGACTTTTCTCTACCCTATTCTCGCTATAGCTAGTGGGATTGTCATCTTCGATGCCCTGCAGAGGGTTAAGCAACTCGCTAAAAGTGTTCGCTCCCTCTGCGTAGGACATCGATCTCATTTGAATGGAGTGAACCGTCCTTGGATTTACTCCTTGTACGATATTTACACCCTTCCTCTAAGGCGGCGAAAAGTCTGACTAAATGTCTTGTTTGCAGCTCTGTAATCATACTTCAACCTCTCACCGAACTTTTTCATGCCTGTTCCTTGGCTGTTCTCACTGTCTGATTGGAAGTTCTTCGCTCCTCATTGTACCGGGCACATCGTACATTGATTTCACCCAATATAAGCTCCTTTCTACTCTCTGATGGTTTCTTGAACTCCACACGTATTTTGAACCACGCCGATCTTTTCTCACCACCAGACGCCATACCAAGCCGCTTCACTCCACAAGCAGCTCAGCTCCTCTCAACACGCGAGTATCACAAATCATTTACCCCATCCCATAGGAGTATATCAAGTTGATCACATAGTTTGTAACACTGTTAAATAATAATGGAAGACCCCTAAGACCCTAATGGCATATGGTCGCAACCGAATTTTAATTCAAATAAGCCATATCCGTCCGTAGGTCACACGCTTTTAGGCCTTCCGAAGCAGTACAAGTGTTTACATTTTTCAAATCCGCTCACACACACGCTTACAATCGGTGTAAATACGCAACTAACTCTAGAGCTTTCAAAACTCTAAGACGTCATAGAAAGCTGAGATTTTTTATTTGGCAACTCCTCCTAATGACTGTAAGAGATAAAAAAGAAAAATTCAATAGATAAACCACCTCCAGTGGACATGGGATCGATTTAAAGGGTACACATCGATTTAAAGGGTCGAAATCGAAAAAAGTTTACTTAATGTACTATGTAAAGTACACTTTAGCCCTGAACACACCATTGCCAGTGAGAAGTTTGTCTCAAATATCTTGAAATATACTTGGCCACACTGTCGAGGCATTTTCTCCACTAACAGCAGTCCTAAATATCTTGAAATGCTTTTGTCCTAACGGACCCTGTCTCTAACGGACCCTGGTATACCGTATTCCTATTTCTATGCTCCTTTCAGTTCCTATTCTCCTTTCCATTCATATTCTCCTTTCCATTCCTATTCTCCTTTCCATTCCTATTCTCCTTTCCTCTTGTTTTCCCTCCCCGTCCCGTTACCATTAATGAATGCATCGTTTTAAATAGAAAAAAAAAATATTTTTTATAAGTTATTGTTTACTTTTTTTTAAAAAAGGGCGTGGCATGTACAACCCCTTTAACCCAAAATCAATATTAGCATAGAAATATATAAGTTTGCGGCTAAAATGTACGCAAAAATGTAATTTTTTGGTTCAAATTCAATATTTTTGTGAAATTGACCTTTAAAGATGGGCGTGGCCAAAAACTTTGTATGAACGAAATATTAAATAGTGTCCGGTGTACTTTATGTGCTGAATTTTTTTCTTATTCTATTCTTAGTAAAGCTAAGAGGAAAATCTTCGAATCCACCCCGCAGGAACGGCGGCGCAGTAGAGGAGCACCGAGACTCAGGTGGTGCACTCAAGTGGAAGGGGGCCTTAGGCAACTTCGCGTGGAAACTGGAGACGGCTAGCTAGAGACAGAGCTGACTGGCGAAGCTTGTTGGCTAAGGCCTAGGTCCACCTCGGACTGTAGCGCCACCTTAAGTAAGTAAGTAAGTAAATGTCAAATTTCACCTTTTCACGACGTCTTACCAGGGGGCGAAAAAATTCGAAATTCGAAAAATTTTAACACTTATATTCCTTCGTATGACATACGTATAAGACTTCAGCTTCCTAGCTCAAAATGTAAGGCCTACAAATTGGTGACATACGGACGGACGGACAAAAGGACGGACGGACGGACATGGCTCATTCAACTCAGAATTCGGTCTCGATCATATGCCCTTAAGTTCTTGGGGGTCTTTGGAATAGGGTATAATAAGAAATGAAAGTTTACGTAAGATAAACTAGATTCCATTCTAGATTTTGTTCTTATCTAAAATTAGATTCCCTGCCCCCACGGGGAATAAACTGAAATATATTTTTCTACAGCCGAGGGCATGCGAGTATCCCCACACCCGCCGGTGCAATAATGTTACGTGGGACGCCCGACCAGAAACGTCCCCCCCATCAGCGTCACTGGTTCCGGGGCCTTTCCACTTAGTTGAGGAAACGCCAGTAGCATCGTAATGCTTAAAATTAAAAAGCGAAAAATTTCAACGATTTCACAAGCATTGCTGTAATGGCTGGCCCTAGGATCATTTCAAACGCGCGCTGTTAGACGAACATCGTCTTTGTATATACTGCTTTGGGATCTGGCAAAAACATACAAAACAGTTTGAACTTCGTAGCCCAAAATGTATGGTCTCAAAACTAACGACCCATGGACAGACGGAAATGGCTCATTCGGTCTCGATCAATATGTGCTTAAGGGCTTGGGGGTCTATGTTTGTTATTTCTTTATGTTACAACCTTTGATTCAAAGTTAATAAGTATACCCCCTATCCTATGAGATAAGATAGGGTATAATTAATTAAACGGTGACGATAGGTATATTTTTTTTTACTTATTTTTTACAAAAAGGCAGCAGCATTTCATGTGTTTTCCTCTGTTGCTATAGGTACCTACTTTGCTTACAACAAACGAACCTAATGTTTTTTTTTCTTTACTTTATTTTTGCAATTTATGTGCAACGTCAGTTTGCATAAGAGTCTGCCGTAACAGTTTATTAACAACAGCAACGTAAAAACCTACAACATCACCCAATGTGTAAGATGGACAAATTGCATCTCGCAGGTACCTACATGAAGTACTTGTGCTCTGACTAAAAGTTAACGAGATCGTTAAACAAGCCTTAACCCGTTTTTGGTTATTATTTCATTTTTCATTGAGAGCGCTACTGCTGAGGCTATCTGTAGGTACATGTATACACATATAGAAAAATACAAGATTTAACTAACAATTTCTTTTTCCTCAATTTATCTTTTTCCTCAAAAAGACCTCTATCCCCTCTGAATTTTCCATGCCTATACGAGAGTGTAGTTTCTTATTTCCTTTATTCGTTCCCTCATTTTCAATAAACTTTCAAACATCATATCTACACCTACATACATGCGTATGACGAAGCCCAGTACCTCCTGCAATTGATTACATATTATTAATTGACATATTATTCACTTTGACAGCCGGGTTGTTTGCAAAAGCCTTTCGGATTGTCGGTCCATTGGTTCTCCAAGTTCAAAAGTGCTAAATAATGCCACCTGCTTGTGGTAAACCAATAATTGTGATGTAATTTACAATCAAGGTAAAACGGGAAGAATGAATTGAGCTAATACCAATCCATGCATGTTTTAATTACTGACGATATAGATTGAAATGGTTGATTGATGGCGCGCGATATCTTTCGATTTAGACTATAATCTCTGAAGTAATTTGCTATAAAAAGATAGAGCTATGTAGTTTGTTCTTTGTAAAAGTAATAGATTAAAATGAGTATTTGTAGAAAAAACACCTGCACATAAGTCACACCTCTAGTAGATAACTTTCATAAAACAGGCGGGTTTATTTGATCTTTATTTATTTTTTTGTTGTTGTATTTTTATTTATTTGTTGTTGGTTTATGTGCAATATTTATGCAGAGAGAACATGTAGGCTATTTGGACACCCAAAATGGGAGTGGGCTGAGGCGCAGATGCAAGCACCTATGGCCAACAATTGGATGGTCCTGGATTCGGTTCCAGGTCCAACCAACCATCTTTATAGCCGACCAAGGGTATATAAATTCTAATGCATAGTTTGTAACACAGTGAAATTATCACCGTAGACTTTTAAGACCTTTTAGAGATATGATCGAGACCGACATGTTAATCGATTAAGCCATGTCCGTCTGTCCGTCCGTCCGTCTGTATGTGTGAAGGTTTAAGGTCTTCAAAATCAAGCTATAGAGCTGAAACTTGGTACACGGCTTCGTTCTTTTATTGCACGGACAAAGTGCGAAAATTGGCTCAATCTGTCAACGGCCACGCCCACTACTGGCTTCAATGTGAGACAACCTCTATTACACTTTTTTTTTCAAAATGCTTTTTGGTCATGTTTGACAAGTCATAGGAACTTAAATTTTGGTACTGTGCAATGTTGGCCTAAGTCCTTTAACATGGAAAAAATTCGACCGCCCACAATATCGACCATGCCCACTTTTAACATGTTAGATCTTTGACATGTTAAAAGTGGACATGTTAAAAGTTGACTCCAAATCGAAAAAAAATTATATGACAAATATTATAGATATTATTATTTGCAAAGTTTGGTTCATACAAAGTTGTGAGCTCCGCCCACTATCAGGGGGCGTTCGACTAACAATTCGGTCTCGATCATATGCCCCTAAGGTCTTGGGGGTCTACGGTGATTACTTCTCTATGTTACAAACTATGAATCAAACTTAATATAACTCATCCTATGGGATGGGGTATAAAAAGCCACGTTGGACTAAAACTACACAGATACATAAAATTTGCTTGATATTGGGAACCTCTGGTTTTCATTTGTCGGGAAGTTATACAAAAGAAAAAAAAAATTATCAATAATTTTATTAAACTTATAATTTTAAAATAAAAGGATCCGGTGACTGATAGAGTTGTTCGATCGCAGTATGGGAACATCTGTAATTGAAAGAACAATAGCCACATCTGAATTTCTACTGTCTCGTTTAAAGCACACAGGCAAACAATGAACACCAAACATTAAAACAAATAAATCAAAAACCAAAGCAATCTTCTGGATCTCCTAAACATAATGCTCACACAGCAATGAATTCTTCTTACCGGACCAAAACTAAACAACACCTTCTATGAAGGAGCAAACCATCTACTACATAAGGGTGGTAACGCAGAATGAAAGAACACACTTTCACCAGGCTCTAGTTTCTATCCAGGGTGAGGGAGAACACAGCACCCATCTGATCAACATGTGGGAACACACACCATCACCACATGCATCAGATCAAACAACAAAACAAAAAAAAAAAACATAATCAATCACACATAGAATTCATAAATTCAGTAATAACTCACATTTCCTCCTCTTTAAAATCATGTTTTTACGTATTACACTGTACACTATTTAAAAACTAATTTTTACAAACACTTATTTTCTAAATTGATTTGACGTTCTCTACAGTTAATTTTTTAAAGCACAGTGAAATTTTAGTTTTTAAATTGATTTTGTCGCGATTTGTTGACATTTTTATGTAATAAACGTTTTTGTTTTCGGACTTACCGCGATCGTTTTTTAGTATCCCGACGTTTCAAAATGATTTCACATTTCGTGGTCACGGGTAGACTCATAGAACTCACATAGGACCTCTTCAGTCCACAGTGAAATTATTCCTTCAACTGCGCTTATTTTTCTTGGGGATGGTGAATGGTTGATTGAAAGTAAGCCGCTGACCTGCTTTTCAAGAGGCTTCAACATTTGCGGACAAACAGCAATTAACAACCAAGACTAAAAATTGCTTTCGTATTTAAGTTGAGCATCTACAGTACCTGTATTTAAGTTTTATAAAGGGTCCAGTCAAATCGATTTCGGGCGAGTCAGTTGCAGGAAAAAACACAGAAGTTTTTTTATCTCTTAGTCTATATGGTTTTCGGGGTGCTAAACTCAAATCTAAATTTTAGCTTCCGACGGATAAGGATTCATTCATCCCGAAAAACGTTAATTCGTTAATTTTTTTTGTTATGTATGAAGGCGGATAGTAATAATTTGCCATAAAATCATATCATTAATTTAGCGGCTAGAGCGCTAAACTAATACATAATACATACACTTAAAATTTTCCGAAAATCCAGTTTTCTGTTACTGTTCTGTTCTTTTGATTGCAATTCAAAAACTAAGCTGAATGAGAAAATTCTTACATATAACCAAAATAACTGTAAATTTTATGCAGTTTGTGCAACATTGTCGCTTATTTTGGCCAAGCCATGTATAGAAACTGCACCACATTGAAATTTTGTACCATTCGACGCAAAAAACTTGTATAAAAGCTTCACAACAGTTAATTACACATTTTCATATGGCGTGTTCTTTTGAACACCGAATTGCCGCACAGAGCTGTCAAAAAATACTCGGTGTTTGCGACAATTCCAGCGTGGTGTACAATTTCTTTCATTGTGTACAGAACGACAAATACTGCACCAGTGCAGTCAACAAGTTAGGTATCCAATCGTTTTGATCTCCTTTTGTTTACTTTTTTCATTTCGTAGCGGGATTTTGTTGGCGTCGTTATTTTTTTTTTTGTATTTTTAGCTTAAAATTAGTTTTGACAGCTTTGGGTTTGAGATAATGGGTAAGTTTCTATCGACTTCATACAATTTGGTTCGCATTGTAAAAAATCGCGATTGAAAAATGAGTCAAACGTCAAAACGTCACCCACTAACAAGCAAAGATACATCCACCCTCCACCGTCAAATAAATCGGTTTCGAAATTTCGAGTTCGAGTGTCGACACCGAACAATTTAGGACGACGGAGAAAAGGACGACTTCGTTCTGTATTGTACACCAGTTTCACGATTCGGTGTTGAAAACAATAAGCCAATAATTTCAATGGGGCGCAGTTGCTAAAGATAAAGGATTTCGTCCGTTGCGATAGAACTTATAGCAACTTTGTTGATGCTCTGTTCTATGCAGTTTTTAGCGGTTCATCCAACCGCTCAACACAAAAATAACCTTTAAGTTTCGAAATACGCATTTCATTCTCTTAGACTTCAAATCATCATAACATCAAAGTTATTCCTACTACTTAATTATTTGCTATAAAAGACCAGGGATTCTACTTGTGGTAAGGTTTATTGTTCTACGTGACGTCAATTGTTAGTATTCCCATAACGTTACATAAAAAATAACTGAAATAAAAGAATTTGTTTTTTAGCCTGAAATCTTGATCGTGATCCTAATTACTAATAATACCATTTAAACAAACGAAAGTACCCACCTGTTTGCAATTCAGCGAATATTTTGTTTATACCTAATATGATCGCGTTCAGTCAACGCGAACACAATTTAAATTCATGCTCATACCTGATTTTTGGATATTTTTATGGCTGTTTTGTGGGCGGGTTGAGGTCTTTTTTTCAAGGTCAAGTAAGTAAACTTCCTGTCGCATTGGTCTTTCTTGTATAATAATGACAATCATAGGGCCAGTATATGAAGATTTAAGTGCATCTAACCTAACACGACCAAGTTTCTTAATGATGGCTCGGCGCTTGGAAAACCTTTTCACGGTCAACACTGGAGTGCTTAGAAAATTATCTGGTATGTATTCACTGATCCAATCAAGACGTGTTGTGCGGTGCGGTGGCGGGCGTACCTCTATGGCCCCATGCCATGCATCATGTGTGTTAACCTTTCATACACAGAGTGTGTCACTATGGCATCGCATTTTCACGTTCGGTTTCAGTTTCAGTTAAGCAGGAAGCGTCGAACCGAGAAGTCGGAGATTGGTGACTTAGGTAAACGGGTTAAACTAAAGCTTAGTGGTGGAAATTCAAAAGGCGCATAATTAAGAAAGTGGACGACAAAATAAAAGTGGAAAAAGTGCTGAGATATAACAAAAAAAGAAAAAAAAAAAAATATTTACAAAAGGTTTTATGTTTCAGTTTTATTTTTCGCTTTGTTTTATTTTGATTGTGAGTGGTACGCATACACGGTAAGTTTTGTAACCGGCGGATATCGTTACAAAACGGGAGACGGAAATGGGATTTATTGTCGACATGGACGCGGGAATGGTTGCATTGCAAAAATGGCTCGAAGCTGAACCCCAACTACCCGATATTGGTAAGTGCCTTCATATAGAAGGAGGTCAATACACTTGCATGAACTTAAGTAGGTATATGGATGATAGGTATCGTGTTGGCATTATTCTCTTTCATGATTATATTTTTTGAATGAATCAATTGTTTCGTCTACTATTTTGTCTTCCACTGTTTTGCTCCAAACTAAATCATGCAAATAGCAATGAAGACATAAATAGATATTCTTCGACCAATAGGGCTACATATTTTATAGGGCTTTAAACACGTTAAAGTTGGCACCTTAATTAAGGCCTGAGTTTAAAAACCACTCTTATGATTTTTCACTCTCTTCCCACGATCCATTTAATTAAGAAGACAGGGGCAATTATACATTGAGCTAAGAAGCTAACAAAAAAAAATAGACGACCATCGCCGTTAATCACGAATTATTGCCTTTGCTTCTCTTCTGGTGAACCAAAAAGTTCAACTATTTTAGTGGATGCTCTCTATCGCTTACCAAAAACATTTCTGTGACCTGGACACGTATTCCTCTCATCGAACAACGATCTTCCTAAGAATTCCGCTGCGTCACTTTACCACTTTGTTTCGTTTAAACTGAGTTTCCGACTTCCGAAGAGGTTTTATCAGGCTGAATGTGTCGAGGAAATAATAGCACTGCGCTGCGCCGAGCGGTCCGTCGGCTATATGAGCTCATCTGTAATGCGCTGTTTGTGTAAAATTCTATGTAATAATTAAAATTATTTTTGGATATATTTTACATTATTTTTTTGTAGTTACACATACTTACTTACAGCAAAGGTACTTTTTTCGTAGTTTTTTTTTTGTGAGTAGGAAAAACCTTCACAGGGACTACGAGGACCGGTAATGTGAGATTCTTACTCACTAAAAAATCTCCCATTTTCCGTCAGACTACGACTTAGTTCCTTTAACAAGTAGTTCAAGCTTTTGTAGTATTCGCGTGTGGCAGGCTGCCTTCCTACGAAAGCACCACAATACCATCCATTTATGCGGTTTCGTCTTATGCCGCTAGATCCAATGGCATCGTTCGTTGTAGTCGGCGCGTAAGGTTTGTCTGATTAAAAGTTCGGATTATTTCATGGTTGCAATGTCCGTGAAGTCGAGTATCTACTAAGTTTGCGAGCAAAGTCTGTTACCTCGCCAGTTACGGTTGCGATTCCCATATATCGATGTAGATCGCTATTTATTATGTACCATGATGCATTAAACGATAGCTCTGAGCTTCTTATTTTATAAAGTTTCCAAAATTGATATATTGCTTGGTTTAGTAAAACCCTAAAGTTGTATACCTAACGTCCAAGATGGTTTTAGCACTTGCCTAAGCAAAAGCAGTTTGTTTTATAGCTTCGAAAAGCTTGCGATAAGCCAATTCATTTCTCTTAACCTCATTTCGAGCTCGTCGCGTTTCTTTTTTACGCGCGGCTTCGATTAGTTATGCGTCCAGAGTCATTCCTATATTTCACTTCATTTGAGTGCGGAATTTGTACCGAGTAAATGAATAAAATAAGCAACAAATAAAATGTATAAACGACAAATAAAAGGTTTATTGTCTATCTTGAATCCACTGATTCACCTGTTGCCAGGATGGCCTTGCCGTCCGCAAACATGACCATAACTATCTCGTCACCTAGAGGTATGTCTCTTGTGTAGAGCAGAAACAGGGTCGGACCGAGGACGCTTCCCTGGGGTATGCCAGCTCGAATTTGCTTGAAACTCGAGTATTCAGTACCACACCTAACACGAAAGAGTCTGTTTTCGAGATAGTTTTTCAGTATTTTTTTCAAACCTTCGTGCCATACGTTATCGAAGGCTTGCGATACGTTAAGGAAAGCACTTGAAAAATATCGTTTTCCCTTCTAAGGCTTTTTCATTATGTAAAAGTATGCTGTTATTCTGTAGACTTGATCTATTGTGGAATGGTTAGGTCTGAAACCGAATTGATGATCCGGAATCAATCGGCTTTCTTCAATGATTGGTTGCAACCTTTTAAGCAACAGTTTCTCGAATACCTAAGATATTAGAGGCAATTTGTTGTCTTCAGACATTTGCCTGGTTTCGGAACCATTATAACTTCTGCCACTTTCCATTGCCGTCGAACGTATAAAATTCTCATGGAAGCTTTAATGATGTAGAGTAGCTTGACTAACGCTTTCATCGGCAGCTTCCTTAGAATCTCGCCAGTAATTTTGCCGTAGATTTACAGCTTCTAAGTCCTCATTTTGGCTTAGCGCTACCCCCCCTCCGCTCCACGTCATGGGTTAGCATCACCATTACCGGGCTGCTCGTAACTTCTTCCGGTTGAACCCGGTAGGGTGCCGAGAGGGACATTCCGACCGATAATTTTGGTAAAATATTTCAAAAAAATCTCAAATATTTTAGTTTACTGCCCATCTCCGTTTGATTACACACCATTTAGCGAAATTCCATTTTGCAAAGTCCCAATTCGTCCAATAAAATGAAAAATGATGTATTTCAAGCCAAAGTGAAATTACTTTGCAGCCTTTTGAACTTTTTTATACCCGACCCAGGGTATATTAATTTGAATGCATAGTTTGTAAGTCCCACTTCGTCCAATAGAATGAAAAATGATGTATTTCAAGCCAAAGTGAAATTATGTTGCAGCCTTTTGAACTTTTTTATACTCGACCCAGGTATTTTCATTTGAATGCATAGTTTGTAACAGTGTATTATAGAGTATATTACAGTGTGTAGAGAGCCGTAAGAACTTTAAGAGATATGATCGAGACCTACAGGTGAATTGATTAAGCCATGCCCATTCGTCCCTCTGTCTGTCTGTATGTGTGAAGGTTTAAGCTCTTCAAAATCAAGGTAGAGAGCTGAAACTTTGGCAACAACTTTGTTTTTTTGTTGCATAGGCAAAGTGTTAACATTGCAACTTTTATGGTTTTCGCGGTGGATAATCAGCATTTTAAATTGATGTTTACATTTGTTAAATCCGCCGATGGCCAATCCCACTATTGGCTTCAATGTAAGACAACGTCTAATTCTAATTTTATTTCAAAAGACCTTTTGACCAAGTTAAACAATGCATAGAAACTAAAATTTGGATGTATAGAAATTGCGACTTAAAGCCTTTAATACGACAAACACTAACCGCTCTTTTTATACCCCATCCTCTAGTGGGCGTGTCTTTAGGCGGGTTTCAAAAATGTTTACGCTTGTACTGCTTCGCATGACGTGTACCTTACGTACGAAGTTTCAGCACCCTAGCTCAAAATTTAAGGCCTAAAAACATGTGACATACAGACGGACGGAGGGACGGGCGGACATGGCTCATTCGATTCAGAATTCGGTCTCGATCAATAGCCCTAAGGTCTTGGGGGTCTACCATTATTATTTCACCGTGTTACAAACTATGTGACAAACTTAATATACCTCCTCTCATTTATGTCAAAACTTACGCCCGTCTTCGAAGGATTGCTAAATACCCTACCCTACCATAATATAAAACCGCTACGGCTCCAAAAGGTGGGGGGTATAAAAATATAACTCTTGAATGCTTTGTGCTAAGTGGTTGCGTACATTTTGGGATAAAACTCCGCTTTTTAACTAAAAACGTCACTTTTTTAAAAGCCACGCCCACGAAGGCGTATATAACTAATATGCACAAAAAAGTTAGAAAATGCTAAGATCTATTTTTGCAATGGAATTTTTTGTCAATTTATTTTTCATATATATTTATTGAAAAACAATCTTTTTAAATTAAAATCTCTTAAAAATTGGGCGTGGTAAATGTAGAGGCCAAACTTTTTCTGCTTTCTCAAAGATAATTACAAGGCCATGTTAAATACCAAAAACTAGCAACATAGCTATAATTTAATTATTTAATAATTATTTATTATTAATAAATCATTAAATTATAAATTTTTTAAAAATTTGAAAATTTTTGCCAAAATATAGTACATCAATTATCAGGTTGTTTTGATGGTGAATAATTTCCTTCAGGTGGAAACACAGAGCGAGAATTTATGGCTTGATTCTAAAGATCGACAGTGTATATTCCTTCGTCAAAAATGCACAATTTTTACACTTTTCAATATTAAATTTAATTTTGTGTGGCTTTTCCATAGCGGCCGCTCCCCAAAGTAAGCAACGATATGTTCGGTTAGCTTTTTAGTTAACAATTTTTATATTCACACTAAAAAATATCAAATAAGCTTTACTTTGTCCTGGCACCTCCGAGAGAGTTCGGGATTGATCCAAACATATTAGTTTAAAGTTCTTTCTTTTCTTAACAATATTTACCTGAATTTCTTTCAGATCCACTGCTTCTTCGACGCTTCCTGTACTCCTGCTCAGGAGATGTTGATGAAACTAAACAGCTCATTGAATTCAATTATAGTTTTCGCAACAAAAATTCTCAAATCTTCCTTAAACGAGACCCCTGTGATGAAAAAAGTCAACAACTGCTGGAAATTGCGTAAGTTCTTCGCTTATCAACTCCTTAGCCAACACTTACTTTTTCTCTACTAATAGTGATCTTATACCAATACCTGGTTTGACGCCAAGCAACAGTAAGTTGCTGCTATATCGTCTGGTAGACTTTGATGTTGAAAAGGTGAGTGTGGGTTCAAGCTTAATCCATTGTGTATCACCACCCACTCATCTGTGTGACTCCGTAAATTTTCCAGTTTCAATTCACGGAGGGCGTCAAGGTTTTTTTTATGTTAGCTGATTGTCGTTTTGTCACTGAAGACCCAGCTGGAATGGCGGAAGGTGAAATTCCAATTTTTGATATGGCCGGATTTAGTTTACGTCATCTCACCCGAGTGGTATTTAATTCCCTGCGAGTTTACATGAAGTTTGTGCAGGATGCGCATCCGGTACGGCTAAAAGAAGTTCATGTACTGAACTGTCCATCCTACTTGGACAAGGTTTTGATGGTTGTTAAACCTTTTATTAAGAGCGAGGTGTTTAAATTAGTAAGAGAAATTATTTTTAATACTTTTTGAAAACTACCTACCGCAATTTGTTCTGTTTAAGATAAAATTCCACCTACCAGAATCAACGACACTGTATGATTATGTGCCGAGGGAAATGCTTCCTGAGGAGTATGGGGGAAGTGCTGGACCTATAGCAGATATAAAGGCCAAGTGGATAGATATCATGAATAAAAAACGGTGAGCATATTTTTAGTAAACCTAATTACTGCAATTCGTAATTGGGTAAAATTATTAAATATTCCTTAGAGAGTACCTGATGGATGAGGCAAACTGGAAAATTGATGGAAGAAAAGCTAAAAACAAACGTACACCACCATGTTGCAGCGAGGGACTACAGAGCCTTTGTATAGACTAGAAAAAAATGGGTGGTTGACTGAACAGGAGACACTGCCCTGCTCTTGTTTGGGTTTTATTTTTGCATTAAAAAGTATGGGTTCGCTCTGGACGTGTGTTTTAATTGATTGCTTCATTGCAACGTTCATTGTTACTGTAAAGAATAGAGATGGAATGTTACAGACAAAAAAGAGCTTTTTTTGCACAATGGATTTCCGGATATCTTTTTGAAAAAATGAAGAGTTTAACTGCGAGTGTTTTGCCAACAATGAAGTGGTTAGGAATCTTTGTTTGATCCCAGAAATATTTCAGCGTTTTAAATGCGTCCTGCTGGGTGCACATGCCCTTTCCTTCCGTTAAGCTGAAAAGAATAAAAAAAAAACACAGACACATTTTCTTGATAGTAATTTCATTCATGCTTTCTCATGCATGTACTTTCATACAATTTATTTAAATTAATTTATAATACAAGCCTGTTATTAAACTGTAGTTATTGACATTGTGCCTTAAAATGTAAGCTTAGACCGTCAGCTTAGTGCTTGTCTTCATCTTCATTGCAACAATGAAATGATCCGACCAATCACGAGCTACAAAGAGCAGGACCCATGCACGTACTGAAATGACGTATAAAGTAGGTGCATTCACTGCAGGTACATTCATGCCCCAAGACCTTAATGCTTAAAGGCATATGATCGAGACCGTATTCTGAATCCAATAAGCCATGTTCGCCCGTCTGTCCGTATGTCACACGTTCTTAGGCCCGAAATTTTAAGCTAGGAAGATGAAATTTGGTGCAAACGTTCATTGTTATTCGAGGCAGTACAAGTGTAAAAAAATTTCAAATTCGCCCAAAATCGGTGCAATTGTGCAACTACCTCCAGAGCTTTCAATGCTGTAAGAATTGAATTAAAAGCCTGAAATTCGGTTTTTATTGTCTCCTGTTTATTGTAAGATAGATAGAATAAAAAATAAATAGAGTAGCGCAACAGCTCGAGGTGAACCAGGGCCAACTTCTCAACAATGTATGCTGGTGTGTTAATTTCTTTACATAGAAGGGGACCTACAATTTTTTGCCGAATCCGAACGGCACTTTGAGAAGTTTTTCAAGACAAATGATACTCTCGGAGGGCTTGTCAGACCCTCGCGGAGTTGGGGGCCGTGAAAAAGAGCAAGTCTTTTTTTTTTCAGGTGACGATGGCAGGATTCGAACCCAGACCTCCGGCGTAGTAAGCACACTCACTAACCACTACGCCACGGCACCCCACCCATCTTATTGTAAGATACAAAAAATAAAAATTTAATCGCTTTACCTCTGCTAGTTGACTGTGCATGGATTTAAATGGTAATTTTTCAAATGCATTTAATTCAATATTTTTGTTCTAAATGGAAAAAATGTTACCTTATCTATTAAGTAGAAAACACTTAGTTCGACATTGGGTTCATATAAGACTTTGGACCACGCCCAATTGGAAGCAGAATTGAAGAAAAACCTAAAATTTTCCAGAAAAACTTGATTTCGACTGGTCTTAAGCCTAATTTAGGAAAGAATAAAAAAAATTAGCAGGTTTGATAAACGAGACTTTATCCCAGATTTCGTTCATACAAAGTTTTAAGCCTCGCCCCCCTTTAGGTGTCGATTTTTCAAAAATATTGAATTTGAACCAAAGAACTGCATTTTTACGAATATTTAAGCGTAACTTGGAAATAAATATATGTGTTAGTATTGATAGTTTGTAATTAGGGCGGTTGGACCACGCCGCTTTTCGAAGTTTGCATTTCTTATAAAATGTCAAAAAATAACAATAACATCAGCATTTTGCATTTTTTGTGTGGATAAGGATGGGGTATTCAACGGTCCTTTTAACGGACTATAACTATAACACACTAGGACTTACTCACTATTTTTTTTTTTTTTAATTTTACAACTAGCTGCGCTAGCATTTGCCACTCTTCTTATATTCTAGGGATATGGATTTCTCAGAAAACGGAAAATATGCTGACTTTTATTTCTTTTGATTATTCGTTTGACCAATTTAATTAAGATCGTCTTAACCGTTAAGGGACTAGAAATCGTTTTCGAAAATTTTTTTACGTTTTTGAGACAAATCTTGAAAGTTTTTGAATATTCGCAGTTTGCTAAGGCTTTGTATAAAATTTCAGAAAAAAAAACTATGCCCGTTATTTATTTCAACATTATACTTTTGGTATACCGTTTGGGAGATAGAGGACGAGACATACATTCTTTTCACCTTTTTTATAGATTTTCAAAAAACAACTGTTTTGAATTTTTTTCAGTTGCGGATAGCCTTTTCCAATAGTACTACCATTTGCGCTAGCATTGAATGTTTTTCTTAAATTCTGTGGCCACCGGTTTTTGCGTAAACGGTAAAACAATAAATATTTTAACGCAGATTAATTTCTTTTTGTACGCTTTGTACTTTTCAATACCAGCTTTTTGGAAACCATAGCGCACACCCACACATTAGGCATTGATTCAGTAATTGGTTAAGTCCCATTGGGTTCGTGGTTTTTCTTATAAGGTTTTTTAATTTATTTTTTAAAATGGGTGTCGCACGAACAGCCCCTATTAAAAAAAATGGGCGGCTAAAATGTCCACAAAAAAAAATTATTTTTTGCTTCAAATTCAATAATTTGGGAAAATCGTGAGATACGATATTATCTATTCAAAAAAGAGTTCTTGAGGAAAACTAAAGGCCAAAAATTGGCATGGGCAAGAAATTTATCTATCGTTAATGTTTCTATCGTTATTATTTATCTATGTTACATTTTCGCCTGAATCAAACTTAATTTACTCCAATCATGTGGGTTAGGGTAGAAAAACGCATTGAGGGCGCAAATCTCACTATCATTACCAGAGCTGAAAAAGCGAATAATATCGTACAGTGGTTGAGGTCACTGCTTTTATGCTTTAACCATTAGTAATTCTTGGCCATAAGATTGATATTTCGAATCTATATGGTCTGTATGTATCCGTACTCGTGCCAGTATAAAATGTATAATTAAAATATGACCGCTGTCGTTGAACACTCGATTCAAGATATGAACCTGAATCAGCTCTGAACTTTTACCACAAAGGTTAACCCTTCGTTTCCATCATACAAACATAGCTGCCGAAATGAAAATGAACAAACATATGAACATAAATTTAACTATATAATACATATAAATATTTTAGCTGCGGTTGTGATTTTTTATAAACATCACCACACCGACAAAAGTCCACAAACAAAACTCAATTGGTGAGATAAATGCTAATTCATTGGTAAAAATAGTTAAATGCAAATGCATGTCTTTCAAGTTAACGATGCCAATTTGCATAATTAGCCAGCTCCCTATTTGTTGTATTTGTTGTAAACTATTGTTTAACATTTTTAATGTTTTTTTGCACATTTTTATTTTATAAATGTAGCACATGATTGCAGCATGTTTTAACCTTGTGACGAAATAAACGCTATTAAAAAGTCGTCTTTTGGAAAACTGTCATTACATATTTCTTAATAAATTTGTGCATGCTATTAGCATGGCGAGTCGTAAAAGTGTTAAAGGCCTCATGCGAAGTCTGTTTAATAGTTCGTTAAAAAGTCGTGCTTCTAATTTTTTGAGAAAAAATTAATTTTCACTGAGTTTTTTTTTATATAAGGAATGAAGAAAAACCAAATGGATCCGAATTCAAATAGGGTAAATGTAGGTCTGTTGGACAGACGAACGATCGCTCTTAACGATGGTTTTTATATCCGACCCAGGGTATATACACAGTAAAATAATCACCGTAGACCCCTAAGACCTTTAAAAGATATGATCGAGACCGGCAGTTTTCAGTGAAACGTACCAGCGTATGTAAAGCTGAGGGGGTGAACCTGGGCCTCACCTTAGCCAACATGCTTCGCCAGCTAGCTTTGATGTTGCCAGCTAGCCTTCTCCACTTTTGCACGCAAAATTGGCTGGGGCCCCTTGAGGGTCTTGTACACTTTAGTTGCTCGAGAGAGGGCTTCGCTACTCAATTGCCTTTTTAGCCCAAAGAAACAGCAATTATCAAGAGTTATCCTTCGTTTGATTTCAGCACTGAAGTCATTGTCTGAATTGATTGCGGAACCCAGGTAGACAAAATCCCTAACTATCTTCATTTATAGCTGTCGATGGAGATGTTTTGTCCAAGACGTCGGTGTTGGACGAGTTTGGCAAACAGACTGACGAGTTTGGCAGTGATGCCAAAACTAGACATTGCGCTATATAGCTCGTCTCTATAGATACTGTCATACACGGCCTTGAAATCGATGAGAAGGTAGTGTGTATCGATTTGGAATTCTTGGGTTTTCTCCAAGATCTGCGGTAGTGTGAATATTTGATCGATTGTGGACTTTCCTGGCCTAAAGCCGCACTGTGATTCAGGCGTTCACACAGCACAGCGGAAAAGATCTTGTATATTTGTAGTATGCTATCCATAAACTGCAGACAGCAGTCTCTTGTCAATACTAGTATACGCAGGTGGGTATCGGTTATTCTTTCTAAAATTTCAAGGAGGTGAAAATGGTAGGCTAATGGGTGTAAGATCATTATGAGTAAAATGGAAGTTTTTTCTACCAAAATGTCTAAGAAAATATGAACTTAAATGCGTATACTGTAGCTATGGGTAGGATATATCTTCTTCTTTTTCATTTAAGCACGAGGTTATAATTTGAAGTGAAAGGTTATAACCCTCCCACTCTAATGCATTCCTAATGGTCCGCTTGTGGGGTACGCCGATTTGACCTCAGAATACACCGGCAGGCCAACCGGTTTTCGATCTCTTCGTCATTGAGGCCAAATAAATGCTGTTGTCGTTGCATTTGTGTGATCCATGAATGTTAAGGCTTTCCTCTCCTTCGCGATTGCGCTGGAATGTTGATTGACATTGCCTTTTTGACTGGGTTCGTAGGATTTTCCCTTTGAACGTGGCAATACCAACTGAGCCGGTCGTGCTCCATTTTTCTGGAGATAGGTTCGTTTACATGGAGGCTTCCTCGGATCTTTATACTTCTTATTCTATATCGCTTTGTTACTCCTGCTGTCATGCGAAGCATCTTCATCTCAGCTGCCGTTAATTTGCTCTCATATTTCTTATACGCGGTGTAGAGCTTTCCTTTCATAACTGCGGTGTAGAGCTTTCCTTTCAGCTTAGGGCGCATTTTTCGGTCACAAAAGATGGCGGAGTTTTCTCGCCACTTCATCCACCCCACGCTTACGCGATGATTGATGTCATCATCACAGTCTGCTTTGCTATTGATCATAGACCCCAGTTACTTGAACTTTTCACTTTCCATTCAATTTAATGTCTGAAATTGATCCGTTTTCTATGAAGCAGATAATCAAGGAAAACAAAGAAAAGCAAAGGACTAAGGACGCTTCCCTGGTGTACACCGACTTTGATTGAGAACTCATCAGAGACTGCGGAAGAATATCTTACTCTTGTCTTTGCTCCATCATACATGTCTATGCTTCTAACCCCTCGTTTTCTTAGCGCCACCCATATCAGATCTCGTGGAAGCCTTTCGAAAGCTTTTTCAAAATCAACAAGCACCATATGAAGAGCTTTAAGGGCATCGCGATGTTTTTCCATTATGATCTCTATACTTTGGATTGCATCAGTGGTTGATTTGCCCGCGACAAACCCACACTGGTCCTCAGATAGTCTTATTATTTTCCGCAGTCTAATGTCAAGTACCCGCTCAACGATCTTCATTGCGTAAGACATCAGCTTGATTAAACGGTAATTGTCGCAGCTTCGTGTATCACCTTTTCCTTTAAACAATGGAAGGAGATAACTTTCCCTCCACTGATTAGGCATTGGATCTCCTCTTATTAGTTTGGAGATGAAGGTCGTGAGCCATCTGGACCCGCTGTCTCCTAATTATATGTATCTGATCTGTATCTGGTATCTGATCTGGCCCAACCGCTTTTCGCTTTTTGGAGTACTCAACCGCCTTCCCAACCTCGTCGACTGTGGTGTCTGGTACTTCTTCTCGGTAAGGAGTAGTCTCTTCTGGAAAGTGGTGCCTGGGAAACTGTTCGTTCAAAAGTCCCTCACAATACTGCCGCCACCTGAGAAGAATTTTGTCGTCATCCACAAGAAGCTGTCCCTGAGCATTGTTGATGAACTTTGGCGATCGATTGTTGTTTGGCGAAAGATTGTAGCCCCTTTATTCAAGGTGTTTTGTCGAAGATCCTGTGTGGCCTGATGTGTATTAGCAGTGGAAGAGGAAACTTCCTCCAATTCCTGATACAGGCTCTATATTCTCTTTGCTCGAACCTGGGCGCACTTCTTCTTAGCAAGACTCTTGAGGTGTCTAGGAGCACTTCTTCCTCGCCTTGAATGCCGCTTTCTTTTCACTGATCACTATTTTCACCTCACCTGACCAACACCATGTTTCATTTACCTGTTTGCGGTGGCCTTTTGAAGTGATTTGACCTTTTCTATGCACGTTCGCTGTAGGTCATCCCACATATCTAGTGCTCTGCACCCTACATCTTCGTTTTCGCCAATGATGTTACAGAGGTAGTTTTGCATAGTGTTTAAAATGCTTCGCCTTTTTCTTTATCCTAATTGTACCAGTTGATTCTCCTAGATAGCTCTGCTTGCTTAATTTTCGTTTTTGACGGTTCCATAAAAATGACGGTCAGCAGCAGGCGATGTTGCGTTGTAATCGCCTCACCTAAAATCACTTTACAATCTTTGACCCGCGGTTTTAGGGAACTGTAAATGATAATCAATCTGGGTCTCATTCCCACCGCTGCTGTAAGTGATCAGGGATCGCCTTGAGGATCACAAATGAGATTATGAAAATCTATTTTGGGATCGCCTTGATGAGATTATGAAAATCTATCCAAAATGCATATTTTTCCCTCTGCTCACACCCAACTCACACCAGCATATGCCCTAACCATGTTCAACACCGCACCTTGCATCACCAGCTTGAGACCGGTCACTTTGCTTTGAAATATTCAAGATGCCATCAAGTAGCTCTGCCGCAAGGATGTTACCGATTCCGTTCCTACCTTGTTCAGTTCCGTAGTAGTACATCTTGTAAGCTTTTGTCTTTACATCCAAGAAACGAGCCCGATTTCCGGTGTTCCGCTATTTCGTCTCTTGGACACACAAGATGTTCTAACCATCATCTCTTCAAGTTCGTTGATACGACCAGTCTATGGGTAGGATATATAAAAACATTATAATGAATTGCTTGAGCTAGCTTAGAATGAATTGAGCATAAGCTAGCAATTTCTTTAAATTAGGCTAAAGCGGAAACAGGATTTGTAAGGGATAATAATAGTCGGGTTAGGAGCTTAGGAATAGGTTTAAACACAATGAGTTTAACGCCCAAGTAACAGAGAAATATCTCTGTTGCAGACAGTTAAACGGCTTAATAAGTACATATAAGTAAAAACTATACAAGCAATAGGAATAAGTGGATTTAAACGCTGCAGGAAACTGTGGGCAGATCAAGCAGATCAGATTTATTGAACTTGCGCGTATGACGTAAATATTTTACCTCAGTTATGCGCTTTTAGTTATTTCGTCAATTAATTGGACCTAGAGTAAAATCAGGTGAACAGTACATATTCTTAGTTTAGAGGCAAAACGATGAAAGGTAGTCTTAAGTAAACCCCAGTAATGTTGGCAATCCTGGCAACACTCATCCAGCATAATTTAATGACTTCTATTAGACATCGAGACGCTGGTGCCGTGCCGGGGCACGCGCATAAGAGTCTGTTAAGAAAAATCTGTGTTTTGGTTTTGAACTGAACTGCTGTGGGGACGTTAGTTACCAGGGTGATAACAATTCTCAACCGGGTGACTGTCCCGAATTCCATCATCACCACAGGCGGCATTGTGTTGTGGTTGTATATTCCTACAGAGCGGGTGGGGGTTTTATATTCCTGTGCCTGCCTCTGCTCAAAGCTCGAACATACTTCAAATAAAAAGAAACGTGCGAGTGAGGTAAATAACCGGCGTTCTATTGTACATATTGCATAAACTCCAAAGTTATTGCGGGACGCCTGCCTCGGAGGGTATGTACCTATCATTTTCTTATGTGAAATGAGGTTGCGATGTAGGATATTGTTTTTACTTAAAATGGGTTGGATGGTGTTGGGTTCTGTGGCTGTGGCTCAATTTCTTATCGCATTGAAAACCTAGTGCCTTTGCGACCGAGTATAGTAGGAATGTAGTGTAGTTACTTGCAGGGACTCAACCTCAATTTTTGTTTTTCAGTTGTTTCGATTACAAGCAGGATGTTTGACAAAACATGTATGCGTTGTGTGTAAGGCAGACTACTCAAGCAAGAAAGTTTTTCATGTTTAAATCACTTTTGAGAGCAGTTTCTTGTATGTGACTCTGGTACATGAATATGGCCGTATATGTAAGCGTTACCAGGACTTTTAATTATCTCTGAATTATCAATATATTTCTGTATAAATAACAATTCTGGAAATCTCTTAAAAATTCTGTAGGTATGATCAAAATTAGTTTTTCTAAATTCTGGAACACATTCCAATAAATGAAATTCTAAAACAACAATTAAAAAAAAAATAACTTCATTTTATAATAACTTAACTTAAATGTAATGACGTAATAAATTTTAAAACAAGATTAAGTGCTTTGGATATATGACATTAGCATCATTTTGCAATTTGACCTCTCCCAACAAAGGACCCAACAAAGGACCTTTAAAGTTTCTTCACTTTTCTCAGCAGCTTGCACAAGTGTTTGCGGAGAAGTAGACATAGCGACGGCGTCCATAGACTTCAGGACTTAAAATTTTATTGTGAGTTCTTTCAAACCATCTCTTCCAAATAGCCTACAATTTGTTGTTGTGACAAGAGGTTAAGATCGGGGCTTCCCAGATGGCCAATCGGATGTTTTTATAAATTCCCGAACATGTTCTATAAGCAAGGCATGTTGTTTTTGCCTTATGAGCCGGTCCGCCAAGTCCTGCTGGAAAATGCAATGACATATGGATCAAACAGAGTATTGGTTAAAATTGGTTTCTAACTTGCCTCTTGGCTCACTATTGCAGCTGTTTCGCCACAAAAAATTCCCCACTTAACTATCACAGAAGCTCATTTGTACCCTTTTAATCGAATGATCGGCATTATCAGGAAGGAGATCTGAAGTATATTTTGCCATTTTGTTGGTTGAAAACCCTTTCGATGATAAAAATTTTGTCTTCCGTAAGAAACTTCTTTAAAAGTTTTTTTGCCGTGTCTTAGTAAAATCGTGGATGTTGCCGTTTTGTTTTTCTAAAGGCAGGTGTAACTTGGCGTGGTAATTCAACAGATTAATGCCTTGCCGACGTGTTCCCAAGTCATTTTCCAATCGTGGAAATCGGCAAAGCATTAATCTGTCGAATAGAGACGCCAATTACCTTAGCATATTTCTACAGTACCAGTTGCGGTTAGGCTCTCAGTCACAGGTCTTCCAAAAATGCCCCTAGTCGAAATTTAATTTTCTCTTGACAGGATTTTTTTGGTGACGTGGCGTATTCCCATAAATTCGCTCCCTGGTCGCTTTAATCGAAGTCGATGTATGAACCAAGTCGATTTGTAAATGAAACCAAAAAAAAACTTTGGACAATTGTTCGTATTGAAATTTTGGGGTGATTTTTCATAAAGTGTGATATTACCCATAGAGTGGAGAAACAAAGGTTTCGTAAGCATTTGACAATTAAAAAAATCAGGTTATTGCGTAAAAATATGAAGCAGTTATTGATATTTTAGGAAAATCAAAAAAGCTGACAATCGCTAAAATTTATGAATCTTCGCTCAAAATTGCATTGGACAATCCACCATTTTTCTTCTTCCAAATCGAAAAGTGTTTACTTAGTATATTATATAGAAAATACTTAGTTCTACATTTTATTCATACAAAATTTTGAGCCACGCCTACGTTTTGAGGCAGAATTAAACAAAAAACCTTTTTCCAGAAAAACAAGAATTTCGATTGCTTCTTAGCCCTAGGGAACTTTGGTAAAACTTGCTAAGTTAATGTGCTAAAGTTTTTGGCCGCACCCACCGCGCATTCTTGCGCTTTCTAACTCGTTTTTTAAACTTTGATGAAGACACATATTTTTTATACCCCATCCCATAGGATAGGAGGTATATTAAGATTGTCACATAGTTTGTAAGACGGTGAAATAATAATGGTAGACCCCCAAGACCTTAAGGGCATATGATCAAATAGAATCGAATGAACCATGTCCGTCCGTCCGTCCGTCTTTATGTCACATGTTTGCTGAAACTTCGTACGTGAGGTCTACGTCATGCGAGGCAGTACAAGTGTAAAAATTTTTGAAATCCTTCCAAAGACACGCCCACAATCTTTCTAAATGTGCAACTCCCTCCAGGTAGGTAGGTAGGTAGAAGTGGTTGCTTCCAGAAAGGAAGCTCAAGTAGCACTTGAAGTGCCGTTTTGATACCACAAACTCACGTGACCTGGATATTTGATTTGATCTAATTCTAGATCCAACCTGTTGAATTAAGGAATGTTATTAGTTCTCTGATGCTCTTACCTGAGACCTCCTCAAGTGTGTTGAAGAAGGGTTTCCCTAATGCCCGTTGTCTGGCCCTGGCTAGTGCCGGACAGGCGCACATGAGGTGCAAAAGAGTTTCTTTTTCAGTCGCGTCGTCACAACTGCGACAATGTGTGTTGTGGGGAATGCCAAGTTTGGCGGCATGTTCGCCTATTGGCCAGTGTCCCGTGCAAATTGCTGTTAGTCTGGCGATATCGGAACGCGTTCTATTAAGCAGATCATGTGTTTTTGCTTTGTTATATTTTGGCCACATCTTTCTAGATATGGCGCAGCTAGTTAGCCTTGACCATCTAAGGTTGGCTGTTGCCAGATAGTTCGAGGATATTATGGCCTTTATTGCGCCAAGTGGGATATGTACTGACTCTGCGAGTGAGCAAGAGAGAAGTGAACCCGCTATACCGCTGTGCCCCGGTACCCAGATCAGGGAGACCTTGAAATGGGCATCAAGCGAGGCCAGTTCGTATTGACATTCTTTAACAAGTTTGGAGGAAGTGATTACTGAGTCAATAGCTTTGATGGCTGATTGACTATCGACGAAAATAGCGACGTATTGCTTTTGTGTTTTAAAAGGGTGTGTTTTTAACTGACGACATGCTTCGCGAACTGCGAGTACTTCCGCCTGGAATATGCTGGCTGTGTCTGGAAGTCTGTAGGATTTAGAGATATTAAGAGATTCTGAGAAAACTCCTGTACCGACACCACAGTCCATCTTGGACCCGTCAGTGAAGATGGTTACATCGAAAGCTCTGGATATCTCTCCTTTCCTCCATTCTTCCCTTGAAGGAAACTGTACGTCGCAGTGTTTTAGGAAGTTTGTTCTGGGGGTTAGGTAGTCTGTTGGAGACGCTGCTAATTCGATCGGCAGTGACTCTAGGATGATGCTGTGGCCGTAGGGTCTCGCAGACCAGACACCAGTTTCCTTGATTCTGATTGCGTTAAGTGTAGCTAAGTTTTTAATGTGTAGATCAAGAGGCAGAAGATGCAGCATAACTGTTAGAGCGTCTGACGGGGCTGACCGTAGGGCGCCTGTGGAGCCTATGCACCCTGCTGAGTTTGTCTACATTGTATCGTTTGCTAAGCGCTGGCCACCATTCTGGTGATCCATACGTGAGTATTGGTCGTACTACGGCTGTGTACATCCATAAGGTTAGTTTCGGTTTTTGGCCCCATCTTTTACCGAAGGTTCTGTTGCAGGCGTAGAAGGCTATACAAGCTTTCTTTACCCGATGCTCTATGTTTGCCTTCCAGTTAAGTTTAGGATCGAGGATGACTCCTAGATACCTTGCACTGTTCGATAGGGATAGTGATTGGCCATTTAATTGAGGAAGTGTAAAGTCAGGTATTTTGGTTTTTGTGGTGAAAAGCATTAGGTCAGTTTTGCTTGCGTTCACGCCTAGGTTACATTGCTTGGCCCAGGTGCTTACCATACTCAAAGCGTGTTCCATGATCTCAGTAATCACAGAGGGGAACTTTCCTGATACCAATATCACCATGTCATCCGCATACCCTACTACTTTAATCCTTTCTCTGTCTAGTCTTTTAAGGATTTTATTGAAGACCAAGAGCCAAAGGAAAGGAGAAATGACACCGCCCTGGGGTGTTCCTCTATTAGCGAATTTGATTGAGTGGCTGTTTCCTAGTGTTGCGTGAATAATTCTAGTGCTCAGTAAGGAGACTATCCATTGAATTAGATAGCTTTCTATGCCTAGTTCTGTGAGCGATTTTTGAACTGCATCGGTATGTACGTTATTGAAGGCCCCCTCAATGTCTAAGAAGGCAGCCAAGGTGTATTCTTTGTAGTGTATAGATTTTTCTATTGTTCGCACAACCTCGTGGAGAGCCGTATCAGTGGATCTCCCTTAAAGGTATGCGTGTTGAGATTTTGATAGATTTTCCTCTACTAAATCTCGCAGGTGGTTATCGAAAACACGTTCGAGAGTTTTAAGTAAAAAGGATGTTAGGCTTATAGGCCTAAAATCCTTTGCATATTCGTGACCGCGTCTTCCGGCCTTCGGAATGAAAACTACTCGAACTCGTCGCCATGAGTGGGGCACGTTGTTGTTAAGGATACAACTCCTGAAAATCGATGTGAGCCATGGAGTTGAGTATGCTTTGTAATTTTTGCAGCATTACAGGAATAATGCCATCCATGCCCGGAGATTTGTAAGGAGCGAAGCTGTTGACAGCCCAAGAAATTTTTTCCTCAGTGATAATGGATGTGATATTTTCCCAGGGGTGGGGCTGCAGGGGCTGAAAGCCGACAGGCTCTAATATTCTGTCCCTGCACCCGGGAAAGTGGGTTGTTAAAAGGAGGTTTAAGGATTCAGCTGCTGTTTCTGTCCATCAGTCTTCCTAAGAAGAGATGGACTTGAGTGTTCTTTGGACAGCACTTTGCTAAGCCTAGCAGCGTCTTTGAGTGTTTCGATGGATTGACAATAGTCTGTCCAGGATTGCTTCTTGGCTTCCCTGATCGATTTTTTGTATATTTTGAGGCAGTCCTTGTATGGCTGCCAGTACTTGCATTCGTAGCAGATGTTGAAAGTCTCTCTAGTCAATTTTCTAAGATTTGAGAGATTTGCGTTCCACCACGTAGGAAGTTTTTTCTTGCTTTATTTAAGAGAACACGAGACCTTATAGGCAGTGTCAAAAGCCTTTTCAAAGGTCTTGATCTTTGTGTCGAGTTCTTCGATTGAGGTGATTTTAGCATTGGGTGTTCTATGGAGCTTTGACTTGATGACTAGGTCGAACTTCAACCAGTCGATCCTTCTGGGGTTTCTAAAAGGTTTGGGAGTCTCAACTGCGAGATCTAAATTGAAGAGAATCCACTTATGGTCTGAGAATGAAGTCAGATTAGAAACTCTCCAATTTTCTACCTTTATTTTGTTGTTGTTAGAGCATAAAGTGATATCTAGGACATCTTCCCAGCCGTTGAAATTTTTCGTGCTCGGAAAAGTGAAGGTTGGGGAAGATCCTTTGTTACATATCGATAGGTTATTTTCAATAATATAATCAAAGAAAGACTCACCGCGTTCGTTGATTTCAGAGCTTCCCCATAACGTGTGTCTGGCGTTGGCATCGCAGCTCAGTAGTAGGTTAGTCTTGTTGGTGGAAATGAATGAAGATAAAACATGGACCTCTTCCGGCGGTACTTGTCGGTCATGTGCCATGTATAGCGAGGCGATGTAAAGGTCTCCCGAAACTGCTGTCTCCATTTTACCAACGGTTAAATCAGACAAGCTAAAATTTGGACACAAAAGTGCTTTAAGATGTTTTTTTAGCTAAAATACAGGTTCGGGGCTTACCATCATTGTTATTTTGGTTGTAAAGCAGGTCATATTGTTTGTCGTTAAGGCCTTTTATAGTAGACCCATTGACCCAAGGTTCTTGAACAATGCTGATATCGATGTTTTCCTCTCTTAGGAAAACCATCAGATTATCCGTAGCACATTTACTGTGGTGCAGATTAATCTGAGTCTCAAGCCTGTCCATGCGTCACGGATCTCGTTTACGCATTTGCCTAGAAATTCTTTGGAGAACCGGTCCACGCATTTGATTACCCTGTATCCTCTTATGACTTCGGTTGAGTCAAAACAGGGAAGGGGTTTTTTCTCTAGTCTAGTCTTTTAAGGATTTTATTGAAGACCAAGAGCCAAAGGAAAGGAGAAATGACACCGCCCTGGGGTGTTCCTCTATTAGCGAATTTGATTGAGTGGCTGTTTCCTAGTGTTGCGTGAATAATTCTAGTGCTCAGTAAGGAGACTATCCATTGAATTAGATAGCTTTCTATGCCTAGTTCTGTGAGCGATTTTTGAACTGCATCGGTATGTACGTTATTGAAGGCCCCCTCAATGTCTAAGAAGGCAGCCAAGGTGTATTCTTTGTAGTGTATAGATTTTTCTATTGTTCGCACAACCTCGTGGAGAGCCGTATCAGTGGATCTCCCTTAAAGGTATGCGTGTTGAGATTTTGATAGATTTTCCTCTACTAAATCTCGCAGGTGGTTATCGAAAACACGTTCGAGAGTTTTAAGTAAAAAGGATGTTAGGCTTATAGGCCTAAAATCCTTTGCATATTCGTGACCGCGTCTTCCGGCCTTCGGAATGAAAACTACTCGAACTCGTCGCCATGAGTGGGGCACGTGGTTGTTAAGGATACAACTCCTGAAAATCGATGTGAGCCATGGAGTTGAGTATGCTTTGTAATTTTTGCAGCATTACAGGAATAATGCCATCCATGCCCGGAGATTTGTAAGGAGCGAAGCTGTTGACAGCCCAAGAAATTTTTTCCTCAGTGATAATGGATGTGATATTTTCCCAGGGGTGGGGCTGCAGGGGCTGAAAGCCGACAGGCTCTAATATTCTGTCCCTGCACCCGGGAAAGTGGGTTGTTAAAAGGAGGTTTAAGGATTCAGCTGCTGTTTCTGTCCATCAGTCTTCCTAAGAAGAGATGGACTTGAGTGTTCTTTGGACAGCACTTTGCTAAGCCTAGCAGCGTCTTTGAGTGTTTCGATGGATTGACAATAGTCTGTCCAGGATTGCTTCTTGGCTTCCCTGATCGATTTTTTGTATATTTTGAGGCAGTCCTTGTATGGCTGCCAGTACTTGCATTCGTAGCAGATGTTGAAAGTCTCTCTAGTCAATTTTCTAAGATTTGAGAGATTTGCGTTCCACCACGTAGGAAGTTTTTTCTTGCTGTATTTAAGAGAACACGAGACCTTATAGGCAATGTCAAAAGCCTTTTCAAAGGTCTTGATCTTTGTGTCGAGTTCTTCGATTGAGGTGATTTTAGCATTGGGTGTTCTATGGAGCTTTGACTTGATGACTAGGTCGAACTTCAACCAGTCGATCCTTCTGGGGTTTCTAAAAGGTTTGGGAGTCTCTGCTGCGAGATCTAAATTGAAGAGAATCCACTTATGGTCTGAGAATGAAGTCAGATTAGAAACTCTCCAATTTTCTACCTTTATTTTGTTGTTGTTAGAGCATAAAGTGATATCTAGGACATCTTCCCAGCCGTTGAAATTTTTCGTGCTCGGAAAAGTGAAGGTTGGGGAAGATCCTTTGTTACATATCGATAGGTTATTTTCAATAATATAATCAAAGAAAGACTCACCGCGTTCGTTGATTTCAGAGCTTCCCCATAACGTGTGTCTGGCGTTGGCATCTCAGCTCAGTAGTAGGTTAGTCTTGTTGGTGGAAATGAATGAAGATAAAACATGGACCTCTTCCGGCGGTACTTGTCGGTCATGTGCCATGTATAGCGAGGCGATGTAAAGGTCTCCCGAAACTGCTGTCTCTATTTTACCAACGGTTAAATCAGACAAGCTAAAATTTGGACACAAAAGTGCTTTAAGATGTTTTTTAGCTAAAATACAGGTTCGGGGCATACCATTATTGTTATTTTGGTTGTAAAGCAGGTCATATTGTTTGTCGTTAAGGCCTTTTATAGTAGACCCATTGACCCAAGGTTCTTGAACAATGCCGATATCGATGTTTTCCTCTCTTAGGAAAACCATCAGATTATCCGTAGCACATTTACTGTGGTGCAGATTAATCTGAGTCTCAAGCCTGTCCATGCGTCACGGATCTCGTTTACGCATTTGCCTAGAAATTCTTTGGAGAACCGGTCCACGCATTTGATTACCCTGTATCCTCTTATGACTTCGGTTGAGTCAAAACAGGGAAGGGGTTCTCCCGGTTTATTCAGCAGATGATCCATCACCATCTCGGAGAGTTTGGTTTCAACGGCTCCCCAGACGTCGGCCACTGCCTTGCCGCCAGTAGAGAGCTCGTCTACCAGTGCGACTTGGAGGTCGTCTCTGACAACCTCACTGACAGTACGTGCCATCTGGGTAGTCGAGGTCGGACCATTCTGCTTAGACGTGGATGTTCTGGCAACCTTACTCCTTTGGGGATCATTTTTGACCTCCTCTAGAGAGTGGTTTCGTTTTGTTGCTGTGGGTTTTTTTGGTTGATAGTTGATGTGCTCATCAACAATCTTCTGATACTTGGCTTTGTCTGCCAGGTCCCGCTCAGAAACCATACCGGCTTCTTCATTTTTAGCAACCTTGCCAAGAATAAAAATAGCCTTCTGATACGCACTTCTTCTGCGGTTACTGGCGGACTTTTTCGGGCGTGCTGCGCGCTGTTGGGCACTGAGGCTAGTATCCTGCGTTGCAGTTTTTTCGGAAGTAAATGGTTTTGGGGAAGCGGGAGTAGTCTTACAGAGGTTACTGCCAGAGCACTCCTTACTCCCCACTATAGTCTCCTGACTGGAGGCTAGTAGCTCATCTTCGGATGAGCTGCCGATTTTAAAGTTGTTTTTTTCATTTGTTTTTTTCATTATTTTTGTTCATTATTAAATTCTGGTCCCACGAGTATGACCGGAATGGAAAGTCCGTCCTGGCAGAGCCGTCATACCGGGATAAGGCACTTATACAACCGACCTTGCCCGGGCATCGGAGGGGACCGTTTCCGACCAGTTAGATTAGCCACTTACTGACCATGCAGCCCTCGGCACGGGTACCTCAACACCTTGGCTTAAAAGTGGGATTTTTTAAATGGGTTTACTCCCATTGGGATGGTTACGGTGGGGGGATGAAAAGGAAAGAGAGGGATGGGTGAAGGGGGAGATCTCGGGGTTTGGAATTGTGCCCCGAGATCCAACTAGGGTCCGCGGGGTCGTCGCTCCCGTCGCATCACATGAGTGAAACGCCCTTGTGGGAGCAACTACCTCCAGAGTCTTCAAAACTGTAAGACTCTTAAAGGCTGAAATTTGACATTTAGCATCTCCTGATGAATGTAAGATACAAAAAAGACAAATTTAATTGGTAAACCTCCTCTAGTGGGCGTGGTATCTATTTTAATGGTAAATTTTCAACTGCAATTTACTCATTATTTTTGCTCGAAATTGAAAAAAAATTGCTTAATATTTTATGTAGAAAACGCTTAGTTTCACATTTTGTTCATACAAAACTTTGGGCCACGCCTACATTTGGAGGCAGAATTGAAGAAAAACCTAAAATTTTCCAGAAAAAACTTAATTTCGACTGACCTTGAGCCTTCACACAGATCTCCTCTGCTGGGTTCCTGGGCAAGTTTGCGTGGCCGGAAATGAAATGGCTGACGAACTGGCCAGGAAAGGTGCTGATATAGACATAACGATGGTTGATCGACGGGTATATCCTCCTTTCAATACAGCCAAAAGCTTAATAGATCAAGACACTATCAAACTAGCCGGTGAACGGCAACAGTTTAAAGATTGTATCATAACTCACTGCTTATGGCCAGTGCTAGACCTAAAAAGGACAACGAACCTATTCTATCTCTCAGTAGAAACTTCATAAGAACGCTAGTTGGCGTAGCCAAAGGTCAGTGCACCATTGGTGTCATGGCTACACGAATGGGAACCTTTGCAAACGGCTTCTGTAGAAGCTGTAGAGATGATGTAGAAAAAGAGTCTATAGAACACTCTCTGCCACTGGTCAGCTCTCCAAGAACCACGACTAACCTCCCTAGGAGTCAGATTCATTAATGGCCTGGACGACCTGGCAGGAATATCACTAACAGACAGATGTTTATTAAAAGAACGGGGTGGTTCAGTTACCATGTTTGTCTATCCTACAAGGGTAATCAGAATGGGTCAATTTGGCCTCCGAGTGAACTTGCACCTAATGCAATCAGCCCTTCCAACCTAACCTGACCTAAAGTTATTTTTATTCGACCAAATAATCATGAGTTTAGGCATGAGTTTACCGTAGGGCCAAAGGGAATCTGTTTGATTTTTTTATGCTTATAAATGGATTTGGGTGTCCTGATTCCGAATATGCTATTAAAAATTGTCGGTCTCGATTAGTTTAGAAGTTGAAGGCAAAAAAAGTTCATAAATAAGACAACTGGCAGACAACTGGCACCTACCCTTACCGGAGCGACGAAGTCGCGTGAGCTGCTAAGCCCTGAAAAAAAGAGAGTTGAAATCCTTTAAACCCGCGAAGCGGCCACCCAAACACTATTGTCTCCAAAAGCAATACATACTGTTCTAGAGAAACTTGTCAAATTTCCATTGCATATTATTAGGCAGAAATTTTAAGTCTAAGATGAGATACTTTGTATCGAAAAATTGAAGCTTTGAATAGCTATAACTTTAAAACTAATTATAAATAAATAGAGTGGCGTAACAGCTCGAGTTGAACCAGGGCCAACTTCTCAACAATGTATGCTGTGTGTGCTATAATTTCTTCACATACAAGGGAACCTACAATTTTCCACGCCACGGCACCCCCTGGCGTAGTTATAATTTAAAACTAATTAAATTATATAATTACTTTAACTTTGTAGACAAAATTGCAATTTGATTGGTAAAATTCTAAACGTTTGTAAATTTGACCGGTAAAAGGATGCGAGGGAAAAACTTTGTAAGAACGAAGCCTAGAATGGATTCTAGTTTATCTTACGCTAATTTTTATTTCTTTTTATACCCTATTCCACAGGAATAGAGAAGGTATATTAATTTTGATACAGGGGAAAATGTAACATGGAGAAATAATAACGATAGACTCCCAAGACCTTAAGGGCATATGATCGAGACCTAATTATGAGTTGAATGAGCCATTTCAGTGCGTACGTTCATATGTCCGTCCGTCCGTATGTCACCGATTTTTAGGCCTTAAATTTTGAGCTAGGAAGATGATATTTTATGCGTAGGCTCTCTGTCATACGAAGCAATATAAGTGTAAAAAATTTTCGAATTTTTTCGCTCTCAGACACGCCCACAATCGGTTTAAATGTGCAACTACCTTCAGGTCTTTCGAAACTGTAAATTGTCGTGAAAAATTGAAATTTGACATTAACTTACTTAAGGTGGCGCTACAGTCCGGGGTGGACCTGGGCCTCAGCCAACAAGCTCCGCCAGCCAGCTCTGTCTTTAGCTAGCCGTCTCCAGTTTCGCACGCGAACTTGGCTAAGGTCCCCTTACATTTGCGTGCGCCACTTCAGTCTTGGTGCTCCTCTACGGTGCCGTTCCTGCTGGGTGGATTTGAAGATTTTCCGGGCGGGCGTTGGTGTCCATGCGCTCTAGATGACCCAGCCATCGTAGACGTTTTGTTTTGGAAATTTGAGATTTAGCATCTCCTTATGAATATAGATAACAGTTTTTTACTTGGAGTAAAATATTCCTTTTTTTTTCTTGGTAAATCTCATCTTCGGCTGGCATTTTTTCAGGTCACATTTTTGATAGTGTTCATAACTTCGATTAAAATGCGCATGCTAAAAGTCTATACCTACCTACTTACCATTAATGCGAGTACAACCGTTCTGGCAATGCCTTCAACCAAATATGTATGTACAACAAAAGTAAACATACAATGAACTCCAAAAACCATCTAGCTCAAATAGGTGGGTGGCCGGTGGCGGAGGGCTGAACTGAAATGTTGATGGCCTGTAAGGCACTGACGAAAAGAGGTACAAAAAAGAAACGGCGAACTTGTTGGGGTTGGGGTTTGGGGAATCAACTCCATTCGTATCAGAGCAGTTACGATAAGCTTCAGTATTCGTTAAGCCTTCGAAGAAAGTATACGCGCCGTGTGCCGGTACAGTTGTTGAGAACGGTAAAAGTAGAGGAAGTCATCGTAAAGGAATATGTGCAGGCTGAATATGTTACCGCTACGGAGTAGATGCATCCTAAAAACATGCAACAAATTTATGAGTGCTTTTTACGCGTGAATAGTGAATTGGCCGTTGCTTTTCCTAGGTTGGAATCGTGAAAAATTGCCCAAAAAAGTGAGAAAATGCATTGTATTCAAAATTACATAATCGGATCAAACTCGTTGGCGTGTTAACCTACTATTCGATGAAAAAAAATTGAGCACAGAAAAAATTTGTTCGTAATTCCAGCCACATAACAACCACCCACAATTGGGTACACATACACACACAAACACATAAAAAATTATTCCTTCGCTACGTGCCTAATGAGACAAAAAGGCAACTACGGGGAGTGGGTAGCATGTCCAACCCCTTTGAATGTCTGAAACATTTTCATAGTAGGCTGTAGGTATACGTTGTAGTATTCTGTCGGTGTCATGTGGTCGCCGCGACAACTCCTTTGCATACTATAGTAGCTAAGGTTTGGAATCACTATATGCATGTCATTTGCATTTCGATTGTACTTCCATACTTCTATATTTTCAAGCATTAGACAAACGACCGAAAAAGCATAAATTATAATCCGAAATATAATACTGTAGATACTTTATTTACCTATTTAAGTGAAGGTCGCGCGGGCGGGCCAAAAATAAGGACACTTTGTTAAAGCAAGGGGTGACAATGGCGGCCAAGCAATTGCGCTATTCTAAGAATTCGTAGAAATATGCGCTATAAAAACCCAAGGATAAAACTTGGGATATTTGCATGTGCTGACATAAAAACGGAGTCAAACCGCAAAGTAGAGGAAATAAAGCTATAGACATAATCGAGGCACACGTTTACGGCATTATCATTTTACGGAATATGAAAGCCCGTATGAAAATATTGGCTTTTTCGCTAATTTCCTTACTCAAAAGAAGGCAATTCATTTTGAATAAATTTAGTCAAATTAAAGATTTGTTAAACTAAAACTCTGAATAAGTTTTGGGTCTTCGGTGGAGAAATAGAGCAATTTAAAAAATAAGCTATAAGTACCTACCTGTATAATTATATCTAAGTATCTAAAACAAATGAATAGGAATAAGACATCTGTATATATATATATCTGTATCTATATCTGTTTAACATATGTACCGTAGGTCAGTTTTCTAAGCGTACGTAGGTTCTTTGCTACGGAATTAATAAATTATTTTTTATTCAAACAAGTGAGTAAGTGCAAGAGTTCGTCTGTAACTAACTTCTATATACCCAACCCTATATACCGTGTAACACCAAATCTTAAAGTTCTTCACAAAAGTGGGCATGGGCTAAAAATTCAAATCAATTATTTCTAATTTCGTTAGAATCATGAAAAAATACGGTATAAGCGAAAATTATTTCAGAAAAAAACGTTTTTCCCTAAAAACGCCCCCTAAAAATTGGCGGAGCTCAAAATATTGTATGGAGTTAACATGGAAAATAGTAATATCTTTAATACTTGTCACCCCATATTTTTTTCGCTTTTAAGTAAACTTTCCGGGAAACGGGTTTTTAAGGACATAACATGTTAAAAGTGGATATGGTCGATATTGTGGGGTCAAATTTTTGCCTTCTTAGAGGTCTTGGGCCAGTTTTGCTCTGTACCAAAATTTTTAGTTCCTATGCCTTGTCCTTCTTGACCAAGAGGTTGAAACAGGTGGTCTTAGATTGAAGCCAGTAGTGGGCGTGGTCGTTGGCGTATTTGTACAAAATAAGAACCAAGATAAACTCCAAGTTTGAGCGTCCTAGCTTAATTCTAAAGACATAAAAACTTTACACATACGGGCAGACGGACGGACGGGCGGGCATGGCTTAACCGATACACCTGTCGGTCCCGATCATATCTCTGAAAGGTCTTAGGGGTCTTCGGTTATTATTTCACTGTGTTACAAACTATGCATTAAAATAAATATATCCTGGGTTGGGTATAAATAGACTAATACCACCTAACACTTTATTTTACATTACGAAAGCGTTTGGCTGTTGCTTAGCGATTTTCGGTGAGAAATTACATTTGCGAAAAACTCGAACTTCTTTGCCAGCTTTTTTCTATGTGAATGTGAGGAGAAAAGTTGGAAGAGTCAATGATTTTGAGTCGAAGATTTTGACAACTTTATTGGCAGAGTAAATCATGCTCAGAAAAACTGCTTGCTGAATTAACTCTAGATTCGGTATGTTCCGGGATTAACAGATCTTAGTATACCTGTAAATTAGACGTAACTCTACACTTAAAAACCGGACCTTAAGCGAATAGCTAAGTTTCCGTCACCTTTTATGGTGTGAGGATGCATGTCTAGTCGAGGTATGAGAAGTTTGACTTTGCTGATGAAACTGTCAATGATACCAAATGAAGGGTATTGAAGAAATGGTTTAAGTACACTAAAATCGATTTTGAGAAAAACGGGAAAACAAAGTGCCCACACCATATCGAATTTATTAGTATGGTGATGATTTTGAAGAACTGATATTATTTTTGGAAAAAATTAACACAATATCGGATCGTTCTGCAAAGAAAACTATAAGATGTTATCACCAGTTTCATTTTGACTAATGGACTTTAGTAATTTTTCCCTGGACCCTTCAAACATAGAAACATATTAACAGAAAAGCTTCTAACAATAATACCACGGCTAAGATCAAGTAACGGTAGAAACCTTTTACAACAGGATGGTGCTTCTTTTCATAAGGTCATTTCACAAGAGCGTAGTTATCGAACGAAGCAATTCCGTTGCTGGTTGGAATGTCCTTAAAGCAGCCCTGATCCCTCACTTATCGAAACTGGTTGGCATTAAATTAGGCAGAGACCATATTATGTAAGGAGACTTCCAGGACTTTTAAAAATTTAAGAGCTAAAATTGGCAGCCCTATTCAGAGCCAAAGAGAAACAAAAAAGGCAATAAGCTACACTATTTAGAGGCAGCAATCAAAGGTGAAATTACCGAGCGGTAAAATTGAAATATGTCGTTCCAGAACAACTGCTTCTAAAAAGCTGTTAAAACATAATTGGTATGTAAACAAGTCCGTCCGTATATAAATAACTTTTAGGCCTTAAGTTCTAAGCTAGAGACTTGAAATTTGACAGCTGAGCTGAAAGTCTGTAGAACCGATCTGCCCACAGACCTATATGTGTGACCGCCTCCATTGAAAAAAAAAACACTTAAATCGAATTTTCGCCGTGTTTAAATAGAGAAGGAGCATCAGTTATTGGTGTGAGGCACATATTTGAAATTATCCTTCAGACGCAGGGAAAAATTAATGTTAACCCCAGCATTGGCCACGCCCACTTTTAAACCTCTTATGTGCAAAGATTTAACTTTTTTTCTTTTTTTAAAAATATATAAAATTTGGATAAAACCTATTCCTGTTCTCCTTTCCAATTCTATTCTCCTTTTCATTCATATTCTCTTTTTCATTCCTCTATTTCCTATAACCAAAAACATTAGCATAGAAATAAATATCCAAGTTTGCAAAAATTGTTGGTCCAAATTCAATAATTTTGTTTGCCAAAAACATTTTTATGAACAAAATCGAAAATAGAGTCCGATAAACCTTATGTGCTACATTTTATTTCTTATTCTTCCCAAAGTTAAGCTAAAAGCTCTGCTTTTGCCATATGTTCTTTTTTAAATTCTGCCTCTAAAAGTGGGCGTGGCCCAAAACTTTGTATAAGCAAAATGTAGAACCAAGTACATATTTTCTTCTGAACACATTAAAAAAAAATGTTGGAGCTGGAGCAAAAATATTGAATAAATTTTATTTGAATGATTACTCTTTGAATCGATGCCACGCCAGGGGCGGTCCGGCTACTTTATTTTTATTTTTTATGTATGTATGTATTCCAATCAATTAGAAATGCTTAATCAGCTTCTCACGACGTCTTACAGTTTTGGAAGAAAGCAATGGAAGTGTCTGTGAGCGGATTTGAAAATTTTTAACACTTGTATTACTTCGGATGACAAAAAGTTTATGTAGGTACAAAACTTCAGCTTTCTAGCTCAAAATTTAAGGCCTAAAAATTCCTGGCAAGTAGACGGATGGACGGACGGACATGGCCCATTCGGCTCAGAATTCGGTCTCGCTCATGGCCTTAAGGTCTTGGGGTCTTTTGTTGTTTTTTTCTCTTTGTCACAATTTCGTTGTATGTCTCCAATAGACTTATTAGCGGCTAGCTTGTCTACGAAGGGAAGAAAGTAACACGCATCTAGTAGAACCAACTACGTGGGGTTACTAAGCGAACACTCTGCGCAGAGGTCTGCAAAGCATATGATTTTGGTTATTATTATGGTAGGTATTGACTTTTGTTTTATGTGTGACATATTCTACTCACATTACTCACTCGAAGATGCTTTCGTTATGTCATACAAATAGCTAGCTAAACATAACTTAATCATCTAAAAAAAAGTCAAAAACAAGCCGAGTTAAAAGCCGGGCACAATGTGTGTCTGTCGCTGTGTCTCGTCTCATTTTTCACCTAAAATCAGAAACACAGCGAGATACGCATTGTGTTGCTTATGTGTTCCAAATTTTCCAAATTATTTCGAATCCATGGCCCTAACCTTAATCTCAAATAGTCCTGCTCATTTCGATATTGTTGAAAGGGCTCTGTATAGGTACCCACTTCGTTTGTTCAGAATGATTACAAGCCTCCTCGTACCCCAACCCTACCAAATTCATTTGTTGCGAATCAAAATAGAATCTGACAAAATCAGGCTCAGAGCATCAGAATTTCCCTTTATATTGGATATACGCTGTCCTAACTATCTAATTTGAACTTGCAACTCACTTTGGCAGGATACGAAACAAGAACGGTAGAAGCAATGTGCAAAATTAATTGCACAAGCCCTCAGGGAGATATTGGTTGCCTTTGTATTCAAATATTACGTACCTTTGTGTGTGCGCCGCCGTTAGTTTGGGGGCAATAAAAGGTGCCATGGTTCATGTTCAGTCTACTTGTTAGATAACTATTTTTTCGCCTTGCTGGTTAAAGCACTAGTACGGTTTGATAAGTCCGGAAGTATTCAACAAAATTGAGTGTCTATAGCAGAGTGTAGAACTTAACGGACAATAATACCTAGTATATGTTATTTAGTTATATAAAAAATAACTAAAGGATGGCATACCAAGGTACCTATAAACCTTGAGTGCAAAAAATGTTGCTGAAACTATATACATACTTATAGCAAATTGCAGTGTGTTGTCAGTCACGTCCATCCCTTCAAAAACAGACCAGTTCGGCAAATATGCTGAAATTCTTGCTCTTTTAGATACTGATATACTAGTTGTTTTAAGCGGCTTATTTTATGGTTTCGAATGGCAAATATGAGATATTGCCAATAAACCGCCGAAAGTAAGATTCTTATGTGGTTTTCCACTAATAACACAAAAACCAAAAAACTTTTTAAAAGCAACATAGGGAAGAGAAATTACATACAATATATGTAAAAGTACTTTTTTTGTACTCTCAATTGTTTGTACGTTAGAGTGTCAAACTATCGATCAAAACGGGGATTAAAAAAATATAGCAAAAAACTAGTAAGTGCAAGAGTTCGTCTGTGACAAACTTGGGTATACCCGACCCTATATGCCGTTTAACACCAAATCTTAAAATTTTGTGTCCCGAATTTATATATTATTTTTAAAAGCCACAACCCCAAAAGTGGGCCTGGGCTAAAAATAAAGATAATTAATTGTAGTTTCATTAGAATCATGACAAAATGCGTTAAAACCGAAAATTATTTCGGAAAAATACCCTTTTTCCTAAAAACGCCCCAAAAAAGTGGGCGGAGCGCAAAACTTTCTGTGAAGGAAACTTAGCAAATAGTAATATCTACAATATTTGTGATTTTTTTTTCGATTTGGAGTGAACTTTCCGACAAATCGGGTTATAAAAGATCTAACATGTTAAGAGGTTAGAAGTTTTGGGTCGTTATTGATCTATACCAAAATGTGAGTTTTTACGCTTGTCTAACTTGACCAAAAGGCATTTTGAAAGAAAATGTGAAATAGAGTTTGTCTTACATTGAAGCCAGTAGTGGGCATGGCCGTTGGCGATTTCAACCAATTTTTTTAGTTCACACTTGGTCTGTACAAAATAAAAACCATCAATTCACCTGTCAGTCTCGATCATATCTCTAAAAGATCTACGGCGATTATTTCACTGTACAAACTATGTATTAAAATTAATATGTACTGGGTCGACCTGCGACGTATGGCAAAATACGCTAACCTACCATAAAAGGAAACTGCCACGCCTCCGAAAAGTAGGCGGGATATAAAACTATAACTGTTGTATGCTTTTGGCTAGGTAATTACATTCATATCGGGCTTAAACTCCGCCTTTTTAAATTAAAAACTCACTTTTTTTAAAGCAAAGCCCACAAAAAGTGGCGGATGCGTAAACTATACCTACAAAAAGGTAGAAAATTTTAATATCTACAACTTTTGCTATGTAATTTTTTGTCAAATTTCATATATATTTATTTAAAAACAATACTTTTTAGGTTGAAAACAACCACTTTTTAAGCTAAAATACCTTAAAAAGTGGGCGTGGTCAGTGTAAAGGCCAACATTTTTCTGCTACCTCACAGACAATTACAAGGCAATTTCACATATGTTTCTAAAATTAGTGCACTAGCGCCATTGTAACATCGCTAAAATTGAAAAAAATATTTTTAAAAATTAGAGATGTTCGCACAAACAGGTCGTCTGGACGTGTATGAGGGCGGATTTAACTAATTTTCAAACTTGATATGAAGGACTGGACTTTCAGCTGTCACGCCAAATTTTTGCTCTCTAGCTTAAAATTTAAGGCCTGAAAGTTGTTAACATACGGGCGGACGGAAAAGACTTAATCGATTCTCCAGTCTGTCTCATTTATGTATGCCTTAAAGTTCTCAGGTGTCTACGGTGATTATTTCACTGTGTAACAAACTCTACATTAAACTTAATATACGTACCCTGGGTAGGATATAAAAAAACCTTAATCACATTTTAGCCATTTAGCTATTGCGTCAGTATTATGAATTTTGGTGAGAAGCACTGTATTGGAATTGCCTTTAGCTGATATTATCAATCGAGTCTCTGAAAGCTTCTTAAATATAATAAGAATAGGTAATTGTCGATTCTCTGGTCATGTCACGCTCCTTTTATAAAAGAAACTAAAAAGCCTTATACAGAACAAAAGCCAATGTTTTTTTAATTAATTACTGATTTATCAATGGCATCGGGGAGAGGTATGGAAAGGAAAAACACAGAAATGCGAAGGATATCAGGAATAGTCAGGAAATTTTAATCTTACGATTTTTGTTTGCTTGTATATATGAACTTACTTTTGCTTCATTGACATTGAGTCATTTAACTGTCTGTCTATTTTCCTACCATCGTCACTTGAAAAACAAAGACTCGTCCTTTTTCACGGTCCCCACCTTCGCCAGGGTCTGACAAGACAAGCCCTCTGAGAGTATCATTTGTCTTGAAAAACTTCTCAAAGTCCCGTTCGGATTCGACAAAAAATTTAAGGTCTCTTTATATGTGAAGAAATCAACACACACAGCATACCTACATTGTTGAGAAGTTGGCCTTATTTCACATCGAGCTGTTGCGGTAGTCTATTTATTTTTTTTATTAACTGCTTTAGAGTAGACTTGTCTTTCACTGTGTGTACTGTGTACACAACATATATGAAGGAAATGAATAGTTAGAAGAATAGTAATGGAGAGGAGAAAAGTAATAAAGAATATAATAAGAGTAGTAAGGAATAGGGTATATACATACCGGGGTTTGCTATAAACCTATGCACTAATTGCATTTACTCACTGGTTTAGTCTAATGTTTAATATCCGTATGTACAGTACACATATTATAATTGTAATAAGTGTATTTCCTATCAATTTTGAATAGACATCTAACACAGAGACAGTTCCACAATGGTCCAAAATTCAAAATTGTTGGATGACCCTTGACCCTTGACCCCATCCAAGGTTTTTCTGTTCTAATTCCTAAATCATGAAAGGTTTAAATACCTGTTATGACTTAGAAATAAGAACAGAATATGTTCTGTACTTACGTATAGAATTGTAGGTATCCATAGCAAAAGTTATAGTAAAATGATCGTTTTTTGTTTTTCCAATATCAACACAAATAGCCTTGCTAGTGGTGCAGGTAAAGGAACTTTACAAGTTAGACAATGAATCAAAAATTGGAAAATATAAAAAATTAAAGTGAAATCGTATGCCTTAGCCGCGACGCTATGGATCCACGGAAACAGAAACGACTTGGCCCTGCGCCAATAGCCTCATTCGAAAAGTCATTTGAGGAAAGCTCAACGATTGCACCGAATGGACTACCATTACTGGGAACCACCGTGCACAGGGTGGCCTTAACAATAACCGAAGCCAGTGAGGAGGTAAGTGTTTAAAAATGTTTGGGTTGTAAGTAGATATTTATTTAGTAAAATGAGGTCGAATGTCTGTAAAATAGTTTTGTCGTGCCCTGTCGTTGAGCCAAATGCAGTTATTCTGTCGTCGTTTCATTCGCTAGTGCCTATATTTCAACTCCACTCTACAACTTTGTGAATGATTATAAATTTGTATCCGAACTCAGAACGCAACTCATATTATGAATAAAGAATACTTTCAATTAATGTGTGAGACTGTCTCCCCTATTACAATTTTGATTTGGTTTTTGATTTTCTTGTCTATTTACGTCAATGCAGACGAAGTCTACTGTAAATCAGCCTGTGTTGCGATGCGCGGGCTTCATCTCAAAATCGATCTTAAAAGATATTGCTGGATTTTATCAGATGAGAACGCTTATTAACATGGGTTTAATCAATAAAAGCTGTGTGTCTACTGAAATATTTAGATTTACTCCGAAGCTCGGAGCCAATGCTCCAACTTTTGTACCAAGTGACCTCTCGTCGAGATATGTGCTTAAGCACAGTCCTCCGCAGCAACCCTTCTTCTTTCCTCGCGATTCTTGCAATGTCAACGATTTCGTCCTGATAAAACCACTTTTATGATGTGTTAACATAACGCGTGCGAAAAGGGTCAGAGGGGATAGAGGCCTAAAGTGAGGAGGAAAGATATTATGTGGAAGCCTGTTTTACACACGTGTCGTTCTGCTAAAAAAGGAATTCCAATATAACGATGTACGCCCAAAACTAGGCTCCAGGGTGAACTGGGTGAGCACTGGTTCTTTTGCGGGTGTTTCGGCTGAATTCCTTGAGCGGTGGAATACACCTGGCTGTTTCGCTGCAACACTCTTTATAAAAGTAGCGATAAAACAGTAAAAGACAGGAAATATTGCCTCGATGATCCAACGAGGCAAACGACTTTACTTTGTTTTGTTCATATCGCCCACAAGTTTAAACGCTCGTTTTTGTATCCTATCAATAATATATAAGGTGGTCTTAGGTGCACCATCCCAGAAGAGGGAAATATACTCCAATTCGGGGCGTATGAACGCTTTGTAGATGCTAGCTAGATCTGAAGGTGTAAAGTATTTTTCGCATCGTTTTAGAAATCCTATCCTATCCTTTTTAGCGACGCCAAATGTGTGATCATTCCACCGTAGGTTGTCGTTCACACACATTCGAAGAATAGAAAGCTTTTCGGTTTGAGCAATGCTAATGCCGTTCATAGATAACGGTGGCAAATTGCTGTTTTGCTTTGAGGACAGTAGGCAACATTGAGTTTTGGACACATTGAATTCCACTCTGTTTGAAAGACCCCATGATGTTATTTTATTGAGATCAGAATTCAATGACGCTAACATGCGCGATCTTTCCATTTCAACGTCAATAGGGCTAGGACGTTTAGCGGGAAACGAAAAGGAAAAACTCGGAGTACTGTCATCAGCAAAGAAATGTATTGGATTGTAAGTGGCGGATAAAAGGCCATTGATGAAGATTAAAAATAGTTTTGGAGAAAATTCTGAGACTTGGGGCACTCCAGCATTTATGTGATGGAAGTTAGATTTGTAGCCGTCTAGAACCACATTGGATTGAACGACTAGAAAGGAAATTACCAGTCCAATGAATGAAATATTCGTCAATTCTCCATGCATTCATTTTAGACAGGAGAGCTTGATGCTGAAGATTCAAGGAACGGTTCCACATTTTGGTAAGATAAGCCATCAAATCACCAGTGGATCGTTTGCTACGGAAGCCATACTGACGGCCATTAAGAAGCTTTCTTGATTCCAGGTATTTCATAAGCTGACTGTTCACCAATGTGCATGACCTTTGAAATGATAGATGTGAGCGCAATTGGACAGTAGTTGAATGGAGAAGAAGAATCTCCTTTCTTTGGGCTGAACATATGCTGTTTTCCATCTTTTTGGGAAAATACCAGAAGAGTAGGATAGGTTAAAGAGCTTACGCAGTGGTTTTGACAGTGTAGCCGAACACTTTTTCAGAAGTAAGGGCGGTATGCCATCTGGATCTGATGATTTGTGAATGTCGAGATTTTTAAGGACCCCTGCCACTCTACGAGTACGACCTATAGATTTGACCCATAGATTGTTCAAGTACAGGAGGAGACATAAAACAAGCAGGAAGTGTAGAGCTAGCAGCAAAGTGAGCTGCAAGCAAATTTGCCTTGTCTGCTGGAATGTCATTGTCAATGAGTGTTGAAATGGAGGGTGAGACACTGTTCTTTATGTTTTTGACAAATGACCAAAAATTTTTACTTCCCTTGGGGCATTTTAAGTAAAGTTTTTTGCCTTAATTTTTGGTCATAGGAACACTTAACACGACGTATCAGTGCATAACAGTAATTTCTGACTTGTTTGAACCTTATTCGGTTTTCTTCGGTTGAGTTGGCTTTGTAGAACCGAAAACTCATCTCTTTTGCTTTTGTCGCCTCCTTGCAACTCAGATATTGAGATAATGACACCTAGTTGCACATGCTATCAAAAGTCGCGTTAAGCACACTCAATTTCGACGAAACCGCCTAGCACGCACTGCTTCTGGTCAAGAGCGCATTCAATCCAGCCAACAAGGTTTTGAGGAGCATGTTTTGTGTTGCATCTTAGAAAGAGGATACAATCGAAGAACAACCTTGCGCAGGCGCAGTTGAACCCGTCTCTCCAAGCTTTTCATCAGGAAGGAAGACAGAATTATGGGTCTCAAGCTTTTGGCTAGGTTGTAGTCAGCATACCAGATTTTGGTAAAACAATAACTTTAACCATACGCCAAAGAGTGGGTATGTAAGCTACGGCAAGGCTCGCAGTAAAAATTATTTTCAACGTGAGCAACAGCTGACCTAAACCTTTTTTCAGCATAACTGGGTCGATTTCATCTGGACCAGGTGACTTAAAGTTCTCACCTGGTCCAGATGGAAAGATGCAATAGTATATTTCATAGCGCCGTCAGGCACCACTCTATTAGATACAATGTACCAGTTGAGCCGCGTTCGCTGGTTCTGCAGTGGCCATCGCTGCCGGTACTACTGGAGAGTACGTGATGATCTGATTTCTTGGGAAGTGAGTCTCTTGGGGAAGAGTGAAGGTCTACGCCTTGATCTCATCAGTGTAGCTGCCATCAGATTTGAGTATTGAAACGAGTTTGCTTGATCTATTCCTCTGAAGAACTTTTACAAGTTTAGTTTTGACTTGCGAATAAGTCGCTTAAAATCCTTTTGTTTCACAAACAACAGCTCTATGTTTGAATGCGGCCATGAAACTCTTTTTTTTCACTTCGGCGAGATTTTACAGAGCAAACAGTGAAATATTTTATCTGGATTTGTGTCTCTTTACCTTGGAGAATTAGAAAAGTTCCTCATGTCAGCGCTCTTTTCGTGGATTGTGAGTTTTTTTCAAAACCCTACGATCAAATTGGTATTTTTGCAATAGCTGATGTTTGTTTGGGCTAATAACTGCATTACAAGCTAGAGAAATGATTGGGGTGCTGGGAATTGGAGAATAGCTTGTGTCGTTTAACACCAAAGCAGGCCAATATAATTTGAGAGAAAATTGTTTCATATTTCAATTCAACTTTTGCATCCAAGACACGAAAACAAAGTCATCAGCACAGTAACCCTTCACCGACTATTTTCCATTACTTCATTCCAAACAAAACCGCGTATTAGACCACGAAATCAGCATTCCGCAATCTATATATGCATAGCACTTTAAAATAACCCCATCTTCTGCCACGAGGGTTGATGCGAGTGGCTACCAAAAAAAACATATTATACCCCCCATCGGCACGTGGGTAATTTACACAACGCGCATGTTCTCTGTTCATTTATATTTGACAGCTCTGGAGTATAGCTCCGCAAAAGCTTCCAAAGCCCTATTTACAGCTACAGTGGACAACAAAACTCGACTTTTAAGGCACCCAGCTGTATGCCATGTCACTCTAGCGTCACTCAATTTAACCTCTGATAAGCTACCTGCAGCCTACTGCGGCTGACAGTTGAAAAGCGTTTTCGAAATTCAGTTCGGTTCGGTCTTGTCCTCTCTGTTTTCATCTTCCGTCCTGCACTGTTCCTGTTCTGTTCTTCTGCTCAGTTCACCACTGGTATACAAAATTATTTAAAGTCCGTTCGTGAAAAGTATCGGGTGAGTTTTTCTTTTTCGCCTTTTGCTTACTTTTGTTAAGCAATAAACTGATTATTTGTTCAGCTTAATAATACTATATTTTGCAACCTGATATATTGCTGGAACCCTTGTACATAGGTAACACGAATTCCCTTCGTGGAAAAACCAATTTTCCGAGGATTCCTCTAAGTGTGCCAATCGGTTGAGGTGTGTGTGTACCAGTGTGTATATCTAGTCTAGTGGTATCGACTGCAAAAAAATGTTTAAGAGCAAAGATAGGGGTGATTTTAAAACGATACTCTGCGGAATTAAATAATTAACAACGGCGTTTTCCGAATTGCAATTATATAGCAAATGCTTGGTGGAGCCTTTCTACACAGAGTCGCCTTTTAGCTCATCTAGGCCTAACCGACACTTAGTGCGCCCTCTCAATTTCTTCCGCTCTCCCAAATCAAAATAAAACTGTCAAGGTTGCTTGGCTCTCTTTCGCTCTGAAGGTCCTTTCCTTAACTGTTTTCCTTTGGTGCAAATAGAAGATGACTTTCCTACGATTGTTCCAATTTAGCTGTGAAGTTTCGTGTCGTAGATAAGCCTTAAAAGGTGATGTGTGCGCCCCTAAGTACTACTGTTGTTTTAATTAAATTATTTAATTATTCCTGCTATATTTTGCTGTCTAATGTCGATTTTTAGATAATGGACCCTACTGTCGGCGATGAAGCAGACACAAATGACACAAAAACACAGGTTGAGGCGACAGTGCAAGGCGAGCGGAGAACAACCCCCTCCAAGAAACAACTGCACGATATTGGAGGCAGGAAGCCTACACCGATTAAGACGAACGTAACTATTTCTGGTGGAGCTGTTGAGACGATTAAGAGTGCCACCTTAAATACGCCATCTACACCCAGGATTGAACTAAGTCGTGCGTCCAGCTCATCTCACCACGAGGAAGACAGTCGCGACAGTAGCCCCGAGAATGTTTTCGAACAGGTGATGTTGTGTTTTTTAATGGTTATTTGAATAGTTAAGTAGTGGAAATGTACATACGTGTTGTTATGTTTGCTTGAATATGTGTAGAGGTCACCGACCGAAGTGGCGAGGCTTGTTAAGAACTTTCGTTTAAAGGTGAAGCGATATTTATCGGCAGTGTCTGTTTAAGGCAGATAGGTATATGAAGGTAATATTAACTTGTTTTTGTGGCTTTGTTTTCATTTTTAAAGATGCTATCAGTCTTCTTGCTTGGCGTCGTCATATTTTAATTTGGCCAAAATTAAAAAAGGCCATACTTCCAGAGAACAAGCCTTTACATGAACAATTGTATGTAAAGCCAAGTTATTAATGCCAAAACAGAATGGATATGGAAGCTGTGTGCGAAAAGAGAATCAATATAATAAAAAATCTGTGATATGGAAATGACTCTGTAAAATTCATCATGAAACATCAAACATCATGTGCGTTTGTGAAATTGTGATCGCGTCTTGGGATTTCCAAAATGTAGGCCCGGTAATTAAATACCAGGGTATTACCTAATAGTTAAATTGAACAACATAATATTGGTGCCTATGCCTACATAATTATGTCGATACTATATTAACTTAACTTCCGCAGCTGATAGCGGCTTGATTTAGTTCTAGAAATTGTATCCTATTTCCGTAGTGCGGTAGAGGAAGCCGGGGCATAACGAAAAAACGGGCCTTATATATTACTCTGTCTTGAGTAAAGTCAATATTTTAACAGGAGGATGTCTGACTTAATATATTGGTGGCAATTAGGAAAACCCCTATTTAAAAAAGGGCGGCTTGGATCGTGTATGTGCATGGTTTAAAGTGTTTTGTTTGAAAAAAATAATTTATTCTGGGGTGGAATCGGCTGTGGTGATCTGTGATTTTCACATTTTGTGACAGTCTATGTGATCAAACAAAATAATCCGTCTGCGTAAGGTGATCACAAAAATATTGTTCCGATTCGTTGCTTTATTTAGGCTTGTGTTGTAAAAACTCTGGTTTTTATTCGTACATGCAAAAAAGTCAGCCTAAGAGTAGGCAAAAACACCAACTTACCAGTAAGTTTGAAAACTGGTGACCTGCTGATTTTGACGGTGATTGATCGGGAGCTGCCACAAGAGAATTGTGATGATCACAGCTTATGCAGACGAATTTTTATGATTTGTGACATCACTTATCATAGATCACCTTAGCCGATTCCACCCATGGTTATTCTGATGCGGAGCAGCCTCTGCCTCAGCCAGGCACTGCCACTCAACATCACAGTTTCAATGCTTGATAATATGAAAATATGTGAAAAACTGTGCCCTTCTCCATTCCTCCCGAAACTCCCGGACTTCCCGAAACAGAAACCGGAAAAATCTTAAATGAGCCAGTAAACCGTGTCAATGTCTTATATACCGAAAACTGAAATTATGGCGGTAAAGGCAGTCTTGTCCTGGTTTAAGAAAAACGTTATATAAGCCAAGTATATACGAATATTTCCCGACAGTCAGGCGGCCATCAATGTGCCTCAAATCAGTCTCTAAAAACTCTAAAGTAGCCCTAAACTCGCGATCGTCTCTTAAGGATATGTCAGCGCAATTCAACATAAACCTGTGTCCTGACATTACAGGAAACTGCAAGGCTGACAACCTCTCCAAACTTGTAACTACTGTCCCAATCTTGCTTGATACAGGCTACTTAGGTATTCCTTTTTCGATAGTAAATTCAGAATAAAACTCCTAATAAAACTGGATGCAATAGAAAGGTAGATGGTAGATGGATAGATGGTAGTAAGTACCTGCCTAGTGATGAAACATAAGCAAGCATGTGACTAGGCTTGGTTTTACTCGAACGATTTCCGCAGGAGCTGCATGGATAAGGAGGAAGAAGAGACCACTCTGCACCTTCTACGCACATAACCCGTTCTCTTTAAGAATCGAAATCTTCACTTCTCTTTGCTTATTCACTCCACATTCACATCTTTCTTCTATATTGATCTCAGCAATCTAAGCGCATCTGACCCAAAACGTCTCTTACGCTTCATTAGTAGCTCGAAATGGTTGAACGAGTAGGCTAGGCAATATTTCTAGATCCACGTTATATCAGAATTATGTCGGTCCTTGGACTCGACCTCCACTTCAACCTAACCTAACCTTATACGCCAAAATGCTGAGAAAGGAAATTCTTTATTGTTTCAAGAGCAGTAAAAACTTTTGACTTTTCATATAAAATGTGGACCGTCAAGTATGAAGCCATGCGCGGAGCGGTCCGTCGGCTTTTTTATGTAGGTGCCTTTTAAATAATGTAGGATTACCTTTATTGCTCAGTTTGTGTAAAATTCTACTTATTTAATACTGTTTCTGGATATATTTTTATACCCGACTGAGGGTATATTAATGTTAATGCATAGTTTGAGATAGTAGAGATATGATAGAGACCGACAGGTGAATCGAGCTATGTCCATCCGTCCGTCTGTCCGTCTGTCTGTATGTGTGAAGTTTTTAGGTCTTTGAAATTGAGCTAGGACGCTCAAACTTGGAGTGTATCTTGGTTCTGATTATGGACAGACAAAGTTTAAAAATTGGTTAAATCCGCCAACGGCCACGCCCACTTCTGGCTTCAATGTAAGACAACCTCTATTTCAAATTTTCTTTCAAAATGCCTTTCGGTCAAGTTAGACAAGGCCTAATACCTCTAATAATGGTCTAAAACCTTAAAATATCGACGACGCCCACTTTTACTTTACAACTTGTTAGATCTTTAAAAACTCGATTTCTGGGAAAGTTAACTCCTAATTGAAAAAAAATTTTATGACAAATATCAAAGCTATTACTATTTTCTATGTTTGCTCAATACAAAGTTTTGAGCTCCGCTTACTTTAAGGGGGTATTTTTAGGCGCCCATTTTTGGGGGCGTGGCCCTTACAAATAATGTATAAATTTGAGCTAAAAAACTTTAAGATTTGGTGTTACATGGTCTATTTCTATAGGGTCGGGTATATAGAAGCTTGTCATAGACGAACTCTTGCACTTACTTGTTCTTTTATACCCCATGTTATAGGATAGGAGGTATAATGAGTTTGATTCATAGTTTGTAACATAGAGAAATAATCACCGTAGACCCCCAAGAGCATATGATCGAGACTGAATGGTTAGTTGAATGAGCCATGTCCGTCCGTCCGTGTGTTGGTAGTTTTAAGGCCCTAAATTTTTGAGCTATGAACTTGAAACTTAACATTTGTTCTTTCTACGTCCCGAAGCAGTGCAAGTGTAAAAACTAATGAAATCCGTCCACTGACAGGCCTACTTTACTTGTTAGCATAAAAAATCAGTTTTCGTAGGAAGCTGAAAATTGGTACGTGTTTTCCTCGCTTAAGTTTTTTGTGATTGGCATTCAACAAAAAAAAAACAATAACCGCCCCCATGTGGGCATGGTCATATTTAATTTGTTTTCTAATAAGCGGTTTTTATTCGATACATTTTCTTGAGAGAGCTATTAACTCAAATAACTAATTTTTTTTGCCACGCCCACTTTTGGGTGCGTTTTTAAGTATAAAAAATAAATAAATAGAGTGGCGCAACAGCTCGAGGTGAACCAGGGCCAACTTCTCAACAATGTATGCTGGTGTGTTAATTTCTTTACATACAAGGTGACCTACAATTTTTTGCCGAATCCGAACGGCACTTTGAGAAGTTTTTCAAGACAAATGATACTCTCGGAGGGCTTGTCAGACTCTCGCGAAGGTGGGGACGGTGAAAAAGAACAAGTCTTTTTTTTCAGGTGACGATGGCAGGATTCAAACCCAGACTTCCGTCGTAGTAAGCACACACACTAACCACTACACCACGACACTTTAGTATAACCCAAATTTTCAATACAAAAATGCAATCAGCACGTGTATACCACTTCTGATAAAATATATGAACAACAAAAGAGCCGGGGTTGACGCCACGCCCCTTTTTTTAGGGAAGAAGATTCTTAAGTGACAAATTTTAAATACAAATAAAGTTAATAGAAACTGAAATTGAACAACCAAGATATATGACGTAATTCGGAGCTTGACAGTGATCAATTGGGATGGGGTATCCAACGATTCGCCTAAGCGGAATGTAACCCTCCCACTAGTCATTTCAAAGATGAACTACGTTCGTTATTTATTTAAAATGTTTGCCTCTTACCGTTTCGAAAATAGAGGGCAGGACTTATATTTTCTTGGCCTTTTTTACCATTTCTGAAATTTAAAATCCATAAGACAGGAATTTAATTTCTTTTTCCAATTACCCATAGGTTTTTTTTCCATTTTACAACCATCAGTGAGACAGCCAACTAATCTAATCTACCCTATCTGAAAGAGAAATAAACACGCCTAGTGAAAGCGGCCGTTAGTAAAAAATATAGCTTTTAAATGCTACTGAAACCTCGGTTTTAAACTACAAAAATCTTTTCTTTAAGGCGCACCTACACAAATGATTGGATACACAGTAAAAGACATTAAATTGGGAATTCTTTAATTCGGCAAGCTCGTTTATATGGAAAATATTTTATTTGTTCTCAATTATATCTCTCTTGGGGTCAACGCGGTGATTATTTCAATGCGCTACAAAACATACATCAAACTTAATAATAAACTTTGATGTATTAAGCTAATAATACATCAAACCTTATAGGCCCATACCGCTTCTGCCAATAATATCGAAAGTATTCGAAGAACTTCTGCTGAAGCGATTACAACCAATAATTGCAGAAAGGCATTTGATCCCAGATCATCAGTTCGGTTTCTGACCTAACCATTCCTTAATAGATCAAGTCTACAGAATAACGCATGAAATTGAAAAAACCTTAGAAGGGGAAATAAATATGTTCAAGTGCTCTCCTCGAAGTAAGCCTTGAAGCAAGCCTTCGACAAGGTATGAAGGCATGAAATATAAGCTACGGTAAAACTTGCCGGAAGACACATGACAAAAATCTCGAAAACCGACTCTTTCGTGTTAGATGTGGTTCTGAATACTCGAGTTTCAAGAAAATTCGAGATGGCATACCCCAGGGAAGCGTTCTCGGCCCGACCCTGTTCCTCTACACAAGAGACATACCCCTAGATGACGAGACAGTTTTGGCCGCCTTTATGTTCATTGCAACAATGAAATGATCCGTACTCTTTGGAATATAAACAACGAGCGACGACTAGGTACATAGAACAAGACCCTTCGATCTAGCGACGTAGGGTGAAGCCGCACGAATTAACGGTTTTAGTAGGTGCATTCAGTGGATAGCAACCTACCCAACGCGATAAACACGCGCGTAAACTACTTGTTAAGTTAACTTATTTGTAGTCAAGAAGAATTATGAGAAAGCGAAAATTTACTACTATGACGTGCGTTTTCATAAATGGGTAGTTTTTTAGCACGTGGAAATCGGGCATAACCAATATCGGCTACATCGGCATTATATACCTGCTATAGGGAGCATATTGGTATTTCAAATATTTTGGAGCCTCCTTCCACCCTAGTATTAAAAAAAAGAACTCAATAAACTCTGCGGTAGGGCATTAAAAAGCCTTGCGTAGGTAAGGTTAACGTGAGTGTCAGATGTCCATTGTTGTCTTGTACCACGTGCATAAATTACTGAATAACTAGATATTCAACTTGCGTCCCTCTTACCCTCCAAAACCCATTTGTTTACGTGTTTTATAAAGCCTTTAAAGCTTTTATAAAGCTTTAAATTTCCGTGTCGGTGAATACGTGTAAGAAGATACAACAACAATTAACCTTACCCGATCAGCTGATGTAAAAGCTCTAAAACGAAATTGCATGGAAATGACGAATTGATGAATTTACTCACATTTGTAAACAAATGTCGGCGGATGGGTAAATTCGTCAATTTCAGCTTGTCGGCAAAGCTTTTACATGTCCGAAGTTAAATATCTAGTTATTCAGTAATTTATTACCCCGTGCACCTATCAAAAAGGTTCAATTCGTTGAATCGTTTTGAGCTACTAATGAAGCTTGAGATGCGCTTTGGGTCGGTCGTCTTTAGATCGCTTATATCGTTGTAGAAGAAAGCTTTAAGTTAGATATTTCATTACTTAGGCAGAGCGGATTCTTAGAAATATGTGAAGCAAATTAATATACTATTAATATATATAATACAAAAGGTTTTTCTTAACAAGTCTTTCACAAGCAACGGTCCTTTATAGCACACAAAGTAGATTTTTTAGATCTAGTGTTCTTAAACTTCTCGGTGTTGTAAATTGTTATGAAATGATTGAAACTAATACACATAAAGGTTGGCACTGGGACACTGCAGGAATCAATCGGTCTTGGTTTTCGTGAAGAAGGCGCACTGGAACTACGCAGCTCAACTGAGGAACTCTACTTTATGGATCCCGAGGCGAAAAAAGAAGAGCAGGAAAAGATTCAACAACAATTGCAGGTGAGCTTGAAAGATTGCATTTTTGTTTGTATAATTTTTGTATCATACTACGTAGTGTATTCGATTTATTTATGATTCGCAAAATTCATAGGTGTTTGGTACATTTTCTTCATTTGTCCTTACACCCAATACTATTACCTTCCATAACTTTTTTGAATGGATCTTCCTCCCTTTTGCAAACTACTTTATAGATATTAGATATATAGGTAAATGAATCTAACTTTTCTACGAACGGAAGCAGTGAAATATTTCAAAAAATACTGTTCCCAAAAAGAAAATCAAATGATTTCTTGTGAACTTTCAATCTGTGATACAAACAACTGTAGACGAATTGTTGAACTTTGATCCGCTTTTCTTTTTTTTTTTACCCGACCGAGGGTATATTCATTTTAATGCAAAGTTTCTAACACAGTGGAATAAGACCCTTAAGACTTTTTAGAGATATGATCGAGACCGACAGGTGAAACGATTAAGCCATGTCCGTCCGTCCCTGTATGTGTAAAGGTCTCAGGTCTTCAAATTCAAGCTAGGGAGACGAAACGTGGTACATGGCTTAGTTCTTTTGTTGCACAAAGTGTGAAAATCGGCCTTAATCCGTCAACGGCCACGCCGACTTTTGGCTTCAATGTGAGACAACCTTTATTTCACATTTTCTTTCAAAATAGCTTTTGGTCAAGTGAGACAAGGTATAGGAACTTAAACTTTGATACTGAGCATTATTGGCCCAAGACCTCTAAGAAAGCAAAAATTGGACCGCCCAGAATACCGACCATGCCCACTTTTTAGTTTTAACATGTTAGATCTTTAAAAAACTGATTTCTCGGAAAGTTCACACCAAATCGAAAAAAAAATTTTATGACAAATACAGTACGAACTCGGTTATCGCAACCCTCGAAACAGTCAATTCCTGGATTTTTGCAACAATAAAAAAACTAGCATTGTAACCTTTGTAAGTGTTACTTATAAGAAAACAAGTGGGAAAGTGCAACAGTGCGTGCACAAAAGCTTCAGTCCATCTACGACGGATTGCAAAATACCCGACCATACCAAAAAGAAAACCACTCCTCCAAAAAGTGAGCGGGATATAAAAATATTACTGTTGAATGCTTTATACTGGGTGGTTGCATACATTTCGGCCTAAGACTCCGCCTTTTTAACTAAAAAAAAATCACTATTTTTCCACCACCCACAAAAGTGGGCGGAAGCACATACAATATATACATAAAAGTTAGAAAATATCGAAAAAAAAAGAAAATATAGTAGCTAATATCTACAACTTTTGTCATATCATTTTTTGTCAAATTTCATATATATTTATTAAAAAACAGTCATTTTAAGCTAAAATTTCTTAAAAAAGTGGGCGTGGACACGAAAAAATCAAAAAGCCAAACTTTTTTCGCTACTTCAAAGACAATTACAAGGCAATGTTACATACCAATGTTGAATGCACAAGCACCATTGCAACATAGCTAAAATTTGGAAAAATATTTTCTAAAATTGGAAAATTCGCACATACAGGCCAGTAGTGGTCGTGTCAGTAAGCGGATTCAGCTAATTTTCAAAATCGATCTGGTCCAAAATTTTGTGATTGGACTTCCAGCCAACCCACAAAATTTCAGTTCTCTACCTTAAATTTTAAGGCCTAAAAGTTGATTGCATTCGGACGGACGGACATGGCTTAATCGGTTCTCCTGTCGGTCCCATTCAGATCTCTAAAATGTCTTAGGGTCTACGGTGATTATTTCTGCGTTACAAACTATACATAAAACTTAATATACACCGGGTCGGGTATACGAATGTATTCCTTTTAGGTTTTTGTTTAATTTTTTTATTGAAAGGGGCGTGGCATGTCCAATTCCTTTAGCAAAAAACAAATATTAGCATGGAAATATCCAAGTTTGCGGCTAAAATGTACGCAAAAATGTTATTTTTTGGTTTAAATTCAATAAATTTGTGAAATTGACCTCTAAAGATGGGCGTGGCCCAAAATTTTGTATGAATCAAATGTAGAACCAAGTATTTGCTGCATAATGCAAAAATTTTCCGATTTGAAAAAAAAAATGAGTTAATTGCATTTGAAGGTTTACTCTTTAAATCGATGCCACGCCTACTAGGGGCGGTCAGCTGATTTTATTTTTACTTTTTATATCTTATAATCATCAGGAGATGCTATATGTCAAATTTCGGCTTTTCACGACGTCCTACAGTTTTAAAAGCACTGGAGGAAGTTTCACATTAAGACCGTCTGTTGGCGGATTTCAAAAAGGTTAACACTTGTATTGCTTCGGATGACAGAGAGTCTACGTATAAGATTTAAGCTTTCTAGCTCAAAATTTAAGGCCTTAATTAATCATTCAACTCAGAATTCGGTCTCGATCAATATGCCCTTAAGGTCTTGGGGGTGGGATATAAGAAACTTTTGGATGCTATTATATTTTTTTTTTTTTCAATTTCTTCAACAACAAATTTACTTTCAAATAAGTTCAGCTTGATGATTTTTTACTAATTGAGGCAGGATATAGCTTTACAAAAGTGCAACATTTAATGTTTTGTTAGACAAATTTTTGCATGTTTGGTAGTTTTCTCAGAAGTACAAAAGGACCAAGGCAGGGACATACCTGCGTATACATATTTCTGGAGTATCTTAGTAATATTTATGCAAACTTCAAATGCTTTAAAAAATGAATATACCATTTATGTAATATAACAGTAAGAATAATGCACCCTAGTTCAGGGGCCTACCGTTTGTGTTTTTCTGCATATACCTACTTTGCGGATTTTTGTACAAATAAGGTTCGGAACTTACTTCTTACTTACTTATTTGAAATTCGAATCTCTTTAAAGAAAGCATCTGCCTCGAAACTCTGTTTAATTAGTTCTGCTATATCTAATCAAATTATATGCAAAAAACGTATAGCAAAGTTCGTTAAATTCATCCAAGGACTCAACTGTCCCATTCACTTTTATACACGTTTCGTTTTTCATGCAAGGTTTCAATTAAATTATCGTAGTAGGGACGCTTGTTGAAAACTTTGGTCACAATAGGGTGTCTGAAGCTCACCCCTTCGCGGCAATCAGTTTTGTTGAACGAATTGTCAACTTGCAATGTTCAGGAAAAATGGTGTCGTCACTTTCTCTCTCGCTTTTGTCTATAAAGGATAATGCACATTCTGCCGTCAATTCTCTTAGGTTTATTTTGCCTTTTCGCATACATGAACCTTCCGCTGTCTATTTTACTTCTCAATTTAATAAAACAATTAAAGGTATCTTATGTTTACGAGTATCTAGGCCACCTTGCGTTTTAGTTGCGTTTATTTTTGAATGAATGGTGGACTCAGGGACAAAATTGACGACAGGCTGTGGGGTTGCATTGAATGAACTTGGAATGATATTTCCGTTGCAAAAACTTGCAACAAGGATACGTGTGGGTTATTAGTTTAAAATTCAATACTTAAAGGATATAAAATGAACTATATGTAATGTAGGCATGTACTTGCTACACTGCAAAATGTTGTAAATTAAAAAGTTTACACACACATTGTCTTTGTTTGTGTATATGAGCTTTATGCCTTGTCATTGTCACCGCGTTAAATGAATCACTTACAACTACAACCCAGCAACATACACCAAAGAAAAGGAGGACTTTGAAATCGTTAAAATCGAGAGATCTGCCTTCAGTTCGGGGCTATTCGCGGTGAGTTGCACACTGAAAGTCGAAGAAAAAAGGCGGTTCTGAAAAGTTTTATATAGAAAATATAAGTTTGGAAATTAAGAAAAAACGAAGAGTACTGAATAGATAAATTAAAATATATAGTTATTGCAAATAGTCCTCTAGAAACAGATTTTCCCTCTTTTGGATACATCGTCGTTGCCTGAAACTGGTGTCTTTGTACAGTTCAAGGACAAGTAAGAATGGAAATAAAACATGGTTTTTGAGAATTTGAAGCCAATAATTTTTGAATGCCTAGTGTAACTGAGGCAGGTATTTAAAAGGACCCATTTGTCAAACCTTCATAAGACCATGAAGTTCTTGTCACCTGTTATTCAAGAAGCTGTCAGGCTGTTAAAAACACTGTTTCGTTTGACAATATTTCACCCTGGTGAACGATTGAAACCCAGTTTTTTTGCCCATTGAAAGTCTTACTAATACCTACAGGCTTTTTTATTTTGTTTATTCTATGGTGCTATAAACCGAGCCTTAAGCTAGCTTACGAAAATCCAAATCCAAACAAGCCCACCAGTGCACCAGCCGTTCCACTGCAGTGTTTTCAATTTACTTTAAGTTAAACGCGTATAATAAGCAAATACCTACATAGGCATTTTTTACTATAATATGTAGTACATAGTGGAGATATTTTGACTGGATAGAATATGAAATTTGTACTGAAGTATTGAACAATTATATTGAGTAGCTAGTTGTAGTTTACGTTCACCTAAATGTAAGTAAAATTAACTTAGACCCATTAGACAAAATATGTTAAAAGTTAAAACATTACACATAGCAACAAAAATTGTTTTTTATAATGTTTGTGGAGTACAAAAATATTTAATTTTGATTTTTAGTGAGGTTGGCCTCAACTCCAAAACATTTGTTCGTGAAGAACAATCAAAATGCGTTTAGTCGCTGCCTCCGCCATGATATATTAAATTGTTGCTGTTTAAAAAGCCAGGCCGCGGGCTTATACAGAAACAATTTGCCTACGATGTTTCTTCGCGCTGAACATCGCGCGCCACATTAAGTTTCGACAAGAAACTTCTACTTACGAGTCGGTAACCATCGACCACCAAGTGGAAAATTTGCGTCTGAACATCTGCCTTCGCCCGCTCATTGATAGATAAATCATGGCGGAGGTAGCGACGAAACGCATTTTGCTTGTTCTTTACGAACATATGTTTTGGAGTTGAGGCCAACCTCACTAAAAATCAAAATTATATATATTGTATAGGTAGGATATAGGTAGACAGGGTTGCGGACAGCCGAAGCCACGCATCGGCAATATTGCATAGCATCATGGAGGTGCTTAGCGTAGCGTTAGCTGTTAGACAACCTTCAAAGAGAGTCAGCTAAGAGATCTTGAGCTTCTAAAAGAAACTTGACTGAGCTTTTGCTATGTTCGCCCCTGGTCATAAATTACTGAATAACTAGATATTCAACTTGCGTCCCTCTTGGCTGCTAACACCTTTTTGTTTACGTTTTCAATAAAGCCTTCAAAGCTTTTATGAAGGTTAAAATTTCCGTGTCGGTGAATACGTGTAAGAAGATACAACAGCATTTTACCATGCGCGATCAGCTGATGCAAAAACTCCAAAACGGTATTGCATGGAACTGACGAATTTACTCACATTTGTAAGCAAATGTCATGGGTAAATTCAAGAATTTTGGCTTATGGACAAAGCTTTTCCATATCCGAAGTTGAATACTCAGTTATTCAGTAATTTATGCTACTGGTATAAATAGGTACTTTTGCAAACTCGTTTTTCACATTTTCCCGCGTTTCGGAGTCTGGCAGTCTCTTTGGATCACCACAGCTGTGCAGATTTTGCCATCTGTTTAAGGCTTGTATCTGAATAATTTTGTCCATATTTTCTGTCTAGAGGAGGTAAGCTTTTTCGTCCGCTGTATATGAAAAACCTGTGCTTCTTTAGCTCGTCAGATTTTTGTTTCCGATACTTTGGTCATAAATTACTTAATATGCAACTAGATATTAAACTTGGGCCATGTAAAAGCTTTGCCTGCTCAATGTGAAATTGACGAATTTGCCCATACATTTACAAATGTGAGTAACTTCGTCAATTCATCAGTTCCATGCAATTCCGTTTTGAAGCTATTACATTAGCTCATCGCGAATGTTTTCACACGATTTTCACACGTATTTACCGACACAGAAATTTATAGCTTTACAAAAGCTTTGAAGACTTTGAAGGTGTTGGAAGGAACGAGAGACGCAAGTTGTATATCCAGTTATTTAGTAATTTACGCTAAAGTCAAGCAATGCGGACATTATTCTGTCTGCCTAAGGGAAAAATTCCTATACTACACGCGGTTTTACCATTTTAGACGTTGGTGTTGCCGAGCTTTAATGGTTTCTAGATAGTCTCTACACAAATGGAAACACTCTCTTCTGTTGAATCCGATACTTTCTTTTATCAGCGGATATAAGTGTTACTTATCTCGGCTTAGAAGATTCTGCAGGATCCCTGCTGCAATTGGCTTGGTAGGACAACAAGTTTACAAGTTACTCTTATACACCTATAGTTTAGTTATTTTCTAAGGACTTTTATTTAATAAATTTAAAAAAGCATACAATATTTGTTAACAAAGTCGTTTTGGTTTGGCCTGTGGCCGTCTACCAGATTGACAGTAATAATTCTATTTTTTGATTTTAATGCCACAAAGTAGGTGAAAAGTTACAAATACTAAACAAAAAAGTATTGGAAATTTAGCGGTCTAAAAATTGCCTTCAATGATGCGCCTTCTATAGTGTAATGCATTCACTACGTAGTTGAAGAGTAAATCCCATCCTCTTTCGCCATTTAAAATGCTGAGAGCTTCATCTTCCTCTAATACACGCTTACTGAAGTACCTTATGCGAAATTCGTTAAGGATAGGACATTTTGCTATGAAATGAAAAACATCTTCTCTCTCACTTAGGTTACACAGCTCACATAGGATTGGTAGGTCGGTTCGATGCGGTATGTAGTTTAGGCCGATTAGCTCCCCTCTCACCTTGAAGATAATGCTAATTTTTTCGATGGTATAGCAATTTAGAAAATAGGAATTGTCTTGAAGTTCTTGATTCATTTTACAATAATACATTCTATGCTGAGATGATCTGGCTTGTTGTACGTAGTTTTCATGCATGCTCTGCTCCACTCTTTCCAGTATCTTACTGAACTTGGACCTCAATGATGCGGGTTCTTCGGTGGATGATATCCGGAATTCGACACCACAGCTCGACGCTAGCTCATCCCATTCTTGAACTAGTTTTCCTCTTGTAGAAAAGATGTGTGACAAAACATACTTTGGAATCCATTCGTTTTCCATTTCCATGACTTTTATTATATAGTTGAAATGTAATTTAATTTAATTCTAATGCGTCACCAAGAAAAGCGGCGTACAACCTGATTCAAAAAATAACATGTAGTTGGGGGTGGAGTTTGGCAGTTTAAATACTCTTTTTAGAAAATATCGCAGAAATTTTTCGACAGATTCGAAAGACCGAAAGCCCCAAACTTGCGCGCCGTATAAGAGAATGGAAGCGGCAGTCGCGCGAAATATTTTATGCTTCGATGTATGATTTATGTGTTTGTTCATTATACAGCGGTTCCAGATTGAAGATATTGCCCGCTTTGCTTCCGCTAACTTGGATTTAAAGTGCTTCTCCATACTCAGAGTAGATGACATCAATACTCCAAGGTACTTATAATCTCTTACAATTTCAACGCTTTGCCCTTGGTAAGTCCATTTTTCATTTCGAGAGTACCTTCCACCACCGCTTCTGAATATCATTATCTTCGATTTTTCGAGATTGACTGACAGGTTCCATGTTTTGCAATACTCTTCCAGTCTATTCATCATTAACTGCATTCCCATAATTGTGTCTGACAGAAAAACAATATCATCTGCATATTTCAATGCTGAGATCTTTTTTTGCCCAATCTCGACTCCCCCTTTTACCGCGTTAGTTATATCGTTGATAAATAAAATGAATAAAAGTGCACTTAAGATGCATCCTTGTTTTACTCCAAGGATGCATCTTAAGTGCTGTAAACTCTTTGTATTGTTGTTGTAAACTCTTCTGAGATAAATTGAAGACATGAAGGAAAAAGCAGTCGAGATATGCGCTTCACTAATGGGGAATGATGGTGCTACCTCTGACGTTTAGACCGCCTTCAGTATTTCAAGGGGAAACCATAGCACTGCCACAATAGTAGTCAAAATGAAAAAACGTGAAGATGCATGGAAGGTTCTGGGCAATGCGAAGAAACTAAACGGGACTAAAGTGCGCATTCATAGAGATTTGCCACATAACATGCGCCAAAGAAGAGCCAAGTTGTTCACAATCATGAAAATTTTGCGCCACAAAAACCCGAATGTGAAGTGCATGTTTATACACCTATACTCTAGTACCTATCTTCGCTTGATTAAGATCTAGGTGTACTTGAACTTGACTAACTTGACGAACTAATACTCCACTGCCGATGTGATCAGGAGGATAAGAAAAGAATTTAAAGAATTTAAATTCAATATCGAATTTTGTTAAGCCTTCAACCCAATGAATCCGTTGCATCCGTCACGTTGAAGTTCACACCTGACAACTAAGTTAAATACACACGTTCTTATGAAATGAGGCCCATAGAAGAAGTGCATGACGTAAGTCGGCGTCGCTTCAAATAAGAATATGTGTATTTTACTGTGTTGTCAGTTGTGTACTTCGACGTGACGGACCCAACGGATTCATTGGGCTGAAGGCATTACCTTGCCACTGTAGTACGACAGGCTTCTTTAGTAGTCAAGCACCAGATTAAATAACTGGACCGGATTCCATTTTGGTTTCATCTAATTTTTTTAAAATGTCGCTAAGTAAGTATGGTAAGTGGAATAAGGAAATGGAACGGATACACATTTTCGCCTTGTTGCACAAAATGACGAATTTATCGACACGTCAGGCTAAAAAAAGGCAATCATCTGAAAAGTCAATTATTTTATAAATGTTCATGCCATATGCGCCAGAACCCTTTACAGAATACATGTAAAATCTAGAATGGCATACGTCATTTTATTACTTATGATTTCTTAAATTAGAGTTAGAATCCACTGTCCCCTCCATATTTGCGAAAATTAAACTTTTTCCGAATTTGGCCTCCGAACGCGGGCGTGCTTAAAACGAAATGTAAAATTAATGCACTTTCTAAATATCATGCGCTTTTTTTTTAATTTGGAATAAAAATATTGAATAGAATGCATTTGAAAAATTACCTTCTTAATCGATGCCACGCCCACTAGGGGAGGTTTAGCGATTTTATTTTTCTGTTCTTTATCTTACAATCACCAGAAAATGCTTAATCTTCAATTTCAGCCTCCTACGATGCCTTAATGGTGTTAAACACTGGAAGTAGTTGGACAGTTCCGACCGATTCTGGGCGGATTTAACTTTTATACTGCTTTGCATGACAAGTAGCTTTGTGTACGTAATTTGGCCATTACAAATTCGACTAACAATTGGGCCTCGATCAGTATGTTGTTAAAGTCTTGTGGGGTCTGCCATTATTATGTCAGCGTGGTACAAACTATGTGATAAATTGAATATCCTTCTTTCCTATCCCTAACATCCTAAGCATAAGGTGGAGTGGACATATTTCCAGATCAAGAAGAAGTGATCAAACTGTGTCTTAATGTACAAGTTAATTAATTTATTGATTAATTGAAAACAACTGTTTGACAGAAGAAGAATTGATCAAACTATGTCTTAATGTACAAGTTAATAATTGTTTTTAAATTTAATTGAAAGAACTGTTTGACGGATAACCATTGGTCGACGATCTCAGTATCAATGCAGTTTACAACCATACGATAACATGTGGCACTGCAAAATACCCTACTCTTATTATAAAGTCTATATCCTTGTTTAAAAAAAAAAATATATAACTTTCAACAGCATTATACTAGCATACATTTTTAGCTTTTATACAAAAAAAAATCAAATGTTTTAAAATCCACGTCCACAAAAATGAGCGCAGTGTTAGTCTACAATACAAAAAAAATAAGAAATTTATTGGCATATAACTACGCATAGTTATAATCTTCCCTACCCCAGTAAATTACGTTTATTGTATAGTTTGTTACGTTGTAAAATAATAAATCACCGTAGACCCCTAAGAAATTTAAGAGATATGCCCGAGACCGACAGAAGTCGACCATATATATTTATACCCATTTTAAGAGAGCTTTTAAATCAGACCACGGCCTCGTGTATGCTTCGATCATAATCGACCAATTATTAACAAGGGAACCTGTTTTTCACCGGAGAGTTCACTAAGTGAATTTCGATTTAAAATCATTATCACGTTTTTGAGTTAATTTTAAGTTACCCACTAACAATTTTATTAAACGTCAAATAATCCAAAGTTTTTTCACACCTATATTCTTTCTTTATAGCAAGCCCGTCGCTCGTCACCATTAATTTTCAAATTCGATGAGCATCAGACTTATTTACAACAACATCAACGGAAGGACTCTGCTAGCTCTGAGGTCGCTGCTTTACTCTGTATCTCAGGACGCACAAGTCGTATATCCAGTGTGGGTAGTCAAGGTTCAGCTGTAAGTCGTTTGTCTGCTATTTCTGGTGTATCTCGGTCCCCATCACCGCATAGAATGCTTCTTGAGACATCATTTTGCGGACCAAAGCCTCTAGAAAACGTTGTTGATGGGAGTATAGTGAGCACAGTGGAACCCCCAACTGCAGAAATTCTAGAGCAGGTATTACTATCACGAAAGCACGATCCTACGCAGGCAGTCTTTGCAGAAGGAATAAAAATTGAAAGATCGCCGCAAAGAAAAAAGCCTCCCACGAGCATAAGCAATGGGGAGCCAAAACGAAAGTCAACAGATATGAGCAGACAGAGTCGACAATCTTCTACCAAGATAGCTATTTCGCGTGGTAACCGCCTCACACCGAGTAAGAGTCCCGGACAAGTAGTCATGGGCACAACCCCTAGTGGGGCCGAATATATACGAATAAATCTGAAACCTGATCATATGTATGAAGATAAGGGGGTTGCTCCAAATGAAAGAGTTGTAGAGGCTCCTTTGCCAGGTGCTAGAATCGGACACAAAAAACCGATCTCGCTCAGTCTCGGCCGAAACGTTGCCATCGACGAGAAACGTCTTACCCCAAGTTCTAGTCCCAAGCCGTCGAGACATTCGGCTCTTACTAAAGAAACTATTGGAAGTCGTTCACCATCACCGGCCAATGTTTCAGTTTCTCGGAAAAGCTCATTCTGCTCGCTTTTTAAACAGAAAGATTCTCCAGATTCCCCTAAAGACCGCGTTCGATCTCGAAGTAAAAGTCGAGATCGATCCACACCACAATCGCAGAATCCTACTCCTAGTAAGCAAAAATCAGTTCTTGCAATTTTTAAGCCTAAGCGTCCCGAGGGCAAATCAAAGAGCTCATCCCCCATAGATCCTGACTTTGGACGCCATACACCATGCAGCAAAACCGATACACCCCTTGAGACATTTTCAAGCACAAGCTCTAGGCCCTCTAGTAGACTCAGGTACTATGACACCCCCCCAGATGGCAAGGCAATACACATTCCCCTCCACACACCTCCAGAGGAAAAAGAAGCACGAAAGCTTGTGCAAGCACTGGAAACAAGACCACAATCAGCACCAACACCAGTACCAACATCAGCATCACCAACTACATCAACATTAGCTGCTCACAGACCAAGTCCAACTTCAATCGGCCCTTTACCCGCTATCGAACCTCAACCAGAAAAACGGATTCCTAAGCTACCTCCGGCTCAAGAGAAAGTAGAAAAAGTTCAGCGAATAGAGAATCTCGACGCAATTCATACCCTTCCCCAGGACATTGATGATAAAGAGCGCACTTGGAGTCTTGAAGTTCATAGGCACAGTTCGCAAGACAGCCAAGACACTATCCTATCCGACAGTTCCTTACCCAACAATTGTGTTTCAAAAGTAAGCGCCCGCACGAATCTGGCAAATGTCACCGAGAGTCCCATTCGAGAAAATGGAGTTGCTGCTGAAGTTCACTGTATCCCAGTGGAACCAGAAGCGATCCCCGCACAACCAGTTGAAGATGCAGCAGCAAGAGAAAAACGACGACTTCTTTTCGCAACCAGACTAGGCTCCGGAAGTCAGGAGCAAATTTTTAGCACACAATTCAGTATCTCGAAGACGGAAAGCCTTTCAAGTCAACTCTCAGAACAGGCGTCCATTCCGGAGAGCCCAGCTCAAGAGCACTTACAGCGCAAAGACACTGTTCTGCGGCGACCAGATGACGCAAGCGCTTCACAGAAACCCATGATTACAGGGCGTAAAGCGGAAAATTCGAGAAGGCTTCGATCCTCTGATGATACTAAATCACGCTCAACGTCTGAAGATGAAAAACAAACCCCTCAAGCACTTGTTGGAGTAATGCTGCGAAAGAAAGAGCCAACGCAGGAAGAATGTCGACGAAAATCTTCTCGGTCCGCTTCCGAAGAAGACGATGTTACTACACATCGGCACTCACGGTACCTCGAAAGTTTTGACGTTCGTAAAAAATTTCATGAGAATGTTGCGGCACGAAAAACCACGCATCCATTGGCCACGAAAGAAGAAGATCTGAAATCCAGTGATGAAACCCCAGAAGCAGAGACAAAAAACTCTCTTGAGCCGGTTCCAGCAGCAGTTGAGGTGCCTGACACAAAATCTTCATCTTCAGCACCACTGCCTCCGGCACATATGCAATCAGTTTCCCATCATCGCCATCTCCCCTCCGATAGACAATCAGTCGCATCAACCGATGAACCCGCTGAGTCGTCTGAAAGCGAAAGAGACTCAGAGGCAGACCCCAATCGACTGAAACGACATCTGCCTCGGCACGTCGTGAGCGCTATAGAAGACCATGAAAGTACTGGTCTGGTTTCACAGGATTCATTTGACGACGAGCTTCCCTACATACCGACTACACTGCCTGAGGAACGTGCTCACGGGGTCGCACTTATACCAATGAAGGAACGCGCCCACATGGAGTTAAAAACTTGTCCACTAGATCGTCCGCGGTCCACAACACCACTCAATCCTTCCCACCTCGAGGAATACTGCGGAATAATAACACCTGAAGTCAGTGACTTTGAACATAAGCCGCCAGTGCGTGGCGAAAAGCTTCGCATTAGTTTGCCGCGCAAAGATTCCTCCAAGGAAAAAGCACAAAAATCGAAATCTCCCCGACGGACTTCGACATCAAGTGGGAAGAGTTGGTTTGAATTTGCTGAAGAGGGCCTTCGCGGAACACCTCTGGAGAACAACAAGTCGACGGGAACAACCAAACCTGCAGATGAGGCTTCGACTCCAACGGTTCCAGTTCCAAATACAAACAATAGAAAGTTGTCCGGTCAGTGGATTGATTTTGAAAATATTCCAGAGAAGCGAAAAGCACCAAAGAAGATCACTACTTTGCCAAAGGACTCTTTGGCTGATGGCAAAGGCATGGGCGTTGTTATTCACTACAATTACGTAAAACCAGAGGAGTGTCAATGTGAGTGTCATGAAGTCGAGCGGGAGTCAGCTACACATAAGTCGATTGCTTCTGTAGATTTACTACAACAGCCGGGTGAAGATATGCAGCCGCTCTTGGAGCCCGAGGCAATTGATAACGCTGATCCAAGGTGAGTTTAGAAAGATTTTTTGGAAAGTCTTTTTGTAACCTATGTGTTACACTCGTAGTGACTCTTCCCGCGACTACAGCTGTTACACCGATGATGAGAGCGAAGGAGCCCCTAGATTGAAGCGGACAAATGTATGTTTTTAAAAAAAAAAATTGTGATAATATCTTTATTTAATTCTGTTTTGTTTTTTAAGAATGAAGAGTTCCCGCTGCGTGGTAAACAGAGTCCTAGAAACAAAAAATTTCCCGATAACCGGCACTCTTAAGATTGTAGGAAAAAGAGTGCTAGTTGTAAGAACTTGACGATAAGTAGTGTCTGTAAAAATTTAGAATCAAAACTATGAGGTGTAAACTGAAGCATGGTATACTGCATACATAAAAGACAGACAGCATGATAGACAGGCCCATACATTCCAAAACGACCACTTAAATCGTAGTCAGTTCTTCATAAGGCAGCCACGGGGGGATAAGCTTCATAACAAGTATAAAGGATGACCTATTATAAAGGTTGTAGATTGCGTTAAACACTCTTTTATTACGAAATCAATAATATGTATAACTTCATTAGGTAATTCATAAAGTTTTTCTTAAGCAATGTGAGACAAGCAAAACCTTGCTTGGGTCAATACCATTTCTTCTGTTGAAAGCCATCATTCGAAGGCCGCGTTATCTAATTTATTTTGTTTAATTACTTTTTAATAACTTTTTGATAAGTGGGCAGTGGCTGAAATGACAGTGTAGGTGTTATGTCCTGATCCTGAATATCAGCTTGGCTTAAGGTATAGCATATACTTTTCTAATAACCCACAGTAAGAAGTCTTAAGGTGTCAAATCTCATGAAAAAATCGTGGCTAAAACTATGATTGATTGAGATTTGTAGCTTGTGTGAGCTGTGATACCATACTATTGAAGCCGAATATCGCCCAAGCCACATTCAAAGTACAACAGTGCGTCTGTGACGGATTGCAGAGTACACACACTACCCTATATCTTAGGAAAACCCGCTACACATTCGAAAAGGAGGCGGGGTGAAAAGTGTTCCCAGTAAAATATTGTATGTAGAGTTTTTACATACTGTCTCGCCTATGAGCGTCGGGATAGTAGGATTGTTAGACTAAAAATGAGGTTATCCACTTCCCGTGCGAATTTAATAACGCTGCTAGCAGGGGTAAATCTTAATATGGTCCATACTCAAATGTTCTCTGAAGAATAAGTTCTGTCTTATACCGTTTAGGGCTGGACATTCACATAGGATATGTTCAGCACTTCCGTCTTCTTCAAGATAAAGTCGGCATTCTGGAAAGTCGATTATTTTGATTTTAAAAAGGAGATATCTTAACCGGTGGTGTCCTGTAAGGTATCCTACAAGGTTTTCAAAATCATGTCTGTTTAGTTTTAGGCGACTTTTAACATTTTTGATGAATGGCTGTCTTAGGCCACCATAGGGTACCCAATTTGAGGTGCATCTAGCATGCTGCCATTTTTTTTTATTTCGTTTATCGCCGATTTGGGAGCGTGGCAAAAAGATTCAGGTCTCTGGAAAGGCGCTTCCGAGCCTTTTTGGGGATTTTTCCTTGTGGTTTTCAGATTCGGCCCAGTTACGCCGGCTCCCGCTCCCGACCCATTTTAGAACCATCCGTAATTCATAACACCTATAACGAGAGAGTGTTAATGTATAAAGAAAACAGGATACCAATTGCATATCGTCAGCCAGTCGACAACTTAGTGAATCAGCCTATACACACTGTCTTGGCTATCACAGATCTATCAAATCCTTTCTCTTAGCGCAGAGCTATTGGCAACAACTTTTATATTCCTCCAGCTTTCTCGAATAAAATAATGTGTTTGCTTTTGTATATTAAATTTCCGTTTCTGCTTCCTAATTTCGTCCGTGACTTTATTCTCGGATTTTATAGCGAAGATTTATGCGATCTCTGACTCCGTAATATCCCATTTCAACTTACTGTAAGATCCATCCGGATCCGACGAACCCTAACAAACTTAACAAATCTATTCGCCAGTTTCCCCATTTCAACTTCCAGGACACCTCCTTATAACTTATCCGCTTTTCTGTGTTAATCAATACCAACAGAGGATCCATTCCTAGTTTCAATTTGGCACCATTTTCAGAGACCTGTCTATCATGTTTCTGTCCTAAACACCAATATAGCAAAAAAAAAACTTCGTTAAAAAATGGTTACACCTAAAAAATGAAAACCATTTCACAATAAACTATTAATGGACTCATTCACAATAAACTTATTAGGTATTAACTACTTAGTATTAAAAAATTACCTATTATTTTAAGTCCTATCTAGCCTTCCCCGTAATAGTTTCTTAGTTAAACTAATAAAACATGTAATTTAGAACACATAACACACTATAAATAAACACATACTCTTTTTCTTCATATGGCTTTAAAAAAAACCTTTCTACATATTATAAAATACTTAAATAATTATTAATACTAACAAAAATACTATTTAGATTCATTAGTTAGGTAATTTAGTACTGTTTTTTGTTAAATTGTTTAAACGTCAAAATCTGACCATATTCAAATGTAAATTATAAAATTTTATTTAGCGATCATGCGAACTTATTAAATAGGCTCCACTATTTAAATTTACTTCAAATATTGCTCGCATTGATTATTTATTAATAAGAATTATATATTCAGAAATTATTGATTAGTTCTAAGAATTTAATATGCATGGATTTAATTGTATTTGTTTTATTTTTAATCCCTTATGAACACAACTCAAGGTTTTTCAAATCAATATGAAAAATATAAATGTTTAAAGAAACAAAATACTGCCACCAATCACAGTAGATTAGATAATTGTTTTTAATTTATTAAGAACCAAACTAAACTAGAAACTGTATTGTTTATTTTTTAATGCCTAAAAATGTTAAGACTAACGTCGGTCCTGAGTTAAATAAAAACTTATATCCATTTAGTTCATGTGAACTGATTTTCTCATATTTTTTTAATGCTTACCAGAAAGGAATTTCTGATTAAAACGATAATTTGTTTGCACCTAAGAAAGAGAAGTGAAAAGCCTGCACTTCACTATGCAATAAAAATTATTTAATATTAAAAAACTTATAAAATTATTTAAACTTATTTAAAAAATAAATAAAAAAAATTCGATTGTTTCAAATTAATATGATTTTTTTTCCAAGTTCATCATATGCCCTCACAAAAAAAGGATTGATTGAGGTTTGCATATGATTCTAAATATGGATCATGTTTTTGGTTGATCAATTACCGATTACTTTAACCGATTATTTTTTTCCGAGTAAAAATAAAAGTCGCAGCACACAAATGTTACGCAAAGAAGGACCCTCTCCCCGTCCAATTCATCGGGCGTACGCGGGAGACTATACTATTTAAGTCTAGTGTCTAAGACTATAGAAAAGGCTGCACTGGCGTTAGTATTTTAGTAGAGTATACAACTGGTCTGCGCCGTTTTCTCTTTCTCAAAAAAGAGAGAGAGAGAAAACAGGTTACCTAGCCTCCTGGACCTTTTCATTGTCGCTATGATGTCGCTATATGATGTGAATTTGGTTAAAACTGCCTGATACATTTACCTAAAAAGATTTTAGCTCCATTGACCTACTTGCCCTCCAAGCTGTTACTTTTTCAGCACCTTGGGAGCTATGCATTTGAGCGCTGATGCGAATGAAAAAGTCTCTCTTCTGCAAACAATTCTGACCCAATTGTTTGATCAATGTGTACCAACGAAGACGGTCAGAATTATAAACAGAGTCCATGGTATACTCCTGAAGTAGTTCGCTCCATAAAAATCCGTAACAAGTTATACAGTAAATGAAAGCATAGGCCATCTACTAGAACCTGGTCTGAGTACAAAGCGGCACGTAACTTCTACAGTGAGAATTTCTAAGAAAAACTTACTCCTACAAATTGAATATTTCCCTACCGACTAAGAAACTTTGGAGCAATATTCGTCAAATCAGTGCCTCTAGATCTACCAGTACGCCAAATGTACTCTAGATCCCGACGAGCTAAACAATTTCTTTGTTGGTGAAGGCCCCAGTTTTTGCAAGTTTGACTTTAGTCAAAACGAAAATCTTACTGTGCTAAGATTGGCCGATTCTGTAGTAACAACTGAAGAGGACATTTTTCATTGCATGGCAGCGATCAAATCTGACTCTAAGGGTGAGGATGAAATACCTATGCGTTTCACTAAACTTGAATTGCCACAAATTGTCTCCCATCTCACGCATGTCATCAACTGGTGTATACCACCTCGACCTTTCCACATTGTTGGAAAATTGCAAGAGTTTTGCCAAAAGCTAAAAAAGTCAACCATCATCCCCTGTTGATTTTAGACCTGTAAGTATCCTACCGTGCTTGTCAAAGGTCTTCGAGAAGATAATGTCAGTGCAGATAACAAAGCATTTATCATTGCACAATCTGCTGAGCCTCCGGCAATCTAGTTTTAGAGCTAACCACAGCTGTTCCACAGCGATGGTGAACTTGTTGGAGGAAATAAGACAGGACTTCGACAGGGGGTCTCTTTGTTACTCTGCCTGCTGGACTTCTCAAAGCCCTTTGATAAAGTTAATTATTCAATCCTAGGTTGGCAACTGAGAAACAATTTTGGCTTTAGTGCAAGGGCGTGTAAGTTAGCTTGCAGTCTTATTTCTGGAAGTCGCAAAGGGTTAGTTGCGGTGAACATTGCTCATTCCTTAAAGAAATTGCGCAAGGTGTTCCTCAGGGTTCAATTTTGGGCCCTATACTATTTAGCATGTTTATAAATGACCTTCCATCAGTGTGCAAATATTCTTCAGTATACCTCTATGCAGATGACGTGCAACTCCATCTAGCAAAAGCTATAAAGATTTAGATGAACTCATTTTTGTTTTTAACGAGGAACTTAATAGTTGGTTAGTGTCAAATAGACTACTTTTGAACCCAAATAAAACACAAATCATCCCTATTTGCTTAATATAACATAATGATTTTACCGGATATTTATCTAAATTATAGCAAGATCGAAGTTGTTGAAACTGTAACCAGTCTTGGGTATGTCATTAATAGAACTCTTAAGCGGCATATACACGCATCAAAATCTCATCAAGCATGCGAAAATGTATGAGTGAAAACGAAACACCTATACGATGTGTGCATGCTTGAAGCGAAATCAAAATGTTTTGATTTTCCTTCAATCAAGTGTCTATGCTTGATAAGTGTATATTCGTGATTGACTGCTTGATCAAGCATTCATTCAGTTTGGAGGATGTTTTATGAACGGAGCGAGGTTTATTTGTGAAAAATTTAAAGAAAAAATTGAAATTACATGAATGCTTGAAGACTCCAGCTTGATGTGTGTATATGCCGCGTAAAAACAAATTTACAAACACACTCTCATATGCTTGATTAGATTTTGATGTGTGTATATGCCGCTTTAGTAGTTATAACCACACTAATTTAGTGATTGGTCGTATATATGCATGCGTTCGCAAACTGTGTCTAAGTGCTTACTACTACACTCCCTTGGAACTACGAGAAAGTTAGTTTTAACACTAGTTTTACCAATTATTTCATATGCTGAAGTTGTTTATAGTTATCACAGCGTAAACTGCAAGTTGCTTTTAATGATGCTGTGGCTTACATTCATTGCATTCGTAGACATGACCATGTTTCAGCGTATGCTAGGGCTTTACTTGGTTGTACCTTACAAGAATACATTAATGCCAGGAACTGTATATTCTTACATAAAATTATTCATAAGAAGTGTCCGTCTTACCTGTATAACAGGCTTACTTTCACTCGGTCCTCCAGAACCGTTAGCCTTATTCCATTACGTTGCAATAACCTGAACTCCTCTCGCTTATTCTTTATTTACACAGATAGACTCTGGAATTCATTACCTATACAAATTAAAGCTGTATCTAGTAGATCCGATTTTAAACGTGCTTTCAACACTTTTCCTCCTAAGCTCGCCCGCAATACTCCTACACCTTGCTTCTATTTAAATATGTAAAATCTTTTTACTATTCGTCCCTAATACTCCTTATTCATAGGTTAAGTAAATTATTGTTATAATTGTTAATTTAGTTTTTAATTACTTTAATTCAGCAAAAACCATCAACGCTTGTATATAACACTCAGTACTAAAAAAGGTGATAAATTTTAATGTACATACCATTATAGTTAAATAAATGAAATGAAAATGTTTTTTTTTTTTAAGGCGTTACCACTAACCACTCGCTGGAGCAGTAAATTTTATATGCTTTCGCGAATACTGCGATTGTCAGATGCACTGGCATTGGTATGCAGAAAAATTTCTGTCACCAGAATTTCTTACACCTGATGAAGAAAAAATTGTCCCAGATGTAGTTAATATTGTTTAAATATTTGAAGAAGCGACTAAATTGGTGAGTGGCGACCAATACCCGACTAGCTCGTTGGTGATTTCTGTGATTTTTGGGTTGTACGGAAATTTGAAAAGCATAGAAAAAAGACTCGAAACAGACAGGTAAACTATTTTTCTCCTAAGTAAAGTGCAACATGAGAAACAGACTGTTGCCTTATGAAACTAGGACCGTCAATCAAATTTCTATGTACATATCTGCATCCAATGTTGAGGAATGGCTTTCAGCAACAGGAAAATATGACATCGGCTGAAGATCTGATGAAGAGAGAACTAGCACTCAAAAAAAAAACGTTCATGTCCCAAGAATTTAAGATTCTTGACGGATGGTGAAACAAAAATTCTTGGCTCGTTTTTGATTTTTTAAAAATTCAATTTTCAGTTTAACAACGAAATATTTAAAATAAAAATTTTATCCTTGTCAAGCATTTTAAAAAACGGAAAGTTGTTGGCACAACTATAAAATTGTTGCATTCACAATGTCTTAAGCCAGCTTCGCCTATCAAAAATTCTTGAGGTACCGATTTTTTTTAAGTAGGGCAATTCTAGGAGAGATGCTGCGTCAGGAGAGATGCCGCACCAAAGAAAAATCGTATTTGCAGTCAGCCAAAAAAAAATTCTTTTACAGTTTCACCAGAAGGGATACAAATACAAAAGTAGAGAACAGTTAGGTTTGACTTCTTAGCAGATTCCAAGAAAATTCGCATTTTCTGTCTCAAGTGATGTTGCACGTTGTTGAAATATTTCGGTGTTGTTTTAGGTAGAAACCAGTTTTTGTGAATGTGACGTATTTTTTGTGATTGAGTGCTATTCTAAGAATTGATTCTGGTGAGTTTTGTTTTCGTTTTGCTTGTATCCTTCTTTGGTGCGGAAACTCACCCTGATGGATAGGAGCGATGCCGCACTTTTTTGGGGGTAAGATGCCGCATAAAAAATATTGTCTCTTTTGAACTTAAGGGGGCGAATCTCCGCATTAAACAAGAAAATACCTACAAGAAAAATCAATTTTGTTAAATCTGACCAAGATGACGCCAATTCCCTTCGTGTGCGGAGTGTTGGAACTATTATTTCACCACTACCAAGAAGAAGACTGGAAGATTTATAAAAGTGCGGCAACTATCCCGTAATTACCCTATTAAAATTGTTAGCACAACAATTAAAAATGTCAATTGTTTTTATGAAAATCTGGTTTTAAGAACTAATTCTTAAAACAAGAATTAAATGTTGAAAAACTGAAAATAAATTAGAACGTATAATATGCAGGCATAACCCATATCACGATATAGCCTAGTGGATGGCATAGCTGTCTTTGATGCGCGAGAACGCATGCTCAAGCCTCAAGCCAAGTAAGGTCCGAATGTAACCCCAACAATTATATACGTTTAGACATACCTCCTTTTAACTTTTTTTGAAACTTTGTAATTTAATGTTTTTGCTGGGGTTCGTCGAAAACTCAATTTCACTTTTAAAATTTCAGAGTGAAACACTTTATTCATCAAACAAACTTATTTAAATTCAAATCACACTGTTATTCAACTTTACTACCTAGAATTCAGCACTTTATTTCGCTTCAACCACTTTTTACTTTATTACCGATTTTCAAGTCAACGTTTAAAATATAACTGTCCCGTACGAGCCTGCCATCCGTGTATTTATACAAAATTAAGCACTTTCTAGTACGTTTCATACTTCCCCTTTGGTAAATTTCCATTGGTACTCCTCCGCTGAATTCCAAGGAGGGGAAATCGAAATTCGAACTTCGAATATGACAGCTGCTGTCAGATGAATGGAATAACATTTGGGTATGTTCGTTTAGTGATGGTTGGAGTCGCTGAATGCACCCATCGTCGATGGGTACATTCAGCGACTCCTGCGTGAGGTTTTATTTCTTGTCGCCACATAACATTGCCCCCCTCTTATTTTGCTCGTCCCGAACAAGAACGTCATCATTGCTTCCGTGGTAGCGATTTAGGCGATCGACATGGACAACTTTCATCTTCGCTCTTGGTCCTCTTTGGATTCGGAATACGACCATTAATTCGCGTTACAACTTGGTAGGGACTAGGAAGTCCTTCTGAAGCTTTGGTGATCTTCCCTTTTTACGATGTGGGTTGTAGAGCCATACCAGATCTCCCTCGTTGAACTCGTATCGTATCTTGTCTTCATGCGGTCGCTTGCAACTTTTATATTGCTTCTAGTTCTCTGGCGGATGTCATTAATCCTTTCTCTAAGATCAACCACGTAGTCCTCCTCGCATGTTGAGTCTTCAGTGGGAAAACCGAATTTAAGCTCACTGGGTAGCCTGGCAGTTCGTCCAAATAAAACCTCAGATGGAGTATATCCAGTTGTACTGTGAATAGCATTTCGGTAGGCAATGAGGAATAAAGGAATTCGCCGATCCCAATCCCGTTGCTTCTCATCTACGACTTTAGAGAGATGTTCCTTCAGTGTCTTGTTGAAGCGTTCCATTATTCCATCTGACTGTGGGTGAAGAGGTGTGATCCGTGTCTTCTGTAGTCCGATTGCTGCGCATACTTCCTGGAATATTTTCGACTCGAAGTTTCTTCCCTGGTCGGAATGTAATTCCATTGGCACTCCAAACCTGCACACCCAGTGGTCCACTATCTGGTCGACAACGGTTTTCGCTTCTTGATTTGGGATCGCAAATGCCTCGGACCACTTGTTGAAGTAATCGGCAATTACAAGGATTTAACGATTACCGCTTTCAGTTTTCGGAAACGGTCCTGCGATGCCGACGGCGATCCTTTCAAAGGGAGCACCAACATTGCGCTGGTGCATTTTACCCCTGATTTCGACTTTGGGTCCCTTACTAGCAGCACAAGCAGTACACTTCCGACACCAGTTCTCAACATCGCTTCTTGCACTTGCCAACAAAAACGTTCCTTTACCTTTTTTAGGTTTTTGTTGATGTCCAAGTGCCCACCAACAACTCCATCGTGCATTTCCCGTAGAATCTCCTGGACTTTCGACCGTTGAACAACAAGTTGCATTTTAATGGATTTTCCATCCGGCATTTCCCATTTTCGCAGAACGCCATCTTGTACATGGAGAGAGTCCCACTGCGCCAATATGCCTTTAATGTGGGACTTCTGTCGGATATATCCCTTGCGCTCGGTTTCTCCATAGATTCCTTCAATGCAAGGATTGGCTCAATGTCAGGGTCTTCTTGTTGTGCGTTGCGAAGTTCCTCAGTACTCCAGCCTTCTGCAGGTTCGGCTCGTATTCTCTGGAACGAAACACCTTCGTCTTTTCCTCTTGTCGCATGCAATGCTTACAATTGGGCTCACATGTTCGCCGGGATAACGCGTCCGCGTTGCAGTGCATTTATCCTTTACGATGTAGTATCTCGAGGTCATAAGCCTGCAATCGCTCGATCCATCTTGCGAGTTGGCCCTCAGGATTTTTAAACTGCAGTAACCATTTGAGCGCGGCGTGGTCTGTACGCAAGATGAACTTTTGGCTACTCAGGTACTTCTGGAAATGTTTCGTTCCCAATATTAGAGCAAGGAGTTCTCGCCTGGTAACGCAGTAATTTCTCTCTGGTCGGGTTAAAACTTTGCTGAAGTATGCAACCACTTTCTCCTGCCCAACGTGCAACTGCGACAATACTGCGCCAACACCCACATTGCTAGCGTCTGCATCCACAATTAATGTCTTGCCGGGGATGGGATAAGCTAGTACCGGTGCTTCGCAAAGTCGCTGCTTCAGATGCTGAAAGCTTCTTTCGCACTCACCTGACCATTTGAATTGTCTTCCCTTCTCAGTCAGCTGGTGCAGACACTTTGCAATCCCGGCGAAATCTTTGACGAACCTCCTGTAGTACGTAGCAAGACCGAGAAAGCTCCTCAGCTGGTGTTTGTCTTTGGGAACCGGCCAAATTTTCACAGCTTCGATTTTTTCTGGATCCGGCTTCACTCCAGCCGTCGATATCACATGTCCCAGATACTTTACTTCTGCTCTGAAGAGCGCACACTTCTTCGGATTGAGCTTCAAGTATGCTGATCGAAGTCGTGAGAAAACTTCTCTCAAGTTGTCGCGATGTTCAGCGAACGTCTTTCCCAAAACGATGACGTCATTCAAATATACCAAGCAGGTTTTCCACGTCAGACCATGTAAGACACGTTCCATAAGACGCTCAAAGGTGGCCGGAGCGTTACACAAACCAAATGGCATTACTGTAAACTGCCATATTCCATTGCCAGTTGTGAAAGCGGTCTTCTCTTTGTCTTCTGGATGGATCTGTACCTGGCAGTAGCCACTTTTCAGGTCGAGAGTGGAAAACCATTTTGCTCCAGAGAGTGTCTCCAATGTGTCATCTTTTCGAGGTAAAGGGTAGCTGTCCTTCTTTGCGACATCGTAAAGCCTCCGGTAATCCACACAGAATCGAGTGCTTCCATCCTTCTTTTTCACTAGTACAACCGGCGACGCCCACGTACTTTTCGAGCTTTCGATCAAACCTTCTTTTTCCATGGTCGATATCATTTCGGTGGCCTCATCCTGTTTAGCCAACGGAAGTCGTCTGGCAGGTTGGCGGATTGGTCTAGCATCTCCGGTGTCCACACGATGTTGTACTAAGTGTGTTCGACCATAGTTTCCATCCTCTGAGGCAAATATATCAGCAATCTCGCCAATGAGATTTTTCGCTATGGTTTGCTGCTCCTGATTTAGCTCACAGTTTCCGAGTATAGTCTTACATACCTCGGTCAATTTTGATGGTGAGACAGAACTCGCAAGCTCGCCCTCAGTTACAGTCGAAATGGCTGCAACAGGTACACATCTTCCGATCACCTCTCCTTGTCTGAGCTTAACGGTGCGCTTATTTGTGTTCATCAGTCTTACTGGCACCATGTTGTTCTTTGGCTCTGCAAATATTTTTCCCACGATGTATCTTTTAAATTCCCTTTCATTATCTGGCTCAACGAGATAGAATCGGTGGTTCCCAGGATCACCCTTCAAACGTGTCCAAAGTACTGTCTCTGAAGAGGGCCGCAGAACTTCATCGCTTCTAATTATCGCCCGAAGATTCCCAGCGTTGTCGTTTCCATATACCATAGGGATTTCGACGGTTCGATACCTTAGCACCTGTATTCGAAGGTCTAGAGTCACCTCGTGTGCCTTCATGAAGTCCACTCCAATGATGCATTCATCGCATATGTCGAATACCAAGAATGAATGTGAGAAGGTCAATCCCGCTAGATGTATCTGTAGAAACACCTCCCCGTATACTTTGGCCGCTTCTCCTGTAGCTGTCTTCAGACTGTAGCAGCTGGTGTTATGTAGCCAGTACGTCTGAACAAGGTTTTTTCGGATGATGGAGGCCGTGGCACCTGTGTCGATAGTGGGCACACATTTTCTGTTGGCGATGATTGCCTCCACTGTCAGACTCTTGTTGCAGCGTTTTGTTTGAGAAACTTGGATGATGGTCCTGGGGGCGTCGATTCCATCAACCAACTTCTGCCCCGCGAAGTTGGTTCTTAGGCGTTTCCCGACTGATGTTGCTCCGAAACTTGTCCAACAGGGTGAACGTTGTCCCTGCCAGATGCTTCTTCGTTTTGTCTTCTTCTAGCGCAATATGGGCAGCTTGCTTGACTAGCTGGTGCTCTTGACTGTCGCTGTAGGTGTCCCAGCTTGTTACAATTCCAGCATCTCATTTGTCCCCGAGCGGTGTTCGTGTTTTGCGTTTCGATGCCGATGCGCTGACATGAGCATTCTAGTGTAGCCATTTCCCTGATGCGATGGCTACCTTGCGAAGCTTGGTCTGCAGCTTTCATTGTCAAGGCGAATTTTAGGGCTTCAACAAGAGTCTTCTTACCTGCCATTCTTACAGCCATTTGTAGCTTTCCATCCGCAATGGCATTAGTAAACGCATCGGTCGCCAACTCGTTGATAATTTCCCTGCTGGTGTTGGGATAGGACGAATTCGCCAGTCGCTTGATGTCGGCTTGCAACTGTTGAAGCGTCTCACCCCTTATCTGAACTCTTCGGCGCAACTGGACCCGGTAAACTTGCTGCATGTGGTCGTCGCTAAACCTCATCTCGATGGCCTTTACCATGGCATCATAATCTTTTTGTTTTTCTTCGGATTTTGTTTTTCTTTGTTGGTCTGCAGCAATTCGGCAGCTGTTCCTCTGAGCGCCAGCGTGAGAGCAATCGATTTATCTTCATTGTCCCAGTTGTTTGTCAACGCTGCAGCTTCGAATTGTCTCTTATAAATCGGCCATGGAGTTTGTCCATCGAAGACAGGCGGCTGCATTTCTTTGCGTCGTGGACCGTCGGGCAAACATTCTCGCACTTTCTGTTTCTTAACCAATTCCATATCCTTAGCCAGTTGTTCTACTTCCGATTTGAATTCAGTGAATTTTTCCTTCACGCTTTCAAATTTTTGATCTATTGTTTGGCCCTTTTCCTCAAAAAGCGCATTCTGTGAATCGAGTTTACTTTCTAGTGCATTCTTTTGTTCATGAAGTTGCTTTTCCAGAGCATTCTTTTGTCAAACTTGTTTTCCAGAGAATTCTTTTGTTCGTCGAACTTGCTTTCGAGAGCAGTCTTTTGTTCTTTCTGGCCGCTCTCCAGCTTCTCGAATTTCTCGTCCAGATTTCCGAACTTTTCCAAAAGCAACTTCATTAGAGCGGGCATTTCCACGGCAGTACTTACTGTGCTTTGTTGCTGTTCTTCTTGGACTTCGAACAGCATCGTGTCTGGGTCTCCACCTTCCTCGGTAATAGCGTCCTGGAGTCGCAGCAATAATTCCGTTTTTAGCCCTGAAGTCTGGAGGTTTCTTTTACTCAATTTTGCTTTCAACTCAGCTGTATTCGATTGCTCAATTTTTCGACCCATTTTAAATTGCCTTCACACAATTTTCACAACACAATCAGTTTATGTTTTATATCTGTTCCAGAAAATTCACTCGCGAGTAAACAAATCACGGACACTGTTTTTATAACTTAGTTAATTATAGCTTTATCGCACAATCAGTTTCAATATATCCGGAATATTCCACAATCAAATTTGTATGAGTCACCGACACTGTTTACACTATCTCTGGGAAATTCATCTGCAAAAGTAAACCGTTTTAGTCACCGACGCTATTTAAAAAAAAAGAAAACGCCATTTAAAACTGTTTGACATAGTAAAACTGTTCCGGAAAATTCCACTGTAGAATTTACCCGCACAATTATGAGTTTTATCCCCAATTTCTGACACCAATGTAATGTTTTTGCCTGGGGTTTGTCGAATAAAAATCAATTTCACTTTTATAATTTCACAGTGAAACACTTTATTTATCAAACAAACTTATTTAAATTCAAATCACACTGTTATTCAACTTTACTACTTAGAATTCAACACTTTATTTCGCTTCAACCACTTTTTACTTTATTACCGATTTTCACAAGTCAACGTTTAAAATATAACTGTCCCGTACGAGTCTGCCACCCTTGTATTTATACAAAATTAAGCACTTTCTAGTACGTTTCATACTTCCCCTTTGGTAAATTTCCATTGGTACTCCTCCGCTGAATTCCAAACGAACTTCGAATATGACAGCTGCTGTCAGATGACTGAAATGACAGTTGGGTTTGTTCGTTTAGTGAATCGATGGGTGCATTCAGCGACCCCTGGTGATGTTTTATTTCTTGTCGCCACATAACATTGCCCCCCTCTTATTTTGTTCGTCCCGAACAAGAACGTCATCATTGATTCCGTTGTAGCGATGTAGGCGATCAACATGGACAACTTTCATCTTCGCTCTTGGTCCTCTTTGGATTCGGAATACGACATCATTAATTCGCTTGGTAGGGACTGGGAAGTCCTTCTGAAGCTTTGGTGATCTTCCCTTTTTACGATGTGGGTTGTAGAGCCATACCAGATCTCCCTCGTTAAATTCGGGTGCCGTCGCCGCGCATCGTATCTCGTCTTCATGCGGTCGCTTGCAACTTTTATATTGCTTCTAGTTCTCTGGTGAGTGTCATTAATCCTTTCTCTAAGATCAACTACGTAGCCCTCTTCGCATGTTAAGTCTTCAGTGGGAAAGCCGAATTTAAGCTCACCTGGCAGTTCGATCTGACAGCGACCTGGCAGCGAATTTAAGCTCTGGATAGCCTGGCAGTTCGTCCAAATAAAACCTCAGATGGAGTATATCCAGTTGTACTGTGAATAGCATTTCGGTAGGCCATGAGGAATAAAGGAATTCGCCGATTCCAATCCCGTTGATTCTCGTCCACGACCTTAGAGAGATGTTCCTTCAGTGTCTTGTTGAAGCGTTCCATTATTCCATCTGACTGTGGGTGAAGAGGTGTGGTCCGTGTCTTCTGTAGTCCGATTGCTGCGCATACTTCCTGGAATATTTTCGACTCGAAGTTTCTTCCCTGGTCGGAATGTAATTCCATTGGCACTCCAAACCTGCACACCCAGTGGTCCACTATCTGGTCGACAACGGTTTTCGCTTCTTGGTTTGAATCGCAAATGCCTCGGTCCACTTGCTGAAGTAATCGGCAATATCCAGAATGTAACGATTACAGCTTTCAGTTTCCGGAAACGGTCCTGCGATGTCGACGGCGATCCTTTCAAAGGTTTTGACTTTGGGTCCCTTGCTAGCAGCACAAGTAGTACACTTCCGACACCAGCTCTCAACGTCGCTTATTGCACTCAACTAATAAAAACGTTCCCGTACTTTTTCTAGGGTTTTGTTGATGTCCAAGTGCCCAGCAGACACTCCATCGTGCATTTCCCGTAGAATCTCCTGGACTTTCGACCGTGGAATCACAAGCTGCATTTTTAAGGATTTTCCATCCGGCATTTCCCATTTTCTTCGCAGAATGCCATCTTGTACATGGAGAGAGTCCCACTGCGCCCAATATGCCTTTAATGTGGGGCTTCTGTCGGATATATCCCTTGCGCTCGGTTTCTCCGTAAATTCCTTCCATGAAAGGATTGGCTCCATGTCAGGGTCTTCTTGTTGTGCGTTGCGAAGTTCCTCAGTACTCCAGCCTTCTGCAGGTTCGGCTCGTATTCTCTGGAACGAAACACCTTCGTCTTTTTCTCTTGTCGCATGCAATGCTTACAATTGGGCTCACATGGTCGCCGGGATAATGCGTCCGCGTTGCAGTGCAGTCTTCCTTTGCGATGTTGTATCTCGAAGTCATAAGCCTGCAATCGCTCGATCCATCTTGCGACTTGGCCCTCAGGATTTTTAAACTGCAGTAACCATTTGAGCGCGGCGTGGTCTGTACGCAAGATGAACTTTTGGCTACTCAGGTACTTCTGGAAATGTTTCGTTGCCAATATAAGAGCAAGGAGTTCTCGCCTGGTAACGCAGTAATTTCTCTCTGGTCGGGTTAAAACTTTGCTGAAGTATGCAACCACTTTCTCCTGCCCATCGTGCAACTGCGACAATACTGCGCCAACACCCACATTGCTAGCGTCTGCATCCACATTTAATGTCTTGCCGGGGATGGGATAAGCTAGTACCGGTGCTTCGCAAAGTCGCTGCTTCAGATACTGAAAGCTTCTTTCGCTCTCACCTGACCATTTGAATTGTCTTCCCTTCTCAGACAGCTGGTGCAGACACTTTGCAATCCCGGCGAAATCTTTGACGAACCTCCTGTAGTACGTAGCAAGACCGAGAAAGCTCCTCAGCTGGTGTTTGTCTTTGGGAACCGGCCAAATTTTCACAGCTTCGATTTTCTCTGGATCCGGCTTCACTATATCCGTCGATATCACATGTCCCAGATACTTTACTTCTGCTCTGAAGAGCGCACACTTCTTCGGATTGAGCTTCAAGTATGCTGATCGAAGTCGTGAGAAAACTTCCCTCAAGTTGTCGCGATGTTCAGCGAACGTCTTTCCCAAAACGATGACGTCATTCAAATATACCAGGCAGGTTTTCCACGTCAGACCATGTAAGACACGTTCCATAAGACGCTCAAAGGTGGCCGGAGCGTTACACAAACCAAATGGCATTACTGTAAACTGACATAGTCCATTGCCAGTTGTGAAAGCGGTCTTCTCTTTGTCTTCTGGATGGATCTGTACCTGGCAGTAGCCACTTTTCAGGTCGAGAGTGGAAAACCATTTTGCTCCAGAGAGTGTCTCCAATGTGTCATCTTTTCGAGGTAAAGGGTAGCTGTCCTTTTTTGCGACATCGTAAAGCCTCCGGTAATCCACACAGAATCGAGTGCTTCCATCCTTCTTTTTCACTAGTACAACCGGCGACGCCCACGTACTTTTCGAGCTTTCGATCAAACCTTCTTTTTCCATGGTCGATATCATTTCGGTGGCCTCATGCTGTTTAGCCAACGGAAGTCGTCTGGCAGGTTGGCGGATTGGTCTAGCATCTCCGGTGTCCACACGATGTTGTACTAAGTGTGTTCGACCATAGTTTCCATCCTCTGAGGCAAATATATCAGCAATCTCGCCAATGAGATTTTTCGCTATGCTGCTCCTGATTTAGCTCACAGTTTCCGAGTATAGTCTTACATACCTCGGTCAATTTTGATGGTGAAACAGAACTCGCAAGCTCGCCCTCAGTTACAGTCGAAATGGCTGCAACAGGTACACATCTTCCGATCACCTCTCCTTGTCTGAGCTTAACGGTGCGCTTTTTTGTGTTCATCAGTCTTACTGGCACCATGTTGTTCTTTGGCTCTGCAAATATTTTTCCCACGATGTAACTTTTAAATTCCTTTTCATTATCTGGCTCAACGAGATAGAATCGGTGGTTCCCAGGATCACCCTTCAAACGTGTCCAAAGTACTGTCTCTGAAGAGGGCCGCAGAACTTCATCACTTCTAATTATCGCCCGAAGATTCCCAGCGTTGTCGTTTCCATATACCATAGGGATTTCGACGGTTCGATACCTTAGCACCTGTATTCGAAGGTCTAGAGTCACCTCGTGTGCCTTTATGAAGTCCACTCCAATGATGCATTCATCGCATATGTCGCATACCAAGAATGAATGTGAGAAGGTCAATCCCGCTAGATGTATCTGTAGAAACACCTCCCCGTATACTTTGGCCGCTTCTCCTGTAGCTGTCTTCAGACTGTAGCAGCTGGTGTTATGTAGCCAGTACGTCTGAACAAGGTCTTTTCGGATGATGGAGGCCGTGGCACCTGTGTCGATAGTGGGCACACATTTTCTGTTGGCGATGATTGCCTCCACTGTCAGACTCTTGTTGCAGCGTTTTGTTTGAGAAACTTGGATGATGGTCCTGGGGGCGTCGATTCCATCAACCAACTTCTGCCCCGCGAAGTTGGTTCTTAGGCGTTTCCCGACTGATGTTGCTCCGAAACTTGTCCAACAGGGTGAACGTTGTCCCTGCCAGATGCTTCTTCGTTTTGTCTTCTTCTAGCGCAATATGGGCAGCTTGCTTGACTAGCTGGTGCTCTTGACTGTCGCTGTAGGTGTCCCAGCTTGTTACAATTCCAGCATCTCATTTGTCCCCGAGCGGTGTTCGTGTTTTGCGTTTCGATGCCGATGCGCTGACATGAGCATTCTAGTGTAGCCATTTCCCTGATGCGATGGCTACCTTGCGAAGCTTGGTCTGCAGCTTTCATTGTCAAGGCGAGTTTTAGGGCTTCAACAAGAGTCTTCTTACCTGAAATTCTTACAGCCATTTGTAGCTTTCCATCCGCAATGGCATTAGTAAACGCATCGGTCGCCAACTCGTTGATAATTTCCCTGCTGGTGTTGGGATAGGACGAATTCGCCAATCGCTCGATGTTGGCTTGCAACTGTTGAAGCGTCTCACCCCTTGTCTGAATTCTTCGGCGCAACTGGACCCGGTAAACTTGCTGCATGTGGTCGTCGCTAAACCTCATCTCGATGGCCTTTACCATGGCATCATAATCCTTTTGTTTTTCTTCGGAGATGGTCTGCAGCAATTCGGCAGCTGTTCCTCTGAGCGCCAGCGTGAGAGCAATCGATTCATCTTCATTGTCCCAGTTGTTTGTCAACGCTGCAGCTTCGAATTGTCTTTTATAAATCGGCCATGGAGTTTGTCCATCGAAGACAGGCGGCTGCATTTCTTTGCGTCGTGGACCGTCGGGCAAACATTCTCACACTTTCTGTTTCTTAACCAACTCCATATCCTTAGCCAGTTGTTCTACTTCCGATTTGAATTCAGTGAATTTTTCCTTCACGCTTTCAAATTTTTGATCTATTGTTTGGAACTTTTTCTCAAAAAGCGCATTCTGGGAATCGAGTTTACTAGTGCATTCTTTTGTTCATGAAGTTGCTTTTCCAGAGCATTCTTTTGTCAAACTTGTTTTCCAGAGAATTCTTTTGTTCGTCGAACTTGCTTTCGAGAGCAGTCTTTTGTTCTTTCTGGCCGCTCTCCAGCTTCTCGAATTTCTCGTCCAGATTTCCGAACTTTTCCAAAAGCAACTTCATTAAAGCGGGCATTTCCACGGCTGTACTAACTGTGCTTTGTTGCTGTTCTTCTTGGACTTCGAACAGCATCGTGTCTGGGTCTCCACCTTCCTCGGTAATAGCGTCCTGGAGTCGCAGCAATAATTCCCTTTCAGCCCTGAAGTCTGGAGGTTTCTTTTACCCAATTCTGCTTTCAACTCAGCTGTATTCGATTGCTAAATTTTTCGACCCATTTTAAATTGCCTTCACACAATTTTCACAACACAATCAGTTTATGTTTTATATCTGTTCCAGAAAATTCACTCGCGAGTAAACAAATCACGGACACTGTTTTTATAACATAGTTAATTATAGCTTTATCGCACAATTAGTTTCAATATATCCGGAATATTCCACAATCAAATTTGTATGAGTCACCGACACTGTTTACACACTATCTCTGGGAAATTCAACTGCAAAAGTAAACCGTTTTAGTCACCGACGCTATTTAAAAAAAAAAGAAAACGCCATTTAAAACTGTTTGACATAGTAAAACTGTTCCGGAAAATTCCACTGTAGAATTTACCCGCACAATTATGAGTTTTATCTCCAATTTCTGACACCAATGTAATATTTTTGCCTGGGGTTCGTCGAATAAAACTCAATTTCACATTTATAATTTCACAGTGAAACATTTTATTTATCAAACAAACTTATTTAAATTCAAATCACACTGTTATTCAACTTTACTACTTAGAATTCAACACTTTATTTCGCTTCAACCACTTTTTACTTTATTACCGATTTTCACAAGTCAACGTTTGAAATATAACTGTCCCGTACGAGCCTGCCACCCGTGTATTTATACAAAATTAAGCACCTTCTAGTACGTTCCATACTTCCCCTTTGGTAATTTTCCATTGGTACTCCTCCGCTGAATTCCAAGGAGGGGAAATCGAAATTCGAACTTCGAATATGACATCTGCTGTCAGATGACTGGAATGACAGTTGGGTATATTCGATTAGTGAATCGATGTTCTTGTCGCATGACGCTTGTGCACTGTTTTACTTCACAACCAATGAGCCTAGTGGAGAGTAATTTGACATCAGACGGATGACCTAGGTTAGAATCTCAGCCTGGCAAAGTATTTTTTTTAACCTTATCTCGAAGATTTACTCTTAAAGCAATAGCCACTGGCAGTAGTTACGATGAGGCTTGCAGCAGGTATAAATTTTCAAATCTATGCAACACCAACAACGTGTTTTTGAGGCAACAATTTAAACTTCTGTTTTGACATTTTTGAATCAAATCAAGAAAGTTCTTGTTTAAAGTTAACACCTTCATTCTTAAACCAATAATTAAAAGTTCTTGGTTTCATTTTATCCTACGAAAATTGTTGGGCCAAAGTATATAATTCTTGTTATAACTATTTTTTTTGTGTGAGTAAATGTAATTATAAGAACTCGGCCACCAATACTAGTCAACTTGTTATGATTCTGTGCCTACAACTGAGAAAAAAAAAGCCAGGAATCTTGGACTTTTTAAAAAATAGAATGAACTAAAAGGAGAACCCAAACGCTAGTGCGTCTGCCATTAATATACTGCGGATGTACATGGAGACCGAGCCTGGGCCAGGAGAAATGGACACAGAAGCTGTTGGCACTTTTTGGAAAAACAATCAGCATTGGGCGCCGTTGAATAAAATTGCTCTGAAGTATCTTTCAGTGCCAGATTAAAAAATTTTAATCGATTCACATCACTACAAGTATTATAGTAGCAATGGTGATAGCGCACTGATTTTTGGTAAGTGGCATTGCTGTTATTGTAATTGTCTTTGAGGTAGCAGAAAAAGCATGGCCCTTACATAAACCACCATTAAACACATTATTTATCAAAGAAAACTTATTTAATTAAAAAGCTAACCGAACGTATCGTTGCTTATATTGGGGAGCGGCCCCTATGGCAAAGCCATACAAAATTAAATTTAATATTGAAAAGTGAAAACTTACAACAATTTATAATTCTACAACATTAGAATAATGGCTGGTCCTATGATCATTTTAAACGCTGCCAGGTAAACATCTAAAGGAACCTTTACTTATATTAAAATTATGCTGATATTAAGTGACAACTCTTCCTACGGTTTTCCATAAGAAAACAACTATTCGAAAACTTATTTAAATTCAAACCACACTTAATTTCGCTACTTAGAGTTATCTAAGCTACTTATTTCAATCACTTTTACTATACTCTTGATTTTCACAACTCTACGTTCAAAATATAACTGTCCGAGCTTGTCACCCGTGTATATATACAAAATCACCGTGTTCTCGACGTTTCCGATCTGATAATTTTCCATTTGTACTTTTCCACTGAATTCCATGGAGGGAATTTCGACATCGAAATTCGAGCTTTCAATATCAGTTTGCTGTCAGCTGACTGGAATGACAGTTGGGTGAGTTCGTAAAGTGAATCGATAAGTGCATTCAGCGACTCCTGCATGTCTTTTTATTTTTGGTCGCCACGATACAGTATGTAGGTTGCGTCGCTGATGCGATGCGTGCGTGAACGTAGCAGTAGCTAAGCTAGTTTTTATATGATTTTTGGAAACTCTTTGACGGAGCTCCGACATAGAAGGTTGTGCACTGCACTGATGGAAGTTGTAAGAAGAAAACAAAAAAGGTACTGCGCGAACTTTTTTATGCAATTCGAAATCTATTTTTCAAATAATATTGACATAGGTTAGGTATGTATTTGAATATTTTTTGAATAATTAAATAATAACAAAACTTTTTCAATGCTATTGAAGATAAGCTAATTATAAAAAAAAGTTCAAAAGTAATTTCTTGATATATCTGAGAAGGGTTTTACCAAAGTCCTGAAGAAAATTGTATACAAAATACGATTGGCTTGGGAGTAATCGTTAATAAGGTTTTTTACTTGATTATAACTAAAAATTGGTGTAGCTACAAATTAAAATCAATCAATTCTAATTGTGATAGAATTATGAGAAAATGAAAAGAAAAAAAAGTAAATTTTCTGGCAAGGGCACTTCGCTTAGGCGAGGTGACGGGTTTGACGACCCCTCGGTCCCTAGTCTGTTTTTCCGGGGACAAATCCAAACCGCGGAATCAACCCTTCCACGCATCCCTTTCTTCCCTCCCTCCCAAGCAGGACAGGTTGGTGGAAAACTCTTTGAACGCACGGCAGCTAAGGTGGGAGATCAGAGGCGTTCTAATCGGAATGCTGCTGTCTCCTCTTTAGCAGTTCAAATTGGGAATGCAGGTAATGGCAACAGTTTGAGTGCTGCGGAGTGCGAACACTGCAAAACTAGACTGTTAGAACTTGCAGAGGCAACTAATACTTGCATTCAGGTGGAAAGCTGTGGTTTGAAGGACGGAACCTTTTGGGTGAAGACCTCATAACAGCAAACCTCTGAATGGCTATGCAGTATGGTGTCGATGGATATGGTGCCGAATCCCTCAGCTTTTGAGGTCTACAAGCCACCCAAGCTGACGCGAGGATCCCTGGGAATCTGGGGAAAACGGCGGATGTGCTGAAGGGTTTGCGAGCCCAGAATCCTGGCCTCGCCAGGATGGTCTTAATGAAGATGGTAGTTGTTTGGTCGTGGGAATGGACATGGCTTCTGCCGAGGTCATCGAATCTAGGTACAACATGCGTCCCTATCTACATTTTGGTTGGATTCACTTAAGTTTTAGTGTCAAACAGCGCTAATAGTGTACATTACCCTGAGTACATCCATAATGTTTACTCAGATCAGCCTACAGCACTGCAAGGCCTCTACCGCACTTCTGAGTAGCAGGCTTGCGGCATGTAGTACAAAAACATGCACAACATCCATCCAAGAACCATGGGTGTGGAAAGGTAACATCTGGGGTCTTGGTGGATTGAGTGCTTCATATGATAAGAAGTCCGAAAGACGTAGGACTTGTCTTATCGCATCGAAATCCTTCGAGGCCGGCACAATCGAAAGGTTTTGTGCCCAAGATCTGGTTGCTGCCTCTATTCCCTGCCATGCAAACGGCAAATGGGAAACCTTTGTTGTTGCCTCGGCCTATTTCCCCTATAGCTCTTTGACGCCTCCTCCACCAAAGGCAGTTGTTGAGCTTGTAGATTATTGTGAATCCAAAGGGTTGGGTCTCGTCTTGTGCTGCGATGCTAATGCTCAGAATACTGTCTGGGGCAGCAGCAAATGTAACGCAAGAGGAGATCGTCTTTTGGAATTCATCCTATCGTCTGACATTACCATCAATAGTTTGGGTCATAGACCCACTTTTGTTACCGCCAGGAGACAGCAGGTAATTGACCTTACCCTGTCCAACCAGTTTTCAAGGACTATCGCAAAATAGAGGGTATCGCCAGATAGCACCCTGTCAGATCACAGATACATCGAATTTCAAATCGATTGCGATGTTCTACCTTTGCAATAGAGGAGAAATCCGAGAAAAAGAAAAGAGAGGAACTTGGCCACTCTGTCCAAGTTCCACTCAAACTGAGTTCTCGACAAGGGGTATAGATGTCTGCTCAAAATCTGAACAGCATCCTTAGCCGTTGTTTTGAACTCGTGCCCAGTTACGAAAAAACCTCGTAGAAAATATGTACCTTGGTGGAATGCCGAACTGCAGCCTATTCGCAAAGAGACCAGGAAGCTCCTAAATCGGTCCTTAAAAACGAATTAAGTAGAAGACTGGAATCTATTTCGATCGATGCAAAAGGATTTTCGGAGACTTATTCGCAAGCCGAAAAATGACTCTTATAAAAAATTTTGTGAGGAGATCGAATCTCTAAGTGAAACTAGTAGGCTTGTGAAAGTTCTTCAGAGGAACAGACCAAGCAGACTTGCTTCAATACTCAAACCTGATGGCACCTACACTGAGACCAAGGCGGAGACCTTCAGTCTCTTCCTTAAGACTCACTTCCCGGGAAATCAGATCACCACGTGCTCTTCAGTGGTACCGGCAACGGTGGCCACTGCAGAACCAGCGAACACAACGCGGCTTAACTGGTACTGTATGCAATGGCAACAAACGAAATGAAGCGAAAATTCCCTGCAATCAGCAAAGTCCAACGATGGGAAGAAAAACGAGCAAATAAGTCCCCAATACAAATCGCCGATTGCTTACAATAATTTTATTACCATGTTGTGTCGATGCTGGTCCAAATCCAAGTGACCGAGAATATACAATATTTTACAGAGTTGAAGTCAAGCACAAAAGAGAATGCAAAAACATCGCACAGCGTTGCGGTAAAACAATAGACAAATCAATACTCTAGTTACGTTAGTTGAAGTAAATAAGAGAGATAATGAGAATTGATAAAACGTTATTACATTATAGGGTGCGTTATGCGCGATTTCCAAATTCAACATATAATATTTGCAAACATTCCGCCGCCCCTGGAACATTGTTTCAGCATAAGGGTAGAACTGCTAATTTGTGGATAGGTCGACGAAAACTTCCACTTGCAGTCTTCAGGGTAGCAACTCGAACACAGCCGTCCTTGCCTGGATGAACATCAGTTACTCGGCCCATTATCCACTTGCCAGGGGGTAGATTGCTGTCCTTCACAAGAACGACATCATCGATCTTCCAATCTTGTTGCACCTGTTGACACTTCGGTCGGTTTTGAAGAGAGGTGAGGTACTCCAAATTCCATCTTTTCCAGTAGCCTTGCACCTTGGCTTGTATGGACTGCCATGTGCACAAACGATTGGTTGTCACATCCATTGATGGCTCTGGAATTAAGTATAGGGTTGGCCTAAAAAAAAATGAGCTGGGGTTAGCGGATCAATGTCATTATCAGATACACGACATAAAGGCCTGGAATTAAGTATGGCTTCTATTTGGCTAAGAAGCGTATAGAGTTGTTCGAAGTTGAGGGCATCTTCTCCGATTACACTTTGAAGGTCGTACTTGACGGATTTTACCCCCGCCTCCCACAGTCCTCCAAAGTGTGGCGCTGAGGGGGGTATAAAATGCCAGGTAATACCATCACGAGCGAGAGCATCTTCAACCAGTGAATTATGGTGTTGCGAAAGGACCAGTTTGTGCATTTCCGATAATGTACGCGCAGCTCCACGGAAGTTAGTCCCATTGTCCGAGTACATGTGTGAGGGTTTCCCACGTCGAGCTGCAAAACGACGAAGTGCTGCTAAAAAGGCATCCGTTGTCAGATCACTCACGAGCTCCAAATGAATTGCCTTCGTAGTAAGGCAAACGAAAAGCGATATGTATCCCTTAGTGATGAGCAATTTTCGTCCATACTTCGTTTTGATGGCGATCGGACCGGCGTAATCGCATCCAGCATGGGTAAATGGTCTGCACTCTTGAACTCTTGGAGGCGGTAGGTTTCCCATCATTTGCTTGGCGGTGGCCTTCCTTTGTTTAAAACAAGACATACATTCGTGGGAGATCTTTCTTAGCAGGTTTCTGCAACCGAGTATCCAGTACTCCTGTCGGATTAGAACGAAAACCGTTGAGACTCCTGCGTGAAGGAATCTGCGGTGGGCGTAGAGAAGAATAAGCTTTGTGATACGGTGCTCTTTGGGGATTATGATTGGGTGCTTGGTGTGGTAGGTAATGTTGTCTTCTTGGATCCGTCCTCCTACACGAAGTATTTGCTCTTCATCTAAAAATGGATTAAGGCTTCGAATTTTAGAATTAGTGGGAAATTTACCGAATTTTTTGAGATGTTCCAATTCGTGTTTAAAGAACGTGTTTTGTAGCCATCTGATGAGACTCAGCTTTGCTTTGAAAACTTCCTCAGCTTTGAGAGGAAGAGCAAAGTTTAATTCCTTGCTTTCGGTGCGAAGTTTCGGAGTCTGCTGGTTGCGAGTTCTGTGAGGGTTGTGCTTGCGACTATTTGTAAGAAAACGAGAAATGAATGCGACGCTCCTTATCAGCTTGTACCATGTTGTAAGTGAGTTTGCGAGGGATTCGTAGACATGTTCCTCTGTAACGACGAGTAGAGCTTGTTTGCTGTGTTTGCGTTCTTCCTTGGTATAGTCAGGATCTTCTTCGAGTTCTCGTTGGATTGGCCATTTGTCTGCATCTTGAACAAGCCAATCGGGTCCATGCCACCAAATGGGGTGCTACAACAGTTTGGACGGTGATATTCCACGGGATGCACAGTCAGCGGGATTGCTCTCGGACCGAACATGAAACCAACGATTTCTTGGAATCGAGTTCAATATTTTGGCAGTGCGATTCTCAACAAAGGTGTCCCATCGGCGACACGGTGACGACAGCCATGATAGGACGACACGCGAATCACTCCATGCAAAGACACTAGGAAAGGTGATCCGAAGTGATTTTTGTACAGCTTCCAGGAGTCTAGCTAATAGAAGAGCTGCGCACAACTCAAGCCGAGGGATGCTAAGCTTCTTCAGCGGAGCGATACGTGTTTTGGCAGCAACGATTTGTGTCTCATAGTAACCATTTGGAATTTGATACCGAGAGTAGATAACAGCTCCATAGGCGGCTTCTGAGGCATCCGAAAATCCGTGGAGTTGAAATGCAGCTCCCGAGAGACCCATGGGGCGAGGTACAGCGAGTTGAGTCAACGACGATAAGTTTTCCCGATGTTGTAGCCATTTTGCTAAAATCGAGTCTGGAACCTCATCATCCCATTCTTACTTACGATGCCACAAGTCTTGAAAGACAATTTTGAGTATGATAACAGAAGGTGCGAGAAAACCAAGGGGTCGAAAATACTTGCTACGTCCCGTAAGATTTGACGTTTTGTGACGCTAGTTATGGGTTTAAGGTTGATGCGATAGCTGAAAATGTCAGTTTTAGAGTTCCAATATAATCCTAGGACCTTAACCCAAGGCTCAGCATCCGAGTCTAACGAAACACATTCATCCTGTCGGATATTTCGACCAGATAGCAACTCTACGCAGTTGCTTTGCCACTTGCTAAGCTCAAATCCACCTTTTGAGAGAAGTTGAACTAGAGACTGTTTCTTGGCTATAGCCTCTTCTAGTGTGTCAGCTCCTGAAGCGACTTCGTCCACATAAAAATCGTTATCGATAACCTCAGCAGCAATCGGAATTTTTTCCCGGTGATCATGAGCAAGCTGCTCTAAAACTCGAATTGATTGAAATGGTGCACAGGACGTACCATATGTCACAGTGCAGAGCTCGTAATGCTCAAGAGGATCTTCTGGCGATTTGCGCCAAACAATGCGGAGGAACTTTCGATCTTGCTCTGAGATCCAAATTTGCCGAAACATTTTTTTGATGTCGGCAGTAAACACGTATTTGTATTTTCTGAATCTCAAACTGACAGAGAACAGATTTCTTTGAATTGGCGGGCCTATCATAAGGCATTCATTCAGAGATTTCCCACTTGTATCCCTGAACGAACCATCAAAAACAACACGGATCTTAGTGGAGATGCTCTCAGGCTTAAGAACCGCATGATGTGGCAAGTAGAACACATTTTCTTTTGCGACTTCTGATGGTGGAACTTTGCACATGTGTCCTAACGACAGGTACTCTTCGAGAAATTGAGTATAGTCCTTGCGGAGAGTCTCATCTTTCTGAAACTTTCTTTCCATGGAGTTTAGACGTTGAACTGCCCCTTTCAAAGTGCCCGAAAACTGTGGCGGTGCCTTAAAGGGAAGATCAACAATATATTTCCCTTTCGGGTCTCTTTTATGGGTTTTACGAAAATGTTCTTCTATTTCCTCTTCTTCTTGGGTATAGAACGACCTTGGATCGATTTCCTCGATATTCCAAAAGGCTTGAAGAATTGAATCTACGTCCAAGATACTGTGATGCGAATGAATATCACACTTCTGGCTTTCCTGAGGCATCTGACCTGCCAAAACCCAACCAAAAATGGTCTTTTGCGCTATGGGATATCCTTTCTCGCTATACACAAATTCGCCCTGAAGTATGTTCCACACACGATCAGCTCCTAGCAGCATATCTATGGGGCCTGATTGATTGAAAGACGAATCGGCTAGTTGTAGCTTATTCAGATGGTCCCAATCTTTTATGTCGAATGAAAACGAAGGTAAGTTGGATGTCACTTTAGACAGAACGTAGGCATTAACCGAGATGGCAGCTGGCTCAAAACGAGAGGCTAGAGACATCGTGATAATGCCCCTTGATTTACCAGCATTTGTACTTCCAATGCCATTGATAAGTACTCGAGCGTTTTGCCGCTTTAAGCCCAGGCGTTGGGCGCAGGATTCAGAAACAAACGATACCTGAGATCCTGAATCAAGAAGGAATCGAACAGGTTGGTATTCACCCCTGCTGTGGGTTGCAAACGAGTGATACTACCCAAAGAGTGGTTGTTAACAATCTTCTCCAACGACGACGATGTAGGCTGCGAGCTATGGCTCGTAGTGACTTGAGAAGAAAGTTCAGATACAGCGCTATTTGAAACAAAATCAGGCGAAACGAAATGGACCAAGCTGTGGTGACGAGAGTTGCACGTTCTGCATCGAAGTTTAGATGGACACCTAGCAGCTGGATGACCCGAGCGAAGACAGTTAAAACACAGCCTACTGGATTTGACGAAGTCGCGTTTAGTTTCGATATCTAGCGCAAGAAACTCTGCACAACGAGGCAGTTGATGCGAACCTGAACATTTTGAACACGTAACTGAAGATGAAGCATGCATACTTCTAACTGAAGATGATGAAGTCCTATTCCTTGTATCCTTGAAATGACCGCGACAGCTTTCCAAAGCTTCACATCTTCGCTCCAGAAAGGTAATGAATTGATCGGCGGTTGGATATTCCTCCTCAACAATGTGCTCCGACCATGCCTGGCGCGTTTCTCCATCTACCTTGTTCAGCAACAGGTAAATTATCCACGGGTCCCTATTTTCAGAATTAAAGGATGTCAGACCCCTAATAACTTCATCCGCTCCATCTTAGATCTTTCGCAAAATGGTGACATTTGGAGCGTTGATGGATGGGAGCTCAAAAAACGATTTAATAAAGTTGTTAATAATGTGACGTGGCCTATCATATCTACCTTCTAAACGTTCCCATGCTTGGGTGTAAGTGGCATCGGAGATGGTTATGTGACTTAACAGGTTCAAAGCTTCTCCACGAAGGTGAGATTTCAGTAAGTTGAATTTCTGAGTATTGGAGAGATTTGTTCGATTATGCACTGATCCTTCGAACATATCCCGGAAGCTGGGCCATTCACGATAGTTCCCAGCGAACGGCTCTATGCGAATTTTAGGTAAGAATGAATCAGGTTGTTGTGACGAGGAAGAGATGGTTGAGCTATTTTTACGATCTGTTAAAATAGCTTGTTGTTGAGCTGAGCGATCTACCGCAGCAGATTGCTGTTCAGCAATGCGAATCACCGTATCATCATGTTGTTTGATGGAAGTGCGTTCTCTTATAGCAGGGAGTAAAATCGATTTTACCATTAGATACTTCGACTCGAACTCCCATCGGAAACAAGATGAAACTACCACTCAAGGGCTATGCAATATGCATACCATAAGAACGCACATAAGTGTTCTTTGCAAAGTGTTTGCATTCCATGCAGAAAGAGATCGTTTTGGTTTGCTGTACGTTTAAGTTTCTCAGAAACAAAAATATAATAATTACTATAATATATCCATAAAGTTTTTGAATGGTTTCTTTTAACACGGAAATCTTGCGGTTTCATTTGTTGCGCTCAAACTAATCAGCAGACTGTTTTCAGAAGTTATTTGGTAAAAACTTTCTTGTAAACTGCATGCAGCATGCATGTTGTTTTTATGCGATTCAAGAAGTTAAGAATGAAGTAAGGAATCGACATTGAAAGATCGTTTTATCCTTGATAGCTTCTTTGGGTGCGGTTATTTAAGTAAACGCAGTTCTTTTTTCTTCAGAACCGGAGTTCGGATTTGTGGCTTAAATATAGATATGATTCCATGTTTAGCAAAAATTCTCCCAATGCTTTCTGAAATTCCTTTGTGGATGACAAAAAATGCATTTTTTATTCGTTTCACATTTTTGATAAATACGGAATCAAATTTGGAATTTGCTAAATATGGAATTTAAGCCACCAACAAAAATTCGAATAATTTGGCGATCTCCCAAAGACAATCCCCGTCTCCCACTGGGAAATCCAGGTGGCTACTCCGTCCAATGTAGTTAAGGCTCTGCCTACATTAGTGAAACTTAACGATCAATAGCAACGCGCTTAAAGAACAATATTTACTCTTTGTCATAATTTTTTTTTTTTTGATTTATAATGTTTTTTTTTTATCCGAGAAATCAGGTTTTAAAAGCTCTAACATCTTAAAGTGGGCATGATCGAGGGTGTGGGCGGTTCAATTTTCATTTTCATCATCATCATTTTTGAATGCCGCTAATTCTTTAAAAGGGTCGCGGAGCAAGGGTGGCTAAATGGTCTTTTCATCGTTCTCGATCCTCCGCCACCAACTCAAGAGACTCCGGCGCAATCCCCAGGCGGGACTCAGAGAGGTTCTTTACCTGATCCCACCACCTGTTTCTTGGCCTACCAGGGGGCGACGCACTCGCATCTCGGCTAGCATGACCTGTCTAGGAAGTCTGTCAGGGGGCATACGAACAACGTGTCCACACCATCGAAGAATCAATCACTGCACTCAGAGAAGTAGCTGCTCAACATTAAGATTTCCACGAATACTGACGTTTTTCACTCTATCCCTTAGAGTAGCACCAGAAACGCACCTCCGGAAACTCATTTCGGCAGCTTGTACCCACGATCTAATTCTTTCGGTCATTACCCAAATTTCATGACCATAGATGAGGGTCGGAAGGAACACTGAATAAAAAACTGACATCTTTGCTTTTACTCCAAGCTCAGCTTTCCTGATGACCGGCCGGCTCAGTTTCTTTACTATTGCTCCTGCTTGGGCAATTCTACAGGACAACTCAGCATCACTCCTCCCATCTTTCGTGAAAAAGACCCCGAGATACTTAAACTTCTCCACCTGTTTTAATGGAACTCCATTTATGTGCAGGTTCCGATTTGTTCACGTTTACTTTCATCCCAGCATCACCACAGACGGCTGCAAACCTATCCAGTGCTCGTTGAAGTTCCTCTTTGGATGATGCAAGGATGGCCAAATTATCTGCGAAAAGGAGATGGCTCATCCTGATGCCAGCCAATTCGAAACATTGCTCGTCAAGACTGCGCTTCACCATCCAGTCCATATATGCCATGAAAAGGAGCGGCGACAGAACACAGCCCTGGCGAAATCCAACGCGCACATCAAAAGGACGGGATTTGACGCCATTTATCCGTACACCGCTTCTGCAGTTTCCAAACAAAGACTGGATGGCTCTCAGAAGAGGCCCACTCAGCGCATAGACCTGCAAAACTCTCCACAGTGTATCCCGAGGGACTCGGTCATACGCCTTTTTCAGATCTACAAAACACGCATAGACCGGTTTGGCATATTCCCAGGCCTTCTCAAGAATAACCTTTAGAGTAAGAAGCTGGTCGGTTGTGCCTCTGACACTCCGAAAGCCGCATTGTTCTTCCCGTAAGAAAGGGTCGATTACAGCTATGGAACGCGTTTCCAACTCAAGAGAGACATGCCCCTATAGTTGGCGCAATCTCTCCTCACACCTTAATGACACGTGTTAGACATTTAACACCCTCTTCACCCACTGCCTTGAGCATTTCTGGCCGAATTTCATCAACTCCAGCAGACTTGCCAACTTTTAGCGATTTAATCGTTTTAGTGACTTCGTCAGCTGTGCACTGTGGGACTATTCTCCGCCCTTATCTCGTCAGCAGTGGGAATGCCATCTTCAGTGCCCTGTTTGGGGTTGAGCAACTCCGAAAAGTGCTCTCTCCATCTGCGCAAGACATCGCTCTATTTTGACAGAAGTGTACCGTTCTTGGATTTAACCCCTTGAATGATATTCAACTTCCTTCCTCTGAGCCGGCAAATGGTCTGCCAAAATATCTTGTTTGCAGATCTGTAACTTTTTCCATGACTGTTTCCTTGCTGTTCTGACTGCCATACTGAAAGCCCTTCGCGCCTCATTGTACCGGGCTTGAGAAGTTGAGTTTCTACATTGGATCCACGCAATGTAGGCTCTCTTCTTCTCTCTGATGGCTTCTTGAACTGCAGACGTTTACTGCTTGGTTTACAAGCAGTTCTTTTCTCACCACCAGCCGTTACCCCAAGCCGCTTCACACCACAAACATTTCCTGCAGAGGCAATGACTGCCGATAAAAACAGCTGCCATTCCTCCTTTGTTTCAATTTGTTCAAACTTCTCCGAAACATGCTGTGCAAAGCGCTCCCTGAAATCAGAGTCAGAATCCTGCAACCTTTGCGGTTCAATTTTCGCCTAATTAAAGGCTTCTGGTCACTATTTCTCCGCACCAAAATTTGAGTTCATATGCCTTGTCTAACTTGACCAAAAAGCATTTTGAAATAAAATGTTGGTAAATTTTATGGTCTCTAACACCCAAGTCAATATTGTGGGCGTGGCTGTAGGCAGATCCAGATACAGAATGAGAGCCAAGCAACACTCCAAGTTTCCGTTTTAAGCTCAATTTTAAATAACTAAAAATTGCATAGGTACATAAGGACGAACGCACGGAAATGGCTTGATCAATTTACATGTCGGTCTCGATCATATCTCTAAAAGGTCTTAGGTGTCTACGCTTATTTACTTATGTTACTGTGTTACAACCTATGCATTAAAATCATTTTGACCTCGGTCGCGTGTAAAAATCAGTTATGAGCACCAAAACCAGCAGATTAATAAATTGTTAATTCTATAATGAATAATCTGTCAAATTATGTATGACACAAACATATTAAATAAGTACATCCATCTATCAATGGCAACGCACGAATTTCGCCTATAAGAGAAGCAAAGCTCTCAGGTTTCACAAAAATACTCTTCCAATTGAAAGAGATAGATTATATGTTAAGTATTTTTAATTGCTTTTTGAAGAAATGCAGAGAATTTTTGTTGCGAAAAATTTGTTACTCTCTTGTCTCTTTACTCTCGATACAAATAAAATTGAAAGGGAAAATGATGATAATGATGAAAATATCTTTGAGATATTTTTTAAAAACTTGCTGTTGTACTTGTAGTGTAGTTCTACTCGCAAACGAAATGCAGAAATGCAGACGCAACTAGTTCTTACACCACATCACCCCATTCGGAATCACATTTTTGCTTCTTATAAAAAAATTCGGATTTTTCAATGGTATTATAGTTAATGTGGTTCGAGTTCAATCACCAGTTAATGCATATAACGTAGTTATAGTTATGCGCGTACGCATAGTCAACTACTTATGTGTATACCTACGTTACAAATTAAATGTGCTTGGTTTATGCTTTCGAATGTTCACGTAGCTACAAATTCGATTGTTTTACTCTGTTTTCTTTGATTTAAGCTCTAATATAGTATAAATGGAACATACAACATGAACATGAACACCTTAATACACAATACAGTACCCCCTATACCTACATATTTATTTTTACATAATGAGTAAGACGATGTGATAACTTTAACCTTTTATACAATAATCATATGCCATGGTACAAATTTATGCTTGACAAACATTTATTGATTTTAAAAAGTCACATGGAAATTCTTAATTAAAACAGAACTCTCAGGAAAAAATATAACACTTAAGAAGGCGCCAGGTGTATGTGCAAAGGTAGTTTTTTTTGTAAATTATGCCGCATAAAGCTGCCTGTAAGCCTGTAACATTTGAACAAGTTAAGAGAATATAACTAATATAATAACTATAATATAATTTAAGAGAATATATTCATATGCAGTTGCAGTGCTACCAGCCACATAAGCTGAAATATCCCGACAGAACTACTTAAATTACCCTTTTTTGTCTATAAAACTATCGAAACCAATTTTTTTTTAAACATTTATCCATACGACTTTTTTCGCTAAAGTGATCGAATAGAGTGAAAAAAAATTAAGCTGTTTTTTTGCGCAAATGCTTTTGGTCTTGGGAAAATAGACTTCGGAAATTTCCGGAAATCTGAATTGTGGAGCAAAGCTTGATATTTTTGTTCTGAGGATACAGTCCTAAGTAGTACAGTAATAAAATTTTATCAGGGGTTAAATATCGCAACAAAGAGTTTTCGTGAGTATTGCGGCTACGGTAATTTATGCAGAAAACCTTGTGAAAAGAAAAACGAACTAAATTTTGACTACAGTAGGAATATTTTTCTGTAGAGGCTACTGCTACCAAAATACTAATTGAAATCCTATTTTTAGTTAACTCTGACCCCAATAAATATTAAATTGGTGGGAAACTACGATCATACCTAAAAAAATTAAGGTTTCCGGGATTTTTTGTGTTCCAGCCCCATCCCATAGGCTATGAGAGTAGGAGGTACATATATTAAGTTTGATGCATAGTCTAAAACATAGAGAAATAATCATCGTAGATTCCCACTTTAAGGCATTATGATCGAGACCGGGTCGAATGAATAAGTCCATCCGTCTGTCAGTTGGTAGGTTTTGGCCTTTAATTTTGAGCTAGGGTTTTAAGTTTTAAGTCAAGTTAGTAGCAAATTTGTTGTTTTTAGCGGTCCGTCCAAAAATGGAAAAAAAACCTCTGTGATACCATACACTACGTGGTCCGACTGTCCCTCGAATTGCTTTATAACCTTTGAATGGTAAGTCGTAAAATTGCGGAAATAGTCAGAGAATCCAAATGGGGCAATTTCTTATAAGCACAAATTACGATTTAATTAAAGTTTGAAGCATCATGGGAAAATGAATTAAATGTTTCTCAATAATTTCTTTATGAAGTTTAGCAGGCAACGAAACTTATGCGGAAACCACAAAGCATCCTGGGCTTGGACTCGGCTTGACATTTACAAGTTCAGCCATACGATTTCAGTGTTTCCTAACACAATGAACCTCGGCTTCAAAATGTTGGCTCCAAAGAGAAAGAGTGCGCAAAGAGAAAACGTAATGCTACGTAATGAGGCTCAGAAGCCCAGCACGAGTTCAGAGTTCAGATGTGCTGAACTTGGGGGTTGATTTCGATCGCACCGACGAAGTCAATCAGTCTGCCTTTGGCTATATTTGTATAAGTGTGGTGGTCATGCACGGTGCACGGATATGACGCAGAATATCTGAGTGTGGCTACATTTTGGGCCAAATTGCGTAATATTTATTTATTAGTTAGACATGAATGTTCCATATAATTATGTACACAGTTGAAAATGGAATACGTTTTCAAAGTGCTTGAGGCCATAACTTTTAAGCCGCTCAGTGCACAAAGCCAATGTTGAACACACATATAAAGCAACTTAAAGTTATCTTAGTGCTTAAGGTATATTTTTCAGAAAATGTTTAAATACTGCTGTTTTGACGCATTTACGAAAAAAAAGTCGCTAAAATTCATGAAGAAACGTGTGCCCTCATCTCCGGTGTTATTAAAGGAAATCATATGAAAAATATCACACGTATCAGAAATTGTCCAACATTTTATATATATATATATATAATATCGAATTTTAAAGTTTCAAAACCTTCTAAGATTTAACTCAGAAACATAAAAGCATTTACAAAAATTTTTTTTAAAATCTAATCTAAAGTAAAAGCAACCTTGTTCAGATTTGGTTAAAACAAAGCGTACCAAAAGAAATAAAGCTGCGTCAAAAAATTTATAGATTGCCTAACCGTTTACGCGAAAACCGGTGGCCGCAGAATTTAAGAAAAACATTCAATGCTAGGGCAGTTGGTTTCGCTATTGAAAAAGAGCGTAACGGGAACTGGAAAGAAATTCAAAATAGTTGTTTTATGGATTTGAAATTTACAAAATTTTAATAAAAGTCAAAAGAACGTATGTCTTCTCCTTTAACTCCCAAACGGTTTTGAAATAAATACTGGTCATAGTCTGTCTTCTGAAGTTTTATACAAAGCAATTTTTTAAGTGTGACCATCCTAATTAACATCTAGGGGCTACTTTGCTCATAGGGGTTTTAGTTTTTTTTCTACCTTACTATGTTTAAAATGTTTTAAAAGTCATTTTTTTTTCAAATTGTAATTTATTTTAGTTTTAAATAACTAATAAAAAAAAATAATTAAGTCTTTAGTTTTTATTCTTTAATTAATAAGCAATTTATTGAATTAAAAAGGCAGTTCTGTTTTTCGCCACAAAAATAAAGTTTGTTTATTCATTTTTTTTTAAGTTTTTTGTTAAGGGATATAACTCTTAGAATAAGTGGTATAGTACTGGGGCACCTACGGCTATGGGGCACCTTCGGCATCGTCATTTTTACCAAAAAAGCTGGGGTCTAGGCCACTGATTTCTTTTTTGACCGCACCTTTCTATTATTATTTTTTTTATTATTTCCTCCTGAAGGTTGGTAAGCAATTTTTTAAAGTTAATTTTGAGTAAATGAAAGTGAAATTTTGTGAAATTTTATTATTTAACATTTGTTTTTAAAGTAAATAGCCCAAATCTGTTCTAGTCTTACAAGGGTTTATGAAATAATTTGAAAGATCAAAATATAGAAACCGTGGCGCATTCGGTGTTTGTATAGGGGGTACATTCGGCGTATACCCCACGCCACTAATCCGACACCAACATCAGCTACCGTACCAAATATGGCTTTAACTAAAACTTCACTAAATATTTTGTTGTAAGGACTTATTTATGAAGAGGCAAGTTAATTTATTACAAATTATTAATTCTTGCATTCCTTATTATGTGCTATGGTTATGATTAATTTTTATATGCCAATTTATTTGTATGAAGCCATTTTGCTACATTTTTTGTTTTTTTCTTTTATTGTATTAAAATAAGAAATATGTGTCTGAATTAAAATTAATTTATTTATTGTGTTTTGGGCTAAAAACAAATTTTTGCTGAATGTGCCCCTACACGGGGCACATTAAAGCCGTCAAAACGGTTTTTTTTCTTGAATTGAAAAAATTGCTGTGCTTCATAAATAACACCAAAAAGTGTCTTACTTTATTATAAACAATAAATATCAAGCTTTCATTAATTACTAAATTTTCTGCAATACGTCAATGAGTAACGTAAATATGAGAAGCGTTCAAGTTAAGGTGCCGAAGCTACCCCAGTTTACCATATTGAAATATAATATTAACTTTGCGCCAGCTCTTAAGGTAATAGATATAAAAGTTAAAGGTTTAGATGGAGCAAAGTACAGTGGACTCTCTCATAAGCGGACACTGACGGTACCAAGAAATTTGTCCGCTTATGAGGGATGTCCGTTTATAAGAACAAACCAGTCATTGCAAGAGGTCAGAATCAAAGCCTAGGACGTCCAAAAACTGCTGAAACTCCTAAGCCAAAGACTTCAAAGACGCCAAAGCCGATCAAAAGTGCGAGATTTGCAAAGGAGGCATCGACAAAAGGCGTAAAAGCTCCACAAAAGAGCGGCGAAAGTTCAAGTGCAGAGGAGAAACCACCACTGGTCGGACCGAAATCATACGCACAGGTTGCGGCAAACGAAAACAAGGCAAGATCGCCCACAACAGATGCAGTGTCTCAGATCCTCGCTGTAATCTTGGAGAAACTTGAGGATCAGACTAAAATCAACAAAGTTATATTTGACAAACTGAGCAAGCTCGAGTTTTAGCCTCGAAAAAATTACAAGAGAACATGAATATGAAACAGTTATTTAAAATACTAACATGGAATGCAAACGGCCTTCTGAATAAAATAGACGAACTAGAAGTATTTCTACGGAAAAACAATATTGATATTTGCATGATTACGGAAACTCACCTTAAAAACGGGTCTACGCCCAAACTTAAAGGTTACAATGACTATCACGCACATCACCCTTCGCAAAATTCGAGAGGATGATCCTCCCTCTACATTAAGAATTGCATAAAGCACTTCAAGAACACAGAAGTTGAGCTAGACTCTATGCAGATCAGTTCAGTTTCTGTAAAAATTGACTGCTTAGATTATAACATTGCATCTTGTTATTTCCCGCCAGGATAAAGACTGGTGGAAGACGATCTTGATCGTATGTATGACTTGATTGGGTCCAATTTTATCATTGGGGGTGACTTCAACGCGAAGCATACTTTTTGGGGCTCACGATGCAATTCAACAAGAGGCAGATTACTGTACAAAAATAGTGGTGGGTGGACTTTTTCTCCACGGGTAAGCCAATATATTGGCCAACCGATAGGAATAAAAAGCCTGACCTTGTCGATTTTTTTATCGCTAAAGGGTACCCCAAATACCTTACGCGAATTGAAGAGTGTTATGATCTTTGCTCAGACCACTCAGCAGTAATCTTGAAGATGGGTGGAAGACTGGCGAAAATAGAAAGAGCTCCTAGATTAGCTAGCAAAAACATGAACTGGGACGCCGTCAGGAAGGACTGTAAGGAGGGTGTTGGCTTGAATGTGCCATTGAAAACTCCTTTCGAGTTAGAAACCGCAGTTGACAAATTCATTGAAGCAATTCAGAGCGCTGCTTGGAACAACAATTCGTCCCAAAAGAGCGCAGTTAGCACCGACGGGCATGTACGTAAAACATATCCGCTCGAAATCGAAGAATTGATTCGTGAAAAGAGAAGAGCGCGTAGGCGATGGCAAGGCACGAGGGCTCCCTCAGACAAAACCCTCTTGAACCACCTCTCTAACAAACTGAAAGGAATGTTGCAAGATCTTAAAAATCGTGATACCACTGAATACTTTGAAGGCTTGTCGGCGGATAGGAGCTCAAACTACTCGCTCTGGAAAGCAGTTCTCCGCCAGCAGAAAGTCTATCAAGAAACCTATAATCCACTCGGGACCAATAAAAAAAACTAACGGCGAATGGGCAAGAGAAGATAAAGAGAAAGCGAATTTGTTTGCTGAACATTTAGAAGAAACATTCAAGCCTTTCGACGGTCCGCCGTTGGCTTACGTTCTAAACAACAACGCAGAACCTGATAGCTTTAGAATGAAAAAATTTTCCTTAGTTGAACTCCGACAGACAATTAGCAAACTTAAAAATAATAAGGCTCCGGGTTACGACCTGATCACTGGCGAAATATTGAAAGAGCTACCAAAAAAGGCATAAGTCAAGCTTCTTTATCTGATAAACGTTTCTCTTAGACTTCTATACGTTCCAAGACAATGGAAAGTTGCTGAAGTCATTATGGTTCCGAAAACGGGGAAATGCGCAAATGATAAAAAATCTTATAGGCCCATATCGCTTCTGCCGATAATATCGAAAGTATTCGAGAAACTTCTGCTGAAGCGATTACAACCAATAATTGCAGAAAGACGCTTGATCCCGGATCATCAATTCGGTTTCAGACCTAACCATTCCACAATAGATCAAGTCTACAGAATAACGCATGAAATTGAAAAAGCCTTACAAGAGAAAAAAATATGTTCAAGTGCTTTCCTCGACGTATCGCAAGCCTTCGACAAGGTATGGCACGAAGGCTTGAAATATAAGCTACGGCAAAACTTGCCGGAAGACATGTTTAAAATATTGGGAAATTATCTTGAAAGCAGACTCTTTCGTGTTAGGTGTAGTAGTGAATACACGAGTTTCAAGCAAATTCGGGCTGGCGTACCCCAGGGAAGCGTCCTCGGTCCGACCCTGTTCCTGCTCTACACAAGAGACATACCTCTAGATGACGAGACAGTCGTGGCCACGTTTGCGGACGATACGGCCATCCTGGCAACAGGTGAATCGGTCGAGTCAACTACGAGAAACCTCCAACGAGCATTGGACAGAATTTGTGTCTGGACGAAGACTTGGCGAATCGCTCTTAACGAGAACAAGTCTACGCATGTGAATTTCACTTACAGAAGGGTTAACAATTTACCTCTGTTCAAAAATTCTGCACAAATACCTTATACAGATGAAGCGAAGTATCTAGGGATGACACTGGACGCTAAACTAAGGTGGAAACCACACGTAAAGAAGAAGCGTGACGAGCTCGAGATTTGGCTCAGGGAAATGTATTGGCTTATTGGAAGATTTTCGAAATTAAGCACATATAACAAACTGCTCTTGTACAGGCAGGTGTTAAAGCCGTCCTGGACATACGGTATACAACTTTGGGGTTGTACCAAGCCGAGCAACATGTCCATGTTGCAGACTTTCCAAAACAAGACACTAAGAGCAATTGTGAATGCTCCATGGTATATTAGGAATAGCGATATTCACAGGGATTTAGGAATCGCTACCGTGGGCGAAGAAGTAACAAACTTCGCTCGAAAGCTAAATGCTCGCCTTCATGTTCATTGCAGCAATGAAATGATCCGTACTCTAAACGAGACTCTTAACGATGTAAACAACGAGCGACGACTACAAAGAACAAGACCCTTCGATCTAGCGACGTAGGGTGAAGCCGCATGAATGAACGGCTTAGTAGGTGCATTCACTGGAAAGCAACCTATCCAATGCGATTAACACTACGGAAGCGTAAACTACTTGTTAAGTTAACTTAGTTGTAGTCAAGAAGTATTATGAGAGAGCGAAAATTTACTACTATGAAGTGCGTTCTGGCAGTTTCATAGTGTCTCTCATAAATGGGTGGTTTTTTAGCACGTGGAAATCGGGCATAACCAATATCGGCTACTTCGATATTATATACATGCTATAGTGGGCGTATTGGTATCTTTGAAAGATTTTGGAGTTTAAGCCGTCCATCCTAGTATTCAAAAAAAAAAAAAAAAAATTGTTTACCATTTATAAAAGATTTACGATATCTTAAAAAGGTGCAAAATATGGAACAAAGCAGCCCTATCTTACGGTATTTTATCAATTCCTTAGGAATTTTTATTTCTGATGCTTATTGCAAATTTGGACATGTTCAAGCGTTGTAAAGGATGTAGTAGCTGAATAACATGAGAGCCTTAAGGACACAGGGGTTATGCCTTCTGAACTTTTTTCAGGAAAACAAAACTCTTTTAACATTTAAATAATTTTCGGATAAGCCCCTTACAAATTTTATATGAGTACAATTCGGAACTCGTTTCCCGGCCATGCTCGAAAATCAAAACTCGGTGGCTTCGAAATGTACTTCATTGCTTAAGTCTTCATTGAAAGTGGATTTTTTTCAGTGTATTGAGCAGAAAAGAAATCTCAAAAAGCTTTACTTTTTGGTTCGGTTCAGTTTCGAATAATTTTGAAACATTGATAGCATGTAAGTACATCTTGGGAAATATCTGTACCAAAGAATTTTCAGAACAAGTTTACCGTAGGTCCAAGTGGAATTACTTTGTTATTTTTATGCTAATATATATATTTTTGCTGAAGTCGCGTCACACAAAAGCAAACCTCCAGAACCTGCCAAAACAGATTCGGTATCTCAAATATTATTTATGATATTGGAAAAGCTTGAGCAACAAACTAAAGTGAATCAAGTAATATTTGACAAACTGAGCGAGCCAGAGTTTAAACCTCGCACCTCGCAAAACAAATAACAAATCATGAATATGAAGCTCGTTAACATGGAACTACTTACATGGAATGCAAATGGACTTTTAAAGAAAATCGAGGAACTAGAAGTATTTCCACGGAAGAAAAATATCGACATATGCCTGATTTCGGAAACACACTTTAAGAGATCGGGGCCCAAAATTAGAGGTTACATCGACTATCACGCGCGTCATCCATCAGAAAATTCGAGACGCGGATCCTCTCTCTACAACAAAGACTGCATTAAGCATTACAAAAACGAAGAAATTAAACTTGACTCTATGCAAATTGCTTCAGTCTCGGTAAAAATAAGTCACCTAGATTATAATATCGCCTCGAGTTATTTTCCTCCACAGTAAAGGCTAGCGGACGACGATCTTACTCCCCTCTTTGACTAACTTGGGTCGAATTTTATCATCGGTGGGGACTTTAATGCAAAAAACACCTTTTGGGGATCACGGTGCAATCCAACAAGAGGTAGAGTACTCTTCAAAGCTAGCATAAAACGTGGCGTGGTTTTCCTTTCGACGGGAAAGCCAACGTATTGGCCAACCAACAGAAACAAAGTAATTCACCTTATCGACTTCTTTACCGCAAAAGAGTCCCTCCTTACCTCACAAATATAGAAGAAGGCTATGATCTGTTCGGATCACTCGCCAGTCGTTTTGGAAGTCGGCGAAAGTCTAGCAAAAAATGAGCGAGCGCCTAGGTTAACTAATAACAACACCGACTGGAATGGCTTTGGGAAATACTGCAAAGAAAATGTACCTCTATATGTTCCACTTACAACCCCTTTAAAAATAGAAGACGAAGTCGATAACCCCGTTAGAACTATTCAAAACGCTGCTTGGAACAATACTTCTTTCCGGAAGACTGGAGTATGGAAAAGCGGATCAATATGACTGCCGATAGAGGGTCAAACTATTCACTTTGGAAAGCCGTGAAGTCCATTAAAAAGCCCATAGTACACTCGACGCCCATAAGAAAAGATAACGGTGAATGGGTAAAAGGCGACAATGAGAAAGCTGATGTATTTCCAGAACATCTAGAAGAAACCTTCAAACTGTTTGACGGGGACCCGTTTGGTCGACAATCTATATCTCAATGCGGAACGAGACAACCGGCGTTCCACAAGGTAGGTTCCTCGGTCCAACACTGTTTTTACTTTTTACAAGAGATGTACCTCAAGAAGAGACAACGGCTGTAGCCACGTTCGCTGACGACACGGCTATCCACGCTACGGATAAGACAGTCAAACTATCAACGGGCAAACTCCAACGCGCTTTGAACAAAATGGACTAAGGCCTGGCGAATCGTCCTTAATGAGACAAAATCAACGCATGTAAATTTTACTTACAAAAGGGTAATCAACTTACCTCTATTTATCAACTCAGTACAAATTCCGCACGCAAACGAGGCGAAATATTTAGGCATGACCCTAGACGCAAAACTTAAGTGGAAGCCACACGTTAAAAAGAAACGCGACGAACTTGAAATCAAGCTACGAGAACTGAATTGGCTTATCGGACGTTATTCGAAACTAAGCGTATATGTATAACAAACTGCTATTGTATAAGCAAGTGCTTAAACCATCTTGGACGTACGGTATACAACTTTGGAGTTGTACCAAACCAAGCAACATATCTATTTTAGAAACTTTTCAGAATAAGACACTAAGAGCAATCGTAAATGCTCTATGGTATATAAGAAATAGCGATTTACATCGAGATCTAGGCATCGCAACCGTGACCGACGAGGTAAGAAACTTTGCTCGCAAACTTCAAACTCGCCTTTACGGCCATTGCAACCATGAAATAATCCGAACTCTGGATCAGACAAATCTTGCACGCCGACTGCAACGAACAAGACCGTTGCGTCGTAAGAGAAAACCGCACATAATAACGGTATTCTAGGTGCTTTCATTGGAAGGTAGCCTGCCAAACGCGATTACTATACAGAAGCTTGAACTACTTGTTAGGGAAACTTAGTCGTAGTCTTACAAAGATTGGGAGGTTTTTTTTTAGTGGGTAAGAATCTCACACTACTATGAGCACGCGTGTTCGATCCTCATAGTGCCTATTAAGGTTTTTACCTACTCACGGGGCAAAAAAAATGTATATTTAAGTGTCCTGATTACGAATATGTTATTAAAAATTGTCGGTCCTATTTACTTTCAAAGTTATAGCTATTCGAAGTTTTAGTTTTTCCACACAAATGCCTTCATCTTAGAGTTTAAGTTTTCACCTTAGAGTATGAAATGGAAATTTGACTACTCTCTCTGTAAAAAAAATTGCTTTTGGATATAACCACTACATTGCTTGGGTGGCCCGCTTCATGGGCTTAAAGAATTTCAATTTCAACTCTCTTTTGCGCAGAGCTTAGCCGCTCACGCGACTTCGTCGCTCCGCTAATGGTACCTAACCTAGGTGCCGGTTGTCTGGCAGGCGCCAGGGCCGAGTATAGTCTCTCAAAGTTGTACTGTTTTTGAACTTTTTTTTTATAACTTCTAAACTTATCGAGACCGACAATGTTTAATAGGGTTTTCGGAATCAGGACACCCAAATCCATATTTGTAGGTATTTAAAAAAAAAATCGACAAATTCCACTCCTACGGTAAACTTATGCTGAATTTTCTTCCAATAAAATGATCTTCTCAATTTCTTAAAAGGTTTGTGCTGGTGGGCGAATGTTTTAAAATCTAGTAAAGGATTAAAATCGCGTTTTCGATAAATTTCGAGGAGCACACGGAACACATAATGATTTACATTATTAACTTTACATCATTACTTTTTAAAACCTCACAAAAACAAAATTTTCTGGAAGCTTGGTAGGTATGTACTTACTCATGTATACGAGTCAGTGCACTAGGTATGCTTATATATCAATTAAATTTAAACCGTTCATAAATAAAATCAAAAATATCTCTAGACCTAATTATATAAAAATGTGGTTTTATCACTGACAGTGCAAATATATTGCGTAAATGTAGGTACCTACGTCTTTATTATTGCATCAGCAACACTCGAAACTAAAAGAGCTTTCGGTGCCCTTACGGCGAAAATTATATGCCACACTCTCTTTAAAGTTGACTAGGTACTAGGTCGGTTGTAGTTGTAGCAGGTATCTAATCTATATAATAATTATCATGCTCTCTTGACTTAATTCCCTCAATGCACCATACCACAATCGACAAACTTCAAACAACCTGATGTTTAGACGAGAGCATAGGAATACTAACCCCCTTTCTCACCCCCTTTCAGTGAAATCAATTACACAACTACACAAACGTCGTATAAACGTTGCGGCGAATTACTTCTTCAAATCCATATGTACACGTTATGTATCTCGCGCTTCGTTTGGTTTCATATAAAAAGATACCCCACTGTGCCTTCGGCATCATTGTGAGTAAAACTTTTGAACCGGTAACAACTCGGGCAAGAAGAATAGAATACAAAAAAAAGATGCTATTAATAGAGATACAAAAAGAAAACAGATATAATTTGTGATTTTAATAAAATTTTGAAACAACGAAGCTTTGTCGTCGCGTTGATATAGCAAGACTTTCCGTAAAGTAATTATTAAAAGACAACGAAAACTCTGGAATTTTATATAAAAAGAGAGACTTGAAGAGAAAAAAAAAGTGCCCATTAGAAAGTGCAAACAAAGAGATACATATCAAGTGCCTTGAACTTTTTTTAAAGACTCTGTGTTGAACATAAGTTTTATATAAAATATCGATTTAACAAGCCAAGTGCAAGTACGGACTATATTTAGACGGTAAACTTGTTGAACACCCCCCCCCCAAAAAGTACATCGCAGCAGCGCGCTTTCTACTTAAACATAGAAGAACAAATTTTGTAAAATGGCCTTCATGATGCCCGTGATGAAAAATGAATTCGACATTTACAACGGTAGTCGAACCCGGAAGGCATCTGAATGCAGCAACAGCAGCAGTGCTACGGGCGGGCATCGCTCCCGCAAGGTTTCCGAATGCAAATCTGAGTGCCAGAGTTTTTCTACCTCACCTGGTAACGGCTTCGAATGCTTATCGCCACATCACCGCGCGCAGATGAATCGTTCCGCTTCGTCACGTGCCGCATTCCCAAGGAACTCTTCACGCACTTCACAGTCTTCGAATGCATTTGCGATTTCACCGACACGCACATACAGTCAGGCCTCAAGCCCACCCAAAACACAAGCCGGAAGCCAAGGAAGTCTAAACAAGTTTCACAATCGTTTAGTAGACAAACTACGTAAGTCCTTTCGTAAGGACAGTGCCAAACGTTCATGAGAGCCGTCCGAAGCCTACTATGCTAACCAAACCTTCAACGATATTGACAATAACTTCACAACAACGACAACGACCACTGTGGTTACGCCACCAGTACATAAGTCCGCAAAAGCAATACCATCTTCCATTGTTCAATCAACGCGAGCGCTTCGCATCAGATCCGACAGTGACAATGATGAAATAACAACAGCATTGCAACGCACTAACGGTTCCGGTCGTTTTTCTAATATGAGGTGGCGCATTACAGCCCCATTGATGCGGCGAAATTCATCAAAACGTTGCCGCCGATGTCGTTCGACGATGGACGTCGATTGCTGTCGTTTACGTTCTCCCATTGTGGTGGCAGGTGAAGGAGTTGAAAACTGTGGATCAACATCCACCAGCGATTTGTTTTCCAGTTTCGAAGCGAACAACATAACTGGCTGTGATAATGCAAACACTGCCGAACAAAGTCAGCTCCTATCAAAATCAAAACAACGCCGAGCGTTTTTTCGTCGACGAAGGCGCTCCACATCGCGATACAGCTCGTGCAGTGCCCCCGGGTAAGCGACCATACCTTTAAGAGTACTTCCGTCCCCCAGGACAGTATTCATCCAAAATGCTTCGCGATGCTGCTTAAAATATGAACGACAGATGGCAAGTACGTCACGCTCGCTTTACGTGCTTCTGATTGTGTGTACCAGCGGAGGAACGATTTGGCACAAAATGCCGATTGAAGGCAACCTCTTACAAAGATTTTCATAAAAGAAACTATTTTGTGGGAGGAGAAATGTAGAATTTTCACCAACTACAGATTGTAATATCGTAAATATTTACAACTCACTTAAGTCTTGTAAGAAATTCTATTTAAGTTATTTTTTTATTTCGTGTACAAATAGTGCAGAAGAAACTTATTACATACATATATCGTATATACAATACATACATAACTTATTGTTTAAGAAAATTAGCAAAATATTGAGACAAGTTTATGAATATTTCTACATTGTACATTTACCCTTCTAGGGGAGGTTTTTTTTATAAAGGAAAACAGTTTTTTTGCTTAATAAAATAAAATTTAATCTTGAAAAAGTATATTTTTTTCTGTTACTGGATTTACTTTCTGGAAAATGTAGGTATAGGTATGACATCAAAAACACTTGATTTCGATACAGCTAGAATAAAGGTTGGAAAATCTTCAATGGCGTTAAAAATGTAGAAGCAGAATAATCAAAGCCATCATAGGGATACGCTCATGTGCTATATTTATAATAATTATGAAGACAGGGTCAGCGACTTCGCCTTAGGGACTTATCTCCCCCTAAGATGATATAGGTAATCTTTAAGCAAAAGGGATACTTCGATGTTTAAAAAAAAAACAAAATTTGAAGGGCCAGAACTTGTGACTTGCGAACTGCGACCCCTTAACTAAGTTTACGAAAAAAATATAGTAGCCCAAAACTAAGGAAGATCGGCTTATTAACAATTTGGCATCCAAAAACAATCAAAACTATCATAACTCAATTTTCGCAAAAATATTCATTTTGCTACGATCTCGCGATATCTTAAGATCGCAATAATAACCCCTCAATATTGGGGGATAATTTCACTGTGCAATTAGTCTCCAAATGAAAGATGAAAGAAGTCTCCAAAAAAGTATGAAATAACCCCCCAAATTTGTATAAAATAATTCTCCAAATGCCTATGAAAGCAAAGGTAAAAAAGAAACAGGCAGAGGGTGGCACGCCCCCCCCATACGTATCTCACTGTGTCGCTTGAATCCTGAAAAGAAAAATTTTGGGGACTTCTTTCAAAGAAGAATTTAGGAACTTTTTCATAATGAAAAAATCTTGGCTTGGATGTCAGAGAACCTTAAATTTAAATTTTATTTCAAAATGCCTTTTGGTCAAGTTAGACAAGGCATAGGAACTCAAATGTTGGTACAGAGCAATAAAGGCTAGGAGCCGTAAATGATAAAAAAATTATACCGCCCACACAATTGACCATGCCCACTCTTAAATCTCTGCCTCATGTTAGATCTTAAAAAACATTTTTTTTTCGCAAAATGCATTCTAATTCGAAAATAAAATTCTGTGACAAATATTAAAGATATTGCCATTTACTATAGGTACATTTGTTAATTACAAATCATTGACTTCCGGCCACTTGAAGGGGGCGTTTTTAGCAAAAACTGTTTTTTAAGCACTAATTCGCTTTTAAGGTATTTTCGCGTGACATTAACGAAATTAGAATTATGTACTTGAGTTTAACTTTCAGCCCCTCCCATTTTTGGGGCCGGCCGTGGGCAATAAAAAAAAAGATAAACAGGCAGTATTTTTGATTTGTAAATATAGGTTTGCATGGCTTTGCCATAGGGATAGGGTCCGCTTCTCAACATAAGCAACGATACGTTCGGTTAGCTTTTCAATAATTTTTTTTTTTGTTTATAAATAAAGAAAGGTGATGGAAAACAAAATAATAAGAATGGGAAGCAGAGTAGAAATGGAAAAGAGAATAGGAATGGAAAGGACCTACATATCGCGGTCTGCACTCACTAACTAATTCTCTAGTTCATTGCGTAACATCTCAGCGGAAGGTACCTGCTCGCTTTGTAATAATAACATTAGACCGTAAAATATTTAAAACAGATGCGTTACTGATTGGAATGGATTGCATAAGCTTTATTGTTTTGCACAGAACATTTGTCGACTGACTGACCAATTGATTACTTACTGATTTATTCACCTTCGCGAAGACAGGAAAGTGAGCGTAATAAAAGCGAAATACTTTCGCTTTGAATGAAGCTATTCATCCCATGTATTTGGACTTCTTTATGTTAAATTCTTTATTTATGCGGATTTCTCTAGGATATGCATCGGGGCATACGAGCTATGTAAGTCTTCTTCACCAAGCTTTTGTTGACAACAGATATTCCTGTTGCGCATATATTATGTAGGTGCCTGAAAGTTTCTGAGGGAAAAACTGAAAAACTCAAATATTGCACAATCTCAAACCCATAAGTTGTTCTCCCAAGCGCTCAAAATGTAGAAACAAATTTTCTTAACAAAGTTGCAAGCATATTAAGCGACAATAATAATTTGCAGGCGTTGTTTGTTCGAATGTCCCATGAATAATCTACGTTAATTCGCTGAGGAGTAAAAGTGGAACAAAACACATTTTGTTTATCCAGCCGACACACCATCAACAATGTAATTCAATCGATGGGCCTTTGGCTCAAGTTCGTCGGTGTAATCCTACACCCAAAGGTAAAAGTGTCTCTAGCTCAGCAAGGCGTAATTTAATTACTTCATCAATGTAAACCTTGCAATAGGTAAGGTTTTCTTTCTCTTTTTAGCGGCCCGACCAAAAATTGAAAAAGGAGCTCTTATACGTACAACTTAGTTGCCCGACCGTCCGTCCACACCTGTAACTTTTGAACGGTGAGTCGTAGGTAGAAAGTTTGTTTTGGTCTTTTTTGCTATTGGTGTGTGTAACAATAAACTAATACAATATTACAATAATTCAAGATATTAAATACGATCTAGATAAAAATACATAGTGACATTTTATGTTTTCGATACAAAAATAATATTAAATGCCAATTTAGGAGGCTAACAAAAGAAAATTTATATTAAAAGCATAATCATAAAATGGGTGGGGTGACCCTTTTAAAAGTATATACGCAAAGTTTAAAAAAAAATTAAGCAACTTTTATCGAAGAGCAAAAGGGGCAAGAAATAAAAATGTACAAAAGGATTTACAATCCAAAAGTTAATTTCATAGAACATAAAACTAGACCAAAGCATCAAAAGTGATTGAATTTGGATTGAAACAGATACTAGACTTGGAAAATCATGAGCAAGTAGGCATCGTTTTGCATGACACTGACACATTAAAAAGGAAGTTCGGTAAAAAGGCGGTACTATGTGACAGTTTAAAACTTTTTGAATGCTGTAGTACGTATCTAGGTAAAAAAATCAAAATCTTATATGTAAAAAAATTAACACACCAGCATACATTGTTGAGAAGTTGGCCCTGGTTCACCTCGAGCTGTTGCGTCACTCTATTCGTTTATTTTAGTAGGTACGAATCTAGGAATAGATTACAAGTGATTGCCTCGTAAGTTTTAGTTTTCTATAAAAATTTTAATGTTCAAAATTTTCAGATTTGAAATAAAAAGTTTTCAGAACTTTGAAACAATATATATGACAGACAGGAAGAATTTTCAAAGCATTAAAAAAAGGAAAAGTGTGATGAAGGCGGTTTTTCTCACCAATTTTCCCAATGTATTTTTGCAAAGCTAGGAGTGGATTAATATTTTCCAAGTAAACGCCACCCCAGCAGGTAATACCATATAGGAGCTTGGAGTGAAAAACTCCGTAGTATATCTATATATTGTAACGAGTTTCATGGAGCACACAAAAATGTTTCATGGAGCATAAAAATATTTCTAAGTGCTGATCGAAAATAATGCCCGTAAACTGTTGATTTGGATACTGAAACACATGCTGCAATCAAAAATGAGCCCTGAATTCTTGAACTCTTATATTCTCGCAATTTCAAACAACTTTCAGTAAAAAAGATATTTTGAAAAGATTGTTTTGGCATTTATATAGAAAAGATTTACAGCCAAAAGGAAGAAAATTGAAACATAAACACCTACACTCAGCAAATATTAAATTTTCATAATATTGTAATATTCTTGCCTGGGGTTCGTCAAATAAACCTCAATTTCACCTTTATAATTTCGCAATGAAACACTTAATTTATCAAACAAACTCATTTAAATTCAAATCAGATTTTTATTACGCTTAACTACTTAGAATTCAACACTTTATTTCAATTCAATCACTTTTTACTTTATTACCGATATTCGCAAGTCAACGTTTAAAATATAACTGTCCCGTACGAGCCTGTCATCCATGTATTTATACAAATTCACCATTTTCTCGGCGGTTCGATGCTGGTTATTTTCCATTGGTACTTTTCCATTGAATTCCATGGAGGGGAAGTTCGATATAGAATCTGAACTTCGAACGGCAGTCTGCTGTCAGGTGACTGGAATGACAGTTGGGTATGTTCGTTCAGTGAATCGAGCGGGTGTGTTCGTAGAGTGAAACGATGGGTGCATTCAGCGACTCCTGCATGATGTTTCATTTTTTGTCGCCACAAAACATTGCCCTCCTTTTAGTTTTGTTCGTCCCGAACAAGTACGTCATCATTGCTTCCGTGGTAGCGATGAAGGCGATCAACATGGACAACTCTCATCTTCGCTCTAGGTCCTCGTTGGATTCGGAATACCACATCATTAATTCGCTTTACCGGACCTTTCCAGTCTTACTGTAAATTTGGCGATCTTCTTCTTCGTATCTGGTCTTAATACGGTCGCTCGCAATCTTTATATTACTTCTGGTCCTTTGGTGTATATCATAGATCCTTTCTCTAAGGTCCGCCACGTAGTCCTCGTATATTGGGTCTTCAATGGGGTAGCCTGATGGCAGTTCGTCCGAATAAAACTTCAGATGGAGTATATCCAGTTGTACTGTGAAAAGCGTTTCAGTAGGCCATAAGGAATAAAGGTGTTCGCCGATCCCAGTCCCGTTGATTCTCGTCCCCGACTTAAGAGAGATGTTCCCTCAGTGTCTTGTTGAAGCGTTCCACAATTTCATCTGATTGTGGGGGAAGAGGTGTGGTCCGTGTCTTCTGTAGTCCGATTGCTGCGCATACTTGCTGGAATATCTTCGAATCGAAGTTTCTTCCCTGGTCGGAATGTAATTCCATTGGCACTTCACACCTGCACACCCAGTGGTCCACTATCTGGTCGACAACGGTTTTCGCTTCTTGATTTGGGATCGCAAAAGCCTCGGATCACTTGCTGAAGTAATCGGCAATTACAAGGATTTAACGATTACCGCTTTCAGTTTTCGGAAACGGTCCTGCGATGCCGACGGCGATCCTTTCAAAGGGAGCACCAACATTGCGCTGGTGCATTTTACCCCTGATTTCGACTTTGGGTCCCTTACTAGCAGCACAAGTAGTACACTTCCGACGCCAGTTCTCAACATCGCTTCTTGCACTTGCCAACAAAAACGTTCCTTTACCTTTTTCAGGGTTTTGTTGATGTCCAAGTGCCCACCAAACACTCCATCGTGCATTTCCCGTAGAATCTCCTGGACTTTCGACCGTTGAACCACAAGTTGCATTTTAAAGGATTTTCCATCCGGCATTTCCCATTTTCTTCGCAAAACGCCATCTTGTACATGGAGAGAGTCCCACTGCGCCAATATGCCTTTAATGTGGGACTTCTGTCGGATATATCCCTTGCGCTCGGTTTCTCCATAGATTCCTTCAATGCAAGGATTGGCTCAATGTCAGGGTCTTCTTGTTGTGCGTTGCGAAGTTCCTCAGTACCCCAGCCTTCTGCAGGTTCGGCTCGTATTCTCTGGAACGAAACACCTTCGTCCTTTTCCTCTTGTCGCATGCAATGCTAACAATTGGGCTCACATGGTTGCCGGGATAACGCGTCCGCGTTGCAGTGCATTTATCCTTTGCGATGTTGTATCTCGAAGTCAAAAGCCTGCAATTGCTCTATCTATCTTGCGACTTGGCCCTCAGGATTTTTGAACTGAAGTAAACCATGGTCTGTACGCAACATGATCTTTTGGCCACTCAGGTATTTCTGGAAATGTTTCGCCAGTATAAGAGCAAGGAGTTCTCGCCTGGTAACACAGTACTTTCTCTCTGGTCGGGTTAGAACTTTGCTGAAGTATGCTACCTTTTCTACTGCCCATTATGCAATTGCGACAATACTGCGCCCACCTACATTGATAGCGTATGCGTCCACAATAAATGTCTTGCCAGGGATGGGGTAAGCAAGTACCGGTGCTTCGCAAAGTCGCAAATGTTGAAAGCTTCTTTCGCACTCACCTGACCATTTATTTGAATTGAGCTGTTGAATCCTGGCGAAATCCTTGACGAACCTCCTGTAGTACGTTGCAAGACCGAGAAAGCTCCTTAGCTGGTGTTTGTGTTTAGGAACTGGCCAACTACTTACAGCTTCGATTTTCTCTGGAAATGTCTTCACTCCATCCGACGATATAAAATGGCCCAGGTACTTAACTTCTGTTCTGAAGAGTGCACACTTCTTTGGACTAAGCTTCAAGTATGCTGCTCGAAGTCGTGGGACACCTCCCTCAAGTTGTCACGATGCTCGCGAACGTCTTTCCCAAAACAATGATGTCATCCAAGTATACCAGGCAGGTTTTCCCCGTCAGACCATGTAAGACACGTTCCATAAGACCCGGAGCGTTACTGTTAACTGCCATAGTCCATTACCAGTTGTGAAAGCGGTCTTTTCTTTGTCTTCTGGATGGATCTGTACCTGCCAGTAGCCACTTTTCAGGTCGAGGGTGAAAAACCATTTTGCTCCAGAGAGTGTGTGTCATCTATTCGAGGCAAAGGGTAGCTGTCCTTATTTGTGACATCGTTAAGCCTCTGGTTATCCATCGAGTGCTGCCATCATTCTTTTTCGCCAGTACAACAGGCATCGCCCACGGACTTTTCGAGCTTTCAATCAAACCTTCTTTTTCCATGGTCGATATCATCTCGGCAGCGTCATCCTGTTTGGCCGAGGGAAGTCGTCTAGCAGGTTGTCGGATTGGTCTAGCATCTCCGGTGTCTATGTGGTGTTGTAATAAGTGTGTTCGACCATAGTCTCCATCCTGTGACGCAAATATATCAGCAAACTCGCCAATGAGATTTTTCGCTATTGTTTGCTGCTCCTGATTTAGCTCACAGTCTCCGAGTATAGTCTTACATACCTCGGTCAATTTCGATGGTGAGACAGAACTCGCAAGCTCGCCCTCAGTTACAGTCGAAAAGGCTGCAGGGTACATATCTTCCGATCACCTCTCCTTGTCTTAGCTTAACGGGGCGCTTATTTGGCTTACCCGCACCATGTTGCTCTTTGGCTCTGCAAGTATTTTTTCCACGACGTAACTTTTAAATTCCCTTTCATTATCTGGCTCGACGAGATAGAATCGGTGGTTCCCAGGATCACCCTCCAAACGTGTCCAAAGTACTGTCTCTGAAGAGGGCCGCAGAGCTTCATCGCTTCTAATAATCGCCCGAAGATTCACAGCGTTGTCGTTTCCGTATACCATAGGGATTTTGAAAGTTCGGTACCTTAGCACCTGCATTCGAAGGTCTAGAATTACCTCGCGTGCCTTCATGAAGTCCACTCCAATGATGCATTCGTCGCATACGTCGACTACTAAGAATGCATGTGAGAAGGTCAATCCCTCTAATTGTATCTGTAACAGAACCTCCCCGTATACTTGGCGGCTTCTCTCGCAGCTGTCTTCAGACTGTAGCAGGTGGTGTTATGTAGCCAGGACGTCTGAAAAAGGTCTCTTCAGATGATGGAGGCCGTGGCACCTGTGTCGATAGTGGCCACACATTTTCTGTTGGCGATGATTGTCTCCACTGTCAGACTCTTGTTGCAGCGTTTTGTTTACGAAACTTGGATGATGGTCCTGGGGGGTCCAGCAGGGTGAACGTTGTCCCTGCCTGATGCTTCTTCGTTCTGCCTTCTTCTAGCGCAAAGTGGGCAGCTCGCTTGTCTAGCTGGAGCTCTGCACTGTCGCTGTAGGTGTCCCAGCTTGTTGCAATTCCAGCATCTCATTTGTCCCCGAGTGGTGCTCGTGAAATACGTGAAATAACGTGTTACTGAAAAATTCAAGGATTTTCTTCAATTCTGCCTCGAAGTGTAGAGTGGCCCAAAATTTTTTTCAACAAAATGTTGAACTGAAGTGCTTTCTACATGATACACAAGTAAAACTTTTTCGATGTGGAACAAATATCCCCTATATAATAAAGCGCTATGTGCGTAAGTATGTCACGTACAGTCGCCAAATGACAAGTCCAAGTCGTGTGACTCGGTAGCTCACAGTGAGTGTTCAGCTCGCGTTTCGTTGGTTTGGAGTTCAAATCGCGTCGAGGGGCAAAGGCATTTTTTTTTAAATAAATTCTGCAATGTTTTTATTTACTTGGGTTCATTGGATTTTCTAACATGATAGTACCGAAAACAGAATGCTTCACCTTTAAAGGATTCCTCTAGCTCCTGCCCATTTTTTCCAGAATACCTTGGGCTCATTGGAGTATTCCTTGAGTTCATTGGTGTTCCTAATCTGTGATTATCGGAAAATTGACCGCTTCACCTCTATGAGGGATTCCTCCAGCTCCTGCCCACTTCCCTCAAAATTCCTTGGACTCATTGGAATATTTCTTGGGTTCATTGCAGTATTCCTTGGGCTTATTGGTGTTCCTTACCTGTTAGTACCGAAAAATGATATGCTTCCCATATTTAAAGGATCTTTCCAGCTCTTGCCCACTTCCTCCAGAATTCTTTGGGCTCATTACAGTATTACTTGGGTTCATTGGAGTTGCTGGTCTGGTAGTACCGAAAAATGATATGCTTCCCCTTTATAAAGGATCCCTCCAGATCTTGCCCACTTTCTCCAGAATTCTTTGGGCTCATTACAGTATAACTTGGGTTCATTGGAGATCCTGGCCTGATAGAACCGAATTATTTGAACTCATTACAATTTTACTGATGTTCATTAGAGTTCCTGGCCTGGTAGTACCGAAAAGTGATACGCTTCCCCTTTATAAAGGATCCTAAGGGCTCTTACCCACTTCCACCAGAATTCTTTGGGTTCACCAGTTTAGGAACTCTGGTATGTAGTACAGAAAAATTATATCCTTCTGCTTCATAATACCGATAATGGAGCTTCTTTCATAAAGGTGAAGCATGTAAGGTTAAGTTAAAAGTAAAAAGGTAAAAATTAAAAATAAAAAAGTAAAAATTTTAAAATAAAAAAATATAAAGTTCCCCTACAATAAACTGCTATGTGCATAGGTATTCAAAGCGCTATTTCCAGGTCCAAATTATGTGACTTGGTAGCTCACGCCAGAGGGGTCAGCTCGCGTGGGGTCGGGTTTGGCCCAGGGCAATTTTTAATTTTATTTTAATCGAGGTGTGCTGCGTTGTTCCTGTCGTACGACAGGCTTCTTTACTAGTATTAAATAGAATGCATTTGAAAATTTAATTCATGGCAAAACGGGATCTCCTCCTCCTGAGTAAGAGAAGAATCAACACTTTTGTTCCGACTGTGAAATCAGCACTTAAAATAATACATGCCATTAATAAAAAAAATAACAAAAAAATTTTACCTAAATATAAGTGAAACTTCATCGCAATTTTTTTTACTATATTCGCATAAAATTAATAACATCGTATTACATTAATCCCCTATATAAAAATATTTAATAATATGTAACTAAAAAAGTTGCATTATAAAGGCCGTATCTTAAACTCTTAATAAGCTTTCGCAAGTGTTAATATATTCCTTCTCCCGATTACAGAAATAACTTTTGTAAATATTAATGTTATAATGCGACACATTTTTTTTGGCAATAATCCGGAACACTGCGAAATGATAGCCAAAAATAAATTTTGTCTTTACGCTGGAACATGAACAATTAAGTTCGTTTACACTTCACAAAAATTTTCTGACACCGATTAGATGTCGCACTAGGGGGCCTATACGAATCTGCTTCAACTTATTTTACTCATTTGTCACTTAAGTAGGTACACGCAATTAGATAAATTGAGTAATCAAAGGGAGACAGTGGCAAAAGAGATGGGGAAACCTTTGTGAAATGATAAAATTGCAAATTGCATCGCCATTCAGCGACAAGGCGAGCAATAAATAACTTCCTATTTTTAGAATAAGATCATCGTTATTGAGCTTCCCCTGAGTCCGGTCCACTTGTGTGGAATGTTTGTTTCCTTTCGGATATTTCTCTTTAATGTCCCCAACAACACTGAACGGGGGAAGTGTGTAAAGGAGGGGTGGTTTTATTGGCAGATTCAAGGAAAGTGAATTTGGAATGCAGACAGAGTGGGTGAACCATGATTTCATTGTGCGATGGAAATTTTTCACTTCTCAGAGCAGTATAATGAACAGTAAGGTGGTTAGATATAGATATATTCAAACAATATTGGTATTACTCATTGTTGTGCATAATATGTACCTACGTTACTTACGATTGGCAAAAGAGGTGGGTATGCACCTACTTAATATGAGGTTGTTTCCGATGACGTGGATATCAATTTCAACTCATCGCGTGACAAATTGTTCAAGGTCAAACAAATAAAAGAGCCACCCAACGACAGGCTCGATTATAGAATTTTCGCAATTTTGGATTTGTCAGCACTCAACACGTACGTACCTACGTACCCATGGTTTTTGATAAGCAAAATCTTGGGCATTTTAAGCGGTCCGTCCAAAAATGGAAAAAGGACCTCTTATGGTATCACTACGTTGTCCGTCCGTCCGTCCAATCGCTTTATAACTTCTGAACGGTAAGTCGTAAAAAGAAAGGTGTGCGTATAAACTGCGGTAATAGTCAGAGAATCCAAATTAAAAAATAAAACTTTTCGAAAAATCAAAACGTTTGTGAGAAATGAAGAGTCGAAAATGTATGACGTTTTCCAAAGTGTTGGAGGTCATAACTTTTGAACGGCTTATCGCTCAAAATCAATATTGAACACACCTATAAGGCAACTCAAAGTTAACCAAGTGCTTAGGTCATATTTTTCAAAAACAGTTTGAGTACCGTAGTTTTGACGCATTTTCGAAAAAAAAAACCCAAAAATGCATGAAAAAATGTGTGTCCCTTATCTCCGGTGATGTCTAGTGGAATTCTATGAACAAAATCACACGAATCAGAATTAATTCAAAATATTAAGGAAATTTAAAGCGAATTTTGAAATTTCAAAACCTTCTGAGATTTAACTCAAAAACATAAAAGCATTTTCAAAAACAATTTTTTTAAGTCTTCTAGTAGCTTAACGGTATAGGCGATCTTTGTCAGTTTCGGTTAAAGTACAAAGCTTACAAAAGGAAGGAAGGCTGCGTTAAAGTTTTTTTAAATTTCTGTTTTTAGCCTAAGTTTTTAGAAGCCTATTTAAAAAACGAAATAAAAAAGGAGCTTGTCTTACCGTTTACGCATAAGCCGGTGGCCATGGAATCAAAAAAAAAACATCCAAGGCTAGTGCTGGTGGTTGTGCTATTGGAAGAAAGTCTAATGGGAACTGGAAAAAACTTCAAAATATTTGTTTTATGGATTTGAAATTTAAAAAATTATAAAAAAGGTCAAAAGAACGCTTGTGTCCCCCTCTATTTCCCAAATGGTATAAAGTATAATTTTTAAATTAACACCGGGCATATTCCATCTTCTTAAATTTTATACAAAACTATAGCAGCTTTCGAGAATTCAAAAACTTCGAAGATTTAACAGAAAAACGTGAAAATATTTTCGAAAACTATTTTTTAAAGATTTTTAGATCCTTAACGGTTATGACATTCTTGTTTAAATTTGGCTGGAGTATGTAATGTTTAAAAGGCAAGCGAACTTCATTAAAAACGTTTCAAAATTGCCGTTTTCGACCCTAAGTTCTTAAGTCCATTCAAAAAAGCGAAATAAAAAACAGCATATTTTTACCGTTTTCTCAGAAATTCATGTCCACAGAATTTGAGAAAAGTGGCAAATGCTAGCACAGGTGGTTGTAAAATTGATCAAAAAGTCTAACGGTAATTAAAAAAAATCGAAATTGGTGTTTTATGGGTCTTAAATTATAAAAATCCTAAAAAAGGCCAAGAAATAGTATGTCCTTCCCTCTATTTTCGTTACGGTAAGGCTTTTTGCCAGCCTTTTTTTAGAGTAACGAAACCCAATATAAAATCACCCAATATAAGAACAGTAGACAGCACTATGAAAAAATTATATTAGCGACTGTAAAATATATCCAGAAATAATTTTAATAAATAAATAGAATGTTACACAAACTGCGCAATATAGATGACCATAACCTTCAACAAAAGGCGACGGACCGCTCCGCCTATGTCTTCATACTTGACAGTCTTTTTAGTTTGTGTGCAGGTACCTTACATATATGAACGAGCTTGCACAAAGTGCAACGAAAAACCTTTTTCCAACTATAAAGTAAAAAAGCCTGATCGTACCTACGATAGAAATAACGTTACACACATCGATTAATATGGAAAAAAAGTTACCCTTACGCGATTTTTACCCGAGCCAACTTAGGGATGAACATCGAGTCACATAATTCAGAGTTCAGATTTCAGACTTCTCATTTCGTGGTTGGGTTTGTGTGTGATATACCTCCTTACCTTTATTATTGCAGGGTATCGTATACTGACAGCTAATTTACTACAAACAAATGGGAAAGTGCAACAGTACGTATGTAAAAATTTCAGTTTGTCTACGACGGATTGCAAAATACCCTACCTCACCTAAAGGTAAAATACAACGCCTTTTCCAGAAAATGGGCGAAATGAAAAAAAATATAACCTTCGAATGCCTTCGAAATAAAACTCCTTTTTGAGGTAGAGCCCAGTTAGTAATAGAAAGAAGAAGGATCTTATTATAAAACTAGTGGCCAGGTAACAATCCGCTTATACGAATCGTTGATTACCCCATCCCAATTACAGTTCACCCCCTGTCAAGCTCCAAATTACGTTATAATTATGGTTGTTAAATATTTTTTTATATCAACTTAAATTGCACCTAGTATTTATCAGTTAAAAGACTCATCCAATAAAAAGGGGCGTGGCAGCATCCCCTTTTCTATAACATTGTGGTTTTGGTTCAAATGTTTTATCAGATGATGTTTGCATGTGTTAATAAAGCATTTTTATAATAAAAATTTGATTTTTACGTAAACACGCCCCATAAAAGTAAGCGTGGTGAATTTTTTTCATTTGAGCATAGTATACGTATACATCTAAACAGTTAAGCAAATATAATGAATAATTAATAACCTAGAAGAATGTAAATTAATTGTAACCACGCCGACATGGAGGCCTTTTTTTTTTAAATGCCGCCTCAAATTCCTTAAAGCAAGGATACAGAATTACTTAAAGCCAAATTTCAGCGTCCTAAGAAATTTTTGATTTTTCATGCTATTAAGTAAAGTAGGCGTGTCAGTGTGCGGATTTCAAGAACATTTAGATACACTTGTACTGCTTCGGGACCCAGAAAGAACAGATATAAAGTTTCAAGCTCCCTCCTAGCGCAAAATTTAAGGCCTAATAACTACAGACATCAGGACGGACGGACAGACGGACATGGCTCATTCCTCATTCGACTGATAATTCGGTCTCGATCATATGCCCTTAAGGTCTTAGGAGTCTAAGGTGATTATTTCTCTATGTTACAAACATAACCCGTGGTACCTCATCTTTCCTCTTTACATAAAAAACACCGCATTTCAAAATAGTTGAACAAACCATGGGGCTATATCCTTTTTTGTCCGATCACCTTTTTTTAAATCCCGTCAAAAGACTTAATCATACTCCCTTAAAACTATCCTTAAATCATTGATTACGTAATTATCCACTGCCTTCATAGTATTAATAGTCATGAAAAAGCAAAACCGGAAGTAGCCATTTTCTGGCCAAATGGACCATAAAAAGTGTGTTTGTTTTGTCAATGTCCATTATTAAACTATTAGAAAATGCAAATGGACCCGATGAGGTAGGTAACCTTGCGGTCGCCTCCTGGACTATACAGGGTTTTTCAGTTAAGGTGTGACAAAAAGAGAGGGCGTATAGGTTGGGTCGAGGCAAGAAAAAAATTGTATGGGAGGGGGGCTGATTAGGGTGAAATAATTAGTTCTTACCCCTATTAGCTTTTTTTGAATCGGGTCTATGAGAAAGCTGTGACTACCACGGGGCACGGGTATATATGCAATGCAATAATGCATGCATTCAATTTGTTTATTTAAGACTAATAATAATAGTTAAGCCTAAACTCAACGTTGATAACTATAAAGAAAATCGTTGTCAAGTATAGGTTAGAAAAAGGCTATATGAGTACTTATGAAAATGTTAAGTGAAATTACGTCAAAATGCAGAGATGTCAAAAGCTCATGAAACATCAATAACACTTGGAACTTTTTCTTACACAAAAAGAAAAAGTCTTGTATAAAATCTTAAGTGCAGGACTTAGTTAAACTTGAAAGAATTTTCTGATGATGACTGTAAGTAAATCTAATGTTGGTTTGAATAAGGAATGTTCCATTCGCACAACTACGTCAATAAAAAGTGCTTGAGGAATGTAATAATCTATGTACCTACATACTCCACAAAAGAAAAAGTACTCACAAAACATTTAACAAGTGAAGTAGTATGAATGAAGTAGGTAAACCGCATTTGAGATTTTGATTTTGAGCGTGTAGGTATGTATATCTGTATAGGTAGGTATGTATATCTGTATATCATTCGACCTCTGTCCGCCTGCCCGCATTGTGATAGCCCAAAAAAAATTATGAGGCCTCTACATCTGGGGCCTCATATTGTGGAAACCTCGTGGCGATAACACTTTTATGGCGAAGATTGAATGTTGATTGAAGATTGTAAGATTAAATTAATTTTAATGGGAGCTACTACCTACCACAACGTTGCTTCGACCTTAAATCTTTAATTTTTACGCCTTTACCAGGGTATATTAACTTCAATGCATAGCTTGTAACAAAGTGAAACAATACTCGAAGACCCATAAGACATTCTAGACTTATGCTCAAGACCGACAGGGAAATTATTGATTAAGACATGCCTATCCATTTTTCCGTATGTGTAAGGCTCTAAGGTCCTTAAAATTTAGCTAGATAGTTAGAACTTGGTGCTTGTCTTGGAACATAAGTTGCACAGGCTAAGTATGAAAATCAAATTCGCCCACAACCTGTTAGAAAAGGGACCCGAACTTGAACTTTGGTGTATAACAACTGTGCGCAGAAAACAGCTTATCGTTTGGGCCTTCCTTTCTTTCGAGATTGCGCTGGAATGTTGATTGACATCGCCTTTTTGACATGGTATTCGTACACGGTTAAAAATTTTGGTTTTTTTTTAATACACCTTTTGTATTTCAGATCTATGCAACACAGAGAAAATTAATATTTAATATTTCAAATATATTAATTTTTTTTTTCAATAATATTGGATTACTTTTTAGTATATTTTTACTAAAATCGCAATATGTAATGCAAAAGCGGTTAATTTGTAATCTACTAGATTGAAATGTAATCTTTTAGTATTAAAATGTAATCCTTTATTTACTAACTTCAATTTTGTTGGTGTCTGCGATTGAAAAGTAATGCTAGAATTATTAGAATTTAGCTTTTTCCATATTATATCTTAATATTCAATTGCTATTTTTAAGGCTTATGGAATTAAAATTTAGTTTTTGGTAAGACTTAAATCAAAATATGTAGCTTATCATAAAATGGGATTGAAAGTCAACACACAATTGTATTTAAAATTAAATGCGCAGTTGCAAGGCTTTGATTTTTAATACGCAAAGGTGTTAAACTTGAATTGGAAAACATTGAAATCGAATAAAATTGTAATAAAATCTAATTAAATGAACTTAAGTGAGCGTATAATCTACAATATTGCGGTGTCTAGAACGCCATGAGGCATTATACGTCAGTCTTGTGTGTATTCTCATCGAGTTAAGTCGGATTTAGTGCATAAAAATTTAAATTTTACAAGAAATTTCAAGTGGGAAAAAAGAAGATAAATAGTTTCCGATATCGGACAAGTCACTCCCAGGAGGCAGGAAGCACACATATTACTTCAAAGGTAAGTACAAGTTGTTAATCAAACCTCAAAAAGAATTTTTAGATTTATCTTGCGTCTCTTTTATCTATTTTTAGAAGATTCGACTTGAGATTGCTGCGACTGTATATATTGTTCAAGTCAAGATTTTGTACTACGATCGAGACTTAAAAGGTTTGTTGAAAGTTCAATCTAACTAAAACCATTGCTTTTATATTTTTCTTTGTCTGACAGATTTCATTCACCCGTATGGAATTTGTACTGCTATTAACAGCTACATAAGTGCTCTACAACTTGGAATGGCGGATACAGGCGAATTCATTTCATTTTGAGTTTTAGGCGTACTGTACTTTTTATTTTAAATAATACGCATGTTGCAATGTAATACATATATTTATTATATTTTAATAAATGTTTATTGAAAACAAATAAAATTTCTATTAAAATAAAATTGAGCTTGTATTACTTAACAGTTTTCCTGGTATTGCCTTTTAATTCTAGGCTGATTACTCTTAAGTAATTTGGTATTCGTTAACAATACACATCTAATTATTCATTAATACTGTTGTATTCAAATTTAATATTTGGGATTCGTTTTTAATACACATCTAATTATTTAATAATACTGTTGTATTAAAATTTAATAATTGAAACAATTTCTCTTTTGTTAAAGTTTAATTTTTTTTGTATTAAAATTCAATACTTCTTGTACTAAAAGTAGCATTCTATTATTCTCGATGTATTTGATCCTAATAAATTTCTGGTGTTGTCCTATATACAACCCAAAAAATATTAAAAATCGACCCAAAATTTTTAACCGTGTAGGATCTCTGCTTTGAACCTGGCAGTACCAACTGACATCCGGTCAGTGGTTCCTTAGATCTTCGCACTTCTTATTCTATCTCGCTTCATTATTCCTGCTATCCTTCGAAGCTTCATTTTAGCTGCCGTTTACTTGCTCTCATGTTTCTTATACATTGTCCAACATTGTGAACCATATGTGAGCTCCGGCGGTGTAAAGCTTTCCTTTCAGCTCAGGGGGCATTTTTCGGTCACAGTAGATTGCGGAGTTTTCTCGCCACTTCATCCACTCTACGCTTACTCGATGATTGACGTCGTCATCACAGTTTGCTTCGCTATTGATCATAGATTACCAATGTACTTAAGCTTTTCACACTTTGGAAGCACATTTCCATTCAATTTAATGTCTGGAATTGGCTCGAGTTGGGCAGGGATGGCAGCTTAGGTTCCGTCTTCTTTTGGCTAATATGGTACCATCCACCCATAAATCAAGTGCTCGGTGCAAGGATGTATGATCTTCCCTTATGATAGCCCTATTGTCAACGAAGAACATCATGATCTACTTTGGGGTCCGTCAGTTTTCTTTCAAGAAGCAGACAAACAAGGACTACAATGAAAAGCAAAATATTAAAGACGCTTCCCTGGTGAACACCACTTTAATTGGGATCTCATTAGTGTCTTCGGAAGGATTTCTTACTCTTGACTTTGCTCCCTCATAAATGACCATGACTATCCGCACGTAGACTTCTGGAACTCCTTGCTTTCTAAGCGCCACCCATGGCCATATTAGATCTCGTGGTAGTCTATTGAAAAGGCATCAGTATGTTGTTCCATTATGATTCTTATACTTTGGATTGCATCAGTTGACTTGCCCGCGACAAACCCGCACTGGTGCTCAGATCTCACATCTTTTGTCGGAAGCACCTAGTCCCAAGAGAATCCAAATCAACAAAATCTTCTTGGAAAAGTGTTCGCGTTGGAAATGCTTTCCAGATTTGTAATCCATCTTTTCACTTTTAGGGCTAGTCTTAAATAGTCAGTCTAAGAATAAGCCAACTCTGCATGCCGTGTTTTGTAGGTTCCGAATAGGCTTATGTTACCTTCAGCTTAGGCTTTGGCTGAACGTAAAAATTAGCCTGTTTTGACTTCGCCAAATTCAGCAGTAAAAAATACATTTTGAGGTAAAATTTAGGTTATGTTATTTTTACGACTCTGTGTTTGGGAAACCGCCATTAGTCATTCATTTATCTATCTTCTCCAAAACGAAGATAGCCAGAGCCGTGTCGTTGTTTAATGCTTGATTCTAAAGTCAAATAAGTTTGGAATAAAGCCTGCATCCGTGACCAAGAAACTTTCGTGTTTCTTGAAATTTGTGTAGAGCGAAATTCGGTCGCAACTGAAACTTATGGCGGATTCTTTTCAATGCCCAACACAAAGTCGGTGTAACACCGATCTTTTAAATAAAGCTCTTGACTCTGCCTGTTCACCATCAGAGATTCACCCAATGCTATAACTTTGAAGGTTCAGCCGTTTCAAACCTCAGATCAAGGAGGGCCCAAGGTAAGGTGAGCATGTCGGGGCTTGCGTGGCTGAGGGGGGCTCAGTCATAAGCGCACAGCTCAAGATACCTGGGGAGTGACCTTCCCCTTTTTATTCCCTTAATTCAAATTCACATACCTATCCTTTATTGATTTCGTGTGGGTGCAATATAAAAGAATGAGTTTATAGATTTACACTTACCAACTTTACTGTTCGGAGTTGAAACGAATTATCAGCGTAGGTGAGGTTAAGTTAGGTAAATGGACGCCCTTGTGACAATAGTCACGGCTAACTCAGACCAGCAGTTGGGTCCATTGTGACAAGACAAACTTAAAAGCTTTGAGTGTGGAAATAAAAAAAGTCTAAGCATGTAACCATATTCTCCCCCAAGAATTATTTTCTCCTGATAAGCCTGAATGACAAAATTAACCTGAAAATCCAAACTGCAGCAAGTACTTGGCACTACTAAAGGGTGATTTTTTAGCTGGTTTGGTTTTGGCAACACTGGTTTTGACAGCTGACGTGTGTTTAGTACCTTGTGTCACTGTCAAACAGCTTCAGTTTGGTTTGCAATTTAACCATGGATCGTCTTACAAATGAACAACGCTTGCAAATTATTGAATTTTACTATCAAAATTCGTGCTCGGTTCGAAATGTTCATCGCGCGCTGCTTCCATTTTATGGTCGGCATTCTCGACCTTCTGAGCAGTCTATTCGGAAGATTGTTTCGGGCCGGTCAATTGGCCGCCTAGATCGTGCGATTTGACACCATTAGATTATTTTTTGTGGGGGATGTCAAGGCTAATGTCTTTAGGGACAAGCCCGCTTCGATCGACGCACTGGAAGCCAACATCCATGCATTCATTCGTGAGATACCGGCCGATATGTGTGAAAGAGTATGCCAAAATTGGACTCAGCGGATGGGCTACCTAAGACGCAGCCGCGGTCAACATTTGCATGAAATTATCTTTAAACATTAAATTGCAAGGTTCAAACTATCGATTCAAATAAATATTTCATTAATTTTTTCGAATTTTTTGTTTTTTTTTTAAAAAAAGTTCTCAACCTCTTAAAAAATCACCCGTTGCAATGGCACCTGGCACAAGCGGTGGTCATTGCTTAGAAAGTGATGAATCCTTTCTTCATAGTACTCATGGAATGTCCGGCCCTCCTTCGTCTCAGAAAGGATATCCTGCGCAAAGAAATTTGTTCGTCGGCCAGCCTGACCGAAATTTGATTGTCTCCAGAGTGAAAAGTTGCCTCTAGGACCTCATCAAGGAAGGTGCAATAGGTTCGTTATAAAGAAGCCGTTGTGCCAAAACTTCAGTCCTAGGAAAGGCAGTTTTAATCTACAAGTCCATGTAGCATGCAACTTTTATGGTTCAAAATAAAATTCCGATAGAAATTTCTAAACGTACCTTACCTACTCTACTTGACTGGCATAACCCGTAAAAAGTATTAGAATTATAATTACTCTCACTTTTATAATACTCTTACATTAATTCTCGAGCAATTAAGCAGTTTATCGACTGTCGTTTATTTTCGTACTATCCAAAGTCATTGAAACGTTGTGCCGTTTTTGAATGCGCTTTGCTCCCATATATATTTATGAACAACGAAAACCTATAACATTATGATTACGAAATCTACTTAAATATAGGAAAAGTCTTGTCCGTCACCATAATCTGCTTGACTGTTCTGGTGCAATCTCTTCCTCGGAGTCGGAATAAGTATAAAGGACGATAATTTCGCAAATTGGAAAAATTCAATCGTCCTTGACTGTGATAGGTATCTACACTGATATTAAATATAGAAGAACAGCAAAGTTCGAGGGAAACTTAAAATAAAATGGGGTGTGTCAGAACAATGCAAAAAAAAAATACTTATTATGAAAAAGGCTAATGTAGGCAGGGAATTTTCTATTATGTGGCAGTCAGGAGTCGGGTTCATTGCATAAGAAAAAGCGATTTCTCGGGCTGTTGTGTTTTGTGTGATGTCACGTCAGGTCCACGCAAGTTAGCAGAATTCCTTCATACGAATCACGTGAATTTGAATGGATTCACAAACTTTTACAGCAGATAAACAACTCGTTTAAGTGACGTGGTGACGAGACGTTGAGATACTTGTATAAATAAATTACGTTGTCGTTGGCGCATGATAGTCGTTGATAATAGATATATGTATGTATGTATGTACCTAAGTTGTGAACTATTCACTCAACAGATGCATGCACCATGTTCTCGAACGAGAAGTAGGTATATAAATACCTACCTAAAGTATTTTCAATGCATGGCGACGACGCCAGTTGTATTGTTTTCTTAGATATTTTTGTCTCGAAATTTAAAGAGGTAGGTATGTAGGTATCTATATATGTAGTAACAAGTTCAGAGACTTTTGAAGAATAGTTTACGTTTGCCAAAATTTATAGACCGTGAAAATAGCAGGTTTGTGACAGTGCTCTATACTGTAGGCATCAGGGGATGGTCGGAGATGCAGAATGACGTGCTGTACAAGGTGCAACACAGAGATGGTTGTTGATGCGTTGTTTGTTTTCACATCTCTGCATTACACAGAAGATATACATACATACATTATGTAGGTATGTGATCCTTATACGGGTTGTATGTATACTTGCGCGACAGTTTGATGATCGAGTTCTGGGTGTAACACCCAGAACTATCGTTGAGCAGGCAGGTATTTATAGGCTGATATTTTATGCTGATTAAATCAATCAACATAAAATATCGTGGTGGGGCGACAAGACCCATGCAGCAGTCGCTGAATGCACCCTTCGATTCACTAAACGAACACACCTAATTGTCATTCCAGTCAGCTGACACCAAACTGACATTCGAAGTTCAAATTTCGATATCGAGTTCCCCTCCAATGGAAAAGTACCAGTGGAAAAACATGAATGAAAAATTACCAAAGGGGAAATGCAGAAGGCCTGGCCTTAGCTCGTGGAAGACCTCTGAATAGACCCAATATACCCGAAAATTTGTTAGCCCAATATAATCTGTAATTTGCGCAGAAATTAATTTTGAGATTCGCATATCATCTGCGAAGACAGAGGTGTTGGAAGAAGTCAGCACCATGCTGACGTCGTTGATTGCAAGGATGAAAATGATTGCGCCAAAATGACTACCTTGGGGGACACCGGAAGATGTCTTAATTGGCAGAAACGGAAGATCTAAAAATCACTGTTTACTGTCGATCGTCTAAGTATGATTAAATCAAATTAATGAAACTAGAGGGGAAACATAAGGTTATAAGGATAACGATTGGGAAGGCTGTTTTGTCAAAAATCTTCTTGAAATAAGAGGCAATAGCGTCAACTTCCAATGCAGACAGGTTTCTTGAAACAAATTCAGTAAGATTAATAACGGTAAATTTGCCTTTAAGGAAACCGTGTTGATCTATGGACATAATTGATTTGCAATGAGGAAGCATTTCTTGATGCACTATACCTTCAAAAAACTTGGGACTGGGGGTGCACGATAGCTTAGCAATTAGCCTGTAGTTACACATATCGTTTTTATACCCCATCCCATAGGATATATGTAGGATTTATATTAAGTTTGCCACATAGTTTTTAACACGGTGAAATAATAATGGTAGACCCCCAAGACCTAATTGGCCTATGATCGAGACCGAATTTTGAATCGAATAAGCCATGTCCGTCCGTCCGTCCGTCCGTCCATCGCCGTCCATTTGTCTGTATGTCACACGTTTTAAATTCATTGCTATCTGAAGTACAAGTGCACAAAACATTTTTTAGTCTCGCCTCATTTTAGCGGTCAAATTAAGAAAAATTTAGAATTTGCAAAAAAAACTGCGTTTTTGCCTACACTTCAGCGTTACTTGGGGATATATAGGGGTGGTTGGACCATGGTCCTTTTTAAAGTTTACTAGCCACAAAATCTCAAAACATAAAAATAAAAGCAGTAATTTACAATGTGGGATAGGATGGGGTATTCAACGGTCCGTTTAACGGACTGTAAGAACTTCTGAACTAGCACTTGGGGATAATATAAGTGTCCTTCCCTAGAAATGAGAAAATTGCTTAAGTAATCGTAAGACGAAAAGAGGCAGGTAGAGGGGTTGCTAAAATAAAGAACAATTTTAAAAAATACTTTTTCTAAATTTTAGCTATGTTAGAATAGTGCTAGCGCATTCTTTTTTGGTAGGTAATATTGCCATGTAATTGTCTTTGAAGTGGCCAAAAAATTTAAGCCTTTTTATTAACCTCGCCCACTTTTTTAAGTGATTTTAGTTTTAAATGGCTGTTTTTCAATAAATATATATGAAATTTGACTAAAAATTATATGAAAAAAGTTGTAGATATTAGCATTTTCTAACTTTCATGTATAAATACTATGTACCTCCGCCCACTTTTGTGGGCGTTGCGTAAAAAAGATGATTTTTTTAAGTTACAAAGCGGAGTTTTAGACCGAAAACCAACTAGTATAAAGCATTCCACAGTTATATTTTTGTATCCCGCCCACTTTTTGGAGGCGTGGCAGTTTTTTATGGTCGGGTATTTTGCAATCCGTCGTAGATGGACTGAAACTTTTGCATACACACTGTTGCACTTTCCCACTTGTTTTTTGTTAATTTAGACTTATGGTGCCAATAATTATACTTTTTTTGGTGCCAATAATTGTATCGGAGTGCCAATAGTTATACCTTTTAGAGTGCCAATAATTATAGCAGGGTGCCAATAGTTATACCCGTCGAGTGCCAATAATTATATCGGGGTGCCAATAATTGTAGTAAACGGTAAGCCTTTTTAATTTCATTATTATAATACTTCCTTACCTTTAATGTTTATGTTTATTAATGTTTAGTTTTGATATACAAAAGTCTATCGCAACCTAACAAATTAAAGAGTTATAACTGTTCAAACTCAAAATTTCCTTAGGGGTGCCAATAACTGTAGCCTTTACGCTTGATGAATTGGTTAAAATGCTTTGGATTAGAAAAAACATGGGAAGCGGATTTTTAAGTTTTTTTGTTAATACTTGATAAAGGGTATATTAATTTTAATACATAGTATGTAACACAGTGAAATAATCACCGTAGACCCCTAAGACCTTTTAGGGATATGATCGAGACTGATAGGTGAATCGATTAAGCTATGCCCGTCCGTTCGTCCGTCTGTCCGCATGTGTGAAGTTTTTTAGGTCTTTGAAATTGAGCTGTGATGCTCAAACTTGGAGTGTATCTTGGTTCTTATTTTGTACAGACAAAGTGTGAAAATTGGTTAAATCCGCCAACAGCCACGCCCACTACTGGCTTTTATGTAAGATACCTCTATTTCAAACTTTGCCTTTTAGTCAAGTTAGACAAGGTGTAGGAATTCAAATTTTGCTACAGAGCAATAATGGCCTAAGACCTCTTAGAAGGCAAAAATTGGACCGCCCACAATATCAACCATGTCCACATTTAACATGTTAGATTTATAGAAACCCTCGGAAAACTACTCCAGACCAAAAAAAATTATATAACAAAAAATAAAGTTATTATTACTTTATGCTAAGTTTAGTCCATACAAGGTTTTGAGCTCCGCCCACTTTTAGGGGGCGTTTTTACGACCAAACTTTTTTTCCCGAAATAATTTTCTGTTTTAACGCATTTCGTCATGATTCTAACGGTATTATAATTAATTCATTCCACAATATAAATAATATATGAATTCGGGACAAAAAATTTTAAGATTTGGTGTTCCACGGTGTATAGGGTCGGGTATATAGAAGTTTATCATAGAAGAACTCCTGTTTTTCTCTAAAAACACCTCCTAAAATTGTACGGACCTCAAAACATTTAATAGAAAAAATTAAAGAATGCCGATTCGGTTAGTATTTGAATTTTCAGAGATATCAAGGTCTAAAAGACCTTACGGTAATACTTCGATTTTCTTCCGATTCTTTAAAGGCTGTAACCATGCAAAGGTTAAATTGCATGTTAAAGTCGGACCAACACACTAATTTTTGTACCTATGAAGCGCCATTTTGTAATATTCTCTGTGGTGATTCGACCCATTCGGACATTATTTGTTAGGAACGAAACCACGAAGGACAGACATTTTTCTCCATTCTTAATGGGAATGTTTGTTTTTATAATAAAGCCATAATACATGGAATCTAATATTGTTAGTTTTTTTGCATTTTTTTTACACAAACTTGTATTTTACCCATTTTTAACAAAAACATCCGAACAGACAATTGATGAATATTAGGGAATATTATGGCAATCCGTAAAACAAATTTTTTTTTCTGAGCAGCTTGCTGCTTATCGACATAGCCAAAAAAGTCATTAAGCTTTAGTAGGTACATACAAAAAAAAACCGAATTTTTATCCAAACAGAATGTTATCGTCTCCTAGAATAATCCCTAATATTGTTGAATAATATTGATTTTACTCAGTTCACGTCCTCTAACCAGGGCACACATGAAAATTCTTAGAATGACATTCAGTTTATGTATACAAATAAACAATGACTTTCGGGCACGAACGTCGTAGTTTACTCCCTTTAACTAGTCTCCACAGGTATTAGGTGGTAAAAAACCGAATAGCTAATCGGATCTTGTGTTCAAAGCGGAATCAGGGAAAGGACACACAACAAAATGTATCGCATACTTGTAGCTATAACAAATTCTTTCAAGCTATGAAATATAGTTGCACTGATATTACTGTATGTGCTATTTTACTAAATATTTAACAAAAACTAGTTTCTTTCTAGTACCTTCTATTATCACATCTCAAGTTTGGTAAAAAAGCAACAAAATGTGTGAGTGCGCTTTAAATTCTGGTTTTTACGATAGGGCTCCAAACCTTGTGTTTTTTATACCCTATCCCATAGAATAGGAGGCATATTAAGTTTGCCACATAGTTTGTAACACGGTGAAATAATAATGGTAGACCCCCAAGACCTTAAGAGCATATGATCGGGACCGATAAAGCTGAAATGTATACTTAAAATGCAATTTTTTGGTTCAAATTCAATACTTTTGAAAAATCGACCCTTAGAAAGGGGCGTGGCTAATAACATTATATGAAAAAAATCTGGACTGAAATCTCGGTCAGCTAACCTGCTACTTTTTTTATTTCATGCATTCCTAAATTAGGCTTTTTTAGAAAAATTAGGAAAACTTTAGGTTTTTCTTCAATTTTGCCCATCCCATAGGATAGGAGGTATTTTAAGGCATATTAAGTTTGTCACATATTTTGTAACACGGTAAAATAATAATGGAAGAATAATAAGGTGGTAAAAAACCGAATAGCTAATCGGATCTTGTGTTCAAAGCGGAATCAGGGAAAGGACACACAACAAAATGTATCGCATACTTGTAGCTATAACAAATTCTTTCAAGCTATGAAATATAGTTGCACTGATATTACTGTATGTGCTATTTTACTAAATATTTAACAAAAACTAGTTTCTTTCTAGTACCTTCTATTATCACATCTCAAGTTTGGTAAAAAAGCAACAAAATGTGTGAGTGCGCTTTTAATTCTGGTTTTTACGATAGGGCTCCAAACCTTGTGTTTTTTATACCCTATCCCATAGAATAGGAGGCATATTTAGTTTGCCACATAGTTTGTAACACGGTGAAATAATAATGGTAGACCCCCAAGACCTTAAGAGCATATGATCGGGACCGATAAAGCTGAAATGTATACTTAAAAATGCAATTTTTTGGTTCAAATTCAATACTTTTGAAAAATCGACCCTTAGAAAGGGGCGTGGCTAATAACATTATATGAAAAAAATCTGGACTGAAATCTCGGTCAGCTAACCTGCTACTTTTTTTATTTCATGCATTCCTAAATTAGGCTTTTTTAGGAAAATTAGGAAAACTTTAGGTTTTTCTTCAATTTTGCCCATCCCATAGGATAGGAGGTATTTTAAGGCAAATTAAGTTTGTCACATATTTTGTAACACGGTAAAATAATAATGGAAGACCCCAAGACCTTATGATCCACGCACTCTTTTAGGGGTCAATTTTTGAAAAATATTGAATTTGAACCAAAAAATTGCATTTTTACGTACATTTGAGCGTAGCTTGGAAATATCTGTGTCATAGTTGATAGTTTGTAATTAGGGGTGGTTGGACCACGCCCCTTTTAAATTTAAAATGTCAAAAAATAACAATGACATCAGCATTTTACAAAAAATATCTTCAATAAACACCTGAGCCCACGGGAATCACTGATTCTCTAAAAGTCACCCTTCCACTTGGTAAAAAAGCCCCACTGACGAATATTGTGTATTACACCACACTTCATGAAGGCACTGTGGGGTTGATGTGGTAAAAATACAGCATTTTAGTGCAAAAGTAAAATTTGAGTGATTCCCAGAGACTCACCTAGTGAATTAAGGGTTAAGGTGAACACTCTTTTTAGTGTGAAAATTGTCTTCATAACTCTTATGCGATTTTACTAGAATAATATGTACTAGTGTTTATATTATTTTTAGTAGTATTTATATATTATTTTTTTTATGGATTGTAGGTTATGCCACGGATCGAAGCAATTACATTTATAACATACGCGTTGTTGCACTGGTGTTTATTGAGTCAGCGCTTTGCTGGCTTACATCAATTCATCTTTCGCTAAAGTGAAGTGCCAACCTCTGACAGCAGGTCCTTTTCTTTTAATTTTTTTTTTTTCGTTTTCTTAGATTTTGTTAACTGAGACTTGACCAAGTCGCCTTTCACAATAGTCACCTGTGTGATAATGGATTAAGTTACCCCGGACTAGCTCTCTACAGGAAAATGCATAAATTTCAGAGAATGGGGTAGCGTTGCGGTTTGCAAGCCTGTTTTTTCTGACATCCTGGTAAATCCGCTAACGGTTATGACCTAAAGATAACTTTATGTGCTGTGATTTTCCATATTTTGTTATTTTAATTGAATTTTTCGAGTCAGATACACTGAACAATTGCCATGGAAAACATTCGCTATTTATAAGAGAAGAGATAAGAATAGGTATATCCATTATCCATATGATTCCATCGGAATGTACCGGTTATACCTATTCACGTTCATAAGCAAACGAATCGTGCTTTTCACGCGACCACATGAATTCATGATTTAAGTTTGATCAACCTTTAGACACACGACAGAGTCCAACGGTCGATTCAGTGAGCAATCGATTGACAGATTAGTAAATTTAGTTGCGTAGGTAAATTTTATAATTAAAAGCAGAAAATTATGGCGGGCGGCAAATCTTTAAAGAGTAGATTTAATCAGCAGACTATTTTTGTTCGATAGAATTTTCCGGTTCCGATCTGATAGGCAATTGAACTGATAATACTAATCGACGTAATCGACGCGGTTTGATTTACGGCTCAGTTTATTCTGCTGCGTAAATCTAGTATATTAATTAAGTTTTGTTTGTGATATCAAGTTCGACACTCCATGTTAACACTAAATAGATAAGATAGTTCAGGTTTGATTGTTCCGTGTATGTGCTTTATTCACTTTACCCCCATTCTTTTATGGTTATTACAGCCTTGATTTTTTTATAAGCCTTAAGATAAAAGCAACTTACGCGAAAACAACCAATTCTTGTTCACACAGATATTTGTACGTAAATAGAAAATCGTACGGATGCATACATAGCTTAAAGTTTATGTTTCATTGGCTTGGTTGTAAATATACGAGTACCTTCCTTCTTATTATTCAATTGCAAGAACCTAGCCTGATCAAATCAATTATGTCAATCAAACAAAGATTTATCTAAGTTTAACGTACTCCCCTTGATAGGGATAAGTAAGGCATATCCCAGTCAATATGGACAAAAACCCGTGAGTAAATGCTATACCTACAGTGTGCACGCAGAAGTTACAACCCGTTAAACGGATCGTTGAATAGCCCATCTTATCCTAAATTGTACATAACTGCTACTATTCTTATCCTTTGACGTTTTGTGTTTACCGCAAACTTTTAAAAGAGGCGTGGTCAAACCACCCCTATTACAAACTATCAGTATTAGCATAGTTTCTAATATAGATGCTAATACTTTTTTTTTTTAATATTAGGGTGGACGGAGGGTAAAACTCAAAAATTTTTCAAAGATACCAATCGGCCCACTATAGCAGGTATATAATACCGAAGTAGCCGATATTGATTATGCTCGATTTCCACGTGCTAAAAAACCACCCATTTATGAGAGACACTATGCCAGAACGCACTTCATAGTAGTAAATTTTCGCTCTCTCATAATTTTTCTTGACTACAACTAAGTTAACTAAACAAGTAGTTCCGTTGTGTTTAACGCGTTGGGTGGGTTTGGAGTCTTTGGCTTAGGAGTTCCAGCAGTTTTTGTACATCCAAGGCTTGGTTTCTGACCTCGAATATTTTTCTTAAGAGGTTCTCGTCCCTTTTGCAGCTCTATGGCTACTTCGCATCCTCGATAGTTTGCGGGGTGGTTTCCGTTGCAATTGGCGCAAACTGCTGAAGCCTGCATGTCAACTTTGCACTCTGTTGAGAGGTGTTTTCCGGCACATTTCACGCAACGTGGTTCTTTTTGGCAGTAGGCACTTGTGTGCCTGAATTCTTGGCATCGCTTACACTGTGGTATCAGTCTATTGCCGCAGTGTAAAAGTGCCAATTTTATTGGGTTCGATTTTAACCCTGATGTTAAGTATCATTTTTATTTTATAAATATCGTTTATGCTCTCACTCTCTCAGTTCTTTCAAATGATACCAATACTAATATTTCACTATTAACGCTGAAATGTTAAAAAAAATGCAATTTTTTTGTTCAAATTTTAAATTTTAGTAAATTCGGAACTAGAAGAAGGCGTGGCTAAAAACTTTTTAGGAGCGAAGTCTAGAATGGACTCTCGTTTACCTAACTTTCTATTTTTTTTCATTTTCTTTCCTAACTATTCGAAATTGCGTTTTTCTGGAAATTAAAAAAGGTTTTTTTTTTCATTTTTGCCTCCAAATGTGGGTGTGGCCTAAAATTTTTGTGAACGAAATGTATGTATAAGGAAAATTTTTTTCGCTTTCAAACAAAAATATTGAATGAAATTCATTTGAAAATTTACCCTTAAAGTCGATGCCATGCCCAGTTTTTATTTTTTTTTTCCATGTCTAACAATCATTGGAGTCTTACAGCCTTACAGCCTTACAATCATTAGTCTTACAGTTTTTAAAACTCTGGAGGTAGTTGCACATTTAGACCGATTGCGGACGGATTTAAAAAAAATGTAGTACTTGTAATACTGCTGTAATACACTGCTTCGCTTGACATGGAGCGAAAATTCAGCTCCGTAGCTCAAAACATGTGACATACAGACAGACGGACAGACGAACATGGCTTATTCGATTCGGAATTTGGTCTCGATCATATGCCCTTAAGGTCTTGTGGGTCTACCATTATTATTTCACCGTGTTGCAAACTATGTGACAAACTTAGTATACCCCTATCATCTGGAAAGGGGTATAACCGGTTAAGAATACCAAGTTGTAGTCTCACCCTGACGAACACTTTTACTTACTCACTGAGGTTTTCTGTGAGAAAGAATCAGCGTACTTATAGACTAGTGTGAGAAAACGCGCGGCCAATCTCTTTAGGGTATCTGGTATTTTACCATTTTATGACTCATATCGAGAATTGTTATGCGTTTACATAACCGAACAGATACTGCAGGAATACTCTGTTATACACTAAGGAATCCCACGCTTGAATTTTGTGCTCTATAATTAGCGTCGTGTTATTTGACGTTCCGTGCCAAACGTCAGGCAACGAGTATTTTCTTTCGATTCCCTGCGTCGTTGTTTTAAGTTTATTGCAAAAAGTTAATTTATAAAAAAAATTTCATTTCTTTTTTAAATAGGTATCCGAAAGCAAAAATAAAAGAATGGGTGTGGCATACGCAGTCTTCTCCAACTAAAATCCATCTTAATTTAGACTAACGAGTTATTCATTTTATATAAAATATCGAAGCTGATCAAATAGGCTGACTTATGGCAATGACGCTGATACGTAACGTAAACACCGAAGTTAATTATAGATCCCCCTCAAAGCGAAACTTTTCTAATCGTCATCACTTGAATTTCAATTCAGTTAATTTATGTGTCATAACATGAGTTACCTTGTCTCACGCGATCAGGTTGAAAAACATTTAAAATCACCGCACCGAAACTCAGTGTGTTTTTGTATCAGACAGTGACAAAAACAAATTTGATGATTAATATTTGATTGATATGCAACTACACATCCAGTGCTTTCAAAAAAAACGAAGACGTCGTGAAAAGCTTAAATTTAACTGTTAGTGTTCTAACAATCTAATCTTACAATGATAATAAAAAAAAAGAATGTTCTTTTAGCAAGGACGTTTGACTTTGCTGCGTTTAAGCTTAAATAAATTATTTCGAGCCCAAAGAAGAATATCATCTAACTCTTCGTTGGTTTGTGAAGCGATTTCCTCCAATTTATCAACAGGGTCACTCAAAGACAGTTGGACATCATCCGCATACATATGGATGAGGCGGCATTGGGGGATTTGTGACAGCTTGTTAAACATGGAAAAAAGGATAGGTCCAAGTGCTGATCCTTGTGGTTCACCACTAGAAACTTTAATACAGCTGGAATATCTTCTGTTTACCTGGAAACATTGCAATCTCTCGAGTAGGAAGGAAAGCTTTGCGGATTTCTTGAAAATCTAAAAAACAATTTGTAGTTTTTGACAAAGCAGAACATGGTTCACCATGTCAAATGTCCAAAATAATAAGCAAGAATACACGTTTTTTGTAACAAGACTTGAATGTCGTCCCCTTCCGACAGCAAAGCAGTCTTGCGGCAGTGTTTTGGAAGAAATCCAGACTGACACTAAGTAGGTTGTTTGTTTTTGTCTAGTGTGTTTAAACTTGCTTTAAAATGATTTTTTCGAACACTTTACTCGAGAAAGGCAGAATTGCGCTAGTCGCTGCTACCTTTTTTATATTTTGGAATGATTTTACCCTTTTTCCACTCGTGCAGATATTCGCATGTTGCAATGATGCAATTAAATATGTGGGCAATGGACGACAAAATATTTGGCAGCAAAAGTTTTAAGAATCTTGGGTCAACTTCGTCGAAACCTATTGCAATTGAAGTACTGCTTCAACGACGTCCGCATCACCGACACATATGAAATCGAAGAAAAAGAATTCAGAGGGGCCGCAGTTTCTGACGGCTCGAATGTACATATTTTAAGTCACTGGACATTGTGGCCTTATGACAAAAATACGATTGAGGTGGTCGCAATCAATATCATCGGGCGCCTTTGGGTTCGCTTTTCCGAACTTAAATTCCTTAACAGCTTTTCAGGTGTTTTTCGTGGTAGTACTTTCTCAGTTTGTTTTCCGTAGTAAATCATTTTCGCATCTGATCTCCGTCACCACTCTGTTGCGCAAACGACAGTATTCACCATGCAAAACTTCAACTTTGTAGCACCTCCAGAGATCTTAAGATTTATTTCGCATTAACCGAGTGATATCGCTGCTTAGCCAAGGCGGTGATGTCCTTTGAACATCTTTTGTCCTCAGCGGAACATTTTTTAGACGAGTTGCCTGACCTATGCTCTTCTAAGAAAAGAACGATTTCATTTACTGACTGAATATAGCGTAGGTACGTTGTTTCAATCAATACGTTGTCTATCCCGTATCAAATTTTCATTGTTTAGGTTTCTAAAATCTCTTAACTCGTAAGTCTGTAGTTTCTTTCGATTCGTTTTTAAAGTCTTCAGTTAAAAATATTTAACCCTAATACTAAATCGTCCTAAAAACGAAGTGCCGAGATTTAACTATAAAATAGGACTTGCTTGCGTCACTGACAAAAAAAAAACCCAGTGAGTAAGTGTGGTACAGTGTGTACGCAGAAGTTAAACGTGCGTAAACGGACCGTTGAATACCCCATCCTATCCCACATTGTAAAATGCTGATGTTGTTGTTATATTTTTCACATTTTATAAGAAGATCAAACTTCGAAAAGGGGCGTGGTCTAACCGCCCCAAATTACAAACTATCAGCTATAACACAGATGTTTCCAAGATACGCTTAAATGTACGTAAAAATGCAATTTTTTGGTTCAAATTCAATATTTTTGATAAATCGACCCCTAAAAGGGGGCGTGGCCTAAAACTTTGTATGAACGAAGTCAGTAATAAAATTTCGTTTCTTCGTTCTGCTCATTTTTGTTTCTTATTCTTTTCTATATAAGTTTTTCTTCAATTCTGCCTACAAATGTGATCCTGGCCCAAAATGTTTCACGAACAAAATGTAGAACAAAGTGCTTTCTCCAAAAAAATATTAAGTCAAATTTTTTCTATTTAAAACAAAAATATTGAATTAAATGCATTTGAAAAATTACCATTTAAATCTATGCCACGCCCACAAGGGGAGGTCAAGCGATTAAATTTTTATGTTGTGTATGTTGTGCAATAAACAGGAGATAATAAAATCCAAAGTTCAGGCTTTTAAGACGTCTTACAGCTTTGAAAGGTCAGGAGGTAGTGGCACAATTGCATCGATTGTAGGCGTGTCCGTGGGCGGATTTGAAATTTTTTCTAGTTTCAGCTTTCTAGCTTAAAACGTAAGGACGGTCTACCATTATTATTTCACAATTTTTCAAACTATGTGACAAACTTAAAATACCTCCTATCCTATGCGATGGGATATAATGATCAATTGGTGCGCTTGAGTCACCCTGGAAATGAGTTGGACTCTTTGTATTTGCTGGAAACAGGTTAAGTGCTTTAAAAGTTTCGATGAAGCATTAGCATCAATCAGATTGTAGTTAAAATCTCCACAAAGAACTACATGGATGAGAGACGCTACAGGAAAATTGCTCCAAAACAATAACTATCGGAAAATAATCCACAGACTGATTTGCTTTGTAGGCAGTAGGTACCGGTACCCAATAAAAATTTTTCAGTATTGCAAACAACACTTACAAAGCAATAGTCAAGCCAAGTATCCTTCCTGAGTAGATTTGCAAATTGGAGTGCATTCATTGTAAACCTTCGAAAACATAAATTGCTGAGCCTCCTCCAAGCCGCAACTTATTTTATCACCAAAGTTTTAAAACCAGCTACCTACATCATACACGCTATCCCCCAAATTTGTATTTGACCAAATTTCTGACACGCAATGGAATGGAATGTAGAATAGGAATGGGAAGTAGAATAGGAATGGAAAGGAGAATAGGAATGGAAAGGAGAATAGGAATGGAAAGGAGAATAGGAATGGAAAGGAGAATAGGAATGGAAAGGAGAATAGGAATGGAAAGGAGAATAGGAATGGAAAGGAGAATAGGAATGGAAAGGAGAATAGGAATGGAAAGGAGAATAGGAATGGAAGGGAGAATAGGAATGGAAGGGATAATAGGAATGGAAAGGATAATAGGAATGGAAAGGATAATAGGAATGGAAAGGAGAATAGGAATGGAAAGGAGAATAGGAATGGAAAGGAGAATAGGAATGGAAAGGAGAATAGGAATGGAAAGGAGAATAGGAATGTAGATTCGTTGTACTGTTGTCCGTAACAGACGGACTGTAAAACACTGCAACAGAAGCGCACCGTTGCATTTACCTACTCACTGGTTTTTTAAAACACTTTTCTGATAACTGATAGGACAAAACATCGCTGGTAGCTTAGGAACTTTTATAACTTAGAGTTACAATTCAATTCAATTCAATTCAAAAAACTTTTTATTTTCATTTCGATAAGTTTTACAAAAAGTAGTATACAACATGGCTTAGAGCCGTCTGCCGTTGAATGATAGGACCGAGAAAGTTAATTAATAATTAGTGCTTATATTAGGTTTTTTTTTTTGTTAATTTAATTTGTAATACAAAAGAAAAGATTGTGACTTCTTTGTCATCTATACTTATGGGCTTTTGGTTTAGCTTTAAACGGAACAAAAGGGATTTCTTCGTGGATAGATCTGATTTTGCTTTGCTGATTTAGCTCACGGAGACTGATACAAATTACGAAAAGCAATTGCTTCTTTTAGATAGCATGTAAGTATCTTCCAACCAAATCCGCCGTTTAGTAAGGAGCGACATTCCTGGATCGAGAGAAAGCTCTTGGCAAAAAATAATCTTCGGATCTCTTGAAGGATAGGACATAAAGCTAAGAAATGGAAGGTGTCTTCGTTCTGACTGAGGTTACAGAGGTTACAAAGCGGGTTTAAGTCATTTGGGTATGGTCTGAAGTTAAGATCAAGCATTTCAGTGCGTGCCTTAAATACTAAACTAATTTCGGTGCGTGCCTTAAATACTAAAACTAATACTAAAACTCTAATAACTTAGAGTTACCTAAGTGCACTTAGGCTAATTTAGGTAAGGTTGGAAAGGTTTATTTGCAATTATTGCAAGTTCACCCGGTGGCCAGTTTAGCCCATTGTGATTACCCTTGTAAGGTAGACAAACATGGTTGGACATATGTCTTGCTAACTGAACCAGCCTGATCTTTTAATAAATCTTTTTAGGTCTAGTAGTGATATTCCTGCCAGGTCGTCCAGGCTATCAAAGAACCTGACTCCTAAAAAGGCTAGTCGTCGTTTTTGGAGAGCTGGGCAGTGGCAAAGAAAGTGTTCTATAGACTCTATTTCTTCTTCATCCATACAGCTTCAGCAGAAGTCGTTGGCAAAGACTCCCATTCGCGTAGCCATGACACCGATGGTGCAGTGTGCCGTGACTTCACCAACGAGTGTTCTTATGAAATTTCTACTGAGAGATAGAAGGGTCGTTGTTCTTTTTAGGTCGAGTGGCCATAAGCAGTGAGTTATGTCACAATCTTTAGACTGTTGTCAACGTTCACCGGCTAGTTTGATCGTGTATTGATCTATAAGACTTTTGGCTGTGTTGAAGGGAGATAAGCCCGTCGTTTATGTCAGTTTAAGTGCACTTAGGTGTCATTGCTATTTAAATGCCACCTACGAAGGACTAAGTGTAAGCTCTGCAAGTTATCATAATAATCAGAGAAGGGAAAATTGTGCTTGACTCTTTTGAGAGAAAGACACCAAAGCGAATTTATGATCCTGTGTGCAAGATGTGGATCTGGTTCAGAAGGCCAGAGCGCTATGACTAGACATCCGGAAGCAGCGTGCCCAGGATTTCAGAGAAAAGATTACTGTAATACCAGATGGAGAGCCTCCATGGTCTCCGAAAAGTGAAACAGCGCACGCTTAAATCCAAGCCGACATTAGTTTTTTGTAGATAACAATGTTAATGGTTCTAATAGCAGCGTTATTCAAAAGGCATGATGAAGAATTTTCACATTGTTTTTTAAACCGACAAAAGAATTCCCTGATTAAAAAAATTCACACCAGCGTTTGCAAGAGCGATCAAATATCAAACCAAATCCGTGTTGATTTTCCGCTATAGTCATTGATGTGTACCTACAGATGTACATAGGTAAAGGTATAAAAAAAACGTTCTATTATAAAGGACGTTAAAGTCAGAAAACCCAAAAAGGTAGGGATTTGCCATAACTTATTTGTTATTTATCATCAATGTGCTTTATTTAACAGTAGGTTGTGCACATGCGATCACAATTTGGCGATTTAAAATCAACTGGCAAAAAGTGCAGTGTGTGTGTGTTTATCATACTCTTAACAATGAAGTCAAATGACTATACTTCGCTTTTAAGCTCCACTACCGCATGTTCATAAGCGGCGGCGGTGGGAGTAATCACCGCCACCGCATTTGAAAAACACCGCAAATAAATTGCGTTTAAAGTCCGCTAACTTGCAGATTATTGGGAGGAGGAAATGAAGTTTCGTTTTCGTATCACATTGGAATGAAAGCTAAATTGCTGCACATTTTAATTTTGTTGAATATTTTTTGCTTTTGGCTCATTTGACCGTATGAGCGTATTTGTGGTGTTTGTGGTGTTTTCTTATTCAAAAAAGCGGTGGTGGGCTTAAAATGCTCAAGCACCGCAGAGTGTTTTAACTTATATGACCCAATGAATGCAAGTCATCATGTGTTTACCATGAAGAATCATTTTGTGCGTTGGATATATTAGTCCGTGAATAGAGAAAACAAAGTATACATGCAGTGCATTAATTATTGCGTTGATTGTGTACCTAGGATTGTGGCCATATTATGAACCGTACTATTGTTAAACCATATCATGTTAGCTATTTGAATAAAGTGTCACAGTCAATATCATCGCACCGTCATCTTATCTAATCTTTACCATTTCGCTCTTTACCATGCTTGTTCTAGCCTGGTATTATCACTTATTCAAACCTATTTAAACAGTAATAGGTTAGAATAATGAATACCTATAAAAAAATTATACTTGGTATATTGTGCTAAATAATTTTAAAGTTGCCTATTAATTCCCAGAAACAAACAGTCACTAAACGGGCAAGCAACTAAGTAGGTAGTCTTCTTTACATTCTTCACCTGTTTCCCAAAGATAGGAATATCAATATCGTGAAATGAAATAAAATAAATTAAGATAAAAACAAATATTTTTGTACTCTTGTCTCTCATAATAGTGTCTTGAAGTTATACAAAAAAATAAACAATAAAAAGTGGGTGGGTAGACGGAATAGCTCAGTTATTTTTAGTATGTTATGTATATGTAGATACCTATAGGATAGGTCAACAAAAAATTTAAAATAGATATTGTTTACGTTCACAATCTTAAGGTACTTAACCTACTCGAATTCGTAATAAATATTTCATACCTCATTAGCAAGGCCGGAAGTGCTCACCTGGGAGTATTTACTTAGCTATAGCAATGCTGACAATGATATGCTAGCATTTTTTAAACGGAAGTAAAGAATAATACTAAGACCAATTAAACTATACTGAAGAGTATTAACTTATGGCCGAAGAAAGTCTTTGTACGTGCCACGAAAGATTTATATTAAATTTTTATAAAATTTTGGACTCGCAGCTTAATGCGAACATTTTGTTGTGCGTGACTTAAGGCGCTAAGCAAGGCTTCTTGTGACTTTAAATAAAATTCAAACATATGACTTGAAACACATAGCTTGATTGAAACATTTTTCGGATGATGATCAATCGATAAATGAATGGAAATTACCTTTTTTCGACCTTTATTTGAGGGAAACACGAAATGAGGTGAAACACGGTTTCATACGTAGACGAAGCTCTTATCTTATCTGCTTAGTTATAGTATTATTAGTTATGAAGTTATGAATTATTTAATCGCGAACTTTTACAAGAAACGGCACATGAAATTTTGTTTTCGTTTGAAAAAATATTCGAGTAATTTTATGACTATTGTTTCATTTCATTCCATTTCCTGTCTAGCCGGGAGGGGTAATTATTAAAAAAAAATACCTATTAAAAAAAAAACGTTCTTATAAAATTTGGTTTGTATATAAAACGTATGAAAACAATTCTAAATTTTTTAAGATCTTTTAAGACGTTTCTAACTTAAAATTTCCTAACAAGGTTTGAAAAGCAAATTAAAAATCCCACATATATAACTGAAAACTAAACTTTTGGTGTGCCTCCAAAAAGTGGGCGGGATATAAAAAAAATATAACTGTTGAATGGTTTATACTAGGCATACATTTCGGCCTAAAAATCCGCGTTCTTAACTCAAAAAATCACTTTTTTTTAACGCCACGCCCACATATACGGAGGGATATACTATATATACAAAAAAGTTAGAAAATGCTTACATCTACAGCTTTTGTCATATAATTTTTCGTCAAATTTCTTATTATATATATTGAAAAACAGTCATATTATGCTAAAATCCCTTAAAAAAGTGGGCGTGGTCAATGAAAAGGCCAAACTTTTTCTGCTACCTCAAGGACAATTAAAATGCAATATTACACAAAGAATGACTGCGCCATTGTAACATAGCTAAAATTAAAAAAAAAATTAAATTAGAGGTGGTCGGTAGTGGCCAGGCCTGTAGTTGGCGTGTCTGTGGGCGGATTCAGCTAATTTTCAAACCTGATCTGACGGACTGGACTTCCAGCCAAAACAACAACTTTCAGCTCTCTAGCTTAAAATTTAAGGCCTAAAAGTTGCTTATATACGGACGGACTTACATTTCTTAATCGATTCTCCTGTCGGTTCCATTCATATCTCTAAAAGGTCTTAGGGGTCTGCACGGTGATTATTTCACTGCGTCACAAACTATACAACAAACTTAATATACCCTGGTTAGGGTATAAAAATGAAACCCCGACTATCTCGGTAACCGTAATTTAAAACGTTTCGAAAAAAAGGCATAGACAATTTTTTTTTAGCTCGAAAGAAAAATAAAGCGGGGGCTGAACGATTGTATGGTTTTCGAGATACGCGTAAAATAATTTAAGTTGATTCACAAAAATGGTAGTGCTAAAAAATGCCTCTACTTTATGAGTTGTTTCTATCTTATCAACTAAATTTTAAGCAAGCACGAACCAATTTAATAACAAGCCACAATACGTAAAAATTTTGAAAACAAAAAACCCGGTTGTTATTTTTTCAGTTTTTTTAACAAAAAAAAATTTTAAAAATTTACTTGTCACCCTCCGTTTCGATCAAATTCGCCTAAAATGAGAATAGTAAACCTAACTAATGGGAGGGTTAGAATCCACATCCCGATCGCCCACTGTCAAGCTGCGAATTGCGTCATAAATCTTGATTGTTAAATTCTAGTTTCTATTGACTTTAATTGTATTTAAAATTTGTCAGTTAAAAATTTCCTTCCTTAAAAGACGGCCGTGGCATCAACCCGACATCGTGTTTTTGTTCATAGTTATATAAGAATTTGGTTAATACTCTCAAAAGACCCCGAAAGTGGGCGTGGCAAAAATTTATTCATTTGAGTTGATAGCTTACGCATTTAATAGCTTACGGATTTAAAGCATATAGGTATGTATATCGAATAAAAACCGTTTCTTAGGATTCAGTTCATATATGACCACGCCCACTTGGGGCGGTTTTCGTTTTTTTTTTAAATGATAATCACAATAAACTTTAGCGAGGATATCGCTTACATAATCTCAGCTTCCTACGACAACTTTGATTTTTCATATTATTAAGTAAAGTTGGCGTGTCAGTGGGCGAACTTCAAAAATGTTTACACTTGTACTGCTTCGGTACCTAGAAAGAACAGATATCAGGTTTCAAGATACAATACCTAACTTCAAATTAATAAAAGAATATTTTAATGAATTGTAGCCCCGCAAAATCGGGCAAATAATCATAGACGTCCCCATTATTTACACAGCAAAGCCAGCATTTAAAAACTTGAACACACAGATCTAATGCATACATCTTCTTAAAATTGTACTCGAGGTATTATATAAATTAAATTATTTATTAATATTTAATATTTATTAATATTATATAAATTAAATATTACATAAGCGAAACAAATGAGTTATAGAGATGCGTTTGGAAAAGTGCCATAACGTCAGAAATTGTCAAAGAAAATAAAAACATGAACTCGCAAATATACTAAACATTATCTTCTTTATCTTCTATATAACAAGCACACTTTGGAATTCACTACCTGAGTACATATTTCCGGCTACATATCCTACCCATATAAACTGCAAACTTTTAAAGTAAAAATAATAAAGTAAATAAATAAAAATAAAGAAAATAAATATCTCCTTATATCTCGGGACACTGTTTCAGTGTTATGTGTTCGCCTTTCTTAAGAGAAGAAACTAAAAACAAAGAATCATTATTTAAAAAAAAAAATATTTTATTCCTTCTAAGGTATTTTAATCTATTTTTTAAAAGGGGCGTGGAATTTACAGCTCCTATCACCAAAAATAAGTATTAGCATAGAAATGTCCAAGCATGCGGCTAAAATATACTCAAAAATTCAATTTTTTGGTGCAAATTGAATTTTTGAATTTTTTTAAAATCTACTTCTAAAGATGGGTGTACCTTATGTATATATATATGCATAGATTGGCGCAACAGCTCGAGGGCCAACCAGGGCCAACTTCTCAACAATGTATGCTGGTGTGTTAGTTTCTTAACATACAAGGGAACTACAATTTATTGCCGAGTCCGAATGGCACTTTCAGAAGTTTTTTAAGACAAATTATACTCTCGGAGGGATTGTTAGGCCCTCGCGGAGGTGGGGACCGTGAAAAAGAACAAGTCTTTTTTCCAGGTGACGATAGTGTGCTATATTTAATTTCTTATTTTTCCTTAAAGTTAGGCTTAGAAAAGCTAAAATCCCTGTTTTTTCTGGAAAATCAGATGAATTTCTAAATGTGGTATCTCTAAATGTTGGCGTGGCTCATAATTTTAATTGAAGAAAATGTAGAACTAAGCATTTTCTACATTGAGTAAAAAAATTTTCAATTTGGAACAGAAATATTAAATAAATTGCATTTGGATGATTACTTTATCTTTAAATCGATCTGATTATCTTTAAATCTAGGGGCATTCTGCAGACTTTATTTTTATATTTTATGTCTTACAATTATTACGAAATGCTAAGTAACAAATTTTAGCTTTTAACGACGTCTTGCACATTTAGGATTGTAGGCGTCTGTGGGGATTCAAAAAATTTTAACATATTGTATTGCTTCGGATGACAGAGCTTATGTACACAATTGGAGTTTACTAGCTTAAAATTTAAAGCCATAAAATAGGTGATATACGGACGGACGGACATCGCTCATTCGACTCAGAATTCGGTTTCGATTAAGGTCCTTAAGGTCTTGGGGGTCTATCGCTATTTTTTTTTTCTATGTTACATTTTCGTCTGCATCAAACTTAATATAATGTACTCCATTCCTGTGGAATAGGGTATAAACAGGGCTAATTTCATTATAGGTGCGTTGTTAGAAGGCTTCCTTTTATTTGTTATCTGCCTTCGGAATTTATGGGTTATTTTCAGATAGCTGCACAATCAAGGCCATTCTGGGTAGTGGAAGACTGGAAGTGTTACTTCGGTGTCGGATAACTTTTATTCTTTTCGGTGAGTTCGTCTAATAGACTTTAAAGTAGAACAGCTTTGATAGGTCTGTGCAACATAAAATTTGCAAGATCTCCTGGCTTTGAAATTTGTTGAATTTAATTTTAGATAGGAATGTAGGCAAGCATGTCGTTGTCAGTCATGGTTTTCAATCAAAACAAACCATGTCATTTTGTTGCCTTTTTATTTATTGTTCAATTGAAGCCAACACCATTCATAAATCGCAACGCAATTTCGTTCAATAAACACAAGTCATCCCCTGTCAGTAATTGAACCAGTTTAAAGCGGTCTGTTCGCGCGAAGACAATTAAAATAAAAAAAAGGTCTCGTGTTCAATGGATTGTAATATGAAGCCGTCATGCGGGTTTAATTGAAAATGAGTTGGGAAAATTTCCAAGATTTAAAACATAAAATGAATCTACGGAATAGAGTAGCACTCGGATGGATGAGACCTTGCGTTTGAATTTAGTGGGAACCGCAAGTTTCGAATGTTCTAGGTGACGAAAAATCTGATCAAGCATAAGCTATTAAATGCACAAATTAAGCATAGAGCTTAAGCCTTTAGCCCGATGAATCCGTTGCGTCCGTCACGTCTAAGTAGGTACTTACACAACTGACAACTCAGTTAGATACACATATTCTTAAGGGAAGCGGCGCGCGTACCTACGTCACGCACTTCGTCTACTATGGGCCTGCTTGAGCGCCCAGTTTGTATTGCATTTTCGAGCACAACCTTGATGTGTTAGCCTAATATAGATACTTTCGTCCCATAGCATGGGGTATGGTCATGGAAGTAACACGTTAGTAAGTAGGTACCCTGTTCCCCATTGAGCTAAACGATTCTTCTAAATGAGGCAAGAAGAGGAAGGTTTAAGCGTTTTTACTTAAAATTCGAAGTAAATGTTCAATGCTGAGATGCACACATAAACGTACCTCACTGATTTGATTACCTACTAGATGTAAGTATACATCTTACGTGGCATATTCCCACATTTGAGTTATAGATAGGTATAGGTAGAAGTTACTTTTAGGTATGCTCATTCTCACTGGATTTTAATTAAACAAATCGTAGACTAACGCGCCTGTATTATGTGTGTGTCTGACAAATGACAAAATTATTTCAGTTCAAAAATTGTTGGCAAACCATTGGCTGGTGGTGACTAGCATCGATGAGCTGCCCCCCAAAGAACATTACTTCTTGATTTCTGTGCACAAACAAATGGAAAGAGTTTATTTGATTGTTGATAAAACCAAGTATATGCTGTCATCAAGAAAAGACACCCAACACCGACGTCTTGGACAAAACATCACCATCGACAGCTATTACTTTGAGGTAGTTAGGGACTTTGTCTACCTGGGTTCCGCTATCAATTCAGACAATGACACCAGCGCTGAAATCAAACGAAGGATAACTCTTGCCAATCGCTGTTTCTTTGGGCTAAGAAGGCAATTGAGTAGCAAAGCCCTCTCTCGAGCAACTAAAGTGTCCATGTATAAGACCCTCATCATCCCAGTCCTGCTTTACGGTGCAGAAGCATGGACCCTGTCAAAGGCGGATGAAAACACTTTAGGCTGCTTCGAGAGGAAAATTCTTCGGACGATTTACGGTCCCGTCTGCATAGACGGAGAGTGGAGGAGGAGATATAACATCGAACTGTACGGGCTGTACAGCGATACCGACCTAGCCAAAAGAGTCAGAACACAACGTCTACGATGGCTGGGTCATCTAGAGCGGATGGACACCAACGCCCCGGCCCGGAAAATCTTCGAATCCACACCGCAGGGACGACGCGGTAGAGGAGCACCGAGACTCAGGTGGCACACGCAAGTGGAAGGGGACCTCGGCCAACTTCGCGTGCGAAACTGGAGACGGCTAGCTAGAGACAGAGCTGGCTGGCGAAGCTTGTTGGCTGAGGCCCAGGTCCACCCCGGACTGTAGCGCCACCTTAAGTAAGGAAGTAAGTTATTTGATTGAATCATTCAACTCTCTCCACATAATTGGCCGAATCCAAAGCATCGAAGAATTGATACCCCATCAGCTATCCTGTAAGAAAATGTAGAATATTTTGTCTTAGGTAGATCCAAGCGTTGTTGCGGTGTTAATTTCAGACCTTGAAGGCTTTCCCAGGCCTAAGCTCTCGTTTACCCCTTTTTTTCCCCCCTTTTTTGTACTCCTGTTTACAGAATGGCTCAGGTCCTATGAAAAGTACAACTGTCTCTTGTCTTGCCCCTCAATTTCGAAATGGCCACAAACTTTTACTTATTTGACGCTCCCTAGATAATTGAGCTTTTATATGCAAAAATCATCCTACCACTTTTCCAGTTAAAAGGATCTTAAAGCGTGGTCGGTTAAGCGGCCTTGCCATCTTACCCGTAACTATGCATCCAACTGCAAGTGCGATTCTCAGGCGGGATTCGTGTCGAAAATTCCATGCAAATTTGAATCTTGATCATTAATTGCTTAAATAGCTCCCTCTTATTTAAGCCCTTTTTGCCACTGGTGTGACGCCCGACTACAGTAAGTCCTCCTTTAAAGGGTCGTTCCTACCTCCAGTTTTCTCGTCAACTTGAGGGCTCTGATCTTTGCAACTTCTGCTTTTCAGTAACTTCTCGATGAAGTTGGTAAGAGTTTTGCTCCTACCTGACGCCGCCACGCGCCGGTTACTTGGCTTGTAACCTTGGATGGCTTTCGAATACTTGTTTTGGATATTGATGATCTTTTGGCTGGCGCTTTGTTGAATGCAGCCCAAAACCTCTGAGAGGGCAACGGGATATGAAAGAAGCTTCGTTAAAAACCGGTTCATTAAAACTTAATTAAGAAAACCGGTCATTAAACAACCAGTTACAAATGTTGGACACCCCATCATTCAATTATGAAAAAGAAAGAAACGAACTACTCTCGCGAATCTGTGCTCGGCTCTATCAAGCAAACCAGTCCCTTACCAACAAAAAACGCAAGAGAAAGCGAGTTTCTGTATCTCTCCAAGCAAATTAAAATAAGGTTTCTGCGTGGTAGTACAATAGACCAGTTCTTGCATTTGAGTGCTCCATCGGATAGAAGCAGCCACCGAAAAAAAAACTAGCGGCAACACTGGAATTGAGGAATACTCCGATTGCAGTCACGTTACACAGGCTGGTCCATTTTACGGAAGACGGAGCTATTGGCCGAGGAAGACGAAGCGCATTTCATTTAAGGGTAATTATTCGGACGGGGTGATACAGAATTGCAAAGCTCGGTAAAGTGGGGTAAAACATTCTTTGCAAAGCTCTATTCCCTGCTCCAAATATTACGCTTAACACTTTCACGCTAAGTGCATTGGTTTAACCATTTTGTTTCTTGAAAAAGTAAGTTATTCCGACATCGCCGTCTGGTATTGTGTACAATGCCGCAAAAAAACGCTTTTGATCTCATTTCACTAATAATAGTTTTAAAACTTAAAACATAAAGAAGTGGGTTTCCATCATTATTTATACTGCATGGAATAAATCTTACCTTCACTCACGGTCATATCAAGTGAAATTTTGGGGACTTTTATTCACACCATTTGATACTTTGTCATATCCTATTTGTCCTTGCTTTAAATTATGTATTTTCTTGTATTGAATCTTGTGACATTATTGATTATGCGGATGACATTCAAATGATCGTCTTCTTCTCCAAGATGACGTCAATAACTTTGCTATATGCCTCGAATACGTATCGCAAGTTTGGACACCATTCCAACTTATTCATATAAATCGGATTAAAGCTATTCAACGAAGATTTATCCGCTATGCTCTAAAGGGTCTTCCCTGGGATGACCCGTTTAACTAACCTCCGTATGAGCAACGGATTTAGCTCCTCAACATGCAAACTTTACCACAGAGGAGGATTCACCAAGATCCTTCGTGTCTAAACTAATATCAGACCGTATTGACAAGTGGCCTTCTATCTTGCCTACATTTTAAATTTCGTATGGGTGATTATAGCAGAATAGGTACTAAATAGAGTAACTAAGGCAAGCATGGCCTATCAGTCGCATGAGTAGACTCTATAATACTTATACTATTTTTAGATTTCAATGTTGATAAACGAGCACTGAAAAATATATTTAGATAAATATTTAGATAAATAAATAAATAGAGTGGCGCAACAGCTCGAGGTGAACCAGGGCCAACTTCTCAACCAAGTATGCTGGTGTGTTAATTTCTTTACATACAAGGGGACCTACAATTTTTTGCCGAATCCGAACGGCACTTTGAGAAGTTTTTCAAGACAAATGATACTCTCGGAGGGCTTGTCAGACCCTCGCGGAGGTAGGGACCGCGAAAAAGAACAAGTCTTTTTTTGAGGTGACGATGGCAGGATTCGAACCCAGACCTCCGGCGTAGTAAGCACACACACTAGCCACTACGCCACGGCACGCTGGGCAATCCTCTGCTTGTAAATTGAACTTGCTCTAAGCGCACTAAAACACAGTTCTGATAGTGTGTAAAATAAACCATTAAACTACAATTATCTAAGAGCAGGAAGCAAACGGAAGGAGGTTAAGTTTAGATCTTGATACGGCAAAGTCTTGAATGTTGTCAGTTTTGAGCTTAGGTACACGCTTGCAAATAAAATATAAGGTAGTATGGTCTATAACTAACTGAACATTGGGCGCATCTAGCATATGGCGATAGTGCCAGCGTTTTGGACTCACCGTTTTGTTGAGTCTTTCTCTCGATGTTGTCTTTTGTAGGTACCCAAAAGAAGTTGTAGATACTTAGGTTCCTGAGGAACCGTTCCTCTTTGGTGCTTAAACTGTTGTCCGAGCTTCTTACATCTGACTGAGCATTACGTATAAGAAGATAAAATTTTAGACTTTGAACAGTCTAAAGAATGACCGATCAATTTGATTACTTATCCCGTAGGGAACTACATTTGCCGATGTCAGCAAAGTAAGCGCATTCCAGTCTTGTATCGTGTTAAATAAAAAAATATACTGGTTTATTAACGCTTTATCAACGCATGGGCAATTCCGCAACCGATATGTGTAGATATTATTATATGCAAAGTTGCATTGTCACGTGCGAGTTTTTTCAATGTATGTATGTATAAGCATTAAGCATGTTATACTTGGTCAGTCGCTCCGCTTCATCGAAAACCGCACACAAAAGCCCCGACATTCAGCAGTGGAATTTTCCACTCACTTGTCGAATTATACCACGTAGGGAGGGAGAATCTAAAATTAAATATCTGGTCGTTTTTGTTTCCCATTTTTGCAATGTTGCTGATTTGTTTTAGTCTGTCTAAATGCGGCGAAAGCGAAACAGACGTTGGTCATTCATGACAGAAAGTACGAAACACAAAGGGGAAGTGAGTCAGTGCGTCTGTGTCAATATGTGCAGTACCCTATAACACTACATACTTATTTCATTTGTCATCTCTTGCGTGAGCTAATGTTTTTTTGATTTCAAAAAGCAATGATGGAATGAACTTCTAGATACCATACGCCATAACCTATTTACCCTGTAACAAGAAAGTATAAAGCTTGGTTTCTTTGCCCGAATACATTGTACATCGCGGTCCGATTTTCATTCAGTTACAGGTTTCTGTTTTTCAATTGCTGTTTCCATACCTTAACTCGAAATCTTACGACTTATCTTACTTGCTCAAAGGAAGATAGGTATTTTGAAATAAATTGTAAATTTGAGGTTGTCTTACATTAACATTCCCAGGAAGAAGTGGGCGCCGCTATGGGCAGATTTGGGCGATATTCATTTTTCACCTTGCTTAAGTTTCGGCTCGCTAGTTTCATTTTAAAAGGTTAATGTTCTCGGCGTATATGGTCATTATTTCAGTACGTTACAAACATGAAGTAAAATTAATATACCCTTGGTAGTGTATAAAAGAGGTCAGATTCTCACAAATGATGCGTGCTGTATATTAATTGTTCGGTAGGTACATATTTCAATGGCCCTGTGATTGTTGAATGGTGGTTTACTTATTATTTCATTGAACTTGTCTTTTCGAACTTTATTATCTTGGAGATGACCGCCAAACTGGTTGGCGGAATTTTAAGAAATTTGTGTATGGAAGTGCTTACCTAAGAAGGTATATATGGATCTGTGTATACAGTAAGACTACATACTATGAACTCTTGACGATACCAATTAAAAGTCGAGCTAATAAAAAAAATTGGCAAGCCTTGTTACTCATACAGGCTATAAAAGATACAAGAAAACCTCTCATTTTTGCTGCGGAATTGACGACGCGGATTTTGTTTAAGAAATGCGACATTCCAAATGGCCTTGATTTGAACATGTGCGGAGCCAAGTTGGGGTAGTAAAGGAACAGTCAAGAGCAAAGGCGCTGTGCGATTTTAAAAAATACCTGCGAACCTTGATGCCTACATACAAGAATAAAGATAAAGCACAGGCTGGTAACATGTTACGCAGGAATCAAAACAAATTACTCATAGCACGTGCTGGCTAGAAAAATGTGCCACGGAGCACGTAGGCTTAAAAGAATAGATGGGGAAGTACTCAGAAAATGGAGACATTTTTATACATCCCATAGGATAAAGATACATATGCGTTTTAGGATTCATTCATAGTTTGTTTGTAACACAGAGAAATAATCACCGTGGACCCGCAGACCGTAAGGGCGTATTCTATCTTCTTCTTATTCTTTTAAGCGCGAGTTATGATCTGAAATGATAAATCATAACCCTTCCACTCTACTGCTTCCTAATGGTCCGCTTCTGGGGTACGGTGGCATATTCTATCATCTAGCAGCATATATCTTAAGTACCAGCTATATTCTATCGAAACCTCTGATTGCGGTTTCAGAAGCACTGCGCGGAAAAACAGGCCAATACATAGGTGTATAAAAGATTCTTCGTATTTCTTGTCAACTTCGACGGGTTTAAAACTCGAGGCGGATGCAGAAATGAATAAGTTTTGATATCGAGTCAATTTTCACTATAATATACTCGTGTATGATCTTCTTGCCATTATTTGTTATCTAACTTCAACCACCAACATAGACCAAAAATTATACGTGCCTTTTGGAATTCGGCCTATCTTTGGGATTGCTTTCTATTAACAAAAAGTTTAACCCGAATGTTTAGCGATAGGGTTAGATACAGGGTTAAATACAGCACTTTGGGCGCGAGGTTATATTTCCGAAGTAATGAATCATAACCCACCAACTCTACTGCAATCCTAATGGTCCGCTTATGGGATACGCCGATTTAACCTCATTATATACTGGCAGGCCACCCGGTTTTGGATCTCTTCGTCACTGAGGCCAAATAAATTCTGTTGTCGAGAAACAGATTAACCACTTCGACATATCGACTGCGACATTTACAACCACCAGCGAAAGTTGTGTAAAAGAGATTGAGAACACCGAGAACACCATTGGTGTGTGTATTTCTTACTTCTTTGATAGCACTTGCACAGCAACATCGAAATTTAGGATTAGGTCTTCCGTCGATGTAGCTGTGCTTGTCTATTTATACGCCAGTATATAGGTACACTTGGTCATTGACATAATATATATGGACTGCTAGTTAATGTCTCCGCTTATACACAACCTGCGACAAAAATGGTACCGCTTGTGCTGCTGTTTGGTGCTATTGGTGTGTTGCAGCAGCAGCATTCCCCATTTGAATTACCCATAGGCATTGTTTCTAAATTAGGCCACGGGCACCGAACAGCACTTGTTTATACGTGCTTGAATGGGACCATGAACGGAGACACCAACTAGCAGTCCATTATATTATGTCAATGAACTGGGCATAAAAATTGGTCATAAGTTAACCGTAGGGTCAAGTGGGTTTGTTAGTTTTTTTCATCGTAATATATGGATTTGGGTGTCCCGATTCCGAATATGCTATTAATAGTTGTCGGTCTGTACTAGTTTAGAAGTCAAAGGCAAAAAAAGTCAAAAAGAGTGCAACTTCAATCCGTAAGTGGCCACATGCCAGGCAACTGGCACCTACCCTTAGCGGAGCTACGAAAACCCTCCGAAAGAGACAGTTGATATCCTTCAAACCCGCGAAGCGGGCCACCTAAACACTATTGTCTTCAAAACCAATTTTTTTACAGAGAAACTTGTCAAATTTCTATTGCATACTCTTGCATAGGCAGAAATTAAAAGTCTAAAATTACTTTGTTTGGAAAAATTTAAACTTCGAATACCTATAACTTTTAAACTAAATGGGACCGAGATTTTTAATAGCATATCTGTCATCAGGACACTCAAATACATATAGGTACATAAGCATAAAAATAACAAAGAAATTCCACTTGGAGCTATGGTAAACTTGCCCCAAAAAATGTGCTGTCGATGTCGATGGTGCTGGTGTATATCTAATTTCTGTTTCTAGTTTTCGGCCTTCCTTTCTATCGCGATTGCGCTGATATGTTGATTGACATTGGATCGCAGGATCTCTCCTTTGAACATGGCAATGCCAACAGAGCCGGTCGTGCATTTTCCTGGAGATAGGTTCTTTTACATGGAGGTTACCTTCGTACTTCTGATTCTATCTCGCTGTGTTAATCCTGCTGTCATGCGAAGCATCTTTATCTCAACTGCCATTAATTTGCTCTCTTATTTTTCATACGCTGTCCAACATAATGAACCATTATGTGAGCGCCGGAAGCACAACTGCGGTGTCGAGCCTTACTTTCAGCTTACAGGGCATTTTTCGGTCACGGAAGATGGCGGAGTTTTCGCGCCACTTTGTCCACTCTAGGCTTCTGGTACTCCTTAAGTCTCTTAATTGCTTATTTTTGGATGGAAAGCTGGTAACAGCTGCATGGGGACGAAACCTTTCGCATTCATTGCCACTGTGACGAGCTTTTTGGAAGATCTTAATTCGCAGAACCCCCTTGCTTGGACGTGAGGGCTATGTGGTAACAGGATGGTTCATTAATGGCGTATTCTTTTGAACGCCGGACTGCCACACAGAGCTGTCAAATAATACTCGGTGTTCGCGACAATTCCAGCGTGGTGTACACCCGGTTTCATTGCATTGTGTCCAGAACGGAAAATACTGCACCGCGGTGCCGTCATCACGTAAGATAAGTGTCAAATTACTTTGACTTCATTTAGTTTAATTTTTTATACCCTGTTCCACAGGAATGGAGTATATTCAGTTTGATACAGGCGAAAATGTAACATAGAGAAATAATGACGATAGACCCCCAAGATCTTAAGGGCATATGATCGAGAACGAATTCTAAGTCAAATGAGCCATGTCCGTCAGTCCGTCAAAGTGAACAAAAACTTTAAAGAAAGGTTTTTTTCTATTTAAAATGATGCATAAATGGTAACTGGACGGGTATGGAAAACAAGAAAATAAACGAATGGAAAGGAGAATAGGAATGTAAAGGAAAAAAGGAATGGAAAGGAGAATAGGAATGAAAAGGGGAATAGGAATGAAATGGAGAATAGGAATGAAAAGGAGAATAGGAATGAAAAGGAGAATAGGAATGAAAAGGAGAATAGGAATGAAAAGGAGAATAGGAATGAAAAGGAGAATAGGAATGAAAAGGAGAATAGGAATGAAAAGGAGAATAGGAATGAAAAGGAGAATAGGAATAGGGTATACCGCGGTCCGTTACAGACGGACCGAAGCTCTTATATACGCACTGTTGCACTTACTCACTGTTTTTTTTCATTTCGTAGCGTGATTTTTTTTTACGCTGGTTGTTTGAACTTTTTACAAACAACCAGCGATTTGAGATATTTGGTGAGTCTTTATCGATTTCATACATTTTCAGTCGCATGGTAAAAAATCACGAAGGAAAATTGAGTCGAAACGTCACTTCACATAAACAACAAAGTTACACCCAGCCTCCGCCGTCAAATACGTCGGAAGGGAAATTTCGAGTTCGGTGTAAAAACCGAACGAATTCAGAGTTCAAAAGAACATTTACATGAGCACGATTCCGTCCTGGTGTACGAGAAAAGAACAATTTTTTACTGTATTCCACACCAGTTGTACGATTCGATGCTGAAAAGAATACGCCATAAGACACACCGGTGTGATAAATTTTTCTGTAAAATTTACCGTTACCGCGATGCTCACGAAAAACTGTTTTCTGTGACCTTGGACCCACGATTTAATTTTTAGCTTCGTCATAATTCAGCTTTGTGAGACTTTTACAAAAGCTAAGTCTGCATTTTGTCTGGTTGCACTGAACTTAATAAGGACGAAAACATGTTTACACAGACGCCCTTATCGACAGACGGACTGACAGAGCTTAATCGATTTTGTCGGTACTTATCACATCTCTAGAATGCAGGTCTACGATGATTTTTTTACATGATCTACAACCTTGGGGATAAATATATTTCCACTCTTAGGAAACTAAATCTATATGCATTTTCATCTACACATCTATACATCTATACATGTAATAACTAGTGGGCGGGTTACAATCCGCTAAGGCCAATCGTTGGATACCCCGACCCAATTAAGCCCCTGTCAAGCTCCGAATCGAATTTATCAGCTGAAAATCTCCTATTGTAAAAAGTTGGCGTGGCAACGAACCTTTTTCAATAATATTTTTCAAATATATTATCCAAAACTGTGGTTTGCATGTGTTAAGTGCATTTTTAAATCAAAAAATAAACTCGGTATTTACTCAGCCACGACCCCAAAAATGTGCGGGTGATGGAAATTTTTTTAAACAAGTTGATAGTATACAGAAATATGTCAACATATAATGCAAGATTTTCTTGATTGCAATCAAACCGCAAACGCAGTGCATATAAGTTTCGTTTGTAAGACTGACAATGATAGGGGCGTTTTTTAAGCAAGAACACTGCATACCAAAATAAAGCGTCCTACGCTAATTTTTATTTTTCATTCTAATCAAGTAAAATGGGCGTGTCAGTAGGAGGATTTTAAAAATGTTTACTCTTGTGCTGCTTCGGGACCTAGAAAGCCCAGATATGTAATTTCAAAATCCTAGCTCAAAATTTAAGGCCTAAAGGCTACCGACAGACATCCGAAGGGGGTCGGTGATTATTGCTCTATGTTACAAACTATGAATCAAACTTAATATGAATCCTATCCTATGAGATGGGGTATAAAAACGCAAATTAACTTACAAATATGATTTTTTCAGAAAGGGTGGCATTAAAACCTAACTACTAATTTAGCTATGGCGTGATATTCACAACAAGGCAGGAACATCTTGAATGTTATTGCAAAAGAAGTATCGCCCGCATCAAAAGAGAGGGTAAGCCTTTTTACATTGCATAGAATTAGAGGCCTAATGTGACGGGTGGGCCTTTTCCTTTCGCATGTGACAATGATATATGTAAAATTGGAGGAGAGCTGATTTGTATTATTCGGCTCCGCACTACACTGTGTTTCGTTAGCTGGAATACACTTTTTACCCTACCCTACTGAGGGTAAATTGATTACAAGCACATGCCATCACATAGGAAGTTAGAAATTGGGGTTTAAAGGTTGTACTATGTATTATGAATAGAGAAATTTTCCAAAAACTTTTAGGTGTTATGTTTTGATTTAAATAAATAAAATAAATAAATAGAGTGGCGCAACAGCTCGATGTGAACCAGGGCCAACTTCTCAACAATGTATGCTGCGTGTGTTGCTTTCTTCACATACAAGGGGACCTACAATTTTTTGCCGAATCCGAACGGAAGTTTGAGAAGTTTTTCAAGACAATTGATACTCTCGGAGGGCTTGTCAAACCCTCGCGGAGGTGGGGACCGTGAAAAAGAACAAGTCTTTTTTTTTCAGGTGACAATGGCAGGATTCGAACCCAGACCTCCGGCGTAGTAAGCACACACACTAACCACTACGCCACGGCACCCCACTATGTTTTGATTTGGCAAATAAATATTACTTTCTTAAGAAGGTGTCTGTTTGGGCCTTTAGATGAGAAAATAATGCACAATAAGCATTCAACTCACACCAGCAGGCGGCCTTATACCGACATATAACTACGGATAGCAAACGTCATTCCAGTGAAATCAAAGACCCCTGACAGCAACAAATGTCATTAAATTTTCTGAAAATCCCTGTCCTATTTCCACAAGAAACTTTCTGGAAAGCTCCAAGAAGTAGTTAAGAATTATGGACGTCTCGAAGTGACTTATTGTGAACAAAGACTTATTCGCCACTTATTATGTTTAAGTGGTGCAGTTGAAATATAATAAAAATTGAATTTGAAGAAGTTGTGATTGATAAATATATTATTTACTTTTATAATAATATATATGTATTATAAAAGCCAAGTATTATTTACACATAAAAAAAGTAAAAAAAAGGCAAAAGTATTATGTATGTAAAATTATGTCCGTAGACCTCTAAGACCTTTTAGACGAGCTATATAGCGCAATGTCTGGGTTTGGGATCGCTTCCAAATTGCAGGATAGAAAGCTCACGCTGTTCCTTCGAGATATACATACATATAAAGATCTCACCGGTTGACCGTTTGATGCAAAAAAATGAATAAGGTAAGGTGACGGGCTATCATGTGAGTTCTTTAACATCATACTTGAAAGAATTGTGCAGAACTCTTCCACTAACATCAGAGGCACAATCTTTGGAAAAACACAGAGTCATGTTAGTGAAGCGTTTGTGAGTATATTGAGACAAAAGTGTCGAATGTGGGCTTAACAGTCAATTAGGACAAATCAAAGTATATTCTTCCATCAAGAAGAGATACCAAACACTGACGAGTTGTACAAATCATCACCTTAGACAGCGTAAAACTTTGTCTACCTGAGTTCAACAGCAACAACAGTGTAATGTGTAACAACAACAGTGCTAAAGTCAAACGAACGTTAGCTCTTGCCAATCGCTGTTTGGGGAAAAAGGAAATAAAAAGAAATTGATTAGCAAAGCCTTCTGTCGAGTGACTAAAGTGTCCATTTTTAATACCCTCATCATCCTAGACCTGCCTTGCAGTGCAGAAGCATGGACCCTATTAACGGATGAAATCGCTTTATCCTGCTTTGAGAGGAAAATTATTCGATCAAATGCAGATGATCGTTGATCTCATCTGCACGGACGCATATAGGGAGTGAAAATGTCATATAATAAGGATGTAACTTAGAGTCCTGAATGAACTTTTTTTGGTTTTTTTTTTTCTAAAAAAAGAAAATTCGATAAAAAAAAATCCTGTACTGCTTGGGAAAAGGGGGAAAATGTGGCTTTTCACCAATTTTCCGGAGCCTTGAAACACTATTTTCTTAATATCTCGGGTTCTAATAGTGCTAAAATAAAAAATCAAAAACAGGTAGCCACTGTCAAAACAGGTTGACAGTGGCTACAAGACCAATTGAGAGAAATACTTAAAAAATAAATCATAGTATTTTTTTCACCAAAATCACAATAAATCGCAGAAATATTTTTGGATTTTCATGAAAATTGGAGAGAAGTTGCCAGAAAAACGCGGCTTCAAGGGAGAAAAAAAAATTGAATTTTGCCGCCAAAATCGTGACTTTTCGGAACAAATTAAAATGGCCGCCATTTCCTGCCAAATCATGGTAGGTAAAATTTTCTTTTTTAGATGTGCTTGCATTTTTACATACTATTTAGCAAATTTTCGATAAATTTTTGCACTCTACTTAAAGTGACGTTTTTAGGGGGGTGGAAAAATAAAAAAAACTCAATTTTCACGTTTTTGCCATTACGTATTTTCCTTAGAAAACTTCCTTAGTCCCTCTCAACCAGCCATTGCCCTAGCCAGGGATAGTAGAGTAGCACCGCGAGTCAGGTGGTGCACGTAAGTACAAAAGTACATACCTCAACTAACTATGAGTGCAAAACTGGAGACGGCTAGCTAAAAACGAAGCTGGTTGTGGAAGCTTGTTGGTTGCGGCCCAGGCTAAGGTTCCATCGCAGACCTCTACGACATCTAAAATTAGGTTAAGATTGTACGAGCGGAAGTTGGTTGTTGAATTTAATTACGTTTAATAGTACTGAAATTGAGTTGATCTGGTACCTAGCTAATTTTTGAAGGTATTCTAGGAGTCTTAATACAGTTTTTCCTCCTCTCAAATTTTTTTTGGGTACAAAACTTTTTTTTGGGTGGGGCTTCAAAGTCAGGCGCATCTATGCCTTTTATTCTCCTTTTAACATTCGAATATCTTCTGGTACCTACTTATGTATTAACATTATGTATAGTAACTGTCGACTTCGTCTAACGACGAATATTTCGACACTCCCACCAGTTAAAGCTCTTTAAGGCACAAACATAGGTGCTTTTGATGTCTTCTTCTTCTTATTTTTCATTTAGGCGCGAGGTTATAAACTGAAGTGATGGATTATAATCCTCCCACTCTACTGCATTCCTAATGGTCCGCTTGTGTGGTACGCCGCGATTTGACCCCAGAATACACCGGCAGGCCACCCGGTTTTGGATCTCTTCGTCACTGAGGACAAATAAATGCTGTTTTCGTTGCATTTGTGTGATCCATAAATTTTTAGGCCTTCCTCTCCTTCGCGATTGCGCTGGGATGTTTATTGACATTTCCTTTTTGACGGGGTTGGTAGGATCTCTCCTTTGAACGTGGCAATACCAACTGAGCCGGCCGTGCTCCATTTTTCTGGAGATATTTATAGGTTCTTTTACATGGCGGCTTCCTCGGATCTTCGTTCTTCTTATATAGGCACTTTTAATTTAAATATTTAAACAGAAATATTTGAACATAAAATCTAAATCAAAATCAAAATGACTAAATATTTGACATCAATTTTGAATCTAATGTAGTTCGTTGTATGTACTTGCACAAATGTAAATACATACGTATGTTAACGCGTAGCTACGGCATAGTAATGGGTAGGAGCTATGTATGTAAATCTCTGACCGTTCTTGCCATTCTCTAATCAACTATACTTACCTACCTATCACTCGGTTGTAGGATAGATGAACCATTGCGATTTTCAGCTTCTTCGTGAAATTTGCCTTCACAAATATTTGTTATTCAAGTTCAAAAGCATCAACAGAAAAATGGCGCCTAGCAGACGGCGGCGCGTCGTTTTGTTATTTTAACAACAACGGCGAGACATCGTTCAGATTGTACATTTTTGTCAAAGATAGTGTTCCCGATTCCTAACCTATACACTTTTCCCATTTTGTTCAAAAATACCTAGGCACCTCAATTTTTACTGTAATTAATGTTCTCATATAGTCAATACAATAAATGATATCCATGTGCATGTTACATACGCGAATGCTATGTACCCACCTACTTTTGCTCCTAAAATAACAAACATTTTGAATGAGTTTGTATACATTATGAAAGAATCTTTAACGAAAGCTAAAATCAACTAGAAATCTACTAGATTTTTAAATAATTTAGACACCGGCACCGTAAGCCTGAAGGAATGTGCTCTTGGCAAAATGACATATTTTGTGGTTTATTTTGAGAATTGTTTTACATATACATACACCTTAATTGAAAGAACTTATAAGGATGTCTTCTTCTCAATTCTTTTGTTTATTTCTTAGCATGTAGATATTTTCAAACGATAAAAAACAACAATTTAAAAGGCGGCTGTTAAATAAATGAATTATTTATGTTCTGAGGCTTTTTGAAACGATGCCAAAACGAAATACTCCCAAATAACAAAACAATAAAATATTTTTATTCGTGCCAAAAATTATATAAATTATAAATTGACCTTTATGTGACAACGGAACTTTGCAAAATCACAACATTTATCAAACTATCGTCACAAAGTTTTGGTATAAAAATATCTAGTTATCTACTAGCATGTAGGGTAGGTCGTCTTCGTTTCTACTGCCTAATTTCGGAAGCTACTAAACAAAATCTAAGTCTTTTTTCTACACGACTCATCCGGGAGCTTCCGGAGCACACTTCCGTGAAAGTAGTTTTTATTTTATGGTTGTTTTGAAATTTTGAATTTCCTGAAATTTATATACATAGTTGACGTATTTACATCTTACATGCTCGATGCATTGGAATGGGGGAAATCGGTGTTTTGCTCACTGCTTGGCTTTTAAATATTTTGTAAGAAAGGCAGACACTTATGAGGGGAGTTGATTGAGGGTTACCAAAAGTGTGAGTTATTTTTTTTTAATTTTTTTTTAATTGTTTTTATTAAATCCCTTAATCAAATGCATTACCTACTGTTAAATTTCATCGAGCAGTGATGGTTAATATCCTCCTTATCTTAAGTTTAAGAGTTAAACATGAGCAAGGTTGCTGGTGGTACTAATATGAAAAAAAATTAACTTCGCCCCCTGTAATTAAAGCGGCGACCACAAAGCAGCCTTGGCTTCGCCTCGGCCTGGCGTTTACGAGTTTAGCCATACGATTTCAGTGCATCTTACACTATGGAGCTCTGCTTCAAATTTCGTTTGGCAAAGATAAAAAGTGCGTATTGCGACCCGCATTTGCTTCCGACGAAGAGCCTGAATTACCCTACATGATATCTCTACATTATCTCTCTGCATATATAATGCACCTAAACCAACAACATGTAATTACATTCAAATGATCACGTGGTTACACGAAGTCAAGCAGCAATGCGCGAAATTTACTAACACAAGTCTTCTATGCGTCATTCCTAATCAGCTACAAAGAATAGCAACGAATATAGCATACGAAAAGGCAAAAACTAGTGAGGTGGTCGGATTTGGACAAAGAATCAAACGTGTTCACTGTAGCTCAAACGGTAGAGCATTACTCACGACAAGTAAGGGTTGCAGGATCGTACCCTGCCGGTGAGCCACACAAGCTTTTTTCTTTCGACCTTTCCGTCCGCTAACATTTCAACTCCACTATACTTGGAAACTGTGAGCTAAATCAGGAGCAGCAAACCATAACGAACAATCTCATTGGCGAGTTTGCTGATATAGTTATTTGCATCACAGGACGGAGACCATGGTCGAACACACTTAGTACAACACCGCATAGACACCGGAGATGCTAGACCAATCCGACAACCTGCTAGGCGACTTCCGATGGCGAAAAAGGATGAGCCACCGAGGTGATATCGACCATGGAAAAAGAAGGTTTGATCGAAAGCTCGAAAAGTCCGTCGGCGTCGCCTGTTGCACTGGTGAAAAAGAATGATGGCAGAACTCGATTCTGCATGGATTACCGGAGGTTTGACGATGTCATGAGATGACACAATAGACGAGACATTGGTGTGGTGTCGTTTCTGGGGCAAAATGGTTTTTCACCATCAAATGGTTCTTGGTGCCGTCTGCATAAACGGAGAATGAAGGAGAAGATATAACATCGAACCGTACGGCCTAACCAGAAGAATCAAGATACAAAGGCTACGATGGCTGAGTCATCTAGAACGCATCGACACCAACGCCCGGGCCCGAAAAATCTTCGAATCCGACCCACTGGGACGGCGCAGTAGAGGAGCAGACTTAGCTGGCGCGCACAAGTAGAAGAGGACCTCAGCCAACTTCGTGTGTGAAACTGGAGACGGCTAGCTAGAGACAGAGCTAGCTGGTGACACTTGTTGGCTAAATCCTAGGTCCACTCCGGGCTGAAGCGCAACTTTAAGTAATTAAGTGATAATATTTAATATTAATTATTATTATTTGGGTGGTCAAAGGATAGACATGTGCACTCAAAAGGATACAAGCATTCACAGGTTTTCTAAACCCACCTCTGTCTATCAACTCCTACTCTCACCTCCCCGTGGTGAACACCGGGTGCCTAGTACCTCAACTGGAGATTGGGTTCCAACCCCTTTGGAAGGTTGTTGGGGGTAGCAGACGAGAGAGAGGGGGAAGGGTTGTGTTCCCACTAAGGCACTTCAACTTGCATCCGGACGGCAGCGGAGGAATTCCCCAGATGGAATCAACGGTGGCGTCCATAGTTCCAGTCAGGCCGAACTACTTAGTGAACACCTTATATGGGCTACTACGACGTATTCGGAGCTCAGGCCTATAAGGAGCGGGCTATCCGGCTCTCCGTCCTTAGAGCTAAGCAAAGGATCTGGTCCTCCAGGCTGGGGGTCGTGCCGTCGGGGTGACTTCCCGGCCACGTAAAGAAACACCAGTCACGAAGCGGAAACAAGCCTCGGATTCGGACGGATTTACTGTTGACGACCAATGCAAACGAGAAAAGGACGACGAGCTCCGGATCTGCACGTGGAATGTTAGGTCCCTTAACAGACCACGTGCAGCTGAGCAACTAGCGGAGGCCCTTTACGACTGCAAGGCAGACATTACTGCCATCCAAGAAATGCGGTGGGACGGGCCGGGCAAAAGAAGGATGAAAAACTGCGACATCTACTACGGCGACTGCTATCGGCATCAAAGACAGCGCCTATTTGAATGTGGTTTCGTTGTTGGAGGCAGACTTAGGCAAAAAGTCTTAAGCTTTAACCCTGTAAGCGAGCGCCTCGCGCCGATCCGCATCAAGGCTAAATTCGCCAACATTAGCCTGATATGCGCACATGCCCCCACAGAGGAGAAAGATGACGAGACCAAAGATATGTTCTACGAGCTCCTGGACAAAACTTATGAGCAGTGCCCTAGCTACGACATTAAGATTGTCCTAGGCGATTTTAATGCCAAGCTAGGAAGGGAGGGCATCTTTGGTCGTACTGTCGGAAAGCATAGCCTGCACGACACGACCTCCGATAACGGATTCAGGCTGATCGACTTTGCTGCGGGGCGACACGTTGTGGTAGCTAGTACACAGTTCCCGCATCTCAATATCCACAAAGGGACATGAAGATCTCCCGATCAATCAACCGTCAACCAGATTGACCATATTGCGATCGACGCAAGGCACTCCTCCAGTATCATGGATGTTCGAACTTTCCGAGGGGCCAACATTGACTCGGATCACTACCTTGTTGTAGCCAAGGTACGGCTGCGGATATCCCGACCAGCGCCAAGAAATGGAAATACTGTGAGGAAGTTTGACGTCGGCCGACTACAATCGCAAGAGATCGCCAGGTCCTTCTCCAACCGAGTCTCTCAAAACCTTCTACGAAGTCCTATGCAACCAGCATCAAGTATTGATAGCCAGTGGCAATATTGCCAAAATGCCATCAGAGACGCCGCCCCTGAAGTGCTGGGTTTCACACGGCGACCACAACGAAACCCCTGGTTTGACGATGAATGCCGGCAAGCACATGCAGCTAAACAGGAAGCATACAAAGCGGCGCTGCACAGAAGGACTAGAGCTGCTCGCGAGCTCTACGAGCAGAGGAGGAGAGAGGAGCACCGGCTTCTCCGAAGGAAAAAGAGAGAGCACGAGAAGCGCGCGGTTGAAGAGATAGAGAGATGTTACAACAGGAATGAGGTTAGAAAGTTTTACCAAAGGATCAAAAGGTCCTGCCAAGGGTATAAACTTCGAACTGAAGCCTGTAAGGACCATCAAGGGAACATCGTTGTAGAATCGCAGTCGGTGCTGAGGATTTGGAAAGTCCACTTCTGCAGACTGTATAACGGCGAGGACGAACCAAATACCGCTGTCAGGCAGAACGAACCATTCAACCCGGGCGAAGACGTTACCGACGAAGCATACGAACGATACCGCCCACCCGACCTGGAGGAGGTGAAAGTAGCTGTGTCTAAGCTCAAGTGCAACAAAGCAGCCGGAGCAGACGGCCTAGCTGCCGAACTTTTTAAATCCGCTGGCGATGAGCTGGTTAGGAGCATGCACCAGCTCATCTGCAAGATATGGTCGGAAGAAAGCATGCCCGACGAATGGAACCTCAGCATTGTTTGCCCGATCCTGAAGAAAGGAGACCCTCAGAGTTGTGCCAACTACAGAGGCATAAGTCTTCTTAATATCGCATACAAGATCTTTTCTGCTGTACTGTGTGAACGCCTGAAGCCGTTTGTCAACAATCTGATAGGCACATATCAGTGTGGCTTTAGGCCAGGAAAGTCCACCATCGATCAAATATTCACACTGCGGCAGATCTTGGAGAAAACCCAGGAATTCCAAATCGATACACACCACCTCTTCATCGATTTCAAGGCCGCGTATGACAGCATCTATAGAGACGAGCTATATAGCGCAATGTCTAGTTTTGGCATCCCTGTCAAACTCGTCAGTCTGTGCAGGATGACGATGGAAAACTCACGCTGTTCCGTCAAGGTCGGCAAAGACCTCACCGACCCCTTTGATGTCAAAAAAGGATTAAGACAAGGCGACGCGCTGTCATGCGACTTCTTTAACATCATACTTGAGAGAATTGTGCAGAACTCTCGAGCCAACACCAGAAGTACAATCTTTCAAAAGTCCGTTCAACTACTTGCATACGCAGACGACATTGACATAATCGGTAGAACAAAGCGTGATGTCAGTGAAGCCTTCGTGAGTATTGGGACGGAAGCGGCGAATATGGGTTTAGCAGTCAATGAGAGCAAAACCAAGTATATGCTGTCATCAAGAAAAGACACCCAACACCGACGTCTTGGACAAAACATCACCATCGACAGATATAACTTTGAGGTAGTTAGGGACTTTGTCTACCTGGGTTCCGCTATCAATTCAGACAATGACACCAGCGCTGAAATCAAACGAAGGATAACTCTTGCCAATCGCTGTTTCTTTGGGCTAAGAAGGCAATTGAGTAGCAAAGCCCTCTCTCGAGCAACTAAAGTGTCCACGTATAAGACCCTCATCATCCCAGTCCTGCTTTACGGTGCAGAAGCATGGACCCTGTCAAAGGCGGATGAAAACACTTTAGGCTGCTTCGAGAGGAAAATTCTTCGGACGATTTACGGTCCCGTCTGCATAGACGGAGAGTGGAGGAGGAGATATAATACCGAACTGTACGGGCTGTACAGCGATACCGACCTAGCCAAAAGAGTCAAAACACAACGTCTACGATGGCTGGGTCATCTAGAGCGGATGGACACCAACGCCCCGGCCCGGAAAATCTTCGAATCCACACCGCAGGGACGACGCGGTAGAGGAGCACCGAGACTCAGGTGGCACACGCAAGTGGAAGGGGACCTCAGCCAACTTCGCGTGCGAAACTGGAGACGGCTAGCTAGAGACAGAGCTGGCTGGCGAAGCTTGTTGGCTGAGGCCCAGGTCCACCCCGGACTGTAGCGCCACCTTAAGTAAGTAAGTAAGTTATTATTATTATTTTATTTTAATAACATAATTAGGTATATGTAAAGAAATATAACTAAATTTGGCAATTTAAAAAATCCTGGCTAGTTTTAAAAAAATTGTGTAATAAACATTAACAGCGTAAAAGCGTAGGTACTTATGCAAATAGCAAAAAGGTAAGATACACCTAGCCTACCTGGTGCGTATCAATGCATGCATACTATGATCAATACTATTTATCAATGTGCCTTAATGAATGACATGAACTACGTATAAAACTCCGCCCTCCAAGTAATATTTAATTTAACGGTCGAGTTAAGTTAATTTTTGATATTAAGAACGGACGCAATTCAGCTCCTATGTGACATAAAGATCTTGCGCGTCCATTAATATCACTGATTGTCCATAATTGGTTTGTCGTCATAAAAGGGAAACATCGAAGGAACATTACGCCGATTTTAATTGATTGATGATAAACGTGTGGTGTCGTTACTTGATAAAACACTCGCATTTTTTTACCAGATTAAATTGGGCACATTTATAGCGGCGTGCTCTTTGAGTCGATAGCTAAATGATCTCTTATAAAAGTCGATTTTTGACAGTTAATATCCCAAAATTACTAAATAGATTGATACAGGTACGGGTAAACACTTGTTTTCAAGTTGGTTTTGCATTAAGTCCTCGTAAGATAAGCTATAATAAGGTAAGTCCTGTAGCAGACATTATATCTATAGAAAATTATAGAAAATATATATAATTTCTATACATGTATAGAAAATTAGAGAGAAATAACAATTGTACATATAAATTGATAACTTCGCTCAAAAAGAATTTTTCCTAGCACCATTGTGTTGCAAGGCACCTCGTTTGACCATCGCGGTGTTGTATAAAATTCAGATAATTTTTTTTAACAATTAGGTACCTACGAACGCTTCTGTCGAAGTCTACTTTATTTATGTCAGCGTCAAAATAAGTACGTCAGCTAGATTTTTTCTTTTAACTAAAAACTTGTCATCAGCTCTCCGACTATAAGCGCCAGCTCAGGGTCGCGAGTTGGAATGCTGGATGCATGACTGGTCGTAACTACGAACTTGAAGAGATGATGGTAAGAAGGCGAGTGGCCATCTTGTTGTTCAAGAGACGAAATGGCGGAGCACCGGAAATCGAGCCCGTTTTTTGGATATAAAGACAAAGGCTTATAATATGTAAAGCTACGCTATTACATCTTGTAAGCGATATCATCCTTGCGGCAGAGCTACTTGATGGAATCTGCAAGTAATCTGCAGTAATCTCGCACCAAACTGGTGATGCATCCCCAAGTTTGGTGCGAGCAACGAGAAAGAGACGCGTTCTGGATAGACTTTCATAATCTTGTCAAGGTGATCCCAAAGCAAAAACTTTTGTTTGTAGGCGGAGACTTGAACGGACATGTCCGGAAATCCAACGAGGACTATTAAGACTTCCATGGGGGATGGATCTAAGAACTCTTTTGGTCAAGATATCCCAAACGTTTGCAAGTCATTAATAACATATTCGTCAAGGAAAGCAGGCACCTGATCACTTACAGCAGCGGTGGGATTGAGACCCAGATTAACTATCATTTAGTTCACAGTTCCCTAAAACCGCGGGTCAAAGATTGCTTAGTGATTTTGGGTGAGGCGATTGCAACACAACATCGTCTGCTGCTGGCCGTTATTTTTATAGAACCTTCAAAGACGAAAACAAGGCAAGCAAAGATTTCTGGGAGAATCAACTGGTAAAATTTAGATGATTAAAAAGGAGAAGCATTTTTAAATACGATGCTAAATTACCTCTATCACATAATTGACGAAAATGAAGATGTTGAGTGCAGATTATAAGATACATGGGATGACCTTTATAGAGAACGTGCATTCAAAAGACCAAATCACTCCTAGGAACTTCAAAGGACCATTACAAACAGGTCAATGAAACATGGTTGTGGTCAGATTAGGTGAAACTAGTGATAAGTGAAAAGAAAACTGCCTTCAAGGAATGGAAGAAGTGCTTCTCGAACAATATAGATGAAATGGTTCGCCTGGAATCGCAATATAGACACCGCGGCAGTCTCGCTAAGAAGAAGTGCGCCCAAGTTCAAGCAAAGATAATAAAGGGCCTGTATCGGAATCGGAGGAAGTTTCTTCCCCGGCTGCTGGTACACACCAGGCCATACGGGATCTTCAACAAAGCAACTTGAATACGGGTGGATTAATCTTCAAGATTGCCCCTCAGAGGAGGTGGAATGCCCAGGAGAGTTCGCCAAAGTTCATCAACAATGCTCAGGACAAGCTTCTTAGAGATGGCGACAAAATTTTTCACAGGTGTCTGCAGTACTATGCTGGACTTTTGAATTCCAGGCAACACTTCCTATAAGATACCACTTCCCAGGCAACACCACGGATAAGATACCACTCCTTACTGGGAGGAAGTACCAGACTTCACAATCGAAGAGGTTGGGAAGGCGGTTACTTTTTAATTAAGGTGGCGTTACAGTCCGCGGTGAACCTGAGCCGCAACCAACAAGCTTAACCAACCAGCTCTGTCTCTAGCTAGCCGTCTCCAGTTTCGCACGCGAAGTTGGCTGAGGTCCCCTTCCACTTGCGTGCGCCACCTGAGTCTCAGTGCCCCTCTACTCCGCCGGTCCTGCTAGGTGGATTCGAATATTTTCCGGGACGTTGTGCTTGGACTTCTGGCTAGTTTGGTGTTACTGTACAGCCCGTACAGTTCGATGTTATATCTCCTCTTCCACTCTCGGTCTATGCAGACGGGCCGTAAATTGTCCGAAGATTTTTCCTCTGGAAGCAGCCTAAAGTGTTTTCACCTGCCTTTGACAGGGTCCATACTTCTGCACCGTAAAACAGGACTGGGATTATAAGGGACTTATACATTTAGACACTTTAGTTGCAGCGTTAAGAGGCAGCGATTGGCAAGAGCTATGCTTCGTTTGATTTCAGCGCTGGTGTCTGAATTGATAGCGGAACCCAGGTAGACAATGTCCTTAACTACCTCAAAGTTTTAACTGTCGATGGTGATCTTTTGTCTGATGTTTTGTGTGTGGGGTGTCTTTTCTTGATGACAGCATATACTTAGTTTTGCCCTCGTTGAATGCTAAACCCATATTCGCCGCTTCCGTCCTAATACTCACGAAGGCTTCACTGACATCACGCTTTGTTCGTCCGATTATGTCAATGGCGTCTGCGTGTGCGAGTAGTTGAACGGACTTTTGAAAGATTGTACCTCTGGTATTAGCGCGGGAGTTCTGCACTATTCTCTCAAGTATGAAGTTAAAAAAGTCACATGACAGCGCGTCGCCTTGTCTTAATCCTTCCTGACCTTGACGGAACAGCGTGAATTTTCCATCGTCATCCTGCACAGATTGGCGAGCTTGGCAGGGATGCCAAAACTAGGCATTGTGCTATATAGCTCGCCTCTATAGATGTTATCATAAGCGGCCTTGAAATCGATGAAAAGGTGGTGTCTATCGACTTGGAATTCCAGGGTTTTCTGGGAAGGGGGTTAAGTACTCCAAAAAGCGAAAAAGCTGATTCAATGCCTTATGAGTGGAAGGAACGTTATCTACCTCCTTTGTACAAAGGAAAATGTGATACACGAAGCTGTGACAATTACCGTTCTATCAACCGCTAGAACGCTAAAGAAGATTGTCGAGCGGGTACTAGATAGTCGACGGCGGAAAAAATAAGGCAATTTGAGGACCAGTGCGGGTTTGTCACGAGCAAATCAACCACTGATGCAATCCAAAGTATAAAAATCATAATGGAAAAAATCGTAGTGCTTTGAAAGATCTGCATATGGTACTGGTTGATTTTGAAAAAACCTTCGATAGACTACCACGAGATCTGATATGGGTTGCGCTTAGAAAACAAGGAGTTCCAGAAGCCTACGTGCGGATGATCATTGACATGTAAGATGGAGCAAAGACAAGAGTAAGATGTCCTTCCGGAGTAACTGATGAGTTCTCAATTAAGGTCGATGTACACTAGGGAAGCGTCAAAAGTCCTTTGCTTTTTATTGTAGTCCTTGATTATCTGCTTGAAGGAAAACTAACGGACCCGAAATTACATCAGTTATTCTTCGCTGACGATGGGGTCATCATAAGTGAAGATCATACATCCCTGCATGCAGCGAGCACTTGATATATGGGTGGATGTTTTAGAGGGGATGGGTATCGTATAAACCAAAAGAAGACAGAGTACCTGTGCTGCCCATTCTCTGACCCACCCGAGCCGATTCTAAACATTAAATTGAATGGAAATGTGCTTCCCAAGTTTGAATAGTTCAAGTACCTGGAGTCTATGATCAATAGCAAAGCAAACTGTGATGACAACATCAATCACCGCCTAAGCGTGGGGTGGATGAAGTGGCGAGAAAACTCCGCCATCTTCTGTGACCGAAAAATGCCCCCTTAGCTAAAAGGAAGGCTCTACACCGCAGTTGTGCGTCCGGCGCTTACATACGGTTCACAATGTTGGGCACCGTATAACAAATCTGAGAGCAAATTAACGTTAACTGAGATGGAGATGCTTCGCATGACAGCAGGAGTAACAAAGCGAGATAGAATAAGAAGTACGAAGATCCGAGGAAGCCTCCATGTAAAAGAACCTATCTCCAGAAAAATGGTGCACGACCGCCTCAGTTGGTATTGTCACGTTCAAAAGAGAGATCCTACGAACCCCGTCAAAAAGGTAATGTCAATCAACATTCCAGCGCAATCGCGAAGGAGATGAAAGCCTAAACATTAATGGATCAAACAATTGCAACGACAACAGCATTTATTTGGCCTCAGTGACGATGAGATCCAAAACCGGGTGACCTGCCGATATATTCTGAGGTCACTGTTTGGACTAAGATATAACATATGATATATGTATATGTATATGTATAAACGAAGGGCAGCATGCAAAAATGTTGGGTCATTTTCTATACTTTTCATACTTGAGTAACTATGGCTCAAAATGATGCTGAAATTTGGTGTGCTCTACCCTGAAGTGTTTTTCCTACAAACACTTTTGGGTCATCTCCCAAGCAAATGCAAATTTTCTAACTGATTCCTTTTTCAGCCATTTTGAATTTTTCTTTTTTTTTTTTTTAGAAAATGTGTCCGCAGAAATTTTTTGAGAAAGTGCACAGATAATGCGAGTAATCAGTGAGTGTGTATTTGGGAAAATGTGTGTGTCCAACTTGTGGCGCAAAAGTTTCGCATTCGATGCTTTAGAAAGAAGTGATGCAAATCAAGGAAGTCCTTGGAGCGAAAAAATTCATTGTAAGTGGATATTTGTTGTTATTACCGCACGTTATTTTGGTTTTGATTTTGAATATTTATACAACAAAATAAACTGCAAACAACAAAATACATTTTCTCTTTATACTTAAGTTAGTTTGCGGGGGTGGGAGCTTCCGGCCACCACCAGGTTTACTCGACTATAGGTTTTTTGGGTTATTGATCACGAATTTAAGTTTTTTTTTCTCGAGAATTTGGGGCTTCAGTCTTAAACACCCTTAAATACCACTAAATAGGGGTGTTTTTGCTATATTCGCACTTAAAGTGTTGATTGGTGTCAAAAAAATATGGTTCTACCTTAACTTTAAATATGTAGAACATAATATTTTACAAAAAATTCATTATTCGGGCAAAATAAAAGGGGTCAAAAGGACCCCCCCAAAGGGGCTGATCACGAGTTTCGCGTTTTTTCTCGGGAAATAAAGGCTTCAGAAATAAATCAGGGGTGGAATTGGCTAAGGTAATCTTGTGATCGTGATGTGATAAGTGATGATCGGTGATAAATGATGTCACAAACCACAAAAATTCGTCTACCAAACTGTGATCATCATAATTTTCTTGTGAAAGCTCTCGATCAATCACCGTCAAAATCAGCTGGTGCCACCAAGTTTGCAAACAGACGGATGCTTTTGTTTGATCACATTGACTGTCACAAAAAGTGAAAATCACAGATCAGCGTATCTGATTCCACCCCAGCAAAATCTACATATCACTTTTAAAAAGGTATTTTGCTAAATTCACGATTTGAGCGGTAATTGATATGGTAAAAAATGGTTTTACCTTTAAATTAAAAAATAGGTAGCATTCTTTAATAATTTCAAAATTCGGGTTATATTAGGGGGGGGGGGTGAAAAGTATCCCTAAAAGGTGTTTTGTTTTGGTTAAATTATGCAAAAACTCTGTTTTCTCACTCTTTCTTATCATTTGTCGGAGGTTGCTACTATCCGATGGAGCACTCAGACACAACTACTGGTCCATTGTACCACCACGCGGACATCTTACTTTAATGAATTTAGCTTACCCGTCTTTCAAAAAAAAAACGAGAAGGAGCTTCAGTGATGAAGAGCTTAGGTGTTCGGCACTCACCACGTCAGCCCCAAAGATCCGCCACCTGATGCGAGCAAAGGCAGGACAACTACATAGGAAATGTGCCGCTGTATCGTCGTCCTCTCCACAGGCAGGACAGGTGGTGGTCTCGCTCAAGCCTAGCACATTCAAGTGCTTGGCGAAAGCTTGGTGGCCCGTAAGGACGCCTGCAAGAAGTCTGCAATCGATTCTCCTGAGGTATAGAAGAAAAGACGCTGACCCCTCGCAGATATCAGGGCGTAGTCGTTTAGTCTGTCTGCACCCATCGCAGTCACGCCAACGAGCCCTGTGCTCACGAGAAACCCAAGTATCAATGGCCAACGTTGACGGGTCCGAACAGAGGTTCGGGTCCTGAAAAAACCTCTTCTGAGCCTAGTCTGGCAAGCTCATCAGAGATCTCATTTCCCTGGATACCAGTGTGACCTGGAACCCAAACAAGATTCACTGCATTTAGCCTTCCGACATAGTTCAACGAATACTTGAGTTCGAGTACTATCTTGGACGAGGTAAAAGGGTTGAGCAAGGCATTTAAAGCGGCTTGGCTGTCACTGCAAACGCATATGCTTCTCGCATTCCACCTCTAAGTCGCAATATAGCGCATAGCCATTAGGATAGCGAAAATCTCCGCTTGGAAGACAGACGCATATTTACCTAAGGGGTAGTGAAGTCTAATGTTCTCGCTTTCCACAAGGACTCCAGCACCAGTCCCTTGTCCGGTTTTGGAGCCATTCGTGAAAATATGATGGCATTCTTTTCCTGGCTCAAAGTCAGGCCGAAGCCATTTCATTACCTGAGGAAAGTCGACTGGGTAGTTTTGTCGCAAAAGAATTTTTGGGGTCATTGCGTCAGAGGGCATGTGAAAGTACGAGTTGAGTCAGACCAGTGACATTTATCCTTCTCGTAAAGAGAACAACCGCAGTTTTAAGAGGATTCACTGAAAGCCAATTCCTAGTGCACCAATCATCGATCAAGTCTAGGGATCTCTGCGCCTGAGAGCACACAGTCCCTAGGCTTGAGCCGACAGAGAGAACGGCGACATCATCCGCGGAGGCTTGTGTGTAGGTTCCAGGAAGGTTGAGAGCCGATAGGAGAGATTCTACCACCACGCACCATAAAAGGGGAGACAGAACGCCACCTTGCGGACAGCCCCTGTTTACCCCAGCTATGACGCACTTGCCACAATCTGCCTCGGTTATCAGCGTCCTGTGCATTAAAATAAATAGAGTGGCGCAACAGCTCGAGGTGAACCAGGGCCAACTTCTCAACAATGTATGCTGGTGTGCTAATTTCTTTACATTCAAGGGGACCTACAATTTTTTGCCGAATCCAAACGGCACTTTGAGAAGTTTTTCAAGACAATTAGTACTCTTGGAGGGCTTGTCAAACCCTCGCGGAGGTGGGGACCGTGAAAAAGAACAAGTCTTTTTTTTCAGGTGACGATGGTAGTAAGCACACACACAAACCACTACGCCACAGCACCCCCCAGCATTGCCTTAATCCATTGAACTAATGTTTCATCTACACCGTGTTGTCTGGCTGAGTTGCACATGCTATCAAACGTCGCGTTATCAAAAGCACCCTCAATATCGACGAAAACGCCCAGCACGTACTCCTTCTGGTCAAGAGCACATTAAATCGTACGCGTACGCGCAGCTTGCGTACGCGCAGATCAAACAGTCTCATCAAGCTTTTCAACAGGAAGGAAGATAGACTTATGGGTCTAAAACTTTTGGCTAGGCTATAGTCAGACTTACCAGGTTTTGGTATGAATACGACTTTAATCATGCGCCAAAGGGTGGAAATGTAAGCCAAGGCGAGGCTTGCAAGTAAATATTTTTTTCAGCATTGGCAACAGCTGATTTAAGCTTTGTTTCAGTATAACTGTGTAGATTCCATCTGGACTAGGTGACTTAAAACTGTCAAAAGATGCAATCACATATTTGATAGCGTCATCAGTCACCACTCTGGATGCAATAAACCAGTTTAGCCGCGTTGTATTCGCTGGTTCTAGAGCAGCCACCGTTTCCGGTACCACTGAAGAGCACGTGGTGATCTGATTTTCCGGAAAGTGAGTCTCTAGGAGAAGACCGAATGTCTCCGCCTTGGTCTGAGTGTAGGTACCATCAGGATTGAGAAGTGAAGCAAGTTTTCTTGGTCTATTCCTATTAAGAATTTTCACAAGCCAACTAGTTTCACTTAGAGATTCGATCTCCCACAAAATTTTTTATAAGACTTATTTTTCGACTTGCGAATAAGTCTCTTAAAATCCTTTTGCTTCGATCGGTATAGATTCCAGTCTTCTACTAAATTGGTTTTTAATGACCGATTCAGGAGCTTTCTGGTCTCTTTACGAATGCGCTGCAGTTCGGCATTTCACCAAGGCACCGGTTTTCTGCTAGGGGTTTTCGTAACCGGGCACGCTATTTCAAAGCAACGGGTAAGGACGCTATTCAGATGTTGAGCAGCAGTCTCCACCCCTTGTCTTGATCTAAGTTTGAGTGGAACTTGAACAGAGCTGCCAACCTCCTCTCTTAACTGTGCCCAATTAGTTTTTTTCGGATTTCTTCTCTCTTGCAAAGGTAAAACTTCACAGGGGATTTGAAATTTGATGTATCTGTGATCTGACAAGGTGCTATCTGGCGATACCCTCCAATTGGTGATAGTCTTGGAAATAGTTTCTCACTCTTACGAGAACATTTAATAATAATTTTAAAAAATTGAACCTAGCGTTAATAAGAGGTTGTAAATGTACTACCGAAATATGAGTTTGGCCATTTTAAGAGCTAACGGGGTGGAATTTCCTCCATTACAGGTTTTGGGGTTCCTGATCATGAATTTTCGGTCCTTTTGTATATAAATTTACAAAGGCACTCTTAAGGGGTATTTGTTGACGATTCAAGGGTGAAGCCCTAATTTTTAAAGAAAAAAAAAAGTTATTCATGATCAGCAAACAAAAATAAAACTTGTAATAGAAAAAAGTCCATACCAATAGCCTTAAAATCGTCGAACCCATATAGGGGAAGTTAGAACCTGTGTTACTAACCGAAGGGTTAATTTTTTTATAAATAATTGTTATGTGGCGACAAGAAATAAAACCACATGCAGGAGTCGCTGAATGCACCCATCGATTCACTCTACCAACACACCCGCTCGATTCACTGAAGGAACATACTGCCGTTCGAAGTTCGAATTCGATATCGAACTTCCCCTCCATGGAATTCAATGGAAAAGTACCAATGGAAAATTACCAGCGTCGAGAGCATGGTGAATTTGTACAAATGCATGGATGACAGGTTCGGACGGGACAGTTATATTTTAAACGTTGACTTGTGAAAATCGGTAATAAAGTAAAAAGTGATTGAATTGAAATAAAGTTTTGAATTCTAAGTAACGAATTTACAAAAACACTGTCGCTAACTTATTCGCGAGTGAATTTTCTAGAACAGATTTAGAAAATAAACTGATTGTGTCGTGAAATTGTGCTTCGATAATTAAAAATAGGTCGCAAAATTGAACAATTGCCCACAGCCGAATTTAAAGCAGAATTGGGTAAAAGAAACCTCCAGACTTCGGGGCTTAAAAAGGAATTATTGCTCCGACCGCAGGATGTCACCACCGAGGAAGGTCGAAACCCCGACACAATGCTCTTCGATGATCAAGAGAAGGAAAGCACAGTAAGTACTGCCAATGAAATGTCCGCTTTCACGAAGTTGCTTTTGGTAAAATTCGAAAAAAAAGAACGTTCTCGAAGGCAAAACCGAGAAGCTGGAGAGTGGCCAGAAAGAACAGAAGAATGCTCTTGAAAGCAAGTTCAAAAGCAAGTTTGACGAACAAAAGAATACTCTAGAAAAGCAGCTTCATGAACAAAAGTATGCACTGGAAAGTAAACTCGATTCCCAGAATGCGCTTTTCGAGGAAAAGTTTCAAACGATAGATCAGAAGTTCGAAAGCGTGGAGGAAAAATTCACTTAAGTGAAATCGGAAGTAAAACAACTGGCTTAGGAACTCGAGTTGGTTAAGAAACAGAAAGAGCGAGAATGTCCGATCTATAAGAGGCAATTTGAAGCTGCCGCGACGACGAACAATTGGGACAAAGGAGAAAAGTCGATTGCTCTCACGCTTGCGAAGAATTCAGACAAGACGGTGAGACGCTTCAACAGTTGTCCTTCAATTTGTCCTATCCCAACGCCAGGATGTTGGCAACGGATGCGTTTATTAATGCCATTGCGGCTGAAAAGCTACAAATGGCTGTAAGAATGGCAGGTAAGAACACCCGCCGAAGCACTAGCATTTGCCCTGACAATGGAAGCAGCAGACCAAGCTTCGCAAGGTAGCTATCGCATAAGTGAAATGGCTACTCTAGAGTGCTCATGTCAACGCATCGACATCGAAAGGCAAAACACGGACACCACTCGGGACAAATGAAATGCTAGACAGTACTTTGGACACGTTTGGAGGGTGATCCTGGGAACCACCGATTCTATCTCGTCGAGACAGATAATGAAAGTGAATTTAAAAGTTACGTCGTGGGAAAATTTATATTAGAGCCCAAGAACAACATGGTACCGTTAAGCTCAGACAAGGGGAAGTGATCGGAAGATGCGTACCAATTGCAGCCATTTCGACAGTTACTGGGGGTGAACCTGCGAGTCCTGTCTCTCCATCAAAATTGACCCACGTATGTAAGACTATACTCGGAGACTGTGAGCTAAATCAGGACCAGCAAACCATAGCGGAAAATATCATAGGCGAGTTTGCTGATATATTTGCGTCACAGGATGGAGACTATGGTCGAACACACTTAGTACAACACCACATAGACACCGGAGATGCTAGACCAATCCGCCAGCTTGCTAGACGACTTCCGTTGGCGAAACAGGATGAAGCCGCCGAGATGATATCGGCCATGAAAAAAGAAGGTTTGATTGAAAGCTCGAAAAGTCCATGGGCCCCGTCTGTTGTACTGGTGAAAAAGAATGACGGCAACACTTGATTCTGGGTGGATTACCGGAGGCTTAACGATGTCAGAAAGAAGGATAGCTGCCCTTTGCCTGGAATAGATGACACATTGCACACACTCTCTGGAGAAAAATCGTTTTCCACCCCAGGCCTGAAAAGTGGCTACTGGCAGCTATAGATCCATTCAGAAAACAAAGAGAAGACTGCTTTCACAACTGGTAATTTACTCTGGTAGCTTAGAGTAATGCCATTTGGTCTGTGTAATGCTCCGGCCACATTTGAGCGTCTTATGGAACGTGTCTTACATGGTCTAACGTGAAAAACCTGCCTGGTATACTTGGATGACGTCATCATTTTGGGAAAGACGTTCGCTAAGCATCGCGACAACTTGAAGGAGGTATTCACACGACTTCGAGCAGCACACTTGAAGCTAAATCCAAAGAAGTGTGCGCTCTTCAGAGCAGAAGTTAAGTATCTGAGGCATGTGATACCGTCGGATGGAGTAAAAACGGATCCAGAGAAAATCGAAGCTGTGAGAAGTTGGCCAGTTTCCAGAGTCAAACTACAGCTATGGAGCATTCTCGGTCTTGCTACGTACTACAGGAGGTTCGTCAAGCATTTCGCCAAAGTGTCTGCACCAGCTGACTGAGAATGGAAGACATTTTAAATGGTCAGGTGAAAGCGAAAGAAGCTTCCAACATCTGAAGCAGCGATTTTGCGTCTTTGCGAAACCGATACTTGCTTACCCCATCCCCGGCAAGACATTTATTGTGGACGCAGACGCTATCAATGTGGGTGTTGTCGCAATAACTTGATGGGCAGGACAAAGTAGTAGCATACTTCAGCAAAGTTCTAACCCGACCAGAGGGAAATTACTGTGTTACCAGGTGAGAACTCCTTGCTCTTATATGCGTACAGACGCGTATGGTCTTATGCGTACAGACCACGCCGCTCTCAAATGGTTACTCCAGTTCAAAAATTCTGCGGGCCAAGTCGCGAGGATGGATAGAGCAATTGCAGGCTTTTGACTTCGAGATACAACATCGCAAAGGAAGACTGCACTGCAACGCGGACGCGTTATCCAGCGGAACATGTGAGCCAAATTATAAGCATTGCATGCGACAAGAGGAAAAGGACGTAGGTATTTCTGTCCAGAGAATAAGAGTCGAACCTGCAGAAGGCTGGGGTACTGATGAACTTCGCAACACACAACAAGAAGACCCTGACACTGAGCCAATCCTTGCATGGAAGGAATCTGTGGAGAAACCGAGCGCAAGGGATGTTTCCGACCGAAGTCCTACATTAAAGGCATATTGGGCGCAGTGGGACTTTCTCTATGTACAAGATGGCATTCTGCGAAGAAAATGGAAAATGCCGGATGGAAAATCCTTTAAAATGCAGCTTGTGGTTCCACGGTCGAAAGTGTGCAAGTTCGGAGTGGCAATAGAATTACATTCCGACCAGGGAAGAAACTTCGAGTCGAAGATATTTCAGGAAGTATACGCAGCAATCGAACTACAGGCCACACGGACCACACCCCTTCATCCACAATCAGATGGAATGGTGGAACGCTTCAACAAGACACTGAAGGAACAACTTTCCAAAGTAATGGACGTGAATCAACGAGGTTGGGATTGGCGAATACCTCTATACTCCATAGACTACCGAAACGCACAGTACAACTGGATACACTCCATCTGAAGTTTTATTGAAACGAACTGCCAGGCTACCCAGTGAACTCAAAGTCGGATTTCCCATTGAAGACGCAACATGCGAGGAGGACTACGTGGCGGATCTTAGAGAAAGGAGCTATGACATACACCAAAGGAGCAGAAGCAATATAAAGATTGCGAGCGACCGCATGAAGACCAGATACGATGCACGAGCTACAGCACCCGAATTCAATGAGGGAGATCTGGTATGGCTGGTCTACTACCCACATCGTAAAAAGGGAAGATCGCCAAAGCTACAGCAAGACTGTAAAGGTCCGTACCAAGTTGTAAAGCGAATTAATGATGTGGTATTCCGAATCGAGGACCTATTCCAACGAGGACCTAAAGCAAAGATGAAAGTTGTCCATGTTGATCGCCTACATCGCTATCACGGAAGCAATGATGACGTACTTTTTTCGGGAAGAACAAAACTAACAGGGGGCAATGTTATGTGGCGACAAGAAATAAAAAAACATGCAGGAATCGCTGAAGCACCTATCGATTCACTCTACGAACACACCCGCTCGATTCACTGAACGAACATACCCAACTGCCATTGCAGTCATCTGACAGCAGACTGCTGTTCGAAGTTCGAATTTGATATAGAACTTCCCCTCCATGGAATTCAATGGAAAATTACAAGCGTCGAACCGTCGAGAACAGGGTGAATTTTTATAAATACATGGATGACAGGCTCGGACGGGACAGTTATATTTATAACGTTTACTTGTGGAAATCGGTAATAAAGTAAAAAGTGATTGAATTGAAATAAAGTGTTGAATTCTAAGTAGTAAAGTTGAATAACAGTGTGATTTAAATTTAAATAAATTTGTTTGATACATAAAGTGTTTCATTGTGAAATTATAAAAGTGTGAAATTTTTATTTAAAAAAAAAATATAAATTGAGTTTTATTCGACGAACCCCAGGCTAAAACATAACATTATTAAAAAATGCTTCAACCCAATCCCTTCAAGTCAGAAAGCTGTTTTTACGCATAATTTCAGTCAAAAAGTGTTAATGTTGCAAAATCCCTGCTTTAGCGGTACTTTTGACGCGACTGCTAAAATTTTTAAAAAGATTACGTTATTTTCAAGTTTAAGTAAAACCATCTTTTTGCCACCAATTAGCACTCAAAGCGAGAATATACCAGAAACACTCCTATTTAAGGATATTTTTATGTGATTTAAGGGTGAAGCCCCAATTTTTCGAGAAAAAAAAAACGCCGAAATTCGTGACCAGAGGACCCAAAAGTAGAGACTTATTATAGAAAAGCAGATCTTGTGGTGGCTGGAGGGTATACAAGCCGCAAATTAACTGGAGCGCTCTTCAACAAGACTGCTCTACAACACAACGCGATTTGCCCAGCAAAAGCAGATTTGGATGAAGCAGCAACAAAACTCTCCTCCCACGGACTCTAATATTTCGTTGTTTAAAAAGTTTAAAAATAAATTCATTAAAACAAAGAATAAATAAAATGTTTATTTTTGACAAATGGCCTTTTTCTTTTTTGCGTAGTTGAGTCAAGGCCATAAATTACTGAACAACTAAATATTCAAAGGCTTTATAAAAAACGTAAACAAATGGGTGTTGGCGGGTAAGAGGGACGCAAGTTGAATATCTTGTTATTCAGTAATTTATGGTCAAGGGAAGGAATGGAAAACCCGACCCACAAGAGGAATGAATAAGCTGCGAATTCAGTAAGGATAAGGGCAAGTAAAACGCGCCAACAAATCGTGCGCACTTACACAATCAAGCGTTTCCGTTTCTTTTGTTTCCTGGGTTGTAATTGCAATTTAAAAACAGCGAAGAGCATCCTCATGTGGGAGGGGCCAGATTTAAATTGCAGTCTTAGTGCCTGTTTTCATTTGGTTTATCCTAACCTGATGTGTCAGAATTACTAGGGTGAGGGGAAACGCCAGTGTGGTGGCCACTGTTCAACCTCAATTTTATTTTGAGAAATAAATTTTGGGTTAGGTTAGGTTACGATAAACCAAATGAAAACAGGCACTTAAGTAATTGCTTCAGATCGCTTAAAATCTTTCATTATAAAATGTTCAGCCACGTAAATATTTTTGGTATGAATACCTACAGCCATTGACATTATATGGATTGCTAAATGGTGTCTCCGCTCATGGGCCCATGATGGTTCCATTCAAGCACGTAGAAACTCTCTCTGTTTGGTACCTGTAGCTAGATTCGGGAGCACTGTCCACGTGTAATTCAAATGGGGAATGCTGCTTCTGCAACACACCACCAGTACCGGACAGCAACACAAGCGGTTCCATTTTTGCCGCATATTGTGTATAAGCGGAGACATCAACTAGCAGTCCATATTGTAAAGTTTTTGCCTGGGGTCAGTGTTCGGATGTCCCTTGGATGGTTTTAACCTCGAGCAAGTGTCGTTTTTCCCTTTTTTCCCTCCGTACCTTGCCGAAATTACCTTTTTTCCCTCAAGATGTAGGTTGATCGCCTACATCGCTATCACGGAAGCAATGATGACGTACTTTTTTCGGGAAGAACAAAACTAACAGGGGGCAATGTTATGTGGCGACAAGAAATAAAAAAACATGCAGGAATCGCTGAAGCACCTATCGATTCACTCTACGAACACACCCGCTCGATTCACTGAACGAACATACCCAACTGCCATTGCAGTCATCTGACAGCAGACTGCTGTTCGAAGTTCGAATTTGATATAGAACTTCCCCTCCATGGAATTCAATGGAAAATTACAAGCGTCGAACCGTCGAGAACAGGGTGAATTTTTATAAATACATGGATGACAGGCTCGGACGGGACAGTTATATTTATAACGTTTACTTGTGGAAATCGGTAATAAAGTAAAAAGTGATTGAATTGAAATAAAGTGTTGAATTCTAAGTAGTAAAGTTGAATAACAGTGTGATTTAAATTTAAATAAATTTGTTTGATACATAAAGTGTTTCATTGTGAAATTATAAAAGTGTGAAATTTTTATTTAAAAAAAAAATATAAATTGAGTTTTATTCGACGAACCCCAGGCTAAAACATAACATTATTAAAAAATGCTTCAACCCAATCCCTTCAAGTCAGAAAGCTGTTTTTACGCATAATTTCAGTCAAAAAGTGTTAATGTTGCAAAATCCCTGCTTTAGCGGTACTTTTGACGCGACTGCTAAAATTTTTAAAAAGATTACGTTATTTTCAAGTTTAAGTAAAACCATCTTTTTGCCACCAATTAGCACTCAAAGCGAGAATATACCAGAAACACTCCTATTTAAGGATATTTTTATGTGATTTAAGGGTGAAGCCCCAATTTTTCGAGAAAAAAAAAACGCCGAAATTCGTGACCAGAGGACCCAAAAGTAGAGACTTATTATAGAAAAGCAGATCTTGTGGTGGCTGGAGGGTATACAAGCCGCAAATTAACTGGAGCGCTCTTCAACAAGACTGCTCTACAACACAACGCGATTTGCCCAGCAAAAGCAGATTTGGATGAAGCAGCAACAAAACTCTCCTCCCACAGACTCTAATATTTCGTTGTTTAAAAAGTTTAAAAATAAATTCATTAAAACAAAGAATAAATAAAATGTTTATTTTTGACAAATGGCCTTTTTCTTTTTTGCGTAGTTGAGTCAAGGCCATAAATTACTGAACAACTAAATATTCAAAGGCTTTATAAAAAACGTAAACAAATGGGTGTTGGCGGGTAAGAGGGACGCAAGTTGAATATCTTGTTATTCAGTAATTTATGGTCAAGGGAAGGAATGGAAAACCCGACCCACAAGAGGAATGAATAAGCTGCGAATTCAGTAAGGATAAGGGCAAGTAAAACGCGCCAACAAATCGTGCGCACTTACACAATCAAGCGTTTCCGTTTCTTTTGTTTCCTGGGTTGTAATTGCAATTTAAAAACAGCGAAGAGCATCCTCATGTGGGAGGGGCCAGATTTAAATTGCAGTCTTAGTGCCTGTTTTCATTTGGTTTATCCTAACCTGATGTGTCAGAATTACTAGGGTGAGGGGAAACGCCAGTGTGGTGGCCACTGTTCAACCTCAATTTTATTTTGAGAAATAAATTTTGGGTTAGGTTAGGTTACGATAAACCAAATGAAAACAGGCACTTAAGTAATTGCTTCAGATCGCTTAAAATCTTTCATTATAAAATGTTCAGCCACGTAAATATTTTTGGTATGAATACCTACAGCCATTGACATTATATGGATTGCTAAATGGTGTCTCCGCTCATGGGCCCATGATGGTTCCATTCAAGCACGTAGAAACTCTCTCTGTTTGGTACCTGTAGCTAGATTCGGGAGCACTGTCCACGTGTAATTCAAATGGGGAATGCTGCTTCTGCAACACACCACCAGTACCGGACAACAACACAAGCGGTTCCATTTTTGCCGCATATTGTGTATAAGCGGAGACATCAACTAGCAGTCCATATTGTAAAGTTTTTGCCTGGGGTCAGTGTTCGGATGTCCCTTGGATGGTTTTAACCTCGAGCAAGTGTCGTTTTTCCCTTTTTTCCCTCCGTACCTTGCCGAAATTACCTTTTTTCCCTCAAGCATTTTTCGCAAGAAACATTTTTTAAAATGCCTAAAACTTTTTTATATGTATAAAAAAGAGTAAAAAAAAAACAAATGAAATCCTTGTATTCAATTAAAACAAAAAACATAAATTTATCAATTAAAAGTAACAAAATAAATTATTTCTATTAAAGCGAAAAGCTAACGGAACGTATCGTTGGTTATATTAGGGAGCAACGATACCCTATGGCAACGCCATACAAAATTAAATTGAAAAGTGAAAAATTACAACAATTCCAACAATTTAGAATTGTAAATTGTTGTAATTTTCCACTTTTCAATTATATTTCTCAATTTGCTATACTTAAAAAAAAAGTTAAAATCAAGCTCAACGTTAGATATAAATATTCTGGTCAGGGATCTGATGACGCTAATTGCTCTTAGGAAATCCTATCTACATATTCCGTTACTATGGAAGAAATACGTAGAGATTCTGCATTGATTTAGGTTATCACAAAGCATACTTAACTACTTTTATTGAATTAGGGAAACTTATAGAATCGTCATCGTTTTTCAACTCTTTTTCTTTTATTTTCAAATTTGATGGAATTTCCCTTAAAATTGCAAGTTTTCCCTTTATGCATTTTCTTTTAATGATTTTTCCCTCGAAAAGGTGAATTTCCCTCGATATCCAACACTGCCTGGGGTTCATCGAATAAAACTCAATTTCAAAATGAAACACTTCATTTGTCAAACAAACCTATTTAAATTAAAATCACACTGTAATTCAACTTTACTACTTAGAATTCAACACTTTATTTCAATTCAAATACTTTTTACTTTAAGACCGATATTCGCAAGTCCACGTTTAAAATGTCCCGTACGAGCCTGTCACCCGTGTATTTATACGGGTTAAGCACCTTATCAGTTAAGCACCTTATTAATTAAGCACCTTCTAGTACTTTCCATATTCCCTTTGGTTATTTTCCGTTGGTACTCCTCTGCTAAATTCCAAGGAGGGGATATCGAAATTCGAACCTCTAATATGACAGCTGCTGTCAGATGACTGGAATGACAGTTGGGTATGTTCGTTTAGTGAATCGGGCGGGTGCGTTTGTAGAGTGAATCGATGGGTGCATTCATGGACTCCTGCGTGTTGTTTTATTTCTTGTCGCCACATAACAATATATAAAGCCCTTTTACCACGGCTGTCAAAATCTGACGTTTTTCACATTTTTCGTCCGCGGGATGCCAAGCAAATCGCATTTTTATATGAAAAAATTCAATAGTTTCAGTAGAAGTGCGAATAAATAAACAACTCAACCTAGAGTAATAAATTATTGAATAACTAGATATTCAACTTCGGCCAAAAAGTAAGTGGAAGTGTAAAAGCTTTGCCAACAAGCTGAAATTGAGGAATTTACCCATCCACCGACATTTGTTTACAAATGTGAGTACATTCATCAATTCGTCATATCCATGCGATTTCGTTTTGGAGCTTTTACATCAGTTGTTCGCATAAGGTAAATTGTTAGTGTATCTTCTTACACGTATTCACCGACACGGAAATTAAAAGCTTTGTAAAAGATTTCAAGGCTTTATAAAAAAAAAACGTGAACAAATGGGTGTTGGAGAGGGACGCAAGTTAAATATCTAGTTATTCAGTAATTTATGCCTAGAGTGTGCCGATAAGGAAAGAAGTTATTGTGCTTAATCCGTTCTTCAAATTGGCCCAGAAATTAATTTAGTAAAATCAGTGGAAGGTATCTAAAAAGTGTTTCGAAGATGCGATCTTCTTGAATCCGTGTACCCTTTTGCGGTCGTATACACTGTTTCTACAACACTTTTCTCCTTTCCGTGTTTTATAATGAAAATATTTTTAGCATTACCTGGGAATGGCTGATCAAATCTACAACTTTCCCATTCAACGAAACATAGGCTTGCATTTTTTAAATGGTTGTTTACGCTTATGCATAATTTTTCTTCGCTTTCTTCATTTCGTCCTTTTATTTAAAAAGGACTTTGTTTGGCATCCCGCACCCGAAAATACCGGTAGACGTCAAACTGTTAAAAGCTCGCTCTATTATGCCAATGCCCACAGCGATGTGTTAGTTATTTATTAGATAGGATTATGTTTGCTTGAAGCCAGCTCAGCTAAACTCAAACTCTCAAATGCCGGATATAAACTAGGTAATTGACGGGAAAAATTATTTCCCAATTACACAGCAACCAACGACAGCCATTTTACAATGTTGCCACCATTATATTTCCCCTAAACTTTTTGACAGTGCTGTCAGTGTACGAACGAGAAAACCTCCTCCTGTACGGCGCAAACCATTGAACTCTGTGTGGTCGGGTGTTGACTATTTTTCAAGATTTCATCCCCGGTAAACAAATCAAAAAACTACCTTTTTTTTAAACTGTTTTGTAAAACCAAATTCCGAAGAGAACTATGAACGTAAAGCAGGAAAAGTTTGCAGTGGATGAGGAAGCTGTGCCCTTGATCATGCATCCAGGCACATACAGCACTTACACAATACAAACTTTTCGGCGGACAAATGAGGATGCCACTGCAGTGGCAACGCTGGAAGCAAATCATCTGCAGCAGGTCGAAGAAATAACTAGTGATGAGGTGGGTCTTGAGCAGCAAATAATTCATCTAAATGAAGGTGATTGCGTCGAGATAGCCTCCGAGACTGGAGCAGAACTCTCGGCCGGAGCAGACACATCGTATCATAGCGATAACTCAGCCGAGTATGGCATATTGCCTGAGACCAGTCGTACAAAGACCTACTACTGTCCTAATTGTGGAAATTGCTATGGTGCAGCAGGAAGCTTGAAGCTGCATATTCGAGCTTGTACCCGAGAGAAAGAATCGCCTTCGAATGACGGAAGAAAGTGTGAAATATGCCAAAGAGTGTTTAACTCGAGCACCTACTTGCGGGAGCACATGCTGCGTCACACTGGGAAGGGCCCGAAGAAGTGCCCAAAATGTTATCGTAAGTTTATAGATGATACCAAGTACGAAGCACATTTGGAGACTCATAAATTGGAAGAGAGAATCGCGAAGGAGGTGGGCACAACTATAACCTCGGAGAGTGGTCCCAGTGGCGAAAAGAAAGTCGTCAAAGAATACACTTGTTCGTTCTGTTCAAAGAATTTCACTGTGGTATTTGATTCACGCCACACCAAACGTCGTTACGCTTGCGATGATTGTCGAGAAAAGTATTCCAACGAGGAGATGCTGAAGCAACATAAGGCCCAGTTGGAGGAGAAGCGCGAGTTCCGTTGCGAGAAGTGTGGAAGGAAGTTTGTATTCGAAGGATTCCTCCAAAGGCATATACCGTCTTGTGACGGCACTATTCGACGAAGACGTGACCGCCAATAAGCGGCAATTCTTTTTTATTTTAATGTTTAAATTTTTAGTAGACCCTTCGTCTTTTTATTGATTTTGAATGTTTTTCCTGACTACATTCTAATATGCTCTTGAAATAAAGATAAGTTAAAGCTGATTGTACGGTTAATCTCGTTTACTTGATGTTAAATGAGGCAAATGTTCTGTAGTTACCTATGCACAGGCAGTATTAGCCATTACAGAAATCTACTCAATTCCAAGAGCCGAATAGGTGTACACTTGTCAAAAGGACACGAGCTCGAAATGTCTTTAGCCCAAAGACTCGGTTTTGTCCGTCTCGTCGAAGTACACAACTGACAACTCGGTTAAATACATACACACGTTCTTATTGGAAGTGGTCAGATACTTCCGCTTCAAATAAGAACGTGTGAATTTAACTTAGTTGTCAGTTGTTTACTTAAACGTGACGGGTTCATATCAAACATAGCAGTAGCACTTGCACTACAGAGAATATCTACACAGAACTCTTACTTATTGGAATGAGGCAAGTGTTGTTTGCAAACCTGCTGATTCCGACAAACTTTAAAATTGCTTGGGCTTTCAAAGCTTATTAAAGTTAATGAAAATATTCTCTTGTGGTGGCCCTGGGCTGACCCAAACCTAAAGCTGCTGAACAACCTCTTTTGTTTGGTAGCCTGGCATCCGTTTTTATCTTTGAAAGAAGTTGCTTCCAACCATGTACGCTGTGTATGCTTCACTCTTCAGACTTGGCGCACCAAAAAATACTTATAATTGTGAAATATTACTGTTAAGTATGAAAACTTTTTTACATGGTCCTTTGCATTCGGCTTTAAAGAAAAAAAAACTTCAAAGTTTCACATAATATTTCGCCACAACAAATTTATATTGATGTAGCTTCCTACAGCAATGTGCAGGAGAACTTTATTTTATCGAAAAGAAGAATTATACAAAAAAGTAGACCATGTTTAAGTCCACAATTTCAAGTTGGCACGCTTAGCGGCATCTTTGTAATCCGAATGAACATAGAATTCTTTAAACATTGGAGTAAGTAGCTTATCCTTGGGCAATGTCTTAAAGATGGGTTCACCGTACCAGGTGCCGACCTAAAACAAGCAATCATATAGTTGATTTTATCTTAAGCTCAACTCAGCAGAACTTACTTCCCATCCCTTAACGTTAGCCATCAATTGGGCTTCATCATCACGGTTCCTTCGCAGCTGCTTCAAGTATTCGCGATCACGTTCAGCAATCAAGATTGGAAAGATTACGTTCTCTGCTGAGCGCATCTCGATTTCTTCACGTTTTATTTTCTTTGCGGTCAAGTAGTAGACATAGGCACCCACCGTTGTAGCAATGACATAGCCACTGATCATTTGCCAGCCTAGAATTGTGAGTGATGTAAGTGCAAAATGTCCACAAAGAATATGGCAAATGATACTTACCCGTAAAATAACTCTTTGGTGGCACGCGGGCGAATGGAATTTGTTTATAACCACCAGGCGGTGGCATGTCCTGCTTTTTTGCGGCCGATGCATCCATGTTTTCCGCGTGTATTTTGGGGAAATCGGGAATAATTTGGTAAGGCAATTTTAAAACTTTTCCCCAAAGAAAATGCAGATGTCACAAATGACAACCTCTAGTTTGCATAACATCGGTCTAACAGTGATGCCAAACAATTGAATATTATACAGATGTTTTGACAGGTTGGAGTCTCTCCTGGCAGTGAATCCAAATTTCATTGATCAAACCATTACCTGATGGCAGATGTGTGACTTTTTTTGATTTCCTACGTTTTTACGTCTGCTACATAAATGAAGTAGTTAATGTAGTTTAATGTAGTTATAGTAGTTAAACGTAGCAGACGTAGCAATTAGACGTCAAAATGACGTTTGCAATGTCAACGCAACCACCGAATTGTCAATTCAATTTGCTTTTTCAAATTGCAAAATTGCGAGGCTGTAGACGCATCGCCATTTGTCTTTTATTAAATTTCGAACTCTTTTCACGACCTTCACTGTTTTCGCCCGGTTATTATTCTTGAATTCTTTTGGAAATTTAACATTTTGACGTGTAACAAATGTAGGTAGTTAATGAAGCAAATCACAGGCGTAGTTTACCCAATTAACTACGCGTAGTCAATCGAGTAGATTACCTGGCGTATTCTACTCTGCCATCTCTGGATTTGTTTTATTAACTACCTACATTTGTTACACTTCAAAACGTTAAATGGCATAAAGTTTACCGTAAGTCCAAGTGGAATGTATTGGATTTTTTTTTATCTTCATATATAGATTTGGGTCTCCTGATTCCGAATATGCTATTAAAAATTGTCGGTCTCGATTAGTTTAGAATTTATAAGCCAAATAAGTTCAAAAAGAGTGCAACTTTAGCATACCCGTAAATGGCCATAGGCGCTTGCCAGACAACTGGCACCTACCCTTAGCCATAAATTACTGAATAACTAGATATTCAACTTCGGACATTTAAAAGCTTTGTCCACAAGCTGAAATTGATGAATTTACCCATTCTCCGACATTTGCTTACAAATGTGAGTAAATTCATGAATTCGTCATTTCCATGCAATTGCGTTTTGCAGCTTTTACATCAGCTGATCGCATAAGGTAAATTGTTGTTGTATCTTCTTACACGTGTTCACCGACATGGAAATTTAAAGCTTTAAAAAAGCTTTAAGGGCCTTATAAAAAATTTCAACAAATGGGTGTTGGAGGGTAAGAGGGACGCAAGTTGAATATCTAGTTATTCAGTAATTTGTGCCTTAACGGAGCGACGAAGTCGCGTGAGGGGCTAAACCGTGCGAAAAAGGGAGTTGAAATGCTTTAAACCCGCGAAGCGGGCCACCCAAACACGGTTGTCTCCAAAATCAAATTTATTTTACAGCGAATCTTGTCAGGTTTCTATAGCATACTCTTAGGCAGAAATTAAAAGTGTTAGATGAGGTACTTTGAATAGCACAAAAAATGGCACATTTCTGCCATCTATGCTCCAGCCCTATGAATCGGCTGTGTCTGTCTCATCGAAGTACAGAACTGAAAACTCGGGTAAATACACGTTCTTATGAGAAGCGACGTATGTCGCGCAATTCTTCTACGGGCCGCTTTCTATACGAATATGTGTATTTAACTTAATTGTCAGTTGTGTATTGCAACGTGACGGACGATACGGATCAATTGGGCTGAAGGACTTAACTCCAACAGTCTGAATACGATCCAAACGCAAAATAGTTTGTGTATCTGTATTTGCTATGCGTTACACTTTTCAACTGCTTTACGCTGTCAACTTAGAGTTTCTTGAGGCAGATGTAGCTGGAATCGACTGGCAACAAATTTATTTTATGGCCTCTCCTGATACCCAAGTGGATTTTTTACAAAAAAGTATTCGTAGCTTATTTAACCAGCATATTCCAATTAAAACGAAACGAAAAACGCATACAAATATTCCTTGTTTAAGTGCCGAAGTAAACCAATTAGAAAATGCAAGGGATGCAGCGTACAACAGGTGCAAACGGTCCAGGACTCCAGAATTGCACGATTCATTTCGGGCACTTCGGAATCTCGTGTACTCTAAGATAAGAGGAGTTAAGTAAACCCGATTTTTACTTCAAACACTTAGACACTGCTGTTAAAAGTAAAACCCTTTGGAGAAACCTCAATTATTTAGGTGTAGGGAAGAAAAGAACGGACGATCTTACAATGTGAATCCTGACCACAAGAACAAAGAATTTGTGAAAATACAAACACTGGACTCACAGTTCGCAAATCCTTCTTTAAATCAGGGTTCCAGTAAATTATTAGAACGAAGTGCATCTTTTGATGAAAATCGCAGCTTCACTAGGTTAGACGACTATGACGTTCTTAAAGCAATTTTACAAGTAAAATCAAAAGCAACCAGTTTCGATGAAATTCATTCTACCATAAAATTAAAAAAAAAAAAATATTTTATAATTATTATTTTATTTATTTTAAACTATTTTATAATTATTATAGAAGAAAATTATTCCACCATACATACTGCCATACATAACACACACATTTGACACAATAATTTTAACATCATCCTTCCTCTGCTTTGGAAAGAGTCTAAAGTTATTCCAATTTTAAAAATGAAAGTATCCATCAACGCTCCAACGGAATACAGACCAGTTTCAATTCTTCCTTATCCATCTAAGGTCATGGAAAAGATCAAAGTTTCTTTATTTGATTTAATAAGCCACAATCTAAACTTCTTTTATCCTACCTTAGTGAAAGAAAGCAAGCTGTTTATGCAAATAACATTAGGTCTATCGTTTTTAAGCACACAGAGAGGAGTGCCCCAAGGGACTGGGACCATTGTTATTTTTGATATTCATTGATGATCTGCCGTTTTGCACAAGGTACTCTTTAAAGCACGCTGTACCCTGATGATTATCAGCTATATCTCTCTTGTTAGCTAGGGTTGATTGAGGATGGAGTAAATTAAGATCTTAAGCTCATAAGTAATTGTTCCAGCGAAAACCACCTAAAATTGAACGCAACTAAATCAAACTGTTTGATTATATATAAAACCAAGCTAGACCAAAACTATTTTCCTCCAATATTTCGTGATGGCTCCCCTATAAAATATTGTTATGTGGCGACAAGAAATAAAAAAACACGCAGGAGTCGCTGAATACACCCAACGTTTCACAAATCGAACATACCCAACTGTCATTCAAGTCATCTGACAGCAGCTGTCATATTCGAAGTTCGAATTTCGATTTCCCCTCCCTGGAATTCAGCGGAGGAGTACCAATGGAAAATTACCTAAGGGGAAGTATGGAACGTACTAGAAGGTGCTTAATTTTGTATAAATTGGTGACAGCCTCGTAGAGACGAGTTATATTTTAAATGTGGACTTGTGAAAATCGGCTATAAAGTAAAAAGTGATTGAATGGAAATAAAGTGTTGAATTCCAAGAAGTAAAGTTGAATAACAGTGTGATTTGAATTTAAATAAGTTTTGTTTGATAAATAAAGTGTTCCATTGTGTAGTTACAAAAAGTGAAATTGAGTTTTATTCAACGAACATTGGTGTCAGCAATGGGATAAAACTCATAATTGCGGGGGTAAATTCTACAGTAGAATTTTCCGGAACAGTGTTAGTGTGTCAAACAGTTTTAAGTGGAGTTTTTTAGAGAAAGTGCGCGTAAATAGCGTCGGTGACTAAAACGGTTTATTTGTGCAGTGGAATTTTCCAGAGATATCGTGTGTGGAAACAGTGTCGGTGACTTATACAAATTTGATTGCGGAATATTCCGGATACATTGAAACTGATTGTGCGATAAAGTTATAAATAACGAATTTACAAATCAGTGTCGCTAACTTATTCGCGAGTGAATATTCTAGAACAGATATAAAACATACACTGATTGTGTTGTGAAAGTTGGGTGAAGATAATTCAAAATGGGTCGCAAAATTGAACAATTGACAACAGCTGAATTGAAAGCTGAATTGGGTAAAAGAAATCTCCAGACTTCAGGGCTTAAAAGGGAATTATTGCTCCGACTCCAGGACGGTATTACCGAGGAAGGTGGAGACCCAGACACGATGCTGTTCGAAGTCCCAGAAGAACAGCAACAAAGCACAGTAAGTACTGCCGAGGAAATGCCCGCTTTCATAAAATTGCTTTTGGAAAAGTTCGGAAATTTGGACGAGAAATTCGAGAAGCTGAAGAATGGTCAGAAAGAACAAAGAAACGCTTTTGACAAAAGAACGTTCTCGAAAGCAAATTTGATGAGCAAAAGAATGCTCTAGAGCAGCAACGCGAAAGTCTGGACGCTAAACTCGAAACGAAGCTTAATGCCCAAAGTTCGATTTTTAAAGATCAAATCGAGACAATAGATCAAAAGTTCGAAGCGAAATTCGATAAAGTAGAATCTCAAGTGGAAAAGGTGGAGCAACAGTACGAACAGCTAGCTAAAGAGCTCGACTACGTCAAGAAGCAGAAAGTTCGGGAATATTCCATCGATAGCCCACGACGCAAAGAAATGCAGCTGCCTGTGTTTGACGGTCAAACATCCTGGCCAATTTGCAAGAGGCAGTTCGAAGCCGCAGCGTTGACGAACAAATGGGACAACGAAGATAAGTCGATTGCTCTTACGCCTGTGCTCAGGGGAACAGCTGCCGAGTGTCTGCAGACCATCCCTGAAGAAAAACAAAAGGACTATGACGCCATGGTAAAGGTCATTGAGATGAGATTTGGCGACGACCATATGCAGCAAGTTTACCGGGTCCAGTTGCGACGAAGAGTTTAGACAAGGGGTGAGACGCTTCAACAGTTGCAAGCCGACATCGAGCGATTGGCGAATTTGTCATATCCCAATGCCAGCAGGGAAATCTTGAAGGGTATCAACGAGTTGGCGACCGATGCGTTTACTAATGCCATTGCGGATGGAAAGCTACAAATGGCTGTAAGAATGGCAGGTAAGAAGACTCTTGCTGAAGCCCTAAAATTCGCCTTGACAATGAAAGCTGCAGACCAGGCTTCGCAAGGTAGCCATCGCATCAGGGAAATGGCTACACTAGAATGCTCATGTCAGCGCATCGGCATCGAAACGCAAAACACGAACATCGCTCGGGGACAAATGAGATGCTGGAATTGTAACAAAGCTGGAGCAGAGCACCAGCTAGACAGCCAAGCTGCCCATATTGCGCTAGAAGAAGACAAAACGAAGAAGCATCTGGCAGGGACAACGTTCACCCTGCTGGACAAGTTTCGGCGCAACAGCAGTCGGGAAACGCCTAAAAACCAACTTCGCGGGACAGAAGTTGGTTGATGGAATCGACGCCCCCAGGACCATCATCCAAGTTTCGCAAACAAAACGCTGCAACAAAAGTCTTACAGTGAAGGCAATCATCGGCAACAGAAAATGTGTGGCCACTATCGACACAGGCGCCACGGCCTCCATCATCCGAAGAGACCTTTTTCAGATGTCCTGGCTGCATAACACCAGCTGCTACAGTCTGAAGACAGCTACAGGAAAAGGGGCCAAAGTATACGGGGAGGTGCAGCTACAGATACAACTAGAGAGATTGCCCTTTTCACATGCATTCTTGGTAGCCGACATATGCGACAATGCATCATTGGAGTGGACTTCCTGAAGGCACACGAGGTAATTCTTGACCTTCGAATGCAGGTGCTAAGGTATCGAACCGTCGAGATCCCTATGGTATACGGAAACGACAACACTGTGAATCTTCGAGCAATACTGGGAGGCGATGAAGTTCTGCAGCCCTCTTCAGAGATAGTTCTTTGGACACGTTTGGAGGGTGATCCTGGGAACCACCGATTCTATCTCATCGAGCCAGATAACAAAAGTGAATTTAAAAGTTACGTCGCCTAAATTCTTGGCATCGCTTACACTGTGGTATCAGTCTATTACCCTTTCGCATGGGTTCGATCTTAACTCTGATGCTAAGTATCATTTTTATTTTATAAATATCGTTTATGCTCTCAGTTCTTTTAAAGGAGAGCATAAAAATTGGAAGGCCGTGTCTGATCACAGTGTCTCTTTCTCCTTCCGTGCGTTGCTTTCAATTATTAATGACATTGACGGCATCAGTAATTTTAAGGCTTTTACTTTTACGTCTTTTACAACGTCTTCTTTTGTGCATGATGCGTGGAGCCCACTAAAAATAACTCGCAGTCGTTCTTCGTACTTATTTTGATAAGTATATCACTCGATTCTTTCTGCATTCAGTCTAAGAGACAGCGCGCGATAGGAATCGGCGTTGTCAACATTTACTTTCTACGCGTTATTTCGGTGCGAAGTAAGCTTATAGTTTTCTGTTCTCACCGTGTTTGCAAGAAGGTTGAGAAATCTCCCGAAGTCTGCTATCCCGACGATGTTTATTGCGGGAGGTAGACGAATTTTCGCTTCTGGCTTAGCTTTGTTTGAGCCAGAGGGCTTATCTTCTTTTTGTATTACTTCGGGAGAGGAATTCGCCTTACGCTTCTTGCTAGACATTTTCTTGAAAAGTGAATCGGTCTCAAGTGAAAGTTCGTCCTCGTCCGTAAAGTATTCGCTTGCTGGTCGTCGGTAGGGTGTTACACACTCTTCCATTACCTCACAGTCTTTCGTTATATGAGTGTTTTTGATATCCTCGTTTTTTTTCGCAGAGAGTCAACTGCCATTTTAAGATCGTGGAAGAGTCGCTCCATTTCAGTAAGCTTAGTTCGGAGTTCATTATTCATCTTTTCTAAGCTCTCACTTTTCACTGAGTCCTGGTTTACCGGTGGACTGCTTTTTCCGGATATGTTCGATCTAGGTGGTGGTGATCGATTTAATTTTGTCCTTTTCTCAAAAGGATTACGGGGTAAGATAAGTAATAATGTAAAAATTAAAAATATTCACACAAACTCATAAATATAAACGGGAAAAAAAGTTTAAAAACTTAAAAAAAAGAGAAAAAGAAGATTAAAAGTAAAAAATATGTACCATCATATATGCCATCAATACTTTCTGATTCCCCTGCAAGGTCGGGGTTAGAATAGCCTTGAGGTAAGGTATGCCTGTCGTAAGAGCCGACTAAAATCCACCGGAAGAAATATTCTTTAATGTTTCAACGGATGCTGTCGATGACAAGGGACATACCTCTAGATGACGAGACTGTCGTGGCCACGTTTGCGGACGATACGGCCATCCTGGCAACAGGTGAATCAGTCGAGTCATCAACGAGAAACCTCCAACGAGCATTGGACAGAATTTGTGTCTGGACGAAGACTTGGCGAATCGCTCTTAACGAGAACAAGTCTACGCATGTGAATTTCACTTACAGAAGGGTTGACAATTTGCCTCTGTTCATAAATTCTGCACAAATACCTTATGCAAATGAAGCGAAGTATCTAGGGATGACACTGGACGCTAAACTTAGGTGGAAACCACACGTAAAGAAGAAGCGCGACGAGCTCGAGATTAGGCTCAGGGAAATGTATTGGCTTATCGGAAGATTTTCGAAATTAAGCATATATAACAAACTGCTCTTGTACAGGCAGGTGTTAAAGCCGTCCTGGACATACGGTATACAACTTTGGGGTTGTACCAAGCCGAGCAACATGTCCATGTTGCAGACTTTCCAAAACAAGACACTAAGAGCAATTGGGAATGCTCCATGGTGTATTAGGAATAGTGATATTCACAGAGATTTAGGAATAGCTACCGTGAGCGAAGAAGTAACAAACTTTGCTCGAAAGCTAAATGCTCGCCTTCATGTTCATTGCAACAATGAAATGATCCGTACTCTAAACGAGACTCTTAACGATGTTAACAACGAGCGACGACTACAAAGAACAAGACCCTTCGATCTAGCGACGTAGGCTGAAGCCGCATGAATGAACGGCTTAGTAGGTGCATTCACTGGAAAGCAACCTATCCAATGCGATTAACACTATGGAAGCGTAAACTACTTGTTAAGTTAACTTAGTTGTAGTCAAGAAGTATTATGAGAGAGCGAAAATTTACTACTATGAAGTGCATTCTGGCAGTTTCATAGTGTCTCTCATAAATGGGTGGTTTTTTAGCACGTGGAAATCGGGCATAACCAATATCGGCTACTTCGGTATTATATACCTGCTATAGTGGGCGTATTGGTATCTTTGAAAGATTTTGGAGTTTTAGACTCCGTCCACCCTAGTATTCAAAAAAAAAAAAAAAAAACTTTCTGAAACTGAATTATGTTGTCTACATTTCTAATGCTGCATGGTAAAGCGTTTCACAACCGACTAGTTTATAAATCATTGTTTTTTGAAGTAAGTTAAACGCTCGATAATTAATATAAGCTTGGAGTTGATAGCCTAGGATTGTCTTGGAATGGGCGGATACATTATCGCGTCTACCAAGATCATATACGTATCTTACAATGCTGTTAGTAGGAACATTAAGTCTACGTTTTGATTCAGCACTGTGTCTACAAAAAATTTCGCAAACATATGAAATAATTGGTACAAGCATTGATCTTGCAAGGAGTAACTTTGTCTTAACTGGCGCAGAATGACAGGATAGTGGGAGGTTTCTAAGAGCAGTATATACCTTACCGATAACTTGTCGAATATTTTTATTTATCAAACAAAACTTATTTAAATTCAAATCACACTGTTATTCAACTTTACTACTTAGAATTCAACACTTTATTTCAATTCAATCACTTTTTACTTTATAACCGATTTTCACAAGTCCACATTTAAAATATAACTCGTCTCTACGAGGCTGTCACCCATGTATTTATACAAAATTAAGCACCTTCTAGTACGTTCTATACTTCCCTTGGTAATTATACTTGGTAATTTTTCATTGGTACTCCTCCGCTGAATTCCAAGGAGGGGAAATCGAAATTCGAACTTCGAATATGACAGCTGCTGTCAGATGACTGGAATGACAGTTGGGTATGTTCGTTTTGTGAAACGTTGGGTGCATTCAGCGACTCCTGCGTGTTGTTTTATTTCTTATCGCCACATAACATTGCCCCCCGCTTAGTTTTGTTCGTCCCGAACACGTACGTCATCATTGCTTCCGTCGCATTACAACTTGGTAGGGACCTTCCCAGTCCTTCTGAAGCTTTGGCGATCTTCCCTTTTTACGATGTGGGCTATAGAGCCCTTACCAGATCTCCCTCATTGAACTTGGGTGCCGTTGCTTGCGCATCGTATTTCGTCTTCATGCGGTCGCTTGCAACTTTTATATTGCTTCTGGTTCTCTGGTGGATGTCATTAATCCTTTCTCTAAGGTCAACCACGTATTTCTCCTCGCATGTTGGGTCTTCAGTGGGAAATCCGAATTTAAGCTCACTGGGTAGCCTGGCAGTTCGTCCAAATAAAACTTCAGATGGAGTATATCCAGTTGTACTGTGAATAGCTTTTCGGTAGGCCATGAGGAATAAAGGTATTCGAAGATCCCAATCCCGTTGATCCTCGTCCACGACTTTAGAGAGATGTTCCTTCAGTGTCTTGTTGAAGCGTTCCACCATTCCATTTGATTGTGGGTGAAGAGGTGTGGTCCGTGTCTTCTGTAGTCCGATTGCTGCGCATACTTCCTGGAAAATCTTCGACTCGAAGTTTCTTCCCTGGTCGGAATGTAATTCCACTGGCACTCCAAACCTGCAAACCCAGAGGTCCACTATCTGGTCGACAACGGTTTTCTCTTCTTGATTTGTGGCCACTATCGACACAGGCGCCACGGCCTCCTCGGAAGATGTGTGCCCGTTGCAGCCATTTCGACAATAGCTGAGAGTGAGCATGCAAGCCCTGTCTCTCCATCAAAATTGACCGAGGTATGTAAGACTATACTCAATGCAATGTGGCGATAAGAAATAAAACAACACGCAGGAGTCGCTGAATGCACCCAACGTTTCACAAAACGAACATACCCAACTGTCATTCCAGTCATCTGACAGCAGCTATCATATTCGAAGTTCGAATTTCGATTTCCCCTCCTTGGAATTCAGCCGATGAGTACCAATGAAAAATTACCAAGTATAATTACCAAGGGAAGTGTGGAACGTACTAGAAGGTGCTTAATTTTGCATAAATACATGGGTGACAGCCTCGTAGAGACGAGTTATATTTTAAATGTGGACTTGTGAAAATCGGTTATAAAGTAAAAAGTGATTGAATTGAAATAAAGTGTTGAATTCTAAGTAGTAAAGTTGAATAACAGTGTGATTTGAATTTAAATAAGTTTTGTTTGATAAATAAAAATATTCGACAAGTTATCGGTAGGGTATATGCTGCTCTTAGAAACCTCCCACTGTCCTGTCATTTTGCGCCAGTTAAGACAAAGTTACTCCTTGTAAGATCAATGCTTGTACCAATTATTTCATATGTTTGCGAAATTTTTTGTAGACACAGTGCTGAATCAAAACGTAGACTTAATGTTCCTACTAACAGCATTGTAAGATACGTATATGATCTTGGTAGACGCGATAATGTATCCGCCCAATCCAAGACAATCCTAGGCTATCAACTCCAAGCTTATATTAATTATCGAGCGTTTAACTTACTTCAAAAAACAAGGATTTATAAACAACCCACATACCTTATGAGACCTTTAATTTTACTAGGTCATCACGCTCAGTAAAATTATTGCATCCTCGGTATACATGTCGCAAAAGGGAAATGCAGTTTAATATTCACACTACTCGGTTGTGGAACGCTTTACCATGCAGCATCAGAAATGTAGACAACATAATTGAGTTTCAGAAAGTATTGATGGCATATATGATGGTACATATTTTTTACTTTTAATCTTCTTTTCTTTTTTTTAAAAAGTTTTGAAACTTTTTTTCAAGTTTATATTTATGAGTTTGTTTGAATATTTTTAATTTTTACATTATTACTTATCTTATAAATCCTTTTGAGAAAAGGACAAAATTAAATCGATCACTACCACCTAGATCGAACATATTCGAAAAATGCAGTCCACCGGTAAACCAGGACTCAGTGAAAATTGAGAGCTTAGAAAAGATGAAAAATGAACTCCGAACTAAGCTTACTGAAATAGAGCGACTCTTCCACGATCTTAAAATGGCAGTTGACTCTCTGCGAAAAGAAAACGAGGATATCAAAAATACTCATATAACGAAAGACTGTGAGGAAACGAAAGAGTGTGTAACACCGAAACGACGACCAGCAAGCGAATACCTTACGGACGAGGACGAACTTGCACTTGAGACCGATTCAGTTTTAAGGAAAAGGTCTAGCAAGAAGCGTAAGGCGAATTCCTCTCCCGAAGCAATACAAAAAGAAGATAAGCCCTCTGGCTCAAACAAAGCTAAGCCAGAAGCGAAAATTCGTCTACCTCCCGTAATAAACATCGTCGGGATAGCAGACTTCGGGAGATTGCTCAACCTTCTTGCAAACACGGTGAGAACAGAAAACTATAAGCTTACTTCGCACCGAAATAACGCGTGGAAAATAAATGTTGATAACGCCGATCGCGCGCTGTCTCCTAGACTGAATGCAGAAAGAATCGAGTGATATACTTATCAAAATAAGTACGAAAAACCACTGCGAGTCATTTTTAGTGGGCTCCACCCATCATGCACAAAAGAAGACGTTGTAAAAGACGTAAAAGTAAAGGCCTTAAAATTACTGATGCCGTCAATATCATTAATAATTGAAAGCAACGCACGGAAGGAGAAAGAGACACTGTGATCAGACACGGCCTTCCAATTTTTATGCTCTCCTTTAAAAGAACTGAGAGCATAAACGATATTTATAAAATAAAAATGATACTTAACATCAGAGTTAAGATCGAACCCATGCGAAAGGGTAATAGACTGATACCACAGTGTAAGCGATGCCAAGAATTTAGGCACACAAGTGCCTACTGCCAAAAAGAACCACGTTGCGTGACATGTGCCGGAAAACACCTCTCAACAGACTGCAAAGTTGACATAAAGGCTCCAGTAGTTTGCGCCAATTGCAACGGAAACCACCCCGCAAACTATCAAGGATGCGAAGTCCGATCAAAGTGCGAGATTGGCAAAGGAGTGGCGCCAGTTCAAGTGCAGCGGAGAAACCGATACTGGACGCAACCTGTGCGTCAAACGAAAACAAGGCAAGATCGCCCACAACAGTGCAGTGTCTCAGATCCTCGCTGTAATCTTGGAAAAACTTGAGGATCAAAGTAAAATCAACAAACTTATATTTGACACACTGAGCAAGCTCGAGTTTAAGCCTCGAAAAAATTACAGGAGAACACGAATATGAAACAGTTATTTAGAATACTAACATAAAATGCAAATGACCTTCTGAATAAAATAGACGAACTAGAAATATTTCTACGGAAAAATAATATTGATATTTGCATGATTACGGAAATTCACCTTAAAAATGGGTCCGGACCCAAACTTAAAGGTTACAATGACTATCACGCACATCACCCTTCGAAAAATTCGAGAGGAGGATCCTCCCTCTACATTAAGAACTGCATAAAGCACTTCAATAACACAGAAGTTGAGCTAGACTCTATGCGGATCAGTTCAGTTTCTGTAAGAATTGACTGCTTAGACTACAACATTGCATCTTGTTATTTTCCGCTGGGATATAGACTGGTGGAAGACGATCTTGATCGTATGTATGTGGTGTGGGCAGAGGTTGAGCGGCTTGTGCTCACGGCTGGTTAGAGGAGAAGTCAGTCGACTCAAACGTGGACGTGAACGCGGACGCGGACTTCTATCATATTCTATAAAATCCTTAATATAACTATATATCCTAAACATATATATTATATATCCTAAATATAACTAAATCCTAAATATAACTAAACACAAACAATAAGCGGTGTTATTTCATTAAACGGATCCCACATGTATGACTTCATTGGGTCCGATTTTATTATTGGGGGTGAGTTTAACGCGAAGCATACTTATTGGGGTTCAAGATCTAATTCAACAAGAGGCAGATTACTGTACAAAAACAATATGAAACGTTGGGTGGATTTTTTTACCACGGGAAAGCCATCATATTGGCCAACCGACAGGAATAAAAAGCCTGACCTTGTCGACTTCTTCATCGCTGAAGGGTACCCCAAATACCTTACGTGAGTCGAAGAGTGCTATGATCTTTGCTCAGACCACTCAGAAGTAATCTTGAAGATGGGTGGAAGACTAGCGAAAATAGAAAAAGTTCCCAGATTAGCTAGCAAAAACATGACCTGAGACGCCTTAAGAAAGAACTGTAAGGAGCGTGTTGGCTTGATGGTGCCATTGAGAACTCCTTTCGAAATAGAAACCGCAGTTGACAAATTCATTAAAGCAATTCAGAGCGCTGCTTGGAACAACTCTTCGTCCCAAAAGAACGCAGTTAGCACCGACGGGCATGTACGCACAACATATCCGCTCGAAATCGAGGAATTGGTTCGTGAAAAGAGAAGAGCGCGTAGAAGATGGCAAGGCACGAGGGCTCCCGCAGACAATACCCTTTTGAACCACCTCTCTAACAAACTGATAGAAATGTTGCGAGATTTTAAAAATTGTGAGACCACTGAATACAAGGCTTGTCGGCGGATAGGATAGGCTCAAAGCAGTTAAGTTTATCAAGAAACCTATAATCCACTTGGCACCAATAAAAAAGGCTAACGGCGAATGGGCAAAAGAAGACAAAGAGAAAGCGGGTTTGTTTGCTGAACATTTAGAAGAAACACTCAAGCCTTTCGACGGCCCGCCGTTGGCTTTAGAATGAAAAAAGTTTCGTTAGTTGAACTCCAACAGACAATAAGCAAATTTAAAAATAATAAGGCCCCGGGTTACGACCTACTCACAGGCGAAATATGGAAAGAACTACGGAAAAAGGCATTAGTCAAGCTACTTTATATGATAAGCGCTTCTCTTATGGAAAGTTGCTGAAGTCATTATGATTCCAAAACCGGGGAAATGTGCAAATGATAAAAAATCTTATAGGCCCATATCGCTTCAGCCGATAACATCGAAAATATTCGAGAAACTTCTGCTGAAGCGACTACAACTAATAATTGCAGGAAGACGACGCTTGATCCCGGATTATCAATTCGGTTTCAGACCTTACCATTCCACAATAGATTAAGTCTACAGAATAACGCATGAAATTGGAAAAGCCTTAGAAGAAAAAAAACATGTTTAAGTGCTTTCCTCGACGTATCGCAAGCCTTCAACAAGGTATGGCACGAAGGCTTGAAATATAAGCTACGGCAAAACTTGCCGGAAGACATGTTTAGAATATTGAAAAACTATCTTGAAAGCAGACTCTTTCGTGTTAAGCCGCGTTGTCACAAGCAACGTGAAACAGGAACAGAAACAGAATCCCATATATTAGCAACTGAAACCTTAATTCGCTGAATGGTTTTTGCGTTGATAATGTATGAAATTCTGTTTCTGTTTCTGTTCCTGTTCCTTGTGACAACACGTCTTTACTTGTAGTACTGAATACATACTCCAGTTTCAAGCAAATTCGAGCTGGCGTACCCCAGGAAGGCGTCCTCGGTCCGACCCCATTGACAATCGTGGCCGCGTTTGCGGACGATACGGCCATCCTGGCAACAGGTGAATCAGTCGAGTCATCAACGAGAAACCTTCAACGAGCATTGGACAGAATTTGTGTCTGGACGAAGACTTGGCGAATAGCTCTTAACGAGAACAAGTCAACGCATATGAATTTTACTTACTGAAGGGTTTACAATTTATCAGTTCATAAATTCTGCACAGATACCTTACTATAAAGTTAAACTAAGGTGCAAACGAGCTCGAGATTAGGCTCAGGGAAATGTATTGGCTTATCGGAAGATTTTCGAAATTAGGCATATATAACAAACTACTCTTGTACAGGCAGGTGTTAAAGCCGTCCTGGACATACGGTATACAGCTTTGGGGTTGTACCAAGCTGAGCAACATGTCCATGTTGCAGACTTTCCAAAACAAGACACAGAGACATAGAGCAATCGTGAATGCTTCATGGTATATTAGGAATAGTGATATTCACAGAGATTTAGGAATAGCTACCGTTAGCGAAGAAGTAACAAACTTTGCTCGAAAGCTAAATGCTCGCCTTCATGTTCATTGCAACAATGAAATGATCCGTACTCTTAACGAGACTCTTAACGATGTAAACAATGAGCGACGACTACAAAGAACAGCACCCTTCGATCTAGCGACGTAGGGCGAAGCCGCACGAATTAACGGCTTTAGTAGGTGCATTTACTGGATAGCAACCTACCCAATGCGATAAACACTACGGAAGCGTAAACTACTTGTTAAGCTAACTTAATTGTAGTCAAGAAGTATTTATCACCATGCAAGAGTCGAGTAGTCGAGGAGTCGAATCTCAATCCGCGTCTCCGCACACACCGAGTCGAGTAGTCGAGTCGAAATAGGTTTAAAATGTAGTTCAACTGACTGATGTTTTGCTTTTTTTTGCATAGACGCTACTAGTGTTGGAAATCGATATAGTTTTAGGGAAAAAATTGTTACTATCGATAGTTTTTCTAAATGTTTAAAAAGCCTAAAAAAACTTCTCTGTTAGGTGCAAAGCCTTATGAATACTAGAAATCTGATCGTTTGTGCAAAGGGTGAATTGTAACTAGGAGGAATTGTATTTTAAAATACTTGCGAGAGGATTTGAATTTGTATTGCTAATCACGTGATTTGTAGAGCATTTAATGAAGATTTATATTAATCGTTGATTTACTTTTCTTTACCCCTAAAGGTTTTGTTTTATTTTTAATGTTGCAAGCCAAACACAATTCTGGAAAATAGTGTACAAAAAACATTTGAGAAGCAAACAAAAACAAGCAATAACAAATGGATTCACTAAGATATATTTTTGGTAGTTGACATAATATATACGAACGTCTCTTACGTTTCATTGGTAGCTCAAAATGGTTCAACGAGACAAATTTCCCTGATTCACGTGGTATCTATCACAATGGACCTGTATAGTTCTTATTATTATTATTATTATTATAACTTTATTAATCTGTAATTAAATTACAAAATCAATAATCTTAAAGCTAGTACTAGCTGCCAGGGCTTTCGACTAGGACTATACAAAAACAGAGAATAATGCTATATAGAATTTTCAAGCTCTAGGGCATGGAATATATTATATACATGATTTATATTTTCTAAGGTTATATTAGATAAGAGATATGAAAGATTATGGTCTGTTGTGTCTGTGCAAGTTGAATTAACTTTATCGCAGGAAAGTAGATGGGCCATGGTAAGGGTAGGTGAAGGTTGTACGTCGCAAAGGTGACATAGTGCGGGAGCTTCCTTGTTAAAAAGGTGCTTATGCGTTATGTATGAATGACCCAGCCTGAGCCTTATGTACATTGTTAGTTTCTTACGAGGGACATTGTTAGGATAGATTGCTTTGACACCATTTGGATTGAAATTTTTGTAAGTATGGTCATAATTTGACCAAGCGTTTTTTTTCTTAATTTTCCAATTTTCGAGAAGATAGTTCCTGATGTCTTTTTTGTTGTATTGATAGAAGGCTGTTGAAGGTTCATTTATGGCTGCCTTGGCCGCTGTGTCAGCCGCCTCGTTCCCTCTGATCCCGATGTGGCCGGGAACCCAAACTATTTTCAGTGTGCAACTGTTTGATATTAGGAGGTCGCGTATCGTATCGATGATTGGGGTGAAGTTTAAGATGTTTTTTACAGCGAAAAATGTGGATAAACTATCGGAAAAAATTACGGTCTTGGTTCTTTTCGCATACATTATAGCTTTAAGTAGAGCAAATGCTTCTGCTGTAAATGTTGAAGTGAAACTCGTAAGCAGTCCTTTAGAGAGCACGGAACCATTTTCATTGACGACTGCAAATGATGTGTGACTGGGCGTTTTAGAGGCGTCGGTGAAGAGGAGTTTCCAGCCCTGGGATTTGTACTCGTCGGCGATACTTTGGTATAAAGCCTTGTAAATATCATTGCTGGTTGCAGATTTAGCGTACTGGCATAAGTCTGTGTTGATCACCTGGTCTGAGAAGGTCCACGGCGGTTGGCGAATGATTTTGTAATTCGAAGTTAAAATTGGAATGTCCAAATCTTTAGCTGACGTATACGCTTTGCATAAGGCCGATTGAAGCCTCAGTCTTCTTTTCCGTTTTAAGGCTTTTTTTACCTCGATCTGGATGGCTGATTTATGTGGTGAATTGATTTTTTCGATGATAGTTGCGGTAAGAAAGTCGGTTCTGTCATCTAGTTGAGGGAGCCCTGCTTCGGTGAGTAAATTGTTAATTGGCGTTGAGCGAAGAGCTTTCATACTTGTCCTGACGGCATTGTGGTAAGGTGTTTTGATTAGATGAAGTGAGGATTTGGCACATTTCCCGTAAATTGGTAGACCATAATCAATCTTGGATAGTATAATTAATTTAATCAAAGTAATAAGGGTATTAACATTTGAGCGACTATTTCTAGAGGAGAGGAACTTAATTATATTCACCCTGGCAGTGAGATTTTTTCTAACCTGCGTACAATGATTTTTAAAGTTAAACTTAGAGTCAAATATAAGCCCAAGAATTTTAATGAAATTTACATTTTTTATGTGTGTGTTGTTTAAATTTACAATAATAGTTTTGCTACAGGTATACTTTTTGCAAATGTGTAGTATTTCGGACTTTGAGGAGGAGATAATAGAACCTGAATATTGCCCCCAGGTCTGAAGGGCTTCAATAATGCGACGGAAAACATCCCCTATTAAAGACAGGTCTTTGCATTTTGAAAAAATTATGAGATCGTCGGCATAAAGAGTGTGTCCTACTTTCTTGAAGCTGTCGATGATTAAGCTTATTTCATTAAAAGCTATTATGAATAGCACCACCGATAAGGGCGAACCTTGGGGGATACCATTATTTAGCTTGTGGGTTTTAGAGTAGGTGTTGTAGTATTTTATTCGAAACCTCCTATTGGTCAGAAAAGACTTTATAAAATGGAATATTTTTGGGCCAATTTTCCATTTTAAAAGTTGTTGCAATATAACATGGGCCCCGATCCTGTCAAAGGCTTTGTCAAAGTCTATACTTAGAATGGAAGCATGATTTCTCTCCGACAGCGCTGAGGAGATGAAGTGGTCGAGGTGAAGGAGGGCGTCAAAGGTAGATCTACCTTTTTTAAAGCTGACTTGCCGTGTGTCTACTAGATTCCCTCTCTCAATGAGCCAAAACAGGCGCTTGGCAATTATCTTTTCCAGGACCTTCCCTGTACAAGGAAGCAGAGAGATCGGCCGGTACCCGGAAGAAGTGGTGGGATCTTTGTTTGGTTTCGGCAGAGGAATGATGCTTGCAACTTTCCAGGCTTGTGGAATTATTCCTGAATTAAAGACATTGTTGTACAGTGACAATAGGCGTGTTTTTAAAGCGGTGGGGGCATTTTTTATCATTTCGTATGAAATGCGATCGAAGCCTGGAGTTTTGCCTTTCGCCGTATGTAAACAAGAGGCGAACTCTGTCATAGTAATTTGGGACTCAATGGAAAGAGCTGAAGGACTAGGATTGAACTGCAAGCTTGGGTCTGATAACGTTTTTAATTTTTCCCTAATGAACGTCGAGCTGAAATTAGAGTCGTCCCCAAGCTGTTCCCAGGTTCGAGCAAAATGTTCGACTATCTCAACTGGGCAGGTTAATGTCTTATTCCCTGTTTTTATAATTTTGATGGTGTGAGGTAGGTAGGTGCCTGCTAAGGTTCTGATATCAGACCAAAGTTTCTGGGAAGTTGAGTTAGGGTTGATATTGGCGGTGAATCTTTCAAAGCACGCTCTTTTTTCAAATTTCACCATCAAACGGAACTTGGCGTTCAATTTCTTGTAGTGTATAAGATTGGAGTCTGTGGGTGTTTTCTTGAAATTGCGCCAAGCTTTTTGCTTTAGCGTGCGGAGAGAGTTTAAGTCCGTGTTCCACCAAGGTACTGTTTTTTTGTGTGGTCTGTTGTTGGTTTGCGGAATAGCGCAGTTTGCTGCTGCCCGAATAGATTTATGAATCAGTGCAGATTCCTTATTAATATTGGGCGATTCTTTTCTTGCCGCAAGTTCGCTTGACATGGTATTTTGGAACAATTCCCAGTTTGCTTTGTTAAGCAAAAATTTTTTTATATGCCTAGGCTGGTGATTGTTGTTTCCGGAGTTAAGGGTGATGAGTATCGGGAAATGGTCACTGCCAGACAAATTATCAGAAATATTCCAGGTGGATTTGGGAAGGAGTGAAGGTGAGATGAGGGACAGGTCAACATGGGTTAAAGTTTTATGGGTGGAGAAATGGGTGGGCCGACCGTCATTGAGGATCGCTAGCCCTGAGTTAGCAATAAAATGCTCGACCAGCTTACCGCGTTTGTTGATTTTCTCCGAACCCCATGCAGGGCTCCATGAGTTGAAGTCGCCTGTTATTAGGATTGGAGTATTTATCCCATCTATGACATCTTCAAGATCAGTAGTTGAAAAAGTTTGTTCGGGAGGGATGTAAAGAGATATAAAAGTCATTTTGGTGTTGAGGGTGATTTCCACTCCTATTGCTGCTATATTTGAGTTTATTGCGATGGGACTATGGGGGATGGATTTGTGAATAAGGAGGCAGACACCTTGTTTAGAAGTTAAGTTAGAGTCGAGATTATGAAAATACGGAGCATATTGTTTTGGTGAAAAGGGTTGAACACCGAATGGGATATGGGTTTCTTGTAAAGAAATGATGCTAGGACTAAAATCATTAATTAGCAGCTGTAATTCATGGAAATTGTTTTTGTAGCCCTTTATGTTCCATTGTAGAACGCTAAAAGTTGTGCCTGTTGGTCGAGGTGTTTTTTTATCAACGCAAACGGATTGGCGTTGGGTAAAATTTAAGTTGTTTTTGTTGTTGGATTGTTTATTTTGACTCCGCGGCGCTGGTGTTGAAGCAGACGTGCTCGCTAGCGAGCCTGTCTGATTCAATTCCAGGACCGCGGAGTCGTTGGTTTGGTTGAATTTGCTAGTTTTAGATGGAATCATCATCGTCATTCATCTTATTAGTAATGAAGTTATCGTGATTTGAGAGAAGAGTATTGGTTATATTTGTGAAAGTAGATGAAGGGGTCGATAGTATTTGTGATTGAGTGGTTTCAGAAAGAGTGAGTGAGTTGGACGCTGTTGAGAAGCATTGTGTTTTTTCTTTAGAAGCAGGTGAGATGAGAGAAGTGGCAGCCTGTACATAGCAGGTACCTGTTGTCGTAGGGCTGGGGTCCTGGGGTTACTTGGATTGTGAGAGCTTTGTTTGTTGTGTAGTGTTTGTGTTACCCTGGCGGGCACAGATGGAGGAGAGGTATGGTTTGTGTTGGAATTTTTATTTTCTTTGTCGATAAGGTTGTTGGTTGAGGTTTGAGCCGGGGGGAAAATTGGAGTTGTATTTGCATTTAAATTGTTGGTAGAAAATTTGCTCTGTACAACAGCAGAGTATGTTGTGGACAGAAACGGGACTGGGTTTCGCTCTCTGAACATTTTTTTTGCTTCGCCCATGCTGCATTTGTTTATCGTTTTTATTTTTAGGATTTCTTTTGCATTGACATACCGTTTGCACATTTTGGACGAGGATGGGTGCTCTTCCGAACAATTGGCGCAAGAAACGCGTGTACAAGCTTCGGTGTTATGGGGGGGAAGGTTGCAGGTTTCGCAGGCGGCTGCGCTGGTGCACCTCTTGGTGGTGTGGCCGAGAAGCTGGCAATTGCGGCAGCGCATTGGGTTGGGGAAATATTCCTCAACTTTAATGGTGTGCCAACCTATGGTGACTGTACTTGGGGTGCGGAAACGGTCAAAAGTAAGGAGAACGAGGCCGGTGCAGCGAAGTTGGTTTTCGGTAGTTGGTTTTTTGAATTTGTACACGTCTGTGACACCTTGCGTTTTCATTTCGCTAATTATTTCTTCCTCGGGCAAGTTGATTAGCCAAGGGGCGTATACTGTGCCCTTAGAAGAGTTAAGGTTGGCGTGCAGTGTAACGGAAATCGGACAGAGATTAGCAAGATTTTTTTTTGACAGGAATAACTTGGCTACTTTCTCGGTTTTCGCGAGGAGGAGGAGGCTCCCGTCACGTAGCTCCGAAATGTTATCATAAGCGGTGCTAATGCCGTCGATAGCTCTTTTAAGTAGGAAAATGCTAATGGAAGAGAGTGGTTTGTTTTGATCGGTGGAGGATATCACAACGAATTTGGGGTCGGCTAGTGTTGAATTTAGTTGAGAGGGTTTGCTAAGGTCCATTGGGGTAAAGGTAGTTTTTTTTCTTTTTTTGTTATCGGGTCCGGATAGCAGCTCGAGATCGAGCGTGCCAAACCTGTTGCCCGCGAGCGTTGGTGGCCCAGGGGCCATGATTTTACCGTTCACTCACTTGAATAGATTTGTTGATTACCGAAATAAGGCGACAACGAAAGAAAAAACACAAAAGGAAGGAAAAGGGAAAGTTGAGAGAGTAACGGGTGTAACTCACTGACGCAAGTACCAAAATAGATAGAGCGGAATCGATAGCGATCTTGCCGGCTTGAAAGTCAGACGGTGACTGACCTGTATAGTTCTAAGTCAGTTGGGTTCTTCGAACCCGACAGCCACTTCAACCTAACCTAACCTAACATATATATAGCCGAAAGATATTTTTAAACGTATTTTAGAAATAACACCAACTAAAACACAATTAAACAATTACTGTTGCTTGATAAGATAAAACTATTAGTAGTGTTCCATCAAAGAAAATCACACTCATAATACTATCAATTATTTTTGTTAAAACAACGTCAGGTCAGCAACAAATCTCAAACTAACTATCGAAACTATCGATAGCTCTGACTGATTGACTTCGTGTGTGTGATCGAATCAGGTCGTAACCCGGGGCCTTATTGTTTTTAAGTTTACTTATTGTCTGTTGGAGTTCAACTAACGAAACTTTTTTCGTTCTAAAGGTATCAGGTTCCGCGTTGTTGTTTTGAACGTCAGCCAACGGTGGACCGTCGAAAGGCTTGAATGTTTCTTCTAAATGTTCAGCAAACAAATCCGCTTTCTCTGTGTCTTCTTTTGCCCATTCGCCGTTGCCGTTAGCTTTTTTTATTGGTGCCGAGTGGATTGTTACAAGCCTTCAAGGTATTCAGTGGTTTCACGACTTTTAAAATCTCGCAACATTTCAATCAGTTTGTTAGAGAGGTGGTTCAAGCCTCTCGAGGGGAGCCCTCGTGCCTTGCCATCTTCTAAGCGTTCTTCTCTTTTCACGAATCAATTCCTCGATTTCGAGCGGATATGTTGTGCGTACATGCCCGTCGGTGCTAACTGCGTTCTTTTGGGACGAAGAGTTGTTCCAAGCAGCGCTCTGAATTCCTTCAATGAATTTGTCAACTGCGGTTTCTATTTCGAAAGGAGTTCTCAATGGCACCATCAAGCCAACACGCTCCTTACAGTTCCTTCTTAAGGCGTCCCAGTTCATGTTTTTGCTAGCTTATCAGGGAGCTTTTTCTATTTTCGCTAGTCTTCCACCCATCTTCAAGATTACTTCTGAGTGGTCAGAGCAAAGATCATAGCACTCTTCGACTCACGTAAGGTATTTTGGGGTACCCTTTAGCGATGAAGAAGTCGACAAGGTCAGGCTTTTTATTCCTGTCGGTTGGCCAACATGTTGGCTTTCCCGTGGAGAAAAAGTCCATCCCACGTTTCATATTGTTTTTGTACAGTAATCTGCCTCTTGTTGAATTACATCTAGAACGCCAATAAGTATGCTTCGCGTTTAAGTCACCCCCAATAATAAAATCGGACCCAATGAAGTCATACATACGATCAAGATCGTCTTCCATCAGTCTATATCCCGGCGGGAAATAACAAGATGCAAGGTCAATTTTTACAGAAACTGAACTTATCTGCATAGAGTCTAGCTCAACTTCTGTGTTCTTGATGTGCAATATGCAGTTCTTAATGTAAAGGGAGGATCCTCCTCTCGAATTTTTCGAAGGGTGATGTGCGTGATAGTCATTGTAACCTTTAAATTTGGGTCCGGACCCATTTTTAAGGTGAGTTTCCGTAATCATGCAAATATCAATATTATTTTTCCGTAGAAATATTTCTAGTTCGTCTATTTTATTCAGAAGGTCATTTGCATTTTATGTTAGTATTTTAAATAACTGTTTCATATTCGTGTTCTCCTGTAATTTTTTCGAGGCTTAAACTCGAGCTTGCTCAGTGTGTCAAATATAAGTTTGTTGATTTTAGTCTGATCCTCAAGTTTTTCCAAGATTACAGCGAGGATCTGAGACACTGCACTGTTGTGGGCGATCTTGCCTTGTTTTCGTTTGACGCACAGGTTGCGTCCAGTATCGGTTTCTCCGCTGCACTTTAACTGGCGCCACTCCTTTGCCAATCTCGCACTTTTGATCGGACTTCGCATCCTTGATAGCTTGCGGGGTGGTTTCCGTTGCAATTGGCGCAAACTACTTTATGTCAGCCTTTATGTCAACTTTGCAGTCTGTTGGGAGATGTTTTCCGCCGCATTTCACACAACGTGGTTCTCTTTGGCAGAAGGCACTTGTGTGCCTGAATTCTTCGCTTACACTGTAGTATCAGTCTATTACCCTTTCGCAACGGGTTCAATCTTAAGCGATGCTCTCAGTTTTTTCAAAGGAGAGCATAAAAATTGGAAGGCCGCGTCTGATCACAGTGTCTCTTTCTCCTTCTGTGCGTTGCTTTTCCTTTTTAATGATATTGACGGCATCAATAATTTTAAGGCCTTTAGTTTTTACGTCTTTTACACATCTTCTTTTGTGCATGATGGGTGGAGCCCCCTTACAATGACTCGCAGTGATTTTTCGTTCTTATTTTGATAAGTATACCACTCGATTCTTTCTGCATTCAGTCTAAGAGACAGCGCGCGATAGGAATCGGCGTTGTCAACATTTACTTTCCACACGTTATTTCGGTGCGAAGTAAGCTTATAGTTTTCTGTTCTCACCGTGTTTGCAAAAAGGTTGCGTAATCTCCAGAAGTCTGCTATCCCGACAATGTTTATTGCGGGAGGTGGACGAATTTTCGCTTCTGGCTTAGCCTTGTTTGAGCCAGAGGGCTTATCTTCTTTTTGTATTACTTCGGGAGAGCAATTCGCCTTACGCTTCTTGCTAGACCTTTTCCTTAATACTGAATCGGTCTCAAGTGCAAGTTTGTCCTCTTCCGTGAAGTATTCGACTGCTGGTCGGTTTGGTGTTACACACTCTTTCGTTACCTCACAGTTTTTCGTTAAACGAGTATTTTATTAATATGCTCGCAGAGACTCAACTTCCATTTTTAGATCGTGGAAGAGTCGCTCCATTTCAGACATCGACTCGGTGATGCCATCCTGGAGTCGGAGCAACAACTTCCTTTAAAGACCCGTAGTCTGCATGATTCTTTTACCCAATTCTGGGGTGGAATCGACTAAGGTGATCTGTGATTATCACATTTGTGACAGTCAGTGTGATCAAACAAAATAATTCGTCTGCGTAAAGTGATCACAAAAATATTGTTCCGAATCATTGCTTTATTAAGGCTTGTAATCCAGGAACTTCTCTTTTTATCCATTCATGCAGAAGGTCAGCCTAAGTGTAGGCAAAAAAATCAACTAACCAGAAAGTTTGAAAACTGGGGACCAGCTGATTTTGACGGTGATTGATCTTGAGCTGTCACAAGAAAATTGTGATGATCACAGTTTAGGAAGACGAATTTTTGTGATTTGTGACATCACTTATCACAGATCACCTTAGCCGATTCCACCCCTGCTTTCAACTAAGCTGTTGTCAATACATCAATTTCGCGACCCATTTTCAACTACCAAAACACAATTTTCACGACACAACCAGTTTATCTTTTATAACTTTTTTTTTTTTTTTCGTGGGTAGGAAAAACCTTCATAGGCACTACGAGGACCGGCCGCGCATGCTCATAGTAGTGTGAGATTCTTAATCACTAAAAAACCTCCCATTTTCCGTCAGACTACGACTAAGTTTCCTTAACAAGTAGTTCAAGCTTCTGTAGTAATCGCGTGTGGCAGGCTGCCTTCCAACGAAGGCACCTACAATACCGTCAATTTATGCGGTTTCATCTTATGCTGCTAGATCTAACGGTCTCATTCGTTGTAGTCGGCGCGTAAGATTTGTCTGATCCAAAGTTCGGATAATTTCATAGTTGCAGTGTCCGCGAAGACGAGTACTAAGTTTGCGAGCAAGTTTTGTTACCTCGTCAGACACGGTTGCGATTCCTAGATCTCGGTGTAGATCGCTATTTCTTATATACCATGGAGCATTAACGATTGCTCTGAGTGTCTTATTTTGAAAAGTTTCTAAAATAGATATATTGCTTGATTTAGTACAACCCCAGAGTTGTATACCGTACGTCCAAGATGGCTTTAGCACTTGCTTATACAAAAGCAGTTTGTTATATATGCTTAGTTTCGAAAATCTTCCGATAAGCCAATTCATTTCTCTTACCTTAATTTCGAGCTCGTCGCGTTTCTTTTTAACGTGCGGCTTCCATTTAAGTTTTGCGTCTAGAGTCATTCCTAGATATTTCGCTTCATTTGAGTACGGGATTTGTACCGAGTTAATGAATAAAGGTTTGTTGTTTATCTTTTTATATGTAAAGTTAACATGCGTTGACTTAGTCTCGTTAAGGACAACTCGCCAGCTCTTCGTCCAGTCGCATATTTTGTCTAAAGCGCGCTGGAGTTTCCCTGTTGATAATTCAACTGTCGTATCAATAGCGAGAATAGCAGTGTCGTCTGCGAACGTAGCTAAAATTGTTCCCTCATCGTGGGGTATGTCTCTTGTATAGAGCAAAAATAATATTGGGTCGAGAACGCTTCCTTGCGGGACACCGGCATTTATCTCTTTGAATTCCGAGTACTCATTTTCGTACCTTACGCGAAAGATTCTGTCTTTAAGGTAAGACTCTAAGATTCTATAGAGTTTTTCTGGTAAGCAAAGCCTTAATTTGTACTTCAGGCCTTCGTGCCACACCTTGTCGAAGGCTTGCGATACGTCGAGAAAAGCGCTAGTACATATCTTTTTCGCTTCCAGAGCTTTTTCTATTTCGTGTGTTATACGATAGACCTGGTCGATTGTTGAATGTTTTTTTCTAAATCCGAATTGGTGATCCGGAATCAATCGTCTTTCTTCAATGATTGGTTGCAACCTTTTAAGCAACAGTTTCTCGAACACCTTAGCTATTATCGGCAGTAGCGAAATAGGTCTGTATGACTTTTTGTCGTTCGGACATTTTCCTGGTTTCGGAACCATTATGACCTCGGCCACTTTCCATTGCCTTGGAACGTATAAAACTCTCATGGAAGCGTTAATGATATAGAGTAGCTTGACCAAAGCTTTTTTCGGTAGCTCCTTTAGAATTTCGCTAGTAATTAAGTCGTAGCCAGGGGCTTTGTTGCTTTTCAGATTATTTATCGTTTGACGAAGTTCAGCCAATGACACGGTTTTTATTATATAATTATCTTGTACCGCATAAGGATTGAGCTCCTCGACCAACAGTTCCCCGTCAAACGGTTTGAATGTTTCTTCTAGGTAATCTGCAAACAAATCCGCTTTTTCTTTGTCTTCTCTTGCCCATTCGCCGTTGGCTTTTCTTAATGGCGCAGAGTGTGCTATAGGCTTCTTAACGGACTTGACTGCTTTCCAAAGAGAGTAGTTCGAACCTTTATCGGCAGTCAAACTTTCGAGGTAAGCAGTAGTCTCACGACTTTTAAAATCTTGAAGTTCGTGCTTCAGTTTGTTAGAAAGGTGGTTCAAGATTGTCTTATCCGGGGGTGCTCGCGAACGTTGCCATCTCTTGCGCGCTCTCCTCTTTTCGCATATTAGCTCTTCTATTTCTCGCGGATATATTGTTCCGCTGTTCGATAATTCGGACCTCCGAAAAGAAGTGTTATTCCACGCAGCGCTCTGAACAACTCTCACGAGTTTATCTAATTCTTCTTCTATTTCTAGTGGCGTTTTGAGCGGTACATTTAAAGCTATGTTTTCTTTGCAGTATTTTCTAAAGCCGTCCCAGTCGGTGTTGTTGTTAGTTAATCTAGGCGCTCTATTCTTTTTCGCTAGGCTTCCGCCGATTTCCAAAAGAACTGCCGAGTGATCTGAACAGAGATCAAAGCGTTCTTCTACGTTCGTAAGGTAACGAAGTACCCCCTTGGCGATAAAGAAGTCGACGAGATCAGGTATTTTATTTCTGTCGGTTGGCCAATATGTTGGCTTTCCCGTCGATAAGAAGATCACGCCGCGTTTTGTACTTGCTTTAAAGAGGGCTCTGCCTCTTGTTGAATTGCACCGTGAGCCCCAAAAAGTATTTTTCGCGTTAAAGTCCCCGCCGATGATAAAGTTTGACCCAAGTGAATCAAAGAGCAGAGCAAGATCTTCATCTGCTAGCCGATACTGCGGAGGAAAATAGCTCGTCGGGATGTTGTAATTTATGTAACTTAATTTTACTGAGACTGAGGTTATTTGCATAGAGTCAAGTTCTATTTCTTCGTTTTTGGAGTGCTTTATGCAGTCTTTAATGTAGAGAGAGGATCCACCTCTCGAATTTTCTGAAGGATGATGCGCGTGATAGTCAATGTAACCTTTTATTTTGCGTGCTGAACCCTTTTTAAAGTGGGTTTCCGAAATCAGGCATATGTCTACATTATTCTTCCGTAGGAATACTTCTAGTTCGTCAATTTTTTGCAAAAGGCCGTTTGCATTCCATGTAATTATTTTGATTGACTTTCCCATATTCATGATTTTTTATTAAATGTTTTTCGAGGTTTAAACTCGAGCTCGCTCAATTTGTTGAATATTACTTTATTAAGTTTCGCCTGTTGCTCAAACTTTTCTAAAATCATGCCTAGAATTTGAGAGACCGAATCTGATGCGGCCGATTGTGGCTACGATCTTGGACCAACAAGTGTGGATTCTCCCTTTTGACTCCGGTGGGAACTAGGACCAGCGACGTTTTCTTGTGCGTTTTGAATTTTGCCTTTAATCAAACCCTTATTCCTTGTCGACTTAGGGGTTTTTGGCTTATCTACTTTAGGAGGTTTTAGGCTTGGGCCCTTATTTTCAGTATTTTTCTTCGGAGCTTCATGTCGTTTTTGCAACTCAATGGCAATTTCGCAACCTCGGTAGCTCGCTGGGTGACTTCCCCTGCAATTGGCACAAACCGCGGGGGCCTGACTGCTGACATTGCAATCCGTCGAGAGATGTTCGCCGGCGCATTTTACGCATCGCGGCTTTTTCTGGCAGTACGCTTGCGTATGTCAGAAACCCTGGCATCGCTTACATTGGGGAACTAGCCTGTTGCCCTTCCGCTTGTTCTCGATTTTTACCTTGATGTTAAGGATTGATTTAATTTTGTAGATTTCGTTAATATTTTCAGTTCTATCAAAAGAAAGCATAAAAATTTGCAGGCCGCGGTGGACAACAGCGGAATCTTTGCCTTCGTCCGTACGTTGCTTCTCTTTCTTTATTATGTTCACGGCGTCAAGAATTTTAAAGCCTTGGGCTTGAACGTCTTGTATTATTTCGTCCTTGGTACAGGATGGGTGTAGTCCCCTCGCTATAACCCTCAGCGGCTTTTCGAGGTGATTTTCATAAGTAAACCATTGGATTTTCTCTAAATTTAACTTTTGTGACAGTGACCGATAGGCATCAGAGTCATCGACGTTAACTTTCCATACGTTGTTCCGAAGTGATGTTAAGTTATATTTCGTCCCAAGAGTATTTTTAAGGATGTTTCGCAACTTTCCGTAGTCCGCGATCCCAACGACATTTATTGCAGGTGGTCGGCGGTTTTTTTCTTGGGGTATTCCTGTCGCTTTGTTTGATACGACTGGTGTTTCTTCTTTTTGCTGCACGGTTTCTACTTGGGGTGAAGAACCGGCCTTTCGTTTCTTGGTAAGCCTTTTCCTAAAGACCGGATTCGTTTCGCGTACAAGGTCTTCCTCGTCCGTCTGGTATTCACATTGACGTTTCGGCGTTTCCTCGCATACTATAGTACCACGGGGGTTCCTTAAGGCTTCATTTTCTTTACGTAAGGAATCTACTTCGCTTTTAAGCTCATGGTAGAGACGTTCCATTTCATAAAGCTTAGCACGGAGTTCGTTGTTTTCCGCTTCAAAGCATTTAATTTTCGCTGAGTCCTGATTAACCGGAGGACTTCCTTTCCCGGAGACCTTCGATCCAGCTGGTGGAGATCGAGGCACCCTTGATTTTTTCAAAAAGGGATTTATAAGCAATAAATGGCTCTCCCCAGAATCCGTAGAGCCTACCTCCGAAGAGGGTGGATTTGCTAGTGAAACTGGATTGCCACCTGGGGTAATAAAATCTTTTGTTTTGTCCATTGCATAGTTTGTATGCGCTACGCGCTCGGCATACGGAGGGTGGATTTTAGTCGCCTCTTACGACAGGCATGTCTTACCTCGGGTATATTCTAACCCCTACCCGAGGGGGGCAATGAATCTTTTATAACTGTTCCAGAAAATTCACTTTTTATTTTCAATCAGTTAAAATATATCTGGAAATTTTCACATTCAAAACTGTGTAGGTCACTGATGTGGCTTCGCACAATATGTCTTGAAATTTCCACTTAAGCACTGTGTGTATCACTCACACTAATTCAACTGTAAAATATTCTTCTTGCACTATGAGTCTTATCCCCAAACTGACAGCAATGTAATATTTTTGTTTTTGCCTGGGGCTCATCAAATAAAACACGTTTTTTTTGTTCACACACAACGAATTACTTTGTTTAACAACACACCCCTTCTTTAAGTTCAATCAACAATAATTCAATATGACCGTCAAATTTATCGATTTTAACACTTTATTTTACTTTTACCGCTTTGCCACTTTATCTTTAATGTTCGATACTTATACAACTCTATATTACTATAAAAACGGACTCATCATTGGTCTTTTATAGGATGGTTGTGAATAGAGCTTCAAACTATCCGGATATTTCGGAGATCCAAATATCCGAAATGGATCCGGACTATCCGGATAGTGTCGGATAGTTTCGGATATCCGGATAGTTTCGAATATCCGGATAGTGTGGGATATCCGGATAGTGTCGGATAGTTTCAGCTTTTCTTACCGATACGTCCGTCACGCTGAAGACTTTAGCAATGCGTAGATAGCAAGAGCAAGACATTGTGTGTCTCGCTGTGTCTCTTATTTAAGGTGGAAAAGAAAATGGAGAATAAGAGAGAAACAGATACTCATTGTAGCGCAGGCTTGAAGCCGTTGCGTTCGTCACGTTGAAGATTGAAGTAGGTACTCAAATGACCACTAGGCTAAATACACACATTTAGTGTGTATTTAGTGTGTATTGCCCATAGAAGAACTGTTTCGTATGCCACTTCCCATGAGAACGTGCGTATTTAATTGAGTTGTAAGTTGTGAACGTCAACGTGACGGACGCAAAGGATGCATTAGGCTCAAGTCTAAGACAGGCTCGCATTCGTTTCAATAGGAGATATACAATACACACGATCCGTTTCATTTAAATGAATGCGAGCGCGAGTTCAGCTCACAATACCTCTTTCACGGGTGAGTTCGGGTGAAAATTTATACAGAAATGTGAAAATAATTCACACAATGCCTCAAACGACGCTTTTTCTCTTTCCAGAAATTGAAATTATAATCCGACTGTATCAAAATATCCGCATATCTGAGATATCCGCATATCGGATGTCTAGGATCCGGATAATTGAAATCCGGACAATCGAGATCCGGATATTCGAATAATTAGATCCGGATTGAAATCCAAACAATCGAGATCCGGATATCCGGCTAATTAGATCCGGATATCCGACTTTTACTGGATCTCAGCTGCCCCACAATTATTTTTCCGATTAGCTCGGATATCCGGATATGAGTTAAAGCACTGGTTGTGAGCCTCGTGTGTGGTAGGTAGGATGTCGAATGTTGAACATATAGATGGAGGGGCAATAAGGAAAAAGAAATATATATCACTTCCAATCAACTGGTCGACGTGAGCGGACGTGTTCTTTTTATAAAGTCGTGGGGTGCGTGCCTTGTTTAAATTAAACGTTCTCTCTCAAGAAGTCATAACGTAATTCCAAGTTAAGATGAAGTGTCATATTTGCGAAGACAAAATAGGCCGAAGTCTGATATATAAAATTGCTTGCTCGGATTGCTCGTCCACTTTTCATTGTGCTTGTGTTAAGATAGCTCCTGCTGACTTTGAATATATGCACTCAATCAATACAAAATATCGATGTGATAAGTGCAGTACTCTGCGTCGTCAATCGCTAGAACAACAGCCTCTAGTGCCAACAATTTCTTCCTCAGCTCAATTAAGCAGACACGAAGCTGATCAAATGCAAGCTTCAACTTCTCAGCTACAATCTAAAGAACGCCAAAAATCAGCCAAGCAACCGCTAGAACAACAAACGAAAGATCTCCAACAAAAAAATGCAGCCCTCTCCAAGGCCGACAAAGCGAAATTCAGTGCTCACTCTTCGAAGCAGAAACAGCCAATGCAACCTACAACTACAACACCTCGAACTGAACTTACGTGTGCGCAAAAAGGCCAACAGTTAGCTGCACCCGTTCATGCATCGAATGACTCATCGTCTTCGTCACCTCAGTCACCGGCACTCGCACAGCAAAACGTCACAATTACTCTCAAGCTCCTTTACGACGAGATCATCAGTCTAAAAACAATTAAGAGCCAAATGCTTTCGTCTCTACATGGGTTAAAAGAGGAAAATGCTGATTTGAGACATAAAATAGTTGTACTTGAGAACAGATTGAACTGGAGGGAACAGAAGCTAAAAGAAAATGCGGTCGAAATTATTGGTATACCAAAGGTCAACAACAACAATGCGGCGGCCTGTGTGCATAAACTACTCAATGAAGCGCTGGATGTAAATATTTCCAAAGATGACATCCAAAAAGTTTATGTAAAATCCACGAAAAAAACTAAGTCAAATGCAAATGGAAGCATTGTTTATGTTCAACTCTCTTCACATACCGTAAAGCAACAAATAATGTCTAAGAAAAAAACTGAGAGGGGAAAGTTGAAAGCATCTTTATTTGCCGGTAATGAAAACCATAGTATTTATATTAATCATTCGCTTACGAGTTACAATCGAGCTTTGTATATGGCTGCAAAAAATTTTAAAATAGAGAATAAATTTGATTTCCTTTGGTTTAAGAATTCCCAACTGCTCTTAAAAAAGGTTGAAAATAGTGAGGTTATTATTATAAGATCTTTTGAGGATTTAAATAACATTCAGATCTAGATAACATGATCAATTCAATAAATGATCTTGATCTTATAAGCAACAACCTCACTACATCAACCGTACATAGTCCCAATGATATATTTTTTAATTTAGTTCGTATACCAAATCCTTTTATGTAGTGCATCAAAATATTCGTAGTCTTCGTAGTAATTTCGATTTATTAACTTGCAATCTGGATTCCTTTAAAAATTTGCCCGATTTAATTTTCCTTTCTGAAATTTGGATATTCTCAAATGAAATTAAAAATTACAGTTTGCCAAATTACAATTTTGAAGCGAATCCTAATGACTCCTACGCTGCGGGCGGAGTTGGAGTTTTTATTCGTGATGTTTATGAGTATGACGTAAAGAAGTATAGCCTGTGTAGTGCTGATGTAATTAAAATTTCAATTTGTTTAAACAACGAAAAAGTCAGTTTGGTTTGCGTGTACAGATTACACCTACAACCGGTTCAAGTGTTTATTGACGAACTTTCTGTTTTCCTTGATAGTGAGCGGGATTCAAATCTTTTCCTTTTAGGAGATATAAATTTAGATTTCTTAACCCCAAGCCCGTCTTTAGATTGTTATTGTCTTCTTTTAGCTCAGCATGGATTTTTAGCTTTTATTAATGAGACCACAACAAGACCAGCCACTGGTACTTGTATTGATCACGTTTTTGGTCGTTTCTCGAGAATTTGTCAACAAGGCTGTTCCATGGCTGGCATAGTCTTCGATCTGGGTATAACAGATCATTGTAGGACAGGTTTTGTTCTTAAGAGGGTAATAAGGAATTGCCAGAGCGATTCTAAAGCCGAGCGAAGGGCTTGCAAAATCGACTTTGAGAAACTGAATTTTGAACTTCTTTGTGCTGATTGGGAAGATGTTTTTGCCATGCGAGATTCTTCCAGGGCGTATGCCTTATTTTTGTCTAAATTAAAAAGCTACATATGTAGTTCTACACACTTTGTCACAACAAAAAATTCAAAAAGAAGGTTGAAACCTTGGATAGATCAGGCATTACTGAGAAAAATTAAATTAAAAAATAAGTTATCAATTAAACGTCGAAAGCATCCACACAATACAAATTTAAAATTACGTTTCAATAAAATTTGTAAAGAAGTTAGCAAAGAAGTAATATTGAGTCGTGAAAATTATTACTTGAACAAAATAAGAAGTTCGAAAGGCGATCCCAAAAGTGAATGGAAAGTAATCAACAGCATTACTAATAGAAAAGTAAAAAACCAAAAGAGCTCCTTATCAATCCACAATGACAACGTAGTGGTGACTAGCCCAGCAGGAGCAGCAAATTTATTTAATGATTTCTTTGTTTCTGTTGGTCAAGATTTATGTCCCGGTGAAGTTTCGCTAAATTGTAACTGTTGCACAAATGTTGGAATTTCAGGAGGTGCCTTCAGCAGAAATAGTTTTTATTTTGAACCCATATCTGGCCTGGAAATATTAAAAACAATCAATTCCCTTAAAAACTCGAACTCTTCTGGTATGGATGGCATTTCGAATGTAGTTCTTAAAAAAATAGCAATAAACTTGGTGGACATCTTAGTACACATTTTTAACTTGAGTGTCCTCTCAGGCGTCTTTCCCGAGGATTTAAAATTGGCTATTGTTATACCGCTATTTAAAAAAGGCAACAAAAAAGATAGGAATAACTATAGACCAATCTCATTGTTATCCTCTATTTCGAAAGTATTTGAAAGGATAATGAAAAATAGGATTTTGCGATTTCTTTCAAAACAAAACTTTTTCAGTAAGCTTCAGTTTGGTTTTAGATCGGGGCTATCAACAGAAGATGCTCTTCTGGACTTTTGCTCGCTTATACAAAAAGGTATTGATGACAAAAAATTTTGTGGCGCACTTTTCGTGGGCATAACCAAAGCTTTCGATATGGTAAACCACAAATGTCTTTTGAACAAGCTTTATAATGCTGGTTTTCGTGGTTGTGTTTACGAATGGTTTGCATCTTTCATATGTAACCGCAGGCAAAAAGTTAAAGTACAAGATGTACTAAGCGAAGCGAAGTATCTGAACATGGGTGTTCCTTAAGGATCAGTACTGGGGCCCATTCTATTTTTAGTGTACATCAATTCTTTATTTGAGCAACCTTTTATTGGGGGTGTAAAAGCTTTCGCTGACGATCTCGCAATTGGTTACGATGCGGTTAATCCTTTAAATTTAGTTGCTGATGTAACTTTGATGTTTGTCTGTTAAGATCATGGTTCGCGGAACATAAACTTGTTGTTAGTGACAAAACAAAATTGATGTTTTTCGGTCTTGCATCAAAAGCATTGAATGACATTGAAATTACTTTCCACGCACCTGATTGTTTGAGGTACACTCTATTTAACATAAATTGTCCAAGCATTGATTCTCAGCATCTATTCAACTCGAGAAACTTATGTAAAGCAAATTGCTTCATTATTGAATTAGTGAATCATTTTAAATATCTTGGCGTAACAATAGATCAGCATCTTAAGTGGACTGAACATATTGCCCTTTTAAAACAATATTTTCTTTCTGCTATTCGTTGTCTATATAATCTGAGGAAAATATGCTCTAATGAACTGCTGAGAACAGTTTACTATAGCATACTTCATTCTAGATTGGATTACGGTATTAGTTGTTGGGGCGGTGCCTACAACAACAATTTACAACAACTTACTGTTTTACAAAAATGAGCAATTAGAAAAATTTGCAATTCGTCTCGCTCAACCCGCTCAATAGAATTATATAGAAAAACAAAGATTCTGCCAGTAAAGCACATGTTCTGCTACAAGGTTTTAAAAATATTTTTCATTAGAAGTGGCTACATGCAGAGTCCTATCAATGGTTTATATAACCTAAGAAGCACCAACCGCACTGTTCTATCCATACCTTTCCGGACAACTCTTTTTAGAAACTCTTATTCCGTCGTATCCCGCAAATTGTTTAACAAACTTCCTGAGCAAATACGTAACATAAGAAATTCATCCGTGTTTTTTAAGAAAGTAAAGTCGTGGCTTCTTTTACATAGCATTAATGAAATCGAAATCTTGTTGCACTACATTGTTTAAGTTTTTTGTATTCATCTTGGTCCTGATTTTGAAGAAACTTTGGAATTACAGACTTAAAATTTATATTATGATTTTTTTTTCAAGCTAGTTATTTTTCTATTCACCCCACAACAAAATAATGGTATATGTTTATGAATTGTAGCATTATCTCTATCTATTTTAAATAAGATAAAAATGTTACAAACTATTCTCAATGTTTGTGAATGTTTAGCTAATGTGAATGTTTAGCTATAAGTTAAACTCAATATTTGTAGATGAGAATAAAGAATACATACATACATACATACATACATCTATATAGCGTTGAGCCTAAGAGTATTCTTACAAATAGTGATTATTACTAATACAATTCCAATTTGACTCTTAAAGGCCTGGGCATATGCGTGATAAAATTTTTGCAATTTGTCGCCACATTACATTATGTTAATTATAATCTACCCTTGGGGCCGGCTTTTAGTGCTGAGTAAACCCAGCTTAAACCAAGATTAGTTAAGGAACGAGTTTACCGTAGGTTCAAGTGCGATTTATTTGTTATTTTTTCTTTTTCGCTTATAAATATACCTAATATGATATGAAAAATGTATTTGAGTGTCCTGTATGTTATTTAAAATGTTCCGTCTCATTTAGTTTAAGAGTTATAGCGCTATTCAAAGTGTCAATTTCTCCATACAAAATAGCTGATTTTAGACTTTAAATTCCTGCCTTAGAGTATGCAATAGATATTTGGCTGCTTACGCGACTTCGTCGCTCCGCTAAGGCTGGGTGCCAGTTGTGGCATCCAATGTAAATGGCCTGCGGTCATTTACGGGTGAGTTAAAGTTGCACTCTTCTTAAATCTTTATTCCCGTAACTACTTAACTAATCGAGACCAAAAATTTTTAATAGCATATCAATCAGGACACCCAAATGCATACAGATATTAATGAATGAAATAAAGACCGAAAAAACTGCAGCAGCATTATAATTTTTCATAAAATGCTTTCGTCAGTGTCTTCCCTGTTTCTTAAATTTATAGTCAGTAGCTCGCAGTATTGGTATCCACACCTGTATGTTTTGTTTGATACTGTTCTGTTGGTTTGCTTTTATTGTTTCTCAAATACTTCTCTAATGCGAAAACCGTAAAAAGAGTTGTTACTTAATGTCAACATCATTATAATATAAGGTTCCTGAATCCTGACGATGTTCGCCTGGCAGCGTTTGAAATGATCATAGGACTAGCTATTATTATAATGCTGTAGAATTGTAAATTGTGTGATATGCAGATGGACCCAAGAAATTGAAGAAGTTGGAGCCGGACTATACGGTCCTGGAACGTTACTATTTACTAGTATCGGTATAAGCAGTTCCGTATATCAGGCCGAAATACGTGTAATATAACCTTGCATTCGAGAGAATCTAGATAGAGCTATCACCCCGCAAGGGTACTTCGCGATTTGTTACAGCGAAGTAACGGACTTGACAACACCGCGGACCCTAGTTAGAAACCTGCAGGTCTCTGGCTAAGGGTAAGTTTTAGTCACTAGTCGGCAGAAAAAGAGAGCGTGGCTGAAAAGGTTAACAAAAAACCCCGCAAACTTTCAGCGACAAGACGAGTAAGCGCCGTCTTTCTTTAGTACTAACCCACCTTGGAAGGTGGCTGCGGGGAATTCAGTTATTTAAATTGGCAAGATCCAGACGTACCCGTCACACCGTGGGAATGCATTCTACTCACTTTCCCCAAGAGATCTTTGATACAAAAATCGACCATCGGCGAAGTAGTCGCACCACACCGAAAGACTAGTGATAGGGAGCAGCCCTTACTGGAAAAGGTAGATATAGAGAAAGAAACCCAAACACATTTCCAAAAACTGGGCGCCCAAATAACACTCCTTCCCGAAATGGTAGAAGATGGGAAAAGGCGTCTAGTCAATCAAGCAATGAGGAAATCAATCCCTACCATCAAGGAACTTTACGAGATTACTGCGACTCAGCAACAGAACGAGAAAGGTAAAGATGTTACTTATACTGCCTCACACACATCACCCTGGCTGAAGCTGAGTTGGAGATAAAACGGAAGCAACCATCGGATAAGGAGACCCCAGATCCCAAACGGAAGCTGGATACAAGAAAAATTCAGGCTCAAGCCAACGAGTTCCCGGAACTCACAAGGAAAGAGAAAGCAAAGCTACAACGTATTGCGGGGAATGTAACACCAAATCAAAATAAAAAGCTGGAAAGCTAAGAGAGTGTCCAGATTAAAAATGAGGCACCACGGAAGCACCACAGAGCCTGAAACAACAAACTTCTTTGCATAACGCGCAAAAAGTGAATAATAGTGAATGGTCAAGTATTAGCCATAAAAAACTACCAACACGAGCGGCCCGGACTACCAAGGGAAGAACGGATGCTATTATTATAGAAACAAAAGGTGACTTCTCCTACGCGGAAAAACTTCCTGCTTCACCCATGGCTACTAAATTGGAAGCCATGGGTGAAGCCGTATCTAGAATCAGGAAAACGCAAAAAGGAGATGTCTTAATACATCTGAAAGGAGCAGGAAAAAAAAACCGAAGCATTCAAAAACGTAATGTGCAAATCCCTTCTTGAACAAGGGATCATAAAGACCGTTACCCACCGCTTCACCTTTGAGTTGAAAGACGTCGACGAGGTCACTACAAAAGAAGATATCTGCCAAGCGATCCAGAGACAGTGGAACGGTGTTAAAGTATCACCGTCGGAAATAATCTCTTTAAGGCAAGCCTACGGTGGGACCCAAACCGCAACGATTAGCTTAACGATGGAAGACGCGACGGTGCTTCTTGAGGAAGGTGGGATCAAAATAAAGTGGGTTGTATGCCGAATACGTGAAAAATACAGTTTGGCCATTTAGCCAGAAACTGCAAAAACGAAGACCGATCCAAGCTTTGTAGGAGATGTGGGACTGATGGACACATAGCGCAGAATTGCGACAAAGAGCACTCCTGCATCCTTTGTAAGAAAGACCGCCCAAACGCGTCAAAACTTGTTGCAGGCAGCAGCGACTTTCCGGTCTTCCAGAGAGCTATCATAGGCATGAAAACATGAAGATTTTTTAAAAAAAAACCTCAACCACACTGTAGAATCGCTCAGGACATCTTTGCACAAACAGCAATAGATCAAAGAGCGGACGTCGTTCTAATCAGCGAACCTTACAAATACCCCGATCAGGATAGGAATTGGATTTTCGATAAAAAGAAACAAGTTGCTATATGGACATGTGGAACACGTTCCAAGAAACAAACGACCGGACTGAAGGCATCGTAAGGGAAAAAATAAATGGAATTCATTTCTGTAGCTGCTATGCCAGACCCAGCTTGAGTGTTAGCGAATACCAACTTATGCTTGACAATTTAGCAGCGGACGCGCCTAACAGAACTGCAGTAGTCATAGGAGGCGACTTCAACGCGTGGGCTACAGAGTGGGCAGCAGGAAAACCAACAAAAGACTCCTACCAGCATGTTGGTTTAAGGAAAAACCGATCTTCTGTGGACGCTATAAGAGCAGTTGCTGAAATAGCAGAACACGCAGTTGCAGGAAAAGGATGGCTAAACGGCACCAAAGAATACTGCGCAGTGATAACGCTGGACATACGAAACGCTTTCAACTCGGCCAACTGGTCCTTCATCAAAAGATCTATCACCAGGATGGATGCACCATACTGTCTTCGGCGCATCATAGCGAATTACCCAAAAACAGGAAGCTAAGGTTTGATACAGACGAAGGATCAAAAGTCTACAAAGTCACCGCTGGATTCCCACAAGCTAACGGCCAAAACTAAAACTTCGAGGATAGTCTTACATACCTCGGCCAATTTTGTTGGGAAGACTGGACTTGCAGTCACTACCAGTTATAGTCGGAATCGCTGTAATCGGTTCACATCTTTCAATCACCTCTCCTTGTTTCAGCTTCACGGTGTGTTTGCTTGGGTTTAGCACCCTGCGGTTATGCCTGTACATGCGCATTTTAGTACAGATACGTCCAATGGCGTGTTCGTTATGGCTGCAGCTTTCTAAAATTTACCATTAAGAAATTTTTAGGGCTGACGTTTGCACCTCTGAGTTTTCTATGATCGAGGATCACCTCAACCAGCACTATGTGGAAGAAAGGCGAGACCAATCGATTAGAAACTATAAATTTCTCTTTGAAGCATCAATAAAAAATCGCTGTAGTTACGAAAAAAAGTTGTTTATTTCTTTTATTGACATACAAAAACGGATTTAAAAATGTATATACAAACAATTGTCATGTTATATATATTATGTTACATGTACATATATTTATGCCATGTACAAAAAAAATTGCTAACTTTCAGTTTTTCGGCAATAAAAAATGTGTCACTTTTATCCTGACAACAAGTCGAAATTATAAAACAACTGAAATTTTATTAGAACGAAAAACAAAATGGCATTTCTGTAAAATCTTTAAACTTATTTCTTATGTTCATAATTTAATTTTGCTCATATTATTTTAACCTTAGAACATTAATTTACAGTATTTTGGTTTTTTGATTTAAAATATTTTTATATATATATATTTTTTTCTTTTTTATGTATTTACATTAACAAAATTATGTGTTCATCAATATTTTTTTGTAAACATCAAATTATCATGAAATAATCTACGCAAATTTATAATTACATTTTATTCATCTTTTGGATGTTCTTTAAAGAAAGGAGACAAACGAAAATAAAAATGTATTTTTAATATAAAAAAAAAATATTTTGTTTTTGTTTGGAAGCATCTGAATTAAAGAAATTTAATTTAAATGATTTTTTATCTGCTCTCTTAAATTTACACCCAAGGGAAAAAGTTTATATCTAATATTTCTCATACCAATACGAGGTCATTTTTATAAAATGAAATTTAATGCTATTATGCAAGCTTTTATAAATTAAATAAAAAATAAAGTGCAAAAATTCGTGCATTTTTTTTAATTTAAATTATTTGAACTAATAATTTTTTGATGAACTCTTTTTACTATAACTACCTATTAACAAATTTCTTAAAAAAACTAACAAAAAGTACAAAAATAAAGTTAAATATCTGCAATATTTGGAAATTATTATTTGACAAAAGCCTCGGGAGGAATTTTGCTTTCCTTTTGAAGTTTACTAAAAACAAATGCAGCATGATTGTAATCCCAATTAGTTTCTTCTAGACATCTGAAAAGAAAGAGAGGAATTCAGTGAATACATGAAAAATAAAAAACAGAGCAACAGTGCGTATGTAAAGGGTTCAGTCGGCCTGCGACGGGTTGCTTTTTTTAAATCCCCTCCTATAAAAGTGGGCGGAGACATGAAGTACCTAGAGAAAAACAATAATACCTATAACATAACATACATTTTTTCAAGTTCCGTACAATTTTTTTTTTTTTTTAAACGTTATTTTAAGTTAAATTCAGTCAAAAAGTGGGCGTGTTCAATGCCAGGGCAACATTTTTTTTCGATTACAGGCGACACATTTTCTATCAATATGTCAACGACAATTACGTATCCACTTAAGAAATTGTTTACACTTAAAAAAAAATACACATTTTCTCAGCTAAAGAAAATAAATTATTTTTGTCCATTTACAAAAAAGTGAAGTCTGTTTTGTAATGGAATTTGTAAGAAAGATAAATGGATGTTTGTAAGGTTGCAATATAATTTTCGGCATCTTTTATTCACACACCCGCTATAGTTTATTAATTGCATGACCGTGAATTAAAAAAAAAATACATATATACAAAAATACATATATCTCTAAATGATTGAATGTTAGACTCAGTCGCAAACAATGGTGCTCATAAGATAAGGATGGTTCTCTCACCGCAGATAGTACTCGTTGCCGTGAGCATTTTGGTATAGGGGTTGCTTGGCGCCAACCAGTCGAGACGTCAAGAAATGGGCCACTCCCGGTGGTAAAATAATGCAGTTACTTGCCTCGCAAGATTAAAGGATGAAATTGATGTCAAATTATAGATGAGACCTCGAGTGCATGAAAAAGAAAAGGTTGCCGAATCTTAGCCTCTCGCTAAAAGCCGGCGCTGGCGGTCTGCTTTTTTTATTCTATGAATTTAAAAGATCTGTGTGTACGAGTTTTTCAATGCAGCCATAGCAGTGTAGTAAATAAAGGGGACATCTTTGAGTTGCATCCGATTTTTTTGGTTAAAACTCTTAAAAATATTCTTTTATTAATTTTAAGGTAGCTACTGTTATAAATTTTCTAAGTTTACAATTCTTATTTTAGGCCAATTTTAAGTATGGGTAGGCACTAAAATCTTTATCGAAACGAGTGACAAATAGATTTTTTCGATTTTTTTCCGTTAAAAAAAAAACTAAAAAATATGACAAACTGGTTTTTTGTTTTTTGTTTCTGGTTTCTACAAATTATGGACTACTACTCAAGTGATTTGTGCTTGCGTAAAATTAAGTTGATAAGATAGAAATAACTCAGAAGTGAAAGGCATTTTTAACTCTACCATCTTTCAGCCCCGCTATATTTTTCTATCGAACTTCAAAAAATTGTCTGTGACACGTCCACTACCGGCCTGCAATTGTAATTGTCTCTCAGGTAGCAGAAAAAATTGGGTCTTTGCATTGACCACGCCCACTTTTTAGGAGTTTTTTAATTTAAAACTATTGTTTTTCAATAAATATATATTAAGTTTGACTAAAAACTACATAACAAAAGTAGTAGATATTAGCATTTTCTAAATTTTTTGTATGTATAGTATATGCCTCCGCTCACTTTTGTGGGCGTGGCTTTAAAAGAAGTATTTTTTTTAGGTAAAAAGGAGTTTAACTCCGAATGGTATGCAATCAATTAGCATGAAGCATTCAACAGTGATATTTTTGTAGCCCGCCCACTTTTTCGAGTTGCGGCAGTTTCGTTTTTTTGTAGAGTAGGGCACGTTGTCGGACTGAAGTGTTTAAATACGCACTGTTGCACTTTCCCTTTGTTTAATTTGCTGTTTAAGCCGTCTCAGAAAATTTTCACTTAGAAACGTCGTTTTTAAAAGATCTTAAAAATTATACAATTCTCTCAAACGATGTTTATATGCCTAATATCCAAATTTTACTAAAATCGGTACTACCGCCAAGATACCAGAATATTTTGAAAAACTTTTTTCAAATGTTTTTGAGTTTTCGAGCTAAATCTCAGAATCTACTCAATTTTCAAAAATTTCAATAGTTTTCCCGAAAATAACAAATAATTCTTGACACATATGTCTAATTTTTTTTAATCATTTGGCTTTATAGCATCGGAGATAGTGGTGGGGTCAAAATTTCACGTTTTTTTTTCGAAAATACGTCAAAACCGCAATAACGGTTTAACCAAAAATTTATTTTAGCCTTTTATTAAGTTGCGGCTATTATATTTATTTCCCCAATACCGGCTTTTTGAATTAAGTATTTAAAAATGTATGACCTTAAACATGTTGAAAACGGGCAAATTTTTTTGATTCCTCATTTCTTAAAAATGAAAATTCAATACTTGTTAGTGCATAATTGATTTTCTTTTTTCTTACTGTAAAACTTTTCAAGATAACAGCCAAAACAATTCTTTATTGTCTTTTTTACCACCGAATTTCAAACTGTAATTAAACGGCTGTTTGTTTAAAAAATTGCCCTTGTAGACCGTTCTCATTTTTTCATGGACTTTATAACTGTACTAAATTTCATCTTTCTTCGACCAACTGTTCAGATGTTACAGGTTTGGACGGACGGACAACGAACTGATACCATAAGAGGTTTTTTTCCATTTTTGCTAAATTATGGGTGGTCAAGCTACATATTTATGACTTGTTAGGTTATCTTTGCAAATGCACATATGAATGTACCTTATTAAGTACTTAATTTGGTCTAGTAAAAAAAATATTTTTCTTTAACTGAAAAACACTTAGAACATTTTATATTTTCTTTTTTCTCTCAAGGACAAGTAACTATAATCATGTAAGCGCCGGAGTAAGCAGTGTTTTCTTTACTTACTTAGAGAACCACTAATTTGGTGCCTACATTTTTACGTTTGGGTTTGTGTAATAAAAATATATGTGTTTTACAATGAATTATGCTTTGGAGTTGTATTAAACGATGCTTTTCTGTTCGAATTAAATAACTTAAGAGTAGGCTGCCGGCTATCAGGAACAGGCTGAGAGCAGCCAACCAATTTTCTACGGGGTCTCATCTATAGTTTGGCATTAATTTAATTTAGTTAGTAAGTTAACCTTAAGAGGCAAGTAGCTGCATAATTTTAGCACCGGAAGTGGTCTATTTCTGGACGTCTCGACAGTTCGGCACCAGGTACCCCAAACCAATATGATCACAGCAATGAGTACTGAGTACCCTGAGAGAACCATTCTCTATCTGATGAACACCATTTTTTGCGGTCGCCTCTTACATGTTTATTGTATCGGCATTAGAGCTGATCTGGAATAGCATTGATACGAGCAAAAACCGGCGAAAGTTTTAGTGAAAAGTAACACCTGTAACGCATACAGCATGTATGCTCGTCAGAGGTTAGGTGATGGCTCTTCAGGGCTGTTTGTGCCAATTAGTTATTAATAGCGAACTTAAAAAAATCTTGTAATTCTGTCTATTAGACAAAAACCTAAACAGTTAAATTAAAGAAAAAAAATTGAGATTTTTTTTTCAATTTTATGAATGCGTGAAGATGTAATGAAGAGATCCTCGCTTCACCTCAAAACGTGGGCTAATGCCGTTCATCGTTTTGCCCAACCTGCAGAAATCTGAGGGATATTGAGCGGGTGAACCTCTCTTCTATCTTTGTTGAACCTCGTCTCTTTTTCAAGCGGTGCTTGGTAAATCAAGACATTGCTTTTTCGGCGTTGTCGGAAGAAGAAAAATTTATTAATAATTTTTAGAATAATTTATTAAAAATTACTCAAGTATTTATACAACTTTGGAAATGGGTCGATTTCCATTCCAATTTATTCATTCGTTAATCCGAATCCAAATAAGGTCGACCAATTTCTCGAAGTTGACATTTTCCCATGTATTAGGAATTCGCTGCAATGGGCATAAGTGATAAAACAACCAGAGCACTTATGGTTTGAGCAATGCGGCTGTGTGTATCGTCGGCCTTGCATTTCTCGACACTTGCCACCTCTAGTCGATCATCGGCACCAGGTGAGTCGTTTGGCGCGAAGGTGTCTCGATGCGTTTATGTATGTACGTAGGTTCGTATTTTGGATTGGAATGCCGAAACAAATAATGGACTGAATTGAAACTGAGTGATCGCTGGCGTGCTCCTTCACAAAGGCACATGCTTGATTTGACTATGTATAATGCTACATCGAAACGAACTTACAAACGCATTCTCACATGCTTGATGAGATTTGGACGACTGTATATGCAGCTTAAGAAAAGTCTGCAATTATAATAATAATGTGTACTTACTTTCTACTCCATTCCAGATTCATATTACTCTGAGTGCTCATTGCTTGAATCATTTGCAATTTGGTTGCCTCATCAGGAATTATGCTGCCAGCAGCGACTTGTGGGGTCATCATTGCGGGATGTGACGTTGATGGCTTAAAATGAAACGAAGTCACAATTATAAAAAATACTCTATTTACTTCTGCATTAAAACTAAACTCACCTGGTTTACCTGTAATCGATTTTGAAGTCCTCCAGCATTAGGTATTGGAGGAAGTCCAACCGGAGAACTGGATAAGGTTGATGGATTTATAGCTGGCTTGAATGCTTTTTTGATTTGTGAGTATGTTGCACTTGTAAGGAATATTAGTTCGTTTCTTATGCAGAAGCCAGCACCAGCGGGAACAATTACAAATTGCCTTTGGAAGTGCCGAATCTCTGTGTTGTTATTATTGCTTCCTTTGCTTGTACTAGCACCATCATCAACATTAAACTCTTTAAAGACTCCGGCAACTGTAAATGAAATCAGTTTCGGCTAAAAGAAAGGGAGCGAATGGATTAAAAAGCCGTCTCAGAATTTGTTTGCTTATTGAAAATTTACCGTAAAGACGGTCATATCGACGGTGAACGATTGTGGATCATGCTGTGTTTTGGGCCATTCGGTAAATGTAGACACAACAGGCAGTCGACCGAATTTTATAGGTAGTCGAGACTTATCAGTATCGTTATTCATGTTAACGCGTCTTAAATTTCGGTTGAATTTTGAAAATGCAGAGAGCCTGTAAAATAATAAAAATTAAGCATTAATAAGTTAAGTGTTTTTGCAAATAAGCTCTCAAAATGTGAAAATCTGTAAAAAAAGTATCATAATTAATATATTAATTAATGACTTAATAATATTATTATTAAGTCATTAATTAAATTGCGCTACGACTCACTAATTTTTATTATTTCAAGAGCAGTAGCTATGGACACTGTACGATCCTGACGGAACTACTGCCAGACAATCTAACTTAAAAGGATGCAATTCCCTCCCTGGTCGACTTCGACGCACCGTATGATGGTATTTATCCAGTGAGGGAGGCCTGGGAAAATAATGCAAGTATCAGGCCTAATGAAATTGAAATTTTTACAGATCGTATGAAAACAGGGGAAGGAACAGGTTCCAGTATCTTCTCAAAAGACCCGAACTAAAGGCATCCTTAAAACTACCGGATACAAGCAGTGGGTTCCAATCAGATGTTCTGGCTATACTTATGGCAGCCAGCTTCTGCAGATGAGATCGATATCTGGCAGAGATATCGCCAGTAATATCGATCGCCAAGCTACGCCCAAGGCAATGGAATCGATCAACATGAATCTGATATAGTCAGGGGCTGTCGCACAATGCTTAAAGCATTGCAGCGACCGGATGAGTCAGAACCGAGTGAGACTGTATTGGGTGCCAGGACACTGCGGTATAGAAGGCAGAACAAGCTGACGAGCTTGCAAGAGTAGGGCTCCTCGAAAAAAGAGAGGTTTTTAACATCAAACCACCCCTCTGCGTAGTAAGAGGCACTATTGAAGAGAAAATAACAATGAATGCCAATGCCAACCAAATGTGGTCTAGCCTGACTGGACATAGTGTACGTAAGGCTCTCTGGCCACGTTTTACAGAAAAAGATCGAAGGGATTATTAAAAATGAGCAGGGGCAAGCTCAGGGCTTTAGTGTGAATTCTGACAGGGCTTTAGTGTGAATTCTGACAGGATTCTGACAGTCTCCTGCGGAAACCCGCTAAAAGACTCATGCATTCTGACACGGATATTCGCTCCTGCAGTGATTTGTAGGCGTTTGAGGATATAACACACATACTGTGTGAATACGATGCAATATCGCGTATGCGTAGGAAATTTCTAGGGGAGTTTAGCGGACGTAGACGGCACAAACTTCAAAGGCCTTCTTGGCTATTACAGGGAAATTTGCTTCTCCCTCAGCCAGGTTCTGCTTGGGTTGTTTTGCTTTTGGAATGTTAAGTTCAACAAGTTTCCAAGGGGTCGCTATGGGCCCGTTTTGGTGCCTAGTTTCTGTGTAGCCTTTTTCACCACACCCCTAAGCTAACTACATTGGGTCCTCGAAGTCACAGGTATTAAGTCTAAAGTTACTAGCTTAAAATTATAAGGCTTTAAACCCGGACAAACTGACGGGTGGACATGGCTCATTTGATGTACAATTCAGTCTCTATCATGGACGGCTCACAGCTGTACCGAACCAAGTCATACAAAACAAAAATTCGAAAACAAGCGTTAAATTCCGCGCAATGAACTAGGTCAGAAAGTGCGTCGTTCCTGAAATAACCGTAAAAACAAAACGGCAAAAACAAACAAGCATAAGCGAACCACGTCAGTTTCATTTGAATTTCCTTAGTCTTAATCGCAAGCAGCCCAAACTTGCCCAAAAGTAAAGAAACACTTTGTGCACCAAATACTGCCCGCGTTTTAAACGTCATAGCCAAATGTTACGGAACATTCGAAACTTCACGTAAATGACGTGATGGCCAAATGACCAAATTATGACGAAAGTTGTTCAAAAGTTTAAATTTCACGAGTCGCTATAGCTGACACCTAGGAGTCCACCTAAATGTCAGTTGCTGCTGTTCAACTTATTTTCGCCGCCATGACGCTTTTCATAGTTCTGCTTAAAGAAATTTCTTGGGCTAATATCCGTAGGGTGGGGAAATGTCAAATTTTCATTTTTGCTCTCTTTTCTATCCAAGCTACACAAAAACCGGGTACGGGGTCAGAATCTGGCAATTTTTCGAAGGTTTGGGTCGTTTTGAAAAGCTTAGGACAGGTACAGGAACAAACCTATTATAAACAGAAGTTAAGCTTAGCTGACAGCAAACTGCCATTCGAAACACAAATTTCCCCACCAATGGAAAAGTACCAGTGGAAAAATACCAATGGAAAATTATCAAGGGGGAAACTTCTGGAACATGGTGATTTTACATTAATACACGGATGACAGGCTCGGAAGAGAGAGTTGTAATAAAAGCACTGAATTGCGAAAATTGAGAGTTAAAGTAAAAACCGATTGAATTGAAATAAAGTGTACAACTCTTAGGGCCAGTTTTTCAGTTTAAGATCATCCAAGTTTCCGAGTTAAACTGAGATAAACCCCAAAAATGAATTTTTTTGTGAATATTGATCCGGGAATTATCTCAGCTTAACTCGCCAAATTTGATGAGTTAATCCCGTATGAACTCTGGTGAGCGGTGTGAATTTGTTTAAATGTTTATACCCCAAGGACGTATGATCGAGACTGAATTTTGAATCGAATAAGCCATGTCCCCCGCCTGTCCGTCTGTTTTTATACCCCATCCCATAGGATAGAAGGTATATTAAGTTTGATTCATAGTTTGTAACATAGAGAAATAATCACCGTAGGCCCCCAAGACCTTAAGGGCATACGATCGAGACCGAATTGTAAGTCGAATGAGCCATGTCCGTCCATCCGTCTGTCGGTAGTTTTGAGGCCTTAAGTTTTGAGCTAGGAACTTAAGACTTGATATCTGTTCTTTCTAAGTACCGAAGCAGTACAAGTGTAAATTTTTTAAATCCGCCCACTGACACGCCCACTTTACTTATTAGCATGAAAAATCAAAATTGTCGGTATGCGATATCCTCGCTTAAGTGTATTGTGTTTGGCATTTAAAAAAAAAGCGAAAACCGCCCCCTTGTGGGCGTGGTCATGTTTAATATGCATTTAAAGAAGTGGTTTATATTTGATTTATTTGCTTTAAATCCAAAAAACTTGCACTATACAATGTTCAGATACGTGCGTAAGCTTTCAACGCAAATGAATTAATTTTTGCGTAATTAAACACCCACCTTTGAGGGCGTTTTTATCTGATGAAAAATATGATAAGAAATTAAGTTACTGAAAAGGGGCTGATGCCCTTTTTTAAAAAGAAGATTCTTACTAACAAATTCTTAACACAATTAAAGTTAATAGAAACTGAAATTTAACAGCCAAGATTTTTGACGCATTTTGGAGCTTGACAGTGGTCAATTACGATGGGGTATCCAACGATTCGCCTAGGCGGATTGTAACCCTTCCTCTAGTTTTTCGTTATAATTAACTCGCGATGAAGGGGTTATAAGTACCCTTATGATTCGTCGCACATCGCGAGCGGAAAAAATTGAGGATAGATAGAAAAAAAGAGAAAAGTAACTCTCCATCCAACACGCGAATGCTAATGAGCCAGTACGGAACATGAAAAATCTGCACAGAAACACCAATGCTTACCCCCGCAAGTGTTAAGCCTTTACGGAGAAAAACAATAACATTATTATATTTAGAGTATTTCATAAATGCATCTGGCATGCATCTAACTGTTTTCCATTCTGTTTGCATATTGGAATAAAAAGAAGTGTTTAAAATTCGGCGGACCCTAACCAGGATAGCAGACGCCGACCAGGAAGCCACTCATTTTAAGACAGACGCTCTTGGATTTTTCGTTTGTTGCTGGTTTTGGTCCGCAACTGTCTATGCGTCATATGTTTTTAGGGCTTAACTCTTCAATGTCAAATGTTAAAATTTTTTTTACAAAAGCGGAATCTTCTTACATATCTATTATGTGACAACACTATCATGCTCTTAAACACATGGTGCAAAGCCTTGCCAATTCAAAAAAAGGCATAATATTGGCGTACAAGCTTTGTTTATTATAACTACTCACATGTGGCTATTTTTTGCACTGTGAACTCTAACAAGGGGCCACTGGTCTAACTCAAAGCTCAACTCAACTAAGGGCTTAGGAGTTGATGTTATATTGGAGGTTCGCTCAAAAGCTACTTTCAGAGCTTGGTCATTTCAAACTTGACTTTGACAGCTTCTTCAAGGTGTTGCCTTTGATAAAAGACTTGTGAGAGAAAACAAGTGGGAAAGTGCTCAGTGTGGATGTAAAAACTTCAGTCCGTCCGTATGCGATGGATTGCAAAATACGCTACACTAACTAAAAGGGAAACTTTGTTTTGGGATTTACAGATCTTGGTTTAAGCTGGGCTTAATTCAGCACTGAAACTAGTGGGAGGGTTACAATCTGCCTAGGCGATTCGTTGGATACCCCATCCCAATTGACCATTGTCAAGCTCTAAAATGCGTCAAAAATCTTGGTTGTTAAATTTTAGTTTCTATTAGCTTAAATTGTGGAAACACGTGTTAATTGCAGTTTTATATTAAAAATTTATTTTTTTACTTAAAAACGCCCCCACAGGTGGTGGGCGTGGCAAAAATTTATTCTTGATAGCTTACGCACATATCTGGACGGACGGAGAATAAAGGGACGGACATAGCTCATTCGACTTACAATTCGGTCTCGATCATATGCCATTAAGGTCTTGGGGGTCTACGGGTCTTGGGATGGGGTATAAAAATGAAGTGTTTCGTGGTGTATTTTAAAGAGTAAAATTGAGTCTAATTCATTAAGGCTTATCAAAAATATTATTAAAATATTACTAAGTTCTTGAAATAAATATGTTTAATGCTTGTTGATTTTTTTAGAGATTTTTATTTATTTTGTTATTTTTTTTAGAAGCTTACTTTTTGTTACTTTTTCAGAATCTATTTCGCATTTTATTTTCTTGTTATTTTTTTCAGAAAATTTTCGGTGAAACGAATACATGATTAAAGGAGACACTAGGTCAAGACCTTACCATGTAAATGCCAAAAAGCCGTTTATTGTCATGCAATAAAAATAGACCGCCGGAAAATAATAATTTTATGAAAGACCTGAATTCAGGCAGGTTACTACATGTACGTTTCTTTTTATTTGGATATTTTAAAACCACAAAAAAAATTTTTCAAAAGTAAAAACAAGTTAGGTAGAAACGAGCATAGTTTTTTACATGATTGTATTTGTTGATGAATTTCAGGTTTCTTAGGAAAATCTGGCTTTACTATAATTGAATAAGTTCAAATTTCTGACAAAACCAACGTTCTCAGGTGCGGATGCATCGCTTACCCGTGGAGGCGCACCCTGAGGGTCTTTGTCATCAAACCTAATAAACCTCCTATCCTATATGTTAGGGTATAAAAAAATATCAATACGCCAATGTTTAGAAATTTCGACAAGCCCATTTTTGTGAGTGCTTTTGAAAAAAAGCGTATAAAAATTGTATGGTCTTACCTTCCTGACTGACTGATCGGCGGCATAGCAATAGTCAACATTGCTTGCTCATGATAGGCGTCCAACAGTGGTTGTCGATTATCCGAATCGAAAATGATAAAATACTGTTCCAAAAATTGTCGTACAATATCAGCTCCAGCAGCATCACACAAAAATGACGCCTTTGGTGGTGGCAGGGATGCTACGTCATTAACAACATCGAAAAGAATCTGGGGTTCCAAATCCTTGCCATCCTTTTAAAATTGAAATAAATGAGTTTAGGTTTGGACTTAATTTAAAATTATTAAAACAACATTACAACTATTGACAGTAAACTTTTAAAAATGATTATAAAAATTATATTGATTTTGTATTTCTGAGTACGTTCGAGTTGTCTATAACTTACCAATTTAGTTAACTTGTTGAATTTTTTACGTACTTCGCTGTAAATCAGATGTAAAGTTAATAACAAAAAAGTGTTTAGTTTGTGCAGACATTATAGATTGTTGGATACAGAAAAAATATTCTAAAACAAAATTTAAACGACGATGATTTTATTAAATTAATTATTTTGTAATATATTTCATTATTTTTGAACAATACATAATGAACTTTAAAAACTGCATACAAAGTATGTAAAGTATTCATGTCTGTAAAAAAGGAAACTTTCTACGAAATAAATTTTCCATGCGGATAGTTGAAAACAAATGCAATCAAATATTTTTTGTTATTGGTTGGATCATAGGAATATTTGAAAGGCTCTTAGTGTGACGTGAAACTTGTTTTTATCTTTTGTAACAGAAATAAATGGCAACATTTTGGAGGCTTAGCTCATCTTTAGTGCTAGACAGGATAACGCTAGTGGCAGCGCTTAGTGCATGTTTATCTTAAGTTTAAATTTTTTTTTATTTTCCTCATTAAATAGTGTGAACCTTTTTCGGCAACACCATCATCGGTTGAGGTATAAAAAATTTAATAGTACTCAACTATCCCTTTTGGCTTGTATACACAACTCCTGCATGAGGAGAACCAGTGCACCAGTGGCAGGTTCATCTGCTCTTGATCCAGGCACTTCCTTGGTTACGTGTTTTTAAAGCTTTCGGGGACGTTAGTGTTTGTTCGATAGTTTAAGCTTTGCTGGTTGTTTTTTCGAAGATAGTCTATATTGAGACATAGCTTAAAGTTTTTTAATTTTTCCTTTTTTTCATTGAAAAAGTGCCGCCAGAAGCTTGTCCCGTTTTTGTCTAAAATATTTTTGTTTCAAGAATCCGTTTATTTCTGTTTTTAACTTTCACTAGAAAGCTCCCTTCAAAGTAAAAAACGCCCAATTCGGACATAGTCTAATTTGTTTCTTCGATTTGATGGCATTTCTTGTTCTATTATCCGTCATTGCTTTTAAGCGATAGTTTTTAAGTATAATGTATGATGGGTCTACCTTTGGATGCATTTTGTAAAATTCTTATCAAATGTAATGATAGAAATTTTTTTATCATCATCGTTACCATTTCGCTTTTACAGTAATTAAACAAAACAGTAAAATAACAAAAAAAGTTGTAGTTGTACAGTAGTTAAATAAAAAAGAGGAAGAAATAGAGAAATGAGCACACTGCCAGTTTAAGTTCAACGTGTGGTTTCATCAATACGAGTGCACGTATCCTGTCTTTTTTCTACATTTCAGCAAATAGACTACGCTCGTAAATTAGTTTCTTATGTGTGTGTATCTCATTCGGAGAATGCATCGTTGAAACTTGGAGCCACCAGAACAGATTTCATTTCTAAGATACAAATTGATACCTGATATAAAGTGAATAATCTTTGTAACGCTGCCGCAATGGATTTCCTTTAAGAGCTAGCTCAGTTATATGAGCATTTCGGAAGACCATTAAATGAGCAAGTGATGGAATCTGTAAGAAAATAATTTTTTATTTTTTTATTTTTTTTTACCGCTTTATAGAGCATACCCTGTTGTTATCCAGATACAAAACTTTCAAGTGTGGTAACCTTTGGGCAATATTCTTAAAACTCTCCATGGTAACCATTTGGTTGTCATTAAGATTGAGCGCAACTAAATCGGGAATATTTTTCTCAATTATGTCAAGCACAAAAGACATGATTTGTGGCCGAGCAAGAGATATGAACATGTTTTTAAAGTCGGGATCCGCATTGAATTTAGAAAGATCCAGAGCTTTAGTATTAGCGTTGTAACGCTTCGCCATTGCAAGTTTAACTTTTTCCTTATATGTTTCATCTAAAGCAACCAGCGGGGTTCCGGGACGTACGCGAACAGGTAGTTTAAAGCCATCAAACATTTGAATGTTTCGATCACAGCTCTGGAGTACCTCAGCGATGTGGAAATCATCGACAAAAAAAACAACACAGTGTTTTTCTGCGCGCCAATAATGTGGTATAAAAACTTCTGGGGAAATTGTGGCGAGAATTTGTCGAATGACCTCATCCTTGTCGTATTTCTGTCCGTAGTTTATCTATAAAGAAAAGCAGGTTATCAGGTTTTTTTTTTTTCAACAACACATTTTGAAAAAATATAGTAATATTATATAATACAATTTAAAACATAGTTTACAATGACCTGTAATATATAATGAGATAACCCCAAAAGATTCAAAGGTGGGAGTCGAAGCCACGGTTATGACTGCGGTTCTCCCGACACGGGTTAGGTGATTCATCCTACCAATGTCATTAAAAATTAGATCTTTATACTGTTAACAGACTAACAATCTTAAAAAAATGGTTTAAAACTGTGATTAAACCGTTATTTCTGCTTAAAACGAATTGCCCTCGTTGGATTCTCCGCATTTTTAAAGCATACCAAATTTTCTCTTTCTGTGACTTACCGTTCAGAAGCTATACCGCGATTGGACGGACGGACAACGAAGCGATACCATAAGAGGTCATTTTTCCATCTTTGGACGGAACGCTTACAAGACCCGTTATTTTCCACGGTACCCACCTTCACTAGGGTCCGACAAACCTACCGGGAGTAACGTTTGTCTCGCAAATTTTCAAGTGCTGTTCGGATTAGGCGAAAAGTTTTAGGTCCCTTTGTATGTGAAAAATGCAATACGCTGCACACATAGTTCAGAAGATGGCAAAATGAGATGTTGCGCCACTATTATTTATTTTTAAGTGTCTTCTACATGAGGGCGGGTAAAAAAAAATTAACTGTTGTATTGTTTTAGATGTCTAAGAGCTTAAGTGCAACATTTCAGCTCTTTAGCTCAAATTTTAAGGTTCAAAAATTGTTGAGATACGAACGGACATGACTTATTCGTCAAAGAATTCCGCTTCGATCATATGCCCCTAAGGTCCTGGGGGTATAACGTTATTATTTCTCTATTATACATTTTCGCCGGTAGCAAACATAAATATACTCTCTTCCTGTGAAATAGGGCTTAGAAAGAAGAATAAGAAGGGTTTAAAAGATAAAAGGATCATTTAAAATCCGGCATAACCTAGAATAACATCAAAACATCTTATTAAATAGCTATTAACAATAAATAAGGTTTTTAAGTACTTGGAAACCTATTTTCATGCAAAAAATAATCACTACGGCAAATATAACCTGGACAAACAAATTCAAAAACTAAAAGGCCCTTACAGGTTTATTGACCGCCGGGCATGTGAAAGTTTAAAAGCGAATAGCACACAAATAAAATGTAAAATATTGCCTTGAATTTAACCTTCTGACTTTTTCGTTAAGGTGTATTTACTCTATTCGGAAGCATCTTTGGATTAAATACGACGAAAGTTTCCATTGACTTTAATATTTTATTGTGGGCACATTTTACTATCGCAAACTATATTTTTATTCGTATGAACAAGTGTACCTATGTACACAACGTGTCTGACTTTAAAATCAGGTGATACGGTTTAAACTCAAAAGATCTAGACAATGAACTTTCGAAAGTATTTCTATAAAGATTAAAAGAGGTTTTATCTTTAAAATAAAGTTCTTATCAATTCAAGATTTAAATCGGCGTGATCAGACACGACTTATGTTGTTATCTTTATTAGTTTGTCAATGGCAGTCTTTTTTTTAAATGTTTTAAAATTGAAGCTTACTCATGTTTTAAAGTAGTCTTAATAATAAGGTTTCTACGGTTTTGTTTGCTCCTCTTCATTTGGTCTTGTAACCGTTAAAGCATGTAGTAAAAATAAAACAAATATTATACGCTATAGTCCGATATGAAAATATATTTGTAAGTAAGATTTTTACAAGCAATTATGCTGCAGTGTTTCGTTTGCGATCTGGCAGAAGAGTGTGTTCATACCTGTGCAGATAGAGATGTGAAAAGTATTCAAGTGTGCTTGAAAGCGATAATTCAATCCCACGAACTTAATATCTATACCGTCGGCAATGCAGTCTTTACTGGATATTCCGGATATAATTGAATATCCAGTAAACAGTAAAACATATCCAGTAAAATCTCCGTGAACAGTTTAAGTTAATGCGAGGAAAATAAGCTCTCTTCTTCTTCTATGATCTGAAGTGCTGGATCATAACCCTCCCACTTTACTGCATTTATAATGGTATTATGGCCACTCGGATATTTTCGTCACTGAGGCCAAATAAATGCTGTTGTCGTTGCATTTGTGTGATCCATGAATGTTTAGGCCTTCCTTTCTTTAGAGGAAAATAAGTTAAAGAAGCTTTTTCGTATTGTCGAAATCTACAAATACCACGTACATTTGATTTAGATAAGACTACTGTGAGCGTCTGGTTTGTAAGCTTTTATAATCTTCTTGTGTAAAATGAAAAAACAATTTGTTCTTTACTTTTTGGCAAACAAAAATCAACGAAGAAAATAACAGAAAAAATAAAATACATTTAAGCAAAAAAATTATTTTTTTATATTCCTCATTTTTTATACATCAAAACGTATTCAGTGGGCGAGACTTTCTGCAATGTAAAAAGGAGTGTAACTTTGAAAAAATATAAAGAGCAAACCCAAGTATAACAACTATGAAGGTATAATGTAACAAATTGCACTAAAGGAAGAAGCACCAGTTGAATTTTTTACTTGACTTTTGACATTTCTCATATGAGAAAACAAAGTGCTGTTGAAAATTAAGAACGCAAAAAATTGTTTTTAAACTTAAAAATGAAGCAAAAATTATTGGATAATATCAGAATACAGTTAAGAAAGTTCTACATAAATTTAAAGGTGCAATAATGTGGAAGATCAACCTTGTCCTAGTAGGACATATAAGATTTTCCGAATATAAACGGCGCTCTAAAAGAAGTAGGGTAAAATGTATGTGCCTGTTTTCATTTGGATTATCCTAACCTGATGTGTCAGAATTACTATAGTGAGGGGAAGCGCCAGTGTGGTGGCCACCGTTCAACCTCAGTTTTATTTTGAGAAATAAATTTTGGGTTAAGTTAGGATAAACCAAATGAAAACAGGCACTATCATCAAATCAAGCTCGTGAGAGTCCTGTTAGTGTAGTGCCGTTTTTCTAGGCGCCATATGGTAATGGACTTAAAAGAGTGCCCCGATATAGTCACTTATTTCAAAGAAGAATCAAAGCGACAACTTTTTGACGCCAAAAAGACTATAAAAATCAGGGTTGACCAATCTGGAGAAACTATCCTATTAGTGACGTAAGCATAATTTAAAACATTTAGACAGATAAGACATTCAAAATAATGGAGAACAAAAAGCAAAGAATTTGAAGAAGAAAAAAATTTACTTTAGAGGAGAGGGGTTAGAGAACGAAAACAGATCAACAAGATGTTTTGGCAGGCTATTCGCCGTCTCAGGGGAAAGAAGTTAAATATCGTACAAAGGGTTAAATCCAAAGACGTTACAATTCTTTCAAATGAGGACGACGTCTTACGCACCAAGCACTTTTCAGAGCTGCTCAATCCCCAACAGGGCACTGAAGATGGCAATCCCACTGCTGAAGAGATTAGGGTGGAGAATAGAAGATGAAGTGACTGGCGCGATTAAATCGTGAAAAGTGGGTAAGTCTGCTGGAGATGATGAAATCCCGCCGGAAATGCTCAAGGCAATAGGTGCAGAAGCTGTTAAATGGCTAACATTTTTACTCTAAAGGTTATTCTTGAGAAGGCCAGAGAATATGCCTGGTATACGCATGTTTGATTGACCGTGAGAACCCGGTAATAGGCCCGAAAAGGCCTCTTCGGGAACAACTCTGGAGAGTTTTGCAGGACTATGCGCTGAGTGGGTCTCTTTTGAAAGCCATTTAGTCTTTGTATGGGATCTGCAGAAGGTGTGTTTGGATAAGCGTTTGGATTGGCGTCAAATCCCATCTTTTTTATGTGTGTGTTGGACCTCGCCAGATCTGTGCTATATCCCCTCTCCTTTTCATAGCATATATGGACTGGATGATGAAGCGCAGTCTTGGTGAGGAATCATTCGAAATGGGTGCCGTCAAGATTGGCTTATACTGACAGGGTAGCTAAATCTGTGCTAGGGGCAATCTTGGCATCGTCCGAGGAGGAACTTCAGCGAGCACTGGATGGGTTTGCGGCCATCTGTGGTGAGGCTGCAGCTACCGACTGCAAACTTAAGAAACAAGGAAGACAAGTTCTTAAGTTTGCAGTCGGTAGTTGGCAGTATTGGTAGCCACACTTGTGTGTTTTGATACTATTGGTTTGCTTTTATTTGTTTTTCAAATACTTGTGCTCTTATGGGAAGCCGTAGGAAGTGTTGTCACTAAATGTCAGCATCATTATAATATAAAGGTTCCTGACGATGTTCGCCTGACAGCGTTTGAAATGATCAAAGAACTAGCCATTTTATTATTGCAAATTGTTGTAATTTTTCACTTTTCAATATTAAATTAAATTTTGTACGGCCTTGCCATAGGGTCCGCTCCCCAATATAAGCAACGATACGTTCGATTAGCTTTTTAATTAATAAGAACTAAAGATTGGACACCGGACATATAAGGTACACCGGACACTATTCTAGTCATCAAAAAATCGTCAACCAAAATACTATATTAGGTATACAGAAAAGTTAGAAAATGCAAATGCCTTTAAAAATGCACTTTAAGTTAAAATCTCTTAAAAAGTGCGCATGGTCAATGTAAAGTCCAAACTTTTTCTGTTAACTCAAAGAAAATTACAAGGCGATGTCATATATCAAAAATTAGTCCGCTAGCACCATTTAAACATACATAGATAAAATTTGAAAGTATTTTTAAAAATTAGAAATGGTCGCACATACAGGCCTGTAGTGGGCGCGTCTGTGGGTGGATTAAACTAATTTTCAAACTTTATCTGAAGGACAGGATACTTAATTTTACTTTTTTTGTTTTAAGTGAAAGCATCAGATGAACGGTTCGGTCCAAACCATAGGGATTGTAAAAGGTATATATAGACCGGTATATTCTTGCACATCCAGTAAAAATGTTTACACATGTAACACAAGAGATGTGTGGAACACATGCCTGTCTTGCTGTCCGATAGCGAAGGCCCAAGTACTGGTTCAAATTCTTCAGCTTAGTCTTAAAGAAAAGTCGGCACATATGTAACCAAACATGTCAGGATATTTTTTTCAACTTCCTAACAATATCTTAAAAGCACTTAACTCAGAAAATAGAAAATAAACACTATACTCTTTAAATATATACATTTTCCGTATGCGAAAGTCAACCGAAAATTGTAAATTTTGAATTTTGTGGGTACTAGTTGTAACACGAAAACCGCATCTTAGGATCAAAATAAATATGGGGATAAAATGAGGGTAGGTAAGTAATTAAAAACTAGGAAGCAACTTTCTAGTTACAAAATTTTGTTAACCAGTGTAATGTATTATTGAATATATATCTGCCCGTGTTGTTAAATTTTTCGTACTGAACATTGGTTTTGTAAAGCTTTACTGATACGCCCCATTATTCCATTATTTTGAGCCCTATCGACAGCTTTATGGAACTAATAAGATCCAATTAAGAACTGTTGTTCATACATCTTTGAACCGATTAAATGATCTGCACCCGCATACTCGGTAATTGCTATCAATAAAGGCGTTTGTTTTGCGCTCTTCCATCCGACATAAATTACACCGTTTAAGACGCCAGAGAATCTCCCCTTGGTTTAAAGCACTCAGGGTTTGCGCATACAATAATTGATTGTCGCTATCGGTTGAGTGATCTTCCAGCTTCAAGCGATTGAGTTCCGCGGCAGCATCAGCATCTTGGGTAAACGAGAAATCTTATCGCATACGGACTGAGTGAAGTTCGAATTAGTGCTAAGTCGTGGTCGCCATTGTTTTTGATTCAAAGTGATGATTTCAGTTTCAAAGTGATAGCCCGCTTGATCAGATCGTGCACGCGCCTGAAAAATGTCTTATTTAAGTTTTACCCTTTGTTGTTTTATCCTTTTGGGAGTTCTCGTCGGTTCTCTTAACCCATATGTGGTGAATAAGTCAGTTGACACCAACAGCAGTGAGGATCTAACCGAGCCACCACCTAGGCGTCAGCATATATCACGGGTAGCTCGCCCAGGAGAGATCATTACACCAAGCATGCCAGAAGTAACACAGTTTTTCGGTGCTACAGAATATAATGATAACCGCTTGGATAAAACAACAATTTCAAGAAATGAACAAATGCAATCCCCATCAAAAGCAGACGAAAAAAGTGTGATGGGATTCAATGACTTACTTACACTGTTGGCCTTTTGGCACTTAGCCAATGAATTTAACAGCTATGTAGTAAAAACCGAGGATGGCACAGAAAAGTCTCTACAACCGTCGAAAATGCCAAACAACGAGATCGAGAAATAACATACATACATACATATGTACATACATAAATTATTATTAAGCTTCGAGTAAATTCAAGTCAAGTTCTATTTAAATGTTGTTTATGTTTTGGAAAATGGCAATATTTGCGTTCCTAATTATTATGTCGGGAATGCTGATTAAGTGCGAGTATTATAATCGGTCAATTGGCATGGGATATGGCCGCCTTTACTTTTTGAGCAAAATATACACAGATTTACCTATATATTTAATAAATTTATTTTGGCGTTTTTTATTTTTGCACGAATTTCTAGACGTCAGTCTTATGTGTAGGTTATCGTTTGCTGAGCTTATTGTAGTAAGTATGCCAAAGTTCTATCTAAGCGAACGGTATAATCAATATGCATTATTCAACATACATAGTTCTTGTTAGCTTAATTCACGCTTTACACTAGAGTCTGAGAAAGTGGAATTTGTCTGGAATTTGTGTGAGGCAACTTTTAGATTCGTACAGCGCCAGAAACTGTTGCTTTTCGCTAAGTTAACCACTACTTATAAGCACTCGTCCTCTAGTCTTTTGTCTACGAGTGTTCGGCAAATAGCATTCGTTTAGGCTACTCCCAAAACACACTATTCCGTTGCCATTCCATTGCACTTAAATGTTTGGTTTCAAATTAATATAAAAACTAGTGGGCGACTTACAAGCCACTTTGACGTATCGTTGGATACCCCATCCCAATTGACCCCCTGTCAAACTCCGAATTTCATTTATCAGTTGAAAATCTCCTTTTGTAAAAAGGAGGCGTGGCATGGACTCCTTTTCATCAACATTGTAGCCTTTGTTCAAATATATTATCCAAAACTGTGGTTTGCATGTGTTAAGTGCATTTTTATGTCAAAAATTAGGCTTTTATTCAACCACGTGGTGAAAATTTTCCCAATAAGTTGATAGTACCTATACAGAAATATGTTAGCATAATAATGCAAGATTTTCTTGATTGCAATCAAACAAATTGCGTATAAATATCGTTTGCTAAACTGAAAATCAAATGCGAATACGCCCACATGAGGAGGGGGGGGGGAGGGGTGAACGTTCCGGGACCAGGGACTTCGATGAGGGGTGAAGACTTTTCTGGCGGGTGTGAGGATACAAGTCCCGGCTGTCGGAAAACGTATTTGAGTTTATTCCATTGGGGGGGGGGGAGGGTTTGGATCTTAAAGCTTAAGCTTGAGCGATTGACTTCGGCTCTAATGCAGATGTATGCACCTAATCGAGAGTCACCAGTATGCGGCCTTCTTAAGAAGCTGCTGCCCTGAAAAAAGTGGCAGAAATTGACTTATTCCTACTAATGGGTGACTTCAATGCTCATTCAAACAACAGTACTTGGGGAAGTGTGATTAGGAGGCACGGTGACCCGGATCAAAACAGGAACGGAGGGAAATTGTTGGACTTTTGCTGTCATATGGCTTGTCCATCGTGAACACCTTTTCCCACACAAAGACATTCACGAATACACTTGGTACCGACACAGTTGAAATCAGACATCTTTGATTGGCTTCTTTGTGGTACCATCGTGTTCAAAAAATGGTTTTTGATGCTCGCGTTTTTAGAGGAGCTGAGCTGTCAACTGATCACCACCTATGGTGTTGTGCAAATTGCGCTTTAGCGACAGTTTTCCAAGACTGGTGACAGGCATACGGTGGAAAAGGTTACAGGATGCTGAATCTTATTACAGGGAGCGATTTGCCCGGCACGTTTCGGAGAGGTTTGAACAAATTGCAACTGACCTTTTAAATGTAGAGAAAGAATGGCAACTGTTTTCATCTGCAGTCATTGCCTATGCAAGAAATGTTTGTGGAGCGAAGTGTCTTGGTGTGGCGGCTGGTGGTGAGAAAAGAACTGCGTGGTTAAGGACTCCTGGAGTTCAAAAAGCCATCAGAGAGAAGAAGAAGCCTATATTTTCTGTAATCAATTTCTCTATTTCTCGAGCCCGGTACATTTAGGCGCAAAGGACATCCAATATGGCGGTGTTTTCTGACAAGGAACAGGCTTGGAAAAAGCTTGGCGAGAGGTAAGAGCACCATTACAGATTTGCAAACAAGATGTTTTGGCAGACTATTCGCCATCTCAGAGGAAATGAGTTTAATATCGTACAGTGGATTAAATCCAAAGACGGTACACTTCTTTCAAATGAGATCGACGTCTTAGGCCCATTTCACACATACCCGTCAGGCCGGCTAACCGGCCGTTGGGAATACGTTCTTGTGAGCGCGTTCACAACTGCAAACCCGGTTGCCTATACTACCGGGCAGCCGGTACCGGTTAGTCGGCTGCCGGGTATGTGTGAAATGGGCCTTACGCAGATGGAGTTAACACTTTTCGGAGCTGCTCAATCCCAAACACGGCACTGAAGATGGCAGTGCTGACGAGATTAGTGCGGGGAATAGTCTAACTATAGGGGTATATCCCTTTTAAGTTTTCCGGGAAAAGTATTCGTGAAGGGGTTGAATTTGTTGTTGTTGCTCTATAGAGCTGTAATCGAGCCTTTATTGCGGGAAGTCCCTTTAAGACAGGTAGAGAAGAGAGATATTAAAGGAGTGATACTGAGTTATCCTGTAGGATTGGCCAAGCTGAAGCAATAGTATAGGTACTGCGCTGGCCGGCCATCAGGAAAGCTGAGCTTGGAGTGAAAGCAAAGATCTCAGTTTTCGTTCCATTCCAACCCTCCGCTATGGTCATGAAATTTGGGTAGCGACCGAAAGAATAAGATCGCGGGTACAAGCTGCCGAAATGAGATTTCTGAGGTGCGTTGCTCTGGTGTCACTCTTAGGGATTGAGTGAGAAACGTCAGTATTCGTGGCAATATGAATGTTGATCAGCTAGTTCTCCGAGTGGAACGATCAATTCTTCGAGGGTTTGGACACGTTGTTCGCATGCCCCCCGACAGACTGCCTAGACAGGTTATGTTATCCGGTGTGAGCGCGTCCCCCGCTGGTAGGCCAAGAAACAGTTGGTGTGATCAGGTAAAGAATATCTCCGAGACCCGTCTGAGGATCGCAACTGTGTCTCTTAAATTGGTGGCGGAGGATCGGGAACAATGGAAGGACCATTCAGCCGCCCTAAGGATAAGCGGTTACCAAAAATGATGATTATAAAACAAAAAGATGATGATAAGATAATAATAAACCAAAAGGAGTGGAATGAAAACATAAAACAGTTATTTTATTGTATTGTACAAAAGTGGCCATATATTATGTATACACAATAGTGGGTGGGTTACAATCCGCTTAGGCGAATCGTTGGATACCCCATCCCCATTAACCACTGTCAAGCTCCGAATTGCGTCATAAATCTTGTTTGGTAAATTTTAGTTTCTATTAAACTTAATTGTATTTAGAATATGTCAGTTAAGAATCTCCCTCCTTCAAAAAGTGGCGTAGCATCAACCCCTTTTCAATATCATCTTTTTTTTTGTTCATTTTTTTAATCAGAAGTGGGATACATGTGTTGATTTAATTTTTATATTAAAAATTTGGTTAATACTTAAAAACCCCCCCCAAAAGTGGGCGTGGAAAAAATTTATTCATTTCAGTTGATAGCTAACGCACATACCTGAACATTTTATTGTGCAAGTTTTTTTGATTTAAAGCAAATATATCGAACAAAAGCCAATTATTAGAACGGAAATTAAATATGAAGGGGCGGTTTTCACTTAAGCGATCACAATACACAAGCAAATACACTTAAACAAGAATATTGCATACCAAATTTTAGCATCCTACGACAACTTTGATTTTTCATGCTAATAAGTAAAGTGGGCGTGTTAGTGGGCGGATTTCAAAATTTTTTTACACTTGTACTGCTTCGGGATCTAGAAAGAACAGATATTAAGTTTCAAGTTTCTATCTCAAAATTTAAGGCCTAAAAACTACCGACACACGGATGACATTCGACTTACTTAAAAAGTGGGCGTGTACTTTTTATGCTATCTAAAAGACAATTACAAAGCAATGTCACATACCAAAAATTAATGTGCTTGGACCATTGTTACATTACTTAAATTTGAAAAAAAAAAAATATTTTTAATAATTAGAGATAGTAGCACATACAGGTATGTAGTGGGCGTGTCAGTGAGGGCGGATTCAACTAATTTTCCAACCTAGGAAGCTGGAGGTCTAGGGTAGGCCTAGACTTCCAGCTCACTCACCATTTCTTAGCTTTCTAGCTTAAAATGTAAGGCCTAAAAGTTGTTTATATTCGGGCGGACGGACAGCCATGGGTTAATCGATTCTCCTGTTGGTCTGATTCATATCTTAAAAAGGTCTTAGGGATCTACGGTGATTATCTCACTACATTACAAAATATACATTAAACTTGATATATCCTGGCCCCGGGCAGGAACATTGAATACCTACAGAAGTCGAAAACGGTGTTCACTTGTTTTAAGGCTCGTTAAGTTTTTTACGACTGAAAAACCCGTGTTTTTCTATTCGTTTTTTAGGACTGTAGAAAGTTTTTTATGACTGAATAAACCCGTGTTTTTCTATTCGTGAACTGTAATATACAAACAACTAACCTATCCTTTTTACATACTTTCCTGTTCTTAAATTTTCGAAAACTCGAACTTCAAATCCGACTGTATGAAAATTACCGCATATCCAACACTTAGCGGATCTCAGCTGTCCCATAATTGTTTATCCGTATAACCGCATAGTTTCGAGATCCAGATTTAATTTAAAACACTTGTTTGTACTACCCCAATGAAGGTTTTTAGGATTTGACTTGTTTGCTTTCTCTGACTTTAAAGGTAAAACATTGAGAGGCTTTCTATCTAGGGTGAAAATATGTTATGATATATTAGTGCTATCCAATAAAGTGTGGAAACTTAAATGAAACCTTGTAAAACATCCGCATTGTTTCAATTTGTTTATTGAATGATTTAGAAGTAGTTGTATATTTCATACCTAAAATGACAAATGATTTTTTAAACGTTTTTTATTTAAAAAATATATACTTGTCTATAATAAACAACGTACGCAAGCCTCGCCAAATTGATTCAACAATTAAAGGTAAAAAGGTGAAGTGTTAGCGAGAAAAAAAAGATTGTCGTTACACCACACATAATAACTGATAAGTAAATATCTTTCATGCAGACCCTTCAACCTCAAGTTCTCATTATATTTTTATCAACAAAAGTTTATTTTTTTAAATGCTGTTTACCCCTTTCCTGTCTTCTTAAATTCAAACAAAAAATCTCTTATAAAACCGCGGTTTCAAGAATCACAACGGGTCGCTCTCTCTACATAATCGTAATTGCTGTGTTATCAAATTATTAAGTTAAATATGAACCGCCTTCATCTTTGCCCTCAAATCATTGTTATATGTATTACCTATCTTTTCTTTCCTGTCTTCTTAAATTCGCGAAAAAATAATCATAAAATTTGCTAACATTCAAGCCGTTTTCACGTGTTTTGTTTGTGAATTCCCAGGGCACTGAATAGTGCCTACGTAGGTGAAACTGTAAAATGTTTTCTTTTTTCCTTAACAGCCACTCGAAGTCCCCAATCGCCAGTGCAGTATTGAATTTCTAACAGTTTCAATTGCTGCAAGTTTTGCATGATTTAAATTTTTCTAATCAAGCAGCTGCTTTGAATAAATTTTTTTAATACTTAAGAAAATGTTGTAATAGCGTGCGGTATACTTTCTCACACAGAAAAAAAGAACCACGTGCTGGTCACTCTCTTAGCAGAATCCTCTTTCCGAATGGAGCAACGATTCAGTTGAACATATTTAAATTTTAAACACGTACTTCGCGGTTCCCGCTCGAGAAGTGAGTATTCTCACAAGAGCACACAAATAATTGAGAATCAACAAATCTGCCCCATGCCCTCATTTCTCGACTTTACATTTCTGAGATTCTCAGTCGTAAATTCATGCCATTTTGTCCTTGACGGGCATGAAAGCCGCCAAAAAATAATGTATATTAAACAAATACCAACCGAACAACATTGTTTCACAGTAAGAGCACCAAGGTGAGCGATTTATATTTTAGCAGCACTGTAAATCTTGGAATATCTAATTTTATTACTGCAATTACAGCTATTTCTAGAAAAAAATACACACATCATTCTCAGTCATTGGTGTTTTGGTTTTCTTCTGTGCCTGGTGCGTTCGCCTCGTCAAGTGTGTACTGCTCGGAGTCTCTTAGTTGTCGTCTGACGTTAATGGTGTTCGGTTTTTCCTGTTTTTGATTTCATTGCTAGATAAACTTGTATCGATTTTAATTGTTTTCAATTCAAAGTTCACACAAAGCAGAGGTAACTTGTGAGATTCGGTCGAAACTTTGACAGTTATAGTTTAATATTGATCAAGTGTGCCTGGCGCGCAATCTTACGTAAAACAGCGTGTTTTCGGCCTATAACCTACACATGTGATGACAGCCATCTCAAAGTGATCTGTGATATAGTTTTAAAACGATGGGCTCATTTGGAGGATGGGATTATGCCATTTTGGCGATAGTGCTGCTCATTTCAGCGGGGATCGGGTTATATTACCGCCTGACCGGTGGAAAGCAGCGAACGACACAGGAGTATCTGTTGGCAGATCGGAGTATGAGCGTTTTGCCGGTTGCGTTCAGCTTAATGGCGAGTTTTATGTCAGCGATCACACTTCTCGGTGTTTCAATGGAAAACTATCAGTATGGCACCATGTTTGTGATAATTAATTTGTCATATGTCATCACTACACCCATTGCAGCGTATTTAATTCTTCCGGTATTCTACCAATTAAAGACTGCCAGTGTATATGAATATCTAGAAAAGCGATTTGGATATGCAGCAAGACTTGCCGCTTCGTTGGCGTTTTCCCTTCAAATGATCCTCTATATGGGTATCGTACTTTACGCTCCGGCGTTGGCATTAGAGGCCGTCACAGGGCTTGACAGAGTTTTGGCTATTTTCGCGATCGGATTGGTGTGCACCTTTTACTCAACGATTGGTGGAATGAAGGCTGTGCTTGTCACAGACGTTTTTCAATCTTTGTTGATGTTCGCCGCTATATTCAGTGTGATCATCTGTGCCACCATAAAAGCAGGCAGCTGGTCCACAATTTGGAGTGTTGCTCAACGAGGGGAAAGAATTAATTTTTCCGATATAAGTGCCGACCCTACCAGGCGTCACACATGGTGGACGCAAATAATAGGAGGAGGAGTAACATATTTGGCGATTTATGGAGTGAATCAAACCCAGGTACAACGTTTGATGTCCGTTAAAAATCTAAAAGCTTCACAGCAGTCTCTCTGGTGGAACTTGCCGATCCTTTGTCTACTGAGTTTCAGCACTTCATTTTCTGGATTGTGTATATATTACTACTACGAAAAGTGTGATCCTCTTCTCACAGGAAGGATCACATCCCGTGATCAAATCATGCCTCTCTTCGTCGTCGATACTATGGGCCACTTGCCCGGAGTTGCTGGGCTTTTTGTGTCTGGAATATTTTCGGCTAGTTTATCAACAATATCGTCAGCAATTAGTTCGCTGGCTGCAGTAACGTTGGAAGATTACGTCAAACCGCTCTACACCCGTTTAGGCAAAGAGGCACTATCCGACAACCGTCGAACGCTACTTTCAAAGTCACTCGCATTTGTATATGGTCTGATTTGTATTGGCCTAGCATTCGCTGCCCAAGCTCTCGGAGGAGTCCTTCAGGCATCTCTTACTATTTTTGGTGTAGTTGGAGGACCTCTGCTTGGTCTTTTCTCTCTTGGCATGTTCACAAAACGAGCTAATCAAAAGGGTAGCGTATGCGGCCTTCTGCTGGGCTTATCATTTGCTTTTTGGATTGGATTTGGACAACCGAAACCCACACCGCCACAGCTACCAATGTCAGTAGAGTGCCCTATTGAAGAAGATAAAACTCCAAATACGTTATCGGTATTCCTTGAAATGAGCAGGGAAAAAACTGAAGATAGTGACTACTTCTATCTGTACCGACTTTCTTATATGTGGTACTCGGTGCTAGGTTTTCTGTGCACATTTATTTGTGGATATATTTTTAGCTGGGCTTTTGAGCTGCTTAAACTCGACTACAACCCAAGGATATACCTTGACAAAGACAGCATAGAATATAATTGCGAATTGTTTACTCCACCGATTGCAAGTCGACTGCGATTAAAGAACAATGCACGTGTCTCTAAAGCAAGAGGTCATGAAGCGATCGGACAAATACAAAATGTTGCGACGATAACTTAAAAAACTGTACTTAAGACGAACGAGTGTAACTGTCTGTAAGAGTAAGGATATCTTTGTAATAAATGATAAATATTTAAAAAAAAAATCGTTGTGTAATAAATTCGTTTATGGCCATGATACTGCGATTAGTTTACGATCAGATTTAAATTTCCGTTACGGTTATCATGGCTTATCAAATTTGTTTTTATATGAGTAAAGTGCCGTAAGCTTTGAGTTAGAGCTAATAGACGGGGCAAGATTGTGTAAAGATTTTTGTAGTAGATACCGCTTAAAGCATTAAGATTGGTGTCATGAATATGTTATAATTAGGCTCACTAAGCACTATCAGTCACACGGTGCCAATGACTTATACGTTTCATTCTGATGATAAAAAACAGGTGTTATAGATTTTGTGGTATGCTAGCATCATAGGGACATAAAGGCTCTAGTCAATGATTCAGTGAAAGCAAAAGAAAAGAACAAAAAAAAAACTATTCTAGCAGCCACAACATCTCTGGGTCATCTAGAGCGGATGGACACCAACGCCCCGGCCTGGAAAATCTTCGAATCCACACCACAGGGACGGCGCAGTAGAGGAGCACCGAGACTCAGGTGGCGCAAACAAGTGGAAGGGGACTTCAGCCAACTTCGCGTGCGAAACTGGAGACGGCTAGCTAGAGACAGAGCTGGCTGGCGAAGGCGCCACTTTAAGTAAATAAGTATGGTGAGCGATTCGACTTTTTTGCGATAAAAATCCTTTTGTCGCAGAGAAAAAGTCAAATTTGCTGTGGCGCCCAAACGAAAGGGCAGCATTTTGGGCGAGAAGTAAAACATGCACTGTGAAAGGAGCTAGGACTTGATGCTGAGCAACGTAGCTTTTGGCTGCTATGTAGCAATATAAACTGATGGATGCAAGACGAGTGTGGGCACATGAGCGGGTCTCTTAGAAACTCGGTATCATATCATCACTTCATAAGCAGACACGAACTGCAGTTTTGTAGTTTTTAGCAGTTCGTTTTAATATAGACCTCTTTTGGTAACGTCGCGGTATCCGTGCGTCCGCACGTAACTTCTGAACAGATAGAACAGGTGGTCAGTAGTAGGAACATGAAATTTGATATGCTTATAAGCTGCGTAAAAAATGAGAACGCATTATAAAGATTATTTCTTGTGTAAACACAAGATATTTCTTGTATCCAACATGTACAAAAACAAAAAAATTGCTTTGTGCTTTATTAAAGTACATACCAATTGTCTTGTAATATAATTAAACGGATTGAAAAAAGATTTAAAAACTAACAGGGTCTCTCTTCTCTAATGAGTAGTTCAAAGAATTTCATTGGACTAAGATTCAGTGGCTCATTGATATCGTTGCTGTCATATGAGCACAAAAGTTGAGTTCACCTCACACTTGAAAAATTCTTAGCGAAATCTACATATTGTGTTCCGCGGTCGCTTAGATTGTAACAATTTTATCTAAAACCGTTATTTGAATCCTGCTTGACTTCTTCGGCATGTTAACAGAAACCAGTAGAGTGGGTGACGCATGAGTTGAACGTGGATCACAAATGGATTCGGACAACCGAAAACAACTACCTTCTTGACACATCAAAATTGGTCAATATTCTCATCAATATTGAAATTACTGTAATTTTTATCGGAGAAGATTGTGAATATAGAGAAGTGGCAAATACTGGTTAGATATTTAACTAAAAAAATCTCACCTGTGGTAATTACAAAAGTGATTCTGGCGATCGTCCTTCTTAGCTCAAGGGGCTCAGGCCAATCAGTTTTAACCTTGATAGGTACGGAGGAAATTATTAAAGTCAGACTTTAGTTACTAAGCCAAGCAATATCTATATCTTTTTTAGAAACTTTTCGAAATAAGTCACTCAGAGCAATCGTTAATGCTCCATGGTACATAAGAAATAGCGATCTACACCGAGATCTTTGAATCGCAACCGTGACTGACGAGGTACTTTGGATTAGACAAATGAAAAATTAAAAAACTATCCCCGTAACAAATTGAAAATCAGTCAAACAAGTTCAATTGCACTTACTTCTCTTCTTTCTAAGGTCATGGAAACGCTGATTGACTATCAGCTTATGAAATATCTTAAAACAAAAAAACTTCTTAATGATCGGCATATCTCACTGAAAAGTGGACTCATTCCTCGCATCTTCTTGGTTAAAGCAAGATTGTTGCCCTTGATATTCCAAAAGCATTTGACAGAGAGTGGCACCAAGCACTGTTGTCGAATATGCGTGCATCTGGAACGCACGCATTCCAAATGCTCTTATTCAATGGATTAGTAATTATCTTTCGAACCGTTCAATTCAAGTTGTTTTGAATGGCTTCAAGTTCGCAGTTCATAAAATAAACCCTGGGGTTCCCCAGGCCGCTGTTTTGTCTCCAAAACTCTTCCTAGTTTTCATTAATGAAAATCTTCTGTCTGCTATATCGGACCCAATCCACTCCTTTGCTGATGACAGTAACCCCTGCTCTTCCGACGTTGAATTGGAACGACAGGGTATTTCAAACCTATTAAACTTCTACCTTAACAGCATTGTATCATGGGGATCTCAAAATAGAGTAAAGTTCAATCCTTCTAAAATGCAAGGCTGTTTTTTTGTGATTGAAGCAAAACCGAAACACAGGCAGGCTGCAACGCAATAGCCTACTTTTATTCATTTATTTATTTATATTTTTAAATTTTGTATTGTTCAATTCTTATTTTTGTTGTTCAATTCAAATTGTTTTTTTATATCATTGAATTGAAAATGAAAGTGAAAAAAAAAAGAATCTAATCTAATCTAAAACCGATCCTGCCATTATCAATGAATGGCACTTGCATCGACGAAACCAAAAAGCTTGGCATTCTCGGTATGTGTCTATAACAACCTTAGTTGGAATGACCCAATATTCGACGTCGCCAAGAACGCTGCGAAATGCCTAGGCTTCCTTAAAAGGTGGAAAAAATTATTCAGCCCTCTGATTTGGCTATTTTATATCAGGCATATATTCTCGTCCTAAGTTCCCATGTCTTGCCTGGTGCTCCAAAGACAGCACTGCACTTGCTAGATAGGATACAAGAACGCGCGTTAAAACTTGTTGGAGACAGAAACATTGCGATGTCTTTCGACTCATTAGAACATCGACGTAATGTGTCTTGCTTATCACTGTTTTATAGCTTTTTTTACAGACAATATTCCATCGCGTAAGCGTAGGGTGGATGAACTGGCGAGAAAGCCCTGCCACCTTCTGCGACCGAGAAATGCTGCCTAAGCTGAAAGGAAGGCTCTACACTGCGGTTGTGCGTCCGGCGCTCACATATGGTTCACAATCTTGGACAGCGAATAAGAAATATGAGAGCAAATAAAAGGCAGCTGAGATGAAGATGCTGCGCATGGCAGCAGGAGTAACAAAGCGAGATAGAATGAGAATTTCGAAGATCCGAGGAAGCCTCCATGTAAAAGAACCTATCTCCAGGAAAATGGAGCATAACCGGCTCAGCTGGTATTGCAATTTCATGGGAGAGATCCTACGAGTGCTGTCAAAAAGGCAATGTTAATCAACATTCCAGCGCAATCGCGAAAGAAAGGAAAGCCTAAACATTTCTGGATCACACAAATGCAACGACAACAGCATTTATTTGGCCTCAATGACAAAGACATCCAAAACCGGGTGGCCTGCCGGTATATTCTGAGGTCGAATCGGCGTGCCTCACAAGCGGACCATTAGAAATGCAATAGAGTGGGAGGGTGTTATAATCCATATCTTCAGGAGATCCATCCCTAAAAGGAGAATGCCAAACATTTGAATCGGAATTTGTTAATTTTGTTTTATACTCTACCGAGGGTATATTAATTTTTTTCATGCACAGTTTGTAACACCGACACGTGAATCCATTAAGCCATGTCCGTTCGTCCGTCTCTATGTGTGAAGGTTTTTGGTCTTCAAAGTCAAGCTAGAGAGCTAAAACTTGATACACGACTTGGTTCTTTTGTTGCACAAACGAAGTGTGAAAATTGGCTTAATCCGTCAACGGCCACGCCCACTATTGGCTGCAATGTGAAATAACCTCTATTTCACATTTTCTTTTAAAATTTTGGTCAAAATTTTGGCCTTTTGGTCAAGTTAGACAAGGCACAGGAACTTAAATTTTGGTACTGAGCAATATTGGTCCAAGACCTTTAACAAGGCGAAAATTGGACCGCACACAATGTAGACCATGTCCATTTTTAACATGTTAGATCTTTAAAACCCCGATTTCTCTGAAAGTTTACTCCAAATCGAAAAAAAAATTTGATAACAAATATTAAAGATATTACTATTTGCTAAGTTTGCTCAGTACAAAGTCTTGAGCTCCGACTTTAAAGGGGCGTTTTTAGGAAAAAACTGTTTTTCTCTGAAATAATTTTCGTTTTACCGTATTTTCTTATGATTCTAATTAATTACAATTAATTGATTTTCATTTTAAGCTCATGCCCTATTTTGGGCATGTGGCCTATACAAATTTTATATGTTCGGGCCAAGAAACTTAAAGATTTGGTGTAACATGGTATATAGGTTCGGGTATATAGAAGTTTGTCACAGACAAGCTCTTGCACTTTCTCACTTGTTTTTTAATTTTTTTAGTTGTATGGGCAAAAAAAAAAAAATATTTATAAATAAACACATACGAAGAACATTTATTACTTAGCGAACAACAACTGCATTCGCCTAGGATCTTTTCCAAATCGGTCAATTATCTCTTCAAAAAATGATGTATTCTCTTTTATACGATTTCGATTGGTGTACATCATACACATTGAATTAAGTCTTACATCAGTCATCGTAGATATTAAACATGTCTTAACTTTTCGTAAAGTGCTAAACGATTGCTCAGCGGGACATTGTGGTTGCTGAATTCGAGAGCCCTATGCAAAGAGCTGAAAAAATCGATGGGTAAAGCTCCTCGACTTCGTTCAATACTTCGCAGATGTTTGGGAACTCATTTTCTTTAGCATGTTTTTTGTGTTATACTATATTATGCAACATATATTTTAATAATTGTGTGATAGCTTGTGATTGTTTGCATAACTTTAATGTGGAACACTGAGTTGCGTTTAATTAGTTTAATTTAACAGTAGAATTTGTCAAAATATCCTAGTAAATAAAATAATCGATCAGAGTCAGTCTACATTTTTTGCAGAATCCGAACGGCACATGAGAGGTTTTTCTAGACCAGTGTTTAGAAAACACAGACCCCCTTAACAATAAAAAATCTCTGGCGACCCCCGATCTTTTACAAAACTTAAATGCAAGCAACTAAAAAAACTTTCTGATCGACGTTCACAAAAGAAGGTGGAGACCAATTATAAGTATGTATTCAAAAGTTTAGCGGTTGCGTTAATAAGTAATCATTTGGGTGAGTTTTATCAAAATTCAAATTGTTCAGCAATGTCAGTTGAGTACGGATGGACAATTTATTGAGATTATGAAAAATTTTCAAAATTCTTGAGAAAATTGTTTGCTTAATTTCACGCTTATTAATTTTTGATATTTAAGCTCTCTTAAAAGCTTCAAGAGAAGGATGAGAACTGTCTTATTGACAAATCATTCCTCTTAAAATATCGTTTGTAGTCAGAGTTTTCGAAGAAATTTCTTCAGTTGATTTCTTCAGACTCCCCAGGGGGTCGCGACTCGCAGATTGAAAGACACTGTTCTAAACAAATGTTACGCTACAAGGGCTTGTTAAACCGTCGCGGAGAAACATGGTATGACAGTCGAATACAACCAGACGAAAGAAGGAATCGACGGATTATACCAATTGGTTACCTTATATTCCTGCAACACCGATGGTTGTATGGTATTACAACTTACTAGAAGTAGCAGCTTTGGCGACCGTCATCATTTTTCGGCATTTCCATCCACATACGTGAAACAAACATTTGTTCAGAAACAGCAACAATGTTTTTTTCTGACTCATCGAGCAGGAGAAGGAACTAATAAATTCTGTGAAGCTCCTGACCCAACGAGCAAGAGAAGGAACTAATAGAGTCGGAACTGAACGACCGTTCGCACCTTGCACCGCATAACACAATAGGAAAAACATCTTTGGATGCCCTTCGAAAAAAATTAATAGAAAATTGAATCTTGTACACTAAGCTTCAAACCCAGGACGAAAAATCTAAAACCGAAAAAGTTAGAAGTGTTCAAACATGCTCTGGGGTCCAAATGGATCCATTTATGAGGGTTAAACTTTTAGCACTTGGCCGAAAAGTTGGCCAAATTAAAAAAATGCCCTGAATGTAAAGTGAATGAAACGCTTTAAGAAAAAATGATTGCCTAAGAGAAGCAATACCTATAAAGGTTTTATATAATGGTGTTGAAGGGAATTCTGCGATTCAAAATAAATAAAAATTTTGCACACCTCTAAACATGCCATATTGCAAACTTATGCTTGGCCGTTTTTGCTTGGATTTTTTTTTTTATTAAAGACGCATATTGATCCAAGACAAATTGTTAAGAAATGGGCCCTGGTTTCCCTCGAACTGTTGCTCCACTCAATTTATTTGTTTATTTGCAGTTTCGTGTCCATACCACACGGTACTCTGGAATATGACCTAGGCAAAATGAACTACTTTAATTACCGATACAGCTTAGAAACTATTTCAACTTTATTCAAGACCAGGGGAGAGCTATTACAGCTAAGCTACAGGCCACACGTAGCAAACCGTAATGAGGAGCGGAATGTACGCTATGCAATCTGCGTGCAATTGAATCGTAGTATGTCCAATACTGAGTGTGTTTAAATTTTAGAAGAGCATATTGGGGTAAGCTTTCCCTGTCAACAAGCGAAGTAACTTAATGATAAAAATTGGAACTCTTTATCCAGCCATTTAAAATCAACTTTAAAATATCGGCGGCAAATTATAGACAAGGCATTTTGAATTTTGGTAAATAGGAATGAAAACCAAATAATGAACTTTATTGTTAATCTCTTTTTTCTGGCTGACGGCTAGTGCCAATGCTTTATTTTGTGAAACTTGTAAACTCTATGGAAAATACTTTTGAGCTGAATAAAATCACACTTTACAACTACTACTACACGGTGCACATCTCTAGAATGCAAGCAACAGAAGAATTCTAATATTCGCTCTCAGAAGGCTTTCGTAGTTTGACTTTAATAATCTTAATTAGAAAGCTAACCGAACGTATCGTTGCTAATATTGGGGAGGGCGCCCATGACAAAGTCATAATTTAACATTGAAAACTGAAAAATTTCAACAATTTACAATTCTACAAACATTATAATAATGGTTGATTCTATGATCATTTCAAACGCTGCCAGATGAACATCGTCAGGAGCCTTTTGCTAACATTAAGTGACAACTTTTCCTACGGTTTCCCATAAGAGAACAAGTATTCGAAATACAAATAAAAGCAAACCAACAGTATCAAAACACACCAGTATGGTTACCAATACTGCGCGCTACTGACTGCAAACTTAAAAACAATGACGAAAGCATTTTATAAAAAATTATAATGCTGCTGCACTTTTTCGGTCTTTGATCCATTTCTCTCTCTTCGAAACTCGAGTCGACGTATTTTTCCAATCAGTGAGAAGAATCAGTGGAAGAAAGATTAAATAATCTTCCCCCATACCTATCAAGGTTAAAACTGATTAACCTGGAGCCCCTTGAACTAAGAAGGAGGGTCACTAGAATCTTATTTCTTTACAGGACCCTGACAGGTGAGGTTGACTCTCCAGATATTTTACGTCTTCGTCTTCCGAACATTCCTACTGAATAACCTGCGACACCATAGATCTTCTAACATTGCACAACATTGATAACAGCGCACGACTAGGATCGCTTTTCATCAATCAACGGTCTTATGATTGAATACAATGAAAATGTTTATTGAATTACTTGGCGGTACCTTCTTTTAACATGTTTGGCTCTATTGTATTTTAAGTTTTTTTTTTTGATTCTACTCATGTTCTATTCTATACTTCATGAAAGAAATTGTTCTTCGGCGGCTATAATAAAAATAAATAAATAAAATTTTTCATGGAGGGCCCACAGCCCAAGGATATATAGCGCTACTGAGGCAGGCAATATACTTGATATCTTTTGTGCCTAGCTTAGTAAGCGAACCATCATTAACTCCATTTAACTGAAAAAATAAAGTACTGGTTCGAAGATGTTGCCAAGTGTATCACTTAAGGTGAGTAGTGTGAAAGATATTCACTTAAACTCTCTGTTTAATAAGGTAGAACAAGGAACAAATTATTTTTTGCATTTTCATAAAACTTACCGTAACTTGATACCATCCAAATGAATGTGGAATTAGCTTTCGTACTCCAAATTTTCCCCGCGGGATTGGAGATCCTTTCCTTCGGCCGCCACGATCAGGTCGGCCCGAATCATACTTTTAAAAAACATTATTTCACAACATTTCCTAACATCAACAACTAACTTGAACTTACTCTTGACCCGAGGAATTCACTCATATCATCATCATCCTCTAAGCGAGTACGAAGAGCCAACTCAGCCAGGCGATTCTTGATTCCCCTACTTTGTTGTGTATTTATATTTGTTGGGGGCTTAAAACTGACCCGACGGGTAGTTGATCTATCCTTTCCTCGGTCATCATGCTCTGTAGTAATATATTTTATAGATTTTCAGTATCACGTCTGCATTCTAACAATGGCGGCCTTAGAAAAACCCACTTACCATCCGAGTACGAGTTGAGTCCACCAAATCGGTTTCCATTGTTATTATAATTATTGCGCTGCCCACCACGTTTAGGCATTTTCTTAAATAATTTGTTGACTTTTTGCGGATAAGTTAGATTGTTTTTTTTTTTAATTGCTGAACATAAAGTTGAAAAAAACGCGCACAAGAATTCTATGCTCCACACTTTTTCTTAAATAAAAAGTGAAGAAACATGGGCTGCCAAATGTCAAAATGCAAAGTGAAGTTATCCATGGTTTGTAATCCAGCCGCTGTATGAAATATCGCTAATAATTTAGGCATGTTCAGTAGACCGTAGCAATGAATAGCGAATTGAAAATCTTTAATAAAAATGCGTAGGTAATCGTTAAAACAGATATTAGAAACAAGGTTTCCAAGATATAAGATATATGGACAAACCATTGACATAATATATATCGACTGCTAGTACACAACTTCATTATGGTCCTCATTATGGTCTTCATTACCGTGGGACCACAATGCCCGTAGCGGTGGTATGTAGCAGTAGTACGTAGTACAGCCGCGGAGCCATGTGGCGTAGTACGGAAAAAAATTGAACACAATGGTGTAGCGCGGCTATGTCGAACAAAAACCTCGTTTATAAACAATGGTCGATACTCTGAGTTAATTTGAACTAGATTTAATATTTTTGTACAACGGATGACACAAATTCCATAAAATTTCTTTAGATTCAACCATCTCAATAAACTTTTCGACGTCCTTTTCCTCCATTGTTTACTTAACTTGTATTGAACTGTCCACCGTGTAGCGCTGTCAACCGTGTAGCGCTACGAAAGTTAAAAGTTGGCCAACTCTTACTACCGCCACAGCTACGCGCTACCGCCACAGACACACATTGTGTGCGCAATATACTGAATACATGTGTTTTAACTTTAGACAGCTCTTACTACCGCTACTACTACCGCCACAGCTACATCACTGTGGTTCTACGGTTAAGCACGTAGAAACTCGCGCTGTTTGGTACCCGTGGCCAAATTGGGAAACACTCAATAGGAATCTCGATGGGGAATGCTTCTGCAGCTCAATACCAGTACCAAACAGCAACACAGATCAGGGGTGGAATCGGTTAAGGTGATCGGTGATTTTCACATTTTGTGACAGTCAATATGATCAAACAAAATAGGCCATCTGAGTAATCACGAAAGTATTGTTCCAAATCATTGCTTTTTTACGCTTGTGATGTAAGAACACTTTTTTATTCATGCATGGAGATAGTAAGCCTATAGGTAGAAAGTTTGAAAACTTGGACTAGATGATTTTGACGGTGATTAATCGACAGTTTTCACAAGAAAATTGTGATGATCACAGTTTACGCAGACGAATTTTTGTGATTTGTGCCATTACTGGCATGACAAATTCGGATGAGACAGTTATATTTTAAACGTTGACTTGTTGAAATCGGTAAGAAAATAAAAAGTGATAGAATTGAAATAAAGTGTTGAATTCTAAAAAGCGAAGTTGAAATAAGTGTGATTTGAATTTAAATAAGTTTTGTTTGATAAATAAAGTGTTTCATTGTGTGATTATAAAAGTGAAATTGAGTGTTATTCGACGAAACCCAGGCTGAAAATATTACATTGGTGTCAGAAGTAGGATAAAACTCAAAATTGTGGGGTAAATTCTACAGTGGAATTTTCCGGAACAGTGTTAGTGTATCAAACAGTTTTCTAAAGTGGAATTTTCCGAGATATTGTGTGTAAAAACTGTGTTTTACTAATACAGCTTATTTTTGCAGTGGAATTTTCTGTAAACAGTATTGGTGACTCAAACAGATTTGATTGTGGAATTTTCCAGATGTATTTAAACTGATTGTGCGATTAAGTTATAATTAACGAAGTTATTAAAACAGTGTCGCTAACTTATTCGCGAAAGAATTGTCTAGAACAGATATAAAACATAAAGTGATTGTGTTGTGAAAATTGTGTGAAAATAATTCCAAATGGGTCAGAAAATCGAACAATTGACAACAGCTGAGTTGAAAGCTGAATTGGGTGCAAGAAACCTCCAAACTTCGGGGCTCAAAAGATAATTGTTGCTCCGACTCCAGGACGCTATTGCCGAGAATTTGGAGACCCAGACACGATGCTGTTTGAAGTTCAAGAAGAACAGGAACAAAGCACAGTAAGTACTGCCGATGAACTGTCCGCTTTCATGAAGCGGAGAAGCTGGAGAGCGCACAGAAAGAACAAAAGAATACCCTCGAAGAACAAAAGGATGCTCTCGAAAGCAAGTTTGAAGAACAAAAGAATGCTCTCGAGGAGTAAAAGAACTCATTAGAAGGTCTCCAGAAGGGTATTGAGGGTAAACTCGATGCACAGTGCAGTTTGAAAAAAAAAGTCGGCGATGTCAAAGTGCAAGTAGAAAAAGTAAAACAGCAGTATGAACAGCTGGCTAAGGAGCTCGATTACGTAAACAAGCAGAAAGTTCGGGAATATTCCATCGACAGCACCTGTGTTCGATGGCCAAACACTTCGAAGCCGCCGCGTTGACGAAAATCTGGGACAATGAAGACAAGTCGATTGCTCTCACGCTCAAGCTTAGAGGAACAGCTGCCGAATAGCTTCGGACCATGCCTGAAGAACAACAAAAGAATTATGATGTTTGGTTACGACCACATGCAGCAAGTTTACCGGGTCCAGTTGCGCCGAAGAGTTCACACAAGGAGTGAGACGCTTGAACAGTTGCAAGCCGACATCGAGCGATTGGCGAATTTGTCCTATCCCAACACCAGCAGGGAGATAATAAACGAGTTGGCAACCGATGCGTTTACTAATGCCATTGCGGATGGGAAGCTACAAATGGCTGTGAGAATGGCAGGTAAGAAGACTATCGCTGAAGCACTAGCATTCGACCTGACAATGGAAGCTACAGACCAAGCTTCGCAAGGTAGCTATCGCATCAGGGAAATGGCTACGCTAGAGTGCTCATGTCAGCGCATCGACATCGAAAGGCAAAACACGAACACCGCTCGGGGACAAATGAGATGCTGGAATTGTAACAAGCTGGGACATCTACAGCGACAGTGCAGAGCTCCAGCTAGACAAGTGAGCTGCCCACATTGCCCTAGAAGATGGCAAAACGAAGAAGCATCTGGAAAGGACAACGTTCAAACTGCTGGACAAGCTTTGGAGCAAAAACCTTGGGGAACGTCTAAAAACCAACTTCGCGGGACAAAAGTTGGTTGATGGAATCGACGCTCTCAGGACCAAGTTTCTCAAATAAAACGCTGCAACAAGAGTCTGACAGTGGAGGCAAACCATCGCCAACCGAAAATGTGTGGCCACTATCGACACAGGTGCCACGGCCTTCATCATCCGAAGAAACCTTGTTCAGAAGTCCCGGCTACATGACACCAGCTGCTACAGTCTGAAGACAGCTACAGGAGAAGCGGCCAAAGTATACGGGGAGGTGCTTCTACAAATACAGCTAGAGGGATTGGTAGCCGACCTATGCGACGAATGCATCATTGGAGTGGACTTCATGAAGGCAAACGAGGTAATTCTAGACAGATCAATATGGTATACGGAAACGACAACGCTGTGAAGCGATGAACTTCTGCCGCCCCTTTTCAGAGATAGTTATTTGGACACGTTTGGAGGGTGATCTTGGGAACCACCGATTCTATCTCATCGAGCCAGATAACAAAAGTGAATTCAAAAGCTACGTCGTGGGAAAAATTCTTGCAGAACCCAAGAACAACACGGTGCCAGGAAGACTCATGAACCCAAATAAGCGCGTCGTTAAGCTCAGACAAGGAGAGGTGATTGGAAGATGTGTACCCGTTGCAGCCATTTCAACAGTAAATGAGAGTGAGCCTGCGAGTCCTGTCTCTCCATCAAAATTGACCGAGGTATGTAAGATTATACTCGGGGACTGTGAGCTAAATCATGAGAAGCAAACCATAGCGGAAAATCTCATTGGCGCGTTTGCTGATATATTTGCGTCACAGGATGGAGACTATGGTCGAACACACTTAGTACAACACCGCATAGACACCGGAGATGCTAGACCAATCCGCCAACCTGCCAGACGACTTCCGTTGGCGAAACAGAATGAGGCCGCCGAGATGATATCGACCCTGGAAAAGGAAGGTTTAATCGAAAGCTTGAAAAGTCCGTGGGCGTCGCCTATTGTCCTGGTGAAAAAAAGGTTGGCAGCACTCGATTCTGCGTGGATTACCGGAGGCTTAACGATGTCAAAAAGAAGGACAGCTACCCTTTACCTCGAATCGATGACACACTGGACACACTCTCTTGAGCGAAATGGTTTTCCACCCTTGACCTGAAAAGTGGCTACTGGCAGGTACAGATCCATCCGGAAGAAAAAGAGAAGACCGCCTTCACAATTGGCAATGGCCTATGGCAGTTTACAGTAATGCCATTTGGTGTGTGTCACGCTCCGGCCACCTTTGAGCGTCTTATGGAAAGTGTCTTACATGGTCTGACGTGGAAAACCTGACCTGCCTGGTATACTTCGATGACGTCATAGTTTTGGGAAAGACGTTCGCTGAACATCGCGACAATTTAAGGGAGGTGTTCTCACGATTTCGAGCAAAGAAGTGTACGCTCTTCAGAGCAGAAGTTAAGTATCTGGGCCATGTGAATGTGATTTCGACGGATGGAGTGAAGACAGATCCAGAGAAAATCGAAGCTGTCAGACCAGTTCCCAAAGACAAGCACCAGCAGAGGAGCTTTCTCGGTCTTGCTACGTACTACAGGAGGTTCGTCAGGGATTTCGCCGGGATCGCAAAGTGTCTACACCAACTGACTGAGAATAGAAGACAGTTTAAATGGTCAGGTGATTGTGAAAGAAGCTTTCAACATCTGAAGCAGCGACTTTGCGAAGCACCGATACTAGCCTACCCCATCCATGGCAAAACATTTATAGTGGACGCGGATGCTAGCAATGTGGGTGTTGGCGTAGTATTGTCGCAATTACACGATGGGCAGGAGAAAGTGGTAGCATACTTCAGCAAAGTTCTAACCCGACCAAAGAGAAACTACTGTATTACCAGGCGAGAACTCCTTGCTTTAATACAGGCGATGAAACATTTCCAGAAGTACCTGAATGGCCAGAAGTTCATCTTGCGTACGGACCACGCTGCTCTCAAATGGTTACTTCATTGCCCAATTGTAAGCATTGCGTGCGACAAGAGGAAAATGACCAAGGTCTTTCTGTACAGAGAATTAGAGCCGAACCTGCAGAAGGCTGGAGTACTGAGGAGTTTCGCAACGTACAAGAAGAAGACCCTGACATTGAACCAATCTTCGCGTGGAAGGAGTCTATGGAGAAACCGAGCACAAGGGATATATTCGACAGAAGTCCCACATTAAAGGCATACTGGGCGCAGTAAGACTCTCTCCGTGTACAAGATGTCGTTCTGCGAAGAAAATGGGAAATGCCAGATGAAAAATCCTTTAAAATGCAGCTGGTGGTTCCACGGTCGAAAGTGCCGTCCGGCAGGCACTTGGGAATCAACAAGACACTGGAAAAAGTACGGTAAAGCTTTTATTGGCTAAGTGCAAGTAACGATGTCGAGAGCTGGTGCCGGAAGTGGACCAAGTGCACTGCTAGCAAGGGACCCCAAGTCAAAACCAGAGGTAAAATGCACCAGTGCAATGTCAGTGCTCCCTTTGAAAGGATCGCCGTCGACATCGCAGGGCCGTCTCCGGAAACTGAAAACTGTAATCGTTTCATACTTGTAAATGCCGATTACTTCAGCAAGTGGCCCGAGGCATTTGCGATCCCAAATCAAGAAGCGAAAACCGTTGTCGACCAGATAGTGGACTACTGGGTATGCAGGTTCGGAGTGCCAATGGAATTACATTTCGACTAGGAAAGAAACTTCAAGTCGAAGAAATTCCAGGAAGTATTCGCAGCGATCGGACTACAGAAGACACGGACCACACCCTTTCACCCACAATCAGATGGAATGGTGGAACGCTTCAACAAGACACTAGAGGAACATCTGTCGAAAGTAGTGGACGAGAATCAAGTGAGCTTAAATTCGACCCAGTGAGCTTAAATTCGGCTTTCCCACTGAAGACCCAACATGCGAAGAGGACTACGTGTTTGACCTTAGAGAAAAGATTATCTGATTCCGTGGAATTCAGCGGATGGTATCTACTTTTCCGCTGAATTCCATGGATGGAAAATTACGAGATTAGAAACGTCGAGAACACGGTGAATTTGAATAAATATACGGACGACAGGCTGGGACGAGACAATTATATTTTATAGTAATAGTATAGTATTTTATAGCAAAATAGAGAGTAGAGTAAACTGATTAAAATAAAATAAAGTTAATTCAAAGCAGCGAAGTTGAATTAAGTGCGGTTTGAATTTAAATAAATTTTGTTTGATAAGTAAAGTGTTCTGTTGTGAAACTATAAAAAGTGAAATTGAGTTTCATTTGACGAACCCCAGACAAAAAATATTACAGTACCTATAATGGTGCATGCACAACACAAATTACAGAACATGAAATTATGCCACATTGAGAAAAAAGCAGTACACCTACCGCGTCGCTCGTCATTGGATGCCAAGCAAAACAAATTGACAGAATTGAAGAAAAACCTAAAATTTTACAGAAAAACTTAATTTCGACTGGCCTTGAGCCTAATTTAGGAAAGCATGAAACAAAAAAAGACTTCATTTCAGATTTCGTTCATATAAAGTTTTTAGCCACGCCCCCTTTTAGGCACTTTTAGGGGTCGATTTTTCAAAAATATTGAATTTAAACCAAAAAATTGCATTTTTACGTACATTTAAGTGTAACTTGGAAATATCTGTGGAAATATCTTATAATTAATAGTTTGTAATTAGGGGCGGTTGCACCACACCCCTTTTCGAAGTTTGCTTTACTTTTAAAATGTCAAAAAATAACTATGCCATCAGCATTTTACAATGGGATAGGATGGGGTATTCAACGGTCCGTTTTACGGACTGTAACTTCTGTGTAGCGTACACACTGTAGCACTTACTCACTGGTTATACCATACCCATGGCCCTCATCGCGTTAATATTGAGACAAAAGTAAATAGACATATTAAGGCAAAAGATATCGACAAAAGTTTGCGTCACAGAACACTCTTCTCATCGCGTGTGTTCTGATTGTCTCGTCATCGTTCTCGTTTCGATCAGTTTCGACAAGTTTTAGTCCGTGAAAAAATATTTTTCTTTGACTTTTTTTATTTATGTTTTCATTCTGCAGGCTGTGTTTAAATGGTTAAGAAGCGAATTCTTCGCGAATTAATTAATATGATAATCAAAATGTAAGTAGATACATCTTAAAGATTTATTCAAAAATACAATGCTTATACCACTGATCAGACTATAAAGAGATAACCAACTGGGCACAAGAATTCTCTTTTCTCTTCTTCGTTCCCTGTAGGTGTTTTTACGGGTTTAAGCGGACAGGGGTTTGCAGAGTTGACTATCTCTTCATAGTCTGATCAGTGGCTTATACCATAAGTTGGGTCTGCAACTTCTTCGCAGATAATTACATATGTATTTTAGTAGATTTTATGGAAGCGTACCCTAATGTAGTAAAAAAAATTACATGCTAAAAGTAGCCCAAGAAAGAATAAGAGACTTTAGGCGGAATTAACGGAAAAATTACATGCCGATGGACTGCCGACAAAAACCGCAAGCTCTTGGTGGAAATTTGTTAGTTTTTTAATATTATGCATGTATGTACAGATTCATATTCAAGGTTTCTACTAATTGAATTTTCAAAGATATGGACTGATTTCAAATACAGGACAAAAAAAAAATGCAGCCACAATTTAATCTCCATAAAGAAGACTGGAGGTGGGCCATCGGAGAAAGTGCCCATATCAGACATTGAAGAAAAAGTAGTCGAAAGCATCACTAAGCAACGCAGTATCTGACAGTAGCTCCAACTGCTTTGAAGTTTAAAAAATTAATAATTTGTCACCACAAAAAAAAACAGACAGATGAAAAGTAGGATGCAGGAATTTATAGATTTTTATGCTTTATAATTTCATCAAATTTCGTTAATTGCAGACCGCCTGAACGGAGTACGGACCCTGCTCCAACATCAAACGTTTGTGTGAATTCTTCGGGCCCTCCATCGTTTGACGTGGGCCAGCCAGGATCTGCCCACGCCAATACCTTTAACGACTCTGTCCCAGGATTAAACGATTTTGTTGATAAGGCTGGAACAACAACATTATGCCTGGGACCATCCACGTCAAAAAGGTTATTTAACTTCATCAAGATGAGAATTTTAACACTAATGTTTTTCTCTATATTCTGTAGATCGTCCCCGAATGCTTTATCTTCAAATTTCTACATACCTAATATATTTTGCAGAATATTGTGATATGGCGATAAAAATGTTTTCGATTCAATTTATTATGGGACACCCGCTATAATTAAAATATCCGGAAATTACCCCACTAGTGGAGACTTTAGTGAATACAACGAATTCCAGTCGTCAAACTTCGCCCACCATCTAGTGTGATGTAGAAGTTTCACGAATTGTCATAATTATTGTATAAATGGCCGATACCCGTTGCCTAGTTTTTAGCTTTAAATACTTGAAAAGCGAACGTTGAATGTGAAAGTAATAAAAACGGTTACGGCGAACTAGATTGAACTAAGTGTTTGATATATAAAGATATTCGTTGTGTCTTTATTTAAAGTCAAATTGAGTCTTATTCGACGAACCCCGGGAAAAATATAACATTATATAACAAAATATAACATATTAAACTCAAAACTTAAAACAGTGTTAGTGTAACACACGGTGTTTAAAACGGAAATTCCTAGAGATGTGCGAAACCTCGTCGCGTTTCAGTGACTTCTAGAGTTTTGACTGTGGAATTTCTCACACATATTTAAGCTAATTGTGCTATTGTGCAAACTGTTGAAACAGTGTCGGTGATAAATTCAAAAGTGAATTGAATTTTCCAAAACTGAAAAAAAAAAAAAATATATTTAAACTGATTGTGTCGCGAAATTTGTGCTTTGATAATAAAAAATGGGTCGCAAAATTGGACAATTGTCAACATCCGAACTAAAAGAAGAATTGCGTAAAAGAGACCGCCAGACATCGGGGCTTAGAAAGGAATTTTTGCTCCGACTTCAGACCAGTATTACCGAGGAAGGCGGAGATCCCGAAACAATGCTGTTTGATGTCCAAGAAGAACAACAAGAAAGCGCAGTAAGTACTGCCGATGAAATGCCCGCTTTTATGATATTGCTTTTGGAGAAATTCGATAAGCTGGAGAGCGGCCAGAAAGAACAAAAGAATGCTTTCGAAAGCAAATTAGAAATGCTAGAGAGCGGCCAGAAAGAACAAAAGAATACTCTCGAAAGCAAGTTTGACGAACAAAAGAATGCTCTGGAAAAGCAGCTTCATGAACAAAAGTTTGCACTAGGAAGTAAACTCGATTCCCAGAATGCGCTTTTTGCGGAAAAGTTACAAACGATAGATCAAAAATTCGAAAGCGTGGAAGAAAGTTCAGGAGTTCACTGAAGTCAAATCGGAAGTAGAACAACTGGCTAAGTAACTCGAATTGGTTAAGAAACAGAAAGTTCGAGAATGTTTGCCCGATGGTCCACGACGAAAAGAAATGCAGCCTACTGTCTTTGATGGTCAAACTTCATGGCCGATTTGTAAGAAGCAATTCGAAGCTGCTGCTGTGACGAAAATGGTCTTGACGCCATGGTCAAGACCATTGAAATGAGGTTTGGATATGATCACATGCAACAAGTTTACCGTGTTCAGTTGCGCCGAAGGGTCCAGACAGGAGGCGAAACGCTACAGCAGTTGCAAGCGGACATCGAACGTTTAGCGATTTTATCTTACCCAAATGCCAACAGGGAAATAATTAACGAGCTTGCAACCAATGCCTTCACAAATGCCATCGTGGACTGGAAATTACAAATGGCCGTAAGAATGGCAGGCAATAAAACGCTCGCTAAGGCTTTGGCATTCGCCCTGACTATGAAAGCAGCAGATCAAGCTTCGCAAGGAAGCCATGGCATCAGGGAAATAGTTCCGGTAGAGTGATCATATCAACGTGTAGACATCGAAAGACAAAACACGAGCAACGCTCGAGAACAAATCAGATGTTAGAACTGCAACAAGATGGGGCACCTACAGCGACAGTGCAGAGCTCCACCAAGGCAAGTAAGCTGCCCACATTGCTCTTGGAGAAGAAAAAATGACGAAGCATCTGGCAAGGCCGACATTTTACCTGCTGGACATGCTTCGGAGCAACAGCAGTCGGGAAAATGCCTAAGGACCAACTTCGCGGGGCAGAACCCAAGTAACACAGAAGCTCTTGCTATGGCCACCGTTGCGTTTTCAGCACCCCATTATAAAACCTTAGGTTCTTAAAGTTGGTTTTATACAAATAATGGGGCCTCTTACAAAACCCCTATAAGGACGATTTGACACTTTATAAACCTTAAATTTGGGTGCAGAAAGGGTTCTAATTCGGATTATTATAGAACTCTTTTTACATTTAATACATTTTTTAAGGAATATGTAGGTACACACACTTTCGTGGTGTTTACCTTTACTGTCATGGTGTGGTTTTTCTTGTAGTTGGGTATACACATATTACTATCTTATTTCTTGAAGGTGTTGATGTTTTTGCACAAATAACTTCGTTCATATTAAATGGTGATAAAATAAATGAGTAAAACGAGTGCATTTATTTACCAGAAAACAAGGTGTGCATCTTGTTTCTTCGAATGATTTATTTAAATAGGATGAAAAGTAACAATGCTCTTCTTGAAATATGAAATATAACATAAAATAAAGAGTGCAAGGTTTTATGTCTCTAGGGTTCTATGTAGCCCTGTCTAGCTCCATGTAGAACTATTATAAGGTTTTGTGTTTTCTGTCAAACATGGCGCTAATTTATTTAGGGTTACCATCACTCTCTTTTATGATATACGCTGGTTTCTGTTTCCTTTATTAGGCGGTTTGACTTTTTGTAATTATTGACATGGCAGACGTTAATTGAAATGTATATTACAGCCTTTTTTATCTTCTCCATGAATATAGTTTATACCTTAATAGTTTTAAACTCCAAGGAGGATACCTAATAAACTTCTACCTTAAAAGTTGACATGTCTGTGAGCTGTTAAAATACTTGAAGTGCTGGACAAAGAATGCCTAAACCTAACTTATTTGACCAGCTAGAACATAGAAAAGTGAAAAATTGCAACAATTTACAATTCTACAAGCATTATAGTCATGGCTGGCCACAATATAAGCAACGATACGCTCTGTTAGCTTTTTAATTAATGTTCATAGAAAAAATAGCAAAAAAGCATGAATATTCTCTTGAAATCAAATTTTTGTGTATGACATACTTCTTCAGGCTAATATGTAATCTAGTTAAAATCCATATCATTCTATTAAAAATGTAAATTTTTTATATTTAAATGTTTGCTTGAAATGTTCTCACAACAATTGCTGTCAGTTACATTGTTTTCTAATTTAAAAGCTAACCGATCGTATCGTTGCTTTGGCAAAGTCATAAAAAATTAAATTTAATATTGAAAATTCTACAAACATTATAATAATGGCTAGTCCTATGATCATTTCAAACGCTGCCAGGCGAACATCGTCAGGAACCATTATATTCTATATTATTCCATTGTATGGCTTCTGGCAACCCCCAAGTGCTATATAAGAGTGCAAAGTAGTATTATCGGATGTGTCAAACTTATAGTGTTTGAAAACAGGTGCTAGAAAGGTCTACAGAACCTGCGCTATAGACCTTAAACCCTCAGCACTGATTACCTTATAACTTCAGTGCTAGGAACGTTTATAGCACATCGTTTACGGAACCTTTGGTGCTGGCACCTTTAGTTTTATAATTATGGTGCTGTATACGTTTCTCTGACCAATTTTAAAAGTAAACAAGCTGCGCACCAATGGTACGATAACGAAACTTTGCACAACCATTAATGCTACTGAAGATCATTTTGAATGTCTTATAAGTCCAATATTCAAAAACCAATGCTTATGGTTCCAGAGTGTGCTACTTGGGAAGTTGATGGAATCGAAGCCCCCAGCACCATCATCCAAGTTTTACAAACAAAACGCCACAACAAATGTCTGACAGTGGAGGCAGTCATCGCCAACAGAAAATGTGTGGCCACCATCGATACGGGTGCCACGGCGTTGATAATCAGAAGAGACCTTATCCAGACTTCTTGGCTGCATAACACCAGCTGCTACAGTCTTAAGACAGCTACAGGAGAAGCAGTGAAAGTATACGGGGAGGTGCTTCTACAGATACAACTAGAGGGATTGACCTTCTCACATGCGTTCCTGGTAGCCGACATATGCGACGACTGCATCATTGGAGTGGACTTTCTGAAGGCACATGAGGTGATTTTAGACCTTCGAATGCAAGTATTAAGGTATCGAACCATCGAGATCGCTACGGTATATGGAAACAACGACGCTGTGAGTCTTCGGGCGACTTTGAAAGCCGCCCTCTTCAGAGACAGTACTTTGGACGCGTTTGGAAAGCAATCCTGGGAACCAACGATTCTATCTAGTTTAGCCAGATATTGAAAAAAAATTCAAGAAATATTTCGTGGGAAAAATTCTTGCGGAACCAAAAAACAGCATGATACCGGTCAGGGTGTTGAACCCAAACAAACACACCGTCAAGCTTAGACAAGGAGAGGTGACTGGAAGATGCGTACCAATTGCAGCAGTTTCGACTGTAACTAAAAGTAAATCTGTGAGTCCAGTCTCTCCAACAAAACTGGCAGAGCTGTGCAAGACTATTCTCGGACACTCTGAGCTAGATCAAGAGCAGAAAGCCATGGCGGAGAATTTTATTGGTGAGTTTGCTGATATATTTGCATCACAGGATGGAGATTTTGGTCGAACACACCTAGTACAGCACCGCATAGACACCGGAGATGCCACCCCGTTCCGCCAACCTGTCAGACGACTTCCTTTGGCGAATCACGCGGTGGTTGAAGAGATGATATTAACCATGGAAAAGGAGGGCTTGATCGAAAGTTCGAAAAGTCCGTGGGCATCACCTGCTGTACTGGTGAAAAAGAAGGACGGCAGTACTAGATTGTGCGTAGCGATATAAGCGAAGAAGAACAGCTACCCTTTGCCTCGAATTGACGACACCTTGGACACACTCTCTGGAGCAAAATGGTTCTCCACCCTTGACCTGAAAAGTGGCTATTGGCAGGTTCAGATCCATTCAGAAGACAGAGAGAAGACAGCTTTCACAACCGGAAATAGATATCGTCAGATGGAGTGAAGACGGATCCAGAGAAAATTAAAGCTGTAAAAAGTTGGCCAGCTCCAAAAGACAAACACCAGCCAAGGACCTGAGCTTTCTCGGTCTTGCCACATATTACAGAAGATTTGTAATGTCTGCACCAGTTCACTGAAAATGGAAGACAATTCAAATGGTCAGGTGACTGCGAAAGAAGCTTTCAAGATCTGAAGCATCGACTTTGCGAAGCACTGGTACTAGCTTACCCCATCCCTGGCAAGACAGTTATTCTGGACGCAGACGCTAGCAATGTGGGTGTTGGCGCAGTATTGTCGCAATTGCACGATGGGCAGGAGAAAGTGGTAGCATACTTCAACAAAGTTCTGACCCGACCAGAAAGAAATTACTGCATTACCAGGCAAGAACTCTTGCTCTTATACTGGTGGCGAAGCATTTCCAGAAGTACCTGAGTGGCCAGAAGTTCATCATGCGTATACCCCACGCAGCTCTCAAATGGTTACTTCAGTTCAAAAATCCTGAGGGTCAAGTCGCAAGATGGATCGAGCGATTGCAGGCTTATGACTTCGAGGTACAGCATCGCAAAGGAAGACTGCACTGTAACGCCGACGCGCTATCCCGGAGACCATGTGAGCCTAATTGTAAGCATTGCGTGCGACAAGAACAAAAGGAAGAAGGTTATTCTGTCCAGAGAATAAGAGCTGAACCTGCAGAAGGCTGGAGCAATGAGGAACTTCGTAGTGCACAACAAGAGGATCCTGACATCGAGCCAATCATTTCGTGGAAGGAATCTATGGAAAAGCCGAATGCTGGGGATATCTCTAACAGAAGTCTTACCTTAAAGGCGTACTGGGCACAGTGGGACTCTCTCCATATACAAGACGGTGTTCTGCGTAGAAAATGGGGAATGCCAGACGGAAATTTCTTAAAGATTGCAGCTTGTGGTCCCAAGGTCGAAGGTCCAGGAGATCCTACGAGAAATGCACGATGGAGTATCTGGCGGGCACTTGGGAATCAACAAGACACTGGAAAAGGTTCGTGAACGCTTTTATTGGCTAAGTGCAAGAAACGATGTCGAGAGCTGGTGTCGGAGGTGCACCCTATGCGCTGCTAGTAAGGGACCCAAAGTCAACACAAGAGGTAGAATGCATCAGTACAACGTGGGAGCCCCCTTTGAGAGAATCGCCGTCGACATCGCAGACCCGTTTCCAGAAACTGGGAACGGCAGCCGCTACATTCTTGTAATTGCCGACTACTTCAGGAAGTGGCCTGAGGCTTTCGCGATCCTAAACCAAGAAGCTAAAACCGTTATCGACCAGATAGTGGACCACTGTGTGTGCAGATGGAACTACATTCCGATCAAGGACGAAACTTCGAGTCAAAGATATTCCAGGAGGTATGCGCATCAATAGGACTACAGAAGACACGAACCACACCCCTTCACCCGCAATCAGATGGAATGGTACAACGCTTTAACAAGACCCTGAAGGAACTTCTTCCAAAGTTGTGGACGAGAATCAACGGAATTGGGATCGGCGAATACCCTAGTTCCTAATGGCCTACCGAAATGGGATTCATAGTACAACTGGTTATACTCCATCTGATGTTCTTTTTGGACGAACTGCCAGGCTACCCAGTGAGCTGAAAATCGGATTTCCTATAGAAGAACCAAAATGCGAAGAGGGCTACGTAGTGGATCTCAGAGAAAGGATTAACGACATACACCAGAGGACCAGAAGAAATATAAAAATTGCGAGTGATCGAATGAAGACCAGATATGATGCTAGAACGACGGCACCGGAATTCAAAGTGGGAGATCTAGTCTGGCTCTACAATCCCCATCGTATAAAGGGAAAATCGCCGAAGTTGCAGCAGAACTGGGAAGGTCCTTACGATGTAGTGCGCCAATTAATGATGTAGTCTTTCGAGTTCTACGAGGACCTAGACCGAAAATGAAAATTGTCCACGTGGATCGCCTACATAGTTACAACGCTAGCAATGATGATGTGCTTGTTCGGGACGAACTAAAATAGGTGAGAGAGAAACAAAATTTAACCTTTACTATGATTTATCATCCTTATACATCTGTTACAAAAAAAATACTTAAAAAGCCTTTAGTTTAGTAATTATCCTGTTTTTGGCCTATTTTTTGGCCAAAGTACACTCTCTGAAATATTTTAGAGCCATACTAGATCTCTCACGTTGAAATCTGGTGCCATTGCTCTCGCATCATATCTTGTCTTCATGCGATCACTCGCAATTTTTATGTTTTTTATGTTGATCCACCATACATAGTCCTTTTCGCATTTTGGTTCTTCGATGGGGAATCCGAAATTCAGGGTAGCTCGGCAATGCATCCAAAAAGAACATCAGAGGGAGTATAACCAGTTGTTCTATGAATTGTATTTCGGTAGGCCATTAGGAACAAAGATATTCGCCTATCACAATCCCGATGATTCTCGTCCACGACTTTGGAAATATGTTCCTTGAGGGTCTTGTCAAAGCGTTCTATCATTCCATCTGTTTGCGGGTGAAATGGTCTGGTTCGTGTCTTCCGTAGTCCTATTGATGCACATATACCTCCTGGAATATCTTTGACTTGAAGTTTCGGCCTTGATCGGAATGTAGTTCCATCTGCACACACAATGGTCCACTATCTGGTCGACAACGACTATACCTTCTTGGTTTGGGGAAAGCCTCAGGCAACTTGCTGAACTAGTCGTCAGTAACAAGGCTGTAACGGTTGCTTTTCCCAGTTTCTGGAAACGGGCCTGCGATGTGGACGGCGATTCTCTCAAGGGGGCACGCAGATCTCACAGGTGCATTTTACCTCTTGTTTTGACTGTGGGTCGCATACTAGCAGCGCACGTGGTGTACCTCCCACACCAGCTTTCGACATCGTTTCTTGCACTTAGCCAATAAAAGCGTTCCCGTACCTTTTCGAGTGTCTTGTTGATTTCCAAATCTTACTTACTTACTTAAGGTGGCGCTACAGTCCGGGGTGGACCTGGGCCTCAGCCAACAAGCTTCGCCAGCTAGCTCTGTCTCTAGCTAGCCGTCTCCAGTTTCGCACGCGAAGTTGGCTGAGGTCCCCTTCCACTTGCGTGCGCCACCTGAGTCTCGGTGCTCCCCTACCGCGCCGTCCCTGCGGTGTGGATTCGAAGATTTTCCGGGCCGGGGCGTTGGTGTCCATCCGCTCTAGATGACCCAGCCATCGTAGACGTTGTGTTTTGACTCTTTTGGCTAGGTCGGTATAGCTGTACAGCCCGTACAGTTCGATGTTATACCTCCTCCTCCACTCTCCGTCTTCGCAGACGGGACCATAAATCGTCCGAAGAATTTTCCTCTCGAAGCAGCCTAAAGTGTTTTCACCCGCCTTTGACAGAGTCCATGCTTTTGCACCGTAAAGCAGGCCTGGGATGATGAGCGTCTTATACATGGACACTTAAGTTGCTCGAGAGAGGGCTTTGCTACTCAATTGCCTCCTTAGCCCAAAGAAACAGCGATTGGCAAGAGTTATCCTTCGTTTGATTTCAGCGCTGGTGTCATTGTCTGAATTGATAGCGGAACCCAGGTAACAAACCCTAACTACCTCAAAATTAAAGCTGTCGATGGTGATGTTTTGTCCAAACGTCGGTGTTGGGTGTCTTTTCTTGATGACAGCATATACTTGGTTTTGCCCTCATTGACTGCTAAGCCCATATTCGCCGCTTCAGTCCCAATACTCACGAAGGGTTCACTGACATCACGCTTTGTTTTACCGATTATGTCAATGTCGTCTGCGTATGCGAGTAGTGGAACGGACTTTTGAAAGATTGTACCTCTGGTGTTGGCGCAGGAGTTCTGCACAATTCTCTGAAGTATGATGTTAAAAAGTCGCATGACAGCGCGTCGCCTTGTCTTAATCCTTTTTTGACATCAAAGGGGTCGGTGAGGTCTTTGCCGACCTTGACGGAACAGCGTGGGTTTTCCATCGTCATCCTGCACAGACTGACGAGTTTGGCAGGGATGCCAAAACTAGACATTGCGCTATATAGCTCGTCTCTATAGATGCTGTCATACGGGGCCTTTAAATCGATGAAGAGGTGGTGTGTATCGATTTGGAATTCTTGGGTTTTCTCGAAGATCTGCCGCAGTGTGAATACTTGATCGATGGTTGACTTTCCTGGCCTAAAGTCACACTGATATGTGCCTATCAGATTGTTGACGAACGGCTTCAGGGGTTCACACAGTACAGCAGAAAAGATCTTGTATGCGATGTTAAGAAGACTGATGCCTCTGAAGTTGACACAACTCAGAAAGTCTTCTTTCTTCAGGATGGGGCAAACAATGCTGAGGTTCCATTCGTCGGGCATGCTTTCTTCCGACCATATCTTGCAGATAAGCTGGTGCATGCTCCTAACCACCTCATCGCCAGTGGATTTAAAAAATTCGGCTGCTAGGCCGTCTGCTCCGGCTGCTTTGTTGCACTTGAGCTTAAACACAGCTACTTTCACCTCCTCCAGGTTGGGTGGGCGGTATCGTTCGTACGCTTCATCGGTAACGAAGTTTTTCTGCCTGTCAGCGGTATTTGGTCCGCCCCCGCCGTTATACAGTCTGCAGAAGTGGTCTTTCCAAATCCTCAGCACCGATTCTACAACGATGTTCCCTTGATGGCCCTTACAGGCTTCAGTTCGAAGTTTATACCCTGGGCAGGATCTTTTGATCCTTTGGTAAAACTTTCTAACCTCATTCCTGTTGTACCATCTCTCTATCTCTTCAACCGCGCGATTCTCGTGCTCTCTCTTTTTCCTTCGGAGAAGCCGGTGTTCCTCTCTCCTCCTCTGCTCGTAGAGCTCGCGAGCAGCTCTAATCCTTCTGTGCAGCGCCGCTTTGCATGCTTCCTGTTTAGCTGCATGTGCTTCCCGGCATTCATCGTCGAACCAGGGGTTTCGTTGTGGTGGCCGTGTGAAGCCCAGCACTCCAGAGGCGGAGTCTCTGATGGCATTTTGGCAAGGTTGCCACTGGCTATCAATGCTTGATGCTGGGTGCATAGGACTTCGTAAAAGGTTTTGAGAGACTCGGTTGGAGAAGGACCTGGCGATCTCTTGCGATTGTAGTCGGGCGACGTTAAACTTCCCCACAGTATTTCCATTACTTGGCGCTGGTCGGGATAACCGCAGCCATACCTTGGCTACAACAAGGTAGTGATCCGAGTCAATATTGGCCCCTCGGAAAGTTCGGACATCCATGATACTGGAGGAGTGCCTTGCGTCGATTGCAATATGGTCAATCTGGTTGACGGTTTATTGATCGGGAGATCTCCATGTCCCTTTGTGGATATTGAGATGCGGGAACTGTGTACTAGCTACCACAACGTGTCGCCCCGCAACAAAGTCGATCAGCCTGGATCCGTTATCAGAGGTCGTGTCGTGCAGGCTATGCTTTCCAACTGTACGACCAAAGATGCGCTCCCTTTCCAGCTTGGCATTAAAATCGCCTAGGACAATCATAATGTCGTAGCTAGGGCACTGCTCATAGTCCAGGAGCTCGTGGAACATATCTTTGGTCTCGTCATCTTTCTCCTCTGTAGGGGCATGCGCGCATATAAGACTAATTTTGGCAAATTAAGCCTTGATGCGAATCGTCGCGAGGCGCTCGCTTACAGCTCAAGACTTTTTGCATAAGTCTGCTTCTAACAACGAAACCACATCCAAAAAGGCGCTGGCTTTGACCCGTAGTAGAAGTCGTCCTTCTCTTGCCCGGCCCGTCCCACCGCATTTCTTGGATGGCAGTAATGCCTGCCTTGCAGTCGTTAAGGTCCTCCGCTAGTTGCTTGGCTGCAGGTGGTCTGTTAAGGGACCCAACATTCCACGTGCAGATCCGGAGCTCGTTGTCCTTTTGTCGTTTGCATTGGTTGTCAACAGTAAATCCGTCAGAATCCGAGGCTTGTTTCTGCTTCGTTACTGGTGTTTCTTTACGTGGCCGGAAGTCACCCTGACGGCACGACCCCCAACCTGGAGGTCCAGATCTTTTGTTTAGCTCTAAGGACGGAGAGCCGGATAGCCCGCTCCTTATAGGCCTGAGCTCCGAATACGTCGTAGAAGCCCATATAAGGTGTTCACTAAGTAGTTCGGCCTGACTGGAACTATGGACGCCTCCGTTGATTCCATCTGGGGAATTCCTCCGCTGCCGTCCGGATGCAAGGAGAAGTGCTTTAGTGGGAACACTCCTCCCCCCTCTCTCGTCTGCTACCCCCAATAACCATCCAAAGGGGTCGGAAACCAATCTCCAGTTGAGGTACTAGGCACCCGGTGTTCACCACGGGGAGGTGAGAGTAGGAGTTGATAGACAGAGGTTGGTTTAGAAAACCTGTGGATGCTTGTATCCTCTTGAGTGCACATGTCTATCCTTTGACCACCTTACCGCCTTTTCACCGTGTATTTCTCGTAGAATCTCCGCGATCTTCAACCGTGGGACCACAAGCTGCCTCTTAAAGGATTTTCCATCTGGCATTTCCCATTTTCTACGCAGAACACCGTCTTGTGTATGGAAAGAGTCCCACTGCCCCCAGTACCTACGCCTTTAAGGTAGGACTTCTTGCAGTCCGCTTCTCTATAGATTCCTTCCACGCTAGAATTGGCTCGATGTCAGGATGCTCTTGGTGCACATTACGAAGTTCCTTAGTACTCCAGCCTTCTGCAGGTTCAGCTCTTATTCTCTGGACAGAAATACATTCGTCCTTTTCCTCTTGTCGCACGCAATGCTTACAATTGGGATCACACGGGGTCAATTCTCTAACTGTGAAGCGGTGAAGTGATAAATTTTCTCATTGCTTCATTTTGCAGTGATTTTTTTTAATAAAAAAAATTTCACGTAATAATATTTTTTATCACAAGGACAAATTTTGTGAACGTTTGTGAAAAACATAATGGAGAGTAAACTTAACCGGGGGCTAGGCTTCGGCCACCCAAAAAGGCTATTTAATCGATTTTTTGGAGCTGAAACACAACACAAAAGTTGCCATTGACTAAATATTTATCCGCGATTTGAAAGATTAAGATCCATTTTTGCAATGCAGCAACATAAATTTTGGACCAAAAACTGACTTAAAACTACCTACATAATACATTGTTTTTAACCATGGAGACGTTATAGTATGTACTAATAGCCTTACAGCCAAAAGGTCAATTCTCCTTCGTTATACTCGATTTGATTCTCAATCAGCGCATTTAATTAAATCACTGATATTAAGCACAATGAAGAGAAAAAATGGCAAGAAATAAGCAGGGCAATTAACACCGTGATTAACATGAAAGCGCAGCGCTGCGCTTACATGATTTCATAAATGGTCTTAGTCCGTTCATTTAATCCATTGTTAGATGTTTGAAAAATATTTTTCGTAAAAGAAGCCGCTAAGACAATGTATAATTCACCGAATTTATTATTTAAAACTTTTTAGTACAGACTTTGAAAGGCAGCTATCACTATGAATCGAATTTGGCGCACTTGTGAAGTGTTAAAATGAAAATCTGCTGTAAAAACAAAAATGATATTTTATTTTTCCCCTGCAAGGTTCCCCACGTTAGAATAGCCTTGAGGCAAAGTATGCCTGTCGTAAGAGCCGACTAAGATCCACCGGAAGAAGTATTCTTTAAAGTTTCAAAGGATGCTGTCAATGCTGCTCCGTTTGGGGCAACTTTTGGCAGTAAGGTTTTAACTCATAGATTAATCTGAAGGTTAAATTAAAATCCAGAAACGTCTGTCACACATTGTGCGGCTCACTGGTCGGCGTCTGTATTTAAAAATGAAAATAGAAGTGACTTACCTACTTCTTATAAAAATGACAAGTTTAAAAATAAATGGCAATGGAGTAAACGAAGGGTTTGATTACCTCATCTTACTTTCCCAGCTATGCTGGGAAATCCACCTTCTTCGGAGGCAGGCTCTACGGATTCTGGGGGGGAAAAAGGAGTCCACCGGTAAACCAGGACTCAGTGAAAATTAAGAGCTAAGAAAAGGAGAATAATGATCTCCGAGCTAAGCTTACTGAAATGGAGCGACTCTTCCGCGATCTAAAAATGGAAGTTGACTCTCTGCAAAAAGAAAACGAGGATATTAAAAATACTCGTTTAACGAAAGAGTGTGTAACACCAAACCGACCAGCAGTCGAATACTTCACGGACGAGGACGAACTTGCACTTGAGACCGATTCAGTTTTAAGGAAAAGGTCTAGCAAGAAGCGTAAGGCGAATTCCTCTCCCGAAGTAATACAAAAAGAAGATAAGCCCTCTGGCTCAAACAAGGCTTAACCAGAAGCGAAAATTCGTCCACCTCCCGCAATAAACATCGTCGGGATAGCAAACTTCGGGAGGTTGCGCAACCTTCTTGTAAACACGGTGAGAACAGAAAACTATAAGCTTACTTCGCACCGAAATAACGTGTGGAAAGTAAATGTTGACAACGCCGATTCCTATCGCGCGCTGTCTCTTAGACTGAATGCAGAAAGAATCGAGTGGTATACTTATCCAAATAAGTACGAAAAACCACTGCGAGTCATTGTAAGGGGGCTCCGCCCACTATGCACAAAAGAAGACGTTGTAAAAGACGTAAAAAATAAAGTCCTTAAAATTATTGATGCCATCAATATCATTAAAAAGGAAAAGCAACGCACGGAAGGAGAAAGAGACACTGTGATCAGACGCGGCCTTCCAACTTTTATGCTCTCCTTTGAAAGAACTGAGAGCATAAACGATATTTATAAAATAAAAATGATACTTAACATCAGGGTTAAAATCGAACCCATGCGAAAGGGCAACAGACTGATACCACAGTGTAAGCGATGCCAAAAGAACCACGTTGCGTGAAATGTGCCGGAAAACACCTCTCATGGCGTAAAAGCTCCGCTAGCTCAAGTGTAGCGGAGAAACCGCCACTGGTCGGACCGAATTCATACTCACAGGTTACGGCAAACGAAAAAAAGGGAAGATCGCCCACAACAGACGCAGTGTTTCAGATCTTCGCTGTAATCTTGGAAACTGATAATCTTTGACAAACTGAGCAAGCTCGAGTTTAAGCCTCGATTACAAAAAAAATTACAAGAGAACATGAATATGAAACAGTTGTTTAAAATATTTACATGGAATGCAAACGGCCTTCTGAATAAAATAGACGAACTTGAAGTATTTCTACGGAAAAATAATATTGATATTTACATGATTACGGAAACTCACCTTAAAAACGGGTCTACACCCAAACTTAAAGGTTACAATGACTATCACGCACATCAACCTTCGCAAAATTCGAGAGGAGGATCCTTCCTCTACATTAAGAACTACATAAAGCACTTCAAGAACACAGAAGTTGAGCTAGACTCTATGCAGATCAGTTCAGTTTCTGTAAGAATTGACTGCCTAGATAACAACCTTGCATCTTGTTATTTCCCGCCAGGATATAGCCTGGAGAAAGACGATCTTGATCGTATGTATGACTTCATTGGGTCCAATTTTATCATTGGGGGTGACTTTAACGCGAAGCATACTTTTTGGGGTTCACGATGCAATTCAACAAGAGGTAGATTACTGTACAAATACAGTATGAAACGTGGGTGGACTTTTCTCCACGGGTAAGCCAACATATTGGCCAACCGACAGGAATAAAAAGCCTGACCTTGTCGACATTTTCATCGCTAAAGGGTACCCCAAATACCTTTCGCGAATCCAAGAGTGTTATGATCTTTGCTCAGACCACTCAGGAGTAGTCTTGAAGATGGGTGGAAGACTGGCGAAAATAGAAAGAGCTCCCAGATTAGCTAGCAAAAACATGAACTGGGACGCCTTCAGAAAGGACTGTAAGGAGGGTGTTGGCTCGAATGTGCCATTGAGAACTCCTTTCGACTTAGAAACCGTAGTTGACAAATTCATTGAAGCAATTCAGACCGCTGCTTGGAACAACACTTCGTCCTCCAACGAGCATTGGACAGAATTTGTGTCTGGACGAAGACTTGGCGAATCGCTCTTAACGAGAACAAGTCTACGCATTTGAATTTCACTTACAGAAGGGTTAACAATTTACCTCTGTTCATAAATTCTGCACAAATACCTTATGCAAATGAAACTAAATATCTAGGGATGACACTGGACGCTAAACTAAGGTGGAAACCCCACGTTAAGAAGAAGCGAGACGAGCTCGAGATTAGGCTCAGGGAAATGTATTGGCTTATCGGTAGATTTTCGAAATTAAGCATATATATCAAACTGCTCTTGTACAGGCAGGTGTTAAAGCCATCCTGGACATATGGTATACAACTTTTGGGTTGTACCAAGCTGAGCAACATGTCCATGTTGCAGACTTTCCAAAACAAGACACTTAGAGCAATCGTGAATGCTCCATGGTATATAAGGAATAGTGATATTCACAGAGATTTAGGAATAGCTACCGTAAGCGAAGAAGTAACAAACTTTGTTCGAAAGCTAAATGCTCGCCTTCATGTTCATTGCAACAATGAAATGATCCGTACTCTTAACGATATAAACAATGAGCGACGACTACAAAGAACAAAATCCTTCGATCTAGCGACGTAGCGTGAAGCCGCACGAATAAACGGCTTAAGTAGGTGCATTCACTGGATAGCAACCTACCCAATGCGATAAACACTACGGAAGCGTAAACTACCTGTTAAGTTAACTTAGTTGTAGTCAAGAAGTATTATGAGAGAGCGAAAATTTACTACTATGAAGTGCGTTCTGGCAGTTTCATAGTGTCTCTCATAAATGGGTGGTTTTTTAGCACGTGGAATTCGGGCATAGCCAATACCGGCTACTTCGGTATTATATACCTGCTATAGTGGGCGTATTTATCACTTCACAGTTTCACAGTTAGAGAAATGACTTCATGGTCTCCGGGATAGCGCGTAGCGAAGTCATAATCCTGCAACCGCTTGATCCATCTAGCGACTTGGCCCTCAGGATTTTTGAACCGAAGTAACCATTTGAGAGCTGCGTGGTCTGTACCCATGATAGGGTTCCTTCTGTGGTTGTTGGTTCCCAATTGGGCGCCTCCCCAGGTGGCGGATAGGGGAAAGCTCACCAGTTATGGTGGGTACCGGTATGGAAAGTATGCGGGGCGGACCGAAACTAGCAACAAACGAAAAATCCAAGAGCGTCTGTCTCAAAATGAGCGCCTTCCTGGCCGGCGTCTATTATCCAGGTTAGGGTCGGCTGAAAATGTTCTTTTTCTCTTCCAATACGCAAATAAAATAGACAACAGTGAGAAGAGAGAGAAATGGATCAAAGACCGAAAAATTGCAGCAGGATTATAATTTTTCTTAGAATGCTTTCGTCATTGTCTTCCTTGTTTCTTAGGTTAGGTTGGAAGGGTTGTTTGCATTAGTGCAAGATCACTCGGTGGCCAGATTGGCCCATTGTGATTACCCTTGTAAGGTAGACAAACATGGTTGGACATATATCTTGCTAACTGAACCAGCCTCATCTTTTAATAAATCTTTTTAGGTCTAGTGGTGATATTCCTGCCAGGTCGTCCAGGCTATCAAAGAACCTGACTCCTAAAAAGTTTAGTCGCCGTTCTTGGAGAGTTGGACAGTGGCAGAAAATAGTTCTATAGACTCTATTTCTTCTTGATCCGTACAGCTTCTGCAGAAGTCAGTGGTAAAAATTACCATTCGTGTAGCCATGACACCAATGGTGCAGTGTCCCGTGACTGCACCAACGAGTGTTCTGATGAAATTTCTACTGAGAGATAGAAGGGTCGTTGTTCTTTTCAGGTCGAGTTATGATACAATCTTTAGACTGTTGCCAACGTTCACCGGCTTGTTTGGTCGTGTATTGATCTATAAGACTTTTGGCTGTGTTGAAAGGTAGATAAACCCGTCGGTCAGCGATCGTTATGTCCATATCAAAACCTTTCCTGGCCAGTTCGTCTGCCATTTCATTTCCGGCCACGCTAACATGCCCAGGAACCCAGCAGAGAACTGTTTGGAGGCTTATTTGCTTTAATGCCATGAGGCAGTCCTTGACACACTTAGAGTATACGAGGTTGGAGTCCAGGGCTTTAAGTGCTGCTTGACTATGAACACATATGGTGATTTCCGTTGCCGGAAGATCCATAGATTGAATTGTCTGTGCAGCCCTCTTCACCGCATAAATTTCAGCTTGAAAAACACTACAGTAGTCATTTAGTCGATATGACTGGTTGGTTTGCAGTATTTCCGAGAAGACTCCTGAACCTCTTCCATGTTCTGTTTTCGAACCATCGGTATAGATGGCTACACCTTTGATGTCATAATTAGTCTCTACCCAGCCTTGCCTATACTTGGTATAATGACTTTGAATCTTTTATCGAAGTCAAATTGAGGTTTCTTATAATCCGGTTATTATAAGAAAGATTAATCTGCATCACCCTCAGCTTTCCGACGCTGGTCTTTTTCATGCAGGAAGTTAAACATTTACTGTCCTAGCCCGAATTTGACCACCCCCGCTACTGTTTTCAGATAGTTGGCAGATTTGGTGTCCACCACTATCTTCATGTCCACGCCTTCACATTTTCCCTCGGTTTCTTCGAAAGAATCTGCCAGCCCTCCGTGCTGAGACCCTTGTTCTGCATTTCTAAAAGCTTTAAATTGGCTGTTTCCTCCGGAGCCGGAGGAGGTATCCATACATGCACTTGTATGTAGAGTCGAGGCAGGTACTATTTCTACTTTGTCATCAGGCCAGACCTCTCCAAAGTTGCAGATGCAGCGAGTAAGAAAGTCATATGACTCCCTGTTGCTGAAACTAACTACCATTACTCCTTTCCGCCACCCGGCTTTTGCGAATTCGAAGTCATTATGTGAGCTACTATTTTAGCCTTCAGCCACCATGGTTACTAGGGTTTTGGCCTCGACCTTCAGCCACTTTTCCATGGTGAGTTTTCCATCAGGATCACTCTTGTCTATGATGGCCATGGTAAGCTCCTCATTGCTATGTTGCTTTGTTTTGGCCTTTGCGATATTCTCAGCGAGCTCATCCACTGAGCGTTGTCTCTTGGGGGCAGGTTTGGCCTGTCCTTTCTCATCGGTCTTGGAATCCGAGGGTTTCCTTGGGTGATTTGAAGGGGGTGGCTTCGCCTTGGTTCCATGAGGACTAACGCCTGGCTTTGTGGACCCTGAGAATTCGGCGATGTCTTTTTGGGAGAGGGCCCTTTGATGTAGAGGCACACGTGGGACAGAGCTTCTTGTCTTTCGCGACATCGTTGGTCTTTCCCTTCTCAGTCTTCTGATTGCATGAGATGACTGCTTTTGTAGTCTTATACATCTCTCATATACCTCGACTAATTTGGCGTGCTTTTTGATAAGATGCCGTTACCGTAGCTGGATCTTTTTTCCTCATTCTTGCCAAGAATTACCAGAGCTCTTATAGCCTGATCTAGCTTTTTTCTCGGCTCTTTTCATTTTAGACTTAGGCACCAGCGTGTCCTCCAGAAGTCTTTTCTCTGTCCCGGAGTCTATTGTCGAGACGTTACTGGATTGTGAGGAAATGGCTTCCCCCAGTGCGGTAATGTCTAACAGGGGACTCTCCGACTGAGTGGTGACTTCTGTCGCTTCGCTGGTTTCCCTTTGTGTTTGTTGATTTCATTTGTTTTTCAAATACTTGTTCTCTTATGGGAAACCGTAGGAAAAGTTAATTATAATAACGGGTGGTTTTTTAAGAGGTTGAGAATTTTTTTAAAAAAAAAAAACACAAAAAATTCGAAAAAATTAATGAAATATTTATTTGAATCGATAGTTTGAACCTTGCAATTTAATGTTTAAAGATAATTTCGTGCAAATGTTGACCGCGGCTGCGTCTCAGGTAGCCCATCCGCTGAGTCCAATTTTGGCATACTCTTTCACACATATCGGCCGGTATCTCACGAATGAATGCATGTATGTTGGCTTCCAGTGCGTCAATCGAAGCGGGCTTGTCCCTATAGACATTAGCCTTGCCCCAACAAAAAATAATCTAATGGTGTCAAATCGCATGATCTAGGCGGCCAAACCAAACTGAAGCTGTTTGACAGTGACACAAGGTACTAAACACACGTCAGCTGTCAAAACCAGTGTTGCCAAAACCAAACCAGCTAAAAAATCACCCTTTATAAAGGCTCCTGACGATGTTCACCTGACAGCGTTTGAAATTAAAATAGGACTAGCCATTATTATAATGTTTGTAGAATGGTAAATTATTGTAATTTTTTCACTTTTCAATATTAAATTTAATTTTGTATGGCTTTGCCGTAGGGGCCGCTCCCCAATATAAGCAACGATACGTCCGGTCAGCTTTTTAATTAAAATAGACAACAATTAGATGCATGCTACATGTTTTTATAAAATACTGTGCTAGTTATATTATGGTGTTAATCCGTAAAGGCATTACACTTTTGGGGGCATGCAATAATGTATCTGGGCAGTATTTATATGATCCATAGTGGCTCACAAGCGTTTGTCTTGGATTGAGAATTAGTTTTCTCTTCTATCTTTTCTATCCTCAAATTCTTTCCACTCGCGATGTGCTACGCATCTCAGGAGTAGTCATAATCCCTTTATCGCAAGTTTTTATAAAAAAAAAGTTCTCGCCTGGTAACACGCAGTAATTTCGCTCTGGTCGGGTAAGAATTTTGCTGAAGTATGCCACCACTTTCTCCTGTCCATCGTCCTACTGTGAAAATACTGTGCCAACACCCAAATTGCTAGCGTCTTCGTCCACAATTAGTGTTTTTCCAGGGGTTGGGTAAGCTAGTATCGGTACTTCGCAAAGTCGCTGCTTCGAATGTTGAAAGCTCCTTTCGCAATCACCTGATCATTTAAACTGTCTTTGTCTTTCCTCTTCGGTCAACTGGTGCAGACATTTGGCGATTCCGGCAAATTCATTCACAAATCTCAAGTAACATGTGGCAAGACCCAGAAAGCTCTTTAACTTGTGTTTGTCTTTTACTTACTTACTTAAGGTGGCGCTACAGTCCGGGGTGGACCTGGGCCTCAGCCCATAAGCTTCGCCAGCCAGCTCTGTCTCTAGCTAGCAGTCTCCAGTTTCGCACGAGAAGTTGGCTGAGGTCCCCTTCCACTTGCGTGCGCCACCTGAGTCTCGGTGCTCCTCTACCGCGCCGTCCCTGCGGTGTGGATTCGAAGATTTTCCGGGCCGGGGCGTTGGTATCCATCCGCTCTAAATGACCCAGCCATCGTAGACGTTGTGTTTTGACTCTTTTGGCTAAGTCGGTATAGCTGTACAGCCCGTACAGTTCGATGTTTTATCTCCTCCTCCACTCTCCGTCTTCGCAGACGGGACCGTAAATCGTCCGAAGAATTTTCCTCTCGAAGCAGCCTAAATTGTTTTCACCCGCCTTTGACAGAGTCCATGCTTTTGCACCGTAAAGCAGGCCTGGGATGATGAGGGTCTTATACATGGACACTTAAGTTGCTCGAGAGAGGGCTTTGCTACTCAATTGCCTCCTTAGCCCAAAGAAACAGCGATTGTCAAGAGTTATCCTTCGTTTGATTTCAGCGCTGGTGTCATTGTCTGAATTGATAGCGGAACCCAGGTAACGAACCCTTACTACCTCAAAATTAAAGCTGTCGATAGTGATGTTTTGTCCAAGACGTCGGTGTTGGGTGTCTTTTCTTGATGACAGCATATACTTGGTTTTGCCCTCATTGACTGCTAAGCCCATATTCGCCGCTTCAGTCCCAATACTCACGAAGGGTTCACTGACATCACGCTTTGTTCTACCGATTATGTCAATGTCGTCTGCGTATGCGAGTAGTTGAACGGACTTTTGAAAGATTGTACCTCTGGTGTTGGCGCAAGAGTTCTGCACGATTCTCTCAAGTATGATGTTAAAGAAGTCGCATGACAGCGCGTCGCCTTGTCTAAATCCTTTTTTGACATCAAAGGGGTCGGTGAGGTCTTTGCCGACCTTGACGGAACAGCGCGAGTTTTCCATCGTCATCCTGCACAGACTGACGAGTTTGGCAGGGATGCCAAAACTAGACATTGCGCATTATATAGCTCGTCTCTATAGATGCTGTCATACGCGGCCTTGAAATCGATGAAGAGGTGGTGTGTATCGATTTGGAATTCCTGGGTTTTCTCCAAGATCTGCCGCATTGTGAATATTTGATCGATGGTGGACTTTCCTGTGTGCCTATCAGATTGTTGACAAATGGCTTCAGGCGTTCACACAGTACAAGAGAAAAGGTCTTGTATGCGAAGTTAAGAAGACTTATGCCTCTGTAGTTGGCACAACTCAGAGGGTCTCCTTTCTTCAGGATCGGGCAAACAATGCTGAGGTTCCATTCGTCGGGCATGCTTTCTTCCGACCATATCTTGCAGATGAGCTGGTGCACGCTCCTAACCACCTCATCGCCAGCGGATCTAAAAAGTTCGTCAGCTAGGCCGTCTGCTCCGGCTGCTTTGTTGCACTTGGGCTTAGACACACATTACTTTTACCACCTTCATAGGACTTCGTAGAAGGTTTTGAGAGACTCGGTTGGAGGACCTGGCGTTCTCTTGCGATTGTAGTCGGCCGACGTGAAACTTCCTCACCGTGTTTGTCTTTTGGAACTGGCTAACTTCTCACAGCTTCAATTTTCTCTGGATCCGTCTTAACTGATGAACCGTCAGATGCTTAACTTTCGAAGCCATGTAAACACATCTCTTAAGTGGTATCGATGTTCAGAGAAAGTCTTTCCCACAACGATGACATCGTGCAAGTACACCAAGCAGGTTTTTCACGCCAGACCATGTAAGACAGGTTCCATAAGACGCTCAGAGGTGGCCGGAGTGTTACACCAACCAAATGGCATTACTGTAAACTGCCATAGTCCATTGCCAGTTTTGAAAGCGGTCTTCTCTTTGTCTTCTGGATGGATCTGTGCCTACCAGTAGCCACTTTTCAGTTCAAGGGTGGAAAACAATTTTGCTTCAGAGAGTGTGTTGAAGGTGTCGTCAATTCGAGGCAAAGGTTAGCTGTCTTTCTTCGTGACACCATTTAGCCTCCGGTTGTCAACGCAAAATCTGGTACTGCCGTCCTTCTTTTTCACCAGTAAAATAGGTGATGCCCACGGACTTTTTGAAATTTCGGTCAAACCTCCTTTTTATACCCTATTCCACAGGAATGGAGTATGTATACTACGTTTGATGCAGGTAAAAAATGTAACATAGAGAAATAATTGCGATAGACCCCCAAGACCTTAAGGGCATATGATCGAGACCGAATTCTGAGTTGAATGTCCGTCCATCCGTTCGTATGTCACCAACTTTTAGGTCTTGAATTTTGAGCTAGAAAGCTGAAGTTTTGTACGTAAACTCTGTCATGCGAAGCAATACAATTGTTTAAATTTTTCGAATCTGCCCACAGACAAGCCCACAATCGGTCTAATTGTGCAACAACCTCCAGTGCTTTAAAAATTTAACATTAAGCATCTCCTAATTATTATAAAGATGTAAAATATTAAAATAAAGTCAGCAGACCGCCCATTGTGGGCGTGAAATCGGTTAGAAGATTATCTTTCAAATGCAATTTATTCAATATTTTTGTTCCAAATCGAAATTTTTTTACTTATTATAGTTACATATTATATATATGTACCTATGTAACCTTATATATATATACCTGGTTCTACATAGTTTATAGAATTTAAGAAAAACCTATAATTTTCCAGAAAAACATAGATTTTGACTGCGTTTTAGCCTCACTAAGGGAATAATAAAAAATAAAGTTTAGCACGTAAAGTACACCGGACACTTTTCTTGATTTCGTTATACAAAGTTTTTGGACACGCCCATTTTTAGGAATAACAAATAAATTTTAACCAAAAAAACTAAATTTTTGCGTACATTTTGGCCGCAAGCTTGGATATTTTTATGCTTATACCTATTAAATACACGCACTGTTGCACTTACTCACTGGTTTTAGTTAAAAAGGCGTTGTTTAAGTCCAAAATGTATGCAACCACCTGACATAAAACATTCAACAATTCTGTGAGCTTCTCCCTCCACTGCACATGTCATGGATGTTTGTTGGGTGTTTTCCACATGGCGTAAGCCATTTTTCTAGATTCTCATTGAAAATTTAAATATTCCTAATTATCGGAATAACAAGTACTAAAGTTATAGTCTTTCGATTGAAAGTGGCAGTTTCAGATCATCAGATCCCTTAGTGATTTACTTTGAAATCAATGTCATCTGTTACCTACACTTCGTCTGTCGTAATCATACTTAGACACTGGCGAGAAAAATACCGTGAATCATATTCAAACGTAGCCGAACAAGGCATAAGCGACCAAAGTAATCTTGACTTGAACTAATTCGAATTGAGCTTATCTCGTTCTTTAACCTATTTTCTGTAATTAACTCAATCAAGGTGGGGTTTTTTTCCAAGAACAATGTTGGAGCCTGCCTAGAGGTGCTAGAAGATTAAATGGGCCAGAAATAGCAATTTTTCTAGTTAAATTTTACATCCCGCCACTTTTTGGAGGCGTCGCAGCTTCCTTTCCTAAGGTATTTTGCCATCCGTCAAAGATGGACTGGAGTTTTTACATACGCACTGCAAGTACCTAACTTGCTGTAGTGCAATCGCTGTCGCCAGGCGATACATAGTAGGTTCTTGGCATATTTTTGCCTTACGTGAAGCTAAACCAAAATCGACAAGTCGATATCGAGTCCTCGACCGTGATGTTTTTTGTTTAGGTGAAGCAAAGCTTACAAAAACGAGATCGAAAACGATATCGTCGCTCTGACGCGGTGAGGACCCTGGAATTCAGATCAGATCGTTGGTAGTTCCATGTCTTCAAAATTTTTTCATCCTTAAATCACTCTTAAGCGATGTTTGTTATGGCCCGCTTTTGAGATTTATTTTTCTAAAAATATTCTCGCCAAGCAGAAAACTACCGGCATCCTTTCTGGTGGGACAAATAAATAAAAATGGTTGACTGTCTTCGTCCACTTGCATGATACCAACCTACAGGTAAAAAACGACGAATGTTTCTCAGGGTTGGCAAACCTGCGTGAGCTATTTTACAACCGGGGCTCTCAAACTTTTCTAAAGAAGAAAAGGACGTAATGAGTGCTAGTTTTTTTTTAGTTCTCTGAGGGGGGAGAAAATGTGTCGGAATAGTGGTTGTATCGGGTGATTACCATGAAAAAAAAAAACGGTTTGGGATAATGGGATCTGTTGAGGTTGCGGTCCAAACGGAATTTCCCTTGTAGGAGGGCTTAATACGTTGACAGACGGTGTATGGGATAAGATCTCCCAAACTCATCTAGTGCCAGTAGTGACAATTTTTAAAGTCCTGAAAAGTACCAGGCAGTGCTTAAAATCACCGCAAAATAAGGGAACTTCCGCAGCAGCAAAAAAAATCTAAATTTAAAATAAAAAATAAAAGAAACAGTAATAGTAAGTAACAGTAAGAAACACCGAGTAAGTCATTTATTCTTACCTTTTTTCCTTGTGCGATTTGCTTAAAAGAAAATTTATTATAATAGGCAAAGTAGGCAGCCAAATAGTGGTCGCCCAGTTTTTAAAAGTTAAAATTTCCCTAAACGGTGCGTCCTTCAAACCGCGCATACTTGATTTGCTTAAAACCTTAGAAAAAATCGAAGATCCATTCAAACACATTTGGTGCAAAAATATTTCCTGGACGCTGTATGTAAGTGCTCCGCCCCACAGCGATCCATATATGCGACAATTACGGCATTCAGCCAACGATCCAAATCGTAAAAAACGCAAGGAGCGGCTTAACTTCAACAATAAAAGAAATTTATATAATATATGTATATAGGTGTGATTTTTATAGGCGTAAAGTTATTATCTTGTATCTCGTGGAAAATTTAGTCGTTGTGAAAGGCGTAAAGATTTGTTTCCCGCGATAAAAAAAAATAAAAATTAATTAAAAAGGCCGAAATTCTCGGCAAAACTAGGTTCATCTCCTGCGACAAATTGAGCTCAGTTTAGGTAGGCAGATCGTACATTTGTTCTTCGAAAATCCCAGGTGGGTGCTAATTGGAAACGAGCCTTTTCGACCCTCCCATAGACAAAAGGAAATTTTTCATACGTTAATCTAAATTATTTTTAATCAAGTTTAAGAGCTGATATGCTATTTAAAGATTGTTTAGTCAATAAAATTGTTAATGGTCACGCCAAATGGTAAAAAAAATCAAATTTTTTTTATTCGGGTTTGAAAAATTACCTGATGGATTGTTAGAATAGAAATTTTCAGGGATGCAGAGGAGCGGATAAGTGATGTTCGGCGGCGGCTGGTAAGCTTTGGGTGATATCCACATATATGGGGGAGTTTCATAACATGGCCAACGAACTCCCAGGTTGGGGGGGAACTATGGCAGCGCCTTTTCCATCTGTGCGCATTTCCAGTGTGGTGACGTCAGTCCGTTACGAAGAAAAGTAAGTACTTTTAGGCACGATTTATGTTTTTGGCTATAGGTGAAGTTGCGTAGCGGGGACAAGAATCCACCCCATCCGGCGAGCAGAGTCGCGCATCGCAAGCGTGCCGCGTCCCCGCAAGTGACACTCTATTCCCTCCCTTTATCTCTTACTATTCCTGCTTTTAAAGTGATTCCTGGTTCCTGGTCCCTTTCCAAAATACCCCACTTCCCTCGACTTACCTATAACATGTTTGAAGTATGTATAATTTGGCCACTTTTTAGCCTTCAAAGCAAATGTAACGACGGACATGGACAAATAGCAGTAGGCGCTACGCTACCAGAACAGATCCTTTTTTCCTTGGGAAGGCATAAAGCTAAAAAAAAAACGAATTACACGATTAAAAGTGTCGATCCATTTAAATAAGTGTGGTGTATAATACAGGGGCTTAAATTGTGGCAAGTAATTAGAAAATGGCGCAATGCAGTATAAACAAGTTATCTCTAGCTCGCAGCACAGCACTTCTGTGTAAAGGTTACCTACTTGTTTTGGCGGCATTGACTTCAGCCGGTACACCACATGCAGTCGTATCGTACCTATGCTCTGCTCAGCTCGCCAACCATATAGATCACTATGCGATTCAATTCTCTCTCAGAGCTCCCCACGCATTAAAGTGCACCGCACAGGCACATATAAGAAATCTCTCCAAATTCGGCCACCGACGCGCGCCGCGCCTCCGCCTTCCAGTCGCAAGTCCAACCAAGTCCACATGAGCCTGCATTGTGAGATCCCAAAAGCCAAAACGATCTTTTGGATCGATTTTATTATTTAGCCTCGATCACGGAGAAGTTGAAACCTGCGTCTGTGTTAGTTTGTCTTTATTTATAAGCATGTATGTAGTGTAAGCACATCGCTTTGTGTATGAATTATATTTTTCGTTGTTTAGGCGCAGAGACCAGTGCCAGACAGCGCCAGCAGCAACTATGCTAGCGTGCGCGCCTCAGATACTTTTTGCAAACAGACGGGATTACCAGTTGAGTTTGTTCACTGATTCGCGCGGTACGGGAGCGACTCAGCTCGGTTTTAATATTTATTTGTATTCGTTAAAAAAAGATCGGCTCAGTTCCGTCCCATTGCTCCCATCAACTACGATTTTTCTTTTAAGCTCATCGACACCGTCCGTCAGTTTTCGGTGCAAAGGGTCATCATAATGCTAATCGTGATAAACTAGCCTGGTGCTTTCTTGCTAATCGTGTTGCGCGCTAGCTCTAGTCGGCTTAGCGGATCCCGGTTGTGCTATCGAATGTCGAATTGTAATGACGTCGTCAATTTGGCGGGAGAAATTATTTTTTAGGCGATCATTGGTCGTAAATTGTGCTTAACCATGTTTAAGTTTGTGTGTCAAAGAGATGCGCGAGCTTGTATCTATCTACGATGTACAGCTACCAGTAAAAACTGCTTAGTAATTTGATTTCTCATAAAAAGAAAAAGTGCTTTAACAAATACCTTGTGTTTATCCCCTGTGTTTGTTTGGGTATTGTGTAGGTATGTGTGCCTGCGCTCTACGGTGCAAGTGTTAATATATATGTGTTACTAGGTCGTTTGCCTTAAGAAATAACATAATAACGTCATCGCAGAGTCGCGTACTTTCGATTTCATTCATTGAATTTAAAAACAAAAAAAAAAACTTCTCGTTCACGAAATCGTAGGAACAGGTGAGTTTGTAGGTTATTCATATGCTTTGATACCTGATAGGCAGGTGGGCATTGATATGACGTGATTTCTTCAAGGAGGTTTGCTAGTTTTTGTTGTTGGTGGATAAAATGATTCTGTTGCTTCCATGCAAATTCAGTCTTTTCGTTCTTATAATGGTTAGATAAGACTGTATGCCAAAATCCTTTTCTAATATTTTACTGGTATCATTATGTAGGACAGGGTTTTCCAATTTTTTTTTTTACCTAGGGGCCATATATGTACATACACTTACTCTTTCACTTAGCCTCAAGGGCTAATACCTTCAACCTAGAATCGCCTTGTAACACGTACATAGGTAATAAGCTCTTGCTACTGTACCTACCTACCTAAAGTTTTAATTTTTCTTCGAGAGATAAACGCAAGCAGCATTACTAAATGCACGAGCTGTTTGAAGTTTATAGCATTTATATCTACGGCACCGGCACGACCACTGGAGAAGATATTTTAAAGGTCGCGAAATCGCTGTCAAATACTTTTTAGATCTCAAGCACTTATCATCGGTGATTCGGGAGCTAATCAAAAAGGTTGAAGGAAATGATTTACCATTTTATACTGCAGTACGATGGCTGAGCTGCGGAAATGTTATTTGTTTTTTAACCTTAACGAAAAATTGTGTCTGGCCATTAACTGGAGAAGATAATGACTGGTTGTGGAACCTAACACTTATACCAGATTTGAAAAAGCATATAAAAGTCCTTATTTAAAATTACGAGGAGAAAATCAAATTCTCCTTGTCTTATAAACACTCATTACCTAAGTCCTTTCGAAAAAAAGGAATTATTCTAATGTACAGCAATACCGCCGTTCTTGCACGTACCTATGCGGTACTTACGCAAATCAATTCTTACTTTTTTTTTACTTTAAAAACATTTTTGCGGTCTGTCCTTTTCTTGCACATTTTGTAACATTTGTGTTTTTTAGTGAATAAGTTTTGGGGAAGTACCTACCTATTACCGTATATGTATTTTATGCTGCTGACGAAGTTGTTTTTGAGTTGTTAAAGTTGTTTAATTTTTGGCGGCGGGCTCTCATTTAATGACAATGGCAAACAAAAAGCTTAGGTTGCTGGCATGGCAATTGAAGATAATTTTGACGTTTTAAGGAAACTAAGCGAGGGATTTCTTATTAAAACATTATCCGAACGTTTTAACATTAATTTGTATTAAGAGAAATGAACATTACAAAAAGCAGTTTGTAAAGCATTCTGAATCCGGTCCTGCTTAAAGGAAAACGCTCATAATCTTCGGGACATCAAAAATTGAAAACGGCATTTTGAATGGTTTTTGAAGATCCTCAATTTCGTTATCGTTGTTAAACCTTTAAGGTCAGAGACCGAGTCAGAGCGACTTAGGTTAGGTAGGGTAGCAAAAGCCACTAGCTCGCATAGGCCTACGAGGGCCCTTAGGGACACCCACGGTGACAACCTGTAAGCAGTTTTAAGGATGCTTTCGCGGTTGTGAATTGACATGACAAGAAACTTTTCGGATTAACCGCGTTAATAACTATTTTTAATGAGTACAATACTAGACTCACCCCGAACGTTTCGTTAAAGTTGCATGGAGCGTGGTCACCGTGAAACACAGTCAATGCAACTTAACGCGGTTAATCCGAAAAGTATCTTGCCATGTCAAACCTGTAAGGAATAAAGATTTTAGTTTAACCATGATACTTAGTCAGTTAAAGTATCCTGAGCTTTGAAGAGAAACCTGTCCCAGCCGGACACCCTGCTGAACTTACAATATTCGCCACCGCTGTACTTGCAAGCTCGTTCAGCTCCACGAAAAAGTATTGGCCCAGAAGTCGAAAACGTTGTCTGCTGCCACTTGGACACTGGCAGTGGAGGTGTTCCACATCTTCTTCCGCTTCCGGATCATGACATCCCCTGCAAATGTAGTTGGTGTCAGAGATTCCCAATTTTGCTGAGTGTTTTCCTAACAGGTTGTGGCCCGTTATCACTCTTGTGGCTATGGCCAGGGAGGGATGGCCTTTTTAATGCTATAAGCCTTTTTGATTTGCTGCCATCTAAAGATGGCCATCCATAGCGCGTTTGTGTGGCCGCAGCTCTTCAAATTTCCCCCCTTTTTTGGGCTATATTGTGAATAGTCGCAGACATTTCGCCTGTCACAAAGGAGAGCGGAGGGTGGGTCCTTTTGTCCGCTGTAGTGATAGATAGATTAGATTTGAGCCATATTTCGCTTGCTCGTCAACCTTTTCATTCCCGATAAAGTCACTATGGCCTGGTACCCAAACAATGCGGACATTATTCTGTCTGCTTAGAGCCCTAAGTTCTGAGTCAGAGTCCTACTACACGAGATTTTACTGTTGGCCAGCGCCTTAATGACTGCTTGGCTGTCTACGTAAATGGAAATATCCTCCTGTGATAGTTCCAATACTCTGGCCTTTTCGGCTGCTATAAGTATTGCTAGAATTTCGGCTTGGAAGATACTGCATGAGTTCAGCAGTCTCCTGCTTGTTAGGATACCGAGTTTGTCAGATTATACACCTGCTCCAATACCCCCACTTGATCTGGAGTCATGTATAGATTGCTACCCCGGAGTTGGTTATAACATTATTGGGCCCCCAGTCTTCAGTGCTGGAAATGTAAATGGAGTAGTCCTGATTGAAGTCAAGACAAGGTGTTATTATGGTCTGTTATTCCTACACAGCATTCTAGTATGTGTAGAATTGAGCTGTGCCCTGTAGATCTCATACTCCAATTGCCTGCGGCTTGAAGTCTTATAGCGCTTTTTGCGGCACTTTCTTTTATGAGATCTATATAGAGATCTATAGGCGAAATACTAAGGACTGTCTCTAAGCCCATGGTAGGCGTAGATCTCAGAGCACATGTGGTGACGAGACAAGCCAATTTTTAAAGCTTTTATATTTTAAGTTAAAGCTTTTATATTTTTCTGCTTGATTATAGCTGGCCACCAGACGCAGCATCCATAGGTGAGTATAGTTTTTACCATAGCTGTGTAAAGCCAGTTTGATATTTAGGGGGAAGGACACCATTTGTTCCCGCATATTCGGTTACACGTATATAGGCTGTGTAAGGCTTTCTAACTCTTTCTTCTGTGTTAGCACGATCTTCTTCTTCAAGCTATGGACGATACCCAGATAGGATGATACCAGTCTAGGTAGATACCCAGATATTTGGTTTTTTTATATAGCTGAAGAGCTGAGCCTTCGAGTGTTGGCAGCTCTACAACCGGTATCGACCAACTTTTCGTGAACTGAGCAAAGACGACGAGCTTTGCTTTTGACGGGTTGACGCTAAGGGCACATGAACTGGTCCATCGGCTTAGTTTCTTCAGCGCATTAGATCAAAAAGTGTTGGCAGAAATTTTCCACGTACCATGAGCACAAGGTAGTCGGCATAAGCGACGGGTTTTACCGGTGAGTTGCTAAGTTTCATTAAATATGTATTCATCACTAGAAGCCGTATGAGAGGTGATAGCACTCCACCTTGCGGGGCTCCTCTGGTGGTAGACGTTCTTTTTACAGTCACCTAGTTTAGATTTTATTATTCGCTTTAGCATCGCGACTATAAAGTTACATACCACTTTGATGGCACCAGTGCCTTTGAGCGCGTTCTCAATGGCTTCGGTGGTAACATTGTTAAATGCACCCTCAAAGTCAAGGAACGCTGCAAGGGTGTATTCTTTTACTTGCAGTGACGCTTCTATGCTAAGAACTACGTCATGTAGCGCTGTCTTTACCGACTTGCCTTTCAGGTAAGCGTGTTGATTAGAAGACATATTGATTGAGTTTGCTGCGAACGTGGATGTCTAGGATTCTCTCGAGGTTTTCAGCAGAAAGGATCATAGGCTGATAGTCTATAGTCTTTTGCGTATGATGGTGGCTGTTTTTGCCTGCTTTTGGGATGAAGATTACTTTTACTTCCCGCCATGCTATGGGGATATATCCATGTATGAGACATCCACGGAAAATATGTGTTAGCCTCGGGCTAAAATATGTTTTTGTCGTTTGCAGCACACTGGGAAGAATTCTGTCAGGTCCAGCTGATTTACATATATGGCTCAAATGAGTCTACAGCTCATTCGACTTTTTCCGCGCAGATAATATCCTTTATAGTTTTAATATCTGTAGCTGGTGGGGCTTGGTTCGTTCTGATAGTTTCTTTTAAAAAAAAAATTGAAAAAGAGTGCAACTTTAACATTCCCGTAAATGGCCTCACGCACATGCCGGACAACTTACACCTACCGTTAGTGAAGCGACGAAGTCGCATGAGCGGCTAAACCCTGCAAAAAAAGAGAGTTCAAATCCTTTAAGCCCGTGAAGCGGGTCATCCAAAGACTTTGTCTCTAAAATCTTTTTTTTTTGTACAGAGAAACTTGTGAAATATCTATTGCATATTCTTAGGCAGAAATTTAAAGTAAAATAATATGCGGTACTTTGTATAGATAAAATGGAAACTTTGAATAGCTTTTAACTAAATGAGACCAATAATTTTTAATACATATGCGTAATCAGGACACTCAAGTACATATACGCACACGCATAAAAATAACAAAGGAATTCCACCACTTCCTGTGGGTTCACGGTAAACTTGTTCCTGATTTTTTTACGATGTAGGTAGTTTGATCGACTGGGTCTTTTATATTTTTGTTGTTTGAGGGCAGTGGCAGTGTTGCGATGTCCCTAGGATGGTTTTACCTCGAAAAAAAAAAAAAAAAATAAATACAGTGGCGCAACAGCTCGAGGTGAACCAGGGCCAACTTCTCAACAATGTATGCTGTGTGTCCCCTACAGAACCTACAGTTTTTGCCGAATCCGAACGGAACTTTGAGAAGTTTTTCAAAACAAATGGACGGCTTGTCAGACCCTCGCGGAGGTGGGGACCGTGAAAAAGAACAAGTCTTTTTTTTCAGGTGATGATGGTGGGATTCGAACCCAGTCCTCCGTCATAGGAAGCTATGACGAACACTAACCACTACGCCACGGCACCCCATCTTTTTACCTCGAACAAGTGTAGTTTTTAACACTTATTTTATTTATTTATTTAGTCATTTCTCCGTACCTTGTTGAAATTACCTTTTTTCCTTCAAGTAAATTTTTAAAAGAATTATTTTTTATATGCTAAAGTAAACAAAAAAATGTATCAAAAAAAAACAAATCATTTCAAATCAATTTTCTGGTAGGATCGTTTACGGGCTATTTACGGCAAGTTATAAGCCATATTTGAGGTCTCTACGAGCTTTGGTTCAGGAGATGCATTTTTGGCACCTGACTTTTGCACATGAAAGTTGGCAGTGAAAAAATATTTTTTTTCAAAAATTTCGCGACAAATTATTTTTTTTGTTGGATCGTCTACGGTTAATTTACGGCTAATTATAGGCTATATTTGAAGTCTCTACAAGCTTTAGTTCACGAGATATGACTTTGGCACTTCACGTGAAGTTAGCAGTTATGTGGATAATTTTTTAAAAAATGCCGCGGAAAATTTTTTGATTTCACGGATAATTTACGGTTGATTTACGGCTAATTATCCACTTGTGAAATCACCAATAGGTTAAAATGGTCCTGCCAACTTCAGAGAGGTTTGTTTTTGTGCTCGGTTTTTTCGATCAAAGTAAAAGTATACCTAAATGAAAAGCGTGTTTTATTTCATTATCCTGACGAAAGGGGTTGTTGATTAGAGGCCACTGATTGATTTTGGTTAATTACCTATATTGAAAAAATGTTAATTGATCCTGATAAAAGAACGATGCATTTTGTCTGAAGTGCAATTAGGCAATCACAACACAACGTAGAAAGAAGATTCTTGATCTTGTGGACGCTTTTGATTGTCAAATTCTGGACGTCATCAATCCATCAAAACTCGAATAGAATGTACAAGCTCTCACACTTCTCCCATCAATTTGCAGGCGGCTCAGCTGAGGGACCATTTTAACAGGCTTCTTAATCCCGTCCAAACTTCGCCAGCCGTTTGTTATGCTCCTTTGCTAGTTACTGATGCTTTCCTAGATGCTCCAATTGCTCTCGCTGAGATGGTTTATGTCATCATCAGGGGCTCGAAAGTTCGAAAGGTCCCAGGAGTCGATCGTATTACTTTCGAGTTCTACAAAAATTGCGCAAACGAGTTCCTCATAACCGTAACCACAGAATTCAATACAATACAATCAGAAGATGTTCCAAGCTGTTTTAAACGAGCAATTACTTTCGCATTGCACAAAAAAGGTAATTTTGATGATTCAGGAATCTTAAAAGACTTTCCCGATGGGTTACCTAGAAGCAAATTCTGCACTATTTCAAGGCGCGCTTTAGGAAAAAATATTCAACAATCGACCATATTTTTCTTCTAATCAATATTGCCAAAATTTACAAAGGCCGGCACAGAAAGCTTTAGGCATTTTTCGTCGAATTCTGTGTGGCCTTTGCACCATGCACCGGTAGCCTCTGTTCGACAAACTTCCCTTGATGGGCGTTTCTGACAAAACTATAAAAATTTTAGGGGCGATGTATCAGTGCAATTAAGCCTATGTCTGGGAAAGAGTTTAGGCCATCAATGGGGGTGAAGCATGATTGTGTACTTAGTGCACTCCTATTCATCTTATTCATCAACGACATTACCGATTACGTAAGGGAAGGAATTGAACTGGATCATGTAAAGATTCCTGCGCTCAAGTACGCGGTGACATAATCATCCTTGCTGATTCAATTAATGGGATGCAGGCTTACAGAGTACTGCAACATATATGAAACCTGAGCGTCAAAATTATGATTTTCGGAGCAGGAACTAGTAGATACTCGTGAAGCGAAAAATAGAAGCTCGTAGGTGATCTAATCGAAATAGTGAGAGAGTGTAAATGTATAGGAGTTTTGATAACGGTTATCCTTATGTGAAAAAACACCTCAGTACAAAGTTTTCTACAGCAGAAAGAGCAACCATATTACAAACCTCTAAAGAAAAAATATTCTCTGCCACAGCAAAATCTATCCTTTTATACGTGCTCAAGTGTGGGGTTCTCACCCCTTTCAGGAAGTAGAAATTTTCCTTTGCGGCTTTTCAAAACGATTTTTTCACCTACCAAACAGCACAAATTACATGTCATAATTAGCGACTGGGGTCCCTGCAATTTTCTTGAGCACTCTGCGCCTTCACTCGAGGATCGAGGAAGACTACCAAAGTTGATTTTTAAACATCTTGTTTCAAGAAAAGAGAATCTTTTTCAAAGTTGTTATCGTTTAGCGTCTGAATGCGGCTTCGATCTTGATATTACAACGGAGGATCAGCGACCATCACTCAGGAGAAAATTCTACGCGCTATTGACAGCAATCGGACGACATAGATACGAAAGATGTGTTAGCGATGGTCGGAGCTCCCAACATAGAGCGTATTACTTGCAACTGAAATACGATCTTCAGCAGGATTCCTACTTTTTAAACTGCAACTTAACGGTCCAAATAAGGCTGCTGCTGAATTTAAGAGGTGAGCTGATCGCACTCAATTTCATTCTACGTCGCCGAGAGTTGCTAATACTCTGTGATCTGTGTAACCTCGATGTAAGAGAAGATGTCTTCCACTTTTTTAGGATTTGTCCCATTTTAAAAGAACTTCGTGTCAGACATTTTGGAGCGCCAGTGCTCTTTGAGGGGAGAACATTGAGAGCATTACAGAGCTCACTGTATAAATATACCTCAAAGGCGTTGATGTATCGAAGATTGGTAAAAGAAGAAAGTTTTTTAAATTTCAATGCTGATAAAGCCAGCTTTTTATTGCAAATGCAATGTTCAAATTTAAGGCCTGTATTTGAATATATTTTAGTTTATGATCTATATTGAATAAACTCATATTTTAAGAAACCTTAATGTCAATCTGGTAGAAGGTCAATATTGACCATACCTAATAAACTTGTACATTTTTGTAATATGTGTATAAACCTTATTTTTATCAATTAAATAAAAGTCCTCACTAACTAAAAACTAACTAACATGTTTTTGGATTATGTGCAGTATTATATGCAGGCTGTTGAAGCACCCGAGATGGAAGTGGGGCTTTGGTGAAGATGGTAGCACCAATTACCGACAATATGCTTTCCGAACGAGTGCCAAAAGATCTTTTGTTTGTCGTAACAATCAAAAGAAAAAACATATTTACTCGATTTTTAAGTAGAATACCAATGTACGCATCTGCTAGAGGCAGAATCACAATCATTGACTAAGGCTGAATCACTTACAATTAGATCACTTCAGGTGAATTGTGTTCAGGTTGTGTGCAGGTTCGGATGTTTATTTTTATTACTATTAAGGCGATCAATAGGTTACACCATCTCAATTCAATAATAATCAATTGAACTCTTAATTTAATATTGACAGTCCAATCGAATTAAAACTAAACCACTTTTGCTACATTATTACAAAGCATTGTGCGAACTTTTATGTGGAACGCTGACCATTTACGGGAACGCTTTGTCAAGGCCGAATCCAAACGTTTTCAACATTCACGCTTTCGACCAAAAAGAGGGCAAATTCGCCGCGGTATTCTGGGGAAATTGTTTTGCCTGTAAAGGTATGATAAATTGTGTGTTTGTTACACGAACCTAGGCAGAAATATTATATTGAAATTTGTGGCTTCATATCCTTTTTACATCATGTTCACAATTATTGTTATACGCGACCGAGGGTATATTTATTTTAATGCATATAGTTTGTAACACAGTGCAATATAATCATCGTAGACCCCTAAGACCTTTAAGAGATATGGTCGAGACCGACCAGTGAATCGATTAAGCGATATCCGTACACGGCTTAACTAGTTTGTTGCACAGACAATGTGTGAAAAATGGCTAAATCTGATAACGGCCAGGCCCACTACTGGCTTCAATGTGAGACAACCTCTATTTCACATTTTCTTTCCAAATGCCTTTTGGTCAAGTTAAACAAGGCATAGAAACTCAAATTTTGGTACGGTACTGAGTAATATTGGCCAGAAACCCTTAATAAGGCAAAAATTGGACCGCCCACAATATCGACCATACCCACATTTAACATGTTAGATTTAAAAAAAACCGATTTCTCGGAAAATTCATCCCAAATTGAAAAAAAATTTTATGGCAATTATTCAAGATAATACTCTTTGCTAAGCTTATTACATACAACGTTTTGAGCTCCGCCTACTTTAAGGGTGCGTTTATAGGGAAAAACTGTTTTTTTTCGAAATAGTTTTCGATTTTAACGCCTTTTTCATGATTCTCGCGAAATTACTATTGATTAATTTTAGTTTTGTAGCCCACGCCCATATTTGGGCGCGTGGCCAATACAAAAATTATATGAATTTGGGCCATAAGGATTTTCGATTTGGTGTTACATGGAATATAGGGTCAGGTATATAGAAGTTTGTTACAGCCGATCTCTTGCACTTACTCACTTGTTAGATATACCTATGTCTTCTCTTTATTTTTATTTAGGTGCGATGTTATGATCTAAATTGAGAGATCATATTCATAACCCTCCCACTCCTAGATACTGAATTCCTGATGGTCCGCTGTGGTACGCCGCGCCGATTGGACCTCAGAATATACCGGCAGCTCACCCGGTTTTGGATCACTTCAACACCAAGTCCAATTAAATGTTCTTTTCGTTCCATTGTGCGATCCATGAATGTTAGGGCCTCCCTCTCTTTCGCGATTGTGTTGGAATGTTGATTTACACTGCCGTCACAATGGAACCCCTGCCCCCTTGTTTGACAAAACTAATGAAGGTACTTTAGTCCGTCCGTATGTAAACAGCTTTTAGGCTTTAAATTTTAAGCTAGAGTGCTGACAGTTGGTAAAAGGGCTGGAAGTCCAGCCTTTCAGATCAAGTTTAAAAATTAGTTGAATTCGCCCACAGACACACCCACTACAGGCCTGTATGTGCGACCATCTCTAATTTTTTAAAAATACTATTTTCAAATTTTAACTTTGTTACAATGGGGCTAACGCCCTTTTTTTTGGTAAAAGACATTGTCTTCTAATTGTATTTGAGGTAGCAGAAAAAGTTTGGCCTTTACATTGACCACGCCAACTTTTTAAGGGGTCTTAACTTAAAATGACTAATAATAAATATATATGAAATTTTACAAAAAATTTCATTACAAAAGTTGTAGATATTAGCATTTTCTTTTTTGTATATATATTATATGACTCCGCCCATTTTTGTGTGCGGCATAATTGTTTTTACTGATTTCAACAACATTCTCACCTAAATAAATTTGCTGTCCTGAGTGAGAGGGTAAAAAAAAAATTCTGCTGCTTGGTACCCGGGGCCTTGGGAGAGGCACCGACCCCTAAAGTTGCACAAAAAAATAAGAAAGTTAGTCCATAGTTATATGTCATATGAAGCTAAAATTTTGTATTTCGCATGTTAGCGCTTGCAAGGCATACTGGTGCCACGTACAACAAGGCTAATTAGAATTCTTAGAGTTCTTTTCGTTTACTTTGTATTTATTACAATTCATTCGAATTCAAAGTTATTTAATAGAGGTCTGCATGAATGTACTCATTTTATCGTTTCAAACGTGTGCAGTACTTCATTGCACTCTATTCAGTAAAATTATACGTTCAAGACTTGTGTTTGAATGAGTTCTATGTCAAAAGAGACAGTTACTGTACACTACTCTATTAACTTACACCAAAATAAGAACACTGCTTGGTTTCATTTGTTCACTTGGGTGCTTGCTTTAAACAGAACATGCACAACTTTAACTCTTAAAAGACACTGAGTGCACTGTTTAAATGAGTACACTCATTTTAATTAGTGCACCCATTCAAACCAATTTCATTAGTATATAATTCGCGTTATATCTTCAGGGTTTTGTTTCCTCAAATTGACTCTTAAAGAATGAACAGAATTTAATGTAATTTAAATCAATATATGTTATTAATAGACCAGTTAATGATTTTGACTTAAATATTAAGTCCTCTTCTATTATTAAGGTAAGTAAATGGCAGTAAAGTTACATATTACGTTGGAGTGGGTGCACTGAGTGCACTCATTTCATTCAGTGCACTCAGTTCAGGGCACCCACTGTACCTAGGTGCACTGAATAAAAGAAATAAATAGTAAGTGATCCATTCACTTCAAAATTTGTGTGCAGTGCGTAAGATACATGGATGAAAATGAATGTCTTGTAACTGATTTTAAGACATTCATTGCAGATGTTTATTATTTAAAATACAAAATTTTTCTAAAAATTTCGTATTGTTCTGTCTTTTGCGTGGATGTTGCCATTGTAACATAGCTAAGATTTGGAAAAAGTTTTTTTTTTTTAAATTAGAGATAGTCGCACATACAGGCCTGGAGGGGGCGTGTCTGTGGGCGGATTCAGCCAATTTATAAGATGTTTTTCGCCTGATAGATAAATCGAAAAAGAAAAGAATGTCTGTCTTATGATGACGCGTAAGTTGAGCAGGGTGAGCTTTAAGCCAGGTTAGTTCTCAGCCGATGGAGCTTGAAGCTCGCTGTTTTGGCAACATATACAAAGCAAAATCATATCGCTAGACTCGTCGTTAGGGGCGAGGCATAGATTAAAAAAAATAATTTTTAAACGCATTTTATTCAAAATTTTTGTTTAATATTGAGACCAAACCGCTTCCCGCTTTTTGGAGTATACTTGACAGCCTTTCCAACCTCTTTGACTGTTAAGATAGTAGGACTATGTTAAGATAGTAGGGGCCTAGGCGTCTATGATTTTTATATTATATTTCAGATAGACAAGAGACTTTATTGGGTCATTCCGCCAGTCAGTCTCTTAAGGCGCAACCGTAATAGACTTTAGTGGGATTACTCAAATGTCAAAATTCATCGAAAATACCACTCAAGTTCCGTCAATTGGCCTTGCGATGGCCATAATAGAAGCGATTCGGAAACCGTATGAGATTTATGAGATTTGTTTGTTTCTTATCACCTGTCAAATTTCCGCGTATAAGTTCTCGCTTAGTTGGTTTGGGACTTAAGCTCATTTAACTCTATTATGTTAGGTATTTTAATTATTAGAGCTTAAATTTGGTAGTTGGGCTGACAGTGAAGCTCAACAGATAAAGTAAAGAAGTGAGTAAGTGCAAGAGTTCGTCTGTGACAAACTTCTATAAACCCGACCCTTATACCATGTAACACCAAATATCAAAGTTTCTTGGCCCGAATTCATATATTATTTGTATAGGCCACGCCCCCAAAAGTGGGCACGGGCTGAAAATTAAAATCAATCAAATGTAACTTCGTTAGAATCATGAGAAAATACGGAAAATCGAAAATTATTTCAGAAATAACAGTTTTTTCCTAAAAGGACCCTTTAAAGTGGGTGAAGGTCAAAACTTTATATAAAGCAAACTTGGCAAATAGTAATATCTTAAATATTTGTCATATAATTTTTTTTCGATTTGGAGTGAACTTACCGAGAAATCAGGTTTTTAAAGATCTAACATATCAAAAGAGGGGATGGCCGACATTGGGGGCGTTCCAATTTTTGCCTCGTTAAAGGTCTTGGGCCAATATTGCTCAGTACCAAAATTGAAGTTCCTTTGATTTGTCTAACTTGGCCAAAAGACATTTTGAAAGAAAATGGGAAATAGAGGTTGTCTCACATTGAAGCCAGTAGTGGGCGTGGTCGTTGACGGGTTAAGCCAATGTTCACACTTTGTCTGTGTTACAAAAGAGCCAAGCCGTATAGGTACCAAGTTTGATTTTGACGACCTAAAACCTTCACACATACCGACGGACGCACTGCACATGGCTTAATCGATTCACCTGTCGGTCTCGATCATATCTCTAAAAGGTCTTAACTATGCATTAAAATTAGTGTACCCTCGATCCAGTATAAGAATATATTTGATTCTGCCCACAGACAATACCCATTACAACCCTATGTTCGACCACCTCTATTTAAAAAAAAACATCGAGATAAATCAATCGCGTAATTACACTTTGTTTTGGTATGCAACACTGATTTGTACTTGCCTGTAAGAGTTAGGAAAATAAGTATTTACAATGAACAAGCAAGAGTGATATTTTCTTATAAAAACCAATTGCGGTGCGTTAGTCTCCCGACCCCAAGGCGTGATAGCGGTAGCAATAGGTAATTTGGATGATCCTTTTTTTAATTTTTCCGAATTGGGTTAAGGTAGAGAAAGAAATTGGAAAGAATCGAAAAGAAAAACTCCTTCCGCTTAGGCCATCCATTCAACGATGGGGTATCCAACTATGTTACAAACTGGGACTCAAACTAAACATGCCTCCTATCCAATGGGATGGGGAATAAACAAACAGAAAATAAAACCAGTGAGTAAGTTCAACAGTGCGTATATAATAGCTTCGGTCCGTCTGTAACGGACCGCGGTATACCCTATTCCTATTCTCCTTTCCATTCCTTGTCTCCTTTCCATTCCTTTTCTCCTTTCCATTCCTATTCTCCTTTCCCTTCGTTTATTTTCTTGTTTTCTATCCCCGTCCCGTTACCATTTATGCATCATTTTAAATAAAAAAAATCCTTCCTTTTAAGTTTTTGTTCACTTTGCGTTTAAAAAAGGCGTGGCATGTCCATCCCCTTCAACCGAAAATCAATATAAGCATAGAAATATCCAAGTTTGCGGCTAAAATGTACGCAAAACTGTAATTTTTTGGTTCAGATTCAATAATTTTGTGAAGTTGACTTCTACTAATGGACGTGGCCGAAAACTTTGTATGAACGAAATCTGAAATAGTATCAGGTGTTCTTTATGTGGCAAATTTTATTTCTTATTCTATTCTTAGTAAAGCTAAAAAGCAGTCGAAATCTATGTTGTTCTGGAAATGTATAGGTTTTTATGGAATTATGCCTCTAAATATGGGTGTGGCCCAAGACTTTGTATAAACCAAATGTAGAACTTAATATTTCTGCATAACATATTAGAAAAAAAATTTTCGATTTGGAACAAAAATATTGAATAAATTGCATTTGAACAATTAATTGCTCTTTAATTCGATGACAAAAATGTAATTTTTTGGGTAAAATTCAACAATTTCGTAATATCAAGCTCTAAACATGGGCGTGGCCAAAAACTTCGTAGAAACGAAATCTAGTATAGAACCCGGTGAAGCTGGTGTGCTACATTTTATTTCTTATCCTTACTTAAGTTTGGCAAAAAGTAGTCGAAATTCATGTTTCCTGAAAAATTAGATTTTTTTTTTCAAATTTTGCCTCCAAATGTGGGCTTGTATACAAAAAACTTTGTATGCAAGAAATTAAAAAAAAGTGTTTTCTACAAAATATATTCAGTAAAATTTTTTCGATTTGGACGAAAATATTGAATAAATTGCATGTGAAAGATTACACTTTCAATCGATGCCACACCCACAAGGGGCGGTCTGTGGACTTTATTTTTTTTATGACTTGTAATCATTAAAAGATGCTAAACATAAATTTCAGCTTTTCACGACGTCTTACAGTCTTGTAAGCACCGGAGGTTGTTGCACATTTAGACCGATTGTGGGCGTATCTGTAAGCGGATTATAAAAATTTTAACACTTGTATTGCTTCAGATGACAGAGAGCTTACGTACGTAATTTCAGCTTCCTAGTTCAAAATTTAAGGCCTTAAAATTGGTGACATACGGACGGACGGACGGACATGGCTCATTCAACGCAGAATTCGGTCTCGATCATCATTATTTTTTGCAGGCAACGTTTTAAGCTTCTAGGACAATTCTTCTTTGAGGAGCTGGACGAACTTGCAAAAATACCGGTGGGAAATATCGTGAAGTTCAGCAGGGCCAATTTTCTCTTCGAAGCTCAGGATACTTCAACCAACTTAGTATCATATATATACTAAGATTTTTGATTACTTACAGGTTGTCGCTAAAGGGTGACGCTAAGGGCTCTCGTAGGCCTATGCGAGCTGGTGGCTTTGGCTGCTAGCAACCCTACCTAACCTAACCTAACCAAGACCGACCGTTGCATGCATGATTTCATACTTGAAGGTTCTTTTTTGGCTAGATTTTGAGTTCACATTTACTGTTTTATTTCTAAATTTTGTGTTTTTATAATATTTTGCAAACCTTTAACTTTTTTAACTTTTGCGTAAGTGTACCTAGTGCATTAAAAAAACAGAAAACAAGTAGGTATCTTACGTAAATGCACGTTTTTTATGCTCTCTCTTCGGTCAAATAGCTCTTTAGACTACAACAAGCTTTAAATTGTTGTAGTCTAAAGAGCTATTTGACCGATTGAAACCCGAACAATAACCGCCCATATAACTACCGTGAATTTTATGGGTAACCGGGAATCAGGCGGCAGTTTAGCTTTGATGATATTCGATGACTACGTGATCAATTTCTTTAGATTTGGCACACCCGTCAAATTTAACTTGTTTAAAATGGCGTGTCACTGACTTTTGCACATCTCAAAACAACCGAGCTTGAATACAAAAATAGAAGCTAAGTTATTGTTTTTATAAACAAATGGAAATAGATTAGTCTTCTCCCGTCCCGGGGCCATTATCGCCAAATTTAGCGAATCATTCGGTTTAAAGTGTGCAAACATGATCTGCCCCTCAGCACAAGTAGCGCTCTGACGCATTTCGACTTCGTACTCAAATACCTTATACGTTCGGCTTTGCATATTCATATCGAAAATTTTTGACTCTTGTTTCTAATAGTCTCTTTGGGACAGCGAAAGAAGTTAGTCAACTTTTTGGATTCTCAAAAGCGTTTGACGTCAGAGACATTCGCAGGTACTGACGTTTGAATTAATTTGATGATATCATGTGTCATTAGTTATACACAAAGTTATTAGTACTCTTAAGACTGATAAGAGTTTTGTTTTGGGTAGATATATTTGGGTAGCCTTTTTAAAGGCAGTTAAGTTTACTTAGCTTTAACAATTTTGTTTTTTTTATAGATTTAAAATATTTTTAACAATATTTTTCTCAAAACATTGTAGTAGCTTTTAAGTAAATCATCTGAAAGATACATTTACGTGAAAAGTGATCTGTCGTTATGGAAAAAATCGTTCGCTTTCGAAAAAAAAAATTACTTACATGACTTTTTCGACTCATAGTTGTAAATAAGTATTCATTATCAAAAAGTTTTGTGTAGTTGTAATAAACACTAAAAAATAATTATGTAAGTGAGGAACCTTATTTTTTGGCATTTGATGTGCAAATTTAACATCTTTCTGTGTAAAAAATGTGTTTTTTTTCTCCTATTTTAATGAAATTTGTTGTAAATATACACAATTGGTGTGTAAAATTTAACAGGAAGATACCAATATGCACCACTGTAACAGGTTATATAGTAACGAATTAGCCGATATTGGCTATGCCCGGTTTCCACGTGCTAAAAAAACGACATATGAGAGACACTGTAAAAACTGCCAGAACACACGTCATAGTGGTAAATTTTCGCTCTCTCTCTATCTCTCATATCATTAAGTAACTTAGTTGTAGAGCTGTGTCAATCGTTCATTTTCCCGGATCCAATCGATCCAGGATTGATTTGAAAAAGGACCCGATCTTTTGAGTCAATCATTCATTCGTTCCTTTTTCAACCATCATCGTTCTTACCGATTTCGTTCTTCTTTCAGTCACCGATCCAAAGTCAAGCACCGTCCCTCCGTTCAATCCGGATTGGCTTAGCACTTTAGCAGCAGCCAGCGTGTGCGCGGCAAATACACATTTTTCGAAGTCTCGGAGCAGTTTCGCTACGTTCATCGATGTAGGAATGGAACGTGTTAATATTGTGAATGTTTCGCTCATTTGACCAAAGATAATGGAGAGAGAAAAGTATTGGTTCGTACCGATTTCATTCGTTTCGTTCATTTGAAAGAAAAAAGAATTAATATTGTGTTTTAAATTTTTTCATTCGTTTCGTTCATTTGAACGGGAAAGAGGATTGAGATTAGGAACGATTGGTTTGCCCAACCGGGATTGCAATCACCAATACTTTTAGAGGAACGGGTCCAAAGGATCGAATCAATCACGATTGCCACAGCTCTACTTATCAAGATGTAGAGCTGTGGCAATCTCTTCTAGTCAAGAATAAACTACAACTAAGTTACTTAACAAGTAGTTAAGTAACTTAGTTGTAGTTTCTTCCGTAGTGTTTATCGCGTTGAGGAGGTTGCTATCCAATGTATGCACCCTACAATGGTTCAACCCTACATCGCTAGGTTCTTTGTAGTCGTCGCTCGTTGTAAGTCTCGTTAAGAGTACGGATAATTTCATTGCTGCAACGGACATCAAGACGAGCACTTAGCTTTCGAGCGAAGTTTGTTACTTCTTCGCCAACAGTAGCTATGCCTAAATCTCTGTGAATATCACCATTCACAACTGCTCTAAGTGTGTTGTGTTGGAAATAAGACCCTTAGAGTTTTGCTCGGCTTGGTACAACCCAAAAGTTGTATTCCGCATGTCCAGGAGAGCTTTAACAACTGCCTCTACAAGAGCAGTTTGTTATACATGTTAAGTTTTGAAATTTTTGCTATAAGCTAATAGATTTCTCTGAGTCTTGCAACTCGTCACGCTTCTTCTTAACTTGTGGCTTCCACATAAGTTTAGCGTCTAGAGTCAGGAATTTGTACAAAGTTTATGAACAGAGGTAAATTGACATGCGTTGACGTGTTCTCGTTAAGAACGATTCGCCAAATCTTCGCCCAGACGCAAATTTTGTCCAAAGCTCCTTGGAGGCTTCTCGTTGATGACTCAACTAATTCACATGTTGCCAGGATGCCTGTGTCGTCCGCAAACGCAGCCACGACTGTCTCGTCATCTAGAGGTATGTCTCGTGTATAGAGCAGGAACAGGGTTGGACCGAGGACGCTTCCCTCGGGTACGCCAGCTCGAATTTGCTTGAAACTTTGAAACTCGAGTATTCAGTACTACACCTAACACGAAAGAGTCTGCTCTTTGTCTTTCGTGTTAGGTGTAGTCCCCGGTTTTGGAACCATAATGACTTGAACAACTTTCCATTGTCTTGGAACGTATAAGAGTCTAAGTAAAGTAGCTTGACTAGTGCTTTTTTCGGTAGTTTTTTCAAGATTTTGCCAGTAATCAGGTCGTATCCTGGGGCCTTATTATATTTAAGTTTGCTTGTTGAAGGCATGCGATACATCGAAGAAAGCACTAGAACATATCTTTTTCCCTTCTAACGCTTTTTCAATTTCATTCGTTATTCTGTAGACTTGTTGAATGATTAGTTCTAAAACCGAATTGATGATCCGGGATCAAGCTTCTTTCTGCAATTAAAAAATAAATAGAGTGGCGCAACAGCTCGAGGTGAACCAGGGCCAACTTCTCAACAATGTATGCTGGAGTGTTAATTTCTTTACATACAATTATTTCTTTCTGCAATTATTGGATTTAATAGTTTCAGCAGAAGCTTCTCAAAGGTACTCTCGGCAGAAGCGATATGGGCCTTTAAGATTTTTTGTCATTAGGACATATCCCCGGTTTTGGAACCATAATGACTTCAAAAACTTTCCATTGTCTTGGAACGTATAAGAGTCTAAGTAAAGTAAGACTAGTGCTTTTTTCGGTAGTTTTTTCAAGATTTTGCCAGTAATCAGGTCGTATCCTGGGGCCTTATTATTTTTAAGTTTGCTTATTGTCTGCCGAAGTTCGGCTAATGTCACTTTTTTCATTCTTTTTTCAAACTATCAGGTTCCGCGTTGTTGTTTTAAACGTCAGCCAATGGTAGACCGTCGAACGGCTTGAATGTTTCTTCCAAGTGTTCCGCAAACAAATCCGCTTTCTGTTTGTCTTGTATTTGGGCAATATGAATGGGAAATATGAATTTATCAACTGTGTCTTTTTATTTAAATGGGGTTCTAAATGACACATTCAAGCCATCACCCTCCTAACAGTCCAATTTGAAGGCGTCCTAGGTCGTATTTTTGTTGGCTAATCTCGGAACGCTTTCTATTTTCGCTAGGCTTCCACCCATCTTCAAGATTGCTCCAGATTGGTCTGAGCAAAGATTATAACACTCTTCGACTCGCGGTTGGTCAGTATGTTGGCTTTCCACCAACATACAACAAGAGAAAAAGTCCACCCCACGTTTCATACAGTTTTTGTACAGTAATCTGCCTGTTGTTGAACTGCATCTTGAACTCCAAAAATTATGATTCGCGTTAAAATCGCCCCCAATAATGAAATTCGACCCAATCAAGCCTTACAAGCTATCAATATCGCCAGTCTATATCCCGGCGGGAAATAACAAGTATAACAATAAATGAAATGAAACAAAGATTCAAGGAGCGCATACAATATTTAGGCATGTACATTGTACCCACATATCGGGTGACCTACAGCAAACGTGCATTGAGAAGGCCAAATCAGTCCTAAGACTTCAAAGGGACACTACAAACAGGTCAAAGAAACATGGTGGTGGTCAGATGAGGGAAAGCTAGTGATAAGTGAAAAGAAGAAAACTATCTTCAAGACATGTAAAAAGTGTTCCTCGAATAATAGAGTAGAAAAGCTGGATTAAAAATTGGAATATAGACATCGCAGCAGTCTCGTAAATAAGATGTGCGCCAGGTTCAAACAAAGAGAATGGAGGGCCTGTGTCGGAAGTTGGAGGAAGTTTCTTCTTCGGCTGCTGAAACACACCAGGCCATACAAGACCTTCGACTAAGCACCTTGAATCCCTCTGAGCGGAAATCTTGCACCGGGGGCCACAATCTGCAAGATTGCCGCTCAGAGGAGGAGAAATGCCCTAGAGGCTCGTTCGCCAAAGTTCATTAACAATGCTCAGGGTTAGCTTCTGTTGGCTGACGACAGAATTCTTCACAGGTGGCTGCAGTATTGTGCTGGACTTTTGAATGAACAGTTTCCTAGACAACACTTTCCAGAAGAAACCACTTCCAGCTGAGAAGCAGTACCAGACATCACAGTCGAAGAGGTTAGGAAGGCGGTTAAGTACCCAAAAAATCGAAATGCGGTTGGGCCCGATCAGATGCCATCAGAGCTCTGGCGAAAAATGGGAAACACAGTTGGCACGCGACCTTTGTCTCCAAGCAAATAACAGTTTTTTTTTCCGTGGGTAGGAAAAACGTTCATAGGCACTACGAGGACCGGCCGCGCGTGCTCATAGTAGTGTGAGATTCTTACTCACTTAAAAACCTCACATTTTCCGTCAGACTACGACTGAGTTTACTTAACAAGTAGTTCAAGCTTCTGTAGTAATCGCGTGTGGCAGGCTGCCTTCCAACGAAGGCACCTACAATACCGCCAATTTATGCGGTTTCATCTTATGCTGCTAGATCTAACGGTGTCATTCGTTTTAGTCGGCGCGTAAGATTTGTCTGATCTAAAGTTCGGATAATTTCATTGTTGCAATGTCCGCGAAGTCGAGTACTTAGTTTGCGAGCAAAGTTGTTGCCTTGTCAGTCACGGCAAATAATAGGTCAGCAAATAACAGGTGATCCAATGCCTAGTCAATGGAGGGAAAGATATCTAATTCCTTTGTACAAAGAAGGAGGTGATTCAAGAAGCTGTGACTATTACCGTTCTATCAAGCTGATGTCACACACAATAGAGATCGCCCAGCGATTATTAGATAGTCGACTGCGAAAAATAATAAGGCTATCTGAGGATAAGTGCGGGCTTGCCGCGGGCAAATCAACCACTGATGCAATCCAAAGTATTAGCATCATAATGGAAAAACATCGTGATGCCCTTAAAGATTTGCATATGGTGCTTGTTGATTTTAAATAAGCTTTCGATAGACTACCACGAGATCTGATATGGGTGGGGCTAAGAAAACGAGGAGTTCCAGTGGCCTACCTGCGGAGGATAATTGACATGTATGACGGAGCAAAGACAAGAGTAAAATGTCCTGTTAAAGTCACTGATGCATCAGGAAAGCATTCTTAGTCCTTTGCCTCTTATTGTAGTTCTTGATTGTCTGCTTGAAGGAAAACTGACGGACCCAAAAGTATGTCAGTTATTCTTGTTAAGACCATACATCCCTGCAGCGAGCACTGATATATGGGTGGATGTTTTGGTGGGGAATGGGTATCGTATCAGCCAAAAGAACGCACCCCAGCTAATTCCAGACATCAAATTGAATGGGAATGTGCTTTCCAAGTGTGAAAAGTTTAAGTACCTGGGATCTATGATCAAAAGCAAAGCAAACTGTGATGACATTAATCATCGCGTAAGCGTAGGGTGGATAAAGTGCCGAGAAAACTCCGTCATTTTTTGTGACCGAAAAATGCCCTTAAGCTGAAAAGCTTATAAAAAGTAAGAGAGCAAATTAGCGGTAACTGAAATGAAGATGCTTTGCATGACAGCAAGAGTAACAAAGCGAGATAGAATAAGAAGTACGAAGTTCCGAGGAAGCCTTCATGTAAAAAGACCTATCTCCAGGAAAATTGAGAACGAGCGCGACCGGCTCAGTTGGTATTGCCATGTTCAAATGAGAGATCCTCCAAAACCGCCAAAAAGGCAATGTCAATCAACATTCCAGCGCAATTGCGAAAAAACGAAGGCCTTAACATTCATGGATCACACAAATGCAACGACAACAGCATTTATTTGGCCTCAGTGACGAAGAGATCCAAATTCGGGTGGATTGCTGGGTATATTCTGATGTCAAATCGGCGTACCCCACAAGCGGACCAATAGTAATGCAGTAAAGTTGGAGGGTTATGATCCTTCTCTTCAGATCATAACCTCGCTCCTAAATGAGAAAGAAGAAGAAGAATTTTTTTTTATGTAAATTAAGAAATAATTGTACGCTAAGCCTTCAAAAAATGCCGACGGACAGCTCGTGTACAACTTCATACTTGACGGTTATTCTTCTTCTGTGATTTCATTTTTTTGTTTCGAAAATTGTCCTTCTCGGCTTATCTGGCGGGTGATAAAAAGAGGAACAAAATGTCCTGCCAAGAGTATAAAGTTCGAGCTGAAGCCTGTAAGGACCATCAAGGGAACATCGCAGTGGAATCGCAGTCGGTGGTGAGGATTTGAAAAAACCATTTCTACAGACTGTATAACGGCGAAGACGAACCAAATACCGCTATCAGGTAGAACGAATAATTTATTTCTCTCAATATTCGTATAGAACCGACTTAACCGTCTCATTACCTAGGATGGTTTTATGCCGTTGATGGTTATATTTTATGTTTCCTAAAATTAAATTTTTATAACCCGTTTAATCTTTAAACATTGATCCTATGTAAATCTTGTTAAGCCTTTTCCATTTGGGTATTGCCACTGGAATCAAACACTTTGTCTCCAACCCATATGTATATGTATATGTATATGTATATGTGTATTCATTCATTTATCTTGCAATTTCGTATCTAGAAATCAATCTTATCATTTGAACTCGCAGGTTTGTCGATATTAATACCTGCGTCAAATGGCATTTGACGTAAATCCAAAGAACGAAACGGGTCATAAGTATCTATTATAAAAGTCATGTTTTATAATCCTAATTACATGAAGACACCGGAAACAACCGCACCCCGACAAGAACACTGAACTGATATTACTATGAATCTCAATCAGTTAAGATTCAGAACTACAAAATAAAAGAAAGCGTTCTCATTGCTATTATAGCAATTATGCGGTAATTGACAATCTCCTCTTAGAAAAAAGCGGAGTGAATAGGGATATTCTGATTCGGAAGTAATTAATTATAGCAAGGGTGTAAAAGTAGTGAACTGACTCACTAAAAGGAATGTGCTTTTGTAATCTAATCATAGATGGCCCTCGCTGAACCGTAAACCAAACAAGCATCTTCACAATCATAATCTTTTCGGTATTGGGAAGGGAGTGCAATCAACCTCATTAAATCGCCCCATATCTTATTTACTTTTGAATGCCTTGAAAGCGTGTCATGTCATCTGTATAATTACACACCGAGAAACTTGTCTCATTAAATCACTGCGCACCGGCAATAAGCGTCATCATCGTGCGAAATATGCGATCGTGATCGTGGCAAGTGAATTGGAATTGTCAATGCGAGAGAGGCTATACGCTACACCGTAAATGTACTCGGATTTAATTAGTTTGCACTTTTATGACGACTGGTAATGCATTTAAATGTCTGAGGTAATATTTTTCAAAGCGGAACAAGTCTGATATTTAGATATGTACGTGGTTAAATGAACAGTTTGGACATTCCTTTTGATTTTTAACGAGAAGATACGCATGCAAAGTCGATGAACACTGGGGAGAAATGGGGCTGTAGCTGTATACTGTATGTGTTCTGAAGCAAGCATACTTCATCTTCATCTTCAATATAAGCAGAGTTACTAAATAGTTAATGCTCAGCTCAGTCTCCATGCTCAGTCAAGTATCGAATCACTTGCGGTTTACGAGCTTTTCCACGGCTGTGAATTTGAAGCTTGCCATTTATATACTTTTTAGGTAGGTATTTGTATCAAGTTTCAAATAGTGTTTGATTTTTCAGTTGTCAAAGGATTGATTATGGATCCGTCTGTAACTTTACTTAACAATTTAAGTCGGAAACAATACTCGGAATCAAGACATTTAAATAAACATATTTGGATTAAAATCAGCCAACACTTCAATTGCCCCGCCATAAATTAATGCGCCCGTTACTGTGAAAACAAAAAATAATTTTTGAATGCAAATAAACTTAAATAAACTAAAAAAATTAGGTAATAAATAGAAAATAATTGGTAAATATCGAAATTAAATATAGAAATAAGGTTCAAGCTTGCCTTCGATCGAGGGCCTTAAAAATGAAGTCAAATTGAAATTCAGATATACAAAAGAATTTTGATTGGAGCAAAGTTAATTTTTGTTGTTTATACCCGATCCAGGATATATTAATTTTAATACATAGTTTGTAACACGTTAAAATAATCATCGTATATCCAGAAGACCTTTTAGAGATAAGATCGAGACCAACAAGTGAATCGATTAAGCCATCTCCGTCCGTCTTTATGTGTGAATGTTTTAGATTTTCAAAATCAATCTAAGAGAGCTGAAACTTGGGGCTTGGTTCTTATGTTGCACAGACAAAGTGTTCAAATTAGTGGAATCCTTCAACGGCACAGCCAATATTGGGGCCAATGTGACAATCTCAAATTCACATTTTATTTCACCAAGCTAAAGAAAGCGTAGCAACTCAAATTTCGATGCATAGATTTCGCGGCCAAAGGACTTAAACAGGGGTTAATTGTAACCGTTTACAGCATCGACCGCCGTTCCTCTTTGCCGGTTTTGTATAGCGTTAGAAACAGGATTTTTCTAAATATTCACTCTAAACCGATAAAATGTTACCATTCTTTAAGTTTGTTCCGTACAAATTATTGAGCTATGCCCACTTTTTTAGGAAAAAAAACTGTTTTTTATACCCGACCGAGGGTATATTAATTTTAATGCATAGTTTTTAACACAGTGAAATAATCACCGTAGACCCCGAAGACATTTTAGAGATATGATCGAGACTGACAGGTGAGTCGATTAAGCCATGTCCGTCCGTCCGTCCGTCCGTCCGTCTATCAGTATGTGTGAATTTTTTGGACTTTAAAATTGAGCTAGGACGCTCAAACTTGGAGTATATCTTGGTTCTTATTTTGACAAAATTTTTTGACAAAAAAATTTAAGATTTGGTGTTACATGGTATATAGGGTCGGGTATATAGAAGTTTGTTACAGACGAACGCTTGCACTTACTTACTTGTTTGGCCTAAGTTTTCATTTTTACCACATTTCATGATGGTTCTAACGAAATTCATGAACCCAGGGAAAAATCAACATCAAATCAAAGGAAACCACGTTGATTTTACGTTTTTCGTTTACGATTTGGGTATAACTACGAAAAGCGTTAAATCAAAAATGTTTCAACGTAAGAATTACTTCGTTTAAACTTTTATTCAATTACTCTTCACCATCATATCAAATGCTTTCACCTTTGAAACAACTATTCTCAGCCTTTGATCTTACGCGATCACCTTTGAAACTACTTCGACGTTGTTCCCAACTATGAAGCATAGTAAAATCAACTACGTTTCGGAGTAAAATCAACAGTGATATGGCTAAGTTGATTCAACGTAAAATCAACGTTTTTGTAGTAAATTTTAAGTTTTTTTCCCTCAGTGTAAACTTTAAAGATATTCTTCTTAACCCACGACCATTTTTTGGACGTGGGGGGATATCTAACGGGGCGGGGCTATAAGGATCGTTTTTTCCCTTTTCGTGCCGTTTTTTGCAAATATCTCGAAAACTGGCTCGTTGCGAAAAGTTCTCAGCCACTAAAATCACCTGCACTGAATTCATCAGCAAAAAATTAGCTACAAAAAATGTGTTTTTCACTTTCTTGCTAAGGAGCAATAGTTACGAAAGAGAGAAACAGATGAATTTTTTAAACTTGATTTTCAAGGCAATACCAGCTTTTCAGCAACCTCAGCAAGCACCACACATGGTCGTGTTGTGCATCGGCTAAATATACTGTTAAGGATTGGTTCAGGTGCTACTGGGTCATTGGTTGTCACCAAATTTTCCCTGGTTCAACCCCATATTGGGTGGGTGGCAGGAGCTTAAATCTCGTTAAAGAGTTCATATACACTTTTTCGCGCGGAGATACGAAGGGGGAAATAGTCTTATCTTAATTGACAAAATTTCCGAATCATTTTGAAACCGTCAAGGAGAATGGGCATACTGCGCCTGCTTTGTGCGCGCAGTGTTTCAATATGATAACAATCAAGAAGCTGTGGTTATTGGAAATGCTACTTGGCGTATGTACAACGATCATCGCAATCTTTTATGAATCTGAACACTTTCAGTACTTGCGCAAAATTTGCTCGTATATATACAACGTTCAAGACATGATCAAATTCAACAGCAGCAATCCCGAGCGTACAAAAAATACATCACCATAAGTCGCACATCAGGTACAACCTGCGCAGGAGTTTGGTGCGATGTGGTCATTGAAAATTTTGATGCGCTCCATGAAAAGATCAGGTGGCTTGAGGCGCCGAGGAAATATACTTACTGATTCTGAACTCGCCAAATACGTTTGAGGATCAACGGAATATACAAACGCCCTCTACAACGCCCTCGATTTGACATCCTTTGTCTAAGTACTAATTAAGCATGTCCGTCCGTCCAGATTTTCGAAGTTTTCGAGCCGAGTCTCAGGATCTGATTGGATAATAGTTCAGAGTTTAAGGTTCGCTTAACTTTTACCGAAAATTTTAAATAATTTTGATGCGTATGATTTTTTTCAAATCATAATCCCTAATTGAAGAACTTTCAATCAACTTATGAGCTGTAATTATTTTAAGAATTCTGGATTAAAATCTGCAAATCTTACTCAAGGCTACAACATAGTTTTTGCATTTTTTGTGCTTTTGTAAACAACATATGAATTCGGGTGTAAAAAGATTTTCCAGATGTCCTTCTTATTAAAATACAAAATTACATCTGCGTATGTAATACCTTCGGTCCGTCTGTAACATACCACGGTATACCATTCTTCTATTCCTATTCTTCTTTCCATTCCTGTTCTCCTTTCCCTTCCTATTCTCATTATCATTGCTATTATTTTGTTTTCCATACCTTTTTTCGCTGCCAATCATCATTAATTGAATCATTATTATTTCACTAAAATCAATATATATAACTAAATATAAGTTTGCGGCTTAAATTAAATTCTACTCTCAAATTCAATAGTTTTGTAGAATCGGCCTCTGAAAATGGGCGTGGCCAAAAACTTTGTATGAACGAGATCTGCAATAGAGTCTGGTTAAACTTATAACCTCATCTTTATTTCTATTATTTTATTATAAGATAAGATCAATACAAATTCACGTTTTTCTGGGAAATCTATTTTTTTTTTTAATTTTTTATATTTAAGCAGAATTTAGAATAAAGTGTTTCACTTAATAAGTATGTAGGTACTAAGTTTCTTTTTTTTTGAGCAGGAACAAAAATATTGAAAACAATGAATTTAAAGAATTAATAAAAGTGATGCCACGTCAACTGGGGGCGAACTTGTATTGTAATCTTTCGAAAAATCTTTCGATTTTCACATTGAAAACCGAAATCGTCGATTGGCCGTGTTGGCCGTTGTCAAACAATTAGTTTAAACAATTATTTTAAATAATACCAAGTAGAAATCTGTGAAAAAAGTACAAAGAACAGAAGATAAAAAAACTGGAAGAAAAAAATACACAAAAGTTAAAGCTCAGTTATGATGAGCTTAAACAAGGCTAAACCTACCCACAATTTCCATATTGACAATTGACATTTTCAATGTGATGAAATAATTAAGCAAGTTCTTCATATTGACGACTGCAATTGTCAATTGAACCAGGTTTTTCAATCTGATGAACGGAAATTTTTTATTTATTTTTTTTTATTTTCGCAGGATAACGTTTCTTTTTATGATTCATTCAGAAAGATTTTCACATTGAAAACTGCTATTGTCAAATGAACTTTGACAATAGCAGGTAGGATATATAACCTAGGATAATAGCATAGGTTCATTAATGTTCATTAATTCTTGGAATATACAGCAGTTATTATGCTTTGCAGTATACAGTGTAGACCGCTCATTTTAACGACACATTCATGCGAGTATTCATATTGACAATCGAGATATTCAATTTGACGAACTTAGTTGTCAAATTGACTTTTGCGATTGATAATATCACAATTATGTTCTTATATTGCAATTCGTTTTACGACTCGAAAATTTGGTTGTCAATATGATGAACCCTTGTTGTCATATTATAAGCCAAAAATTGACAATCGGTCAGTTGTTATTTGACTATTTGGTTGTTAAACGTATTCAACGCCATCGAAAATTTTGCGTCGTATTGACAATTTTGGTCATCAATAAAACAATTTCTGGTTAGCAACCGGTGATTGCCAATATGACAACCAATTTTTTTCAGTATATTTAACAAAACTTTTGATGTGCAAAACATGTTACGCAGCGAAACAGAGCCGTCACTATCAAAACATTTTTAACAAAACTAACGATTATAAGGAATATATCCAGTTTTAGGTAGTTAATGTATGTATTACATAGTTTACACTGAATGGTATGGTTTTAACCTTGAGGTAGGAATCTTACCTGTAGAAAGTAAAAGATCTTATTTTAAAGTAAAAATTTATAATATTTGAGCTCACGTTGATTTTATGGACTAAAAGAAAGAAACTTTATTTTGGATATCTAGTTCTCAAAAAGTAATCATTTTTTCCATCAAATCTTATATTTTTTAGCAAAACGCAGTTGAACAGCAGTACTAAAGAATTGTATTTCTTTTTTTAATTTTTTAGCAAAAATAAAATTATTGCCTATACAATGAACAATGTTTGGGTCCAATATTTCATCCAAGAAATACATTACCGCAAAATCGACAGCAGCTCCCACAACGACATCAAATCAAAAAAACGAAGACGATGCCAAGAAAACGCTAAAAAACTTGGCTGCGTGTCATAGGTAAGTGCGAACAATTTGTGCCTATTCTCTGTTTCAACACTAATCACAACACCCGTGCGACCATAGGTTATAAAACTATTTAAGTCAATAGAAATGTCATGCAATGTTTAATTAATATGCTTTAATGTCATGTAATATTAAAATTAACAATATTTAATTTTCCTGCTGTTCTTCATTTTACGTTAACTGCAACAAGACTCAAAATAAAAAAAAACTCTCAAAAACAAAAAACATTTTATTTTCATTGCTTATGTTTATCGCAATTTTTCCCCAGGCAATTTTATCGCCATTTATCACACGTCCCCGCTTCAAACAATTTCAACGCGATTACAACAGCCAACGTCAATGACGAAAATATAACAATTATGGCAGCCCCAACTAGTGCTTGCACTGATAAGAAAACCAACTCAGCAATAAGTGCAGAGAGCGCGGAGCGCAGCTTTACAGTAAGCAACCGCGAAGACCAGCTTAATGACCACCCATCACCGTTGTGCCGGGAGAAATTAAGTGACAGCGGGAGAACCATTGACGACATTAAAACTATTCCAGCGAGCAATAATGTAATGCGTGTACTTAATTCATCTGCTGACGTCAGTTACCGACCGCTAACAGAATCATCGGCACCAATAACAACAAAAGCCAGAGTGTCAATGGAAACGGAATCGCACCAAGGCTGTAGACACATGGGGATAGCAGCGGGTGGAAAACCACTTCACAACCGTCGCCGTCGGGGTTCAAAACCATCGGTGACAGTGGCTAATCTAATCAGAAAAGCGATAGACGTAAGCAACACAGCCGATGGCTCAGATCTTCTAACCCACACTACGATGAATGTCACTTTTGGCAGCGGTGTAGACATTGGCTGTTCCACTGACGTTAACAACGAAAACGATAAGCTAAACGAAATACCCACAGCTAGAAGTAACCCCATCAGTACCATCACGGCCACAGTACAGTCCCATTCAGAATTACAGCCGCTGCTAGTGAGCAATCAAAATAAATGGACGAGTGCTGAAGAACCGAATGTTAGTTGTTATTCAACTTTTGAAGCGTCCACATCATCGTCGCCGCTGTCGTTGCTTCGACCAGAATCGTGTTTTTCATCATTTGCAGCAGTTAAACCACCAAAAGTATCAGTTCGACGATCTCTTGTGGAACAACGCAAACGTGATCTATTCGAACGCTCGCAAGAGGATACCAGAGCTAGAAGTAGATCTCGATCACCGATTGCCGAGGACCTTGATCGCAATTCGCCAAAGTTTCCCTCCGTGACCAAACTTGTCAAAATGTATACAAAAATATTACAGGATAATAAACAACCAGCCACAGTTAAAGATACCACGGGCCTGGCTTCAAAAATCACAGAAGATCTCGAAAAAAAATTGTGTCTAAAAGACGACGAGGAACAATTAAGGCCCTCGATTGATCCCCACAGAAATAGTCCACTATCAGATGAAGGTTGTACGTTAGGTCAGTCACCTTACTCCTCAGACTGTGACGATGATGACTTAGAATCGGTGAAGCCCGCAAAGAAGAGAAAGGAAAAAGTCGCGCGATCAGCTAGCAGTGACTCAGCTCTTGGACTTGACGAGGAGCCCATGGAACCCCCAGCAAATCTAAACCAGGGTCGTCGTATGACACTCACTGTCACAGATCTGCCCCTAAGGCCCGCCCTCTTGCCGCTTGCTGAACCAACAGACCTCCCTGACTCGCCAACCACAGACATCCAAATTTCACTGAATGCCCTGCTTAATCAAACTACCGTCCCAAGCAAGGTACTCCTGGAGGAGCGTGTGGTGGAGATCCCGGAAGACAGATTTGGGTCAATGTCCAGTTCCCGGCGCGAGTCGGCTCAAAGTTGTGTCAGTGATTACCAGAATAGTGAATGTGGGGGAGTGCGGTTTGTGCGTACACCATCCGTAGTCGTTTCTGATTATTCTGATGATCTGATGTGTGGCATCACGCTGGAAGAAATCGAGTACTTTCGAGCTCAGAGGCTACGCCGACGATCTTCAGTTGAGACGTCGGGCACTGAAAAGGATGATGCTGCCTCCGATGTCAGTGCATCGTCATCGTGCAGCAATTTGTATTATTGTGGCTCAACAATCAGTGCCCTAGATGGCGCTGAATGCTACGTCAATGGAATCCGAATGCCCATTGACAGAAAGATCTCCGATTGTTCAACGTGTGAGGGTAGCGGCGACGAGGACAGTCAGTCGTTTGTGATTCCCGAGCAGCCAGAAGATCTCAAGGACTATATCAGCTACTGTACGGAGCAGATGGTCGCCCAACAGCAGCTGGCCAATAGGAAACCGAAAAAGGTAGGCGGTACCATCCCTAACACCGATACCTACAACACCAACAGCAACTGTAGTGAACCATAGATCGAACGCACATACAAAACATTTTTTTATTCTAATAAATCTCCAAAAATTAAATCGATCGAGGTCGGTTTCCCTTAATATTCTCGTTTCTAGGCTTTTATATTTTAGTATTATTCACTAAGTATTAACAACAATATTTGTAAGTTTTTTTCTAGTAATTTAAATGATTTGATAAAATTATAACGATAGCAGCCAATAAGGTCATTTGCTCTTAGGCACAGCGAAGTCTGTGCAGCTGCCAAAGAAATGAAAATAAAAAGGAAAAATAATAATAAATTGAACTTTTTAGTTTCTCACTTTTAAAATTTTTTTCCATCACGCCGGGTTGCACTTGCTATATTGATAGCGTTTATAGGTTGACAAAGTTGGCTGATTCATGCCGCTGTACTTTTATTGTAAAACCCAACGGCTTAATCATGACCGCAGACACGTTCTCTGTGATGCGTATGTACGTCATATGCCTTTGAAAACTTAATTGAGTCTTGTCAGGGTTACTCTGTTCCGCTTTTGGCAAGTAATGAGTCTGGTTAATTTTTTTGTTTGTTTTTCCCCTTGGTCTTGTGTAATTTCTTTATGTGACGTAGGTTATAATGATTAATAGCGTTGAATGGTTAATTTAAGTTTCTTAACCCATTTATTTAGAAGTTGGAAAAGATAAAATTTTGTGGGTAAAGATCAATCATCAAGCCGTCATTGGTCGCTGATTTGAAATCTGTTTGTAGACACTTTTTGTGCCTGTATATAAAAAACAGATTTAATTTATTGCGTATCCCAGTGTGTTTTTGTGAGCTCAGCCATTCTTGTGGCTCTATTTAGCTTATAAACAAAAGCGAATTGTTGGCCATTTGCACTGATAACATTTACTCGACATTAGTCTTTACGTTTCTTATGAAAGCTCTTACCAGCGCATAATCCATACATCCATATGAGTGACGTAATACCTAGACATCGTATGTATTTTATAAATATATTTTTGTGTTCACGTCCTCTGACTTTTGAAACAAAGAACTTCTTAACTTATCCAGTCATCTCCTCCGTGCTTCTCGATAAGACAGTGACAAAGTTTTGGCAACAGCAATCAATTTACATGAAGTATTTCGAGCGCAATCCTCTTAAGTTATACAGGTGTTTCTAAATTCGATGTCAATACTTTGCGAAATGATTTTTGGGCATAATTTAAGAAAAAAATCCTTACAGAAGAGAAATTCCAATGTTGATAAAATTTATTGGAGATTTAAGAAAAGATCTACGTTGCTGTACCCTGACCTGCATTAACAGTGATTGCGCTGTTATTAAAGAACTATAGCTAATTCAATTAGTTTGGTCATCTTGCCAATAAGATCGAGCTTCAGCCCATCATGGTTGCCACAATAATAATTGAATAGTTGACAAGTGCCGTGATCGTTGATTGGAAAGAAATGTATCGGTTCACCAAACCTCACCGTACTGGCTATGGCTTGTCTTTTTTGTGTGGAATAGTGTGGAAGGACTCGTTAATTATGCTTTGAATAATTATTTGGAAGAACGTATTTTCCAAGACTCATCACAAGTGAGGCTTAGCTTCAATAAACGAGCTCTACAATAGAGTCCACAATCGACCACGAATAAAAAAAAAAAACTAAAACTTCATTTAACATTTTTCGTTCTTTTATAAACAGTGGAGCTCTAAGCAAAAAAAAAAACTTTTTTAATTTTAGTTTTTACCTACTGCAGGTTTTCCCAAAAATCTGGGGGTTTTTCCACAAACGTGTTATTAATATTTATTTTGACAATTGCTACATCCATAAAAAAGAAAGTAGTAAAACATGTAAAGCATGGGTAGGAAAAATTGAACAAGCTAAAAACTGGATGTACCCGAAATAATTTCCCATTTGTATTGAATATGGAAACACCCGTATATTATAAAAAATCTATTTTTTTATTTTGCGTATGAAAACATTACAAAAATAAAATTACAGTACAGAAAGAAATGTTTTACAGATGCAGTGATTGTAGCCAAAAGACAGTTTCTGTTGTTGATGACTAGGACTATTTCAGGGTAAAGCTTTCGGCACCTAACTTTTTTGTGAGATCTATCGGAGGGCCCTTCGAGCGAAATCTTAGGGCAGAGAAGTCTTTAATATCTGTACAAAGTGATATTCTGACATTTCCTTGTCTTTTGTGGAATTCATTTATCAATTCTTGCTTCCTTCTTAGGTTGGTTGGGGCTGCCTTATTGAGCATAGGGAGGCATTGAAATGGTGGTGGTGCCAGATATAAGCCGCATAGTGGTTTTCAGTTGGGTGTCTACCTTGTTTGTGTAACAGGTATTCAGCGAAACGGGAGCCCCACATTCTGCAGTATATATTCGAGTATATATATTCTCAGCGTGATAGGGGAGGTGCGTAGGCATTTTCCGGAGGCACCCCAGGAGGTGTCTTTATTTTTTGGATAGGTTTGGTTAGGTTTGCCTTGTATGTAAGCGTTCGGTCTAAGGTAATCGAGTTATTTGGGGGTAAAGTTGTGTCTAAAATATACACCATTAAGCGTCACTAGCAGTTCTCTTCGGGCTTCTCTGTGATTGAGGTGGAAACAACAGATCTCGGCTTTGGCTGTGCTGGGATTAAGGCGCCAGTTGGTTCTGATGGTCTGATGTCGCTACCTGTTCTAGCTTTCCAATGGTTTTGTGAGAGGCAAGCGCCATGTCATCGGCGAAGTTGAATTTTCGAGAGGACATGGCTGGGACGTCGCAGGTGTACACATTAAAAAGTATGGGGGTGATTGATCCTTGAGGAAGGACGTTGCTGAGTTTTCTTGTTCTGCTGCGGTCATCGTTGAGAAAGACATTAAATATCCTGTCATTGAGCATCGCACATATTAGGTTGCAGATTTTTGAGCATGTGATGATCTTGAGAAGCTTGTAAGGAAGGCCCTACACGGTGTCGTAGCCTGATGTAAGATTTACAAAGCTTACTCAAGTTTCAATTTTTGAAAGCCGTTTTCTATTAATTTTGTGAGCTAAAATTTGGTCGGCGCAACTAAAGGACTTCCTAAAACCGGCTTGTTCGTCCGGAATAGCCTTTTCCATGTCATTGAACCTCCTCGGATCAGGATCATACGTTCAAGAGATTTTAGCCCAAGTGACAGGAAAGCAATAGGACGGTAGCTTTGTAGAGCATCTGCCGGTTTGCTTGGCTTGAGGAGCGCAATTTTTTTTTAATATCTTGAAGGCCTTAGGTAGCTTGGCGGATAACAGCATCCTGGATGAAACCCGGGCAAGCCATCGTCTTGCTTTTGAACCATAGTGCTTTAGGAATGCCGGCTCCGCAGTTCCAATTTTTATTGAGGAGAGCGCAGTATCAACTTCGATTGTAGAGAATGGGTTTGAGTAGGTTGCAGGTGGTGTTGTGCTTCTTCGTAGGTTTTTGAACTCCTTGTTGATGTGTCCTGTAAATTCTTTATCTGGTTTCGCTGTCGACAGTTTGACTCTATGGGCAGCTAAAATAAAAATTTTATTATATAAATTTATTTAATACTATATAGGTACTTGCCTACGGAAAAATCAAGCTCTTAAAGGCTTAAATAGGTTAAAGTAAAGGCTAAAAATGGGATTGCTTGCTTTGAGTAACAGTATATTTGCCCTGTAATATAAGTATGCGCAGTGCATAACTTAATTAGTTCTTAAAAATTAGAAGGTTTTACATGCGCCTTTGCCAGCCAATATGCATGTGTGACCAGGAAGTTTATTTGATTTACACAAAAAAGATCAAAACTAGTCTTAAACTCCGTTTTTTTGGTCGTGTGTTTCGGCCATCTCCTTCCGTGCGCTGTTTTTCTTTCTGGAGTATAAATAGGCATCAAGAATTTTAAAGTCTTGGGCTTGAACAGCTTCAACAACTTCGTCCTTCTTGTACGTTGGAAGTCCGCTCGCGAAAACCCGAAGCGGGTTCTCGAATCTATTTTTTGTTAGTATACCATTGTTACCATTAATACCATTAATTTTTGCAAAAGTGTGCGATAGGCATCAGAGTTATCGATAACTTTCCAAACATTACTTCGAAGGAAATTAAATTATACTTCGTCCCCAGAGTCTTTTATTTAAGATATAATGCAGCTTTCTGTAATCCGCGATATCCCAACGACATTTATTGCGGGCGGTCTGAAAATTTTTCTTCAATTTTCAATGTGGCCTTTTTTTGACACGGTTGGTGTTTCATCTTGTGTATAAACGGCCTCAACTACTGGCGCAGACCCTATTTTTCGTTATGCGGTAGATCTTTCCTTAATGACCAGACTAGCTTCGCATGCAAGCTCTTCTTCGTCTGTCACGTATTCGCTTTGACGCTTCGGCGTGTCCTCTCGTCCTAGGGCCTCGTTTTCTTTTCGTAACGAATCTACTTCATTTTTGAGCTTATATGGTAGAAACGTTCCATTTCTTTAAGCTTAGCGCGGAGTTCGTTGTTTTTCGCTTCAAAACATTTAGTTTTTGCTGAATCCCGATTAACCGCTCAACGAATTTGAGCTCAAGGAATTTGAGCGGTTTTCTTACCTTGTTCGAAGAACATAGGTCCAATTCGTATCTAAAGTTTAAGCTCTCTAGCTTAATATCAAGGACCTAAATGACGTCATGCATACAGACGGGCGAACTGACTGACAGGCATGGTTAAACCAATCAACCATGTCGGTCCCGATCATGTGTCTAAAAGGTCTTTCGGTACTACGGTAATTTTTTCATTATGTTGCATATAAACATGTAGAGTAGAGTCATTTGTGGTAATTGTGCGCACTTTTGCCTTTGGAGAAGATTTCCCAATATAAGAAGCAAATTGGATATTGAAATCGCATATTTTGGCAGCTATTTCCATGCATGATTTATCAATCTATATACATATATAATTTTATTACTTTTGAGTAAAAAACAAACAAGTCAAATTGCGCACACCTGCCCCTAAGGGTAAGTGTACACAGGGAGTGGGTAAAGTGCGCGCGAGTTCTTTCCCTATATTTTGCTTGGTTTTACCAATTGTTTAGCTATTTTTTTTTAATGGATTTTATTAGAAACTCGATCATATGACCTTAAGATGTTAGGGGTTTACAATGGTTATTTCTCTGTTGTATCGATTACCATTACCTCAATGGGATGGGCCATAAAAAAATAAATAATACGCAAATATCCTTAAAATATCATCTTTTCGGATAAACTTGCGTTTAATAAAATCAGTATACGACATATTTTTTAAGGGTTTGGAATATATGTATGGCGAAAAATAAATTGTGAGTACAAATCGTACTCACCCCGAAAGTTTCGCTTAAATAACATTAAGCGTGGTCACCGGGAAACAGCATCGCCAACAGCATCTTAATCGCTTAATTGCGAGCCTTTTCTGCTATCCGAAAATTTAATCCTTATGAAAACCTGACAGGTGCGTGTAAAATCTCACGTCCACCTATGTTAATATATCATTAGTTAACCACTTGGCATATTCAATACTTCCATTTACGATAGGAACATAAACAAAATATAAATTCCAAAAAAGTCTTGAACTTTGCATTCAACCTGTCTAAGTATCGAGTACAAAAAGCCAGAGATCTATTCTTTCAGTGTTACTGCTCTCAGTCTTTACCATTACCATGACCAAAACAAACACCCAAAACGTGTCCAGTTCTTAAATTATTTTCGAAAACGTTTTCTCCATGTTTCAAATTTTGCGCCAAATTTAGATTTAAGCGTAACGCGCAGTGTTTATCTAAAGCACGTGCGTCATGATTATGCGTAATAAAATAAACATAAATAAACAAAGCATTCCATTACCTTGTTTGTGTAGAAATTGCACAGTATCTGATCGCCTGTAGAGTGCCCAGACAAACGTTGTTTTAATATATTTTTCTGGGATATTTTCCTTCAGTATCTGATAATGTAATAATTGTAATGATTAATCAAAACGTTTAGAAAGATAGACAGCAATGTTTAGCAACGACTTTTACCCGGAAACAAGTAAACGCCCCCAAATGTGGGTTTGGGCTAAAAATTAAAATCAATTAATCGTGGTTTCGTTAGAATCATAACAAAATGCGTTAAAATCGAAAATCGAAAATCGCAGAAAAAACATTTTTTTCCTTAACGCGCTTAAAAGGCGCGGAGCTCAAAACTTTGTATGGAGCAAATAGCAATAGCTTAAATATTTGTTACATAATTTTTTTTTCAATTTGGAGAAATCATTTCGAGAAATCGGGTTTTTAAAGATCTAACATGGTAAAAGTGGATATGGTAAAATGGTCGATATTGTAAGCGGTCCAATTTTTGCCTTCTTGGAGGCTTTGGGCCATTATTGCTCTATACCAAAATTTCATTGCCTTGTCTAACTTGACCAAAAGGCATTTTGAAAGAAAATTTTAAACAGAGGTTGTCTTACATTAAAGCGAGCCAGTAGCGGGCGTGGCCGTTGACGGATTTAACCAATTTTCATACTTTGTCTGTACAAAATAAGAACCAACATACACTCCAAGTTTGAGCGTCCAAGCTCAATTTTAAAGACCTAGAAACTTAACAAATACGGACAGACGCACGGACGGACGAACATAGCTTAATCGATTCACCTGTCAGTCTCGATCATATCTCTAAAAGGGCTCAGGGTCTACGGTGCTTATTTCACTGTGTTACAAACTATGCATTAAAATTAATATACCCTGGGTCGGGTACAAAAAATTTAGCAAAATTATTAGAATTTTGGGTAGTTGAGAAAACTAAACAGTTCTAAGATAACAATTGCACACTTTAACTTTAAAAAATATAAAATCTTATTAGCTACCTGTTTTATTTTTATATTTCTCCGCGGAGTAGGCCAGCTCCTTTGAAGTCCACCCCTGCTGCGGCGAGTTTTGGTGTTTTTGTGCATCAAAAACCAGTGCATCAATCGGTGCAACCATCCACCGATTGATGCTGCCGGAGGTGACGGATGGTGACGGAGGTCAGGTAAATAATCTCCAGCCATGCTCGTGTCGATGACAAATGCTTCTAGAAATTCATAAGCATCTAGGACATTGAAAAATTTTGAAATTTTTTCTCCTTGCTAAGTGCGCCGATCGATGCCAACGCATTTAGAGCCTTTGCTGCCAAGACACCCACAGCAAAGTTAGTGCGTTGGCCAAATACCGCGTGTTGATGAAAATATTTTGGATGCACTTGATCAGCTTTCCCATCCTTTTGATCTAGTTACTAGGTATTGCCTGCTTCTACTGGAGGCTCGATGATTTTAGTGTTGCGTAAATGGAGTACGACGTCTTTAAAGTAAAAAAACACCAGAAATAGTTACACCGGTTGTAGAAGGATCTTATTTTCTTATCTTGATTATTATGCCCTTTAGGTCTTGGGGTCTATCGTTAATATTTCTCTATTTTTGATTCTCTCCTCCATTAAACCAAGGCAATGGAAAGTCGCAGAGGTATTAATGGTTCCGAAACTGGGAAAATCCCCGAACGACAACAAATCATATAGAAAAATTTCGCTTATGCCGATAATATCTAAGGTCGCTGAGAAAATTGTGCTAAACAGACTGCAGCCATAATTGAAGAACATTGATTGATTCTGGATCACCAATCCGGTTTTAGGATACACATTCAACGATTGACCAGGTCTATCGCATAATTATTGACATTGAGAAAGCCTTAGAAGCAAGAATGATATGCTGTACCGTTTTTCTTAACGTATCCCAAGCCTTCAATAAAGTCTGGCCCGAAGGCCTGAAATATAAGCTACTTAAAATTTTGCCGAAAAAAATATATGCGCTCTTAGGGTCTTATCTTGAAAACAGACTCTTTCGCGTGATATGAGAGCAAATATTCAGAATTTTAAGAAATACACGCCGGTGTTCCAAAACGAAGCGTTTTCGGTCCAACACTGTTTTAACTTTTTACAAAAGACGTACCTCAAGATGAGACAACGACTGTAGCCACGTTCGCTGACGACACGACTATCCTCGCTACGGATAAGACAGTCGAACTATCAACAGCCAACAGGTAAACTCCAACGCGCTTTGAACAAAATATGCGAATGAACAAAGACCTGGCGTATCGTCCTAAACGAGACATAATCAGCGCATGTTAATTTTACTTACAAGAGGGTAAAAAACTTACCTCTAGTTATCAACTCGGTACAAATTCCTGCTCCTTAAGACGAAAAGCTTAAGTGGAAGCCACACGTTAAAAAGGAACGCGACAAACTTGAAATCAAGCAAAATGTGAAAGTTGATAAGATCCGCCTGCAGCCATGCCCACAATTGACTTGGATGTAAGGCGACCCCAAATTTAGAAGGAGCCTGAATTTTTGTGCAGAGCAATAGTGGTAAGAAGACCTTAAAAATAAAAATATTGGACCACAAACACTATTGACCATGCCAACTTTTTCCATGTTGAAAACCTTATTTTTGAGGAAAACTCATTCTAATTCGAAAAAAATGGGTAACCAAAATTAATGATATTGGTTATACATTCCTTTAATAACCCTTTACTAAGTTTGTTACTTAAAAACCATTGAGCTCCAATTTTTTATGGGGCGTTTTTCGGAAAAAAACTTATTTTTTAAGCATTCATTTTGGTTTTTAACGAATTTATATAACAAAGTTTACAACGAATAATTCTAACGAAATAAAAATAATTTAATTTTATTTCAGCTTACGCCTATTTTTTAGGACATGGTCAATACATACAAATAATTGACGTAAAGTATATGAATTCTGGTATAAAAAACTTTTAAATTTGGTGTACCGTTACAGTGTAAAGTAGGTCGGGTATTCATAACTTCGTTACAGATGAACTCTTGCACTTACTTAGTTGTTCCGTATACGATCTTTTATGAAAGAATGTTTCTCTTATGTCTTAGATTAGATGTTAAGTCTTGTTTCTTTTTATGTGGTTCACATCCTTAATATCTCATCTGGATGTGTGATTAAATCGCAACTGTTTTGAAGCTGAAAAAATAACTTAATAGTTAGGCTCTTAAGGCACGACAAATTAATTCGTTTTCGCCCTAGAAAACAAAACGACATGATCTATCACGAATTTCGTTAGACTGGTTTCACTTGGTTAGAACCTACCTTAACCAGACATAACAAACTCATAAAAGAAAACGTTACGTTGCTTTCGTCCCAGAAAACATAATAAATCAATAAACCATTTCTAATATCAGCAAAGATTGCAGCAAAACAAAACAAGAACAAAAAAACAAAACAGTTTGGCATGATAACGCAATGTTACTCATATTTTTTTGTCCCATCAATCAGCCAGAAAGCAATTTAAAGAGCGGTTTGTTCTAAGACTTTATCAATTTCGATTCTGGTTTCGAAAGCAAATTAATTTCTGATAAAAATAAACCCAAAAGGAATTGATGGGAAAACATAATAACGGAACACCCCACGAACGTAAGCAAACGATCGATATGTTTTTATCAGAAATTGGAATTTTCCCTTAGCGTAAATTTGTCTAATGATTGAGAACTCCTGAAGAAAACAAAAGAAATATAATGTTTTTCGTTTTTCAAAACAGGCGGAATCAAATTGCAATTAATTTTCCTCAAGATTAATTCACCACAATCTGAAGTGTGATATCTTGAACACTTTTTATTTTTTTGCAGTAACCGAACCAGTTGTGTACTTAGCGTCGATTCAATTATTTACAGATGACGTATCTTAAATTAAATTAATTAATTTTAAGCTGTTAAACTGTGTTTAAGAAATGATTTCGGCGTAAGAATTTTCTTTTGCTGTGTACAGTCAAGGTTGAAATCGATTCCTATAAGTTAGGTTAGGTTGGGTGGCTTCCTGAAGGGAGTGTGGTCTCGTAACTGTTGGACTCCAGATGGGAACTTGCTTTGTTGATAAGGATTGGGGGAAGGGGGCTTCTTGAGTGGGGGGGGTGAAGGGGGGAGTTGCTTGAGTTAGGGGGGTCAGTGAGGAATAGTTCCTATATGAGAGAAAGCTCGGCAGGGGCAACCGATTTCGGTATAAGTTCGAACCTGTTGCTTCTCTGCTAAGAATTATCCTCTGGGATGGGAAGGTGTAGGGGTAACCGATTCGGTGTGAACCCTTCGATTCCTATAAGGCTGTGTAGAATCTGCGCATGACCAAATGAGCTTGCGATCCATTCAGGCAACTGACTGAGCCTTAAAGCACTTTTTACAGCAGATTCTTGCATAAAGGTCGAGGGGTTATACATCCAAAGGTTAATTTTGGGTCTAAGAACCCAATTTTTGCCGAGGATGCGACTGCAAGAGTGTAATTGAGGCTTTCCTTAGTCTTTCCTCAACGTTGAATTTCCAGCTAGTTTCATGTCAACAATCACCCCTAAGTAGCATGCTCTATCGGACAGTTGAAGAGAAGTTCTCTTAATCGCGCTCCGGTAGAAAGAATTGCAGTGTAAAAATTTTCCGATTTGGAACAAAAATATTGAATAAATTGCATTTGAAGGTTTACTCTTTATATCGATGCCACGCCCACTAGGAGCAGTCTGCCAATTTCGTTTTTACTTTTAATATCTTATAATCATTAGGAGATACAATATGTCAAATTTCATGGCCGATTGTGGGTGTGTCTGTAGGTGCATTCAAAAAATTTTAACGCTTGCATTGCTTTCGATGACAGAGAGCCTACGTATAAAATTTCAGCTTTCTAACTCGAAATTTAAGGCCTAAAAATTGGTGACACACGGACATGGCTCATTCAACTCAGAATTCGGTCTCGATCATATGCCCTTAAGGTCGTGGGAGTCTATCGTTATTATTTCTCTGTGTTACATTTTCGCCCGTATCAAACTTAATACACTCCGTTCCTGTGGAATAGGGTACAAAAAATTATTGAAGGGTATTTAATATGTAAGAGCGTATATAGTCAATAACATAGTCTTGTCTAAAAAAAACCTGAAACCACACAACGAGCGTAGTCACAGTCAAAGACTGTTCCCTGCGTTTGTATCTTCAAACGCCGACCATATTATAGTCGAGTGAATTCTTCGATGTGAATTTTACGAGGTTATGGTGATTTGTGATAAGTGATGTCACAAATCATAGAGATATGTCGGCGTAAACTGTGATCATAACCATTCCCTGTGACAGTTTGTCTGGAGATTCACTTCAATTACTTGACAGTTTTCAAAATTTTCAGATTCATTGACTTCATTGCATAAACTAAGGAAGAATTTCTGTAAGCAAATATAATAAAAAAGCTCTTACATCACAAAGAAGCCTAAAATATGCAATCGTTTTTCTGTAATGTAACCATAAATGATTTCTCGGCGGTATAAACCAGGACCGGGGTTATAAGGGGTTTCGTAGGGAGCAGAATAGGGGTTTTAGGGGTTTTATAGTCTTTCGTGAAAGGAGCTTTGAATCCATCGCATGATAAAATAAATGAGTTCAAAGCTCCTCTCACGAAAGACAGACTATAAAACCCATTTATTTTGCCATACCAAAATAGCATAGATTTCCATTGTTTTTATTAAACCCGAAGGTATATTAATTTTAATGCGTAGTTTGTAACACAGTGAAATAATCACCGTAGACACTTAAGACCTTTTAGAGATATGATCGAGACCGACATGTGAAATGATTAAGCCATGTCCGTCCGTATGTGTGAAGGTGTTATGTCTTCAAAATCAATCTAGAGAGCTGAAACTTAGTACACGTTTTGGTTCTTTTGTTGCAAAGACTAAGTGTGAAAATTGGCTCAATCGGTCGACGTCCACGCCCACTACAGGCTTCAATGTGAGACAACCTCTATTTCGCTATTTTTTTCAAAATGCCTTTTGGTCAAGTTAGACAAGGCACAGAAACTTAAATTTTTGTACTGAGCAATATTGGCCTAAAAACTTTAACAAGGCAAAAATTGGACCGCCCACAATATCGAACATGCCCACCTTTTAACATGTTAGATCTTTAAAAACCCGATTTCTCGGAAAGTTGGCACCAAGTCAAAAACAAAATTATACGACAAATATTAAAGATATTGCTATTTGCTAAGTTTTCTTCATACAAAGTTTTGAGCTCCGCCTACCTTAAGGGGGCGTTTTTGGGCAAAAACTGTTTTTTTCTGAAATAATGTTCGCTTTTGCCGTATTTTCTCATGATTCTAACGAAATTGCAATTAATCGATTGGTATGGTATGGAGCTGTTTTTCCTGGTAGCGTACCAGCAAAAACAGCCTCGGTCCAATATTTTGTGGCAATTGCAACATAACAAAGTATAGATTTAGGGACATCTCGGAAAATGTCGTGCTTCGATTTGCCGAGAAAGACCTCCCATGGCATTTCTAACAGAACAAGTATGCGGCCGAGTCTTATGAAAAACTGGTTTTGGGATCAAAACATTTTTTTAGTTTTATGGTCAAGCCATAATCTCCAAGTCATAATCACATTGAGAAATTATGAGATGAACTAAAAAGAAAATTAAACGGTCTGTTCGTAACAAATGAGAATCAAACGGTACACCGTTGGCTAACGTTCAAAACAACAACCCGGAACCTGATAGCTTCAGAATGAAAAAAGTGTTATTAGCCGAACTTCGGCAAACAATAAGCAAACTTAAAAATAATAAGACCCTAGGTTACATCACAGGCGAAGTATTGAAAGAACTACCGAAAAAGCCACAAGTGAAGCTACTTTATATGCTAAATGCTTCTGTTAGACTTCTATACTTTCCAAGGCAATGGAAAGTTGCTGAAGTCATTATAAATCTTATAGGCCCATATCGCTTTTGCCGATAATATCGAAAGTTTTCGAGAAACTTCTGCTGAAGCGATTACAACCAATAATTGCAGAAAGACGCTTGATCCCGGATAATCAATTCGGTTTCAGACCTAACCATTCCACAATAGATCAAGTCTACAGAATAACGCATGAAATTGAAAAAGCCTTAGAAGGGAAAAAAATATGTTCAAGTGCTTTCCTCGACGTAACGCAAGCCTTCGACAAGGTATGGCACGAAGGCTTGAAATATAAGCTACGGCAAAACTTGCCGGAAGACATGTTTAAAATATTGGAAAATTATCTTGAAAGTAGACTCTTTCGTGTTAGGTGTAGTAGTGAATACTCGAGTTTCAAGCAAATTCGGGCTGGCGTACCCCAGGGAAGGCGTCCTCGGTCCGACCCTGTTCCTGCTCTACACAAGAGACATACCTCTAGACGACGAGACAGTCGTTGCCCGCGTTTGGGGACGATACGGCCATCCTGGCAACAGGTGAATCAGTCGAGTCATCAACGAGAAACCTCCAACGAGCATTGGACAGAATTTGTGTCTGGACGAAGACTTGGCGAATCGCTCTTAACGAGAACAAGTCTACGCATGCGAATTTCACTTACAGAAGGGTTGACAATTTACCTCTGTTCATAAGTTCTGCACAAATACCTTATGCAAATGAAGCGAAGTATCTAGGGATGGACGCTGGACGCTAAACTAAGGTGGAAACCACACGTAAAGACGAAGCATGACGAGCTCGAGATTAGGCTCAGGGAAATGTATTGGCTTATCGGAAGATTTTAAAAATCAAGCATATATAACAAACTGCTCTTGTACAGGCAGGTGTTAAAGCCGTCCTGGACGTACGGTATACAACTTTGGGGTTGTACCAAGCCGAGCAACATGTCCATGCTGCAGACTTTCCAAAACAAGACACTAAGAGCAATTGTGAATGCTCCATGGTATATTAGGAAGCGATATTCACAGAGACTTAGGAATAGCTACCGTGGGCGAAGAAGTAACAAACTTCGCTCGAAAGCTAAATGCTCGCCTTCATGTTCATTGCAACAATGAAATGATCCGTACTCTAAACGAGACTCTTAACAATGTAAACAACGAGCGACGACTACAAAGAATAAGACCCTTCGATCTAGCGACGTAGGGTGAAGCCGCATGAATGAACGGCTTAGTAGGTGCATTTACTGGAAAGCAACCTATCCAATGCGATTAACACTACGGAAGCGTAAACTACTTGTTAAGTTAACTTAGTTGTAGTCAAGAATTATTATGAGAGAGCGAAAATTTACTACTATGAAATGCGTTCTGGCAGTTTCATAGTGTCTCTCATAAATGGGTGGTTTTTTAGCACGTGAAAATCGGGCATAACCAATATCGGCTACTTCGGTATTTTATACCTACTATAGTGGGCCCATTGGCATCTTTGAAAGACGGCACGGTTTTGACCTTTTCATTGACCACGCCCACTTTTTCAAGGGATTTTAGCTTAAAATGACTGTTTTTTAATAAATATATATGAAATTTGACTAAAAGTTATATGACAGAAGTTGTAGATATTAGCATTCTATTTTCTTGTATCTATAGTATACGTCTCCGCCCATTTTTGTGGGCGTGGATTTAAAAAAAGTGATTTTTTTAGTTTAAAAGGCGGAGTTTTAGGCCGAAATGTATGCTACCACCTAGTATAAAGCATTCAACAGTTATATTTTTATATCCCGTCCACTTTTTGGAGGCGTGGCAGTTTCTTTTTTAGGTAGGGTAGGGTATTTTGACGGATTGCAAACGTATTGCACAGACGGACTTAAGTTTTTACATACCTACGTACTGTTGCACTTTCCGACTTGTTTAATTGTTCTATCAACTACGACAAGCATGCGTGTGTAAACCTACAGATTATTTTCCGAATGCATTGACAGTCAATTTTTTTTAAGAGCTCAGAGTAGCATCCTTTTGGGACTTCAAGACACATTCCAGTTCTACATAAGTTGCCAATAGCACAAAATAAAGCGCTATAATTTTTCAAATCGCTCCTATAAGATACAATTCCTATGTATGCAAGCGACCTCTTATGGTTTGCTTTACTTACATAACAATAGCTTCAACAGCCTCACGTTTTATAAAGTTGTAAAACATAAGTTTATTGTTGTAAAATGTAAATATAACTGTTGTAGAAACTTGTGTTTATTCCATTTAAAAAATAATCCGCTTCGACTTTAATGCAAGAAGAAGTACCTTGGCCAACCGCTCTCAACTGCTGACCCTATTAACGTCCTTGAATTCTCTAGGATCCAAACTTCATTTAGCGTATTAGGCCACAATACACATGCCTATGCAATAAGAGTAAGGAAAAATGCATTTTCTTTGAAATATGAATGTTCTTGCGTACGACGCACGCTGGAAAAATTCAAAATATAAAAAGTAATGAAGTGTAGCTATCGAGTTGTACTATAGCTAATTGACAGACGCAGGAGTCCAAGCACTTTTATTTGGGCGAAAGGTCTAAGTAGGCTAAATTGCAAAACAAACATAACTAGCAAACCAATTCACGTATACTTTCGGGTAGGTGTAGCATCTGAGATTCTTTTTTAACTTATAGGTATAATGGCTTATGCAATATTAATGTAAAAGCAATACCAATTTGGTACTTTTCCGTCGAAAATTGTTGTCTTTATTCAAATATGTAAATTGTTCATCAGGTTGAAGGCGGAAATGAGCTGAAATAACCTGATGCCTCTGTCGGGGCACCTCTTTGAGTAGGTACCCTTTGAGTAAACAAAACAAAAACACAAAATGCTTGCAATCAAGATAAAGGGCAATGATCGAAGTCGCTATTATAATGCAGCTGTTAACTCCCAGCAAATGAAAACCATGCACTTTCATGCATATAAATAATATCTAAAACCCACATCCCCTCCCCCACCCCATATATCTATCTTGGTTCTCTTGGTTCTATATAGCTATATCTACGCGGTGATAACACTGGCTGAGTATCTCGATCGTTATAGATAGAGGTTTATTTTAAGCCCCACGTTGTTACACATAAAGTTTGTGTACACTTTGCTTACTGAATTGCTTTACTTTTGTTGTGTTTATCTGACACAGAACAAACATTGTACGCTTGATTGACGTCAAATGTGTATTTAAAAAGAAATACGACAACTGAGAAGATGGAGCGTATTGCAAAGCCTTAATGCCTTTGTATTTGGAGGACTTGGTGATAATTCTGTAATAAAAAACACAGGTGCACGGTACTGAGAACTGTTTCTTGTGCTAAAGGAGCTAAAAGTTTATTTTTAATCTCGATCTGAATCAAGGCCAACCTCTTACATGCACGTATAATGTAACTGGCAATACATTCTTCTCATACATTGATGTCGAAAATAACTCTCAAACTTTTTTTTTATACCCTATTCCATAGGAATGGAGTATATTTAGTTTGATACAGGTGCAGATGTAACATAGAGAAATAATTACGATACGATAGATCCCTAAGACCTTAAGGGCACCATGTCCTTCCATCCGTCCGTCTGCCTGTTTGTCACAGTTTTAAGGGTTTAAATTTTGAACAAGAAAGTTGAAATTTGAGTGCTGACCTTGTCTACCAAAGCAATACTAGTGTTACAATTTTTTAGATCCGCTCACACACACCCACAATCAGTCTAAATGTGCGACTGCCTCCAGTGCTTTCAAAAGTGTAAGACGTCGTAAGACTCTGAAATTTGACATTTTTATGCCTGAACCAGGGTATATTAATTTTATTGCATAGTTTGTAACACAATAAAATAAAAACCGTAGACCCCTGAGACCTTTTAGAGGTATTACCGAGACTGACAGGTGAATCGATTAAGCCATGTCCGTTCGTTCGCCTGTCCATATGTGTGAAGTTCTTAGGTCTATAAAATTAAGCTAGGACGCTAAAATTTTGGAGTGTATCTTGGTTCTTATTTTGCACAGACAAAGTGTGAAAATTTGTTAAATTCGCCCACTATACTGGCGTCAATGTAAGACAACCTCTATTTCAAATTTTCTTTCAAAAAGTTAGACAAAGTGTAGGAATTAAAATTTTGGTATAGAACAATAATGGCCCAAAATCTCTAAAAAAATTGGACTGCCCACAATATCGACCATGCCCACTTTTAACACATTAGATCTTTAGAAATTCGATTTCTTGGAAAGTTCACTCCAAATCGAAAAAAATATATAACTGAGTTTGTTTCATACAAAGTTTTGTGCTCTGCCTACTTTCAGGAGCGTTCTTACAAAAAGCAGTTTTTTCCGAAATAATTTTCGGTTTTAACGCATTTTTTCATGATGCTAATGAAATAACAATTGATTGATTTTAATATTTAGCCCAGACCCACTCAAATAACTTATGAATACGGGACTAAAAATTTAATTTTATTGAATATTTTTGCTCCAAATCGAAAAAAAAAATCTTCATGCGTTATGTAGAAAATACATTTCGCTCATAGACGGTCTTGGTTTACGCCCATTTTTGGTGGCAGAATTTACGAAAGGCCTTGAATTTTCTAGAAAAACCCCGATTTCGACTGGGCCTTAGCCTAATTCAGGAAAAAATATGAGAAAAAATTAGCAGATGAGGTTAACGAGACGATATTCTAGATTTCGCTAAAACAACGTTTTTGCCGCAAAACTTAACTAAACGTTAAAAAAAAAAACTAAATTTTAACCAACATTTAAGTCTAGCTTGGAAATATTTACGCCAATGTATTCAGCCCTCAGCCATTTCCGTCCCTCCGTCTGTCCGTATGTGTGAATATATTTAGGTCTTTAAATATTCAGATAAGAGACGAGCTATATAGCGCAATGTCTAGTTTTGGCATCCCTGCCAAACTCGTCAGTCTGTGCAGGATGACGATGGAAAACTCAAGCTGTTCCGTCAAGGTCGGCAAAGACCTCACCGACCCCTTTGATGTCAAAAAAGGATTTAGACAAGGCGACGCGCTGTCATGCGACTTCTTTAACATCATACTTGAGAGAATTGTGCAGAACTCTCGCGCCAACACCATTGTACAATCTTTCAAAAGTCCGTTCAACTACTTGCATACGCAGACGACATTGACATAATCGGTAGAACAAAGCGTGATGTCAGTGAAGCCTTCGTGAGTATTGGGACGGAAGCGGCGAATATGGGTTCAGCAGTCAATGAGGGCAAAACCAAGTATATGCTGTCATCAAGAAAAGACACCCAACACCGACGTCTTGGACAAAACATCACCATCGACAGCTATAACTTTGAGGTAGTTAGGGACTTTGTCTACCTGGGTTCCGCTATCAATTCAGACAATGACACCAGCGCTGAAATCAAACGAAGGATAACTCTTGCCAATCGCTGTTTCTTTGGGCTAAGAAGGCAATTGAGTAGCAAAGCCCTCTCTCGAGCAACTAAAGTGTCCATGTATAAGACCCTCATCATCCCAGTCCTGCTTTACGGTGCAGAAGCATGGACCCTGTCAAAGGCGGATGAAAACACTTAAGGCTGCTTCGAGAGGAAAATTCTTCGGACGATTTACGGTCCCGTCTGCATAGACGGAGAGTGGAGGAGGAGATATAACATCGAACTGTACGGGGCTGTACAGCGATACCGACCTAGCCAAAAGAGTCAAAACACAACGTCTACGATGGCTGGGTCATCTAGAGCGGATGGACACCAACGCCCCGGCCCGGAAAATCTTCGAATCCACACCGCAGGGACGACGCGGTAGAGGAGCACCGAGACTCAGGTGGCGCACGCAAGTGGAAGGGGACCTCAGCCAACTTCGCGTGCGAAACTGGAGACGGCTAGCTAGAGACAGAGCTGGCTGGCGAAGCTTGTTGGCTGAGGCCCAGGTCCACCCCGGACTGTAGCGCCACCTTAAGTAAGTAAAAATTCAGATAGCATGCTGAAACTTGCTTTGTACTAAGGTTTTTATATTGTACAGACAAAATATAAAAATTGATACTATCTGCCCTCAGCCAGGTCAACAATTGATATGGATATCAGACAACCTCAAAATTACATTTTATTTAAAATTGCCTTTTGGTCAAGTTAGGCTAGGCGTTGGACCTTAAATTCTGGCGCAAGGTAAAAGCTGCCCAAAGCCTTTAATAAGACCAAAATAGGACCGACCACACCATCGACCATGCCCACTTTTAAAATGTTGAATCTTTAAAAACTTGATTTTTCGGAAAAGTTATTTTAAATCGAGGAAAAATTACATGGCAAAGATAAAGATATTGTCATATACTAAATTTGTAAAAAACCATGTTTTTTAGAAAACAAATTTGTTCGTTAAGTATAAATTTTTGCTTTTAACGAATTTTCCCATGATTCTAACGAAAAAAGAATTATTTCATTCTGTTTTTCAACTTACGCCCATATCTCTGGGTGTGGTCAATACAAATTATTGGCATAAAGTTTATGAATAAAGGCCAAAAACTTTTAAATTCGGTGTTGCAGGGGAAAAAGGGTCGGGTAAATAGAAGCTCGTTACGGACGAACTGTTGCACCTACTTGTTGGTTCGATATTACTTCTGTAATGGCGTGTTGAATTGAACCATATTTTTTTTTTTAAATGTCAAGCGAAATCTCGGTCCAGTTATTGCCGAATTTCGATAAAGCTGCGTCAATAACTTCGAATTGTCTACTGACTTCATAAACTTCTCGAGAAAGCCATGCTCAAACGTTTTCTATTATGTTTAAATCCGGCGAATAGTTATACATATATATGAAATGTACATATATATGTAGAGGGGCCAAAAAAAATTCCTTGCTTTCTGAGATAATTCAGAGTCTGGTCTGGTTATGGCAACATACGGAATGCTAATGGGTGCTTTGTCTTGTTGGCCACTTCAAGGCAGATGTTCAAAAATGTTCCTTATCTTTAAAAATGAGGGCTTCAGAAAATATTTTTAGTTTTTTTTTCGTTTCACGACACTGAATGTCGTATAGAAAAATTTTCAAATCGGTCTTGCCATTAAAGATCATCATCGGCTCCCCACCAGTGTTGGGACCTGGGAAATGCCAAACCCTGGTATTTAGGATGGAAAATAGGTGGTAGATTGAAAAAAAAGGTGGTAGAAAAAATTTTTAAAATTCATGTATGTGTTTTTTATTTGACAACAATCTTATAATAAAATTCATGTACAGCCTTATTAATATAACTTTAACACAAGTAAAGTTGACTGACTACGTCGTTTTAATACATTTTTCTGACTTGAAAAAAAAAAAAAATGATTGAACAAACAAGTGTGTAAGTGTAAGATTTCGTCTGTGACAAATTTCTATATACCCGACCCAACCCGACAAATTTCTATATACCGTGTAACACCAAATTTTAAAATTTTTTTTTATAGGCCACACCCCCAAAAGTGGGCCGGGGCTAAAAATTAAAAACAATTAATTTTAATTTCATTAAAATCATGATAAAATACGTTAAAACCAAAAATTATTTCGGAAAAACGGTTTTTTCTTAAAAATGCCCCCTAAAAGTGGGCGGAGCTCAAAACTTTGGATGGAGCAAACTTTGAAAATAGTCATATCTCTAATACTTGTCATTTAATTTTTTTTTCGATTTGGAGTCAACTTTCCGAGAAATCGGGTAATTAAAGATCTAACATGTTAAAAGTGGCCATGGTCGATACTGTGGGCAGTCCAATTTTTGCCTTGTTAAAGGTCTTGGGCCAATATTGCTCGGTACCAAAATTTAAGATCCTATGACTTGTCTAACTTGACCAAAAGGCATTTTGAAAGAAAATGTGAAATGTTGTCTCACATTGAAGATAGTATTGAGCGTGGTCGTTGGTGGATTTAACCAATTTTCACACTTTGTCTATACAAAAGTGCTGTTTAAGCATCCTAGCTCAACTTTAAGGAGCTAATAACTTCATTCATACGGACAGGCGGACAGACGGACAGGCGGACGGACGGATGGACATAGCTTAATCGATTAACCTGTCAGTTTTGATCATTTCTCTAAAAGGTCTTAGGGGTCTACGGTGATTATTTCACTAGGTTGGGTATAAAAAGCTCGTTGATACTCGATACTTGCGACACACAATAAATTTTTACATGCAACTTAAACAAAGAAATAAGCTGACAGCGAAAAAAGGCTAGCTAGCGGGAATGCATTATAATTTCCAGCAGCTAAATTTGCTTTCGAAATGCAAGTGGTGAAATGCAGTTGTTTGGGAAAATAAAAAATTGTAGGTTCATAGTAAAAACTTGAGTTTTTTTCTCAGCTTCCAGTGTTACCTGTGCGGCAGTTTGAAATACGAAAAAGGTGGTAGAATTTAAGCAGAAGGTGGTAGGTTGCTGAAAACTCTAAAAGGTGGTAGGAATACCACTTTAGTGGTAGAAGTCCCAACACTGCTCCCCACACCAAAACACCACTTTATTGCTGTAAAGTCTTGTCAAAATAAGGTATTCTTTTTCAAAAATTACAGAGATAGAAGTTCTCCATGGTACTTCATCGAGATCTTTTTTTTCATCTGAAAATACAATGAGTTTGCATTTAATGATACAAATGACTGAAATGAAAAAAACTTGAGTTTTTTTTTCTCAGCTTCCAGTGTTACCTGTGCGGTAGTTTGAAATACAAAAAAGGTGGTAGAATTTAAGCAGAGGGTGGTAGGTTGCTGAAAACTCTAAAATGTGGTAGGCATACCACTTAAGTGGTAGAAGTCTCAACACTGCTCCCCACACCAAAACACTACTTTACTGCTGTAAAGTCTTGTCAAAATAAGGTCTTCTTTTCAAAAATTACATAGATAGAAGTTGTCCATTGTACTTCATCGAGATCTTTTTTTTTCATCTGAAAATACAATCAGTTTGCATTTACTGATACAAATGACATCGTTTTTTGCGACATTCATTTAAAAATTCCTATGATCTTACCTACATATAATAACAGGTTTCTTTTTTAACTTCTACTCTGGATACTTTCCTGTTCTTCCTTTACTTCTATTTTGGGAAGTTGTTGTATCATTGAGTATAATTAAGTAGTCTTATAATTTTTCTTGTGTTGCAGGTCCGCAAAATTAATTACATTTTCCCGCAAAAAAATTACAAGCCTCGAAAAAATTAAGAGAGAACATGAATATGAAACAGTTATTTAAAATACTAACATGGAATGCAAACGGCCTTCTGAAAAAAATAGACGAACTAGAAGTATTTCTACGGAAAAACAATATTGATATTTGCATGATTACGGAAACTCACCTTAAAAACGGGTCTACACCCAAACTTAAAGGTTACAATGACTATCACGCACATCACCCTTCGCAAAATTCGAGAGGATGATCCTCCCTCTACATTAAGAATTGCATAAAGCACTTCAAGAACACAGAAGTTGAGCTATACTCTATGCAGATCAGTTCAGTTTCTGTAAAATTTGACTGCTTAGATTATAACATTGCATCTTGTTATTTCCCGCCAGGACATAGACTGCTGGAACACGATCTTGATCGTATGTATGACTTCATTGGGTCCAATTTTATCATTGGGGGTGACTTCAACGCGAAGCATACTTTTTGGGGCTCACGATGCAAGTCAACAAGAGGCAGATTACTGTACAAAAATAGTATGAAGCGTGGGGTGGACTTTTTCTCCACGGGTAAGCCAAAATATTGGCCAACCGATAGGATTTTTTCATCGCTAAAGGGTACCCCAAATACCTTACGCGAATTGAAGAGTGTTATGATCTTTGCTCAGACCACTCAGGAGTAATCTTGAAAATGGGTGGAAGACTGGCGAAAATAGAAAGAGCTCCTAGATTAGCTAGCAAAAACATGAACTGGGACGCCTTCAGAAAGGACTGTAAGGAGGGTGTTGGCTTGAACGTGCCATTCAAAACTCCTTTCGAGTTAGAAACCGCAGTTGACAAATTCATTGAAGCAATTCAGAGCGCTGCTTGGAACAACAATTCGTCCCAAAAGAACGCAGTTAGCACCGACGGGCATGTACGTAAAACATATCCGCTCGAAATCGAAGAATTGATTCGTGAAAAGAAAAGAGCGCGTAGGAGATGGCAAGGCACGAGGGCTCCCCCAGACAAAACCCTCTTGAACCACCTCTCTAACGAACTGAAAGGAATGTTGCAAGATCTTAAAAATCGTGAGACCACTGAATACCTTGAAGGCTTGTCCGCGGATAGGAGCTCAAACTTACTCGCTGTGGAATGCAGTTAAGTCTATCAAGAAACCTATAATCCACTCGGCACCAATAAAAAAAACTAACGGCGAATGGGCAAGAGAAGACAAAGAGAAAGCGAATTTGTTTGCTAAACATTTAGAAGAAACATTCAAGCCTTTCGACGGTCCGCCGTTGGCTGACGTTCTAAACAACAACGCGGAACCTGATAGCTTTAGAATGAAAAATGTTTCGTTAGTTGAACTCCGACAGACAATTAGCAAACTTAAAATTAATAAGGCCCCGGGTAACGACCTGATCACTGGCGAAATATTGAAAGAGCTACCAAAAAAGGCATTAGTCAAGCTTCTTTATATGATAAACGCTTCTCTTAGACTCCTATACGTTCCAAGACAATGGAAAGTTGCTGAAGTTATTATGGTTCCGAAACCGGGGAAATGCGCAAATGATAAAAAATCTTATAGGCCCATATCGCTTCTGCCGATAATATCGAAAGTATTCGAGAAACTTCTGCTGAAGCGATTACAACCAATAATTGCAGAAAGACGCTTGATCCCGGATAATCAATTCGGTTTCAGACCTAACCATTCCACAATAGATCAAGTCTACAGAATAACGCATGAAATTGAAAAAGCCTTAGAAGGGAAAAAAATATGTTCAAGTGCTTTCCTCGACGTAACGCAAGCCTTCGACAAGGTATGGCACGAAGGCTTGAAATATAAGCTACGGCAAAACTTGCCGGAAGACATGTTTAAAATATTGGAAAATTATCTTGAAAGTAGACTCTTTCGTGTTAGGTGTAGTAGTGAATACTCGAGTTTCAAGCAAATTCGGGCTGGCGTACCCCAGGGAAGGCGTCCTCGGTCCGACCCTGTTCCTGCTCTACACAAGAGACATACCTCTAGACGACGAGATAGTCGTTGCCCGCGTTTGGGGACGATACGGCCATCCTGGCAACAGGTGAATCAGTCGAGTCATCAACGAGAAACCTCCAACGAGCATTGGACAGAATTTGTGTCTGGACGAAGACTTGGCGAATCGCTCTTAACGAGAACAAGTCTACGCATGCGAATTTCACTTACAGAAGGGTTGACAATTTACCTCTGTTCATAAATTCTGCACAAATACCTTATGCAAATGAAGCGAAGTATCTAGGGATGGACGCTGGACGCTAAACTAAGGTGGAAACCACACGTAAAGACGAAGCATGACGAGCTCGAGATTAGGCTCAGGGAAATGTATTGGCTTATCGGAAGATTTTAAAAATCAAGCATATATAACAAACTGCTCTTGTACAGGCAGGTGTTAAAGCCGTCCTGGACGTACGGTATACAACTTTGGGGTTGTACCAAGCCGAGCAACATGTCCATGCTGCAGACTTTCCAAAACAAGACACTAAGAGCAATTGTGAATGCTCCATGGTATATTAGGAAGCGATATTCACAGAGACTTAGGAATAGCTACCGTGGGCGAAGAAGTAACAAACTTCGCTCGAAAGCTAAATGCTCGCCTTCATGTTCATTGCAACAATGAAATGATCCGTACTCTAAACGAGACTCTTAACAATGTAAACAACGAGCGACGACTACAAAGAATAAGACCCTTCGATCTAGCGACGTAGGGTGAAGCCGCATGAATGAACGGCTTAGTAGGTGCATTTACTGGAAAGCAACCTATCCAATGCGATTAACACTACGGAAGCGTAAACTACTTGTTAAGTTAACTTAGTTGTAGTCAAGAATTATTATGAGAGAGCGAAAATTTACTACTATGAAGTGCGTTCTGGCAGTTTCATAGTGTCTCTCATAAATGGGTGGTTTTTTAGCACGTGGAAATCGGGCATAACCAATATCGGCTACTTCGGTATTATGTACCTGCTATAGAGGGCGTATTGGTATTTTTGAAAGATTTTGAAGTCTTAGCCTACGTCTATCCTAGTATTCAAAAAAAAAAAAAAACATTTTCCCTACTTTCTGGGTTAAAAATCCATAAAAACATCTATTCTTCCTCTTTCTATCTCTGTCACCATCGTTTCCAAACTAATTTGTTTTTGAAAATAAAAAAAAAACGTATTTTCTATACCACCGAAAACTAAAAAAAAAATCCCCTATGATTTTTGAAAAATGATTTTATATTTGGTTTTCAGTATTGTAAATATTGTGTTGTAAGTATTGTGTCGCCTCCCTGGTAGGCCAAAAAACAGGTGGTGGGATCAGGTAAAGAACATCTCCAAGAACCGTCTGGGGATAGCGCCTGTGTCTCTTAATTTAGTGGCGGAAAATCGAGAACGATGGAAGGAAAATTTTAGCCACCCTCGCTCCCCGATCTTTCTAAGGATAAGCGGCCACAGAAAATAATGATGATTTTTTTTTTTTTTTTTCCCGTGGGTAGGAAAAACTCTTCATAGGCACTACGAGGACCGGCCGCGCGTGCTCATAGTAGTGTGAGATTCTTACTCACTAAAAACCTCCCATTTTCCGTCAGACTACGACTAAGTTTCCTTAACAAGTAGTTCAAGCTTCTGTAATAATCGCGTGTGGCAGGCTGCCTTCCAACGAAGGCACCTACGATACCGTCAATTTATGCGGTTTCATCTTATGCTGCTAGATCTAACGGTCCCATTCGTTGTAGTCGGCGCGTAAGATTTGTCTGATCCAAAGTTCGGATAATTTCATTGTTGCAGTGTCCGCGAAGACGAGTACTAAGTTTGCGAGCAAAGTTTGTTACCTCGTCAGACACGGTTGCGATTCCTAGATCTCGGTGTAGATCGCTATTTCTTATATACCATGGAGCATTAACGATTGCTCTGAGTGTCTTATTTTGAAAAGTTTCTAAAATAGATATATTGCTTGGATTAGTACAACCCCAGAGTTGTATACCGTACGTCCAAGATGGTTTTAGCACTTGCTTATACAAAAGCAGTTTGTTATATATGCTTAGTTTCGAAAATCTTCCGATAAGCCAATTCATTTCTCTTAACTTGATTTCGAGCTCGTCGCGTTTCTTTTTAACGTGCGGCTTCCATTTAAGTTTTGCGTCTAGAGTCATTCCTAGATATTTCGCTTCATTTGAGTACGGGATTTGTACCGAGTTAATGAATAAAGGTTTGTTGTTTATCTTTTTATAAGTAAGGTTAATATGCGTTGACTTAGTCGCGTTAAGGACGACTCGCCAGCTCTTCGTCCAGTCGCATATTTTGTAAAGCGCGCTGGAGTTTCCCTGTTGATAATTCAACTGTCGTGTCAATAGCGAGAATAGCAGTGTCGTCTGCGAACGTAGCTAAAATTGTTCCCTCATCGTGGGGAATATCTCTTGTATAAAGCAAAAACAATATTGGGCCGAGAACGCTTCCTTGCGGGACACCGGCATTTATCTATTTGAATTCCGAGTACCCATTTTCGTACCTTTCGTGTAAGATTCTGTCTTTAAGGTAAGACTCTAAGATTCTATAGAGTTCTTCTGGTAAGCTAAGCCTTAACTTGTGATACGTCGAGAAAAGCGCTAGAACATATCTTTTTCAATTCCAGAGCCTTTTCCATTTCGTCTGTTATTCGATAAACCTGGTCGATTGTTGAATGCTTTTTCCTAAATCCGAATTGGTAATCCGGAATCAATCGTCTTTCTTCAATGATTGGTTGCAACCTTTTAAGCAACAGTTTTTCAAATATCTTAGATATTATCGGCAGTAGCGAAATAGGTCTGTATGACTTTTTATCGTTCGGACATTTTCCTGGTTTCGGAACCATTATGATATCGGCCACTTTCCATTGCCTTGGAACATATAAAACTCTCATGGAAGCGTTAATGATATACAGTAGCTTGACCAAAGCTTTTTTCGGTAGCTCCTTTAGAATTTCGCTGGTAATTAAGTCGTAGCCAGGGGCTTTCTTGTTTTCCAGATTATTTATCGTTTGACGAAGTTCAGCCAATGATACGGTTTTTATTCTATAATTATCTTGTACCGCTTAAGGATTGAGCTCCTCGACGAACGGTTCCCCGTGAAACAGTTTGAATGTTTCTTCTAGGTAATCTGCAAATAAATCCGCTTTTTCTTTGTCTTCTCTTGCCCATTCGCCGTTGGCTTTTCTTAATGGGGCAGAGTGTGCCATCAGAACGTTGCCATCTCTTGCGCGCTCTCCTCTTTTCGCATATTAGCTCTTCTATTTCTCGCGGATATATTGTTCCGCTGTTCGATAATTCGGACCTCCGAAAAGAAGTGTTATTCCACGCAGCGCTCTGAACAACTCTCACGAGTTTATCTAATTCTTCTTCTATTTCAAGTGGCGTTTTGAGCGGTACATTTAAAGCTATGTTTTCTTTGCAGTATTTTCTAAAGCCGTCCCCGTCGGTGTTGTTGTTAGTTAATCTAGGCGCTCTATTCTTTTTCGCTAGGCTTCCGCCGATTTTCAAAAGAACTGCCGAGTGATCTGAACAGAGATCAAAGCGTTCTTCTACGTTCGTAAGGTAACGAGGTACCCCCTTGGCGATAAAGAAGTCGACGAGATCAGGTATTTTATTTCTGTCGGTTGGCCAATATGTTGGCTTTCCCGTCGATAAGAAGATCACGCCGCGTTTTGTACTTGCTTTAAAGGGGGCTCTGCCTCTTGTTGAATTGCACCGTGAGCCCCAAAAAGTATTTTTCGCGTTAAATTTTCCGCCGATGATAAAGTTTGACCCAAGTGAATCAAAGAGCAGAGCAAGATCTTCATCTGCCAGCCGATACTGTGGAGGAAAATAGCTCGTCGCGATGTTGTAATTTATGTGACTTAATTTTACTGAGACTAGTAGAGAGAGGATCCACCTCTCGAATTTTCTGAAGGATGATGCGCGTGATAGTCAATGTAACCTTTTATTTTGCGTGCTGAACCCTTTTTAAAGTGGGTTTCCGAAATCAGGCATATGTCTACATTATTCTTCTGTAGGAATACTTTTAGTTCGTCAATTTTTTGCAAAAGGCCGTTTGCATTCCATGTAATTATTTTGATTGACTTTCCCATATTCATGATTTTTTATTAAATATTTTTCGAGGTTTAAGTTCGAGCTCGCTCAATTTGTTGAATATAACTTGATTAAGTTTCGCCTGTTGCTCAAACTTTTCTAAAATCATGCCTAGAATTTGAGAGACCGAATCTGATGCGGCCGATTGTGTGGATTGAAACAAGTGTGGATTCTCCCTTTTGACTCCGGTGGGAACTAGGAACAGCGACGTTTTCTTGTGCGTTTTGAATTTTGCCTTTAATCAAACCCTTATCCCTTGTCGACTTAGGGGTTTTCGGCTTATCTACTTTAGGAGGTTTTAGGCTTGGGCCCTTATTTTCAGTATTTTTCTTCGGAGCTTCATGTCGTTTTTGCAACTCAATGGCTATTTCGCAACCTCGGTAGCTCGCTATGTGACTTCCCCTGCAGTTGGCACAAACCGCGGGGGCCTGACTGCTGACATTGCAATCCGTCGAGAGATGTTCGCCGGCGCATTTTACGCATCGCGGCTTTTTCTGGCAGTACGATTGCGTATGTCGAAAACCCTGGCAGCGTTTACATTGGGGAACTAGCCTGTTGCCCTTCCGCTTGGGCTCGATTTTTACCTTGATGTTAAGGATTGATTTAATTTTGTAGATTTCGTTAATATTTTCAGTTCTATCAAAAGAAAGCATAAAAATCTGCAGGCCGCGTCGGACAACAGCGGAATCTTTGCCTTCGTCCGTACGTTGCTTCTCTTTCTTTATTATGTTCACGGCGTCAAGAATTTTAAAGCCTTGGGCTTGAACGTCTTGTATTATTTCGTCCTTGGTACAGGATGGGTGTAGTCCCCTCGCTATAACCCGCAGCGGCTTTTCGAGGTGATTTTCATAAGTAAACCATTGGATTTTCTCTAAATTTAACTTTTGTGACAGTGACCGATAGGCATCAGAGTCATCGACGTTAACTTTCCATACGTTGTTTCGAAGTGATGTTAAGTTATATTTCGTCCCAAGAGTATTTTTAAGGATGTTTCGCAACTTTCCGTAGTCCGCGATCCCAACGACATTTATTGCAGGTGGTCGGCGGTTTTTTTCTTGGGGTATTCCTGTCGCTTTGTTTGATACGACTGGTGTTTCTTCTTTTTGCTGCACGGTTTCTACTTGGGGTGAAGAACCGGCCTTTCGTTTCTTGGTAAGCCTTTTCCTAAAGACCGGATTCGTTTCGCGTACAAGTTCTTCCTCGTCCGTCTGGTATTCACATTGACGTTTCGGCGTTTCCTCGCATACTATAGTACCACGGGGGTTCCTTAAGGCTTCATTTTCTTTACGTAAGGAATCTACTTCGCATTTAAGCTCATGGTAGAGACGTTTCATTTCATTAAGCTTAGCACGGAGTTCGTTGTTTTCCGCTTCAAAGCATTTAATTTTCGCTGAGTCCTGATTAACCGGCGGACTTCCTTTCCCGGAGATTTTTGATCCAGCTGGTGTAGATCGAGCCACCCTTGATTTTTTCAAAAAGGGATTTATAAGCAATAAATGGCCCTCCCCAGAATCCGTAGAGCCTACCTCCGAAGAAGGTGGATTTGCCAGTGAAACTGGATTGCCACCTGGGGTAATAAAATCTTTTGTTTTGTCCATTGCATAGTTTGTATGCGCTACGCGCTCGGCATACGGAGGGTGGATTTTAGTCGCCTCTTACGACAGGCATGCCTTACCTCGGGTATATTCTAACCCCTACCCGAAGGAGGTAATAATAATGATGATGAAGATTCAAAGTTCAAAATAATATTATTAAAATTATTTTTAAATTATTTATATATAGGTACCTTGCAATGCAATGTTCATACTAGCTTAATCTGACTTGACTTAATACCCTTTTTCAGAAGTAGTGGTCGAATAGTCTCGACACGCTAGTTACCCCTATCGATAGTTCAAGGAAAACTTTTTCTTTTTATACCCAACCCACGGTATAAATTAATTTTAATGCAAAAATTGTAGCACAGTGAAATAATCACAGTAGACCTCTAAGACCTTTTAGTGATATGGTCGAGACCGGCAGGTGCTTTGATTAACCATGTCGGTCCGTCTGTCCGTATGTGTGAAGTTTTTAGGTCTTTAAAATTGAGCCAGAAAATTGAAACTTAAAGTTTGTTTTGGGTCTCGTTTTTTACAGACAAAGTATGAAAAATGCAATCGGCCCACAATTGACATTTTATTTAATAAAATGTCTTGGACCGAAGTCTTTAATCAGACACTTTTAATATGTTTTATTTATATGTTTATTTAAAATAAGGACCTGATTACTCGGAAAATTCATTCTAAATCTAAAAAAATTAAATGACAAATATTTAAGATATTACCGATTGTCAAATTTGTTACGGATTCGAAGTATTGAGCTCAGCCCACTTTTAGGGGGGCGTTTTTAGGAAAGAACTGTTATGTTTTAAAGGGTTTTTTTTATGATTTTAACGAGATTAGAATTAGAATCAAGCCCAAACCCATTTTAAGGGGCGTGGGAAATATAAATAGTTGACATACAGCATATAGGTTCGCGCCAAAAAATTTTAAATTTGGTGTTACATAGTAAATAGTGTCGGGTATTTAGAAGATCGTTACAGACGTCTTTCTGGCAACCAGACCTATTGGAAATTAATAATATTAATTTAAAAACCGGCGGGGGTGCCGTGGCGTAGTTGTTAGTGTGTGTGCTTACTACGCCGGAGGTCTGGGTTCGAATCCTACCATCGTCACCTGAAAAAAAAAGACTCGTTCTTTTTACGGTAACCACCTCTGCGAGGGCCTGACAAGCCCTCCGAGAGCATCATTTCTCTTGAAAAACTTCTCAAAGTGCGGTTCGGATTCGGCCAAAAATTGAAGGTCCCTTTGTGTATGTGAAGAAATTAACACACACAGCATACATCGTTGACAAGTTGGCCCTGGTTCACCTCGAGCTGTTGCGCCACTCTATTTATTTATTTTAATTAAGTAACAGATAATTAACGTAGGAAGCGTAAAAAATAACCAAAATATCTAGGCAAGCAGACCCACCCAACAAACTAACCGAGCAGTAATGAAAAGTAAAGAAAACTAGTGGGTGGGCTACAATCCGCTTCTGCGAATCGTTGGATACCCATCCCAATAGACTCTTAGAATTTGTCAAACTCTAAGCTTACAAATGTCAAATATAACAATCTCCTTCAGCTTAAAAAAGACCGTCACGTGTGAAGACATACGCGGAGCGGTCCGTCGACTTTTGTTGAAGGTTATGGTCATCTATATAGCGCAGTTTGTGTAACATTCTATTTTTTTATTAAAATTATTTCTGGATATATTTTACAGTCTGTAAAATACTTTTTTCGTAGTGCGGTCTACGGTTCTTATATTGGGTGATTATATATTGGGTTTCGTTACTCTAAAAAAGGCTGGCGAAAAGCTTTACCGTTACGAAAATAGAGGGAAGGACATTCTCTTTCTTGGCCTTTTTAGGATTTTTATAATTTAAAACCCATAAAACAGCAATTTATTTTGAATTACCGTTAGACTTTTTGATTAATTTTACAACTACCTGTGCTAGCATTTGCCACTTTCCTCAAATTCTGCGGACATGGATTTCTGAGAAAACGGTAAAAATGTGCTGTTTTTTATTTCGCTAGTTTGAATGGGCTTAAAAACTTACGGTCGAAAACGTCAATTTTGAAACATTTTTGATGCAGTTCACTTGCCTTTTAAACATTACATACTTCAGCCAAATTTAAACAAGGTCGTCATGACCGTTAAGGAACTACATCTTTTTTCATGCATTTTTGCGATTTTTTTTTCGAAAATGCGTTAAAACTGCAGTACTCAAACTGTTTTTGAAAAAATATGACCTAAGCACTTGGTTAACTTTAGTTTCTTTATACGTGTGTTCAATATTGATTTTGAGCGATAAGCCGTTCAAAAGTTATGGCCTCCAACACTTTGAAAAACGTCATGCATTTTCGACTCTTCTTTTCTCAAAAACGTTTTTATATTTTCAAAAGGTTTTATTTTTTAATTAAAGCTTAGTATTTATTAAGCCTAAGTTGTGTTTTTCTAGTTCTTGCCTGCTTAACTTCTGGAAAAAAAAACACTGAAAAACATTAAGTCCTTTTTCACATGAAATTTCAAACTGTAATTAAACCGTTATTTTTGGTTAAAAAAATTGCCCTCTTTAGATTCTCTGACTATTTCCGCAGTTTTTACGCACACCAAATTTTGTCTTTCTACGACTTATCGTTCAGAAGTTATAAAGCGATTGGACGGACGGACGGACGGACGGACAAGAGGACGGATCATAAGAGGTCCTTTTTCCATTTTTTGGCAAGGCATGCCTTTTTCAAAAACATTGTAAGTATTTCTTGTTCAAATATAATCTCCATATTAGCTTTGCATGTGTTAAGTGCATTTAAAAAAAAAAAAAAAATTTTCAAAAATTTGGTTTTTAATCAAGTACGCCCCCAAAAGTGTGCGTGGTTAAAATTATTTCAGTAAATTGATTGTATTCATTGAATTTCTCGAGGACAAGCAAACAATGGGGCATTTTTCGTTTTTCTTTTTTTGAAATTCCAGTCACAATAAACTTATGCAAGCATACTGCATACCAAATCTTAGACTTCAAACAATTTTAATTTTTCATGCTAGAATGTACATTGGGCGGATGTCAAAAATTTTTTACACATGTACTGCTTCGGAACCCAAAAAGCCCAAACATTGGAGGTTTCCAGTTCCAGCTAAAAATTTAAGGCCTAAGAACCACCGACAGACAGGCGGACATGTCTCATTCTACTCACAAATCGGTCTCGATCGCATATACTTTCAAGGTCTTGGGAGTCTGGGTCTATGACTATTTCTCTATGTTACAAACTATGAATTAAACTATAGGTTGGGTTGGGGTATAAAAATAACAAAGACGAGCAACAAACCACTGTTGGCAATATCGGAAATATTTATGCATTCGACATGTCGCCCTGACAACAGAAAAATGAAAAAAAAAAATCCTGTTAAAAGCCACCATTATTAAAATTTTTGTAGAATTGTAAATTGTTATAATTTTTCACTTTTCGATATTAAATTTAATTTTGTACGGGTTTACCATAGCGGCCGCCTCCGCAATATAAGCAACGATGCGTTCGGTTAGCTTTTTAATTTATGAAAAATATTTAAAACTTCAATATCTTGCCAGAAGTTTTAAGTTTTTTGAGTAGTAATTTTGAACATTTATTAAAAAAACAAAGGTATTGACAAGCCATAAAGCGATGGTATCGATATTCATGAGACTATACCATGAAACTATACCATGAAAGTGGTTACAATCGACGGTATACTACAATCGATAGTATCCGACCACTATTCAGAAGTTCATTAAATACTCGATTTGAAGGCATTTCAATGGACTTTTCGGAGTAGTTACTTAATTTAATGGCTTTCTTTTGGGAAAACATGCATCTGCTCATAGGTAATAAATGTTTCGTGGTAATTTTTTTTTACATATATTATAGGTACAGAGCGAAAATCCGTTGTAAAATTTGTGGCCTCATCGCAGTGATCGGCAGGTTATACTCAAAGCACTAGATCTTAATTTCACTATACTTCAGGTGTTCCGGAAAAGAATGCATAGAGTTTATACATTGATAAAGTTTTATGTCTAAATCATATGACACTTGAATCTCATTCACAATGCAAGAGTTTTTTTTCAATTAAAACTTATTTACTTACCCTTGCAATTAAGATTCGACTGACGTCAAGCCCCGGTGATTTTTTCTTATCGCACTAATCTGTCACAATGAATGTCCCATTCGGCTGTTTATTCTTTTTTGAGTTAATAAATTTACAAATATTGTTGTAGTACTTAAGAAAAAATAAATTAATTCACTTGCGTAGACAGACTGTTTTGGTAATAAAGTACCATGAAAAGATAGATATGTATTACTATAAAAAAAATGCTGTTGGTTGAATATGGTATGAAATCCGTAACCGTAACAAAATGTGGGCAATAATTTTTTTAATTTTTTTTTACAGGTAAGAAAGAGTGGAACAAGTTTAACTTTGGATAAGACAAAATGCTGATAGGTTTAAACAAACACAGGTAAATCGTTTTAATTTAAATTGTTATCATTTAAAATAATGTTTTTCTGTCTAGCAAAGAATGACATACACATTTTGATTGAAATTGGCTAACCGCGTTGTAATCGGTATAATTATCAGTGTTAAGCTTTTTTTTTATCTCAGTCCAAGATTTGATTTTCTTCGTTTACATCATCATTAAAAGTGTGTCTATTCTAGTTGGTCTCTTTTTATAGAAAAATGTGCAGTACTTTTTTTCACCAAGAACGGTGCAATGAGCCATGTCTGTCCGTCCGTCCGTCTGTCGGTCGTTTAAGAGCCTTAACTTTTGAGCCAGGAACTTGAAACTTGATTGGCATTGGAAACTGTGAATGGCATTTCAAAAACCAGCAAAAAATGACTTCATGTGGGCGTGGTTACATTTTATTTGCATTCTAATAAACAAGATAAATATTGAATAATTTTATTATTTATTCAATATATTTTTGAATAAATAATAAATTTATTCAGTTTTATTCAGTTATTTATTCTATTTAATAAAATAAAATTTATTTTTAATTTAATATTGATTCATTGAATAGATAATAAATTATTTATTTAATTCCAATTTTTTTTAAAATTTCAACCCGATCATAAATTGTGGTCAGTTTTTGTTTACTGCCGGCCATAGCTCCCTTGTGTGTCTGCACGTATCGAGTTTTGGCCAGCCAGCGAGTTGGTTCGACTCAGTTTCTATCTTCCGGAATTCTTATAGATTTGAGGGCTAGCATTCATCCCCGACCTAGATCTCACAAGCTTGTCCGCTTCTTCGTTTCCCGGGATATCGGCATAAACTCCATGGCTTTAATGACCGCTTGGCTGCCAGAGTAGATGGTAACGGTCTTTTTTTCGATCCCGTGCTTCTTCAGTGCAAAGGGCAGCTTGGATTATGGCTGCCAGCTCCGCCTGAGAAATACTGTAGTAGTCGTTAATCCGGAATGATTTGCTTAATCCCAAAGCCTCACAGCATACGGAAGATGCCAATCCGCTGTCCATCTTACAGCCGTCAGGATAGACGGCGATTTCGTCATCTACTGCGATAGTCTTTTCCTCCCATTCACATCTTCCAGATAGTCTGGTAGCAAATCTCCTGTTAAAAGCGAATGTCACAGGAAGGTAGTCTGTGGCTGGGGTATCTATGGAGGCCCCCATTGCGTTTCCACAAAGGCATGTCCGTAAGATCTATCTCATATTAAGGACAATTGGTATCTTTCGAAGACGCCAATATGCCCACTATAGGAGGTATATAATACCGAAGTAGCCGATATTGGTTATGCCCGATTTCCACGTGCTAAAAAACAAAAACCACCCATTTATGAGAGACACTATGAAAACTACCAGAACGCACATGCACATCATGTAGTAAATTTTTTACTCTCTCATAATTCTTCTTGACTACAAGTAGTTTACGCTTCCGTAGTGTTTATTGCGTTGGATAGGTTGCTACCCAGTGAATGCATCTACTTAAACCTTCAGTTCGTGCGGCTTCATCCAGCGTCGCTAGTTCGAAGGGTCTTGTTCCTTGTAGTCGTCGCTCGTTGTTTACCTCATCAAGAGTCTCGTTAAGAGTAAGGATCATTTCATTGTTGCAATGAACTTGAAAACGAGCACTTAGCTTTCGAGCAAAGTATGTTACTTCTTCGCTCACAGTTGCTATTCCTAAATCTATGTGAATATCACTGTTCCTAATATACCATGGAGCATTCACAATTCTCTAATTGTGCCTTGTTTGCGAAAGTCTGCAACATGGACATGTAGCTCGGCTTGGTACAACCCAAAGTTGTATACCATGTCCAGGATGGCTTTAACGTCTGCCTGTTTAAGAGCAGGCTGTTATACATATATACTTAATTTCGAAAATTTTCAAGAGCAGGCCGCTAATATGCTTAATTTCGAAAATTTTCAGATAAGCCAATAATTTTCTCTGAGCCTAATTTCAAGCTTGTCACGCTTCTTCTTTGCGTGTGGTTTCCACATTAGTTTAGCGTCTAAGGTCATCCCTAGATATTTCACTGCATTTGCTAAGTTTAGAACGGTTGGGTCTGAAACCGAATCGATGATCCGGGATTAAACGTCTTTCTGCAATTACTGGTAGTAATAGCTTCAGCAGAAGTTTCTCGAATACTTTCGATATTATCGGAACAAGCGATATGGGATTATAAGATTTTTTGTCATTTGGACATTTCCCGGTTTTGGAACCATAATGACTTCAGCAACATTCCATTGTCTTGGAACTTAACGGGTGATTTTTTAGCTGGTTTGGTTTTGGCAACACTGGTTTTGACAGCTGACGTGTGTTTAGTACCTTGTGTCACTGTCAAACAGCTTCAGTTTGGTTTGCATTTTAACGTCGTCTTACAAATGAACAACGCTTGCAAATTATTAAATTTTGCTATCGAAATTCGTGCTCGGTTCGAAATGTCGGCATTCTCGACGTTTTTTTCAATTTCACGTTTCGGCCCGGTCAATTGGCCGTCTAGATCGTGCGATTTGACACCATTAGATTATTTTTTGTGGGGGTATGTCAAGGCTAATGTCTATAGGGACAAGCCCGCTTCGATTGACGCACTGGAAGCCAACATCCATGCATTCTTTCGTGAGATACCGGCCGATATGTGTGAAAGAGTATGTCATAATTGGACTCAGCGGATGGGCTACCTGATACGCAGCCGCGGTCAACATTTGCATGAAATTATCTTTAAACATTAAATTGCAAGGTTCAAACTATCGATTCAAATAAATATTTCATTAATTTTTTCGAATTTTTTGTGTTTTTTTTTTAAAAAAAGTTCTCAACCTCTTAAGAAATCACCCGTTATAAGAGTCTAAGAGAAGCATTTGTGATATAAAGTAGTGCCTCCTTCGGTAGTTCTTTCAAGATTTCGCCAGTGATAAGGCCTTTTCATGGGGCCTTATTATTTCATTCTATTATTTCTATTATTTCATTCTAAAGACACTTTTCGTTAGCCAACGGTGGACCGTGTCTCAAACGGCTTGAGTGTTTATTCCAAGTGTTCGGCAAATAAACCCGCTTTCTCTTTGTCTTCTTTTCCCCATTCACCTTGATCTTTTTTTTTATTGGGGCCGAGTTGTGCTTAAAACAAGAAAATTGCAGATATAATAGTCCTGATAATAAACTTTCTTTTAATATCCTTTTGAAATCGATAGCATGTATATTTTTCGCAAAAAAGTTATTTGTACACCGGTAGCTTGCTGAAGGGAATGCACAGGTCGGGTATCTTAAGCATATTCTGCCAAGGACTTAGGACCGGAATTTCGTTCTGCCATTGCACACATAAGTTACACATGATGTAACGGAGCATGTATATAAATTTCAGACCTGTTCAAATAAGTACAAAAACAATTTTTTTTTGTACTTTGGGGGCGTTCTGCTACGCCTTAGGGCCCACCCTAATGATCTGCCAATTGTAGGAAATTTCATAGATTTGCCGCTAGGTGCTATACACAAAAATTCAAGATGAGTCAAATGATAATTTTGACTTTTTTTACCGCTTCTAGACCGCGTACCGCACCATAGGGACCGACTGCGATCCGACAGAACACCACTTTTCGCAGTATCGCGTATAGGTCAATAAATCAAGGTATGTGATTTTGTTGTTCAAATGACTACTAAAATTTTTCACCAGCTCTCCGACTAATAGGTTTCTTGATGGACTTAACTGCCTTGCACAGCGAGTAGTTCGAGTTCCTATCCGCCGACAAGCCTTCAAGGTATTAAGTGGTCTCACGATTTTTATAATCTTGCAGCATTTCTTTAAGCTTGTTAGGGAGGTCGTTTAAGAGGGTTTTGTCCGGGGGTGTCCTTGTGCATTGCCATCTTCTCCGCGCTCCCGTCAGTGCTTACTTCTGTCCTTTAGAATGAAGTGTTTTTCCACGCAGCGTTCTGAATTTCTTTAATGAATTTATCAACTGCGTCTTCTAATTCGAATGTGGTTCTTAATGACAAATTCAACCCTCCTTACAGTCCATTCGATGGCTTCCCAGTTCGTCTTTTTGTTGGCTTAACTAGGAACTCTTTTTAATTCGCTAGGCTTCCGCCCATTTTCAAGATTACTCCTGTGTGGTCTGAGCGAAGATCACAACACTCTTCGACTCGCGTAAAGTATTTGGGATACCCTTTAGCGATGAAGAAGTCGACAAGGTCAGGCTTATAATGTTATGGCCTGTGTTAGAAAAAGTCCCGTGGAGAAAAAGTCCACCCCACGTTTCATACTGTTTTGGTATACAGTAATCTGTTTGTTGATGAATTGCATCTTGAACCTCAAATAGTATGCTTCACGTTAAAGTACTCCCAATGATAAAATTCCACCCAATCAAGCCATTTATGCCATCAATATCCTCATCTTCCAGTCTATTTCTCGGCGGGAAATAACAAGAGCAATGTCGTTTAATGAAAAAAAGATTCAAGAAGCGTAAACAATATTTAGACATATACACACCATATCAGGTGTGATGACCTACTGTAACAGCTAACGTGCATTGAGAAGGCCAAATCACTCCTAAAAACTTCAAAGGGCAACTATAAACAAGTCAAACAAGCATGGTGTTGGTCAGATGAGGTGAAGCTAGTGGTTAGTGAAAAGAAAACGACCTTCAAGGCATGGAAGAAGTGCTCCTCGAACAATAGAGATGAGAAGCTTCGCCTGGGATTGGAATATAGACACTCCAGCAGTCTCGTTTATAAGAAGTGCGCCCAGGTTCAAGCAAAAGAATGGAGGGCCTGTGTCGGGAGTTGGAGGAAGTTTCTTCCTCGGCTGCTGATACACAACAGGCCATACAAGACCTTCGACTAAGCACATTGAATACGGGGCCCACAAACTTCAAGATTGCCGCTCTGAGGAGGAGAAGTGCCCAGGGGATTCGTTCGCCAAAGTTCATCAACAATGCTGAGGGCTAGCTTCTTTTGGAGGACGACAAAATTCTTCGCAGGTGGCTGCAGTGTTGTGCTGGACTTTTGAATGAACAGTTTCCCAGGCAACACTTTCCAGAGGAAACCACTCCTAACTGGGAAGTAGTACGAGACATCACAGTCGAATAGGTTGGGAAGGCGGTTTACCTAACCAACCTAACCGGTTTACCTCCAAAAGCGGATAGCGGTTGGGCCGGCTCAGAAGCCGTCAGAGTTCTGGCAAAAAATGGGAGACAACGGGTACAGTTGGCTCACGACCTTCAGCTCCTTGCTAATAAGAGGTGATCCAATGTCTAGTGCTAATCTGTGGAGGGAAAGTTATCTACTTCCTTTGTACAAAGAAAGGGGTGATAGATGATAAACATCTGCAATGAATGTCTTGAAAACAGTTACAAGACATTCATTTTTATCCAGGTATCTTACGCATTGCATACAAATTTTGAAACCTCAAGTGAATGGATCACTTACTATTTATTTTTTTTTATGAGTATTGCACTCATTGACAATTAAACAATTAGTTCAGTGCACCTACGTACAGTGGGTGCCCTGAACTGAGTGCACTGAATGAAATGAGTGCACTCACTGCCATTTACTTACCTTAATAATGGACTTAATATTTAAGTCAAAATCATTATCTGGTCTATTAATAACATATATTAATTTAAATTACATTAAATTCTGTCCATTCTTTAAGAGTCAATTTGAGGAAACAAAACCCTGAAAATATAACGCGAATTATATACCAATGAAATTGGTTTGAATGGGTGCACTAATTAAAATGAGTGCACTCATTTAAACAGTGCACTCAGTGTCTTTTAAGAGTTAAAGTTGTGCATATTCTGTTTAAAGCAAGCACCCAAGTGAACAAATGAAACCAAGCAGTGTTCTTATTTTGGTGTAAGCTAACAGAGTAGTGTACAGTAACTGTCTCTTTTGACATAGACCTCATTCAAACAGTCTTGAACGTATAATTTTACTGAATAGAGTGCAATGAAGTACTGCACACGTTTGAAACGATGAAATGAGTACATTCATGCAGACCTTTAATAGACCTTTAAGCTGTGACAATTACCGTTCTATCAGGCTGGTAGGCTTTCTGAGGACTAGTGCGGGCTTGTCGCGAGCAATCCACCACTAATGCAATCCAAAGTAAAAAGATCATAATGAAAAAAACATCGTGATGCCCTCGAAGGTCTGCATATGGTGCTGGTTGATTATGAAAAAGCTTTCGAAAGACTACCACGAAGAGAGAAAGGTATCAAAGGCCGAAAAACTGCAGCATTCGTCATTGTCTCCCTTGTTTCTTACGTTTGAAGTCGGTAGCTCGCAGTATTGGTAGCCACACTTGTGTGTTTGCTTGTTGTTTTTTTTTTTTTTGTTTTTCAAATACTTTTTTTTTCCGTGGGTAGGAAAAACCTTCATAGGCACTACGAGGACCGGCCGCGCGTGCTCATAGTAGTGTGAGATTCTTACTCACTAAAAAACCTCCCATTTTCCGCCAGCTCAAGATTCTGTAGTAATCGCGTGTGGCAGGCTGCCTTCCAACGAAGGCATCTACAATACCGTCAATTTATGCGGTTTCATCTTATGCTGCTAGATCTAACGGTCTCAGTCGTTGTAGTCGGCGCGTAAGATTTGTCTGATCCAAAGTTCGGATAATTTCATTGTTGCAGTGTCCGCGAAGATGAGTACTAAGTTTGCGAGCAAAGTTTGTTGCCTCGTCAGACACGGTTGCGATTCCTAGATCTCGGTGTGGATCGCTATTTCTTGTGTACCATGGAGCATTAACGATTGCTCTGAGTGTCTTATTTTGAAAAGTTTCTAAAATAGATATATTGCTTGGTTTAATTGTTAAGTTATAACTTAACAATTATGGGGTTACAACCCCATAATTGTATACCGTACGTCCAAGATGGTTTTAGCACTTGCTTGCACAAAAGCAGTTTGTTATATATGCTTAGTTTCGAAAATCTTCCGATAAGCCAATTCATTTCTCTTAACTTGATTTCGAGCTCGTCGCGTTTCTTTTTAACGTGCGGCTTCCATTTAAGTTTTGCCTCTAGAGTCATTCCTAGATATTTCGCTTCATTTGAGTACGGGATTTGTACCGAGTTAATGAATAAAGGTTTGTTGTTTATCTTTTTATAAGTAAGGTTAATATGCGTTGACTTAGTCTCGTTAAGGACGACTCGCCAGCTCTTCGTCCAGTCGCATATTTTGTCTAAAGCGCGCTGGAGTTTCCCTGTTGATAATTCAACTGTCGTGTCAATAGCGAGAATAGCAGTGTCGTCTGCGAACGTAGCTAAAATTGTTCCCTCATCGTGGGGAATATCTCTTGTATAAAGCAAAAACAATATTGGGCCGAGAACGCTTCCTTGCGGGACACCGGCATTTATCTATTTGAATTCCGAGTACCCATTTTCGTACCTTTCGCGTAAGATTCTGTCTTTAAGGTAAGACTCTAAGATTCTATAGAGTTCTTCTGGTAAGCTAAGCCTTAACTTGTGATACGTCGAGAAAAGCGCTAGAACATATCTTTTTCAATTCCAGAGCCTTTTCCATTTCGTCTGTTATTCGATAAACCTGGTCGATTGTTGAATGCTTTTTCCTAAATCCGAATTGGTAATCCGGAATCAATCGTCTTTCTTCAATGATTGGTTGCAACCTTTTAAGCAACAGTTTTTCAAATATCTTAGATATTATCGGCAGTAGCGAAATAGGTCTGTATGACTTTTTATCGTTCGGACATTTTCCTGGTTTCGGAACCATTATGATATCGGCCACTTTCCATTGCCTTGGAACATATAAAACTCTCGTGGAAGCGTTAATGATATACAGTAGCTTGACCAAAGCTTTTTTCGGTAGCTCCTTTAGAATTTCGCTAGTAATTAAGTCGTAGCCAGGGGCGTCGTTCTTTTTCAGATTATTTATCGTTTGACGAAGTTCAGCCAATGACACGGTTTTTATTCTATAATTATCTTGTACCGCATAAGGATTGAGCTCCTCGACCAATGGTTCCCCGTCAAACGGTTTGAATGTTTCTTCTAGGTAATCTGCAAATAAATCCGCTTTTTCTTTGTCTTCTCTTGCCCATTCGCCGTTGGCTTTTCTTAATGGCGCAGAGTGTGCTATAGGCTTCTGGCTTCAAAATGCGCTTAACGGACTTGACTGCTTTCCAAAGAGAATAGTTCGAACCTTTATCGGCAGTCGAACTTTCGAGGCAAACAGTAGTCTCGCGACTTTCAAAATCTTGAAGTTCATGCTTCAGTTTGTTAGAAAGGTGGTTCAAGATGGTCTTATCCGGGGGTGCTCGCGAACGTTGCCATCTCTTGCGCGCTCTCCTCTTTTTGCATATTACCTCTTCTATTTCTCGCGGATATATTGTTCCGCTGTTCGATAATTCGGACCTCCGAAAAGAAGCGTTATTCCACGCAGCGCTCTGAATAACTCTCACGAGTTTATCTAATTCGTCTTCTATTTCAATTGGCGTTTTGAGCGGTAAATGTACCTAAGCTATGTTTTCTTTGCAGTATTTTCTAAAGCCGTTCCAGTCGGTGCTGTTGTTAGTTAATCTAGGCGCTCTATTCTTTTTCGCTGGGCTTCCGCCGATTTTCAAAAGAACTGCCGAGTGATCTGAACAGAGATCAAAGCGTTCTTCTACGTTCGTAAGGTAACGAGGTACCCCCTTGGCGATATTCTTTATCGACGAGATCAGGTATTTTATTTCTGTCGGTTGGCCAATATGTTGGCTTTCCCGTCGATAAGAAGACCAAGCCGCGTTTTGTACTTGTTTTAAAGAGGACTCTGCCTCTTGTTGAATTGCACCGTGAGCCCCAAAAAGTATTTTTCGCGTTAAAGTTTCCGCCGATGATAAAGTTTGACCCAAGTGAATCAAAGAGCAGAGCAAGATCTTCATCTGCCAGCCGATACTGTGGAGGAAAATAGCTCGTCGCGATGTTGTAATTTGTGTGACTTAATTTTACTGAGACTGAGGTTATTTGCATAGAGTCAAGTTCTATTTCTTCGTTTTTGGAGTGCTTAATGCAGTCTTTAATGTAGAGAGAGGATCCACCTCCCGAATTTTCTGAAGGATGATGCGCGTGATAGTCAATGTAACCTTTTATTTTGCGTGCTGAACCCTTTTTAAAATGGGTTTCCGAAATCAGGCATATGTCTACATTATTCTTCCGTAGGAATACTTCTAGTTCGTCAATTTTTTGCAAAAGGCCGTTTGCATTCCATGTAATTATTTTGATTGACTTTCCCATATTCATGATTTTTTATTAAATGCTTTTCGAGGTTTAAACTCGAGCTCGCTCATTTTGTTGAATATTACTTGATTAAGTTTCGCCTGTTGCTCAAACTTTTCTAAAATCATGCCTAGAATTTGAGAGACTGAATCTGATGCGGCTGATTGTGGCTTACTTTCACGTGACGCGACTTGAGCGTACGATCTTGAACCAACAAGTTCTCCCTTTTGACTCCGGTGGGAACTAGAACCAGCGACGTTTTCTTGCGCATTTTGAATTTTGTCTTTAATCAAACCCTTACCCATTGTCGACTTAGGGGTTTTTGGCTTATCTACTTTAGGAGGTTTTAGGCTTGAGCCCTTATTTTCACTATTTTTCTTCGGAGCTTCATGTCGTTCTTGCAACTCAATGGCAATTTCGCAACCTCGGTAGCTCGCTGGGTGACTTCCCCTGCAATTGGCGCGAACCGCGGGGGCCTGAATGCTGACATTGCAATCCGTCGAGAGATGTTCGCCGGCGCATTTTACGCATCGCGGCTTTTTCTGGCAGTACGCTTGCGTGTGTCGGAAACCTTGGCATCGCTTACATTGGGGAACTAGCCTGTTGCCCTTCCGCTTGGGCTCGATTTTTACCTTGATGTTAAGGATTGATTTAATTTTGTAGATTTCGTTAATATTTTCAGTTCTATCAAAAGAAAGCATAAAAATTTGCAGGCCGCGTCGGACAACAGCGGAATCTTTGCCTTTTTTTTATAATGTACTTGCGAACAAGGGATTGCCTACCCTTTTAATGTTTAGCATCTCACGAGCGTAAAGGATTAGAAGAAGGGGAAAGGGATGAGAGGTACCGGTGCACTCTTGTTTTGAACAGTTGTGGGTTGTATTGCGTAGGAAAGAGTTGTCGTGGTAGGACATTCCACATTCGCGTTGTACGGCTTATGAAAGAACCTCTAAACTTGACAGTACGCCCGAAAGTCGGCTCGAGGGTGAACTGATGAGCATTCGATCGTTGGCGAGTATTACAGTTGAATAATTTGAGGGGTGGAATGCAAATGGCTATTTCGTTGGAACACTGTTTGTAAAAAAAAACGGTAAAACAGTGACAAGCAAGAGACATTGCGTCGATGTTCGAGTGAGTCGATGGTTTTTGCCTTCGGAATCTTTGCCTTCGTCCGTACGTTGCTTCTCTTTCTTTATTATGTTCACGGCGTCAAAAATTTTAAAGCCTTGGGCTTAACACGGTTTTTACTTCGGGTAAAAACCCGGCCTTTCGTTTCTTGGTAAGTCTTTTCCTAAAGACCGGATTCGTTTCGCATGCAAGTTCTTCCTCGTCCGTCTGGTATTCACATTGACGTTTCGGCGTTTCCTCGCATACTATAGTACCACGGGGGTTCCTTAAGGCTTCATTTTCTTTACGTAACGAATCTACTTCGCTTTTAAGCTCATGGTAGAGACGTTCCATTTCATTAAGCTTAGCACGGAGTTCATTGTTTTCCGCTTCAAAGCATTTAATTTTCGCTGAGTCCTGATTAACCGGCGGACTTCCTTTCCCGGAGACCTTCGATCCAGCTGGTGGAGATCGAGGCACCCTTGATTTTTTCAAAAAGGCATTTATAAGAAATAAATGGCTCTCCCCAGAATCCGTAGTGCTTACCTCCAAAGAGGGTGGATTTGCCAGTGAAACTGGTTTGCCACCTGGGGTAATAATTAATATCTTTTGTTTTGTCCATTGCATAGTTTGTATGCGCTAAGCGCTCGGCATACGGAGGGTGGATTTTAGTCGCTTCTTACGACAGGCATGCCTTACCTCGGGTATATTCGAACCCCCACCCGAAGGGGTACTTTCAAATACTTGTTCTCTTATGGGAAACCGTAGGAAGAGTTGTCACTTAATGTCAGCATCATTATAATATAAAGGTTCCTGACGATGTTATTTAACGGGTGATTTTTTAAGAGGTTGAGAACTTTTTTAAAAAAAAAAACACAAAAAATTCGAAAAAATTAATGAAATATTTATTTGAATCGATAGTTTGAACCTTGCAATTTAATGTTTTAAGATAATTTCATGCAAATGTTGACCGCGGCTGCGTCTCAGGTAGCCCATCCGCTGAGTCCAATTTTGGCATACTCTTTCACACATATCGGCCGGTATCTCACGAATGAATGCATGGATGTTGGCTTCCAGTGCGTCAATCTGTCACACTAGCTAATACGGCCGCAATATTTTCTTCACTACGCACAGTACGTAAACGTGTTGGTGGTTTATTGTCCAACAAAGTAAATTTGGTGCGAAATTTGGTCACAATCTTCCGAATAGACTGCTCAGAAGGTCGAGAATGGCGACCATAAAATGGAAGCAGCGCGCGATGAACATTTCGAACCGAGCACGAATTTTGATAGTAAAATTCAATAATTTGCAAGCGTTGGTCATTTGTAAAACGATCCATTGTTAAATTGCAAACCAAACTGAAGCTGTTTGACAGTGACACAAGGTACTGAACACACGTCAGCTGTCAAAACCAGTGTTGCCAAAACCAAACCAGCTAAAAAATCACCCGTTATTATAATGTTTGTAGAATTGTAAATTGGTGTAATTTTTCGCTTTAAATATTAAATTAAATTTTGTATGGCTTTGCCATGGGACCGTTCCCTAATATAAGCAACGATACGTTCGGTAAGCTTTTTCATTCATATTATTTTTAGTTAATAATGAAAGTTAGTTAGTTATTATTTTTAGTTAGCCCTCATGGCTTTATTTTTTAGTACTTGCATCAACAGGATGCAAGTACTAAAAAATAAAGCCATGAGGGCTAGCTACTTTCAAATGTCGTTTTAACACACCCATCGCATGGATGCTTTCTTGCCTTTAATGACTTAATGTCAAACAGAGGATATTATTCAATACATTATTGTTTGTCTTCAAAATGAAGTGGGAACTGGTGCGGGTGCCACAGTACCTTACATCGAACTTTTGAAAATTTAATTCGATATACCTTCGTTACTTGATGGATTAGAAAAAAAAAAATACTATGGTAAATGATAGGCTATATTGTTAACAACAAAATATGAAATGGGCATATACGACAGATATAGCCAACGTACGTAGAAGACAAATTGTAAATTGAGAAAAGAATAATGCGGAAAAAAATGCATTTGTGCTCATTGCATTTTGCATATCCCAGCTAGTGCGATCTTTTACGAAACACTAGCCTCTCTTCTTACCTGCGTCATTAAGTCATCATCTGCGTCATTCTTTTCTTTTTTTATGTATTTTTGGGAGAACGTAATGGGCTTTGTTGGTATATTACGAGGAAGGCTCAGGAGCTTTTCGAAATGTTGAGCTAATTTATCGGCATCTATTTGAATTGTTGGAGAGAACATGTTTATGTCTCAAAATAAACATATCGGATTATTTTCCATAGGGACTGGGACTCGTAGCCTCATACTGATCGTTCATCAGCTGCTGCATGTACATTGCTTGCTTGACTTTGCACAGTTTCTTAAAAGCTAGGTTGCTAGCTACAAGGTGACATCTCAGATATTGTGTGATCGAATATGGTTTATGTTTCGGAGTCTCTTTTATGACATCACTGCTGAGGATACACTTAGCTGCTTGCGTTTACAATGTTTTGTTAACAATCGCTGCAAACGTAAGATTAAACTTAAACATGCCCAGAGGCATTTTTTCTGTCATTTTTACTGCAGTGTGATTTTGATTTTTATACCCGACCCAGGGTAGGTATATTAAGTTTGATGTATAGTTTGTAACGCAGTGAAATAATTACCGTAGAGCCCTAAGACCTTTTAGAGGTATGAATGGGACCAACAGGAGAATCGATTAAGCCATGTCCGTCCGTCCGACCGTATGTAAACAACTTTTAGGCCATTAATTTTAAAATTAAAATTTGGTGGGTTGGCTGGAAGTCCAGTCCTTCAGATCAAGTTTCAAAATTAGCTGAATCCGCCTGCAGGCACGTCCACTACAGGCCTGTATTGTATGTGCGACCATTTCTAATTTAAAAAAATACTTTTTCCAAATTTTAGCTATGTTACAATGGTATGTAACATTAATTTTTGGTATGTAGCATTTCCACTAATTGTCTTTGAAGTAGCCAAAAAATGGTTAGCCTCTTCATTGACCACGCCCACTTTTTAAGGGATTTTAGCTTAAAATGACTGTGATTCAATAAATATATAAGAAATTTCACAAAAAATTGTATGACAAAAGTTGTAGATATTAGTATTTTCTAACTTTTATTTATATAGGTATTGTATGTGCCTTGGCGTTAAAAAAAATGATTTTTTTAGTTAAAAAGGCGGAGTTTTAGGCCGAAATGTATGCAACCACCTAGTATAAAGTATTCAACAGTTATATTTTTATATCCCGCCCACTTTTTGGAGGCGTGGCAACTTTCTTTTTGGTATGGTCGGGTCGCTAAAAGCTTCAGTTCATCTAATCTGTCGTAGATGAACTAAAGCTTTTATATACGCGCTGTTGCACTTTCCTACTTGTTCTGAATGCCTTAAAATGCCGACCTGTTAAAATGGGACAAAATTCTTCAAGCTAAAAATGCGGTGTGGCGACTGAAAATACTCTGTTAAAGGTCTTGGGCCATTATTTTCCAATGCCAAAATTTGAGTTCCTACGCCTTGTCTAACTTGACCAAAAGGCATTTTGAAAGAAAGTGATATAAAGCTTGTTTCACATCGAAGCCAGTAGTGGGTGTGGCCGTTGACGGACTAAGCCAATTTTCACACTTTGTCTATGCAACAGAGTAACCAAGCGTACCGAGTTTCAGCTCTCTAGCTTGATTTTGAGGACCTAAAACCTTTACACACACACATAGACGGACGGATGGACAAACGGACGGACATTGCTTAATCGATTCACCTGTCGGTCTCGATCATATCTCTAAAACGTCTTAAACAAACTATGCATCAAAATGAATATAACCTGGGTCGGGTATAAAAAGAAATGGGCAGTCAGTTTCTGCGCATAAAGTAGCTTTAGTGTTTGTAGTATACCATTTTCTTATTTTAGCTCCAAATTAGCAAAAAAATTTTGTCTCAACAAAATAATTTGTTGTTAAATAATTTTTCTCAATACGGCAAAATGGTTTATTGTCATAATTAAAATATTTTGTCATAATAAAATTTTTGATAGAAGATTTGTTGAATGAACCTACATATTTGTCAATTATACCCAGGTTTTATTTTCAGTGTATCCAGATGTTACTTATCTTTCCTCAGTTTTAGAAGGCTTTGCCAGGTCTGATCACAGTTTACCTCTTTCGTTTTCCTGAATTTTTCCCTGAGGGTGGTCCGGTTTCTTCGTTTCTTTCCGAGGAGTACGCATTCTCGCTCCCTTTTATTTCAACATGGCCAGCTACTACACCCAACCCTTTAGTGCTTGACAGCTAACTAGCTGTCAGACATTATTGCTTTAACGCAATTTCGTACTTTCTGTCAAGACTTGATGTGAACAGATCTGCCTTAAGCTTATGTTTTCGTCTGGAGGCTGCTGGAAAATTTGCCCTTGTGTATTGAATTCTTGAAATAGCTGAATTGTTGAAAAGTTAAAAGTAAGCATTTCTTGCATTATCATAACAATTGTGTATGGTCTCAAAACGAACATTTTTGTATGTAATTTTTGTAGAATGAGATTAGTGATTTGCCTTATCTCATTGTAGCACTTTTGTAGACATTTCTTTATTAACACATTTAGATAGCAGAAGCCCACCTGTAAAAGTTCGCCAATACAACTCAGCAAACAAGAAATTGAAAAGTACAAAGTTTATGAAGATGCATGGTGTTGGCTCAAACGTACGAAGTACATTACGGCCTGGTGGACTAAACATAAAAATACCCCCTTAAGCCCCACGGTAAAAACAAATGAAACGCACCGTCCGCCACCGATTCATCAGCCAGTGATATTATATAGCTATAGTTAAGACTCTTTAGACCAAATTATGAAGCCGAAATGCCGAAGTGGGAGTGTATTTAGTTAAACTTATCTCATAGATTAAGAGCTAATGGCATGTTTGTTTGGCGCCATGTAGGCACTTAGGCTATATAGCGAAGTGCAAACTTATCTCGATATTTTTTTAACAGGCAAGTATTAAAATCATGTCTTACAAATTATCGGCTTTTAAAGCGAAAGGAAAATTTTATTTATCAATGTTTACGTTTTTGTTGGCCTCTTAATGCCTTTTTTATAAGGCATTACGAGTTATTTTTTTTTATATACATTTGATATTTTTTTCGATACCCCATCCCATAGGATAGGAGGTATATTAAGTTTGTTACATAGTTTCTAACACGGTGAAATAATAAGGGTAGACCCCCAAGACCTTAACAGCATATGATCGAGACCGAATTGTATGTCCAATAAGCCACTTCCGTCCGTCAGACAGTTTGCTTGTCACATGTTTTTAGGTCTTAAATTTTAAGCTAGAGAACTGACATTTGCACTTTTAAACTGAAAAGACATGCAAAATATGAACCTTCCGAAAAACGTTTGCTGGGTACAGTCCGTTAAATGGACCGTTGGATATCCCATCCTATCTCACATTGGAAATAGCTGCTATCATTGTTATTTTTTGACAATTTATGATTGTTGCAAACTTTGAAAGAACGTCCAATCGCCCTTATTATAAACTGTCGATACAACATATAAGCATAAATCACATACAAACGCTTATAATAAAAATGTAATTATTTGGTTCAAATTCAATATCAATATTTTCATGAATTGGATCCGTTAAAGGAAACTTGGCTAAAAATTTTCCGAGAGTGAAATCTAGAACTGAGTCTCGTTTACCTAAAATGCTTATTTTTATTTCTTATTCTTTCATAAATTAGGCTTTTCAATAAATATATAAAAAATTATATGACAAAAGTTGCAGATATTAGCATTTTCTAACCTTTATATATACATTATATAAATCTCCGCCCACTTTTGTGGGCATGCCGTTAAAAAAACTTTTTTTAGTTAAAAAAGCGGAGTTTTAGGCCGAAATGTATGCAACGACCAAGTATAAAGCATTCAACAGTTATATTTTTATATCCCGCCCACTTTTTGGACGCACTGTTGCACTTTCCCACTTGTTTTGAAATATCAGCGTTCGACGTAAATTTTGATTTTTCATGCTTTTAAATGCCATGTCCGCCGTTAGCATGTCATGTATGTCGCAATTGTCCTGCTTTGGGACCTAGAAATTACAATTATCAAGTTAGTTCCTTGCTCAAAATTCAAGGCTTTCGAAAAACTACAACAACTAAAAACGTGTGGTTTAACTGGGGTTGTAAGTTGAAGGTACCTAATTCGCAACAAATTCATTGGGCTGAAGGCTTTATAAATGCCGGAACTTTAGTTGCTCGAGAAAGGGCTTTGCTACTCACTTAACGAGTTTCGCTTCGTTTGATTTCAGCGCTGACGCTGGTGTCGTGGTCTGTATTCAACCAGGAACCCAGGTAAACAAAGTGTCTATAATATTTATCTTTTACCAATGCTCTCGAACGCTTCTCTGTCCCATCACACTGCGTTCTTTCGATTATGTAAATGTCGTCTGCTTATTCGATTAATTGTGAATTAATTCTGTACATTTGCGTATGCGAGAACTTTTGAAAAATTGTGCCTTTGTAGTTGGCGCAATTCAGAGGACCCTCTCTTCAGCATCGGGCACACAATGCGGTTCCATTCCAGAAGTCTACGCCGAATACTTCATAACGTTGCAAAGTACCTTTAGGTTACCTTAAGGAACTATAAAATTATCAGGTAAAGAATACAGAATAGATTTCAGAATATTTACATTTACCTACACAATTTCATAATTTCCTTAACGTCAACCTTCATTTAAGTTAAAAGACAGGACTTATACAAAAGTTTGACATACAAGCATATACCTAAACATACACACATGTGCGTATAATTATTATGGAGTCGTTTTAGTGTCAAATACTTTCTCAAATAAAATGAATCATGATTTTGCAACATTCTGACGTCAATAGAAGCCATGAAAATCAAGAACTCGAAATATCAAGCAATTGGTTGTCGTATATGTAACAGGTTTTCGACACACAAACTAAACATAAATGTTTAGAGATAAAACGTCTAACCAGCCCAGTACAAGTAATAGTCTGGTGAACGTATAGCCAGAAGACTCAATTCAAGTAACATTACAAAGCAATTAGTTCACATATCATTCAAGTTTCTAGAGCATATATATACACCCTCAGCGTTGGTGGTTCCCGGCCCGACAAACTAAAATAAGACAAATGTGTAGGTGAATTTGTGAATTTGGACGATACTACTTTGACTGGGCGCAATCGTTACATCCCTTACGCACTGATGTCATGTGCTTATCATAACGACCTGACTTTTATGGCCTGTAATTTATTTCGGCCAAAAACGGAACAAAAACAATAAGTTGTAAAGGTTTCATTATTGAAATCAAGATTCAGTTACTGTCGGAGAGCTTAATTAATTGACTAAACAGGGAAGACGAAGGCCAATTAGTGTTAATTTCACCAGTGTAATTCAATAAACAATTGTCCATCAAATAGGCGTCACGACACGAGGTGTGTGATGCACTCACTGTAGGTACATCTCAATCGTCAATTGAACTACGATAGAGAGTGCTGCATTCATTGGTGTAGTCATGCAATTCGCGACATATCGTCATCGTAGTAGTATTAATTGATTTGATTAAGGCGATGATCAGAAATTGACGTTTTTTTACAAAATCTTGGGGACGGTAATTGAATCGAATCACCCACAACTCAGCCAGATTAATTTTTTTTTTCGTGGGTAGGAAAAACCTTCATAGGCAATATGAGGACCGTCCGCGCGTGCTCATAGTAGTGTGAGATTCTTACTCACAAAAAAAAACTCCTATTTTTTGTCAGACTATAACTAAGTTTCCTTAACAAGTAGTTCAAGCTTCTGTAGTAATCGCGTGTGGCAGGCTGCCTTCCGGCGAAGGCACCTACAATACCGTCAATTTATGCGGTTTCATCTTATGCTGCTAGATGCAACGGTCTTGTTCGTTGTAGTCGGCGCGTAAGATTTGTCTGATCCAAAGATCGGATAATCTCATTGCTGCAATGTCCGCGAAGTCGACTACTAAGTTTGTGAGCAAAGTTTGTTACCTCGTCAGTCACGGTTGCGATTCCAAGATCTCGGTGTAGATCGCTATTTCTTATGTACCATGGAGCATTACCGATTGCTCTGAGTGTCTTATTTTGAAAAGTTTCTAAAATAGGTATATTGCTTGGTTTAGTACAACCCCAGAGTTGTATACCGTATGTCCAAGATGGTTGTAGCACTTGCTTATACAAAAGCAGTTTGTTATATATGCTTACATAGTTTCGAAAATCTTCCGATAAGGCAATCCATTTCTCTTAACCTGATTTCGAGCTCGTCGCGTTTCTTTTCAACGTGCGGCTTCCACTTAAGTTTTGCGTCTAGAGTCATTCATAGATATTTCGCTTCATTTGAGTACGGGATTTGTACCGAGTTAATGAACAAAGGTTTGTTGTTTATCTTTTTATAAGTAAAGTTAACATGCGTTGACTTAGTCTCGTTAGCCAGCTCTTCGTCAAGTCGCATATTTTGTTTAAAGCGCGCTGAAGTTTTCCTGTTGATAATTCAATTTTTAACATAAAACAAAAATAATATTGGGCCGAGAACGATTCCTTGCGGGACACCGGCATTTATCTCTTTGAATTCCGAGTACTCATTTTCGTACCTTTCGCGTAAGATTCTGTCTTTAAGGTAAGACTCTAAGATTCTATAGAGTTCTTCTGGTAAGCTAAGCCTTAACTTGTGATACGTCGAGAAAAGCGCTAGAACATATCTTTTTCACTTCCAGAGCTTTTTCGATTTCGTTTGTTATTCGATAAACCTGGTCGATTGTTGAATGCTTTTTCCTAAATCCGAATTGGTAATCCGGAATCAATCGTCTTTCTTCAATGATTGGTTGCAACCTTTTAAGAAACAGTTTCTCAAACATCTTAGATATTATCGGCAGTAGCGAAATATGTCTGTATGACTTTTTATCGTTCGGACATTTTCCTGGTTTCGGAACCATTATGATATCGGCCACTTTCCATAGCCTTGGAACGTATAAAATTCTCACATAGGCGTTAAGGGTAGGTGTCCCTCAGAACCGAAGTCAGAGCTCAAGTAAATGCACTTGTATGTATGGGTAACCAAATTAGCTTCTCTTCGATTGTGAATCTGTTCTGAGTCTGACGTTAACAGCGATTGAATTTCGCTCTCTTCTTTATTAGCTCTTTGTTTTATTTTCCATCATTTTCTGGGTGGCACGTGCACGAGTGTATGGAGTGTATACACCTACCATACACAGAAACTATCTATTCTATTCCTATCTTGTTGGAAGCGTGCTGACTGCTGAGGATCTTGCTTCTATTTGTCCTCTCTCGATTTCTATTCTATTTCTCGATCCTCGACAGCGAAATTCTGTTAAGTTGATAAATATAATATTTGAATCGTTGTCCAATATGCATGCAGGCAAAAATTTATGGGTTGGCGTGGAGTTATTGGGAAATTGCTGTCAAAAATTATTCGATGTAAATCGCAACGTAGAAGAATACATAAAATTGCCATGGTTCTTTACCCTTGTGTCAATACGATCTTTTTGTTATCAGTCATAAAAATATGCAATTTCGTAACATTTTAATCAAAATTGTTTGACCGGTTTGATAAAATCTCTGTTCTTTAAACGTACCCACAATTTTGCCAACCCTTTGACACTTTCATTGTAACGCAATAATCGAAAATAATATTGACCTGCATTGAAATGTAAACTACCTACCTAACCACAACGTACCTACCTACCCAAATTCATTTATAAAATCTTTCAGCAACGCCACCAAACATTTCATTCATGACCTTGCGCCAAAAAGAAGGTATAATACGACCGTACACATAACTATAACAGAAAATAAGGATAAGGTGTCTCAGTCCTTACCTACCGTCAAATAGATGTGGAATAATATTCGGTGGAATGCTCTCCGCTAGATCATTATTTGGTCGCTTAGCCGTCAAAAAACTACGCACATGCAGATATAGATATGTATACATCTACAACTACATTAGAGACAGAGCCAAGAGCCAACACAAGATCGATAAAATTCTCTTCAGCGATCTATATCTATACCTACCCTACCAAGAACCAAGTGAGGGCCCACTGCCCACTGCCTAATCTGTACAAGAAAGAGAATGATGAAACGAAGGCGCCACGACATAGTGTGGCATTTTTTCGAACTTCAAGTTCCTTGTGTGCGTTTTCAACGAATTTTTTGGGCAAAAATAATATTATCAAAAATAATATATACAAAAAAAATTAATATCTAAGATACTGCAAATAAAAAGCCTGTTATTTGAATGCAGTCTGATTCACAAAATACGAAAAAAAAAAAAATAAAAAAAAATTATTTGCAATATCTGTGCCTTTCGTTTCCTCACAACAGCGTTGCAAATGTTGTCTATTTGTTGGTTTATTAAATTGCGTTTTTAAATACGTTAAAATGAAAAAAAAACGTTTTTTCGGGATGGTTGTAATAATACTGGTTGTAATAATACATTTGCGTTCATAATTAAATAATTTAAAAAAGTTAAAAATTAAACCGTGACAAAGGAAATAACAAAAAAAGGTGTAAAAAAATGAGTTGTCTTGTTTCAAGCTCCAAAACTTCAAAACTAAGCAAATTTAAAACTAAAAAAATTAAAGCTAGTAGAACACGTAAATTGGCTTTGAAAAATAAGTTATTTCAGCTAAGTACCTTTTCAATTTTAGAAGTTCTGGCACATGAAACATTTGCATTACCTTCCAAATCAACCCAAATTTCGTTATTTTCAATATTTTTTTCTGAAATAAAGAAGCAAAAAATTTAAAAAAAGAACATCCACACTGATTGTAGAATCTTTTTTTCTTTTAAAATAAAATTTAAAAAAAAAATTATAGTTTTTTGAATATGCCCCATCATTTATAAAAATTACCTAACTTAATTTCATAATTTTTGACTTTAATTAACAGTTTTAAGATATATCGGATTCTTCTAAAAAAATCAAAGGTAACAATAAAGTGGCCTAGTATTTTCTTAATCAAAGGCCGTTGGTTTTGTTAAAATATTCCAAGTATTGTGGACGCTACGAGGCTTTTCACAAAACAACAAGCCTCTTTTTCAAGGGACACCTAGCCTTAATGATATAGAGTAGCTTGACCAAAGCTTTTTTCGGTAGCTCCTTTAGAATTGCGCTTGTAATTAAGTCGCAGCCGGGGGCTTTGTTGCTCTTCAGATTATTTATCGTTTGACGAAGCTCAGCTAATGACACGGTTTTTATTCTATAATTATCTTGAACCGCATACGGACTAAGCTCCCCGATCAACGGTTCCCCGTCAAACGGTTTATATGTTTCTTCTAAGTAATCTGCAAATTAATCCGCTTTTTCTTTTTCTCCTCTTGCCCATTCGCCGTTGGCTTTTCTTAATGGCGCTGAGTGTGTGTCGGTATAGGCTTCTTAATGGACTTCACTGCTTTCCAAAGAGAGTCGTACGAACCTTTATCGGCAGTCAAACTTTTGAGGTAAGCAGTAGTCTCGCGACTTTTAAAGTCTTGAAGTTCATGCTTCAGTTTGTTAGAAAGGTGGTTCAAAATGGTCTTATCCGAGGGTGCTCGCGAACGTTGCTATCTCTTGCGCGCTCTCCTATTTTCGCATATTAGCTCGTATATTCTCGCTCATATATTGTTCTGCTTTTCGATTAATCGGACCTCCGAAAAGAAGTGTTATTCCACCCAGCGCTCTGAATAACTCTCACGAGTTTATCTAGTTCGTCTTCTATTTCAAGTGGCGTTTTGAGCGGCACATTTAAAGCTATGTTTTCTTTGCAGTATTTTTTCAAGCCGTCCCAGTCGGTGTTAAAAGTTTATCTAGGCGCCCGCGCCCTTTCCTTTTTTGCTAATTTAACATAGAGTTTAACATGAATAATCTCTAAGGTTTTTATTACTTTTATATTTATTTATATAATTATTTTCTTATTTGTTATTACTAATTTGATTAATATGTGTGACATATTGTATTTATTAATTCATTCATTATTTACACTTTTTTTTGTGCTAATACTTATGTATTTCGTTTTGCTTATTATTAAATAATATCGATATGCGAGCGCGTCGCCCCCGTGGTAGGCCAAGAAGCAGGTGGTGGGAACAGGTAAAGGATATCTCCGAGACGGGTCTGGATCGCGTCTGTGTCTCTTGAGTTGGTTGCGGAGAATCGGGAACGATGGAAAAAGCATTTAGCCGCCCTCGCTCAGCGACCCTTATAAAGATAAGCGGTCACCGAAAATGATGATGGTGATGATTATTATTGAATTAATTTATCCATATTTAATATGGATTTTTTTTTATTATTTATTATCTATTAAATTATCATTTATTTATTTATTTTTAAGTAACTCATTTATTTATTTACTTATTAATTTATTGAATTATTTCTCTTTTTATGCTTGCTCTGTTCTTGTCTTGCTCGATTAAAACTTGGATCTTGCTTTTTTGTTCCTCTCTTCTATATGCTCAATGGACGATACAATAAAAAAGGGCTCACGAAGGTTTTTCTTATAGCTTTTCCTTACCCACGTCTTATTATTTATTATATCTCACTGACAAATTTGAGAATTTTTCAGTCGTAAGGTAGAGTTATCCCACATCTTTGTAAATTGTGTAATGTAGTTTCGAACTGATGTATAATTCCTGCTATAATACCTAAATTAAAAAGAAAAATACTAGTTTAAAAAAATTTGTTAAAAAATTGAGTTAATATTTGAAAACATGCATTAGCACCGCTCAGCGTTAAACATAACTTTACAGCGGTTTTTGTTATTTTTTATCTTCTCTACCTAATAAATAACATCCCTTTAATACAACAAACACCTGACAGTCCAACCACCCGTTTTATTATGACGCCCTCATATATTTAATGTTGTTCTGTCTGGCAATTGTTTTGGGCGGGTTGACGTCACTTAATGCGTTAACCAGTAAAGCGGCGTGCTACAACCGCAAAAACTTTCAATCACCATAGACTAACAAATGATTGCGGTTATGCTTTGAAATTGCCCGTGCAAAAAAGGTTTGAAAATAAATTAAGTACATAAGAAATTTGCGTCATTTCGAATTTTCGATTGACGCGATCGATGCAGAGGTAATTCACGCCGGTCAAAGTCTTCATCAAATAACAATATTTTAACTTTAATAAAGAAAAGTCCCGTTGTGGTAAGCCATTTAAAGTAAGTCACAAAAGAAACACTGTTTTTTTAAGCCACCTATACCTGTTTTGAGATAAGCTTAATCAAAATTCGGAAAAATGGCTTAGAGAATCAGAAAGCTAGTTTACAGATCTCAACTTTGTAGAGCCAATCCAATAAAACATTTATTTCAATCCAATAAAACATTTATTCTGTTTATCAAGCACAAACTTTAATTAGCATCTGGTAGATTTTTTTTTTACAGAAATAGGCTTACGAGTCGTATTAAAATTAAATGCTTATTGCATACACATCAACTGCTTAGCATTGTGGCCAGGTTAAATTTAAATCTATATTATGTGTAATACTAACCTCTATATACAATCTCTAAAGGACACGTAAACTGGCTTTTTTGTTTACTTAAAGGAGGTAAAGTTCTGTTGCATGCGGCCTTTGAGTTTACCTTTAAACTAGGTCAAAGGGACTTGTGAAAAATCATTATATTGTTGCAATTTACATAAGGACGTGTACTAAGCCTTAGAGCAAAGTTTACTTCTTCCTCGCTCGAAGTAGCCTCATTCCCAAATCTCTGTAAACTCCCTCTGCTTTGGGAAAATTGCAATCTGTTGGTCGGCTTACCGGTTGTGCAGGATAGCTTTGACACAAGCCTACTAAAGAATTTCTATACACATTTATACACAGGCAAAATTTTGTCCAAAACTCGTTGGAGGCTTCACGTCCGGGAACGTGGTCAGGAAGACTGTCTCATTTCTTTAGATATGTCTTCTGTATGGAACAAGCCTAGGGTCAGACGAAAGACGGTTCTCTGTGGTACGCCGCTCCAGCTTGGGGGCAAACCATGGACTCAGAAAGAAATATACAATGAAATAGTCGTATTTATCAAAATATCATAGTAAATAAAATGCCCCTCTTCGACCTCCGGGAGCCTATGGTTTCCCACCTATTCGGCGGGAATAGGTGGTTTTCGACTTAAAGGTAGAAAAACTTCGACAACTGTGATATGTTTTTTTTAAATAATCTAATTAAAAAGCTTTAAGAGAAAAGTTATTTATTTATCTATTTTCCAATAGTCTGGCATATAATATTGTGGGTCGGGACTTTGCAGTTCTGAAAGCGGCGCAATCATGCATACAACACATTGTATATTCGCCAAGGACTTGGATCTGAGCCTTCGTCATTTGGAATTAAATTTTCTTTACCTACTTTCAAGTGAAGAAGAATGTTACCTACTTGCTGCAGCTTTTTTATGCTTTTTCCGTTCTTCTCTCAAAATATAAAGCCTTTAAGAACTTTCTGAAATTAAAGTTTCTGAAGCCTCCAAAACAATCCATGGGTATGAATGTTTTTTATAGGTCCGTGGGTAATTATATTTCACCCCTTTTTTATGGCCATCTCTAAGGAAATCTTTAAAGGAGACGATTATATCGCTTTTGATTTCCCTCGTTCGTGCAGGAATAGGAGAAATCCCATATTAAAAATCAAAACAAAAAAACATCCTTCTTTGAATTGGGACTTGCTACCGCTAAGGGAAAGTGTGAGTTGTCAGACATCAGGCAATTGCGGCAAGTACGCGTGTGTAAAGGTTGCAGGAAAATTTTTTTGCTCAATTTTCGCGTTAAACAGTAAGCTGAGAGACAGTCAAGGAATCAGGAAATACATATACTGAACATCAAAACAATTCCCATAAGGCTTTACTGTGCATATCAATTTGACTGAACAATACAAACAAAGTCGCTGGAGCGGAGCTTTAAACGCCCAAAGAACCACGTTTGAAAAATAAATTAATTTTGCAGAAAAAGCCAAATACATGCGTACAAAAAAAGCTAAATTTTAACTGTATAGGCATTGAAAAAAAGGGACTATGAAAATATTGGTATGAAATTTGAGTAACTAAGCTTTTAAACTAAATTAAACCGATAGCTTTGGTCCCTTAGGTCCAAGTGGACTTTGTTAGATTTTTCCATCTAATATACTAATATTTTGGCCTGGGGTTCGTCAAATAAACTCAATTTCACTTTTACAATTTCACAATGAAACACTTTATTTATCAAACAAACTTATTTAAATCCAAATCACACTGTTTTTCAACTTTACTACTTAGAATTCAACACATTACACTCACATTAGATTACAACACATACAATTCAATCACTTTTTCCTTTATGACCGAATTTCACAACGTTTAAGATATGACTATTCCGTACGAGTCATAAAATCACCCGTGTATTTATACAAAATTAGGCACCTTCTAGTACGTTCCACACTTCGCCTTTGGTAATTTTCCATTGGTACTCCTCCGCTGAATTCCAAGGAGGGGAAATCGAAATTCGAACTTCGAATATGACAGCTGCTGTCAGATGACTGGAATGACAGCTGGGTATGTTCGTTTAGTGAATCGATGGGTGCATTCAGCGACTCCTGCGTGATGTTTTATTTCTTGTCGCAAGTGGACAAGTGGACTTTGTTAGATTTTTCAATCTAATATACTGTAATATTTAGGCCTTGCGTTCGTCAAATAAACTCAATTTCACTTTTATAATTTCACAATGAAACACTATATTTATCAAACAAACTTATTTAAATTCAAATCACACTGTTTTTCAACTCTACTACTTAGAATTCAACACTTTATTTCAATTCAATCACTTTTTACCAATCACTTTATTCAATCACTTTATGACCGAATTTCACAACGTTTAAGATATCACTGTTCCGTACGAGCCTGTCACCCGTGTATTTATACAAAATTAGGCACCTTCTAGTACGTTCCACACTTCCCCTTTGGTAATTTTCCATTGGTACTCCTCCGCTGAATTCCAAGGAGGGGAAATCTAAATTCGAACTTCGAATATGACAGCTGCTGTCAGATGACTGGAATGACAGTTGGGTATGTTCGTTTAGTGAATCGATGGGTGCATTCAGCGACTCCTGCGTGATGTTTTATTTCTTGTCGCCACATAACAATACTTATTTTATTTAAGTGTCCTTATTTCGAACATGCTATGAAAAATTGTTGGTCTCGATCAGTTTAAAAGTTATAGAATAGGCACGAAGAGAGTCCAATTTATACATAACCGTACTTAGAGCCACAGGCGCCTGTCAGACAACTGGCGACCCTTTGCGAAACGACAAAGTCGCATGAGCGTCTTAACACTGCGAAAAAGAGAGTTTAAATCCTTTTAACCCGGGAATCTGGCTACCCAAACACTGTTGCACCAAAAGTTTTTTTTTCACTTTTTATTTACAAGTTTTTTTAAAAGTTTTAAAAGTTTTCACTTTTCATTTCCATATTCTTAGGCGGAAATTTAAAGCGTAGAATAAGTCAATTTTACAGTATGGAAATTTTGAATAGCTGTTACCTACTTTTAAACTAAATGAGACCGTCAATTTTTAAAAACATATTGGCAATCAGGATACTGAAATAAATAATATTCGCATAAGAAAATCAAAGAAATTCCACTTGGACCTACGGTAAACTTGTTCCTACATTACAATCGTTGTTCTGCTTTTGCGTCTACAACAGCCATGTATCCCTCAAGTATGCATTGATTTCCATGTTGAAGCTTGACCAGAAGCTATTCAATTTGCATACCTTAAGGCAGACAAATAATTGTTCGATGGACTGCTCTGCTGACAACACAATTTTTGCCAGAAGCAAGAGTACATTTGGGCGAAGCAACAACGTTTTGGAGAATTAATCAAACGAGTGCTTTCAAAACTTCTAAGCGCGAATGGGCGACAATCAAGAGTAATTAAATGCTTGCGTTTAAATAAGTTGTAAACAATTTGTTAAAAGTGAAGGAACAAGTTTACCGTAGGTCCAAGTGGAATTTAGTTGTTACTTTTTTGCTTATATATGTTTTTCAGTGTCCTGATTACGAATATGTTATTAAAAATTGTCGGTCTCATTTAGTTAAAAAGTTATAGCTATTCAAAGTTTTAATTTTTCCATACAAAGTACCTCATCTTAGACTTTTAATTTGTGCCTAAATATGACAAGATTCGCTGTAAAATAAATTTGCTTTTGGAGACAACAGTGTTTGGGTGGCCCGCTTCGCGGGTTTAAAGGATATCAACTCCCTTTTTCGCAGAGTTTAGCCGCTCACGCGACTTCGTCGCTCCGGAATCAGAATATTCGGAATCAGGACACCCAAATCCATATATTAAGACAAAAAAATCCAATACATTCACTTGGACCTACGGTAAACTTATGCCAAAATGAAGTTTGCTTTTTTAAAATATTTTCTAATTAAATTAATTTTATAATATGTGCATACATTTTCCCCATATTCCTTATCCCTTTTCGTGTGATATGTTCAACGTTTGTTTTAGGGTAAATTCTGTACGTTTTCATAAAAATGATTAATTGTAATAACTTGAAAGCATTTGGTAGCACAAACAAAAGCTTTGAGTCCAATGATTAACGTTTTGTGCAAGCGACGCGACGGATGGGTAAAAATTTGTCATATTAATGCGTAGTCTTTTTCCTGAGATCGAAGAACTTAGGCGTTTGTATTTATATTTATTTATATTCGAGATACTTAAAACTTTAAGTTCGTGGTTAAGTCAAATAATCGCTCGATATTTGTATATAGGTTCATTGAAATAAAGGGTCCGCGTAACGTTTTTTTTCAACTAGTGCTTATTTCGTGAATGGTAACACAGCTCATGTCTGATTTGACAGATAATTAGTTTTATCTTTTCGCTGAACGAATATGGTTGTGTATACGCTTGAACAACTCTGTGAAATATGCGTTTTTGCTTCGCTAAGTGGGCCTGCGATCGACGTAGAGAAGATACCGATATTGCCCAAAAAAAAAAAATCATCTTTTCAGATGAAGCTCATTTTGATCTTGGCGGGTATGTAAACAAGCAAAATTGTCGCATTTGGGGCACAGAAAACCCGCACGCATACATTGAAAAGCCGATACACCCAAACGAGTCGCTGTTTGGTGCGGATATTGGCCCAGAGCCATAATTGGGCCATTTTCTTCGAAAATGAGCAAGGAGTGGCCGTTATTGCCAATGGGGATCGTTATCAGGCCATGTTGAACGAATTTTTATTCACAAAAATTGAAGAGGAGGATTTTGGCAACATTTGGTTTCGACAGGACGGCGCTACGTGCCACACAGTCGAAGCTACACTCGATGTTTTGCGCCCTGTTTTTGAAGATCGCATTATCAGCCGCAGAACTGATGTGGTTTGGCCACCTCGGAGCTGCGATTTGACACCGTTGGACTATTATTTGTGGGTTCCTGTAAAAGATAAGTGTAACGCCGACAAGCCCGAGAGATTTGACGCTTTAAAAGAGAATATTCGTGAAGCCATTGGTGAAATACAGCTGCACACAATCGATAATGTGCTTAAAAATTGGACTGATCGCATGGCCAGCTGAGGCAGCCATTTGAATGAAATCCTTTTCCATTATTAACTGGAAGGATTGTACTTTCGAATAAAAAAATAAATTTGAGGAAATATTGAGTAGTGTTTTTATAGCATTTTCCAAAAAAAAGTTATTTGGCGGACTCTTTACTTGATACGCTTTGTAGTTGCTTAGTTGGAATAGTTCATAGGGCAAATCGTAATATCGATTTTACTGAGCTATACATAAAACTAAAAATCTCTATGAAAGATTAAACTTGGAGAGACTAAAATCTCTATGAGAGATGTTTGTTCGTTTGTCAAAATCAATGACGTTCAAGCTGTCAATAGTTCTGGGGGTGAACGTAAGGTTTAACTAAGGTCTTTTAATAAAATAATAAGTATTTAAATTATGTTTTACAACCGCAGAAAATTGTGGTACTACACTAAGAATAAAAAACTATTAAATCAATCAACTATTAAATCAATTCCATTACTATTATACTTTTTAGCTATTAAAATTGTTCAATTCGTTCCGTACCATAAATACAATACTTTCGAAACTATTACATCAACGGTCCTTTTCATCCTTTTGAAGTAATAATGCACCCCATTAATAATTAATAAGATGTAGTTTTACTTAAATTCATGCGTGCTATGGTTTTAATGGGATCAGTGCTATTGAAGTTTATAGTATACAACATTCAAAGCCGCAGAACTGATGTGGTTTGGCCACCTCGGAGCTGCGATTTGACACCGTTGGACTATTATTTGTGGGTTCCTGTAAAAGATAAGTGTAACGCCGACAAGCCCGAGAGATTTGACGCTTTAAAAGAGAATATTCGTGAAGCCATTGGTGAAATACAGCTGCACACAATCGATAATGTGCTTAAAAATTGGACTGATCGCATGGCCAGCTGAGGCAGCCATTTGAATGAAATCCTTTTCCATTATTAACTGGAAGGATTGTACTTTCGAATAAAAAAATAAATTTGAGGAAATATTGAGTAGTGTTTTTATAGCATTTTCCAAAAAAAAGTTATTTGGCGGACTCTTTACTTGATACGCTTTGTAGTTGCTTAGTTGGAATAGTTCATAGGGCAAATCGTAATATCGATTTTACTGAGCTATACATAAAACTAAAAATCTCTATGAAAGATTAAACTTGGAGAGACTAAAATCTCTATGAGAGATGTTTGTTCGTTTGTCAAAATCAATGAAGTTCAAGCTGTCAATAGTTCTGGGGGTGAACGTAAGGTTTAACTAAGGTCTTTTAATAAAATAATAAGTATTTAAATTATGTTTTACAACCGCAGAAAATTGTGGTACTACACTAAGAATAAAAAACTATTAAATCAATCAACTATTAAATCAATTCCATTACTATTATACTTTTTAGCTATTAAAAATGTTCAATTCGTTCCGTACCATAAATACAATACTTTCGAAACTATTACATCAACGGTCCTTTTCATCCTTTTGAAGTAATAATGCACCCCATTAATAATTAATAAGATGTAGTTTTACTTAAATTCATGCGTGCTATGGTTTTAATGGGATCAGTGCTATTGAAGTTTATAGTATACAACATTCAAATAAAATGATCATCCCATGGAAAATTGAATAATGTTTTCGAATTGAATTAATTAATGGGTCCCATTGAATAATTGATGGATCATACCATTAATTTAATGTGACCATACCATTGATTCAATGTGAATATACCATTGATAAGTGTGACCATTCGATTAATTTAATGTGACCATACTGTTGTTTTAATGCGGCCATACCATTGATTCAATGTTACCATACCATTGAAATTTAATGTGACCATACCACTGATTTAATGTGAGCATGCCTACCATTAACTTAATGTTAACGCAATTTCAATGGTACCATACCATTGTTTTAATGGGACCATACCATTAATTCAATCAGACAATTTATTCATTGGGATTTAATGTGATCATACCATTAATTCAATCAAATCACTATGTGACCTTGCCATTAATAATGGGGTCATACCATTACTTTAATCTGAAATAAACCAAAAAGGAAAAAAATTAAACACCATAAAATTTGGCTATTTATAAAAGGAAAAGGAAAAAGAAAAGAAAAAAAGCTGAAATTAAGAAAGGAGTTTATTTTAGATAAAAGTGATTTTGTTGACATATTAAATAGAGATGTAATGTATATACATCTAGGTATGTTTCGGCTGTAAGAGAAGATTGAGGAAAAAAAGAAAAAAAAAGAACAAACAAAAAGTGAAAATAAATAAGTAGGTGAGTTAAAGAACACACATGGTGTAAAAATAGATATAAATGGATACTTACTTATATAAAGTTCCCGTCTTCACTATTTATACCTAACAACCTCCCAGAGCCAACACTGCGTTTCAACTATAAATTTATTTCGCGTCTTATCCTGCTTTGGAAAACAAACTTTTATTAATAAGGCATCACATTCATAACTAAGGCATCACATTAATAACGCAGAAAACCATTAAAACAATAGTATGATCGTATTATTTATAGTGTGCATTGTTGTTTCGATGCTAGCACTAATTTAATCAATTGTATGGTCATGTAAGAACAAAGGGTTTGGTCACATTAAATAAACAGCTAGGTTGAATTAATGGTATGGTCACAGTAAATCAATCGTATGGTCACACTAAATCAATGATAAATGGTCACATTAAGGTAATGGTGTGGTCACCTTGAATCAATGGTATAGTCACATTAAATAAATGGTAAATGGACACATTAAAGTAATAGTATGGTCACATTAAATCAATGGTATGGTTACATTAGATAAATAGTTAGATTAAATTAATGGTATTGTCACATTAAATTAATGGTATGGTCGCATTAAATTAATGCTCTGATTGAATTAATAGTATCGTCCTACAAAAAAAATGGTAGGCTCACATTGTTGATTTTACGGATATTTGTTTAAATCGCATCATCACATTAAAACAATGACTTGACACATTCTTCAGGCATCACACAAATAAGTAAAAGTGTGCACTGTTAAATCAATGACATCAATACCTTAGTTCCAATACTTCGTGTCCTATTATTAATGAAAAGTCTTAGACTATCAATTCAATAATACAGTACCTTTGAATGTATAGGAGCCATGCGTTTCAACTATAAATTTATTTCGCGTCTTATCCTGCTTTGGAAAACAAACTTTTATTAATAAGGCATCACATTCATAACTAAGGCATTACATTAATAACGCAGAAAACCATTAAAACAATAGTATGATCGTATTATTTATAGTGTGCATTGTTGTTTCGATGCTAGCACTAATTTAATCAATTGTATGGTCATGTAAGAACAAAGGGTTTGGTCACATTAAATAAACAGCTAGGTTGAATTAATGGTATGGTCACAGTAAATCAATCGTATGGTCACACTAAATCAATGATAAATGGTCACATTAAGGTAATGGTGTGGTCACCTTGAATCAATGGTATAGTCACATTAAATAAATGGTAAATGGACACATTAAAGTAATAGTATGGTTACATTAAATCAATGGTATGGTTACATTAGATAAATGGTTAGATTAAATTAATGGTATTGTCACATTAAATTAATGGTATGGTCGCATTAAATTAATGCTCTGATTGAATTAATAGTATCGTCCTACAAAAAAAATGGTAGGCTCACATTGTTGATTTTACGGATATTTGTTTAAATCGCATCATCACATTAAAACAATGACTTGACACATTCTTCAGGCATCACACAAATAAGTAAAAGTGTGCACTGTTAAATCAATGACATCAATACCTTAGTTCCAATACTTCGTGTCCTATTATTAATGAAAAGTCTAAGACTATCAATTCAATAATACAGTACCTTTGAATGTATAGGAGCCATATTTATAAACTAATAGTTTTTCCATTAAAACTAATAGTGCTTGCAATTGATAAATAATAATTTCAATCTTTTTATATTAATGCTGCGGAAACTATTGATGTCAGCGTTAAACTATTGTATTAATAGGAAATACTACTCATAAATGGAGTGTTGAATTAATAGTCGTCACATTCGCAGTTTAATGTGATGTTTTTTTCTGAGTGTAGGTACATTGCAGTGTTTGACGCAATTTCAGTCCACATACGACAAATATACCTTATACCTTTTATACGTTATACCTTTTGGTACAACGTTATACCTTTATATCTTAAGGGAAGCCGTGGACGGGCCTGTAAATAATACGTTTAGCAGCGGTTTTGTGTACAGGTACAGCACGGCCTCGTTCTAACACGTCTCACATTTTGCAGCATTTTTTTGTTTAACACGGAAAAAGCCTCGCTCTAGCACGGTCTGCGAGACACAATTTTTTTTAGCATGCTGTCTGGTTTGCAGTTGGCACACATTCCGCATGTATACATATTTTTCTGGCCAATAGACGCGTACCCCAGCTTTTTTATAGAGTGTTTTTGTGAACATACCTACGTCTTAAAAGGGACTTCCCCATTTTTCATGTAGAAAGCGGAAGCTCTAAGACTGAAATTGTTTTTGTTTATTTTTTATGTTTTGTTAAGTTATGCAGGAAGAAAGCTATGTTTTGTTGTGCTTTGTTTATTTTTTTCATCCTTAATAATAATTCAACCTCGAATAAAATTTTTTTTAATAATTAAAACAAAATTTTTGAGGGTTTTCTGAAATCATGGAACGTAACTACTCCATTTGCACTTGCTTCTTGTATCGCTTAACACGATTTCGTTTAACACGACATTTTTCAGGAACCTAACCCCCGTGTTAAGTGAGGTCTACCTGTAATTGTTTTCATCAAAATTCAATTTTTTGAATCGCAACTTAATGTTCAACATTAAAGGTATGCAAACAATTACAAGCTATCATATCACACAATTATTAAAATATATGTTATATAACATAGTATAAACAAAAAACATGCTAAGGAAAATGAGTTCTCAAACATCTGCGATGTATTGAACGAAGTCGAGGAGTTTTACCCATCGATTTTTTCAGCTCTTTGCATAGGGGTCTCGATTCCAGCAACCACAATGTCCCGCTGAGCAATCGTTTAGCACTTTACGAAAAGTTAAGACGTTTAAGATCTACCATGACTGATGAAGACTTGATTCAATGTCTATGATGTATATCCATCGAAATCGTAAAAAAGAGAGGCCATCATTTTCTGAAGAAATAATTGACCAATTTGGAAATCCAATTTGGATCCTAGGCGAATGCAGTTGTTCGCTAAGCAATAAATGTTCTTCGTATGTGTTTATTTATAAATATTTTTTTTTGCCCATACAAATAAAAAAATTAAAAAACAAGTGAGTAAGTGCAAGAGCTTGTCTGTGACAAACTTCTGGGCCACGCCCCCAAAAGTGGGCATGAGCTTAAAATTAAAATCAATTTATTGTAATTTCGTTAGAATCATGACAAAATACGGTAAAAGCCAAAATTATTTCAGAAAAAAACAGTTTTTTCCTAAAAACGCCTCTTAAAAGTGGACGGAGCTCAAAACTTTGTATTGAGAAAACTTAGCAAATAGTAATATCTTTAATATTCAGATTAAAGATATTACTATTCAGTCATAAAGTTTTTTTCGATTTGCAGTGAACTTTCCGAGAAATCGAGTTTTTAAAGATCTAACATGTTAAAAGTGGGCTTGATTTTGAAGACCTAAAACATTCACACATAGAGACGAACGGACGGACATGGCTTAATCGATTCACGTGTCGGTCTCGATCATATCCCTAAAAGGTCTTAAGGGTCTACGATGATTATTTCACTGTGTTAATGCAAACTCATTTTCGAATGCCGCCTATCCTTTAAAAGCGTCGCGAAGCGAGGGTGGCTAAATGGTCCTTCCATCTTTCTCGATCCTCCGCCACCAACTCAAGAGACTCCGGCGCAATCCCCAGGCGGGACTCAGAGAGGTTCTTTACCTGATCCCACCACCTGTTTCTTGGCCTACCAGGGGGGCGACGCGCTCGCATCTCGGCTAGCATGACCTGTCTAGGAAGTCTGTCAGGGGGCATGCGAACAACGTGTCCAAACCATCGAAGAATCGATCGCTCCACTCGGAGAAGTAGCTGCTCAACATTGAGATTCCTACGAATACTGACGTTTCTCACTCTGTCCCTTAGAGTAACACCAGCAACGCACCTCAGGAATCTCATTTCGGCAGCTTGTACCCGCGATCTAATTCTTTCGGTCGTTACCCAAATTTCATGACCATAGATGAGGGTCGGAACGAACACTGAATTAAAAACTGAGATCTTTGCTTTCACTCCAAGCTCAGCTTTCCTGATGACCGGCCGGCGCAGTTCCTTTACTATTGCTCCAGCTTGGCCAATTCTACAGGACAACTCAGTATCACTCCTCCCATCTTTCGTGAAAAAGACCCCGAGATACTTAAACTTCTCCACCTGTTTTAATGGAACTCCATTTATGTGCAGGGTACACTGCACAGGAGTTCGGGAAAAAACCATCACTTCCGATTTGTTCACGTTTACTTTCATGCCAGCATCATAGTTAATGCAAACTATGCATTAAAATTAATATATCCTCGATCAGGTATAAAAATAACAACAAACAAAAAAAAACTAAAAAAATTAACAACTTGCATATTAATTTTTTGTTTGATTTCGTTAATGATCTCATCAGTTCAGTCAAAAGGAATCATGAAAATTGGCAGGCCATGCCGGACAACAGCAGAATCTTTGCCTTCGTTCGTGTTGCTTCTCTTTCTTTCTTATTTTCACGGCGGCGGCGTCAAGAATTTTAAAGCCTTAGACTTGAACATGTTGTATATGTTGTTGTACTTGTGTTGAACATGTCGTTGTACTTCTTCCATGGTGCAGAATGGGTGTAGTCTCCTCGCGATAACCCGAAGCGGCGTTTCGAGGTGATTTTAATACATAATCCATTGAACTATTCAGTGTTTGTGATAGTGACCGATAGGCCTCGGAGTCTTCAACGCAAACCTTCCATACGTTGTTGCGAAGCGATGTAAAGTCATACTTCGCACCAAGAGTATTTTAAGGGATCACAACTTTCCGTAGTCCGTGACCCCAACGACATTTATTGCAGGTCGGCAATTTTTCTGCCAAAGTAAAATAAGACCAACTGAATAAACTTATACACTTTTCAATAGTGAAATAAAACCAATTTTTGAAAGTTGGTCTTATTTCACTTGGCCTTGTTTCACGGCACCGATTTTTTTCTTGGGTTTTCACTGTCGCCTTGTTTTACGATCTCTACTTCGGCTGAAGAACCGGCCTTTCGCTTCTGGCTCAAAGCCTTTTCATAAAGACCGGATTCGTTTCGCGTGCAAGCTCTTCCTCGTCCGTTTGGTATTCGTATTGACGTTTCAGTATTTCCTCTCATTCGATGGTAATACGGGGGTTCCGTCGAACGAGAGGAAGCCTTTGGTTCCAAAAAGGCAATCGTTCGAACCCTTTGATTCCGGGAGACATTTGATCTATGTGGTGGTTTTCAAAAAGGGATTTAAAAGCGATAAATGGCTCTCCCCAGAATCGTAAGCCTATTGTTTGTATGCGCTACGAACTCTGCATAGGTGGATATTAGTCGCCTCTTACGACAGACATGCCTTACCTTGGGTACCTACATTCTAACCAGAAAGTATGAAAATAATTAAAATAGTCATGCCCACAATTTACTTGGATATGGTCAGACAACCTCAAATTTACATTTTGTTTCAAAATGTCTTTTGGTCGAGTAAGACAAAGCGAAGAAACTGAAAGTTTGGTGCAGAATTATAGTGCCCAGAAGGCTTTTATAAGACAAAAATTGGATCTTTTGTTAGAAGGCTTTTATAAGACAAAAATTGGATCTTTAATTCTTATATTAGATCTTTAAAAACCTGTTTTCCCAGAAAATTTATTTTAAATAAAATAATTATACGACAAATATTAAAGATTTGCTATGTTCGTACATACAATGGGGGGCCAACTTTTGGGGGGCGTTTTCAGGAAAAAAACGTTTTTTTTTTTTGAGCAGTAATATTCGCTCTCATAATAGAATCATGAGAAAATGCGTTAATTTATTTTGGTTTTAATTTTTTTAATTTTAGTTTTCAGCCCATGACCATTTTTGGGGGCGTGGCCAATACAAATCATTGACATACAGTGTATAGAATTATGCCAAAAAACTTTTAATTTTAGTGTTACAGGGTAAAGTGGGTCGGGTATTTAGATGTTCGCTACAGACAAGCTCTTGCACTTACTTATTTGTTTTCTCGTAACAGTTTGTTGTTTAAATATGTATGAAATTAAAAGTTTTGATTAGGTTACATAAACGCTGATAAAGTTAGAATATTACCAACAGAGGAGATGTTCCATATCCTTGAGTCATTAGTCAGCTGCGGGATACATTTACTACAAGAAGCAATTAATTTACAATGGTGAATACTCCTCGAGTCCCGCTCATTAATGTAGTTCATGTGTGTTTTCTGTGCAGCAAACTGCAGACTAATAACTGCTTTTATGACTTAGGTATTGTGCGCACGTGTAAAGATACAAACAAGGTGTGTACACACTCCGTCTCACTTTATTACGAACAGGCAGTTTCTTGATTTAATTTTGCGATATACTTCAACCATTCACTGGACAGAGGTGGACTTTCGAACAGGACAATGCACCGATACATACCGCACGGCACAAAAGTCCGCGTTCAGACTCAAATTGTTATTCACCCGACCTGAACATCATGAAAAACGTGCGGGTTGGGCTTTCGAAAAAGGTCTACGAAGGAGGCAGGAAATATAAAACGAGCCCGGTCCGAAATTTCCTTAAACTATTTGGCAATGATTTACTACACAACTGGCTACTGAAGTGATTCGGCTTTTCAGGGTAGTACCCATTACCAAAAACTATTGTTACTGTTTATATAAAACTAATACTTATTTATACAAATGGTTTTTTTATTGGTTTCTTATCAATGCTAGATTAAACACTACTGTTCGTAGCCAATTGAGGCAAAAAAAAAAACAAGTTAAAATTATGACCTCTTAGCAAAAACCATCATAAAACTTGCATTTATCAACAGTCCCATTTTTATTTTTGCAATATAAACATGATTATGTACATCCTCCTTTCCTTGTGGAATTGGCTTTTCCCAGATGACTGAAGGGTTTAAAAAATATGGTAAAAATAAAACTAAGAAACTACATGTTCCTAATCAAGTGAGACGGAGTCTTTAAAAATTTATCTTGGTTTCTTCCAAGTGGTAATCCTGAATCGGAATAAAAAGATGTTTGCCGATGTTGGCGGTAACTGCAACTTCCTAAAGGAATAGCACACATAGTTGAATGGTTATACGAGGCATGAACGAAGCAGAACCTGAATCCTATTTAAGAAGTAAAGCATATATCGACGCACATGATTGTTTGTATAGACAGATGCTTAAAGATCACAAAAGAATTAACATGCGAGACGGACCGTCATGTGCGTAAAAGTATTGGAAGCTGGTTATATGAATATGAATGCATTCCTTGGATTGGCATCAGAGAATGTAATTGATTGAGACATTGACCCATGGTTCTTTCTTTTCAAGAAAACGCATGCGTCACCCAGTTTGCTGTATTTTTTAATACAACGAAGAAAAACTTACATTTAAACGATTCTGCCTTTTAAAGATGAAATGATCGTAGTTAGGAGCCCTTACGAAATTTAAGGGTGCATGCACTATAAGAACTGCGTGCTTATCAAGCCCAATCTAACACATTAAATGTAGATACCTACCAATGTGGACTTTTTTCTGCCTTACTGTATTACATATTATTTATTATTATTGCAATTCCACGCCTCTTCCCCCTCCCAATGCCGCGCGAGGGGAAGTCCACTTTAGCACTGGTTTGCTTATTACGTTTAGACTAATGTGTTTTCTTTGTTAATTCATATTAATAAATCTTTGTACTATCCTCGTTGTTGCCAACACTACTGCTTTTTGCATTGGTTTGTACATATTATTCTTATAATAATTTATTAACATTATAATTAAAAACTACAGTGCAAACAGTAAGAAAAGAACGAGCGCAACCTACCAGGGCTTTCGGCTCTGAGATAATTTAAATTTAGTTTTAACTTAGAGATAGTTTTGAGTAATGTTTAACATACAATGTATATATAGGAAAAGTAAATTAAGTGGCAATGTTATTTATTAGAACAAATGAATGGATTTTATGTATGTTTACATGGCTAGAATATTCAGGGCTTTATAAATAGATGTTGAGCTTTGGCGAGTAGTTTTAGCTGGGCAGTTGTTTTAAATCTGGTAAATGTCAATGCGACTCCCACAGGTTTGACATGCAGGCGGACTTTCCTTGCGAAAAAGGGGTTGATGAGTGGTAATTGTATGACGTAGACGTAGTCTTCCCAAGTAACACAGAAGCTCTTGCTATGGCCACCGTTACGTTTCCAGCACCACATCATAAAACCTTAGGTTCTTGAACTTGGTTTTATACAAGTAACGTGGCCCCGTACAAAACCCCTATAAGGACGATTTGACACTTTATAGAACTTAATTTTGGGTGCAGAAAGGGTTCTACTTCGGGCTCTTATAGAACATTTTTGACAGTCAATACATTTTTAAAAGAATATGTAGGTACACACACTTTCGTGGTGTTTACCTTTTACTGTCATAGTGTGGTTTTCCTAATAGTTGGGTATACACACATTCCTTAAAAAAATCTTATTCCTTGAAAGTGTTGATGTTTTTGTACAAATAACTTCGTTCATATTAAATGATGATGAAATTAATGAGTTAAACGAGTGCATTAAATTAGCAGAAAACAAGGTGCGCAGCTTGTTTCTTCGAATGATTTATTAAAATAGGACGAAAAGAAACAATGCACGTCTTGAAATATTGAATGTAACATAAAATAAAGATTGCAAGGTTTTATGTAAAGCCCTTTTAGCACTATTGTAACACTTAAGGTATTCTGCGTTGCCCTTTAGAAACTTTGGGTTCTATGTAGCACTGTCTAGCTTCATGTAGAACTTTTATAAAGTTTAATGTTTTCTGTCAAACATGGCGGTAATTTATTTAGGGTTACCATCAATCTCTTTTCTTGTATGATATACGTTGGTTTCTGTTTCCTTTACAGGCTGTTTTTATCTTATTCAATATTGTAGTTTATACCTAAAAAGTTTAAAACTTCAAGGAGGATACGTATTTAACTTCTACCTTAAAAGTTGGCATGTCAGTGAGCTGATAAAATACCTGAAGTGCTGGACCTAGAATGCCTACATCAATTTAGAACTCTACAAGCACTATAGTCATAGATGGCCCCAATATAAGCAACGAAACGCCCTGTTAGCTTTTTAATTAATGCTCATGGAAAAAATAGCAAGAAAGCATGAATATTCTCTAGAAATCAAATTTTTGTGTGTGATATACTTATCCAGCCTAATATGTAATCTAGTTAAAATTCATATAAATCTATTAAAAATGTTAATTTGTTATATTAAAATGTTTGCTTGAAATGCTCTCACAACAATTTCTGTCAATTACATTGTTTTCTATTGTATGACTTCTGGCAACCCCCAAGTGATATATAAGAGTGCAAAGTAGTTCTTCGGATGTGTCAAACTTAGTGTTAAAAAACAGGTGCTAGAAAGGTCTACAGAACCTGCGCTATAGAACTTAACCCCTCAGCACTTATACCCTTATAACTTCAGTGCTAGGAACGTTTATAGCACCACGTTTACAGAACCTTTGGTGCGAGCACTTTTAGTTTTATAATTATGGTACTGTATACGTTTCTATTTCTATTTTATAAGTCAATAAGCTGCGCACCAATGGTACGATAACTAAACCTTGAAAAACCATTAGTGCTTCTGAAGAGCATTTTGAGTGTCTTATAAGTCCAATATTCAAAAACCAATGCTTATGGTTCCAGAGTGTGCTACTTGGGTTATGAAGCATGTATTCCTATGTTTTGGGGTGGTGGTAGGAAAGGTTTGTAGATAATATGTGTACATCTACGTTAAGCTCTTTCAATCCTTCCATAAGTGTTTTAGGCATTGCTTAAAATAATTATTGGTACAATTTTCACCGAGCTCGCTCTCCATTGTCCTTTCATGGGTTCTACAATTTGTGCGTATTTAAAAAGTTTTCCTTAGCGATTTTTTTTAGTGTTGGGGATAGCATAGCAATGTCTATGACCTTAACAAAAACTTTTCGGATGAACCGCGTTAATCAGTATTTTTAATGAGTGCATTACTTGACTCACCCCGAACGTTTCGCTCAGGTGCATTGGGCGTGGTCACCGGGAAACTGCCATGAAAGTGTAACCGCTGGGATTCCCTGTGTAGATTGTAACGGGGCGTAGACGGTTTTGCATCATTTTGTTGTTGTAGTTGGGATAAAAGTGGTTGAGAGCAAATTGTACTCACTATATCACCCGGTGTTTTTAGGACGATTCGGAGTGGGTGGGAAATGTTAATCACGGAGTTCCATGTGCGCGAAAGTTTAAAAATATCATCACGATTGAAGTTTTGGTGGTTCAGTTTTGAGGTCTTAAGAATTGAGCTAGGAAACTCAAATTGCAGCGTTGCTTGGTTCTCATTTTTTACAGACAAAGAATGAAAATTGAGAAGATCCGCCCGCAGCCACGCTCACAATTGGCTTGAATGTCAGACAACCTCAAATTTACGTTTTATTTTAAAATGCCTTTTGGTCAAGATAGACAAAACATATGAACATTTGGTGGAGAGCAATATCGACCAGAAGCCTTTAATTAGGCAAAAATTTGACCGCCCACTCTATTGACCATGCCCACTTTTAATATCTGTAATCTTTGAAAACCTGATTTCTCGGGAAATTAATTCTAAATTGAAGAAAAATTATATAACAAATATTAAAGATATTGCCATTTGCTAAGTTTGCTGCATACAAAGCATTGAGCTCCATCCACTTTTAGGGGCGTTTTTGGGAAAAAAAACTGTTTTTTTTAAGTAATAATATTCGCTTTTAATGCAATTTTCTCGTGATTCCAACGAAAGTAGAGTTAATTGATTTTAATTTTCAGCCTACGCACTTTTTTAGGAGCGTGACTAATACAAATAATTGACATCCAGTATATGAAACAGCCAAAAAAAAATTAAATTTGGTGTTAATGGGTAAAGAGAGTCGGGTATTTAGAAGTTCGTTACAGACGAACTCTTGCACTTACTTACTTGCTTTTCAATGGCTTCGCGCACCAATCGAATGATGTTATGCGCGCTGAACTAGTGTCGAGACAACAGATCTTAACTTTTTTGGGTGGTGGTGAGAAGCATGCTAGTACCTACCTGTTTGTGTGTGTGTTTTTACGAAAAACCCTGTGTCTCAGAATCCCTTAAAAGGCTGAGATATGTGGATGATACTTATTGGGTTTCCTTAAAAGGCTGAGGTATGTGGATGATGCTTATTGTTTATTTAATGCTCCCATCATTACGTTTCCCAAAAGGATTATTCAATCGAATTTTTGGATGTTAGAGTTTTAAGGAAACCCGACGGGACTCTGGGACACACAGTTTTTTTGTAAAAATACACACTCAAACAGGTACTTACATGCTACTTCTCACCACCACCCGACAAACTACAGATCCGTTGTCTCGACACAAGTTCAGCGCGCCCACAAAATTTAATTTGGCCCAATTTCGCCCAATTTTCCACTGACTGTCCTGGTCAACGACGTACTTAAAGCAAATGGCGTAAAAAAACGCCACCAAAACATCGCTATTGTGATGATAGTTTTACCCGTGATTAACATCTCACGTCGATTCCTAATAGTTCTAGAAACACCCGGTGATGTAATGAGTGCAAGTTTGCTCTCAACCACCTTCATCCCAACTGCAAGGTACTTTGCTTCTTGCTGCAATAACAAGATGAGTTAGATAAGAACCGTCTACTATCCACTACAATCTATGCAGCCGATCTCAGCGATAACACTTTTATAGCAGTTTCCCGCTGACCACACTCAATGCAACTTGAGCGAAACGTTCGGAGTGAGTCTAGTATTGCACTTATTAAAAATACTTATTAACGCAGTAAGGAAAAAAGTAGAAGAAAAAAGTGAGTCTCCATCCAATACGAAAATTCTGATGAGCCAGTACGAAACATGAAAACTCTGCACAGAAACACTAAGCTTACCCCCGCAAGTGTTATGCCTTTACGGAGAAAAGAAATAATTTAACTAGAAGATATTTCATAAATGCATCTGGCATGCATCTAATTGTTGTCCATTCTATTAGTACATTGAAAGAAAAAGAGGTGTTTGATATTCGGCCCACCATAACCTGGATAACAGACGCCGACCAGGAAGACGCTCATTTTGAGACAGACGCTCCCAGATTTTTTGCTTGTGCTGGTTTTGGTCCGCCCCGGATATTTTGATCTTTTTCATACCTGTACCCACCATATCTGGCAAGCATTCCCCTATCTGCCACCTAGGACGGCGCCCAATTTGGGACCAGCAACCCTAGAATGGCACAGGTTTTCTCGCTGCATCATACCATCTTGTTGTATTCCAAGGGCTGGCATGATTTTTGTTTGGGACTGAGGGTCAAGAACCCACGCCCTCCGACGAGCTGAGGATGGCTACCAGATTGCCACCGCAGACCCGAAGGCCAACCGAGTCCCATAACAAAATGGCACAAAATGACTTTGCTCATTTTTGACCCATCTATTTATAGATGGTGACCCAGAGTGAACCAGGGCCAACTTCTTAACAATGTATGCTGTGTGTGTTAATTTCTTCACATACAAGGGGACCTAAATTTTTTCGCTGAATCCGAACAATTCTCTCAATCGCCGGTAGAGAGAATTGCAGTATGTTTTTTTTTTTGAGAACAGAACGAGGACGGTTTTAGTTGGTTAACACCAAAACCGCACTGCTTTGCGGAAATGAAATTTTCCTTGAATCATCGGCGTAAGCCACCACGTGAATCGCTCCCACGCCCAGGCTTAAGAATCTCATTGACTACTAGCACCCATATAGAAGTGGTGAGATGACTTCTCCTTGTGGGGTGCCTCCGGAGGCAGTCACCTTAACACTATCGTCTATGGATGCATTGATTACTCTATTATTAAGCAGAATTATAATCAGATTAATAAGAGCTTGGTCTTATTAATTAAGGTTTATTAACCTTAATTATTGGTCTTGGTCTTATTAATTAAGGTTATTAATTCAGGTTTTCTAAATTTCGTTTTATTGCGCAGGTCTTGACATTATTGAAAGCACCTTCAATGCCAAGGAACGCTAGAAGGGTATATTCCATACCTTGAAGTGACTTCTCAATCACGCTGACTACTTTGTGCAGCGCTGTTTCAACGTCCTTACCTTTAGTGTAGGCATGTTGGGCTGCTGATATCAATTTAGGGTCAATTTGATTGCGAATGTGCATATCCATTAGTTTTTCTAAAGTTTTTAGCATAAAGGATGATAGGCTGATGCGCCTAAAGTCCTTGTTAGTCGTTTGGCTCGATTTGCTTTTGGAATGAAGATAACTTCAACCTGGAAAGCGTGTTTCAATAAGAAGCTCTAGTGTTTCCGAACAGCGGTCTTAAAGCATCACATTGGAATATTTCAGACCTAATGGGAAGGCTCCTGGTTGAAAAACCACTTTGGATTAGCTTGGTTTTCCAGTTTATATAAGTGGGTGCATTTAATGAATTTGTAGAACTTTAAGCAAATATTGGTGGGGCATTGTGTTAAACCCTTTCTGGTAGTTAATATAAAAACCACAGCATCAATTGTTAGCTGGTCCTTGCAATCCATAGTTTACGTGCTACAGCCTTTTTGCTCGTCTGGTGTTATGTGATTTGAAGAACAATGTTCGTATATTCTGTTGGAATAGTTTTCGATAACAGTTTATATGACGTACAAAGGCATGTTATAGGTCGGTACTTGGCGGGTCGGCAGAAGCTTTCCCTCTTGGAATTAAATAAGTTATGCTGGTTAAGAAGGCAGAGGGTGTAAAGTTCAACAGTTGTTCATGCACCAACGTTAATCTTTTTAGCCAAATTTTTTGTTGCTTGTCAATACTGGGAGCTTTCCAGTAGCCGGTTTCTGAAATGTTACTGATTATTTCATTCTTGCATAATGGCTCGTAGGGCATAGGAGGGACAGACCTATTCGCCTATTTTACCAGGATGGCATTGTTGTCATCCGCCAGTAATCAGATCGTTTTTTGCATACCTATTATATTTTGCTGATTGTTTGCTAAAGTTGAACTATAGTGCCGGGCTCCCATATTGAATACCGGCCACGGCTCGGAATACAAACCCCAACACTTGGAAGACACTTTCTCTTTGCCTTTTTTTGCCCATTCGCCATTACCTTTTTTCATAAGTGCCTCCACCGAGTGCATTATGGTTTTCTCGATAATCTCTAAAGCTTTGCATGGGGTGTTCTTTTGGTGGGGTACAAACCAATAAATGAAATATCATTATCTTGTGTTTGCGAGTAGAACGGTATCCGTTCCCAAAAAATTGGCAATGCTTACTGGCAATGCCGGTGTTGAGTTTCTAAAACGTCGTCTCAGCATAGTGGTCTCATAGCCCCACACGAACTATAAATCCTCTATTTATACATTTTGAAGCCTTTTAGTGCATGTGTTTACTCCGTATGGTTGTTCTGAACCAGTTTCTCAATCTCTCGAGAGAACATCGATCGGAAACATACTGATCCTAAGAGCTGAGCTGTACAGCTGTACTCTGTACTGATCCAAGTTGGTTTAAATGCGTCAATCGTTGGCAGTAAATCATAGAACTACAACACATCATGCTCCATGGTCTACAAAATCAATTTCAAAAGAATTACAGAGAACCCAAGGATCACATGCCAACCCGTTTGTTTATATCATCATTAGATCGCTTTCTGCGAATCCACATCACCCACCCAACCAGTACGCATGAATCCACGACGTTCTACTCGCGCCCACTTTTGTCAGCTCATTCGGTCCGGAATAGTTTTTTGTATCCAGCTGAGTTGAAGATCAAATCAACGCACTGCGGGCAAAATAAAACAAACACAAGGTAGTCGTAGTGTATCGTGTACCTGAGAAAGTATCTATTTAAAATTCACCTCACAATGGGAAAACTTACCACAGCAATAGCGAAAAGATAGATTCGATATTTTGCGCGTGCAAATAGTAAATATCAACAGAATTACAAAGTCAGTTAAACGCGTCGGTTTGTAACGGTAGCAACGGGATTCATAAAAAAATTTAAACAGTCTTATGCAGCCCATGAGTTTATAGAAAATATTAAGAAAAATAGCGTTTTGTAAAGCCTAGACCTTGGGCTAGTGGACTGTCTTCTTCCAATTTTGGTGTTAATTTTATGTTCAAACAAAGCGGTTGCATGGACTTTATTCCTTGTTAATCCGAGCTGCGTGTTCTAGTTTATTTGTTTTTATGCTTTTACTTCTTACATCTGCATCTTCATGTTTGCAGAGAAGCGAAACGGTGTATACTCGTTGTTTCTCGATACACGTTGTTTTTTTTGTGAAAGTGCATTAAAGGAAACGTACTTGATTGAATCCAAAGATTTCCATGATATCTGCAGAAATTTCGTTCAAATAACCATGAAGAGTTTTTGTAGTAAGTATGGTTGTTTTTCCTTGTATAAAATTGAAAATCTAAATTAAAATCAATAGCTATTCTGCTAAGCATCTTTTGTGCTTTTAGATTTTAGGGTATAATTTACAAAATTTTTGTATCTACACATAAAAATGTCTAGCATTAAGATTAATCTGGGTAGGTGTACTCTTTTTAGTATATTCATCAGTCTTTATGTAGAAAGAAGTCTGAGTAAAATTGTTTAATAGCAAGCTTAAGATATAGTAGGTGCATATGGTTAGAAGCATCTAGCAACGTTTCCCGATTGTGTACAAGGAGATAAAATAATAAAAATCAGATTGTTGCTATTAACAGTCTACCGTTCTGGACTTACTGGTTCTAATCGGGTGCCCCTCCAGATGGTGGATAGGGGAACGCTCCCTCACCAGATACCTATGGTGGGTACCGGTATCGAAAATATCCGGGCGGACCAAAGCCAGCAACAAACAAAAATCCAGGAGCGTCTGTCCCAAAATGAGCGTCTTCCTGGTCGGCGTCTGTTATCCAGTTTAGGATCGGCAGAAGATTAAACACAAATTTCTCTTTCAATATGCAAAATAAGCAACAATAAGCTGTATGGCATGTGGCAGATGTATTTATAGAGTATTCTGCTGGTGGAAGACTAAACTTTCAAATGCAATTTATTCAATATTTTTGTTCCAAATTGGAAAAATTTTACTTAATATATTATGTAGAAAATACTGGGTTCTACATTTGGTTCTTACAAAGTTTTGGGCCACATTTAGAGGCAAAATTCAAGAAAACTCTATAATTTTTCAGGAAAACATGGATTTCGACTGCGTTCTAGCTCTATTAAGGAAAGAATAAAAAAGAAAACTTTAGCACCTTAAGTATGCCGAACACTATTTTAGATTTCGTTTGCGCAAAGTTTTTGGCCACGGCCATCTTTAGAGGTGAATTCCACAAAATAATTGAATTTGAACCAAAAAATTACATTTTTGCGTATCTTTTAACCGCAAACTTGGATATTTCTATGCTAATATTGATTTTTGGTTAAAGGAGTTGGACATGCGACGCCCCTTTAAAGAAAATTAAATAAAAACAAGGAATACATATTTTTTCTGTTTAAAATAAAAAGAAAACAAGAAAATATACGAATGGAAGGGATATAGGAATAGAAAGGAGAACAGGAATGGAAAGGAGAAACACGTGTATACCATATCTCATAAAAAATATGGACACCAAAAACGATGACATTGAAAAGGGGTTGCTGCCACGCCCCTTTTTAAAGGAAGGAGGCTCTCAATTTATATTTCAAAGACAATTAAATTCAATAGAAACCAAAATTTAACAACCAAGATTTATGACGCAGTACGGAGCTTGACGGTGGTCAATTGGGATGGGGTAACCAACGATTCGCCAAAGCGGAATGTGACCCTCCCACTAATTTTGAATTACTTCGGGAAAGGAATCTGCCTAACGCTTCTTACTACACCTTTTCTTTAAAGCTGAATCGGTCTTACGTGCAAGTTCGTCCTCGTCCGGAAAGGATTCGCTGCTGGTCGGTTCGGCGTAACATACTCTTTCGTTACCTCACAGTCTATCATAACACGAGTATTTTTAATATCCTCGTTTTTTTTTTTTCGTAGAGAGAGAACTTGCATTTTAGGGTCGTGGAAGAGTCGCTCCATTTCAGTAAGCTTAACTCGGAGTTCATTATTCTCCTTTTCTAAGCTCTTAATTTTCACTGAGTCCTGATTTACCGGTGAACTGCTTTTCCCGGATATGTTCGATCTAGGTGGTGGTGGTCGATTTAGTTTTGTCCCTTTCTCAAAACGATTTATAAGCAATAGTATAGGCTCTCCGCATAGAATCCGTAGAGACCACCTCCGAAGAGGGTGGATTTTCCAGCACAGCTGAGCTGCCATGGGATGTTTAAATCTTTCGTTTTACTCATTGCCATTTTTTTTAACTTGTCGTTTTTATGAGAAATAGGTAAGTCAGTTCTATTTTCGTTTTTAAATACAGCCGCTCTTTGCACCCAGACGCCGACCATTGAGTCGCACAATATGTAACAGACGATTCTGGATATGTCTAACTTAATATACTCCAAAGCTGTAGATCAGGGTAAAAAACAAAATATTTTTAAAGTTATTGACTTATCGAACATCGTATACGTAAATCTATATTTCGCATACATAATACCAAGTATGGGACACAACGAAGGGTGATATTGATATCTATTATTTCCGAATACGTAATTTTTGTAATTTTTGTACGTATACAAAAATAAGTAAAAATAAATAAATAAATAGACAAATAAATAAAAAAAAGACCGTCAAGTATAAAAACATACGTGGAGCGGTCCGTCGACTTTTGCTGTATGTGAGGCTAGCCTTTATTGTGCATTTTTTTTTAATTCTTTTTGTTTACTTTAGTTTCTGGGAATATTTTACATTCTGTTGTATACTTTTTCGTTGTGGTGTCTACTGTTCTTATATTGGGTGATTTTATAAATTTGTAAAACCTTTCCCTTAATTTTTTTCTTAAAAATTAACTGTTATAATTGCTTAATTGTTATAATGCTTATTGTTTTTTTTTTTCAAAGCTCTTGTATTGGTTAACGTTCATTTGGTTGTTCCTGCGTCAAATTCGGTTGATGTAAAATAAATAGGCCAGAAGTTACGATAGATATACATACTTGCTAACAGCATTATTTTAGTCAGTCAACTAAATTGTTTTCAAGCACATCTAGAAAACCATAAGCTATTTCAAAACTGCTTCAGTTTTTTTCAAAAATGGACTACGTTCGTTATTTATTTCAAATTTTTGTCTCTAACCGTTTCGAAAATAGAGGGAAGGACATATATTTTCTTGGTCTTTTTTTACCATTTTTTAAATTTTAAATCCATAAAACCAGCAGTTTAGATTTTTTTTCGATTCCTGTTAGACTTTTTTTTCAATTTCACAAGCTGCGTTCCATTGTCTAGTTTTCTTAAATTCTACGGACATGGATTTCTAAAAAAAAAACGGTAAGACATGTTGTTTTCTAATTCGTTTGTTTAAATAGGTTTGTTTAACCAAACGAATGTTAAAGGCTGGAATCGGCAATATTTCACGCTTCATACTTCAGCCAAATTTAAATTAAATCGTCATTACCGTTAACAGACTAGGAACCTATAAAAAATCGTTTTCGAAAATATTTTTACGTTTTTCAATCAAATCTCCGAAGTTTTTGAATATTCTAATTTGCTTTGGCTTTGCATAAAACTTTCAGAGATGGACTATGCTCATTATTTTAAAGCTATTCTTTTTACCGTTTAAGAGCTAGAGGGGCGACATATGTACATCCTTTTGACTTTTTTTATGATTTTTTAAATTTCAAATAAATAAAGCAACTATTTTGAATTTTCTTAGTTCCCGATAGACCTTTTTCCAATAGGGCAACTACCGGCGTTAGCATTATATGTTTATTTTTTTGCAACGCAACTAAGTATTTCTTAATAAAAATGTGTTTTGCTGACATTTTTGTTGGCAAAACAACAGTTATTTAGCAGCAAGAACTGCTAGTATATTTATTCTTGCTGCTAAACCACCGATTTTTTTTTATCAGCTGAACGTTTATCAGACGTTCTGTTTTGGTGATAGTAATGATAAACCCACTTTAAAACTCTATTAATGAACTTCATGATGTGATGGAAGTTTCAAAGACATCAAAGTACATTCCCAGGTAAGAACTCGTCCCCAAATCGCTGACCAAAAATCATTCCCTAATGTGCTTAATCATTGCCTTCCTCACTCACAAGCTCACGATAGGAAGAAGAGTAAGTTGTATATATTAATTTATGTGACTTAGCATAGCATTTTGACATAAATAATTGATAAGACTAATATAGGTACGTAGTATATGCATGGGTATACATCAATGCCATGCACCAGACTACGTATCAGTCTCAACTTTCAAGCAGACTTCCTGCCTTGTAGCGTTTCGAACATCTTATCGCTTCTTGATACAGCATCGCGCCAGCACTTAAACTCACTGGTATAAACTAACCAGCGCCCTGGCTGGCATATTTGCGGAAAGAACAACCTAACCCTGGCCAACAACTATACTTAACCCATTCAACAGTCTGGTATCGGCAGAGGCAGTCTTGACTGTTGTGTCAATTGCAGTCTGGGCAACTTGGTTGACGTCCCAAGAGTACAAACAGTAAAGAAGAGTAACTCGTCCAGTTATAGCATTAAGGATGAAGGCACAGTGCGTCTGTCCATCTGTCTGTCTGTCTAGCTGAGATGACTTCTCGATGACAAGGTGAATTGCTGATATGGACTTACGAGTTATGGCGTGTACCGCCGTTGGATGCAGATATCTAGTTTTTGTAGTCTCACATCATTCTCTTTTTGTTAAAGCTTTGTCGTCATAAATCGATTGGATACATGAAAATATAATATTTCAACGTTTTGTTTGAACGAACAAACATGATAAAAACACATTAAGATGTGACTACAAGTTAATAGGCTCTAACCAAGTCAGTGAATATACACAAAAGGTGTGCTATATTTATATGGTTGGTATACCTATACATATACCAATATGTTCCATTTATGTTAACCATTTGCAGTTAAAGATTAAAAATTGTCTTGTTTAACTCACCATTTTAAGAGTCACTTACATGACGCAATTTGTTTTTATTAAAATTTTTGGTTTATGTTACCCAAACTTTTGCAACAAGTATAATAAAACTATGAGCTAAATAAAAATTAACAACAACAATTGAGTAAGTGCAAGAGTTCGTTTGTACTGAGTTTCCAAATAGGTTGCTTGGTCAATAGGTTCGGGTACTATTGAACAAGCAACACAAAATCTTGAAGATTTTTGGCCTGAATTCATTCTTTGGAAGTCAATTATGTGTATGGGCCACGCCTCCATGTTTCGAACAAACTTAGAAAATGCTATACACTGAGAAAACTCTACTATGAGTTTTTCAAAAAGAAACATATTTGAACATGTAGCCAAAGAAACATATTTGGCTACATGTTCAAAATGAACAAATAGAACTTGGTTCAATACAAATTGAAATCTATTTAAACTCTTAAAAACTATGACTTAAATGGAATCGTGTTTAAATCAAAATCATTCATGTTAGGCTTGATTAAAAGAATGGCACCTAACAGAAATTGTTATGCTTACACTCGAATCGATTTGAAATTAACACAAACGAAATAAGTTCAAAACTAGAAAAATTCAAATAAAGTTGAAGTAAATACGTACATGTTTGTCTTAAATTTGAACTAATTTAAAATATTTACAAAAGAATGAAATTAAACATAAAAGTTACATTTAAACTCAAATCGATTTTAATCAAACTGTAACGAAGTTAAGTACAAAAATGTGTAACTCTGAATTTCTTGCGTTGTGGCGTCATTGTCGCGTCATCGTTGAAAAAGTTATTCTAAGTAAATCTGTTAAGGGAAAAGGTCTTGTTTGCTTGCTAAAATTTATTGAAAATAGATTTTTTAAGTCAAGCTGTTGCGGTTTTGTTGTGTTCAAGGAAAGCTCTTACTTTAAAGAAATAAAGGGTACGTATTTATACTAATATACATCTACATTTCTAGAGAAATCGACCAACATTTCTAATGTTTTTTGTGTTATTTCTAGTTCAATATCAATGGTTTCGTTTTATGGATGAACCAGCTGGCGTTTTACAAACAATCGTGAAGTCCTCAATAGCAGAAAGTCTTTCCTTGCGAAAAATGTCTTCCTGAAAATTTAAAGTGATCATGTTATGGATAAGTGATTGTGTGTTGTGTAATTAACGATTGAAATAAAAAGTTTTACTAGTTCAGACCTCAGAATGAGTTTTAAATAAAAGAAAATAAAAATTGTTGGGGAATCTAAGTATGTATCTTTTTCAGAAATTTGCCCGATATATTCATTTATTTCGAACAGAAACGCTTTTGGGTTAAACGCGGAAATATTTCAAAAAAAAGATCATAATTCTATTTGAAACAAAATTGAAAAGGTTTAAATAAAACAAACACAAATACCTTAAAGTCAAACGCAAAATGAAGTAAATTTAAACAGAATCATGTTTAAATCAAGTAAACGATGATTTAATAGGTTTCGATTAAAATTAAACAGATACTGAATCGAAGCCAAAACGGGTGTGTTCGAGTTTGATTTTAACATGAATGAATTTAATATTTTCCTCAGTGTACCTTTTTTTTGGTGACTTATTTTACTTTCGTACACTTTGCCAGTGAGTAAGTGTTACAGTGTATCTGCAGGAGTTATAGTCCGTAAAACGGACCGTTGAATACCTCATCCTATCCTTTTTGACATTTTATAAGTAGTGCAAACTTTGAAAAGAGGCGTGGTCCAACCGACCCTAATTACAAACTAACAATTATAATACAGATATTTCCAAGTTACTCTTAAATGTACGTAAAACTGAAATTTTTTGGTTTGAATTAAATATATATTTTAAAAATCGACTGCTAAAAAGGGGCGTGGATTGAAACTTTGTATGAACGAAATCTGGAATGAAGTCTCGTTTCAGTTAATTGCTATTTTTTTTATTTATTCCTAAATTAGGCTTAAGGCCAGTCGAAATTACGTTTTTTTTGGAAAATTTAAGGCTTTTCTTCAATTCTGCCCCCCCCCCCCCAACTCTTGTATGAACAATATGTAGAACTAAGTGTTTTCTACATAATATATTAAGTAATATATTAATAAAATTTTTATTTTGTGTGTCTAACAATAAACAAGAGATAATAAATACCAAATTTCAGGCTTTTAAGTTGTCTTACAGCTTTGAAAGCTTTGGTAGTTGTTGCACAATTGCACCAATTGTGGGCGTATCTGAGGGCAGATTTCAAAAAATTTTACACTTGTACTCCTTCGGATAACAAATGAACTTATCCACCGAATTTCAGCTTCTTATCTTTAAACTTAAGACCTAAAAACGTGTGACATACAGACAGACGGACGGTCGGGCGGACTTGGCTTATTCGGCTCAGAATTCGGTCTCGATCATATGCCCCTAAGGTCGTGGGGGTCTACCATTATTATTTCACCGTGTTATAAACTGTGTGACAAGCTCAATACACCTCCTGTCCTATGGGATGGGGTATTAAAATGAAATAAAAATTGGGATGCAATATTATTTCGTTTTAAAGTGCATTTTCAGTGAAATCAAGTTTTTAAAGATATAAAACTGTAAAAGTAGGCATAGTTTATGGTGTGGGCGGTTTAATTTTCGTCGTGCTTAGTTTTCCCAGCCGCCATTTCTATACACCAAGGTTTGAGCACCTTTTTTTTTGGATGCGCCACATTGGTGGTGGTAATCTTCATAGATACCGGTAGCCCGGGTACTAGCGGAGGGCAACGAGCGGAGTTTAAATGTCCATCTTCCTTTCGTTGTGTTGGTTCACCGGGTTTGCCACATAGCTAGTGACGTTGCCATTCCTTCTGTTTTAATGTGTATTTATATGGTTGCGCCTCTTAAATTTCGCGCTCTTCTGTTGTATATCCTGAGCATTTGTCGGCGAGGATATCGATAGGTTTCATTCCGGCTATAGGGAATAGAAATAGTTCGGAAGCCGCTGACTGTTCGTAACGCGTAAAGTCTATACGCTGACGATATTTTACTTATTGCCACATAGTTTTTAACACGGTGAAATAATAATGGTAGACCCCTAAGATCTTATGGCATATGATCGAGACCGAATTCTTCATCGAATAAGCCATGTCCGACCGTCTGTCTATATGTCGCACGTTTTAAGGCCTTAAATTTTAAGCTAGGAAGCTCAAATTTGATGAATAAGTTCATTGTTATCCGAAGCAGTACAAGTGTAAAATTTTTTCAAATCCGCCCACAATCGGTGCAATTGTGCAACTACCTCCAGAGCTTTCAAAGCTGTAAGACGTCTTAAAAGCCTGAATTTAGTATTAATTATCTCAAATTTATTATAAGATACACCAAAAAAAAAAATGTTATCGCTTTACCCCCCTAGTGAGCGTGGCATCGGTTTAAAGGGTTATATTTCAAATGCATTTTATTCAATATTTTTGTTCCAAATCGAAAAAATTTTATTTAATAAATTATGTGGAAAACACAGTTCTACATTCTGTTCATACAAGAATTTGGGCCACGCCCACATTTGGAGGCAGAATTGAAAAAAAACCTAACATTTTGCAGAAAAACGTAATAGTCTAAGAGCAGCTGCAAAAAAAAGTGATCATAAGGAACACAATTCAAACCTTTCTTAAGTTAATAAATAAGTTGAGCGATGAATAAATATGCCCGTCTGCCACTTCTCCACCGTGGCTTCAGGCGAGGGCGGGGGTTTTTACTAAAAAAAGCGATAAGGTACATGGATAATAACTATGGCGAAAATATGTTGGCAGACAGTTTTCCAGGGGCGAAACTACCGTCAGATGCCGCCAAATTAAAAAAAAAACATCAGGTACATGGCTAAAAGTTATTTGCACATTACAAGCATGCAATAAGAAAGCCATATTTAAAGTGGCAGGCAAAAACAAGGTGGTTAAGACAACGGCAGACGGCTTTGTACAAAGTCTTCCATTGGGCACTTCCTATCTTTGAATTAATATATAAAGAAAACAAAGTGTTCGTGAGATATAGTCAACATGTTTTATTCGTTTACGAGGCTTATCCATGTCATTATGTATGGAGTACAATATTGCTCAAATTTCCATGTCCAGGGTGGTCAAGAGTCACAGGATTCGATCAATGATCTTATACTCTATGCTTACAACAAAGCAACGTTCAATAAATTCCAGAACATAACTGGCGATGTGAAAAACCACCCAGTTCAATGGGTGGTTTGAAATGTGAATTTGGTTTTTCGATGTGAAAAACCAATCCAGTTGCAAAACTAATTAATAAATCCAAATATATAAACCAATTATTATATAAATCTGTTCAAAAAAATTGGAGACCATTTTAACAGTGAGGTTGATTACTGCTTCAACTTAAAAAATATGGTGCGAGTCAATAATCAAATTTAAGAAATACAATTACAGTGGAAAGTATTTGGTAACATATTGGCAATATCGATGATTAAATAAAAATAAAAATGTAGAAGAAATTCGTATCCTGCGACGACCATTCCAATTCCCAAGTGTCACTTAGATGGATCAATCTTTAAAACAGGTTAATCGGTGTTGTCAAAATTTGTAGAAAAATTTGTTTAAAGCAAAGCTGCAATATCTACAGGTAGTAACTTAATACACGTAATCTTTTTTTTTCACTGTATACAGCATTGGCCAAAATTGTTCACTAATTTTCAAAGAAAATTCTTCATGATAGTGACAAACAACAAAGCCCGCGCAAATAACGCACTTTTTGATTATATAGCCTATATATATAAAGGACTGAAAGATCGAACCAAGGCAGTGCAATTCCTTACCGTATGTACAAATCCAAGACAAAAGTAAAGATTTTTAAAAAGTATTTAAAGAGAAGGGCAACTAGAATATACAATACAACATAGATGCTGTTTTTCTCATGCAGTTTTAAGCGTCTGTATAAAATTGATAAAATTGCATCTGCTGTGACCTCCACGCTCCCTGCAGGAAGTTGAGTGCGTAGAATGTACTATGGGACAATTTCATTTTCGTACTTACTGTACGATACGAGCGTGAAACAGGACTAAGGTTCTCAACATTCAAAAATACGCTAGTCTAAAGGATTTCTATGAGGTGATGTTTCTTCACGTTCGCAAAAGAATCGTGTAAGGTTCATCTGTTCTACTCCTCAAGTCTTTTTCCAAGTATGTGGAAAACAGAATTTATCTAGCTCAGCCATTCTCCTGGGCCACGAAGCACCTACCAGTAGGCTGGCTGGTAAGGGTAAACCTTCGTAAGGGTTCTTTGGGTGTTCTGAGAAGTTTTCGATTTTGATGTGCGATTGAAGGAATTAAGTGGGCGCTGAAGAAGTCAACGTAATTTGGGTCATCTAATAAATGATATTTTCAGCACATCTGTTATGGCTGTTGGGGTTCCTTATGTACCATTTTGCTTTGGGAAACCAGTTCTTTTCATTTTGTAAAAGCTGGAAATCCTCCTGGATTTCAAACGCTGGAAGAATCTCCTGCACAAAAAGGTATTCCATGGTCCAAAATTTTGGTAATTGCTACGGATGGAGCCCCAGCCGTGGTTGGTCGATAAAACGGTCTCACTGATTATTATAAAGGAAAGTTTTGGGATACTTGCTGTCATTCATCGCCAACATTTGGTTGCTAGAAATTTGAGTAAATGACTTCACAAACCCCTTCAGTTGGTCATCACGACTGTGTTTTTTTCATAAGGTACCTTCTACTTGTATCGTGACCATAAATTACTGAATAACTAGATATTCAACTTGAGTCTCTTTTGCCCTCCAACTACCATTTGTTTACGTTTCTTATAAAGGCTTCAAAGCTTTTAATATCCGTGACGGTGAATGCTTGTGAGAAGATGCAGCAACATATAACCTTTGGCTAAAAATTGGCTAAATTCGTCAACGCCCACGCCCACTACTGGCTTTAAAATGAGACAATCTCTATTTCACATTTTCTTTCAAATGCCTTTTGGACAAGTTAAGCAAGGCGTGGAAACTTAAATTTTGGTACTTATCAATATTGGCCCAAGACCTTTAACAAGGCAAAAACTGGACCTTAACTGTCGAAAAATTGTAAAGTCTTTAAAATCATGATTTCTCGGAAAGTTCACTCCAAATCGAAAAAAAACAAGTGAGTAAGTGCAAGAGTTTGTCTGTGACAAACTTCCATACACCCGAACCTATATACCATGTAACACCAAATCTTAAAGTTTCTTGGCCTGAAATCATATATATATTTTTTTTAGATTAGATTTTATTCATTCAAATTTAAACCCATTATACAATGTTCTTAACGGATAAATATACACTTAAATTTCGAAGAAGAATATTATAGGTGGATTACCGATTAAAAGCTCAAGTATCAAATAAAGACAATTATAAAATTCAATTACTATACAAAATTTAAGTGTTTTTCATCAGAGAATGAATAAATAAAAACATTGTTAAGTTAATAAAACTAGTTTCGAATGTAGTGAGTCCGAAAACAAAAACATATATAACAAAAAAAATTTAAATTCAAAGATCGTATGTTGGAGAGGAAAAAAGAAAAAAAGTAAATAATGCTAATAAAAAATAATAAAAGCTTATTAGCAAGATGTATGCTACTAAATAATAAACTTGGATAAATTATCAATCTCAATGAGGTCAAAATTAAACAGGTATTTCTTGAGCGCTTTATTGAAGGAAAAAATATTCCTAGAGCGCCTTGGAATAAGCTTATTCCAATGGGTAGTTTATTGAATACACGAGGAGCTACAGAAGAGTAATAACTTAAGAAGAGATGAGTATTGTGTGGAGGAATGAAAGCAAGACTCATAGAAGAGCTGCGAAGACCATAGATGTTCGGATCATGATTTAATGAATATCCATTTCTTAAGAAAAAGATTTTTAAGACTTTGTAAAAATAAAGATGCTTTAGAGGCAATATAAAGGAATGTGTAAAGAGTGGGAAACTATGTTCATGAAGCCTTTTTTTCCAGGTAATTCTCAGCACATATTTTTGCAAAACGAGCAAAGGTTGCATTTTGTTTTTGTGTGTTCCACCCCAACAAGTTATACCATATTGCAATTTGGATTGAACAAGACCATAATAAACAGTTTCTAAAAGTTTCTTTTTGAACAAAAGAGTTTCAAATGGTAAAGCGTTCTTGTTGTTGTCAGCAGGTATTTCCTTAAGAATGCAGTGTGAGCTCCCCAGTTTAACCTGCTGTCGAACTCAAGTCTCAGATACCTAAAGACCTGTACATTGCCAATGGCAAAACAGCTCGGAAGGCAATCTTTGGAAGTGTTATATGTGTAAGAAGTTTCCGAAAGAGATTCACAGCAAATGTCAAAGCTTATCAATATATTTTTGCAATACGCACTATGAAAAGTAAAAACTTTAGGTTCTAAATTCGAAAAAGTATTAAAATGCATGAGTTTTGTTTTGTCACTAATGACTAGCTTATGAACACGGAACCAGTGACGTAACATCTCTAGATCATGGTTGATGTCAGCTGTTAGATCTAACCAGGAGTTGCTGGAATATGAACGAGCTATATCATCAGCAAGCCCTGTAAGTTTTCCTTTCATAAAAAGTCTAAAGATACTGTTAATGAATATTAGGAACAATATTGGTCCCAGAACAGATCCCTGTGGAACACCAATTTTAATATAAGAGCACTCACTAAATTTGTTACCTATTCGTACCATTTGTTTCCTGTTGGTGAGATAAGACTCAATAAATTTTTGAAAAAAAAAACCCCTAAATCCAGCTTTCTTCAATTTGTTCAACAGGAATTTGTGATTAACGGTAGCAAAAGCTTTCTTGATGTCAACAAAAAGAGCTGAAGTAAGCTTCTTGCTATTGATGCTTTCATAAATTGAGCTGCTGAAGTGAAGAAGTGTGTCCTCAGTGGATCTGCCAGCTCGGAATCCATACGGTTTATCGCTAAAGAAAGATATACCATCAAGATAGGACAAAATCCTGTTTTTGATTAATTTTTCGAAAACTTTAGAAAAAACTGGAAGAAGAGAGATAGGCCGATAGTTGTTGAGTTGTTTGTTGTCAACTTTCTTGAATATAGGTACAACTTCCGCAATTTTCAGGAAATAGCATTTCAGCAAATATTTCAGCATTTCAGGAAATTTCAGGAAATATACTACATAAGATACTTTTGTTAAAGAATGAGCCAATATATCTACAATATAAAATCAATACTTTTAATAAATGCATTCGAATATGAATTGTGAGCAATCGACGCCTAGTTGTTTAGAGACATAATCGTTTTATACACCTCAATAGATGAAATTGATTCGTAAAAGAAGCTATGAGGCTCCGCCCTTTCCATGTAAGAACATTCAGGTAAGCATAGGCTAGTTGTTATACCTGCTTCAGTCAGGGTTTTATTTGCAACGCTTGTAAAGAATAGGTTGAAGCTGTTAGCTACTAGATTTGGGTTTTTAATATGCTGACTTTCATGCCGAATGCAAAATGGTATACCTTTTACCGTGCATCTATTAAAAAGCTCATTAACTATTCCCAACTCTTTTTTTTAAATTACCTTTAACACTTAAGAATTTGTTAATGTAAAAATTATCTTTGCATATTATTTGTTAAGGCCACGCCCCCAAAAGTGAGCAAGGGCTAAAAATTAAAATCAATTAAATGTAATTTCGTTAGAATCATGAGAAAATACGGTAAAAGCGAAAATTATTTCAGAAAATAAATTTTATTCCTAAAACGTCCTTTAAAAGTGGGCGGAGGTCAAAATTTTGTATGAAGCAAAGTTAGAAAATAGTAGGTAATACCTTTAATATTTGTTATATAACTCTTTTTTTCGATTTGGAGTGAACTTTCCGAGAAATCGGGGTTTTAAAGATCTAACATGTTAAAAGTGGGCATGGTCGATATTGTAGGTGGTGCAATTTTTGCCTTGTTTAAGGTGTTAGGCCAACATTGCTCAGTACCAAAAATTTAAGTTCCTGTGCCTTGTCTCACATGACCAAAAGGAATTTTGAAAAAAAATGTGAAATAGAGACTGTCTTACATTGGAGATCCACGAGTAGTGAACGTGGTCGTTGACGGATTGAGCCAATTTTCACACTTTGTCTGTGCAACAAAAGAACCAATCCCTGTACCAAGTTTCAGTTCTCTAGCTTGATTCTGAAGACCTAAAACATTCACACATACGGACTGACGGATGGACGGACGGACATGGATTAATCGGTTCACCTGTCCCGATCATATCTCTAAAAGGTCTTAAGGCTCTTCGGTGATTATTGCACTGTGTTACAAACTATGCATTAAAATTAATATACCCTCTGTCGGGTATAATAATATATCCTCGGTCGGGCATAAAAAACCATAAATATTAAACTTGGAGCAAAAGTTCGAGTTAAAGAGATTTTTTGCAATCTAAAGCAATCAAAAAAATTCGAGGTAAAGAGAAATTCGAGTTGTAAAGGACATGAAAATAGAGTTGAAAACGCAAAGTTCCGAAAAAGACCTCGAGATATAGAGAAATTCGAGTTGTAAAGGACTTGAAAATAGGGTTGAAAACGCAAAGTTCCGAAAAAAACCTCGAGTAATAGGGAAATTCGACTTACGGAAGTTCGAGTTATGGAAGTTTGACTGTATAGAGTTTTTGCTCTGATATTTTTTTTTTCTGAAATAAAACCAATACATTTTAGTTATCCTATAGTTTCAACAGTGACAGCTTTTACGAAAATCTTATTTTTGATAAAATTCTCTATTCTTTGTCAATTTTTTTTTTCAAAACGTAGCATTTTCGCAACTTCGTTTCACGTAAATGATCGTCATCAAGATATACAAAAACGATGGCATAGTGACACTAGAATTTGTAGTTTCACGTTTATAGCCACAAAGTTTTAAGCCTTAAATTTTGAGCATCATCCAAAACAATTTAAATTTTTTTTTAAATGCTCCCACAATCGGTCAAAATCTTTCCTCCGTTTCTGTTTTCGGGTCACCGTGCCTCCCAATCACAGTCCTCCAAGCACTGTTGTCCGTTCCCACATGTGCGTATTAGTCGATCAAGAGAAAAGAGTCAATTTCTGCCACTATTTCCAGGGCAGCATCAACTTCGTTCGAGAAGGACTCATACTCTGACTTTAGATTTGGTAATTACACCTGAACCAGAGACGAAGAACCGATTCCCCTAACGGAATGATATCGAATACATTTTCTGACGGGGGCTTGTGAGTATCCCCACACCCGCTAGTGCAGTCATGTGATCTTGGACGCCAGACCATCAGCAGAGCTTCCACCCATCACCGAAGTCTTTGGTTCCAGAACCCTTCCACTTAGTTGAAAAGATCCCAGTTGCATCAAGCTGATACTTTTTGGCTTCCTCAACAGGTTCAAGTTCCTTCCTCGTTGACGGCGAGACATTTCATGTGCTAATTTTAAGTAGATGCCTTAGTCGATTTTTAGAATTTCCACCTAAGCCCTCATTTTGACTTGGTGCTGTCCCCGTCCACCAACCGCAATGGATAGCGGCACCATTGACGGGCTGCTCGTAACTTCTTCGGGTTAAGCCCGGTCGGATGCCGAGCGGGACCTTCCGACCACCAAGCGCTCGCATAGTGATACCCCTCAGGCCTAGGTCCAAAGGGTGCCCTGGATTACCTGGATTAAAACTTGAAATACTTGGGCAAACATAAAGTAGGATATTAAGCAGTGGATTAACAAAAATACAATATAATATTCATATAAACGATTAATAAAAATCTATCTATCTATCTAAAAGTGAGTTGACACCTCATCCTCATTGAAAATCTAACCGAATGTACTTAATGCATATAGAATGACACTTGCTAATTTATTTGAAGAATATGAAGTGTCGTGAGAGCAAGCATTGTATAGATAGCGACCCATTGTGACGAAGTCATTTATTTAAAAAGACAACAACAAAAAGTGACAAACTCTTTCAATGATAGCTTTTCCTCAAAAACTACCAAATTCATGTCGCGCAGATACAGATATTGGATGCCCGATAGGAATGATTGGTAATTTATTAAACACACAGTCGCAGTTCGAAGTTCGAACATAGTAACTGTGTTTTTTCCCTTATATATGTGCATAAAATATTAACGGGCGTCAAGCCTAAGGGAATTGTTTTTGCTTTCTTAAAATTGTCCAATCACAAAAACTTAATTATTCATTCTAAAACTCAATCTTTCATAAGATCTGTGTAATGTTTTCTAAGCTGACGTTTACAAATCCTTTAAATGAAAATATCAATTTTCTAAAGTGCCTCAAACCAATAGATCCATCTCTTGTCGCTGCCACAGTAAGCATGGATGAGCTCCAAGATCAATAGACCGTAAAAGATAAAAACGAAATACATTGCTGAATTGATTTACAGTCAAGTGCGGATGCAACACAATATCACCATTGGACACCGCACGACGTCGCGTCGGTCGTCGCATCCAAGCTATTTCTTCCTTCTACTTCTCTCGCACTATATGTGGCAGAATCTGCGATTTTTTATTGCATTATAATTTTTCCTAAATTATGTAGTAGCGTAACGAGATCCCATAACTTTACTATCCTCTTGGTATCTTTTTTGTCGAGTCACGCATCTTCTTTTTCATTCAGTGGCCAGTAGTGACGTTTTTTCAACGCACAACGCGCAGGTGCGCAAAGTGGCAATAAGGCCTGGCTTTGATAGAATTTCTTCTCCGCAGATAAATATGGTTTTCTTGGCGACCAGATACTCTAGCAGTTTCCAGTATAGTGTCCCAAAGTGCGACGACCGACGCGACGCCGAGCCGTTAATCATCCAACAATGTTAAACGTCTTTAAAGTGTGCATTTTTTGTTGCCCTTCTTTAGAATTTCGTTTTACCGACCGTTACATATATGGGCACGGGATCCTCACACGTTGTAAATATTGAAAACGAAGCTCTAGATAAAATACTGCTTCGATAATTATCACGTTTGCCAACTACGGTCAAGGAGTTTTTTGCTGCTTAATCTGACTTCATCAATATGATCAAGAAGGCGCTGTGGCGGTTGTGCAGTGTCGGCTATGCGGCCTCTTTAGGCCAATTCTATGGAGGCGTATTAGCTTCAAGAGTAATTGAACATAATATTAAAATACCTATACGCGGAGCGGAAGTGTGAATAAAATATAGCGGTCTTCGGTGTGAAACAGTACGTTAGTGGTGACAATGGTCTCCGGATTACGTGAATGTAGGTATTTAAAAAATTAAAAACACGTGTTTTTAGAATTTTTGGCAATATCAATCTCAAAACACTAAAGCAAGAATAGTGCATACCAAATTTGAGCGTCCTACGACAATTTCATTTTTCATGCTAATAAGTAAAGTGTCAGTGAGTGAATTTTGGAAATTTTTACACCTGCACTGCTTCGGGACCTAGAGAGCGCAGATATGAAGTTTCAAAATTTAAGGCCTTAAAACTACCGACAGGCAGAAGGACTGACGGGCGGAAGGACATGTGTCACTGGATTTACAATTCGGTTTCCATCATTATGCCCTTAAGGTCTTGGGAGCTTACGCTTACATACGCGGAGCGGTCCGTCGGATTGTGTGGTTTGATTGCGCAGCTTGTGTAAAATTTTTTTTGTTTATAAAAATTATACCTGGATATTTTTTACATTCTGTTGTAGACTTCTTATTCAGTGTGGTTTACTGTTATATTGGTTGATTTTAAAACCCTACCCCCCCCCCCCTAAAATTAAGTTTGATGTATATATTGTAACGCAGTGAAATAATCACCGTAGACCCCTAAGACCTTTTATAGATTTAAATGGACCGACAGGAGAACTGATTAAGCCATGTCCGTCCGTCCGTCCGTATGTTAACATATTTTAGGCCTTACATTTCAAGCTACACTGAACCAAATTTTAGGAGCATAACTGACTTTTACAAAGTTGATGATTATTTTTAATTTTTTTATTCAAATAAACAATTTGATTTACGAAGTTAAGAAAATTTATTCAAGGAGAATAATTTCTTTACTTGGCATTTTAATTGAATAATCAATCCTCGAATTTACGAAATAAATTTTCAATTTGAAAGTGTTCTATTTAAAATTATATTCAAATGCACAATACCTTTATCCAATAATGTGATGTTTCTGTTAGTTTTCTTAAAGTTCAAATAATTTGTAATTATAGAACTTTCTTTCAATCAAGAAACACTTTATTTATTTTTTACTAATAGGCCTGCAATTCGCCCTGAAAAAGTCTTTAAATAAGCGAGTTAGTGGCAAATCCAAGAAAACTCTGTAAGTCATACATGAATCAATTCAATTCAATTCAATTCAGTATATTTCTTTTTTTTTCTTTCAAAGTGTACAAAGGTTATATGAAATATAAATATGATACAACATGGCATTGCGCCGTCTGCCGTTTTAAAATAGGAAAGAAAAAGATTCAGCAAATTTAGTACATTTTGTTTAAGTGTTAAAAAATATAACGCAAAAGAAAAAGTATAATTGTTTCAAAGATAATAACAAATAGAATTTTGACATTTTGAATTCCGTCGGTGGCGGAACATACCGAAAATGACGATTTAAGAAAACACTTACCTTGATAGACTCTTGCGCATACAATTCTCAATAGCTCCGGCTATGTTTTTCCGAAAGGAATCGTCCGTACCTTTTTTATATAAGAATTCAATACTTTATTTTCGTGGCATTTTTTTTGTAATGAATTACTAAGGCTATAAAAATTTAACTTTAAAGACAAATATTTTATTCTTAACCTTATAAATTTTTAGGTTGTAAGTAATTATAACAAAATTTTGCGTTATACTTATGTTTTTTTAAATTTTGTGGCACACATTAATTCTTCAATTCTGCCTACAAATGTGAGCGTGGCCCAAAGTCTTGCAAGAACAATATGTAGAACTAAGCATTTTCTACATAAAATATACCGCAACATTTTTTCAATTTCGGGCAAAAATATTGAGTAAACTACATTTGAAAATTTAAGCTTAAAATAGATGTCACGCCCATGGAGGAGGATTATCAAATAAATTTTTCTTTTTTGTATTTTAAATTCATTAGGCGATGCTAAATGTGAAATTTCAGCCTCTTAGAACATCTTACAGTGTTGAAATCTCTGGAGGTAGTTGCACTTTTAGACCAATTGTGGGCGTGTCTTTGGGCGAATTTAAAATTTTTTTACACTTGTACTGCTTCGTATAACAGTTAACCTATGCACCAAATTTAAGGCTTAAAAACGTGTGACATACACCCTGACGGACGGACGGACATGGCTTATTCGATTCAGAATTCGGTCTCGATCATAATACCCTTAAGGTCTTGGAGGTCTGCCATTATTATTTTACCGTGTTACAAACTATGTGACAAAATTAATATACCTATCCTATGGGATGGGGTATAAAAACCTTATACCTTAAACTTTATAGGAATAAAATGGTTTTTTGTTAGTTAATTAATGATTCGTAAATGGTAACGCGAAGGCGATAGAAAAAAAAAAAACATAGGAATGGGAAGATGAATAGGAATAGGATATAACGCGGTCCGTTACAGACGGACCAAAGCTATTACATTTGCACTGTTGCACCTACTCACTGTTTTAACTTCGGTTTTCAAAGGCTTAAAAAAAACATAGATTTCAAACGATTATTTCTTTTTTTAAGGAAAGTTGCTTTGTACATTAACCTATTCTGAACTAGATCGCTTTTACCGTTAAGATACTAGAAGATTTTAAAAAAATGTTTTTCTATATTTTGAGTTTAATCTCAGAAGGTTTTGAAACTTTAATATTTGCTATAATTTTCCTTAAAGTTTTAGATAATTTCTGGTACATGTGATTTTCTTCATATGAATTTTTTTAATAACACCGGGGGTAATTTTTTTAAGGTTTTTACATGAATTTTCGTGATTTTTTTTTCAAAAATGCGTCAAAAGTCAAAACGGCAGTATCGAAACTTATTATGAAAAATATGAGCACTTCGTTAACTTTAAGTTGCTTTGAGTTCAACGTACGCAGTTCAATATTGGCTTTGTGCACTAAGGGGTTCAAAAGCTATGGTCTCAAATACTTTGAAAAACGTCATCCATTTTTAACTCTTTATTTCTTTAAAACTTTTCAAAATTTTGAGGAAATTGGATTTTTCCTTTTAAGTTCAGTATGTAAACTGTCCAAGATTGGTTTTTCTAGTTCTCGCCTTCTATCAACCAATCATTTATTTCTCTCTTAATAGTTTAACATTTACATTAATATTTCTTTGAGCGCAGCTTGCACAGAGACTGAGAAAAAACGGATATGACTGTAAGTGCTTATAGTGTTGAAAAATTTAATTTAGAGGAAAAACTATTGGGAAAAAACCTCTATATAAAAGAAGATTTTAAATATCACAGTTTATGTATAAGAGGCAATATAGAATTCAAAAAAACAAAAATCGGTATATGCTAGATTAGAAATAAATACTATAAACTAAATCTTAACACATAAACTAAATATTAACACATAAACTAAATCTTAACAATTAGTATTAAATAAATTATAACAAATAAATAGATAAATTAAATAAATAATAAATAACAGATAGATAACAAAATTATAAATAAATAAATAATAAATAATTGAATTGGGAATAAAAAATTAATAAATATTAAGCAATAATTAATAAATAACAACTTACTAGACATATTTATACAAATGACAGCAATTCTAGCTCATTGACTAGACGATTTTCTACAGTTGAACATTTATTAATAATTTTTAGGTTGAGCGTCTCAATTCTACTCGAAATCTGGATAACTCCGGCTCTTTCATGCAAGACCGTTGTTGGAAAGTCCCATGGAAGACCCAACATCATCTTTAAAACTTTATTTTAAGCGATTTGTAGTTTCTTAATGTGAGTTTTACCACAGTTTCCCCAAAAAGGGGAGCCATAGGTCTTCAATGCTTGAAAAACAACTTTAAGGATAATAATTTTATTTTTCTTACTCAGTAGTGATTTCCGATTAATTAAGGGATAGAGCATTTTGATGGAGATATTAATCTTGTTCAAAATGTTATTTATGTGAGTGCAAAAGGTTAATTTCTGATCTAGGTATACCCCGAGGTACTTGACAGAACTAACCCATGGTATATCACAGTTATTAACATTTAGTGTGCCGTTTGGAAAAAAGCAATTAAGTCTTTTTCTGGTGAAAAGATGGCTTGACTCTTTTCGGCATTTATTTTAATCCTCCAATGCTTAAAATATTCAAATATGGTTCTAAGCAAGCTTGTAAGTTGTCTTGAATGATTGAACCAAATTCGTGTGAGGAGTATATAGCGGTATCATCGGCGTAGATGATGAATGCAAACGTCCTTTTAAAAAAAAACCGTCGAAATCGAAGTATTTCTACTGCAAAACAAAACTTACGCATGCTTGATTTTGGAAATTGATTTTGAAAGGGGATTGGGACCCAAATAAAAAGTTTGCATTGACTTTTATGCGCACCAGCCTTCGGAAACTCTATATTTAGACTGCAACACTTAACATTCCAAAAATGCAGAATTTTAATTTGATTCTATACAATTCTTTATGGATTCCAATCATCTCCGTAAAATTGAGACAGTTGGAAACGTGTCGCGTCGAGTTATTTTCCAAAATACATTCACTACCACCTTTAATTCACTTTATCATCGGTTCGGCATTTTACGCGGGAGTCACGGAGAAATTCAACAAGATGCAAGGAAAATTTAGTAGTAGTCTAGCGGAGTGTAAGGTTTCCGTTTTGAGTAACGTTGCACTTAAGAAAGCAACAAACTAACAAAATTCATGCTTACCTTTGCAGTTTCGGACTGATTTAAAGATGTTCTGAGGATGAGCTGCATTAAACATACACTCAAGTAGGAACGTAAAAAAATAGACAAACAATAATTGTAGAACATTATATTAACTCTAAAAAAGAACCACAGCAAAAAATCGTTCAGTATAGAAGTCAAAAGATGCAAAATGAAAAGTCTTGCATTTAAAATGAAACCTTATGGACTATCGCTAAACTAATAATAATTCAAAAAACCTCGTTATCATACCTACATACGTGTAACCATATCTTGCAAATAGTCAAAGATTAATTGCATATCGATTTATACGGCCGGTCGGTGCTTTATCTGCCCAGAAATACCTGCATCGCTGCAGATGATTACAATAAATTTAAACACCATTTTCCAGTACTGCAATTGCCGGTAATGGCAACTGATCACAAGTTAGACACTCAACTAGGATTTCACTGCAATTAGCCTGGCTGGTATGACAAAATTGCGATTCAATGTGTTGCCAAAGACATTGAGATAGCGCTAGGTGGTTACGAGTATGTTCAGTAACGCAGTCGGTGGGGGAATTCAGATACAAATATATACATATGCTCGTAGATACCATCTTTGGGATGTGTAAAGATTGTATAATGAATAATTAAAGTAGTTTGAACACTTTAAATTAACCGAACAATAAGTCGGTTTCAATTGTTAATTTTTACCGAAAACGAAAAATAAACACTATTGAAAACTTACTATAGATGCATTTCTGCGACGACCAGCGTCATCGATTTATTCATTGACCGCACGCAGTTCAACATAATGAATAATTACACCCGACCCAGGATATATTAATTTTTATTCAAATTGTGTATTTTATAATGCTTGTCAACAAATGTTCCCGAGTATAGGACTTAATTTAAACTTGGTGACTAGGAATCCAGGCAATTTTCCTGCTGTCACACTTCGGAAAAGTTATGTTGAAACGTTGGGGTTAACATGTATTCGTGACCCAACTTGGAAGTTATGGTGACTGTGTTACAGAAAATGCTTTTATGTAATGCACAAATATAATTCAATTCTCATTCCGTACTTATAGCTGTGTATCGTGCTGAAAGTATGATACCCTAATACCCAGGGTAAATTAATTTTAAATTTTAGTTTGTAATATTGTGACCAAAGCCCCGAAGACCTTTTAAAGATCGAGAGCGACAGGTGAGTTGATTAAGCCAAGTCCCGTCTGTCTGTCTATATTTATAGAGGCAAAGCATGAAATTTGCTTAGATCTGCCTACAGTAAGGCCCAGAATTAACTTGAATGTAACAGAACCTTAAATTTAAATTTAAGTGCAAAAAACCTTAAGGCCAAGTTAGACAAACTTTAAGAACTCAATTGTTTATGTATAAAGATTGTCGCTCGAAACCTTTAAAATGACGGAAATTGGTCGGTCTACACCGTCCACCATGTCCATTTTTACGATATTATGTCTTTAAAAATTTGATTTCTCTAAAAATTAACTACATGGATTTATAACAATAATATTAATATAGTAACACTTTCTAAGTTTCTTCCATTAAAAGTTTTGAGTCCCACCTCTAGTTTCCACTTTTCCCATTTCCTCATGGTTCTAACGAAACAAGATCTAAGAATTTTGTTCTAACTACACGAACATTTATGGGGGCGTAGTCCATACAAATAATTGACTTACGATGCATAAATTCATTCCGAAAAACTTTAAGATTTGGTGTTACTGGGTAAATAGGGTAGGGTATTTAGAAGTTCGTTACGGACAAATTTTTGCATCTACCCACATGTTTAAGTAATTAGGTAATTCATCTTTTCGACTTTTGTGTTACCTGAACATTTTCAATTTTCTTAAATTGAAAATTTTCATCACCATTGCAGCAGAGTGACGGATATCAAATGTATTCATTTTGAGGATAGTGTTGACTAAAATCGTTTCTGAAACGCAAAAGGAAGTATAGTGTTGAATAGGTATAAAAATGAAGTAATTTTTCAGATTGTTTGTACAATTCCCTCCTAGCCAAGGGCTTACGGTTGACTGATAAGAAAGATAAGAATAAAAGGAGATTGAAAATTCACAAAATCGGCCCTCAGCCATGCCCACAATTGGGTTGGATGTTAGACATCCTCAGATTTAATTTTTTTTTGAAAATGCCTTTTGGCCAATTTAGACGCCCACTTTACTTATTAGCATGAAAAATCAAAGTTGTTGTAGAAAGCTGGGTATCTATGCGATATTTTCGCTTAAGGATATTGTGATTGCCTTTTCAAAAAATGAAAAAAGTGGTCATATTTAATTTGCATTCAAATAAACGGTTTTTATTCGATATATTTACGTGATTTGTCGGGAAATTCGTTCTTAATTGACAAAAAAAATTATGTGATAAAATTTAATTGTTTTTATTATCACGGATATTACCACGTTTAAATTAAAATTAGTTCTTACGTACTCACTACGGGTTGACTCGTTTTTACCTACTCATTTTACTGACTCATTTTAATTTAAAAGCAGCAATTGCCGAAAAACATTTAAAATGTCAATATCCACTGCAAGAACCTAAAAAGTTATCTTTGACAAATATCTTAGATATTACCATTTGCTAAGTTTGTAACAAAGAAAGCAATGATCTTCGCCCACTTTAGGGGGTGTTTTTTTAGGCAATAAACCATATAAGCTTTTAACGCATTTTCTCATGATTCCAACGAAACTAAATTTAAATGTTTTTAACTTTCATCGCACGCCCTTTTTTGAGGACCTGGCCAATGCAAAAAATTGACTTACAGTATATGAAATCAGACAAAAAACGTTTAAATTTGGTGTTACAGGGTAAAGAGGGTCAGGTATTTAGAAGCTCGTTACAGACCAACTCTTGCGCTTACTTACTTATTTAATATAAATTTGAGATTTTAACATGGAATTGCACTTTTAAAACTGATTATTATTACTCTTATAAAAAGGGAGGTTATTGGGCAGAACTAAAACATTATTTTACCATGTATAAACAAATTCATCACAATCTTCAAAGCCAAGTTCGTACTTCAACTCTTTCGTTTTTCATCGAATTAAAGCTTAGGTATTCTCATTTATCTTTGAATACATTAAACATTTTCTAAGAAATTCACTTAGCGTCATAATAGTCTGAATTTAAATTATTGATGCTGACGTACATGTACATCTCTTACGCTTTGGAAGAATTTATTCAACCTCGCAGAGTGGTACCGAAAGAGTACTTACATACATTGTATATTTAATTATATGCTGTGTCACTGAATGCGGAGTCTGTCAAATAATTGAACGAAATTAAAAATTGGCACTGACAAAGAAAGTGGGTATAAATTGAGTGTCGGTTCATATAACAAACTGACAGCAACAGCGTCTGTTCGGTTTCCAACGCCTGTACGAGTGGGTGTATCAATGCCTGTTCGAGTGCTTATTGTTGACGTTATAGACATTTTGTTATAGACACAGCACTGATTGATTTATGCATTACGTAGGTCCACCGCCCCATGGAGTGATAAGTGTAACACGTTGTGAGGTTACTAATCAATCACTTTAGACAAATCTGTTTGTCACCTTGCAATAAAATCCATTTTGGTTATATAAATCATTCGATAATGTTGCAATTTTTAAACATAATTGCGTCCACTTGTCCTTTTAAGACAATTTGAGACGACGATCAGTAGCGCTACTCGTTTGTAATACCGTACCCGATTTAATTAGGCAGTTGCTTATTTGGTTTTATATCTACTAGCTTGAATTCTAAGCCAAATTCAATGTGTTTAATGGATTCTTCGGCACGTGTTACATGGGATCATTTTACTTTGTACCTAGGAAGCAACCGATTTTTTATTTCACTTCATGACTAATGGCTTCAAATTCATGGTTTTGTATCCGTTAGTAGTAAAATATCATAGTTAATTGGATTCAACAAATCTATTTAATTGATTTCTCATATTTACTTACCAGCTTAATTTTAGTTGGAGAGGAAGCTTTTATTACCAATAAAAAATTTTAGAGTCAAATTTAAGGTGAGCACTTTTTTTACGGAGTTTAAAGCCTCAATTAAATTGCTGACGGAAGATCGTAAACTTTTTTATTTGACGCTCCTTTTTCCAACTGTAATTTTGTCAGAATTTCAAATATATTTTATAACTTAAGTATAACTCCAATGTTACCAATCTTTGAAATGGTAAAGAAGATAAGGAAAAGTATAATCAAGTATTAAAAAAAAATAGAAAACTTCTTTTCAGCAAAAAAAATCACCAACTTTAAAAACAATAGTATTTTAAAGTCTAAGATCAACTATGACTGCTTCGCGATCGTCTTGCAAAAGCACGCGATAACAGCTGAACTGGTTGATTCGATTTGGTTAATTAAAAAACACTTCCAAAAACAGGAAAAGAAAAGCCGGAAAATCGAACAATGCGAAATTTTCGTTTTGTATGTGAATTGGTATGACAAATTTGGAAAACAGAAGTAACAAGTGGGAACGTGCAACAGTGGGTATGCAAAAGCTTCAATCCATCTATGACGGATTGCAAAATACCCAACCATACCAAAAAGAAAACTGCCACGCCTCCAAAAAGTGGGCGGGATATAAAAATATAACTGTTGAATGCTTTATACTATGTGGTTTCATACATTTCGGCCTAAAACTCAGCCTTTTTAACTGAGTTAAAAAGTAATATATAATATATACGTAAAGTTAGAAAATGCATTTTTCTAATTTTTGTCATATAATTTTTTGTCAAATTTCATATATATTTATTGAAAAACAGTCATTTTAAGCTAAAATCCCTTAAAAAGTGGGCGTGGTCAACGAAAAAGCTAAAATTTTTTGGCTACCTTAAAGACAATTATAGGGCAATGTTACGTACCAAAAATGAATGCGCTAGTGCCATTGTAACATAGCTAAAATTTGCAAAATGTATTTTTTTTAAATTAGAGATGGTCGCACATACAGGCCCGTAGTGGGCGTGTCTGTGGGCGGATTCAGCTTATTTTCAAACTTGATCTGAAGGACTGGACTTCCTACCAACCCAAAAAATTTCAGCTCTCTGCCTTAAAATTTAAGGCCTAAAAGTTGTTTACATACGGACGGACGGACGGACGGACATGGCTTAATCGATTCTCCTGTCGGTCCCATTCATATCTCTAAAAGGTCTTAGGGGTCTACGGTGATTATTTCACTGCGTTACAAACTATACATCAAACTTAATATACCCTGGGTCGGGTATAAGAAGCTCTGATTTTAGATTTCACAATGACAAACTGTTTGCCTGGCTAGTTTGTTGTTGCATTTTGCAAAAACGATGCGTCGATGCCTCATGCAAACATTTTGGTTTGGTTCGTGTCATCATAATCATAAATTTGAGGTGTTCTAGATGATATCCAAGAGAACAAAGTGCTAACACAATTACAAGCAATGGCTCGTTTTATCAATAGACCCTGCAAAGCGATTAAGCGCAACTTTTCCACTGTAAACTATTAAACCACCTAATCGTTTTGCATTTGGGAAATGATAATATAACGAAGAGAGCAGCTTGGATATTGTCAATGTTGCGAAATAAAAAATTACTTTTCAAGAGTCGACTGCATTTACTTTTGCATTCGACTGCATTTGCGACTGCATTCCGAACAAATCAAATAAATAATTGGGCGTTTTTCTTTTTTAGTTCAGAGTAAAGCACTGAACAGAGCTCGAGCACTCTGAGCGTTCTCTGAACCGAGTGCGCTCAGAGTACTCTGTTCTGATTTTGTAACGCACTTGAGCACATTTTTGGTTGTCTGTCAGAATGAAAGATGAAAGAAAATAAAACTTGAAAAAAACAACCCCTTTTGATTTTTGTTTTTCAACATTCATCTGTCATTTCGCTGTGCTCAGCAATTAGCTCAGAATGCTCGGTCAAATTATTCCGAGCACATTGAGCGCACTCCGATCATGCTCTGAGCGAAAAAAGAAATACAAATCTTGGGCTCTGATTACTCGGAGCACAAAAAGAAACACAAATTTTTGTTTGACAGTTCGAGTTCTGCTCTGAACGAAAAAAGAAAAACGCCCATTATTGCTTGTACCGAGCGCGTACCAGATTCCGGGGAAACGATCTTACGTCGATGGTGGTTGCTAGCGAAAGATATCGATTTTCCCTCTGGCTCTGGTCGGCACATCGATGATTTTGGCCGGTGCATGACTGCATGGACCGTTCCCCAATCTCCAAATCTTCTTTGGTGTCGTCTTCTTGGGTACCGAATTACCGCAATGCTGGTCGTTGTAATGTAGGAAGCGGGTGCACTGCACATCGGTCAATATCTAGCATGGCATTGAAATTATGTAGATAACAGTGGTTGGGCTCTCAGAGCAAAGTAAGAATGATATGTTGTTTAAGCTGATGATAAGCGTACATTATAGGGTACTTATACAAATATTTGGCTCAGAGCTTTAAATTTAGGTTAACATAAGAAATTCGTATTTCAAATACATAATAATTTCATAGTTTAGTAAAATAAAAGACTATTGTTAATAAGTTTGATAAAAGCGCTGAGGTTCCATTTTCCAAAAGTCAACATTAACAAACTTCTTTTGGTTAGTCAAGAATTTTCTTTCGCTAGCAATTATGGAATCCTGAAATGCATGGAACGCGTTGTCGCGTTGCTATTTCAGAGTAGGAAACAGGGAACATCCGTTTAAGTCCATTCAATAGTTATTTCTGGTTCAAACTTTTACTAATGGGCATCTATTTACGACATGCCGTGAGAAGTGTCAACTCTTTCAGTTGCTCGAGAACGGTTCGCATTGCGACAATACGCTCAAAGGTTCTATCATATCTATGGAAGATAATTCTTTTACGCCACTCTTCCCTTTGAATTCAAATGATTTCTAGTTCAAGTATAAGAATGACGTAGTCTGAGAGTACTTTGCAAAACTACCAAAAATGCACCATAAGTCACTGAACATAAAAGAAGACGTGTGGCTGTGTATATTGACGAGAGGAACATCATGGAAAGTTCGGGGCTACACATTGACTAAAATATGTTTGATGATTCCAAAATCTGAAAGGTGGCGTGGTTGATCCCCTTGCCACTGCTCAATACGACAGTTTTCCTTTTCATAACTCCATTTCAATTATATTTATTTAAATTTTCACTTGCTATAAACATAATCTTTTATTGACTTTTTTACAAGTTTTTGTTACTCCGCGTTTGATAATGCTGTTTTTTAAGGTACCTATTCTAAAATCACACTTTTTATAAAAATTGTGTCACTCATCATACCCTATTCCATAGGAATCGAAATCGAGTATACTAATTTTGATACAGGCGAAGATGTAACATAGAGAAATAATAACGATATTACCCAAGACCTTAAGGGCATTATGATCGAGACTGAATTCTGAGTCCGGCCGTATATCACCAATTTTAAAGCCTTAAATTTTAAGCTGGAAAAGAGCTTACGTGAAATTTTGTACGAAAGCTCTCTGCAATCCGCCCACAGACACACCCCCAATTGGTCTTAATGTGCAACTGCCTCCAGAGCTTTAAAAACTGTAAGACGGCGTCTTAAAAAGCTCAAATTTAAAATGTTGCATCTCCTAATAATTGTAAGACATAAAAAGGAATAACGAGATTGACGAACCGCCCCTAGAGGGCATGGCTTGGATTTAAAAAGTCATCCTTAAAATGCAATGTACTCAATATTTTTGTTGAAATTTTTACTTAGTTATGTTAAGTGGCAAAACTTGGTTCTGCATTTCAGTCATACAAAGTTAGGGGGGTCAATTTTACAAAATGATTGAATTTTAACATTGAATTTTAACATTTAACATGAACATGAAATTTAACATTGATTTTTGTTTGTAGGAGCAGGACATGCCACGCCCCTTCTAAAAAATTAATTAAGCAAAACGTTATAAGGATATATTTTTTTTCGGTGCATGAATGGCAACGGGACGGGAATGATAAACAACGAAATATACGAATTACTTATCACTGTATCTGTATGACGGGACTTCTGCTCAAAAGCCTTTCGGCTTTAAAGCGATCTTGTGGTATTTTTTCACGTGCTGTTACAAGAATCAACTTTGCCTCGCTGAATGATCTACTCTTGCTTGAAAATTGGGAGGAGGCCTATGCAGGGAGCAACACAGCGTTATGACAACTTCCTCAAAATTTTTCAAAATTACATAAAGGCATTAAGTTGCACTGTTATCAAAAAGAAATACAAGCAAAGATTAAAGCCCTGGGTCAATGATTACATATTGAACAAATTTGGGGCTAAGAATAAACTGCGTAAATTGCGCTACAAGCATCACCAATTCCGACCTAAAAAAACGATTTAAAACTTTTAGTAAGAGACTAAATAAGGAAATCTCAGTTTGCCGGGATATCTATACTATAAGTTTTAATTTGTGGATGCGCTGGGAAACCCGAAGAAGTAATGAAGTTTGAGCAATAGTATTGTGGCCTGTTATTCCTAGCTTAATCCTTTAATAGATTATTTTCACTTGCCTATTTAAATTTTGCACTTGCCTATTTAAATTTTTGGCCAGACTGAATGACTACAGAACATTGAGAACCAGTATCTGCATACTAATTCAGTAATGAGAATAACAGAAATTATTAACAACAGCTATTAACCACATAATTAATATTTACATACTAGCATAAAAGTCGCTTCAATTTTAATTTTAGTTAAATTTAATTTTAATTCAATTTTTTTTAAATAAATCTCTGGAATAAAAGTCCGTGCATATTTTAAAGAATTTGATAATGTGAAAAAGTGCGTACTAAAGAATTTTGGTCCGTCCAGAATTATGACCCCAACCCGTACCGGTGCTGCCCGCATTTTCTAATCCACCCAATTCCAGACTTAATTGAATGGAAATGTGCTGCCCAAGTGTGAAAAGTTTAAATACCTGGGATCTTTGATCAATAGCAAAGCTAACTTTGACGATTACAGCAATCATCGCGTAGGCGTAGGCTGGATGAAGGTGCGAGAAAACTCCGCCATCTTCGGCGACCGAAAACAGGCCTTCCGGCATGTTCTGAGGTCAAATCGGCGTATCCCACAAGCAGGCCATTAGGAATGCATTAGAGTCGGAGGCTTATGATCTATAGCTTTATACCATAACCTCGCGCCTAAATGAAAAATAAAGAAGAATGCAGCTGAGCCAGGTAGCGTAAAACATTTATTTTTATAGTTTTAAGTAAGCAAGCTCATATGACCCAATATTATTTCTGGCGATAATAATTCGAATTATCACACCCAATATTTTGTTGGGCCATCGAAAATGGGTAAAAGAGACCTTTAATTTTTTTGGGTCAAAATATTAAACCTCTCTTATAACATCATAATATGAAATTTTTTTGAAATTGCAAAGGTAAAAAGTCAAAACGATAATATACATATGTTTAGATCTCTAGGTATAGATCTAGCTATGTTCACATCACACATATTTGATGAATGATGACTAAGCGTACGAATGCTTAATTATTAAGCCTATTGATTTTTTTTACAATAAAATCGGCCAAGAAAGATAAAGGGCTTTTTTATTAATTCTTATTTACAAAACGTATACCCAAAAAAATATTGGGCTAAACTAACCCATTTCTTTCCCAAAAAAATTGTTTTAAAGTTCCTTTATCAGGTTTCATTGGCCCAAAAAACTAGTGGGAGGGTTATAATCCGCTTAAGCGAATTGTTGTATACCCCAATCCTAATTGACAACTGTCAAGCTCCGAATTGCGTCATAAATCTTGGTTGCTAAATTTCAGTTACTATCTACTTTAATTGTATTTAGAATTTGTCAGTGTCATCATCCCGTTTTCTATAACACGGTTTTTTGGTACATATATTCTATCGGAAGTGGTATACACGTGTTGATTGCATTTTCATATTAATAATTTCGTTTATACTAGAAAAGGCTCCCAAACGTAGGCGGCAAAAATTTATTTATTTGATTTGATAGCTTACGCACATATCTAAACAATTTATAGTGCCAGTTTTTTTTTGGATTTAAAGCAAATCATATCAAATAAAAACAGTTTATTTGAATGCAAATTAAATATGACCACACCCACATTAGGGCGGTTTTTGCTTTTTTGTTAAATGCCAATTACAATACACTTAAGCGAGAATAACGCACACCAAATTTCAGCTTCCGGCGACAACTTTGATTTTTCATGCTAATACATAAAGTGGGCGTGTCAGTGGGTGGATTTCAAAAAATTTTATATCCCATCAAATAGGATAGGAGGCTTATTAAGTTTGATTCATCATTGCTTCAGGACCTGGAAAGCCCTGATATGACGATTCGAAATCGTAGCTCAAAATTTAAGGCCTAAACACTACCTACGGATGGACGGACATGTCTCATTCGACTTACAATTCGGTCTCGATCATATGCCCCTAAGGTGTTGGCGTTCTACGGTGATTATTTCTCTATGTTACAAACTATAAATCAAACTTAATATACCTCCTATCCTATGGGATGGGGTATAAAAATTAGGTCGAATGAACGCATGAACCTTGAGCAAAAAAACAAATTGTAGAGTAAAACAAACAATCTGCAAAGACTTTATTATATTGGGCTTCAAATACCTGCTCATCAGCATTTTTTAAGTAAAATTGGTCAATTGGGTACGGTCCCTGATTAAAACATTATCTGTTACTGTTACGAAAATTAGCTTACGGAAACTTATTTGTGTTTCAAAAATATGGAGTTTAACTATATGAACGTTGGGCTATTATAAGACTATGTATAGTGTGTCCCAAAAGAATCCAACCAGGACTTTTGTCTACCTACTTATTATTTCTACTTGTGTTCATGAGAGGATTTTATAAAAAAAAATCTATTTCGGTTAATTTATTAAAATAATTATCCGCTAATTCAAGTATGTAGATTATATGAACGTAAAGGCTATATGACTACCTATATTTTATCCGTAAAGAATCCAAACTAAACTTTAGTGTACCTACTTCTGTATGCTATATTCAATCTTACACTTAATCGTTGTTAGGTGATTTACCTACCCATTAATGTTTATGTTTTTCTTTTTCTCTTTTAGGTACGTAAACTCACATTTAGCATCGCTAACATTAGCATATCAAATCAACCTGCGCACAACCAAACTTCCGAATGCCATGAATAATTAAATTTAAGTGTGAACTTATCATATAAATTGCGCACGCATTAACTAGGAGCCTCTAACGTCCATAAATACAGCCTAAGCCGCCAACACCCAACGAAGCAGAAGGCAGAAAGGCCTAAACATGGCACTGTTCCCATCATCATCACGCCCTCGAACTCTCATGGAACAATTACTGGCGCGTAAAATCGACGCTGCTGCTACACAAACTGGGCCCGGTGGTAGTCGCTTATGCCGCACCGACTCCCTTGATTCAAGCAGCAGCATTGGATCCTTGGGCTCGATGGTGCTCGGTGACGACGTCTGCCGTTGCGATGATTGTCTACTGGGTATCGTGGATTTGTATGTCATCAGTGCAGAGGCTGCAAAAAAGAAGGTAGGCCCAGAAACTTATAGAAATGTTTGTTTTGGTTTTGCCCACTTTGTAACAATTACTTTGTCGAGAGTTAAATTTAATGGCAGCGCGCTACAGCTTCCCACGGGAAACGCATGCTGCCATTAATCCTCGCTGTGATTGCATAGACCAAGTTGCAAATGCAAAGTGACTTGGTTCATGGATCCGTAAATCAATCGGCTATGCACAGAACAGAGGAACCCATGACATCGGGTATACCTATCTGCTTGCTTGTGGTCATAAATCAGTTGGCCCACATGCGACTTACTCGATTCGAGGGGTCTCTTATATGTTGTATGCCCATAAACGGGGGTGGATTGATACAAGGCTACTGTGGAGAACTACATAAGAAAAATTACCAACTGATCCCTAATTGGTTTATAAAATGCGTAGCATTATCCTAGGGCTGTCACCCAAGATGCAGTCAACTATTTAAATATGTCATTTTAAGCGACGCAGTGACAACGCGGTGCGAATCGACTGCCGAAATGGTATGCGTGCTGCGAATCTAGATCTGCTGGTGAGGATCAAATTCGCATGTGTAGGTCTGAGGAATTTTAACTCGTCGTCGATAAGCGCCCACGGCTTGTTCACACAACGATCGTCAAGTGGGTAACTTGAGATTTTTGTGTACGCACATGCGTGCAGGCATTCATCCTTCGAGTTTGTTTCCCAACGCTGGCAAACTATAGCTCAACTTTAATTGGGAAGGTAAATTGGCGAACTAATCAGACAAGAAGGCCGAGTCGGGGAATGTGCGAATTACAATTAATTAATTGGTTGCCGGAAGGTAAATGGTAGAATGTGATGATGCAATTATGTAAGTGAAGAGGGCATGTGTCTGCACATGGCAATGGGATGTGTCTACATAATAAGAAGGTGTCTATTATGGTCTCCAATGTTGATAAAGTGGGGAACAAACCGGTGATTCACTTGGAAATATTTTTGGGTGAATCCGTTTTTCGTAAAGTTTCAAATTTATTCAATATAGGTAACTCAAATTATTTCATATGCCGGATTCATATTTCATATTCTCTCTAGTTAGATATAGAATAATGTTCTACGTATGCACAGTATCCGAGAGTCTTATCAAAGTGTTAAAGGAGGTTTTTTGAGGCTTTTAGAGCACAACTCTCGAGAGTATGTTTGTTGAGATTGTATGGATAAAGTAAAAAATTAAAATCAATGAAATTTTCAGTTTTACACCCAAAAATGGCGTCAGACGTATTATACCTTATTAAATTGAGCTTCAATTTGAGCTTCAAGTTTATTGATACTTATAGACTATCAGACTTGAAAGTTTCGACTGCCGATCATTCGTAGCGATGCTATTATCCGCGAAGTGTAGCATTGTCAGCAAGAGCTCAAAACTGTTACGGCTCATGACTTTGCTCATATTATTAAAGGGGGCTTTTCGACTAATAGTCTCTTATTTGGGAAATACGAACAGGAGCCATCCGCTGAACCTTAGCTTCATAGTTTTCATCGTCGAAAATAACTCTGTTAACATGTTAACACCATTTACTATCTGGTTTTCTGAATTTTCCGGAACATTATCTATTAGTATAGTTGTCCACAATTGAGATTTTTTTCTTACTTTTGTCCAGTGCAATTGTGCGAGGCTTTGGCCGTGAATCGTTTGCTAGAATAGTTGTGCCTAGAGCTCGAAAATAACTTTCAGCCCTTATTTTCATTTTGTTTCTTTTTGAGAGTTATCGCATTGACTTAAAAAAACCTTATAAAAAATATAATATTTAATTTTTGTAGCTAATTAGTACAAAAATTGTTAGCTAATACAAATTAAGGAATGGGAAGGAGAATAGGAATGGAAAGAAGAATTGGAGTGAAAAGAATATACCACGAACTCAAGCTATTTTATTGCACTATCAGATCTGTGATGTAGGGTGCTTAAAGCAAGCAGCAACTACAAACAGAAAATTGCCAAGCAAAATATTGCTTACACAGGCTCATCAACTAGTGCAGGTGTTAGTGGTTAATGTAACGATCACTTAACACATACACAAATACACAAAAATTAAGAAAATAGGAAAAAAGTAATAAAATAGATACACGTAAAGAAAGAAAATTACAATTGCTTAAGCAGCTTTTTCAGTGTCGCTTTGTCTATATTAAAATCTAGAACACTACTATATAAATTGTACAGGGTACTCATGCGTGTAATAGGCTCATGCATGCCGTAATTCGATCTATGATTCGGAACGCTTAACAGATTGATATTACGTAGGTTATAAGAGCCACCACGAAATTTAAATTTGAAAGAGGACAAGAGGTCAGGTGCGTCAATGTGACCTAACAATATTTGCTGAATAAAAACGAGATCGGTGTTAATACGTCTTTGAGACAGGCTCTGCAGATTAAGTAATTTTAGCCTCTGGGAATAAGGTGGAAGGTGAAATGGATCTTCCCAAGGAAGGCCTCTTAGAGCAAAGCGGATAAATCTCCTCTGAATAGCCTCAATCCTGTCAGCATAACAAATTTGGGATGGTGTCCAAACCTGTGAAGCATATTCGAGGCGTGGCCTAACGAAACTATTGTACAGCGAAAGAGTTGCATAAGGATTATTAAATTCCTTAGCCCATCTTTTAATAAACCCCAGCATACAGTTAGACTTATTAACGACATGATTAATGTGTTCGGAAAAAGTAAGATCGGAGCTAAAGAAAACACCAAGATCACTAAATCGAAAGACACGACCAAGGATGTGGTTGTTTATTGTATATGAGAACTCCGTCGGCGTACGTTTTTTTGAGAACGTCATAACCTGACACTTATTTGGGTTAAGTGTGAGTCCATTTTTATCACACCAGATGGTGAAACTGTCGATGTCTGACTGCAAAAAACTATGGTCCGACACTGACTTTATTGTTTTTGATATTTTCATATCATCGGCATATGCAAGAATATCACTATGTTTCACACTTGACGGGAAATCATTAATTGAGAGTATAAAGAGAAGAGGACCAAGATGGCTCCCTTGGGGAACACCTGATACCGCGGAAAAGATATTTGATTTAGTCCCTCTGAAATTTACTTGATAAGTTCTCAAGTGAAGATAAGATATAATCCAAGATATGAAATTAGGTGGGAAACCTAGCGATGTAAGTTTAAAAACAATAATTTCATGTGAAATTAGATCAAAAGCTTTTGAAAAGTCTGTGTAAATACAGTCAACTTCAAATTGACTGTTTGCATACGCACACAAGGTCACAGGAAATAAATACGACTTTTCACATCCAATAAAGACTGACGTATTTCGGTTTATCAAAAAGCTAATAATAAGCTTTCTAGGAGCAAACTAGGAGTCTTAGTTTGATGAGTTTGAACATAAGACCATTATGCCAAATTGAATTTATACCCGACGCTATTTACCATTTGACACCAAATCTAAAAGTTTTTTTGGCCCGCATTCAGGTACCGTATGTCAATTATTTGTATTGACCACGCCAAAAAATGGGCGTTAATTGATTTCTTTAAATTATAAGAAAAAAGCGTGAAAAGCAAAAGTTATTTCTAAAAAAAGTTTTTCCCTAAAAACGCCCTCCAAAAGTGGGCGAAGCTCAAAACTTTGTAAGAAACAAACTTAGCAAATAGTAATATGTTTAACATTTGTCAAAGAATTTTTTTTGGATTTGGAGTAAATTTTCCGATAAATCGGGAGTGTCAAATTTTTGCCTTGTTGAAGGTCTTGGGCCAATATTGCTCTGCACCGAAATTTTAGTTCTAATTTTAGAGGTTGTCTTACAATGAAGCCAGTAGTAGGCGTGGTCGCTTGTCGATAAAGCCGATATTCACACTTTGTCTCTGCAACAGAAGAACCAAGTTGCACCAAGTTTCGGCACTCAAGCTTGACACGATACGGGTGTCAACATTTTTCTTTCTCCCCAAAAGACGCAAACCGAGTCTCTCTTCTGCTGAAAGGTCTTGATGGGAACACTCCTACAGAAACAATTAAACAAGCATTACATGAGATTGTTCCTAACATAAATATAAATAAGATTTTTCCTTTTTCTAGTCCTCGAACCAAAGAGTTGAACTTAAGACTTAGCATGTTTACGATACAACTAGAGGCCAATCAATTAAACATCTAACGCGTGTCAGGTATTAGTTTTGTCAAAGTTTGTTCTGGGAGAAAAAACACAATCGGTCGGTAAAACGCTGCTATCGGTGTCAACGATTTTGACACTTGGGAGATTGCTGTGCATAAGTACGTAAGCCGATGCGTAATTTGTGGTGATTCCCATGATTCGAGTAGATGTATAGAATCTTGTAAAGCTCTTGAAGAAAAAAATTGTGCCAAAGTGCTCTAAGTGCAACGAAGCAGGGCATGCAGAAAGTTATCAGGATTGCCCCTCATATATATAATATAAAGAAAATTTCTATTGTTGAAGGGACCCTTCTAAATTAAACACCGCGAATCAAACGGATTTAAAAGACTTTCATAAAATTTCATTCAAAAAATGTTTCTCAATATTTTTTTACCTCGTCCGTTCTGAATGCAATAAAAAATCGAAGTAGACTATATAGTAAGTGGAAACGAAGCCAATCACTTGCAAATTGGAATTCCTATAGAGTTGCACGTAATAACGCCACAGATATCGTTCGCCAATCCAAACGCAACTTCTATCAGGATAAATTAGACACCAACTTACCACCCAGAGTTCTTTGGAGAAACCTCCGCCAAATTGGGATAAATAGCAAAGTTAACAGTGTGTGTACTTTAGACCCAGACGAGTTAAACGATTTTTTCCTGGAAAGTGACACCACTACCAGTAATTTTGATTGGAATCGTTTACCTGACACCAATGTATCGGAGCCAACCGATTTCAGTGTTGTGACTGAAAGTGATATTCTCTCTGCACTTGCTTCATTGAAGTCGAATGCTATTGGCGAGGATGGTTTACCACTTCGTTTCATTCGCCTCATTCTTCCCGAAATTATTCGTCCTCTTACGCACATAATTAATTTTTGTATCACCACATCAACTTTTCCCTCTGTTTGGAAGCGCGCTAAAGTAATCCCAATTGCAAAAAAAGCTAATGCTTCTACTCCTAACGATTATAGGCCTATTAGCATTCTGCCGTATCTGTCAAAAGTGTTCGAGAAAGTGCTTGCTCAGCAAATCGTGGATCATCTAGCAGTTAACTCCCTTCTATACCCTTTTCAATCTGGCTTTCGAACTGGATACAGTTGTTCTTCTGCAATTGTTAATGTCCTTGAAGAAGTCCGTAAAGATTTTGATCAAGGTTTTGTTACTTTGCTTTGCATGCTCGATTTCTCAAAGGCTTTTGACAAAGTAGATCATGCCATTCTCTGCTGGAAACTTAAGCATCTGTTTGGATTTAGCGATAGGGCTGTAAGGCTTCTGCAGGACTTTCTCTCAAACCGATCGCAAAAAGTTTTAATAGGCGAGAGACTTTCTGCGAGCAAGCTTCTAAAGCAGGGAGTGCCGCAAGGATCAATTTTGGGTCCAATTTTGTTTTGCATCTTTGTTAACGACCTTCCTTCAGTGTGCAAAAATTGTTTTGTCTATTTTTACGCGGATGACGCTCAGATCCGTATTTCCCTTCCTCTAAACAAGATTGACCAGCTTGTCTTACTGTTGAATGAAGATTTGTTTGCGATTAACGAATGGGCTTTCAAAAATGGGCTCCTTCTTAATCCAAATAAATGCTTAGCACTGCCTATATCAAAAAAGTATTTTGACCTCAACTGTATCCCGGACATTTGGCTTGCGGACTGTAAACTAAAAATTGTCGAATCTGCAACCTGCCTTGGATTTGTTTTAAACAGAAATCTTTCTTGCTACGATCATGTTAACCGCGTCATTGGTTGTGTTTACGGGTGCTTGAGAAAACTGTGGCGAACCGCCAATTTTATTCCCATAGCTACTCGGCAAAAGCTCGTTCGCACCCTTATTATGCCCTTAGTGACATATTCCGAGGTTGTTTATCCTAACCCTGACTCACTTTCGATGCATAAGCTTCAGGTGGCGTTCAACGATGCGATCCGGTTTATACGCAATCTCCGCAGATCTGACAGAATTTCTGTTCATGCCACTCACTTCCTAGGACGCACTTTAACACAGCACATAAATGCCAGAAACTGCATCTTTCTCTACAAAGTGATAACAACTAAGTCTCCTCGATACGTTTACGATAAACTCGATTTTTCGCGTTCGCGTCGAACATTGAATATTAATTTGCCTACTTTTAAATACCTTAACTCCTCCAGGTTATTTTTTGTTCACACGATCAGGCTATGGAATGCATTACCTACGAGCATCAAGACCATCAACAGAACCACAACTTTCCGCTCGGCAATCATGAATAAACTTCTCTTCGCTCTAAAACTATAATCTATTTTCTGAACTTTTTACTCTCCACCTTCCTCTAGATTTAAGATATTGTATAAATATGAATTCATGTTAATTTTTAGTTTCTATAATTAATACCAATATTGTATAGTACTATAAAAGACCAAGTCTTCATGTACACCCGCCCTATAATGTAAATAAATTAAAATTGAAATTGAAAAAAAAAAAAAAATATATATAACTTTAAATATTAAAAAAAGTACTTTAAATTTAACCTAATATTAATTGTACCTTCATATCAGCTTATAAACACTACTAATTAATTTGTTAAAACCAAAAGCATAAGATTGTTTTGAACATGTATTAATTTTCATTTACGATGTGATATTCTGAAATTTTGTTGCGATTCTTCCTTTCTTCAAAGCTTTCCCCAATTAAGTTTCAACTATTAACGGAATGACTTGTTTTCGTTTCTTTTGTTTTAATCAATATTGGGTAATGTATATCGCGTTACATTTTTAACTGCACGCTTTTTCGGCAACGCACTTTCTTCTTATTCATTTCATGTTTAGAACAAAATACATTTCAGAAATTTAAACAATTCATACATAATTAGGTTTTTTAGGTCTTAGGTTTTTCCCGATTATTGTGAAAACCGCATTTTTACTCATACTCTAGCACTGTTTCTTACCTACTTCGCTTTAGTTGCTGTTCGAAATCAACGATTTTTTTTAAGTTTGGTACATACTTTTAGGCTTTGTTTTTTGATTTCCATATTCATTTATAGATGGCGCTGAACTATGGATGAAGTATATGATACGATTTTCTTAGTACATAGGTTCACCCGTTGTAGTGCAGATGGCAGATATTTTTTTTCTTTGTTTTTTTCTATAGATTTTTTCGGTCGAACTCAAACGCTAATTAGCAGTAGCACTTAGCACACAAAAAGGGTATGCAATTGCTTTATCTAGGTACCTACAAAAATTGCTTGTTTTATCTAGGTACCTACAAAAATGAGCCAACTAAGTTTTCTCTGTGTAAAATTATATTAAAATCTTAAACTAACTATTGTAATAATTTAATTAGGTATCTACAGAAAATAGTAGTTCTAACTTACTAACACTTTGCGTAAACAAAACTGCAACTAATTGTGCTGCTTCGTTGTTGGTTGACTTGATCGTTGGCAAATAAAGCGAGCTCAAACAAAACAGGAATACTCCAATTCCCAATCGATGCGGCCTGCGAGATCCAGCTCGCTCATGCGTCATGTCAAAGAATGTGATATATATGCATTATTTTAATTAATATAATTTTATTATTTTTGCAGTTTTCAATTTTTATAATTATTTACCTAATTATTTTGAACAAGACTTTATATTTAGAAACACATGTTTGAAATTACTTAATATTTAATATTCTATGATTTTTTATGTTTTTAATGAATTTTTGGGCAAACCCTAGGTAAAAATTATATGTTGTGGATTTGGTTGGTAGGTACCATAAATTACTGATTTACTAGATATTCAACTTCGGACATGCAAAAGCTTTGCCCACAAGCTGAAATTGATGAATTTATCCATCCTTCGACATTTGTTTACAAATGTGAGTAAATTCATGAATTCGTCATTTCCATGAAATTTCATTTTGCAGCTTTTACATCAGCTGATCGCTATGGTAAATTGATGTTGTATCTTCTTACACGTATTCACCGACACGGAAATTTAAAGCTTTAAAGGCTTTATAAAAAACGTAAACAAATGGGTGTTGGAGGGTAAGAGGGACGTAAGTTGAATATCTAGTTATAAAGTAATTTGTGTTGAAAACCTACACAAAAAGGGGCTTTCACAAACTGGTGGACGGTGCGGGGACCAACATATTTTAGGCACACATTTTTCAGATACAATAAGTGTGGTAAACTGGGGTACATTCGGCACCTTAACTTGAACGCTTCATATTGACGTTATTCATCGACGTATTGCAGAAAATATTAAACTAAACGAAAGCTTGATATTTATAGTTTAAAATAAAATGAGGCAGTTTTTCGTGTTATTTATGAAGCAAATAAAAGAAAAAGGAAAAAAAGCAGCAAATGGCTTCATTCAAATAAATATAGAAATACTTTTGGCACGTAAAAAGATATCATAGCCATAGCACATAGAAAGGAATACAAAAATCTATAATTTATGATAAATTAACTTGCCTCTTCATAAATAACTCCTTAACATAATATTAAGTGAAGTTTTCTTTAGCAATATTTTGTACGGTATCTGATGAAGGTGTCAGATTAGGAGGGTGGCGTATAGGCCGAATATACCCCTTTATACGAACACCAATGAGCCCCGGTTTCTAAAATTTGCCCGGTTTCAAATTATTTCACAAACACTTGTAAGACTAGAACAGATATGGGCTATTTACCTTAAAAACTAATGTTAAACATTAATCTTCACAAAATATCACTTTCATTTACTCAAATTTAACTTGAAAATTTTTTTACCAACCTTCAGTAGGAAACTGCAGAAATTAGCACAAAAACACACAACAAATTGTAACGTTTTTTTCAAACTAACTTGGATTGTCAAACTAAAAAGCTTATTGCATAATTATAGAAAGGTGCGTTCAAAAAAGAAATCAGTGGTCTAGATCCAGCTTCCTTGCTAAAAATTACGGTGCCTCATAGTTGAAGGTGCCCTAGTTTACCATGTGTACCTACTCCATTGTTGTACCTGTCATTAAACATTTCATTTTGTTTATGTTTTAGTGCTTTTATGTTATGGGAAAACTTTCTTAGTCTAGACTGTTAAAACTAGATTGATGTGTTGTCTAAGAACCAGGGAGAATAAAATATTCATATATATAACATCTATTTCCATCTCATTGAATACTTAAAGTAGTGGGAGGGTTACCTCATCCCAATTGACCACTTTCAAGCTCCGAATTGTGTCATAAATTTTGGTTGTTAAATTTCAGTTGCTATTAACTTCAATTGTATTTAGAATTTCTCAGTTAAAGAATATTCTATCTTAAAAAGCGGCGTGGCATACACTCCTTTTCAATAACATCGTTTTTCTACCCTCTTCCACAGGAATGGAGTATATAAAGTTTGATACAGGCGAAAATGTAACATAGAGAAATAATGACGATAGATCCCCAAGATCTTAAGGGCATATGATAGAGACCGAAATCTGAGTCGAATGAGCCATGTCCGTCCGTCCATATATCACCAATTCTTAAGCCTTAAATTTTGAGCCAGGAACCTGAAATTTTGTACGTAAGCACTCTGTCATCCGAAGCAACACAAGTGTTAAAAATTTTTAAATCTGCCCACAGACACGCCCACAATCGGTCTAAATGTGCAACAACCTCCGGTGATTACAAGGCTGTAAGACGTCGCGAAAAGCTGACATTTATTATTTAGCATCTTGTAATGATTACAAGTCATAAAAAATAAAAATAGAGTTCCCCAGACCTCTCCTTGTGGGTGTGGCGTCGATTGAAAGTATAATCTTTCACATGCAATTTATTCAATATTTTCGTTTAAAATCGAAAAAGATTTACTTAATATATTATGTAGAAAACACTACTTTTTAAATATCTTTCATACAAAGTTTTGGGTCTCGCTCCCATTTGGAGGCAGAATTTAAGAAAAACCTCTAATTTTCCAGAAAACATGGATTTCGACTACTCTTTGGCCTAACTTAAGTAAAGATAAGAAATAAAATTCAGCACTTTAGCTTCACCGGGTTCTATATTATATTTCGTTCCTACAAAGTTTTTGGCCACGCCCATGTTTAGAGGTCGATATTACGAAATTGTTAAATTTTACCCGAAAAATTACATTTTTGGCATCGAATTAAAGAGTAATTGTTCAAATTCAATTTATTCAATATTTTTGTTACAAATCGAAAAATTTTTACCTAATATGTTATGTAGAAAATATTAAGTTCTACATTTGATTCACACAAAGTTTTTTTTTTCTAAATGTGGGTGTGACCCACCCTTATTTAGAAGCACAATTCTATAAAAACCTATATATTTCCAGAAAAACATGGATTTCGACTGCTTTATAGCCTTACTAAGAATAGAATAAGAAATACAATTTACCACATAAAGAACACCGGATACTACTTCAGAATGCGTTCATACAAAGTTTTTGGCCACGCCCATCTGTAGAGGTCATTTTCACAAAATTATTGAATTTGAACCAAAAAATTACAGTTTTGCGTACATTTTAGCCACAAACTTGGATATTTCCATGCTAATATTGATTTTCGGTTAAAGGGGTTGGACATACCACGCACCATTTAAAAACAAATGAATAAAAACTTAAAAGGAAGGTTTTTTTTCTATTTAAAATAATGCATAAATGGTAACAGGACGGAGATGAAGGCAAAAAAATAAACGAATGGAAAGGAGAATAGGAATGGAAAGGAAAGTAGGAATGAAAAGGAGAATAGAAATAGGAATAGGGTATACCGCGGTCCGTTACAGGCGGACCGAAGCTATTATATACGCACTGTTGCACTTACTCACTGGTTTTGTTTATATTTTTTATCAGGATACACGTGTTGATTGCATTTTCATATTAAAGATTTTGTTTATACTTTAAAATGCCCCCAAAGTGGGCGTGGCAAAAATTTATTCATTTCAGTTGATAGCTTTCTCACATATCTGAACATTTTATAGCGCAAGTTTTTTGGATTCAAATAAAATATATCGAATAAAAACCGTTTATTAAAATGCAAATTAAATATGACGACGCCCAAAAGGGAGCGTTTTTCGCTCTTTTTTGAAATGCCAATTACAATATACTTCAGCGAGGATTACGCGTACCATATTTCAGCTTCCTACGACAACTAAAGTGGGCGGATTTTAAAAAATTTTACACTTGACTGCATCGTGACCTAGAAAGAACAGATATTAAGTTTCAAGTTCCAAGCTCAAAATTTAAAGCCTAAAAACTGACGGCACATGGACGGACGGACATGGCTCATTCGACTAACAATTCGGTCTCGATCATATGCCCTTAAGGTCTTGGGCGTCTACGGTAATTAGTTATAACATTACCGTAATTATAACATTGACAATATTTATATTTACATAAGTCAAATAAGGTTTGGCTCATGGCCGTCTACCAGATTGACAGTTAGATAGATAGATATCTTTATTTCGTTTTAAAAAATACATCTAGTTGTCGCACAATTTACAATATTCGTACAGAGATATGATTATTAATATAATCTTACTACTGAAAACAATTTTAATATTTCAAAGATACATTTTTTTAAGCAAAAATAATATAAATATTGAGGAGAACAACGAAAAAGAAAACTCCATTTAAAAGGGGGAAAAAAAATTCAATGACTAGAAATGCGTAAGTAATTAGATATGTCTTATAAACATAGTAAACAAAAGATGAGTAAATTACTTAATAAAAAGATAGGCTTATTATTATGACAGAAAACAAAAGTAACTATAGATATATAATTTTGAACAAAAAACACAACAAGTTAATAAATTAATAAATAAATAAATAAATGTATTAATAAATAAGCAACTATACTATGCATATAAATAAAGTAATTAATAAATATATAAATAAAAAAATAAATTAACTAATAAATAAATAATGAATTAATAAATAAATAAGTTAATAAATAAATAAAGTAAATAAATAAGTAGATAGCTTAAACAATAGAATAAATAACATATAAACAAACAAAAAATATATATCACTGTTATTGCAAGGGTAAATGAATCATGTGTATGATGGATTTTCAGTGCTAAGCTCATTGAATAGAGGATTATCGGGGATGTCGCATCTGATTCTGAAAGTTTCAGATAGTTTCTGTATTCTGCTAGAGATCAAATCAACATTAGCTTTATGGTGCAAAACAATAGTAGAATGATGCCAGGGGAGATTTAGCATCATTTTGAGGATTTTGTTTTGCGATATTTGCAGCTTATTAATAAAGCACTTTGCACAGTTGCCCCAAACTTGGCATCCGTACAGAAGAATTGCTTGGAATATAACTTAGAAAACTGATTAGTTTATCCTCATCCAGATAAGACTTTCCAAAGAAACCCACACGGAACTCTGTTAATACAGGACAGGTACCCAAAAAGTGAAAGACAGTACCCCAAAAGTGGCAGATCAGGGTGATGTGGTATGAAATTAAGACTTCAATAAGCTCTCCTCTCAACTAGAATAAAGTACTAATTTTGTCTGTAGAACTGTTGGTTAAGAAATATGTAGGTATTTTCGTGAAGATGGAAATTTATTTTACTGTTACCGCGTGTACTGTGAAGAACGTGCTTAACACAACAGGCGTAATTACAATAGTATCATAACATTACTTCATCAAAAAAGCCGATATTGGGCAAACATATGTACATATATAGCAGCCGCAGCTTTAGCAAAAGCCAAAATCAAGTTTTGGTTGAGTTCAACTGTTTTAAATCTGCGGCTTTTACGTATTTTCAAAAAAAAATTGTGAAAACATTTTTGACACCACCAAAAATTAAAAAAAAAAAATCACACACAACAAAATTGATAAGAATTTTCGGAAAAACTATAGAAATTTTTCAATAAGTTTTTGGCGCATTCTGAGATTTACCTCGAAAGCTTCAACGATAGAACCAACTAGTGGGAGGGCGCTTAGGCGAATCGTGTGATACCCCATCCCAATTGACCATTGTCAAGCTCCGAATAGCATCATAAGTCTTAGTTGTAAAGTTTTAGTTTAGATTAACTTTAATTGTTTTCGATTTTGTCAATTAAGAATTTTCTTGCTTAAAAAAGAGGTGTGGCATCAACCCCTTTTCAATAACATAATTTTTTTGTTCATTTTTATACCCGACCCAGGGTATATTAATTTTAATGCATAGTTTGTAACACAGTGAAATAAGCACCGTAGACCCCTAAAACTTTTTAGAGATATTATCGAGACCGACAGCTGAATCGATTAAGCTATATCCGTCCGTCCGTATGTCCTTATGTTTGAAGTTTTTAGTTCTTTAAAATTGAGCTAGTTCGCTCAAACTTGGAGTGTATCTTGGTTCTTATTTTGTAAATGCAAAGTATGAAAATTGGTAAAATCCGTCAATCCTCCATTTTATTTTCTTTCAAAATGCCTTTTGGTCAAGTTAGACAAATCGTAGCAACTCAAATTTTAGTATAGAGCAATAATGTCCCAAAAGGTCTAAGAAGGCAAAAATTGGACCGCCCACAATATCGACCATGCCTACTTTTAACATGTTAGATCTTTAAAAAGGCGATTTCTCGAAAAATTGACTCCCAATCGAAAATAAATTATATGACAAATATAGTATATATAACTATTTGCTAAGTTTGGTCCATACAAAGTTTAGAGCTTCGCCCACTTTTACGGGGCGTTTTTAGCAAGAAACGGTATTTTTCCGAAATAATTTTTGGTTTTAAAGCATTTTGTTATGATTCTAACGAAATTTCAATAAACTGATTTTAATTTTTATCCCAGGCCCGCTTTTGGGGGCGTGGCCTATACATATTAATATGAATTCGAGACAAAATATTTTAGGGTTTGGTGTTACACGGTATATAAGGTTGGGTTTATAGAAGTTTGCCACAGACGAACTCTTACGCTTACTCACTTGTTTTTTACCAAATGTGGTATACACGTCTTGATTGCATTTTTATACTAAAAATTTGGTTGATGCTTAATAACCACTACTTCGTAAACTTTTTCAATGTTCGCTAAAGTATGTAGCTGTTGCGTGGACAAATGCCATGGTAATCTCAAAATCATTTTAAGTAATTTATTTTGAGCAATTTGACGTATATGCGTGTTGGCACAATTTCCCCAAATAGGTGACCCATAAAACTTATCGCTTGAAAAACTATAAGTTTGTTTTCATTGCTAAGGCTCGACCAACGATTAATAAACGGATAAAATGCAATTTTTGTAAGGCTGTACTTCTTTAAAGCTTGCTGCAGATGAAGGCCAAACTTTAAAGTTTTATCAATGTGTAGCCTCAGGTATTTGGCGCTGGATTTCCAGTCCGTTTGAACCCCGCCAATCTCAATTCTATTTCTTGGTAAGGAGAAGACATTTTTTCCTGGTAAAAAAGATAGCCTGAGCCTTTGATAGATTAATGTTGATTTTTCTTATGACAATAGTTAGTTGTAGTATTGAGTGCAGACAGCAAGATGGTTTCAATAACGGAACCAAATGCATCTGACACAAAACTAGACATGTCATCTGCAAACATAGCAGACTAAAAACTTGAAAAACGAGGAAAATCAGACGTGTATACTAGAAAAAGAATCGGCTCCAGCACCGAGTCTTGACCTGCATTAATAGAGTAACTGCTGGACATTAAGCTATTGACGGACACCATAAAATTTCTTCCATATAAGAACGATTGTACAATTTGTAATAGACAGAACGGAAAATTTATCTTATGCATTTCGTTAAATAAGCCATCGTGCCAAACTCTGTCGAATGCTTTCGAGACACCCAAAATAATCATGCCTGTGCTTTTGCCTGAAAGAAAACCATGTTTAATATGCTTTGTAATTCTATGGATTTGGTGCATCGTGCTATGATTAGATCTGGAACCAAACTGTTCGGAAGGTAAAATATCATTGGCATGAATATGAACCAAAAGTTTCTGCTTTTGTATTTTTTCAAAGCATTTGACAAGTGAACTGAATAAGCTGATGGGCTTGGGCCTATAGCTAGACGGAAAATTTGCAGTTTTTCCGGGTTTCCAAATAGGAACGACTTTTGCAGTAGAAAAATCTTTTCTCTTTTGGTAGAAAATCGGATCTCACTCAAGTGATATAAATATTAAATATATATTAAATTATTTCATTAATATAAGTCGATTCATTCTAAATTGCTTGTCACTGCTCAAGTACATGTACATCTCTACTGAATTCTCATATTACTTCCACAATTATTATATTGTTCTCTTCCACTCCCCGAGTCTCTATTACTGCAGTAACCATTTGTATAGATTCATTTGGTTGCCGTGTGACGTCAAATAGTGCCTTAAGTGCTCATAACTGCGGGGCGACCTCTGCCACTGTCTTGGGTTTCCCATCTTTATCTGTATAAGATTTCTCATTCAACTGACTCTTTCCACTTACCGCGCCGCTCAGCTTCCATTGAAGCATCTTTTGGCTACACTATGAGTGTTTCCCTAGGGCAGCGGCAGCGGGACTTAAAGCCTCAAGGTGATGACTGTATTGCGGCGGTGAATCTAATTTCTAGGCCGCTGTTTAATTTAATTGTTCTATTTGTTGTGAATGTGTGAAATGCGATGGTTTTGTTTTTGCTCAGTGACGTCATCTAGCTTTTATCACTTTACTTGTAGCATGCCTGAGGGTATTATAGAGTTTCCAACCAGAATCATAGTAATTTATTTTTAATCCAAAAAATAAATTGTTCAGACTTAATCTAGGGTAATTTACTGATCTAAAAATTGACAAAAAATAGGGGCACTCAACTCGTCACGCGTTAAAAAGATGTTAGTCGCGTTATCTTCTGGAGACAGTTGGCATCAAATTGAAAAACATGACATAAATATTTTGATTTTTATTGAACAATCTAAGGCAAATAAGTTATTTGCAGATCGTGTAATCTGTTTTTAACCTTATACCTCACATATTTTTCTTACCCTACCCATGGTATATAAATTTAAATGCATCCACAGTTTGTAACACACCGAAATAATCATCGTAGACCCTAAAGATCTTTTTAAGACACGATCGGGACAGACAGGTGAACTGATTAAGTCATGTCCGTCCACTCGTCTGTCTGTTTGCGTGAAGCTTTTAGGTCTTGAATTTGTGTTAGAAGCCTGAAGCTTAGAGTGTAGACTTAGCTCAGATTTTGTAAGAACAAAGTATGAACATTAAAAAAAATTGTTTTACTGAGGAACAAGTGAGTTAGAGCAAGAGTTTTTCCTCACCGAACTTTGAAACACCGTCCCTTATCTAGATACGCTGTACCACAAAACTAGAAAGTTTTTTGACCTGAATTATCTGTCTAAGTTAATTACTTATTTACTTAAGGTGGCGCTACAGTCCGGGGTGGACCTGGGCCTCAGCCAACAAGCTTCGCCAGCCAGCTCTGTGTCTAGCTAGCCGTCTCCAGTTTCGCACGCGAAGTTGGCTAAGGTCCCCTTCCACTTGCGTGCGCCACCTGAGTCTCGGTGCTCCCCTACCGCGCCGTCCCTGTGGTGTGGACTCGAAGATTTTCCGGGCCGGGGCGTTGGTGTCCATCCGCTCTAGATGACCCAGCCATCGTAAACGTTGTGTTTTGACTCTTTTGGCTAAGTCGGTATGGCTGTACAGCCCGTACAGTTCGATGTTATATCTCCTCCTCCACTCTCCGTCTATGCAGACGGGACCGTAAATCGTCCGAAGAATTTTCCTCTCGAAGATGCCTAAAGTTTTTGCAGCCGCCTTTGACAGGGTTCATGCTTCTGCACCGTAAAGCAGGACTGGGATGATGAAGGTCTTATACATGGACACTTTAGTTGCTCGACATAGGGCTTTGCTACTCAATTGCCTCCTTAGCCCAAAGAAACAGCGATTGGCAAGAGTTATCCTTCGTTTGATTTCAGCGCTGGTGTCATTGTCTGAAGTTCGAAGAATTCGGTAGTTAGGAACCCAGGTAGACAAAGTTCCTAACTACCTCAAAATTATAGCTGTCGATGGTGATGTTTTGTCCAAGACGTAGGTGTTGGGTGTCTTTTCTTGATGACAGCATATACTTGGTTTTGCCCTCATTGACTGCTAAGCCCATATTCGCCGCTTCCATCCCAATACTCACGAAGGCTTCACTGACATCACGCTTTGTTCTACCGATTATGTCAATGTCGTCTGCGTATGCGAGTAGTTGAACGGAGTTTTGAAAGATTGTACCTCTGGTGTTGGCGCGAGAGTTCTGCACAATTCTTTCAAGTATGATGTTAAAGAAGTCGCATGACAGTGCGTCGCCTTGTCTAAATCCTTTTTTGACATCAAAGGGGTTGGTGAGGTCTTTGCCGACCTTGACGGAACAGCGTGAATTTTCCATCGTCATCCTGCACAGACTGACGAGTTTGGCAAGACGCCAAAACTAGACATTGCGCTATATAGCTCGTCTCTATAGATGCTGTCATACGCGGCCTTGAAATCGATGAAGAGGTGGTGTGTATTGATTTCGAGTTCCTGGGTTTTCTCCAAGATCTGCCGCAGTGTGAATATTTGATCGATGGTGGACTTTCCTGGCCTAAAGCCACACTGATATGTGCCTATCAGATTGTTGACAAACGACTTCAGGCATTCACACAGTACAGCAGAAAAGATCTTGTATGCGATGTTAAGAAGACTTATGCCCCTGTAGTTGGCACAACTCAGAGGGTCTCCTTTCTTCAGGATCGGGCAAACAATGCTGAGGTTCCAGTTAGTTAATAAATAATTCTAAATTCCATAGAACATGAGGTCATGCGTTTGAAGCGAAAACTAATTTAAAAAAAAACCGTGTGGGCGTAGTCTAGCTTTTTATGCAACAGACTTATCTAATGATGAAATAACTTAATTTCAAAATGCCTACATATAGATGCAGGAGCGAACGCAGGGGGGGGGGGGGGTTTAAACGTTTAAACCCCCCCGAAATTTGTGGAATAATAAAAAAGAACTTTAAAAATGAAAGTCGAAACTAAAATTCTCGGATAAACATAAACTATCTTTCCATGTCCCCCCAACACCCCTGCAATTACCAGATCAAAATGAGGTTGCAGAGGGGCAGAACCCAAAAAACGTATTTCATTCATATTTTTTGAAAACCCCCTCCGAAATTTTTTTCTGCGTTCGCCCCTATATACATGATTATAGTGGCCATGGTCGATAGGTTTTCGCAGTCCAATTTTAGTGGCACTCAAACTAAAGATTTCTGGCAACTATCACATTATTATATTAATGTTTGAGTTCCTATACGCTTTGTCTAACTTGTAAATTTGAAGCTGTCTGACATTCAAATCAAGTGTGGAAGTGGCTGTGGGAGGGTCTTACCACCCTTGTCCGCATAAAATGAAATCAAAAGCTAGACTGCAAGTTTCAGCTCTAGCTAATTTTAAAAAACCTAAAACCTCTCACATACGGACAGACACACGAATAGATGTCGAATGGAAAAAGCTTAATCGACTCACCTTCTGGATCATACGTATCTTTAGAAAAAACAAAGTTCGGTGCTGGCGAGGTTTTGGTTCCCACCCTGCTAACCCCCTTCGTAAGAGTCTGACAAGCACGCCCATACTGAAAACTATATCGAAAAGCTACTCAAATAGACACGAAAAAGTTTCTAATAATTGTACTGGGCCCCTGAAAAATAAGATGAAACGTAATCTAAGCATTAGTTAGGTTTTTTGCTCGCATGAAGAGTGATCAATAAGGCCGAAGTTATACAGAATAGGAAGGCATGTTCACATATTTTTGTGGATTTCTTTATAATATTAGTTATATTAAATTAATTTTTATGTTAAATACAATCAATTTTTATGTTTAAATTTTTCTAAATCAACTTTTAATTTTAACGCTAGGGAGATATGGGAGATTTGCAAAGGTTGGGAAACACTGATCTAAAAGATCTAAGGGAAGATTATTTCATGTTTCAAAAGCGTTGAAATTAATATGCATTCATTTTTTTTTTCCATTTTCCAAAAAAAAAACATATAGAGCGGATGGACACCAATGCCCTTGACCCAAAAAATCTTGGAAACCATCGTGCAGGATGACGACGAAAAACTCACGCTGTTCCGTCAAGCTCGGTAAAGACATCGACCGCTTTGATGTCAAAAAAGATCGTCAATTATGAAGACATAAGCGGAGTGGTCCGTCAGCTTTTGTTTTAGGTGAGGCTTACCTTCATTGTATATCTACTTTTTCGTAGTGGAGTCTACTGTTCTTATATTGGGGGATTTTTTAGTTTTGTCACTTAAAAAAGGGTAGCACTAAACTTTTCCACTTAACCTTCATGTGGTTTTGCCTGCGTCAAATTTGATTGATGTAAAATAAGTGACCCAGAAGTTACGATTGATATACATACTTGCTAGCAGTATCATTTTGGTCAGTCAATAAAAGTGTTTTCAAGCACATCTAGAACATCATAAACTATTTCAAAAATGCTTTAGTGTTTTTTTAATTTCACTTTGGCCACTTTTCTTAAATTCTGCGGACATGGATATCTGAGAAAACGGTAAAGCAAGTTGTTTTCTATTTCGCTTGCTTAAATAGGTTTTAAGACTTAAGGTGGGAAACGGCAATATTGAAACTTTTTAAATCCAGTAAACTTGCGTTGTAAATGTTTCATACTTCAGCCAAATTCAAATTAGATCGTCATTACCGTTAACAGAATAACAACCTTTAAGAAATCGTTTTCGAAAATATTTTTTATATTTTCGAGTCCAATCTTTAAAGTTTTTTAATATCCAAAGTTTACTTAAGCTTTACATGAAATCGCAGAAAATGGACTATGCCCGTTCTTTATCTTAAGCTATACTTTATACCGTTAGGGAGCTAGAAGAGGAGAAATATCTTCTTTTGACAATTTTTCTAATTTTTTAAATTTCAAATCCATAAAACAAGTTTTTTAGTTCCCGTTAGACTTTTTTCAGTAGCACAGCTACCTGGGCTAGCATTGCTTTTTTTTGAAATTCTATGGCCAACGGTTTTTGCGAAAACGGTAAAACAAACTCCTTTTTTATTTCGTTTTTCAAAAAGTCTTCGAAAAAACGTAGGTAAAAAAGGCAATTTAAAACTTTTTAAACGCAGTTTGTTTTCCTTTAGTACGCTTTGTACTTGAACTAAATCTGAACGCTTTTACCGTTAAGATGCTAGAAGATTTTAAAAAACAGTTTTTGAAAATGCTTTTCTGTTTTTGAGTTAAATCTCAGATGGTTATGAAACTTTAAAATTCGCTATAAGTTTCCTTAAAATTTTGGACCATTTCTGATAAGTGTGATTTTTTTTATAAGATTTGTCCAAACAAGACCTGGGTAGGGGGCGACACACGTTTCTTCACATGAATTTTTGCGATTTTTTTTCGAAAATGCTTTAAAATGGCAGTATAAAATTTTTTTCTAAGAAATATTCAAGCATTTGGTTTACCTTGTAATGCTTTATATGTGTGCTCAATATTGTCTGTATGCACTAAGCGGTTCAAAAGTTATGGCCCCAAACATTTTGAAAAACGTCACCCATTTTCAACTCTTCATTTCTCAGAAAATTTTGGTACCTTCTTAGCTTAAGTTTCGCTTTTCTTTTTCTTGGCTGCTTAATTTCTTAGAAATAGAATTGAAAAACCTACATATAATCCGTTATTTCTGTTAAAAAAAATTACCCTCGTTGGATTCTCTGACTATTTCCGGAGTTAAAAAGCACACAGAATTTTGTCTTTCTACGACTTACCGTTCCGAAGCTATAACATGATTAGGCGGAGGGATGGACGAACGGATGGACGGACGGACGGACAACGTAGCGATTCCATAAGAGGTCCGTTTCCCATTTTTGGACGGACCGCTAAAAAGGGATGTAGACAAGCCAAGGCGCGACTTCTTTAAGACCATACTTGAAAGAATTGTGCTGAACTCCCGCGCCAACACCAGAGGCAAAATCTCTCGAAAGTCTGTTTAACTACTCGCACACGCAGACGACATTGACATAATTGGAAGAACAAAGCGTGATGAGTTTAAAAGCACACAAAATTTTGTCTTTCTACGACTTACCGTTCCGAAGTTATAACATGATTAGGCGGACGGATGGACGGACGGACGGACAACGTAGCGATTCCATAAAAGGTCCTTTTCCCATTTTTGGACGGACCGCTAAAAAGGGATGTAGACATGCCAAGGCGCGACTTCTTTAAGACCATACTTGAAAGAATTGTGCTGAGCTCCCGCGCCAACACCAGAGGCAAAATCTCTCAAAAGTCTGTTCAACTACTTGCATACGCAGACGACATTGACATAATTGGAAGAACAAAGCGTGATGTCAATGAAGCCTTCGTACTGGGCCCCTGAAAATATTCCGTCATGTTCGCGGACGGAAGCAGCGAACATGAGTTTAGCAGTCAACGAGGGCAAAACCAAGTATATGCCGTCATCAACGAATGATACCAAACACGGACGTTTCGGACAAAATGTCACCATCGACAGCTAAAACTCTGAGCTTTGAGGTAGTTAGGGACTTTGTCTACCTAGGTTCCGCTTTAAATTCAGACGATGACACCAGCGCTGAAATCGAACGAGGGATAACTCTTGCCAATTGCTGTTTCTTTGGGCTAAGAGAGCAATTGAGCAGAAATACCCTTTCTCGAGCAACTGGCGAAGCTTGTTGGCTCAGTTCCAGGTCCACCCGGACTGTAGCGCCGCCTTAAGTCAGTAAGAAAGATGAATTTAATTTTTTTACACTCGAACTACTTCGGGACTTAAAAAGCACTAATTCTATTTTGAAGGAAGCATGGATTTTAAACTTATGGTAGACAGACGGACAGACGGACAGACATATCATGTCTCATCCGACACTCGAATCGGTCGCAATCATATGTCCTCGGGGTCTTCAGTGGCTGTCTATACTGTGATTATTTCTTTATACTTCAAACTATGAAATAAACTACAAATTAAATTTTTGTATGTATAAACACTAGGTATAGCTATAAATAGACAGTCAGATGAACGGACGAACACGGTGTGTTTGACTTAATTCCTTCACCTGACGATGCTGATCATTTAAAGGTTTGCCAGCGTATAAGGCTTTCCACTCTGTTACAATTTTTAGATAAGTAGGGGTATACATGTATGCTTTGAATTAGATAATATTTATTATTATAGGTACCTAGAGTATAAAATATACGTTAAAGAGCTCAAATGGGATGGGAACTGATGCCGCATACGATGTGTAGGTAGCCTTGCATCTATATCTATATCCTAGAGGCTTGTTGTATACGGGTACATGAAAGGAATTAACACATCTTACAACAACACTAGCTGTTCCTTACTTTACTTCATTTAAAGTAATTTAACTGGTCGCACAATCATTCATTGTATACATCAATATGAATTATTTATAATATGTACCAATAAGTTTAAGTTTTTTAAAGTTTAAGTTTGAGTTTATTTCTTCTTATAAATATTTAAAGATTACAAATTTTTGAAAAGAACTTTAAATCTAACATACCTACATACAAGAAAGAATCAGGTCATTCTATATTTTAACATCAATAAATGAAAAAATAGTGTTGAATGCCTTTAATAGGCTTACAAATTCAAAATTAAGATTATTTGGGTGGTCACCCCCCTTAAATAGTGAAATGACAAAATAATTTTGAGCAAAAGGAAATTTTAACAACAAAAATGTAAAGGGTGATTTTTTAGCTGGTTTGGTTTTGCCAACACTGGTTTTGACAGCTGACGTGTGTTTAGTACCTTGTGTCACTGTCAAACAGCTTCAGTTTGGTTTGCAATTTAACCATGGTCTTACAAATGAACAACGCTTGCAAATTATTGAATTTTACTATCAAAATTCGTGCTCGGTTCGAAATGTTCATCGCGCGCTGCTTCCATTTTATTCTCGACCTTCTGAGCAGTCTATTCGGAAGATTGTGACCAAAAACCGCCTAGATCGTGCGATTTGACACCATTAGATTATTTTTTGTGGGGCTATGTCAAGGCTAATGTCTATAGGGACAAGCCCGCTTCGATTGACGCACTGGAAGCCAACATCCATGCATTCATGTGTGGAAGAGTATGCCAAAATTGGACTCAACGGATGGGCTACCTGAGATGCAGCCGCGGTCAACATTTGCATGAAATTATCTTTAAACATTAAATTGCAAGGTTCAAACTATCGATTCAAATAAATATTTCATTAATTTTTTCGAATTTTTTGTGTTTTTTTTTTAAAAAGTTCTCAACCTCTTAAAAAATCACCCGTTATTATGAACATATAAACAAAATACAATAAATATAAATAAAATGCAATCCAAGATGATTTAAATAAGTACAAACTAACGATAATTTATTCTGAATACATATTTAAAAAAATACCAGTAACTACCAAAAGTAAGAGAGAATATTTCTTTTACGGAGCAATTAATTATCGTCTAATAAGTGACTCCAGACTAGAATAACTGTAATCAAACAGCCAAAGTTTAACATGCCTTATAAACATACCCGACACAGATATCGTCCTGATCGACAGCGGAAGTTTATTAAATAAGAGACGCGAAGACACAGAGAAAGAATTACGATATGCAGTGGTCCGGAAGATGGGAATAGATAAAACGTTAGAGAAATTAATAGAAATATTAATTAATAGAAATAAACTTGACATTCCCACCCACATCAGTCCTTTCACTGACTATGGGTGAAGTTCAACAATGACGTTTCCTGCATTAGTGTATCAACGTCATCAATTGCTAGTCTATACCGTGATGTAATAAACTCATCCACCTAAACTCCCCCATTACGCTGTCGCAAAAGTAACCCGCATCCCCATTCGCTGCTTTCTTGTTTGTTGGTGCTCTCTTTTTAATTTGCCTACCTATGGCAAATGTACAAAATGCGCTGGCAAGTTCCCCGCTACAGAAAGAGAAACCGCGAGAGAGAGTCAAATCAAATTTTCAAGATCTTCAAGGGGCCGCGGGGGATACGTAATCGTGGTAACACTACGACAGGGCGGGTGTGGAGACGTCGAGTGCCTGTGCTGCTAGTGTGTGTTGCTCAGCGAACTGTTTTTGCTTTGGCCGCGCAAACGCCGCCACCAAACTTACGCGTTTTCCTCTAGTCAAAGTTATGAAGTGATCGCGGTCGGCTGTCGGTAGCGTTTGATGCTCGCGGTAGTCTTAATTTTTCGACACTTAAAAATAAAATTCAAATTGTGAAGAGCTTAATGTTATCTTTTTAGTTTGTTTTTAAATCTGTAAGAATACGGCTGCATGCAATTTTCTTGTGTCTAAAAGAATCTGATCATGCTAAAGTGGCAAAGAAAACGTGATCAATACCGACTACATTCACTATGCTATCAGTGACGGAGTGCAACGCGTCTCTATCGCCCATATCAGGCAGATATGAAATGTATAAATTACGGAGAATGTGAAAAGTGTTTAGAGATCAGCGATTTCGTAAAATAATTGTAGTTTCCGCATGACTAAGATTATTTTGACGTTTGACATTCAGACTTGGTGAGGTGGTGGATTAAACTTTGCTATAGCTGTATAACAAGCCTACATACAGTCACAAGTCGTCGTGTCAAACGTCATAATTTATGTTAGACACAAACGGAAAAGAATTGTTTTTATTTTTGCATTTAAATACTACAGTAACTGCGTATATGTGTGGGTTGGTTTTTGTTGGCAGATAAAAAAGAAAAAAAAAAAAACAGTAGAACCGTCTTGAAAGTGGCGTTGGCTTACAATACAGTCCAAAGATTGAACTGTATTGAAAGCGTCTTTTCCATTCAACATATTATCGGAATATTTACATATGTAGCTATGTAGTTATACTTACGTAGAGACGAGAGCTGTGACGCAAAAGACATGAGTGAAGGTTTGAATATGTATGACATGCCCTGTCTTAATAGGTGTATGTACCTACTAGAGTTCATGTTCGGCGAAATTTCAACGACCTTCAGAAAAATAATCAGCGGTTTCCAGCGAGACTTAATTAGAAATTAGACTGGCTGTTCTTTGAAATGAGGCATTGTCAATTTCTGCGTTTAATCACATGATAGTTTTTAGTAATGTAGGTATCTAGATACATATTCATTTTGGGCTGGAATGATTGAGATTCGTCAGTTTTGACAAATATTTTGGTGAAAGTCTAGGTAGGTAGTTGCCAGGATTTAAATTCCGGACTGTCGCAGGCAAAATGAATTTCATAAGAGAAGGAATGTATTAGTCTGCATATTGGTTGTGCAGTTTCGCACTTCTCTCATTTGAAAATAAGTGTTGCTCAACACAACGCTGAATTGTTTCGAAGATATTGTCCTTGGCAATTATCGTTTTGATAATACCCATTGTATTGATGGGTGCCGTGTCATAGGCGTTTATGTGCCATCTCAATCGCCTAAGAAAAACTGGATGTACCTATTATTTTTTAAGACGCCTTGAAAGATTGAACCATTCTGGATAGAATTGCCTAAGTTTTCGTAGGCGCTCCTTTGCGAGAGGTTCTTTATTGGCAACCTATAGTATCTGGAAAAAAAATCTGGTTTTTCTTCACTACCCTGCATCAACGACTGTTTAACTCACCGCAGAATGCATACCTACCTAAACTATGTGAGTCTTTCACCGTAAACCTTAAAGCTTTCAAGAGATATCATCGAAACCATTAGGAGAGTTTATTAGAGAAGAAACAATCTCCGCCCGTCCGCTGAATGTAAACAACTTTTAGGTTCGCACTTTTTAATCGGGGTCCGCCTAAAACGCCTGGGCCTAAATAATTTGATATAAAAAATGTAGGCAATATCGAAAAGGCAGCATTTTTTTCATCCCGCTGAATTTTTGGTCCAGTGTTTTTTTTTTGCAAAAGGTAAGTTGTAGTACTTGTACCTTTATAGGTTACGTAGGTACCCTTATATTATGGGATCAACCACAGACGGATGTGGGTATTTCTGTATTTTTTAATAGCTGGTTTTTAAAATACGCATCAGACAGCATACGAAGCAGGTATGTTAAGTTTGTCACATAGTTTGTAACACGGTGAAATAATTATGGTGAGCACCAAGACCTTAAGGGCATATAATCTAGAAGACCGAATTTTGAGTCGAATAAGCCATGTCCATCCTTTCGTCTGTCTGCATTTCTGTTTTTATTCAACAGAACATTTTATAACTGTTTTTATTAGGCTTAGGCCTTACATTTTGAGCAATAGTGTGCTGAAGTTTCGTGCGAAAGCTGTCCGTTATTCGAAGCGCTAAAAGTGCTAAAATTTTCCAAATCGGCAAACAGACGAGCCCACAATCGGTGTAAATGGGTTACTACCTCGAGTGATTTTCAAACTGCAAGACGTCGTAAAACTCTGAAAATTGAAAATTTCTTAGAAATCGGAAGCTAGGTATATAATTGCCTCATAGCGTCATTTGGGGAAGAATAATATTTAACACGTTAGGCTAACAAGGCTGCATCCTAGATTTTGTTGTGCATACGCAAAGTTTTTGGCCACGTCCATTTCTAGGGGTAGATTTGACTAAATTCATATTCTGGGCCAAATATGGAAAACGATCTTTTCGAGTTATACTTTAAATGTATTCAAATTTTTACTGAAACGGAAATTAGAATCACTTCCATTTAAAATAAGGTTGCGTTATTTAAACAAACAATTTCTGGACGAAATAAAATGTAAATACAACTAGGTACCGGCTTTATGCACTTGGTTTCTACTTTATACATGATGATACTCAGTTTAATTCAATTTCATTAGGTTCTGTAATCGGGCGACACACTTATAATTCATTGAATTAAGCAAGATTGTAATGTAGATAGGCTTTCAAATGCTTTCAAATGTAGATGGGCACAGAAATAATGTGTTTCGTTTTTACCCACGATCCTGCATCAATGGTTTTACCACTCATTCGTCAAAGCACTAATTAAATTTAAAATTTTTTCACGATTTCACTCATTTTTTTTTACAAAGTCCAAATTGATTTCCAAATCCATGATTCTAAAAAGGTTTGTATATTCAACACTTGTTGAATATATATATTTTGTACGCTCCAACCTTTTTAAAGGTACATATAAGCTTAGTTTAAAGTCTCCTAAGCTCTCTGGTTTTTAGTAACGCGCCTTTAAAATTCTCTTTAATAGTTTGCTGACGCAAATATTTCAGATGTTCCGATAAATATTTTATTTGTACATTTAATCCCATAACACGACATTGCAATTAATTATAAAAACAACTTAAGCTCCTTATTAAATACAAAACACTGCTTAAGACATTTCCTTGTAATTGACTCCCCGCATTACTTTTAGCAAAAGCTGACCGGACGCTTACGTTTAAGTACCCACTGGAAACATGAAAATGTCCAGCTAAATTAATTCACTTAACTGGTTAATAATTAAAAACAAAATCATACTGATGTCTGCTTTTAGCCATAGTATCACAAAAAATCACAATCACACCAATCAATCGGAACCTGTGAAAGTCGCCAGCTTATGTTGGATAATGTAACTATTTAACAGCGTGCTTAGGCCTCAACACAATGCGCGAGTGTCAATACCTCAAAAGTTGTCGGCAGTTGGGAGAGATGAATTAAAAAAAATCCATGTTAACATGTAACTGATACAGGGACTAGGTATACATTCTGTTCAAAATGTACTTAAAACGTCGCGCCGTAACATGAGTCGTTGTTACGAACTATACGAATTTTATATTTATCTACATATATGTATTTATTTTTTAGCTGCTGTCGTAAAAAAAACGTGAGCTTACAAGTAACTGAATCGCAGTAGTAATTTATCTTAAGAAGAATTTTAGGTATAGAAAAGCTATGCCTAGTCCTAAAACAACTGAAGTTCTATAAAATAATTAAAGTTTTTGCTTTCAAAAGGCGCACTACACAAATGCGATTCTGCGAAAAGTCAAAAGGTTATCGGGTTAAGTGATAATGATTTTGCGAGCACATCGGTTTTCGATTATTTTACTATACCCATTTTTACAGTATACCCATTTAAAACGATACCCATATGAATGATGTCGATATCATCAAATAAATTTCTGCGATCTAGTAATAGTGGACAAGGTTATGTGAAAGACTATTGTCTTGCGCGATCGCGGTGAAGAATAAGCGTGTTTGAAATCAGGCCTCAAACTATTTAAAAACTATAAGGAAGATAGAGCTTTATGTGGTAGGTTTAATAATACCCATTGTAAACTAAAAAAAAACACATGCAAAATAAAGCAAAAATTTTATACTTTTTGGAGTTAATCAAACCTATGAATAGAAGAAACAAACCAATATAAATATAAAAAAACCTATCCTTAAACTGAAGCTATGGGTATTTGTATTGCCGAACCTGCCCACTGTATATAAAATGATTGGTGACGTAAAATGAAGCCAAACGAAATGAAGCAAAAATTCAAAAAGTTTGTCTTTTTGCAGTTTTAAAAAAAGTTGGGCTGATCAAATCATAAATTTTTAGGTTGTGTGCAGTTGAATGCGTGTAAGGGGTACCGTTCCTGTCCCCCTGCAACCCCCTTGAGGATTTTTCTTTTACCTTTCTTGTGTCCTTACATCAGTTTGAAGTTTGGTGTTTACATCCAGTTTAAAGAAGGATGGGCAAATTCGGTTTTTGCCCAAAATGTCACAGACAACGGTTTTTAAAGAGTGTCTTGATAACACAGAAAGACTTTCAAGGACTATAAGGCGGGCCCTACATGAGAAAAGAGTGGCTGTTGGACACATTGCACTCTTATAGGTATATTACTTGTACAAAATTTTAAGTAGCCTTAACCCGAAGATTACAAATGCTAAACTTCAACCAAGGCATTTTATTGCAACCTAGGTGCAGAAAAACCAACGAGTGCGAAAATTAAAAATTAATTTAAAATAATTTCTTTTAACTTTATAAGCCCTGAAAAGGACAGTGTTACAACAGGCGAAAACAAGTAGGTCCTTTGTGTAGATATTCCATAAAAAAATCGACAAGCGAATGCATTTTCCTATATATGGAATACATATATAGATTTCAAAGGCTTAAAAAATACGGTGCAATCAAAAGACCCTTTTTAACCGGACCTTCCTTATTTTGCCATAATAGTGCAAACTAGACCACCTGTTACCGAGATACTCACGAAAAAAGTTGCCAAAATAGCTAGGTTTTTAGCAAATAACTTTTTCCACGCAGCGATTTGGGGAATGCCGCTATATAATTTACTGCTGTATACAAAAATACCTATCCAATGACATATGACTCGACTCATTCTTATTGGTTCCATAACCAACTCCCACACATTTTTGGCCACCCTTCTCTGATCATTTTTCGTTTTCAAAAAGGAAATGAAGCGAATTTGGCTGTATAAATATTTGAAAACGCAACAGGGGCAAATTAATAATATGGTCTTATTCCACGTCAGCCAATGGAATGCTTAAAACGGATCTCCTGCGTACTGGAGTTACCCATATTCCATCGCTTGCGAACTTCCAAATGCGATTCCACTGCAATTAATTTACCGTGTTTTATTTTTGTTGGAAATTTTGAATATAAGGCAGATTTTCCAATAATGTAGACTTCTAAATTTAGCAAAGGTAGATAAATCTTATGAGTGTATATAGTTCGTATAGTTTGTAACGCAGTGAAATAATCACCGTAGACCCTTAACCTTTAAGAGATATGAATGTGACCGACTGGAGAATCGATTAAGCCATGTCCGTACGCCCGTCCGTCCGTATGGTAATAACTTTTAGGCCTTAAATTATATGGTAGAGAGCTGAAATTTTGTGGATTGGCTGGAAGTCCATTGGACCAGATCAAGTTTGAAAATTAGCTGAATCCGCCCACAGACGCGCCCACTACAGGCCTGTATGTGCGACCATCTCTAATTTAAAAAAATACTTTTTTAAAGTTTTAGCTATGTTAGAATGGTGCTTGTGCATTCATTTTTGGTATGTACATTGCCTTGTAATTGTCTTTACAGTGGCCAAAAAAATTTAGCCTTCTCACCACGCCCACTATTTTAAGGGATTTGACCACGCCCACTTTTTTAAGGGATTTTAGCTTAAACTGACTGTTTTTCAATGAATATATATGAAATCTGTCTAAAAATTATGTGTCAAAAGCTGTAGACATTAGCATTTTCTAACTCTCATGTATATGTAGTATGTGTCCCCGCCCACTTTTGAGGGCGTTGCGTTAAAAAAGTGATTTTTTGAAGTTTAAAAGGCGGAGTTTTAGGCCGAAATGTATGCAACCACTAGTATAAAGTATTCCACAGTTATATTTTTGTATCCCGCCCACTTTTTGGAGGCGTGGCAGTTTTCTTTTTGTATGGTCGGGTGTTTTGCAATCCGTCGTACATGGACTAAAGCTTTTGCATACGCACTTTTGCACTTTCCCACTTGTTTTATAATAAGCCCGTGATCAACGGGTTATGACTACACACAAAAAATGCATAGGACATCGCGAACGGAAACAATTTGGGAAAAAGGTATATACCTAATGTGTGTAAAATTTCAGTCTGCCTCTGTACAATTTAAAATTTCCTTTCATTAAGTTTAATGTATGTACTTTTATTGCTTCGGGACATTTGGCAAGATATGAAGTCATGAGCTAGTATCTCTCTTGGAATACAAGGCAAGAAATAAATCCTGGTTTGTAAACCTCCACAGTTAAACCCAGTCAACAGTCAGGAAGGGGGATATTTTCAAGAATTGTTCACCGCCTTTTAAGGCCGTGCTTACACGAGCGAATTGGGTCCGGGTACAATGACTTTTATTAAAGTTTTTGGCGCAGTAACTAAATATTTAATTCGTTCTGAAGCTGGGATCAGGTTTTTGTCTAGGGCGGTTCATTAAGGGTTTCGGGCTGGCCAAATCACGCCTGAGCAACTTGCAGTAACCATTTCTGAATTGAAATAAAAATAACCCATATTAATTCAGCAAGGCTTTGCCTCTTGTAATTTTCGTCCGTTAAATGAACCCCTTCCTAGATCGCAAATAGTGAAACGTACACTGATTTGAGCGGCTTTAAACGCGTGTGCCGGTTGACAAAGATAAGATAGAAACATTACCTATCGCATTTAAATTATTAAGTTGAAAGCACGGTTTTTATTGAAACTTCAGTAATAATTGTGAAGTGGTTCCCTGAAACGAGATATCAATGGATTTTCGCATTTATGCAAGTTAAACTGGATTTGGAATGAGCTTTATTACTCGAAATGCTTCCCCGAATGGAACGAGCAGTGTTTTCTTTATTTGAAAACATTGCACGGACGACACCAGACAGACTGGCTAGATAGTACCTACATCGAAATGGGGTTTCGGTATAAAACTGGCTGTTACCGAGAATCATAATGATTGTCATAAACTATATGACATAAACTATGACTTTTGGAGGAACAAAGGATTACTTTCGCTTTTATTTGTTTAAGGTGGCGCTACAGTCCGCGGTGGACCTGGTTCTTACCCAACAAGCTCTATCTCTAGCTAGCCGTCTTCAAATTCACACGCGAAGTATGCTGAGGTACCCTTCCACTTGCGTGTGCCACCTGAGTTTCGGTGCTCCTCTACTGCGTCATCCCTGCGGGGTGGATCCGAAGACTTTCGGGGCCGGGCGTTGGTGTCCATCTGCTCTAGATGACCCAGCCATCGTAGACGTTGTGTTTTGCCTCTTCTGGCTAGGCTGGTGTTGCTGTACAGCCCGTACAGTTTGATGTTATATCCCTCCTCCACTCTCCGTCTATGCAGACGGTACCGTAAACCGTCGGAAGAATTTTTCTCTCGAAGCAGCCTAAGGCGTTTTCACCCGCCTTTAATTGGTCGCCAACAGTAAATCCACCCGAATCCGAGGCTTGTTTCTGCTTCGTAGCTGGTGTTTCTTTACGTGGCCGGGAAGATACCCCGACGCATGGCACGAATCCAACCTGGAGGACCAGATCCCTTGTTAAGCTCTAAGGACGGAGAGCTGGACAGCCCGCGCTTTATAGGCCTAAGATCAGAATACGTTGTAGTAGTCCATATAAGGTGTTAACTAAGTAGTTCGGCCTGACTGGAACTGTGGACGCCACCGTTGATTCCATCTGGGGAATTCCTCCGCTGCCGTCCGGATGCAAAGCGAAGTGCCTTAGTGGGAACACTCCTCCCCCTCTCTCTCGACTGCTACCCCCAACAACCTCCCAAAGGGGTTGGAACCCAATCACCAGTTGAGGTACTAGGCTACCGGTGTTCACCACGGGGAGGTGAGAGTAAGAGTAAATAGACAGAGGTTGGTTTAGAAAACCTATGGATGCTTGTATCATCTTGAGTGCACATGTCTATCCTTTGACCACCTTCACTTTATGTTTCTTATTTAATCTAATTGACTTAAAAAATCCAATTACAATTAATAATTAATGCAGTGTTACGCTTTTATAACAAATCTCGTGTTACTATTTGCCGATCCATGTATGGTTCGCCATGGCTTAAGCCTATGCTGGTGTGAAAATCGCCTTATGCCTGTAAATTCCCTGCGAAAATATCCAAACACATGCGATCATGATCAATTGCCTCATAGATACAATTGCACGCACCTTTCGTGCGATCTGCTATATCAGTGTCGCCACATTATTATCCTGACTGACACCGATAAAATGTGTTTACCTATGCGCACTCAGCCAGATCGAATCAATCCGTCAAGTGGCAAAAGAACGCGTGTTACCCCATTGCGGTGACACAATCGACAACTTTTGCACCAGAGGTGGTTGCTATCTAATATTCCGACGTCGCGTCAACTTCAATGATGATCATGTGGTGGTATATGATGACGATTGGTCTCCGTCTGTCCAAATTAGGTCCAAAACTTGTTCCCATTTTTGTTACCTGGCCGCAAAGTACACAAAAAATTCGGTTAGTCTGTCCACTCAGCAGATGGATTAATGTTGGACCATGCAATGCCGATGGGCTAACGAACCAAGTTCTACCGTTGCAAAAGTCCCAAAATGGTTAGATAGCATTTCTGGCTGGTAGGTAGTAGATTTTATTATACATTTGACTTGGCACTGGTGTCGTTTGACATTTTGTCTAACATGGCACTTTGATTTATGAGCGCATGGCAGTATGTGCAAGATTTGGACAAATATATGCAGGTACATCTGACAGGTTGTAATTTCATTTTACAAATTATTTCTCGTGCGTTTATGGCGCTTGTTTTGAAATGTGTGATTGAATTCGTCGTGAAGCCTAACAACATGCGTGGAGCCTTACAACAACAAACAATGTGTCAAACTACGAATCGCATTTATAAGTTGAAAATCTCCCTTTGTAAAAAGGGGGTGTGGCATCGACCCCTTTTCCATAAAATTGTAGCTTTTGTTCAAATATATTATCCAAAACTATTGTTTGCATGTTTTAAGTGCATTTTTATGTCAAAAATTAGGTTTTTATTCAACGACGCCCCGAAAAGTGGGTTTTGAATTTTGCCAATTAATTGATAGTATACAGAAATATGTTAAAATATAAAAGCAAGATTTTCTTGATTGCGAGCAAACGGATTGCATATAAATATCGTTTGTGATTATTTCTCTATGTTACAAACTTACCGCAGTGCCACGATATAGAGTGTGCGGCGGCATACATTGTCCGACAATGCAATAATAGCTAGGACAATAAAAGTATTCTAAAACTTAAAAGTAGGCTATTATGCTCCCCTTCGACGATGGACTGATGCCTATGTATATTCAATACTCACTTTTGCAATATCTGACTTATTCTTTTTCATTTAGGCGCGAGATTATGATCTGAAGTGATGGATCATACATAACCCTCCCACTCTACTGCATTCCTAATGGTCTTGTTGAACCGCTTTTTAAAAACATTGCGGTTTTTGTTTAAATATGTTCAGGTGAGGTTTGCATATGTTGAGTGAATTTTTTTTTTAAAGTAGATTTTTATCCTTTTTTTTATTATTTACTAAGTTTAAAAAAATTAAAATTTAACAACCAAGATTTATGACGCAAATCGGAGCTTGACAGGCGTCAATTGGGATGGGGTATCGAACGATTCGCTAACGCGGATTGTAGTAAGCAATACTACCTATGCTTTCGTTAATTTCGCTGCACGCTTTAGTTCTGCCTGGCTTATATGTTGGATATCTTCAGAGCTCAGTGCTTATCTATTCTGCGGCGTTGCAGTAACTTGAATTTGGGGGAAAAAGGTGTTCCAATTTAAATGTCAGCATTGGTATTGGCACTTTACCCAGTGTTTTTGTGCCTTTTACTTCTATTTATTTTATGAGGCTTTTAATTAAGTTTCAGGTAGGTATAGAACATTTTTTGTTAAAAAAAACGCATATTCACTTGCTGCGTGATGCTGTCCATAAAACAAGGTCTCCATTAGCTGATTTGACAAGGCTGGTTGTCTGTTCTTTGGGGTGATAGCATATCACAACTCTGCAGCCATACCATTAACTTCATAGCCGTGGGTTCCTCATTAGTTTATGTAATTAATTGAAATCAGACTTATTCCATATCGGCTAAATATATTAACAGCTTAATCGTAATTGTCCATCAATTGTCCACCAAACTTGCATTCTTGCTGCTTACGGAAAGAAAATCTTTTTTCTTTCCGTAAGCAGCCCAAACCCAATGACGTCCTGCTACATCCTCACCAGTCACCACATCACACACCGACTCTACAAAGCCGTAAAATTTCGAATGAAAAAGCTTAAACCCATTTTTATGGTGAGAACCCGATATTGCTACCAAAGAAAAGTGCTTCTGCCTTATAGGTGACTGTTTAGGTAGGAACCTTAGGCGCGAGTTTACCATTTGCCGGCCCCTCAATGGAATACTAACGATGAAAAACAATTTTTGTTTTCATTTTGTTCAAGCACTAATAAAATGTTCCCTTTGCAATGGAGGGACCACCCATAGGCAAATATGCCGCAGCACAATTCTTTGCCATGATGACATTCCGCCCGCGCCCCGCCTGCTTATTATCACGCGTACGCTAATAAGTAATTATTGATACCCACAAGTCCAGTACTCCAACATATACAGACCGGATCGATTGACGTAGTTGGCATAAATTTTCGAGTTTGAATTTTTTGTTTGGTGAATAACCGTTTTATGGTTGCGAATTTTTATGGCCATTCAAATGGCGCTATGCTATAAATAAACCCACTGTTGACGTAGGTTGGGATACATGGCCATAATAACGAAGGAGTTGAAAATAATTTTACTAAGGCAGCTATATAATACAGGTAAAAACGTAACATAGGTAAATAATAACGACAGACCCCTATTAACTTACGTTAAAAACATACGTACATAGGTATATGGTTGTCTGTCCACCACTTATTTCAAGGGTTTAATAGGACGAACTAGCATTTAAGGGCCACTTGCACCAAACCTTATTGGCAGCAGTATCTATTTACCCATTTATCTATTCTTTCATCTAAACGGCTGCGTAGCAAAAAACTGTGTTGCACCACTACTTTTATTCAGCTGTCCATCATTAAGTTCTTAAAATATTATATTTGTAGAATAAAAAAAAAATCAATTTTCACGTTTTTGCCTTTATTGTCTTTCATACATTCCGTACAAAGAACATTGAATCTGCTCGATTTGACTCGAAGCCATGCAATACCCAACTAACATTTAAGCTCGTATAAGACTCACCAAGAGCCTTAAAGGAGTTATGAAGCTCTTAGAATTTTGCTCTTGTAGAATGTTACAGCCTTACAAGCATTAAATGGCCTAGTTTTAAGAGTTATTAAATTATGATAAGTAAACTTAAACTCTTGTTGTAATAGCTGCATTCTCATTGCTACCTCTGCCAAAAAAAAAATGAAAATCGATTTGTACGATGGCGTTTTATATCTCATTATGGCATCAATATATTATTAACTTTTCAAAAAGCTTTTTCCTTCATTATGATGCACAAAAACTTGGTTAAAGTATATCAGCTACAGTATCTAAGCATCCTGCTTATAAAAAAATAAAGGGCATCAAAAATATTTCATATTATTTACAGACCCCACATGCTTTGTTTGTCATTTCACTAACAATTAGGTGCAATTAACGCAATTTTTTGGGGAAAAGAGTATAATGCTTAGGTAACTATCAAAATGACAATTGTCATACTTCTATTCGGTCTGTTTTAAGGTGAAAGGTTTTTGGTAACCCTCTAAGGTTAAAAAAGTTCGACTTATTTTTACAGCCAATGTGCGAAGAAATTAAGTTGTCTTATAAGACTAAGACTTTTGTTATCAGAGCTAATTTCTCCTTACAAGATTTGCACTCTTATCTTGTAATTCAAGCTTTTATAAGACTCTTGTTACAAAACTTAAACTCTATAAGAGTTGAAGTCTTATAACAAGAGTCTTATAGGAAATAGATATACGCTTTTAATAAGAGTAAAGCGCTATAGGAGTGATACTCCCTTAAGAAGGGTGCAACAGGATCATTATTGGACCTTTTAACAAGATGTTATACTCTAAGAGTATCAAGGGCATTATAAGAGTCTAAGAAAAGCTATTTTGACGTTCTTAGAGTGTAACTCTCAAGACTATGTACGTGGGTTCTTTTCTGACGAATCTTATTCCATTACTTTGAAAAACTTAATTTCTTTTTAGCGTTTTATGTTTCATGCCAAAGGAAACTGTAACTGTTCCGTTTTGCTAAAAAATTTAGGAACTTCAGAAATAACATTATTTGTCAATCTGCTTCGGTGATTTACAATTTTACTTCGTTTCTTTAATTTTATGGACATCCTCGATATTATTTGGTTTTCACAAAATTGGCAATACTCACCAATGCAGTTTCATTAGTTTTTCCATCAACACGTTGTCTTCAGGTTTTGAAAGATAAAAAAATCTGCTGTTCATAATTCTGGAAATGCAATTTTGTTGCAGCGACACCATGAAATATGTATGGGGTGCGTGCGCCCCCTGCAAACCTCCTGCCTTTTTCTTGTTTTTAACCTTTGTTTTACTTCAAAACGTCAAAAGTTTGCATGAAATTTTCTCATTTCTCTCAATTCATGTTTTCATTCTCCCAGACAATAAGTCCATATCCCACTATTGAAAATTAAATTTTGATTTAACCTGCTTTTGGATCATAAGTTACTCAAAAGTGAAAAAGTAGGGGATTGAGCTATTTCCGTCTGCATAAAGCAACCAACCATAACGCACAATATGCTAAGTATGTAAATCATAATCATTTATCATTTGTACAAAAATAATTTTTGTGAGAAAATCTGTTTTTGTTTACTTCTTTCCAAAAACAACACAAGTTCCTGGCGCTTTGCTGACCTTTCAGCTGATAGTATATACTTGTATCAATATCTCTTGGATTCTCCAATTATCGCTCAACTCGACTCGGAGTGCATCTATATATAGCATGATCAGTTTCGCAGGACACAAAAGATCTTCGTTTCAATTTGTGTATTTTTGTAACAAATCCGCGTGTTCTTTTTCCAGTGTAAGCAATAATTCATGACGACAATCAATGTGGCAACAGTTTTTTTCCCAAGCGGTTTTCAATAAAAAAGGAGAACCATAAATTCATGCGAAGACGTCATCATCCTCCCACCATACATGCGGATCACCCTAACGAGTTAGAGATTTGTGAATGAAAACATTCTGCTTTGGTATCGGTACGAAACGCTTCGTGAAATGAATCGAAAAATTATGTCGGTAACATATCGAAACGTTGCAGGTACACGTACACGTTAGTCGTCGTACAAGAAAAGAAGTAGCAGTGTTGTGTCGGCCATCGACAGGTTGGGATATGTGTCTCACCTCGTTCCGCGTGTAAAGCACTTTGAGTGTTCTATTGTTTTGGTATTTTTGTGAATTCTTGATCAAGCAAAGCATCGCCATATGGATTTGTTGAATTATGTAAACTGGTGTTGTTGTTGTGGTTGTAGTCGGTTTCGAATTCGCAAGAAGATGTCTATTTGTGCCTACCCCCAAGTGAGAATATACGAAGATTTTGATAAAATGAGCGCTAAAGAAGTTTACTATAATGAAGCTGGAAACAAAATAACTGTAAAGCTGTTGCATTTTCCCGATGTACCACCGGAAGACGTCCATAAGATAAAATTTTCAGAAGACGAGAACTCTGGCGACGAAGAGTATGAGACGCCGCCAAATGGAATTGCACCCCCGGTAGCTGGAGGTGAAGGTGAACAGGATCTAATCGAAGATGACTATGCCGATGTCGACGATGAGGAAGAGTGTCCTCAGGCTGCTGCAGCCGAACCGTTGCATAAAAAAACTTTAAGAAAAAAATCAAGAGAAAACCTTTTGCATCAAAGGAAGTGTAGCAAAGCATTTGCGGAAGCCCATGGGATATCAATTACTCCACCACCGGGCGTAACAGTTTCAGGAGCCGCAGCGGGAACTGAATCAATAGGCGGAAAAAGCCTTCTGGCTCGAAAATCTCTCAATAGTTCACATCAGGGCGAGCTAAGAACACAGCTGCTTTCCAGGCGATCACCTTCGCCCTCTAATGGAACTCTTTGTCCAGGTTATGTGCAGTACTCTAAATCGCTGTTAGAAGTGCCAATGCCACGTGACTATGGTTACGCTTCAAGTGATGATTTGAGCTCAGAGTGGGACTCGGACGTGCCGACGACACCGCCGGGACGGGCAAAGGAAAAAGTTAAGGTAAGTGAACTCATATTCGAAAACAACGTAGAGATTATTTAAATGTGTATTAATAAAGGCATAGAATGGCTCAATTATAAGCTATGTATATTCCGCTGTACATATTGTATGTAGGCGTGAAAACAAAGAATACAAGCCATGCCAAAAGAACACAATTCTGCAACCATTGGTGCTTCGATTTATAAGCCCATCAGAGTACCTAATTGATTTAGCCAGGTCTTAAAAATTGAAAAGCCTTCTCTACATAAAAATAAATGTAGCTGGTGCTAAGTTTAATCGGTGCTAGAAATTCCCATGACTTATGTTAGTTTTGCAGCAAAAATCGGGATAGGAACTAATTATACTGATTGCTAGACGAAGTGCTGAAAATAATAAGAAGCCAAATTTAATTAGTTAACAACTAAAGAAATCACTCGATGCTTTGAAAGTCGACTGAGAATAATTTTTATACGAGACCCAGAGTATATTATTTTTTAATGCATAAGTAACACAGTTTGTAACACAGTGAAAAAATCTTCACAGACCACTAAGACCATTTTGAGATATAATCGAGACCGAAAGGTTAATTTATTAAGCCATGTCCGTCCGTCTGCCCGTATGTATGAAGTCTTTAAGTCTTTTAACTTGAGCTACAAAGTTATAACTTAAAATGTAGCTTGGTTTTTATTTTGTACAGACAAAGTATGAAAATTGATGAGATCCGCCCACAGCCCCGCTCACAATTGTCTTGGATGTCAAATTAACATTTTGTCTCAAATGTTATGCAGTATCCGATCGAAATAAAACAAACCGTTGAATTCACTTCGTACTTTATTATCCAGCAACCGCTCACTCCAACCGAATAACACATACTGACCGCCAACCCTTAGGGGGTTGCCATCTTAAAAATTTCTCAAGCGTAACAATCGGCTATCCTGCTTATATGACGTCTCGGCATCAGGCTACGGTTGTTGTTCTCAACTCTGCTTCTCGAACTTGTCTCTCTGCAACTATTTCAGCACTGTCCTCCGGTAGGCTTAACCAGCTTCTCATTCGATCCGATGCAAAAACTGAGTGAAACTTTTTCTGCGTCCGTTGAGCTCCCGGTATATCTTCCAGCAGGTATCGATCATTGCCAAGTGACCGGACCACCAAATATGGCCCCTTCCAACGAGCATCTAGTTTACGTGACGTACCCGTGGCCGGCAAGTCACTTACCACCAACACCATATCGCCAACTCTATACTGGGTAGGGCTTTTGCGCTTTCTATCGAAACGCTTCTTCTGCTTCATCTGCGAATTCTTGATGTTATTAGCAGCCATCTCTCGAATTGTACTAAGCGGCAATTTCTCCTCCACCAAAGTCCAGTGATGTACGGCTTGAATCACCCTGTTCTTAACTGCCGAACGAAGGGAGAATCCAAACAATAGCTCATGCGGTGAGAACTTCGTCGTCTCGTTCTTCGTTGAATTTAGTGTCCATTGAATAATATTTAAATATTGATCCCAATCGATCTTGTCAGCACATTGTGTCATCGCTCGAGCAGCTTCTTCGATTGTGCGGTTGTAGCGCTCGACTTGACCATTAGCCCTCGGTGTAGCCGTTGCATTTGTTACGTGCTCAACCATATTATCTTCGCAAAACTTCTTAAAGCTCTTCGATGTATAAGCCGTACCTCTATCCGTCACAATAGTTGCTGGTAATCCGAAGTAACTACTCGTATCTTCAAGAAATTTTAAGACGAATCTCGTCTCCGTAGATTTAACAGCTTTCATACGCACGTACTTAGAGAAGCCATCCACCATAACCAGGACATGAACATTCCCAGACTTAGTCTTAATAAACGGCCCCATGTGATCCAAATGAACAATCTGGAACGGAACTGGTTCCCGAGGTATAGGATGTAGCACCCCTTCACGCTTGCCGTAACTACCCTTAGCATAGGCGCACTCTATACAGGAATCTATGTATTTCTTCACGAAATCTCTTGTCCTCGCAAACCAAAAATGTTGCTGCAGTATTTCGAGGGTTTTCGCCACCCCAAAATGACCTACTTCGTCATGACAGCTTCTGACTATCCGGTACTTAAGAGAGTCCGGAACGTACCACTTCAACTCTCCGTTCACCTTACGAAACAGCCGTCCTTCACTAATGGCGTAGTCCGCGTGAATTTGCTTCTCCTCAACCGAAGTCGGAACAGATCGTAGTGTATTACACAATGACACCGCCCTCTCGTCTAATCTTTGCAAGGAAGTAAGCCAGTCTTCTCTGTTGATATTGATGCTGAAAACCTTTATCTCCTTACCCTCTTCACATTCAGGCAAATTTCGACTGAGACTATCTACGTGAGACATTAAACTGCCCGCTCGATGAATGAACTTGATGTCGTACTCTTGTAGTCGCAGTAACCAGCGAGCAATTCTACTAGTTAAATTTGTCACACTCTTCATCGTAACTATGGCCCTGCAGTCAGTAACTACCGTGAATGATTTCCCCAACAAATATATTCGGAAACGATTTGTACTTTCCACTACAGCTAGTAACTCGAGTTCGTAACTATGCCATTTACGCTCACACGTCGTTGTTCGCCGACTAAAGTAACTTACGACGTGCAGTCTATTAGTTCCATCCCTTTGACAGAGCATCCCGGCGACTCCTACCGCACTAGCATCTGTATGTAGCTCATGTTCGCAAGCCGGATCGTACATTGCTAATATGGGCTCAGTACACAAAATCCGCTTCAGCTCTTGGAACGCGTTCTCCTGCTCAGCATGCCAATGGAAGATCGCATCCTTCCTTAGTAACTCATTCAATGGACCTGCTATATACGCGTACTTCTTGACAAACTTCCGGAAATAACCGGATAAACCCAGGAACTGTCGCACCTGCCTAACCGACTCTGGTGTAGGGAAATCAATGATAGCAGCCGTCTTTGTCGTGCTCGGTCTGATTCCTTCTGCCGACAACTGATGCCCCAAGTACTCCACTTGCCTTTTCAGAAATTCACATTTCCCCAGCTTAAGAGTTAAGCCCTTCTCTAACAGTTTTTCCAGGAACCTTTCCAGCTTATAGAGTCCTTCCCGGTGAGTTCTACTTGGAATTACGACGTCATCAATAAAAACCAAAACGTCTTTTATATCTTCGTCCTGTAGTTCTGCCATCAGCTCATCCATCATATCCTGGAACACGGCGGCTGCATTAACCAGCCCAAAAGGCATCCTGCAAAACTCAAGCTGCATGTTGTGAATCTGAAACGCCAGCAAGTGTCGAGATTCTTCGCTAACACGTATTTGAAAATACCCAGAATTCAAGTCTAAGATGGTAAACACTTCGTAACCACTCAACCCATTCAGTTGTTCCTCAACTATTGGCATAGGATGTTTACGCTTAACGGTTATGGCATTAAGATGCCTAAAGTCCACGCACATCCTAACCGTGCCATCCTTCTTCGGTACCAAAACAATAGGAGAGGTAAAATTAGAAGTAGACTTACGTATTATGCCGTTATCCATAAGCTCCTTTACAGTTTCGCTAACTATTTTTCTCTGAGCAAACGGGATGCGACTTGGCCTTTTGCCTACGGGTTCTTCCGTGATTTGTATCGAGATCTCGGTATCTCGCGCCTCACCTAACTCTGACATTTTTTTGGCGAAACAGCACCGGTATTTGTTTACTAATGTGTGCAGCTCACCCACAATGTCTTCTGGAACGTCTTTGCCTACATCGAGCTCGTTCTGCACAATATCGTCACCTAGCTGCTTTATCTTGAGCATGTGGTCTGAATTGTACGATATTTGCACTTTGTTTCCCGAAAATTCAACACGGACATGTGGTTGGCACAACACCGACCTGCCGACTATAACGCTCACTGTCTGAGCCATATCTGGCACCACATAGACCTCACCGATCATTTTGACGTTTTCGATGTCTATAACCCCGTAGAATTTCCCGATTGTTTCACACTCGCCCCCACCAAAACCACTAAGCTTATTGTGACACTCTGTATAGGGTATACTGCTGTTCTTTACATCGTTTTCTCGGATAGTGACGCACTCACTCCCCATGTCTATGTAACCGAGTAAAAGCACATCATTCAGCTTAACGGTTTTATAGCAATCGTTACTCGATTCTTCTTTTAGCACACAAGCGACGCTAGCGCTCTTTTTCTTTGGACAGTCCCGCGCACGATGTCCTTTTTGTTTACACCCGAAACAAATCATCCGCGAAAAGTCGTTGGTTACACTCGCACTGTCTTTATTTACCGGCGCTTCGGCGACACCACTTTTCTTTTCGATGGTGGTAGCTTTCCGCCATTTTTCTGCGTCCACCGCTTGTCCGTACCGTTTGTCGCGCATTTTTTTGTGATCTTTCAAGCTCTCGATGGCTTTAATCCGCTCAAGGACTGCGAAACACGACTCGAAATCTTGTGCCGACAGCTGATCGATAAGCTTATCATCATTAAGGCCCGTGATGATGTATCGTATTATTGCTGTTTCCGATAAGTTACCGCGCATACCGATCATTCGCACCTCAAACACGTAGTCCTCTATTTTTTCTTGTGGCTTGCGAACTCTTCGCATCATCTCGAGATGAATATCTGCCTCGTTTAACGTTACCGGAAACACTTTTACCAACCCGTCTTTTAACGCTTGCCAGGTCGTAATTTTCTCAGCCTCGGAGTCAATCCAACACTTGGCCGGCCCTTCAAACTTTATCAGGCATGCGCAGACAATCATTGTGTCACTCCATTCGAAAATTTTTATAAGCTTATCCACCTGTACCACCCACTGACGACTATTTAGCGACGTAACTTCACCTGGGTGAAACTTCGGTAGGGCGCTCACCACCTCGCTAACCGACACTTTCATTCGCGCACTGTGAGTCGACCCGCTCATTGAACTACCGTTCTGGCCCTGTGCTAGCTGCACTTCTCGTTGCAAAAGATCTCGTTCTTTTCGCAACAACGCCATTTCGCGCCGTAGCATGTCCATTTCTATATTTTTTTCTGTGTCCGCCGACGTGACATGCGCGGCGGCACCACCACTGTCAGTCTCCCCCGAGTAAACCTCTCCCGTCTTGCCCGAATCGCTCGACCCGGCGAGCATGTATTGCTTGGCCTTCTCTGGGTTTTCCCGCAAAAACTCCTCGAACCGCGCTAAGCATTCGGCTTTGCCCCCAGACGAAACGAGATTTAACTTCTCCAACTCGGTTTTTAAATTTTGTAATGTCCATTTTGCGATATTTTCCGAAGCCGACATTCTTGCCTCCACGCACTGCACACGCACAAAAACAAATACTTTTTCCCCCGCTCAGAATTTTATTCTTTCTTTTTTTTTTGTATTCTTCGCTTTTTCTGTCGCAACCACCGCAGATGCTGTGACTTTTTCACGCACACACACCGACACCAGCAATTGTATCTCCGACCCGAAACCAGCGACGCGACAAAAAAAAAAAAAATCCTCGAATCGACCCCGAACACAGCCGATACGGCGCATAAGGAAATTCTTCTTTTTTTTGTGTGTGTTTCACTAAACGCGCGGTAGCTGAGAGATTCAACCTTCGCTCTTTCTCAATATCACTTCTATGATCCCACTTCTGACTTGTTATGCAGTATCCGATCGAAATAAAACAAACCGTTGAATTCACTTCGTACTTTATTATCCAGCAACCGCTCACTCCAACCGAATAACACATACTGACCGCCAACCCTTAGGGGGTTGCCATCTTAAAAATTTCTCAAGCGTAACACAAAATGTTTTTTGGTCAAGTTTATACTAGGTGTGCGAGATCGAATTACGGTGCAGAGCAAAAGCCGCTAAAAAGACAAAAATTAGGACCACCCACACTATTGACCATGCCCACTTTTAACGTGTCAGACCTTAAAAAATCGGATTTCTAGGGAAGTTCATTCTTAATCGAAAAAAAATTGTTACAAATATTAAGGATATGTATTACCATTTGCTAAGTTTGTTACATAAATCGCATTGAACTCCGCCCACTTTTATTGAGCGTCTTTGTGGAAAAACTGTTTATTAAACATTCATTTTCGCTTTAAACATATTTTATCATGATACTAACGAAATTAGAACTATGTACTTCATTCTATTTTTCAGCTAACGCCCATTTTCGGAAGCGTGACCAATAAGAACTAGTGACGGTATATGATTGGTATGGATTCATAAGGTTTATGAATTCGGTTTAGTATTCGTTTTGTATTTAGAAGTTCGTTACAGACGAACTCTTGCACTAACATACTTGTTTTTTTTTCATATAATTTTTAATGCTTTATTAATTCAATTCTTTACTCCTTACATGCTAGAGAAAAATGCTTACAACTAGCTCAATTAATTTAACTATAACAACATAACAAACTGGCCCTTTGCCGGTGTTCCAAGCTTAACTTCGTGTACTCGGCCTCGGGATTTCGATGCAACCGAAGGCAAGCCCGAAGACATATATCCTACTTGATCTTATTTTAACCCATACGGGACATCCATATGCGAGCATGGGCTGTATAAGGGCCATGTAGCATAACCTTTACAACCGCATCGAGTTGGCTGCTATTAAACAGTCTATCGTTGTAAGGGCAAAGCCACCTCGGGCTAAAAAAATAGATATTAGTCTAGCCAGAGTACAATGTACCTGACTACATTTTTACCGCTAGTAAAAAATTGCCCAAAACGAAATCGCCCAAAACCAAAAACTGAAAAATTACCTAATATTTTTGAGATTTAAAAAGAGCCAAAATCAAATGAAAGATCGCCCAAAAAGTAAAGGAATTTAAAAACGGGCCAGGGGGTTGCAGGGGGCAGCATGCCTCTTATATGTATTCCACTTTTGGACACGGATCTTACAGCGGGTTGTGTATGGGGGCATGTTGCCCCCTGCAAACCCCGTGCTTGACTTATTTTACCTTCCCGTATGTTCCATTTTTGACATTGTTCGCGATTTTTTACTAAGCAAAATCGAAAAAAGTGATAATTCGCCCAAAAGCGGATGAAAAATTACCCAAATATATTTTTGAGCGGTATTCAATTTTTTGGTTTTGGGCGACTTCGTTTTTGGCTATTTTTTGCATAGCTCATATTTTTACATGTCCGTGCTGTCAAACGATAGAATACTTTCCGGTTTTTTATGGTATCTTTAGAGGCCAAAGACAACGGTGTTCTGAACAGAATGGTTTCCGACTTCTGGACATTGATGCTCAACTTCAAGTTACCGTAATATTGCTGAATTTTTTCGAAGTCACGGGTGTCACGCTGCAATAATGCTACAATGACCTTGATCTCAGGCTCTGATTTGTACAAGGTCAAATCGTCGGCGTACTCTATCATAAAATGAAGAGATCCTGTATCAGATCAGCCGTATAAATATTGAAGAAAATCGGCAATTCACCGCTCCCTGTGTATAGAAATCAGGTTGCCGTGTTTCACATCACACTTTCTACCGAAAAGCATATTGAGCAGAATGTATAGAGGCTTACTGATACCTAACCTATTCAAATTGTAAAAGAGCCCTTCTAACCATATGAGTACAACTATTTTATTGTACTCAATCCCCTTAGTCAAGGCCCAATTCATCATTCTTAATAATAATTATAAACAATCATTTTAATTATATTTATTATATTATATTAATATTAATTATTATTAATAATAATAAAATATTATTATTCATCCTTTTCGATTACCTTGCCTATATGCGGCGGAAGGCTTATTGACCTGATATTCGTCGGATTGGTGTAGAGATAAATGCACCTCAGCCAGAATACCAGCCACTACTACACTGCTTGCTACAATACACCATTCCCGGTGTCATCATTTAGCACATATGGATAGTTAGTCTATTTTTCTTTCTAAGGGATTATTTTATAAGAGAAGTCGATTGTGATAGATCTCTGACCTTACGCATTTAAATACCCTGTAACCTATACATTTGAAGAAAGGTACCAAAAATCTTTTAATCATTTTTATATTAATTTTTTATTTCTAATTGAATCGCTATGCGTGTGTTAAAATATTCTTGTATTAGTCCATCTTTAGTAAATAAATAAATAATATTTACTGCCAGACAGACTGCCTTAAAAAGATTTAAAACATAACAAACTGGAACTTCTGGGAAAGAGTCCGGCAAACGGCAACGTGTCTTAGAGTTCCGAATGATGATTTGGCAAAAAATATTATTTTTATCGTTTTTGGTTGATAAACTTCAGTATTATGAAACTATTGGACCGCACAGCAGATTGTGGGAGTGTTTATAATAAACACAAGTGGGAAAGTGCAACAGTGCGTATGTAAAAACTTCAGACCGTTTGCGACGGATTGCAAAATACCCTACTTTACCAAAAAAGGAAACTGCCACGCCTCCAAAAAATGCTTTATGCTAAGTGGTTGCATGCATTTCGGACTGAAAAAAAAACTTTTTTTAACGCATATACATATACTATACATACTATACATATAGAAAATGCTAATTTCCACAACTTTTGTGATATTCTTTTTTGTCAAATTTCACATATATCTTTGAAAAACAGTCATTTTAAGTAAGTTAAATTCCCTCAAAAAGCGGGCGTGGTCAATATAAAGGCCAAACTTATTCTGTTACCTCCAAGACAATTACAAGGCAATGTCACATACTTAAAATTAGTGCGTTAGTTCCATTGTAACATAACTAAAATTTGAAAAAAGTATTTTTAAAAATTAGAGATTAGAGATTAGAGGCCTGTAGTGGGCGTGTCTGTGGGCGGATTCAACTAGTTTTTAAACTTGATTTGAGAGATTGGACTTTCAGCTCACTCTCCAAATGGCCATGCCCAAAAATGGTGCCTTTCAGCTTTCTAGCTTTAAATTTAAGGCCTAAAAGTTGCTTACATCCGGACGAACGGACGGACATGGCTTAATCCATTCTCATGTCGGGCCCATCCATACCTCTAAAAGGTCTTGGAGGTTTACGGTGATTATTTCACTGCGTTACAAACTATAAATCAAACTTAATATACCCTGGGTAGGGTATAAAAAGGCTTCACCATATGTTGACCCATAAACGACCCACCTCACGTTCGTCTGTGACAAACTTCTTAATACCCGACCCTCTTTTCCCTGTTACACCAAATTTAAAAGTTGTTTTGCCTGAATCCAAATAGTGTAGGTGTGTCAGTTATTTGTATTGGCCACACCCCTAAAAATGGGTCATGATAAAAATGAATGAAAAAAAGAATCATGATAAAAATGCGTTCAAAGCAAATAGTTATTAATGTTAAAACTCACTGTTGGGGCAACCGTGTGTACGCAGAAGTTACAGTCCGTAAAACGGACCGCTGAATTCCCCATCCTATCCCACATTGTAAAATGCTATTGTTATTTTTTGACATTTTATAAGTATTGCAAACTTTGAAAAGGGGCGTGATCCAACCGCCCCTGATTACAAATTATCAATATTAACACAGATTTTTCCAAGTTACGCTTAAATTTACGTAAAAATGCATTTTTTTTTGGCTTAAGACATTGTATGATCAAAATCTGGAATGAAATCTAGTTTATCTTACCTGCTATTTTTTTTTATGCTTTCCTGAATTAGGCTTATGACCAGTCAAAATTACGTTTTTCTATAAAGTTTTAGGTTTTTCTTCAATTCTACCTCCAAATGTGGGACTGGCCCAACGTTTTTTATAAACAAAATGAAGAACTAAGTGTTTTCTACATAAAATATTAACCAAATTTTTCTCTATTTTGAACAATAATGTTGTTGTTGTTGTTGTTACCCTTAAAATAGATGCGTAATGGAAAGCTGCTTCACGTTACAATAAATATACATACCTACTTGTGGATTTTTTTTATTCCTTTGGTTTTCTGGTCGCTGAACTTGAATCTAAAGAGTTTCAACAAAATTTCCTGCTGCGTTTTGAGATATTGGCCAAAAACCTCAACTTTTTTGCACATTTTCAGATTTTTGCTTATAACTCGAAAACTGTGCATCTTCCTGCGTGAAATGTCTCTTGCATCGGAAAGAACATAAAATTTCCCAATAAATTTATTATTTTCCCAACATAAATTTCCCTCACATATAAAGTTGGTTTATTTTTAGTCGTACCGTAAGCCCGCTAGAACAGGCCGAAAATTCGCCGAAATTTAACATTTCTGTAGAAAAAAATGTTAAAACTAGTGATGGACAAAAAGTTCATAATGTATTACATCTAGCCATTTTTAAAAAATTATTAGGATTAATCATTTTTTCATTGATTCTTTAAGATCATCGCAGTGCGTACGATTTGCAAGACTTTTGTTCATTTGCGTTCGGTATAAAAAACTTAACTCGACTAAAGTCCATAAAATTATCTTGAATATTTCAAGGGAAAAAATATTTTAATACATTCCAAACATTCCAAACCGACACAAGGACTTAAGTCAACTTAAGACGTTAATACCAAACAAAAATGTGGTATTTTCTGACTTACGTCCTAAATACCAAATAATAATTGTAAAACCAACTAGGCTTGACTCAAGCCAACCGAGAGAGAAAAAAAAAAAAAACAGTGAGTTAGTGCAACAGTACGTATGTAATAGCTTCGGTCCGTCTGTAACGGACCGCCGTATACCGTTTTCCTATTCTAATTTCCATTTCTATCTTCCTTTCATTCGTATATTTTCTTGTTTTCCATCTCCGTCTCGTTACCATTCATGCATCATTTTAAATAGAAAAGAAAAATTATTCCTTATAAGTTCTTGTTTAATTTTTTTAAGGGGCGTGGCATGTCCAACTCCTTTAACCAAAAACCAATATGAGCATAGATCCAAGCTTGCGGTTAAAATTTACTTTGCGTAATGTAATTTTTTGGTTCAAATTCAATAATTTTGTGAAATTGACCTCTAAGGATAGGCGTGGCCAAAAAATTTTTATGAACGAAATCAAAAATATTGCCCGGTGTACTTTATGTGCTAAATTTTACTTCTTATTCTTTCCCTAGTAAAGATAAAAAACAGTCGAAATCCATTTTTTCCGGAAATATATAGGTTTATCTTGCGTTCTGCCTCTAAATATGGGCGTGAGTAAAAGTTTGTGTGAACCATATGTAGAACCAAGTATTTTCTACATAATATATTAAGTAAAAATTTTCCGATTTGGAACAAAAATATTGAATAATTTTAATTCGATGCCACGCCCACTAGGGGTGGTCTGCCGATTTGTTTTTTCTTTTTATATCTTATAATCATTAGGAGATGCTAAATGACGAATTTCAGCTTTTCGACGTCTTCCAGTTTAAAAAACACTGGAGGTAGTTGCACATTAAGACCGGGTGTGGGCGTGTCTGTGGGCGGATTCGAAAAATTTTAGCACTTGTATTGCTTCGGATGACGGTGAGCCTACGTATAAAATTTCAGCTTTTTAGCTCGAAATTTAAGGTCTAAAATTTGTTGACATACTGGCGGACGGACATGGCTCATTCATTTCAGAATTCGGTCTCGATTATATATGCCTTAAGGTCTTGGGGGTCTATAATCATTATTTCTCTATGTTACATTTTCCCCTATATCAAACTTTATATACCCCATTCCTGTGGAACACAATCAAAAACCCAAAACCGAATTTTTGGACTCAAGACCTTTTTACCTAACGTCAAAGAAATAAAGACAGAGTTTTCTTATTTTACTGTATGCGTTTTTCTTGTTGAATCTGTCCCGAAAGACTAAGTATTTATCTATGTCTTTTTCTTTGGCGCATGCTGGAAATGATAACTTGGGCGATGCGCAACATTATCTTGACATATGAGATATGACTAGCAAACCTGCTTATCTTATCTTGAAAAGGAAGAAAATTCATATGAGGTAGGTACCTACTCACAGCACACAGATCAACCTGCATGCCTTACTTAACGCTCTATTACACAACATGTAATGACGACAAGCTTAGCTATCTGTCCTTTTTAAAGGCTGTCATTTGCCTCTGCTCTTCAGGTTGGAAGCTAGCTGCATTACTAAAGTAGCAGCTGCCAGTCAGTTTTGCGCGGCATTTTCCTCTAGCGTCATGATTTATGAGTTGAAGACCAAGTAGAGGCAATACCGCACAACTTAACTGCAAAATAATTAAAATTTACGATTACACCGACACACACACACACTCGAGAGATTTCCTTTTTTTAATTTTTTTCGCCTCCAGTTCAGAGCGTTTTTACGGAAACTAGAGATAGAGACTTGTTCTAGGCAGGTGGAAAACCTGTCACGGCGTTTTGCGTTTCTCTGTAATTATAACGCAAAGAGGGTTCTCAGATATTAGATGGTGCTAACATACGTCGTGAAGAGCTCGGTACGGAGAAAGCCTGCATAACTTGCATTTCCGCTTCGGGTTTAATTCATTTCTTCAGTTGTGCCGGTTAGTGTGTCCTTTGCCGCCAAAGCGTCTGTGGTAATGGTTGTCGGTAAAGTAGATTTGTATAGATTTTGTGTGTTTAAAGTCCTATTGTCCTTAAGAGTGTTACCAATGTCAATGTTTTTGTGCTGTACCTAGCTTTTGTAGGTATTAACAAAATAGCTACAATAATAACTGGGAATCATTATACTTAGTGGCGTTCGGTATTTAAATGTTAATCTTTTCTTTACCTTGTGCGCATTTCCGGTACAACTGTTTTTCATTTTTCACGAATAAATTTATTCGACGGAAATATGAAGTGAACCCGTATACGCCCGAGAAGAGCTGTCCAATTTGTGGTAAAACTAAGAAGGTGAGGTTTATTTTAATAATTCGAGACAAAACTTTTAAGATCAAAAATCCTCATAAAATTTCGAGGGCAAAGCTCAGATATTTCAGGTCTATATCTTATGTGTAGATCTGAGTTTTGTATGAAGAGGTTAACGCGTTATTGGAAACATGCGTGGCTCGAAGTGTGTGGCAATGTGCCACTTTGTTGCCTCGAAGTAATATTATTCGGACTGTCGTTATGTTATTGACTTTTTTTATAATAAGGTGTGACGTATATCCTTGCATACAAAGTTTTATTTTATAGTGAGGAGCAAGGGAATGTAATAAACAGAATATAATGTGTACCTCTAGGCGCAGGGTCATGAGTCCATAGGCCAAAAGTCCATAATGGTCTTTCGACCCACTTTGGTGGGTCATACTTTCACAATTAGTTTATGGACCATTCAAAGCTGCCAAAGGTTCACATAAAATTTCTGTATTTTATTGACCCATCGATTGTGATCTAATGGCTCACTACACCTTATTACACAGTGAACTATGTATGGGGGGGCAACCCCGCTACCTGCTTTTTTCAATTATTGCAAGGGGGTATTCGGATTATCCAAAAATTCGGACTAATGAGTACAAGACGGGAACATGAAAAAAATTGCTTAGGTTTTTAGCGAAAATAGCTCCTGCTTTTATTCGCCATTTCCAAACAAAATTTACGAAGCAATATAAAAACTTAGAAACTTCTGTTACCACTTTAAATAAACTTTTGAGCACGTGTTAAACCCGCATAAACAAGATCCTACTACTACCAAAGGAGCGAAGGCAGTACGAAAAATGCTTAAATACCTATCTACATACTACATTGATAACTTCTGGATCGCAAAACGACAAGATTACTGTTAAAACTAAAGTTACTGTAAAAACCAAAGCCTTTGTATGTTTTTAGTAGGAATTCCGATTACATCGTACAAGTATTGGGGCTGCTTCGGACTGTAGAGTACATAGTGAGGAAAAATATTGATTCGGATTAGCGCGATATTCGGATAAGCGAGAAATTACTGTTATACGTATGAAACATTTGGTTCTACATTTGTTTTATACAAGACTTTTTTGCACTGAACTTATGACCCATTTCCCATTAATCATTGTGGAAAAATTATCAAAGATCTTGTGGGCTTTTGAGTTACTTGGGTGGGTTATAAGTTCACAAGTGGGTCAAAAGTTCATTATGTACTTTTGGCCCATGTGCCTATGACCCTGCGCCATACTTTTACCTTATACTAATCTTGTTAAAGTTATAACTTATCTATATATTTTTTTAGGAAATGGGAGGAATAGGAAAGCTCTATTGAGTTCGCAGGCGTACTAGACCTTTTGTATACACTTAATTTCCTCTTCCCTAGTAGGTAGCTGTAGTGCTTATCTAAAATGGCATTCGGTAACTTATCATGAGAATTTTATTGCGCTAATGGATTAAAGAAGCATTGGTATTTTCAGATAACGTATTCTATTTTTTATTTTCCTACTATTATAAAGAAGTGAATTTAATGTGGGGTGCCGTGGCGTAGTGGATAGTGTGCGTGCTTACTACGCCGGAGGTCTGGTTTCGAATCCTGCCATCGTCACCTAAAAAAAAAGGGAGTTGTTCTTTTTCACGATCCCCACCTCCGCGAGGGTCTGACAAGCCCTCCAAGATTATCATTTGTCTTGAAAAACTTCTCAAAGTGCCGTTCGGATTCGGCAAAAAAATGTAGGTCCGCTTGTATGTAAAGAAATTAACACACCGCAAACATTGTTGAGAAGTTGGCCCTGGTTCACCTCGAGCTGTTGCGCCACTCTATTTATTTATTTATTTTTAATGTAAAGGGTGATTTTTTAGCTGGTTTGGTTTTGGCAACACTGGTTTTGACAGCTGACGTGTGTTTAGTACCTTGTGTCACTGTCAAACAGCTTCAGTTTGGTTTGCAATTTAACCATGGATCTTACAAATGAACAACGCTTGCAAATTATTGAATTTTACTATCAAAATTCGTGCTCGGTTCGAAATGTTCATCGCGCGCTGCTTCCATTTTATGGTCGGCGAGTTTGGTGAACAGTTAATTTCACGTTTCGGGCCGGTCAATTGGCCGCCTAGATCGTGCGATTTGACACCATTAGATTATTTTTTGTGGGGGTATGTCAAGGCTAATGTCTATAGGGACAAGCCCGCTTCGATTGACGCACTGGAAGCCAACATCCATGCATTCATTCGTGAGATACCGGCCGATATGTGTGAAAGAGTATGCCAAAATTGGACTCAGCGGATGAGCTACCTGAGACGCAGCCGCGGTCAACATTTGCATGAAATTATCTTTAAACATTAAATTGCAAGGTTCAAACTATCGATTCAAATAAATATTTCATTAATTGTTTCGAACTTTTTGTGTTTTTTTTTTTAAAAAAGTTCTCAACCTCTTAAAAAATCACCCGTTACTTTGACTTCTTAATGGTATAAAAGTATTTCCTAGGAGATTACAAATCGGTTGCCAAAATTTTTTTTTTGATTAGGTACGTTGGCATAGCCTTGCCATCACCAAGGTAAGCCATCTAGGTAAGCCTAGACCAAATCCACAAGGCAGCACATTGTAATAAAGACTCTTCTGGACTTGTTTTGCTGGTTTTTGTTAAACCTCTTTACCCTGCAGAACTTTTGGACACACCCCCAAATGGTTGCCATAAATGTTTTAGAGAAAGGAATAACCACAGAAACCGAAGCCATTTCATAAATATTCTAGATGTCTCTATTTTAAATTTAAAACTACGTTTCCCTATTTTTTAATGTACTCCTCGGAGATCAGTTCAGTAAAATCATTTAAGATTTAAAAAAAAATAAAACGCAAAAATGTGATAAAACAAACAGCACGGGCAAACAGCAAAAACAAAGTAACAAATCAAAATCCAAAGACTTAAAACGAACCCATTTTTCCACAACTTTTATTCATTTGACAATTTTATCATGCTAATAAAGTAATCCCCGTCATATTTTTTTAATGTTGGCGCGCCGTTAAGTATAAGAACAAACTGCGTTTCCACATTACCACCATATATGGGCTAGTGACATTCTTCTCGATGACGGTCAGTGTTAAGTATTAATTCAATTAGCCTGCACTGTGCAGTTTCGCCATATATTGATAATATAATTTTGTAAAAAAAAAAACATTTAGCTTAACCTATGTAATAACAACAATGACGTACATTAAAATCTTGAGTAAAATTACGCATAATAAAAATAACAAGTTTCCTATAATTTTTCTAATGGGAATACCACTACTTAAAAGCGTAAAATAATTTTTATCTATTTTGTCGACTTTTAATTGCCAAACAAAAGTGGAAAATAGAATAGAAAATCTTGTAGGAGAAACCGAAAAAACGGTAGGAGCTTTATTGCTGTACTTATTTGACGATTTAACGCAAACATAGGCATATGGGAGTTTAAAAGATAAGGCATTTTATATGACTGCTTGAGTTACAAACTTAGTGTTTACAAAATAGTTATGAATATACTATTATTCTTGTTCTTTTCGAAAGTGCTGTAAATTTTTAATATAGTTTTTTTTTTGTTAACTTTGAGGATGCAAATTTTAGACGGCCCAGAAAACCAATAACATCAACTACAATAAATGTGGTATACTCCATGGGACTGCACTTTTTATTAGACAGTATATACATACCCAACTCAGGGCATATTATCTTTAAATTTTATTGTTTGTAACATGATAAAAAGATTACTATAGACCCTTAGACCTTTTAAAATTTAAGGATAAGAATTGCTTAAACCAGGTCCATAAGTTTGTCTGGTTGTGCGAATTCTAAAGTCTTTAAATTTGGGCTAATCTGAAACTGGGAGCGTAGCTAAATTCTTAGTTTGTACATTTCTACACGGAAAATAATTTTGGAAGCAATATAATTTTTGTTGAATTTTACAAAAATTCGGTCAAAAGGCGTCAAATCCCGTCCTTTTGATGTGCGCGTTGGACTTCGCAAGGCTGTGTTCTGTTGCTGCTCCTTTTCATATAGCATATATGGACTGGATGGTGAAGCGCAGTCTTGGCGAGCAATGTTTCGAATTGACTGGCATCAGGATGAGCCATCTGCTTTTCGCAGATGATTTGGCCATCCTTGCATCATCCAAAGAGGAACTTCAACGAGCACTGGATAGGTTTGCAGCCGTCTGTGGTGATGCTGGGATGAAAGTAAACGTGAACAATTTGGAAGTGATGGTTGTTTCCCGAACTCCTGTGCAGGGTACCCTGCACATAAATGGAGTTAGGTAATGAACGAAAGAATTAGATCGCGCGTAGCTGCCGTAATGTGATTCCTGAGGTGTGTTGCTGGTGTTACTCTAACGGATAGAGTGAGAAACGTCAGTATTCGTGGGAATCTTAATGTTGAGCAGCTACTTCTCCGAGTGGGCGATCGATTCTTCGATGGTTTGGACACGTTGTTCGCATGCCGCCTGACAGACTTCCTAGGCAGTTCATGCTACTTCTCCGAGTGGAGCGATCGATTCTTCGATGGTTTGGACACGTTGTTCGCATGCCGCCTGACAGACTTCCTAGGCAGTTCATGCTAGTCGAGATGCGAGGTCGTCGCCCCCTGGTAGGCCAAGAAACAGGTGGTGGGATCAGGTAAAGAACCTCTCTGAGTCCCGCCTGGGGATTGCGCCGGAGTCTCTTGAGTTGCTGGCGGAGGATCGAGAAAGCACTTTGTTTTTCATTTTGTTCATAAAAACTTTGGGCCACATTTGGAGGCAGAATTAAAGGAAAACCAAAAATTTTCCACAAAAACGTAATTTCGACTGGCTTTAACCTAATTTAGGAAAGTATGAAACATAAAAGTAAGCAGGTTAGATAAACGAGATTTCATTTCAGATTTTGTATGTGCAAAGTTTTTAGCCAAGCCCCATTTTAGAGGTAAATTTTTCAAAAATATTAAATTTGAACAAAAAAATGCATTTTTAAGTACATTTAAGTGTAACTTGGAAATACCTGTGTTAATATTGATAGTTTGTAATAAAGGGTGGTTGGACCATGCCCCTTTTCAAAGTTTGCACTACTTATAAAATGTCAAAAAATAACATCAGCATTTTACAATGTGGGATAGGATGGGGTATTCAACGGTCCTTTTGCGGTAACTTCTACCTGTTACCGCAAAAGGACCGATCTGTTGCACTCCCTGGTTTTAAACTCTGCTGCAATTCTATTCCTATAGAACACATTGCGTTGACCGTTGCGTTGGCTTGCGATCACCTTAAACGAAAGTAAAATTAAAACACGACTACAGCACAGTAAAGCTGAACTATGCCTTCTCTTTCTCCAATTAACTTCGTTTGCTTAATTGAATTCGCCAACCGTCAAGAGCTTCCCAATACCTAACACTGAGCAGTATGTCGCTTAATTAACGACCCATAGTGCATAAGGATTAACAGAAGTTTTGGGGCTGATATTTTTTCGCCTCCTTTACATTGCGTCCATAATACCATTTTTATTGAATTCAATTAATTAAAACTGTCAGACATTAAGAAACCTTACAAAGCATTTAAGTTCCCCAGAGCCTAAACTGGACAGGTTTCGCACAGCGACAAATTGTAAAATATCAATCGAACTCCTTTCGAATTGACAGTATGCAGGCGTGCGGAGCCCATTTTTTCTGGGATTGCTGTGCAATCCAATAAGAAGTTTGCACTACCATGGTGGTCTATTTATGTCCGCTTGGATCCAGCTTTAAATTAATGCCGATGGACATCGACTTCCAGAGCGAGTTCAATTTAATAGTTGGTTGACCAAGCAAAAGATTTAGACGAAAGTTGATTTATTTATGCAGCATTTATTCCAATTCCCCTTTTTAACGGCGTTGATGATTGGTGGCATTTTTATAAGGCTCTGTGTGCGAATTTTAAGCTCTTTTATTGCTCTAAACAAGTATTGGCAATTGTTTGTATTCAATATAGCATTAATGTTTGTTTTTTCTTTCATTTTCTTACAGGTAAACTGGCAGATTACACTTTTTAATTTAGCATACAAATGCATTAACTGGTAAGCTTTTTAAAAAAATGAGTTTTTTTTAAACCAAAATCAACTCCCTAGATATTACCTACATTTCGACGATGTTAAAAATAACATTCTTAGTACACTCTAAAGAAATTTTGTGTGATTTCACTACAATTAATAGGAAACCGATAACCTACAATAATTGTAGAGAAATCTCAAGAAAGAGGGATGGCAAAGACCAGAGTGAATTCACTCTGAAATAATTGTTAATTTTACACTTTTTTGTGAGGGAATTTATTCTATTTTACACACAAAAAAATTTGAGCTACTGCAGATGGCATAAAGTTAACTACTTCAATTACTAAATATATCAGCGCTATGCGCCATCTTAGTTCAGGTGATCGATTTCTAGCGCTGACAGCAATATAAATTTTATAATATTCTGACTGTGTCCAAAAAAATAAATAAGTGTAAAAACATTTTTTTTGAAGCATTTTAACTTTTGAACTAACCCGTTCAACCCGTGATCACGAACGTTGTACTTGTAACACGCTCGAAAAATCGAAAAAAAATTTAAATAAAAATAAAATATAATAAAAATAATAAAAAAAAATAAATTACGCGGTAAGTTCGAAAGTTCTTTTTAGCGGTCCGTCCAAAAATGGAAAAAGGACCGTTTATGGTATCGCTACGTTGTCCGTCCGTCCGTCCGTCTGTCTAATCGCTTTTTAACTTCTGAATGGTAAGTCGTAGAAAGACAAAATTTGGTGTGCGTATAAACTGCGGAAGTAGTCAGAGTTTTTTTCAAGAAGTTAAGTAGGCAAGAACTAGAAAAGCACAACTTCGGTTTAAAAAATACTAAGCTTTAATTAAAAAATAAAATTTTTTGAAAATATCAAAACGTTTTTGAGAAATTAAGAGTCGGAAATGCATGACGTTTTTCCAAGTGCTGGAGGCCATAACTTTTGAACGGCTTATCGCTTAAAATCAATATTGAACACACGTATAAAGCAACTCAAAGTTAACCAAGTGCTTAGGTCATATTTTTAAACAGTTAAACAACAATTAAAAACAGTTTAAGTACTGCCGTTTTGACGCATTTTCGAAAAAAAATCGCAAAAATTCATGAAAAAACCCCTTATCTCCGGTGCTGTTTGGTGGAATTCTATGAAAAAAATCACACGTACAGAAATAATTCAAAATTTTAAGGAAAATTAAAGCGGATTTTCTTCTGAGATTTAACTCAAAAACATATAACCATTTTCAAAAAGAATTTTTTTTAAGTCTTCTAGTAGCTTAACGGTATAAGCGATCTTTTTCAGATTCGGTTAGAGTACAAAGCTTACTTACAAAAGCAGCTTTCCTTACAAAAAGAAGGAAAGCGGGGTTAAATTTTTTTTAAATCGCCGTTTTTAACCTAAGTTTTTAACCTAAGCTTCTCTTACCGTTTACGCCTAAACCGGTGGCCATAGAAATAAAAAAAAGCATCCAAGGCTAGTGCTGGTGGTTATGCTATTGGTAAAGAGTCTAACGGGAACTGGAAAGAACTTGAAAATATTTGTTTTATGGATTAAAATTTAAAAAATTATGAAAAAGGTCAAAAGAACGCATGTCTCCCCCTCTATCTCCCAAACGGTATAAAATATAATTTTTAAATTAACACCGGGCATAGTCCATCTTTTTAAATTTTATACAAAACTATAGCAGACTTCGAATATTCAAAAACTTCGAAGATTTAACTGAAAACCGTGAAAACATTTTCGACAACTATTTTTTAAAGATTTCTAGTTACTTAAGGGTTATGACGACCTTGTTTTAATTTGGCTGAAATACCTATGTAATGTTTAAAAGGCAAGCGAGCTGCATCAATAACGTTTCAAAATTGCCGTTTTCGACCCTAAGTTTTTAAGCCCATTCACAAGCAAGCGAAATAAAAAACCAGGAGTAAACAGTGTGTACGCAGAAGTTACTGTCCGTAAAACGGACCGTTGAATACCCCATCCTATCCCAAATTGTAAAATGCTGATGGCATAGTTTATTTTTTTAAATTTTAAAAGTAACGCAAACTTCGAAAAGGAGCGTGGTCCAACCGCCCCTAATTACAAACTATTAATTATAAGATATTTCCACAGATATTTCCAAGTTACACTTAAATGTACTTAAAAATGCAATTTTTTGGTTCAAGTTCAATATATTTGAAAAATCGACCCCTAGAAGGGGGCGTGGCTAAAAACATTATATGAACGAAATCTGGACTGAAGTCTCGTTTACCTAAAGTGCTACTTTTTTTGTTTCATGCTTTCCTAAATTAGGCTCAAGGACAGTCGAAATTAAGTTTTTCTGGAAAATTTTAGGTTTTTCTTCAATTCTGCCTCCAAATGTGGGCGTGGCCCAAAGTTTTGCATGAACGAAATGTGGAACTAAGCGTTTTCTACATAAAATATTAAGCAAATTTTTTTCAATTTAGAGCTAAAACCCATTCGAAAATTTACCCTTAAAATAGATGCCACGCCCACTAGAGGAGGTTTACCAATTAAATTTGCCCTTTTCTTGTCTTACATTCATTAGAAGATGCTAAATGTCAAATTTCAGCCTTTTAGAAAGTCTTACAGTTTTGTAAAACTCTGGAGGTAGCTGCACATTTAGACCGATTGTGGGCGTGTCTTTGGGCGGATTTCAAAAAATTTTACACTTGTACTGCTTCGCATGACGTAGACCTTACGTACGAAATTTCAGCACCCTAGCTCAAAATTTAAGGCCTAAAAACATGTGACATGCAGGCGGACGGACGGACGGAAATGGCTCATTCGATTCAGAATTCGGTCTCGATCATATGCCCTGAAGGTCTTGGGGGTCTACCATTATTATATCACCGTGTTACAAACTATGTGACAAACTTCATATACCAGGGTGTTGGGCTTAATATCTCACTTTATGTTTGTACAAGAATTTCAAGTATTAAATTCATTTTATAATTCCAGGTTCTTTTTCATTTCACATACATATTTCGTTTGGGGGTTTTACCCCCCCCCCCCTCTGCGTTCGCCCTCTGGATTCAGTGAACAACATGTCCTTAATAGTCAGCATTAAAATAATTTTTAGGTTTTGACCTTCAGCTGTCAGGGCAACTTCGCTCCAATGACATTCCACAATTTCAATTACATGATTCTATCCTCATATCGAGCGGTTCATAAATACCTTTATCGAATGCCTTGCGACGGCAATATTTTGTTGTAAAAGTGTGAGACAATGAATTTTTCTCGTCCACATTACTATGCCTACATAAAATATATCAGGTTCGCCTTGAAGGCTTATTTTCCCCTCCTCACAAGATGTTTCCACTGTCTAGAACTTTTTTATATCCTATGGGTAGGTATATTAAGTTTAATGCATATAGTCTGTAGAGTTTTGAGGGCATTTTGAGGGGCAGTTTTGAGGGCATTTCTTATTTTGCAAGGAATAGGAGCTCAGATTTTGGTTCAGAACAGAAGCCTTTGATAAGGCAAAAATTGGAGCAGCCACACCATCAACCAAGCCCATTTTTTAAATGTTAAATGTTTAAAAACCTGATTTCTCGAAAAATTCATTCTTAATCAAAAAAGTTAACAAAATATTGAAGACCATTTGCTATGCTTCATGCTTACGATGAATATATTTTGGAAAAAATTGTTTTTTTTTAGCATTTATGTTCGATTTTAACGCATTTTCTCAAGATTCTAGCAAAACTGATTTTAATTTAATTAAAATCAATTAATTTTTAATTGATTTTAATTTTCAGCCCACGTCCATATTTATTTATTTATATAGTAATTTATAAAATAAATTTAATAAATTATAACTAAGGCATCTGGGCAACTAGTCCAACCACGCCCATATTTGGAGGGGTGACCAATACAAATAATGGACATACAAAGTACATTGAATCAAGCCAAAGAATTTTTTTTTTTCATATTTAAAAGTTCTGTGGCCTGATTCTATGTACTGTATGTCAACTATTTGTATTGGCCACTTCGCCAAAAATAAGTTTGAGCTGCAAATTAAGTTCAATCAATTTTATAAGAACCATAAGAAAATGCGTTGAAATCAAATATTAATGCTTAAAAACACAATTTTTTCCTCAAAACGCCCCATAAAAGTGGCAGAGTTCATATTTTGTACGCAACAAAGTTGCGTTAGTTAATATTTTTGATGTTTGTCATAAAGCTTTTTTTTCGATTTAGAATAGATATTCCGAGAAATCAGGTTTTAAAACTCTACTATTTTAAAAATGAGCATGGCCGATGATGTGGGCGTTACAATTTTTGCGTTATTATCTAATTTTAATTTAAGTTTTTTAATTAATTTCTTAATTTTATTTTAAATTTTTAATTAATTTTTGCGATGCCTTGTCTAACTTGACCAAAAGGCTTTTTGAAACAAAATGTAAATTTGAGGTTGGCTGTCATCCAAGTCAAATGTGGGCGTGGCTGTGGGCGGATCCTTAAGTTAATAAATTTTCATACTTTGTCTGTACAAACTGAGAACCAAGCAACATTCCAGGTTTCAGTTTTCTAGCTCAATTTTATTGACCTAAAAACTGCATACATACGGACAGCCGGACAAGGCTTAATCGATTCACCTGTCGGTCTCGATCATCTCTAAGAGGTCTTAGTGGTCTACGGTAATTATTTGTTGTGTTACAAACTATGCATTCAAATAAATATACCCTGGAATTGGGTATAAAAAAAGCCTTATGTCGTTCACCGGAAGGGTATGATCCTGCACCTATTACCTATCGCAGTTGATACTAAAAATTTTAACTTATGTAATTGCAAGAGGCTTGCGCAATAACTTATTAATGAGACTTAATAATTCTCAATTAATGATAACTTAATAATGAGACAGAGAGAAAACAAGCCTTTAAAAGAACTGTCGTCCCGTTTTTTTTTTGCAAGTAGTAGCAAGTCCAAAAACCATAGCAGATGGCGGCCATTGTTCACCATACTAGACGTCCTCATAAACTTTAAGTATTTTCTTAGACACTTTAAGTACTTTGTGAAGCCTCTGCTCTTCTGAACCAAGCCTTGTTGCACACAAGGGCCCTCAAAGAGTATATTTCCAGCGCACTCCGTACAAATCGACCGCAAAAGATCACAAAGTGTGTAGAAACGGTCATCTTCAGAATCATTAAGAAAGAGCCAGCGGAGCAATTGCTGTCGGCGCGGACCACTAAACTACTCTTGATTAATGTACATACATATATACTTACATTGTGTCGACGGGATCACGAGTTCATGTGATGATCATTTGTGGATACCACAAAATGATTGAATTACAAGATTAGCTACATACATACACATCAAGTATATTCAGACCGTCCACGCTCTGGTGGTTGGTGATTCAATACAGAGCTTAGTGCTTAGGGCTTATTGCGCTTTGAAGAATGATTTGATTAGAATAATGGAACACTTACTGGAGCATATAATTTATTTAACGATATTGTTGGAGTGGCTGGCGTTGCTCACATGTGCGCCTCATTGACGCACTTGGCATGGGTGGGTGGATGAATGAATGCGGCACAAAAGCTGTTTGTATAATTGAAATTGGGTTTGAAATTGATTGAAAATAATTACTGTTAATTTGCTTGGCTTTGTCCGGTTAAATATTTTTAGCGGTCCGCCCAAAAATGGAAAAAGAACCTTTATGGTATCTCTACGTTGTCCGTCCATCCAATCGCATTTATTTCTGAATGGTAAGACGTAGAAAGACAAAATTTGGTGTGCGTTTACTTACATCTTTGAGGTGGCGCTACAGTCTTGGGTGGACTTGGGCCTCAGCTAACAACCTTCGCAGCCAGCTCTGTCTCTAGCTAGCCGTTTTTAGTTTCGCACGTGAAGTTGACTGAGGTCCCATTCCACTTGCATGCGCCGCCTAAATCTTGGTGCTCCTCTAGTGCATTATCCCTGCGGGGTGGATTCGAAGGTTTTCCGGACCGGGGCATTGTCGCTGTACAGCCCGTATAGTTCGATATTATACCTATTTCCTCCTCCACTCTTCGTTTATGCAGAGGGGACCATAAATCTTCCGAAGAATTTTCATCTCGCAGCAGCCCAAAGTGTTTTCACCCGCCTTTGACAGGGTCCATGCTTCTGCACCGTGAAGCAGGATTGGGTTGATGAGGGTCTTATACATGAACATTTTAGTTGCTCGAGAGAGGGCTTTGCTACTCAATTGCCTTCTTAGCCCAAAGAAACAGCGATTGGCAAGAGTTATCATTTCTTTGATTTCAGCGCTGGTGTCATTGTCTGCATTGATAGCTGAACCCAGTTAGACAAAGTCCTTAACTACCACAAAGTGATAGCTGTCGATTGGAATGTTGTCCAAGACGTCGGTGTTGGGTGTCTTTTTTTGATGACAGCATATACTTGGTTTTGCCTCGTTGACTGCTAAACCCATATTCGCCGCTTCCGTCCCAATACTCCCAACGTACTCACTGAATGACAATGTGTTTGTCGTCTGCGTATGCGAATAGTTGAACGGACTTTTAAAAGATTGTGCCTTTGGTCTTGGCGCGGGAGTTCTGCACAATTCTCTTAAGTATGACGCTAAAGAAGTCACACGCCTTGTCTAAACCCTTTTTAGCGGCCCGTCCAAAAATGGAAAAAGGACCTCTTATGGTATCACTACGTTGTCCGTCCGTCCGTCCGTCCAATCGCTTTATAATTTCTGAACGGTAAGTCGTAGAAAGACAAAATTTGCTGTGCGTATAAGCTGCGGAAATAGTCAGAGAATCCAAAGAGGGCAATTTTTTTAGCCACCGTTATTTGGTTTAATTACAGTTTGAAATTTGAAAATGTGAAAATGGACTTAATGTTTTTTAGTGTTTTTTTCAGGAAGTTAAGTAGGCAAGAACTAGAAAAGCCAAACTTAGGTTAAAGAAATACTAAGCTTTAATCAAAAAATAAAACTTTTCGAAAATATGAAGTGAAGAGTCGAAAATGCATGACGCTTTTTAAAGTGTTGGAGACCATAACTTTTGAACGGCTTATCGCTCAAAATCAATATTGAACACACGTATAAAGCAACTCAAAGTAAACCAAGTGCTTAGGTCATATTTTGCAAAAACAGTTTGAGCTCTGTAGTTTTGACACATTTTTGAAAAAAAAAAATCGCAAAAATGTATGAAAAAACGTGTGTCCCCCCCCCCCCTTATCTCCGGTGCTGTTAGGTGGAATTCTATGAAAAAAATCACACGTATCAGAAATAATTCAACATTTTAAGAAAATTATAGGGGATTTTGAAATTTCAAAATCTTCTGAGATTTAACTCAAAAACATAAAAGGATTTTCGAAAACAATTTTTTAAAGTCTTCTAGTAGCTTAACGGTATAAGCCATCTTTTTCAGATTCGGTTAAAATACAAAGCTTAGAAAAAGAAGGAAGAAATTTTTTTTTTAAATTGCTGTTTTTAATCTAAGTTTTTAGAAGCCTATTTAAAAAACGAACCTTTTTTTACCGTTTACGCATAAGCCGGTGGCCATAGAATTAGAAAAAAACACCCAAGGCTAGTGCCGGTGGTTAGGCTATTGGAAAAAAGTCTAACGGGAACTGGAAAAAACTTCAAAATATTGGTTTTATGGATTTGAAATTAAAAAAATTAAAAAAAAGGTCAAAAGAACGCATGTCTCCCCCTCTATCCTCCAAACGGTATAAAATATAATTTTTAAATTAACACCGGGCATAGTAGTACATCTTCCTAAATTTTATACAAAACCAAAGCAGACTTCGAATATTCAACAACTTCGAAGAATTAACTAAAAACGTGAAAAAATTTTCGAAAACTATTTATTAAAGATTTCGAGCGGTCATGACGACCTTGTTTAAATTTGGCTGAAGAATGTAATGTTTAAAAGGCAAGCGAACTGCATCAAAAACGTTTCTTAATTTCCGTTTTCGACCCTAAATTCCTAAGCATATTCAAATAAATTCGAGAAAAGTGGCAAATGCTAGCACAGGTGGTTGTAAAATTGATCAAAAAGTCTAACGGTAATTAAAAATAACCGAAATTGCTGTTTTATGGGTCTTAAATTATAAAAATGCTAAAAAAGGCCAAGAAAGAGTATGTCTTTTCCTCTATTTTCGTAACGGCAAAGCTTTTAGCCAGCCTTTTTTAGAGTAACGAAACCCAATATAAAATCAACCAATATAAGGACAGTAGACAGCACTATGAAATAAGTATATTACAGACTGTAAAATATATCCAAAAATAATTTTGATAAATAAATAGGATGTTACACAAACTGCGCAATATAGATGACCATAACCTTCAACAAAGGCCGACGGACCGCTCCGCGTATGTCTTCATACTTGACGGTCTTTTTTTGACTTCAAATGGGTCAGTAAATTCTTTAGCGAACTTAACGGAACAGCGTGAATTTTCCATCGTTATCCTACACAGATTGATGAGTTTGGCAGGGATGCCAAAACTAGACATTGCGCTTTATAGCTCGTTTCTAAGATGCTGCCATATGCGGCCTTAAAATCGATGAAAAGGTGGTGTGTATCGATTTTGAATTCCTGGGTTTTCTCTAAGATCTGCCACAGTACGAATATTTGATCAATGCCAAAAGCCCTAAAGCCACAATGATATGCCTATCAGCTGATTGACAAACGGCTTCAGGTGTTCACACAGTACAGCAGAAACAGGTGAGTAAGTGCTAGAGTTCGTCTGTCATAAACTTCTATATAATACCGTGTAACACCAAATCTTAAAGTTTTTTGGCCCGAACTTATATAATATTTGTATAGGCCACGCCCACAAAAGTGGGCATGGTCTTAAAATTAAAATCAATTAATTCTTATTTCGTTAGAATTATGACAAAATACGGTAAAAGCGAAAATTATTTCAGAAAAAAAACAGTTTTTTCCTAAAAACGCCCCTTAAAAGTGGGCGGAGCTCAAAACTTTCTATGAAGCAAACTTAGTTATATCATTAACTGATAATATCTTTAATATTTGGCATATAATTTTTTTTTTTGATTTGGAGTGAACTTTCCAAGAAATCGGAGTTTTAAAGATCTATCATGTTAAAAGTGGGCATGGTTAATATTGTGGGCGGTCCAATTTGTGCCTTGTTAAAGGTCTTGAGCCATGCTAAGATGGGACATGCTAGCACATGGGACACGCTAGCATCCTGAATGGCCACGACACCATCCCTCGCAACTCGGACTACGTTGTCCCATACCTCGACTTCAATATCAAATTCAAGATCAAATTTTCAAGCAGAGCCGCCTGGGAGTCTTGTGAGGTCTTAAATACATCTGCAATAGAAATCTACACTGACTGATCGAAAACAGCACTTGGAGTAGGATCAGGAGTATTTTCCAGTACTCTAGACCTATGTATCTCCAAGCGCCTGCCAGATCACTGCAGTGTGTTTCAAGCAGAAATCACAGCCGTTCGTGAAGCCGCGGCCTGGTTTTCAATTAACTCAGTAGACTGCAGCGCTATTGTTTTCTATATAGACAGCCAAGCTGCAATAAAAGCCTTGGAATCGCCAACGATACGATCCAAGTTGGTAAAGCAATGCCGCGAATCTCCCAACGAGATTGCTGTCAGGTGCGACGCATCCCTGTGCTGGGTTCCTGGCCACAGGGATATTCCAGGCAACTGCAGAGCCGACGAACTAGCTAGAGAAGGTGCTAATGCCAACCCGACTCATACAACGGAACCGGCAGCACCTATAAACTCGATAAAGTTCCACCTGGACGTCGAAGCCATCACAATGGCAAACAATCGGTGGAATAACATCAGCACATGTCTCTCCTCCAAAAAATCTGGCCAGAGCTCGATCGTAGGAAAACAAAGAGACTAATCTCCTTCAATAGGCTGAATATTAGAAAGATAATTGGGGCCCTCACAGGCCACTGTCTGGTAGGGCGACATGCCAGAAGACGTGGTGCTCCCTTCAACGATTTCTGCAGAAGTTGCAGGGATGAAGAGGAAGAAGAGAGCATAGTTCATCTTCTGTGCAACTGTCCCGCCCTATCAGCACTGAGAAGGAAAACTTTAGGCGAATACTTCTTTGATAACCTAAATGATCTAGCGCGACTCGATCTAAAGAGGATAATGAACTTTATATCCGGGTCAAACTGGCTAAACGCATAAGGGTGTATCACAAAACCCATCCCTCCTACATATGCAAACTCTACAGGTGAGCAAACACCTTACAGTGGAGCGCCAAATATACCCCACTAACACATCCCCCAAGTTTTCCCCAACAGGACCGGCCTGGTAAGGGCTCATACCGATTCGGTTGTCCTCACCTCTCCGCTCTGTGGGAACACTGGTACATATTCCCCCTGGTACGGGTTCATACCGCATAACTCAACTTCTCGAGCCCGGTACAATCAGGCCCGAAGGACTTCCAATGTGGCAGTCAGAACAGCCAAGGAACAGTCATAGAAAAAGTTCGGCGAGAAGTTGGAGCACGAATACAGATCTGTAAACAAGATATTTTGGCAGACCATTCGCCGGCTCAGAGGAATGAAGTTGAATATCATTCAAGGGGTTAAATCCAAGGACGGTACACTTCTTTCAAGTGAGAGCGATGTCTTGCGCAGATGGAGAGAGCACTTTTCGGAGTTGCTCAACCCCCAACAGGGCACTGAAGATGGCATTCCCACTGCTGATAAGGGCGGAGAATAGTCCCACAGTAGACGAAGTCACTAAAGCGATTAAATCGCTTAAAGTTGGCAAGTCTGCTGGAGTTGATGAAATCCGTCCAGAAATGCTCAAGGCAATGGGTGAAAAGGGTGTTAAATGGCTAACACGTGTCATTAAGGTGGCCTGGGATAGCGGGAAGGCACCTAGCGATTGGCAAACGAGAGTTATAGTGCCCATTTTCAAAAAAAGGAGCAGGAGAGATTGCGCCAACTATAGGGGCATATCTCTCTTGAGTCTTCCGGGAAAAGTATTCGCGAAGGTGTTGGAAACGCGTTCCAGAGCTGTAATCGAGGCTTTGTTACGGGAAGAACAGTGCGGCTTTCGGCCTGGCAGAGGCACAACCGACCAGCTTTTTACTCTGGAGGTTATTCTTGAGAAGACCTGGGAATATGCCAAATCGGTCTATGCGTGTTTTGTAGATCTGGAAAAGGCGTATGACCGAGTCCCTCGTGATACACTGTGGAGAGTTTTGCAGGACTATGCACTGAGTGGGCCTCTTCTGAGAGCCATAAAGTCGTTGTATGGAAGCTGCAGAAGCTGTGTACAGATAAATGGCGTCAAATCCCGTAATTTTGAAGTGCGCGTTGGACTTCGCCAGGGCTGTGTTCTGTCGCCGCTTCGTTTCAAAGCATATATGGACTGGATGGTGAAGCGCAGTTATGGCGAGCAATGTTTCGAATTGGGTGGCATCAGGATGTGCCATCTACTTTTCGCAGATGATTTGACCATCTTTGCATCATCCAAAGAGGAACTTCAACGAGCACTGGATAGGTTTGCAGCCGTCTGTGGTGATGCTGGGATGAAAGTAAACGTGAACAAATCGGAAGTGATGGTTGTTTCCCGAACTCCTGTGCAGTGTACCCTGCACATTAATGGAGTTTCATTAAAACAGGTGGAGAAGTTTAAGTATCTCGGGGTATTTTTCACGAAAGATGGGAGGAGTGGTACTGAGTTGTCCTGTAGAATTGGCCAAGCTGGAGCAATAGTAAAGGAACTGCGCCGGCGGTCATCAGAAAAGCTAAGCTTGGAGTGAAAGCAAAGATCTCAGTTTTTAATTCAGTGTTCGTTCCGACCCTCATGACCGAAAGAATTAGATCGCGGGTACAAGCTGCCGAAATGAGATTCCTGAGGTGCGTTGCTGATGTTACTCTAAGGGATAGAGTGAAAAACGTCAGTATTCATGGAAATCTTAATGTTGAGCAGCTACTTCTCCGAGTGGAGCGATCGATTCTTCGATGGTTTGGACACGTTGTTCGCATGCCCCCTGACAGACTTCCTAGACAGGTCATGCTAGCCGAGATGCGAGCGCGTCGCCCCCTGGAAGGCCAAGAAACAGGTGGTGGGATCAGATAAAGAACCTCTCTGAGTCCCGCCTGGCAATTGCGCCGGAGTATCTTGAGTTGGTGGCGGAGGATCGAGAACAATGGAAAGACCATTTAGCCACCCCTGCTCCGGCGACCCTTTTAAAGTATAAGCGGTATTCGAAAATGATGATGATGATAATGAATGTGAAATAGAGGTTATCTCACATTGAGATTGACGGATTGAGTCAATTTTTACACTTTGTCCGTACCACAGAAAACCCAAGCCGCGTACCAAGTTTCAGCTCTCTAGCTTACCTTTCCGTGCAAGAAATTTAATTGAAATAACTTTTGATAATGACGCGATGATGCCCACAATTTACAGTTAGGTATCCGATTTAATACTTACTACAATTACATATATTCAAAATCGATTCGTGTTTGAATATAACAGTTCTGTTGAAATTAAACATTGTCTTAATATTTTAAATGAATATGAATTCATTTTTATCACTCATCATTTATCACTCAATCATTTTTAGACAAAAATATATATACTTATGTACTTGAATTGAAATAACCACTGACCAGCTCTTTAGAAACCTACTTACTTCGTTTGATTTTATTTCAAAGCGATTCTAGTTTGAACGTAACATTTATGTTAGATTTCTTTATACAATTTAATATTCAAATATGAATGACTTTGATTTAAACAGATATCACTAAAAATAATAGTTTTTAAGAACTTAGTTGTTATCTATCAATTTGAATACCTAAAGCCAAATTCTATTTGAGCTTTTTAAACATGTAACAAAATATGTTTCTTTTCAAATACAACAGTTTTATCAGTGTAAAAATGGAAAAAAAGGCCAAGATATTATGTGTCCTTCCCTCTATTTTCGAAACGATAAGAGGCAAAAGTTTTAAATAAATAACGAACGCATAGTCCATCTTTTGTAATTAAAAAAAATAAGCAGTTTTGAAATAGTTAATGGTTTTCTATATATGCTTGAAAACACTCTAGTTGACTGACTAAACTGATGCTGCTAGCAAATACGTATACTGGGACTTCTGGGCAACTTATTTTACATTAACCAAATTTGGCACAAGTACAACCATATGAAAGTTAATCAACACAACAGATTTTAAAGCTAAAACAATAAACTTGTAACAGTTAAAACCAAGTGAGTTAGTGCAAGAGTTCGCTTGTGACAAACTAAAATTATTAAAAAATATCTATTTTAAGAATTTTAAACCCGAATACCGGGAAAACAGTAAAAAATCTCCCCTTTATTTACTACACCGCAGTGGTCCGTATGTCACCAATTTTTAGGCCCTAAATTTTGAGCTACAAATTTTGTATGTAAGCTCTCTGTCATCCGAAAGTGTTAAAAATTTTTAAATCGACCCACAGACAATCGGTACCCCACAATCGGTCTAAATGTGCATGTCTACCTCCAGTGCATTCTAAACTGTAAGACCTCGCGAAAAGCTGAAATTTAACATTTAGCATCTCCTAATGATTATCAGACATAAAAAATAATAATGCTGACAATAAAGTCAGCATACCGCCCCTTGTGGGCGTGGCATCGATTGAAAGAGTAATATTTCAAGTACAATTCATATAAAAAAAAAAAAATTATTATGTAGCAATATTTTAATGTATGTAATGTAGGCATGTATATTAGTTCTACATTAAGTTCATACAAAATTTTTGGCCACACCCACATTTAGAGGCATAATTTAAGAAAAACTTATAATTTGCCAGAAATACATAGATTTCGACTGCGTTTTAGCCACATCTAGGGAAGAATAAGAAAAATAAAAATTAGCACATAAGGTGCACCGCATACTGTGCTAGATTTCATTTGTTACGCCCATTTTTAGGGCTCGATTTTACATAATTAATGAATTTGACCGCAAAAATTTAATTTTTGCGTACATTTTGGCCGCACAGTTAGATATTTCTATGTTAATATTGATTTTTTTGTTGTAGGAGCAGAGCATGCTACGCCCATTATTTTTAGAGGCCAATGGCTATCAAAACTTGATGTTGCTGCATAGAACTACGAAGAAGGGCTTGATGGACTCGATTGGAGTGCGATTGTAGCCATTTGACATCAAGTTTCTCAATTATTTCCATATCTTGGCGTAGGTCGGGATAATCGCAGCTGTACTTTGCCTACAACGAGGTATATTGTTCCAAGTCAATGTTGGCCCTTCGGAAAGTCTGGACGTCCATAATACTGGCAGTGTATCTCGCCTCGATTGCAATTAATCTGGTTGACGGTAAATTAATTGCAAATCGGGAGATCTCCATATCCCCTTTGAATGTTTAGATGCGAAAACTGTGTACTCACTACCACAAGCGAAGGCCTTCAGCAAAGTCGATCAACCTGAATTCGTAGTCGGGGGTTGTATCGTGCAGGCTGTGCTTTCCGACCGTACGACCAAAGATGCTCTCCCTTCCTAGCCTGTTATAGCCAGGGTATCATAGCAAGAGCTCGTAGAACCTATAGCCTTGGTGCGGATCTGTATGTGGTCTGTCGCTGTTTTATTGACTTTAGAGCTTGAATGAGCCATGTCCGTCCATCCGTGTGTCGATAGTTTTTAGACCTTAAAACAAACCACTCAAACCACTCATGTTAGTACCCTTATATTATAGGTACCAGAATATTTTACGAAAATCGTTTCCGTAATTTTTTTTAAGCTTACGAGGTAATCGTTGTTTGCCGAAAATCTTTTCTTACAACTGTGTTTTCTCTCTCTGTGCTCTCTCTAGCTTATGCAACACAAATGCATATTCAATATAAGCCTTAATGGAAACTAAAGAGAAAATAAAAAAAAAAAAATATTGGTTTATAATTATATTGGTTTATAATTACATAATTTGTCTCTAAAATTAGTCAATGAAATAAGCGAGGGTTAATCTACCTTCTTAGGGGGTGAAAATAATAATGTTGTCTCATATTGCTAGACCTTTCCAGATCCACCTTATTCTGGGGGTAAATGCATTGTGAAACTACAATTCTAAATACATATGTTTCTAGATAAATGTAGATGTCTCTTAGTCTACTGTAGTTGTAGATACGGCCAAGAAGTAAGGCACTCAATTAGCATTGACGTCAATTTAAGTTTCTCGGTTTTTATGTAAAGAAAATTGAAAACAAAACAAACACAGATTTTAAGTTGACACAGTCATGTGCGCGAACGCATCATCTTGCCGTACCCCTGTTCTCACACGTAGGTAGATTTGGGTTAAAGTATAAGATTGTTGTTGTTCAAGCCTTACTATAAGCAGCCTCCCAAATTTTGGACCCCCTAGCATGTATTACAACCGTGGGGCAATGTGTTTATGAATTTTGTTTACAATTACATATGTATATGCGATGACGACGTGACGTACTGCATGCGCTATAGCAAACGCGCCTGCCCTATAGGTGGTTCTGGTGATGACGTGTGGACGAAGCTTATTTTTTTACGCTTATCGAGTCAAACTGCTACCAGCTCTTACGTTGTACAAGGAAAGCCAACTGAGTATTACCAAGGGGTCAAACTAACTTTCATTATTGTGAGTAAGTGGTTCGGATTTTATTATAATTAAAGCGGAGAGTAAATGATGGATTTGTTGGCGTGTGTTAAACTACAGAATTCTACAGGTTCAAGTAGATGAATAAACAATTTTATAATCTGGCGATGTGTTTCATTGCAGTTCAATATTTTGTATACTCCTCCCCTTTTGTCACTACATATTTATTTTGGATTTATAACACGTTGACACAGCACATTGAGCAGATCCCTCCGTTTCGATTTTACATTTTATGCTTCTAAAATCTTAAATTCTGCCTTCCAAAAATATCATAAATATAAAAATACATTCCTATGTTATATGAGCCTGTATACTTGTTCTTTCTTGGATTCTTAAATTTTGAAATAACTACCTAAACCAATTTCCGAGTCTGTTTAAGATCCAATTAAATTTTAATTTTACTATGAACATCTTAGGATAGTTTTCATTTATTAAATTATGTGTGAACTGTTTTTGAGGTGCTGAACCTGAATTAAAAGTTAAATTAGGCAACTCAAAAACTAGGTATCCACTAAAAATCAACCATAAATAATTACAATTACAATGACTTCCTTTTAGGTGTTCAATTGAGCAGAATTAATTATTGATTGGGATATTATTAATATTTTATTTATACCCTCCACATGGTGTACCTACCTATTCACTTTAAATTGTTTGTAAAAAAGTGAAATCATCGTATACCCCTAATATCACCATTGACCCCTAACACTTTTAGAATTATTGTATAAGATTAAGTCATAAAAATTAATTGATCAACATTGAAAAATTTGCATCGATGAAAATTTTATTTTCATGCTTTCAAAGTAAATTTAAATAAAAGTCTTTATATAATTAATTTTATTTAAGGCAAAAAAATCTGTAACTTCCAACTTTGCTCAATCGCCTAAAAATATGAAAACTTAAAAAAAAATGCAAATGTTAGTGTCAATTAAGTGGCATAGATGTTACGATATATTTGCTAATAGTATCATTTTAGTAAGCCAACAACTACTTACAGTGTTTTCAGGTACATTTCGGAAGCCATTTACTATTTCAAACCCTCTTTATGTAACATACATATGTAGCTCCAAGACCGTAAGGGCATATGATCTAGACCGAATTCTGAGCCGAATGAGCGGTGTCCGTCCGTCCGTGTGTCACCAATTTTTTAGCCTTACATTTTGAGCAAGAAAGCTGAAATTTTGTATGTAAGCTCTCTGTCATCCGAAGCAATACGAGTGTTAAAAAGTTTCAAATCCGCCGTTTTCAAATTTCCTAAATGTACACCTACCTACAGTGCTTTCAAAACTGTAAGACGTCGTGAAAAAAAATGAAATTTAACATCTAGCATATCCTAACGATTATGAGATATAAAAAATATAAATAAAGTCCCACAAGGGCCTTGTGGGCTTGGCCTCGATTGAATGAGTAATCATTCAAATGCAAATTTATTCAATATTCTTTTTTAAAATCGAAAAAAATTTTACTTAATATATTATATAAAAAATACTTAATTCTACATTTAGTTCATACAATAGAAACGTGGGCCATATTGTATATGAATGTGGGCCACGCCCACATTTATAGGCAGAATTCAAGTCAAACGTATAATTTTCCAGAAAAACATCTATATCGACAGCATTTAAGCCTCACTAAAGGAAAAATAAGAAATCGAGTTAAGCACATAAGGTACACCGGACACTTTTCTAGATTTCATGAATACAAAGCATTTGACCACGCCCATCTTTAGGAATTTTACATAACTATTGAATTTGAACAAAAAAATTAAATTTTTGCGGATACTTGGATATTTCTTTGCTAATGTTGATTTTTGGTTATGGATTTTTGGACATGCTTCACCCCTTCAAAAAAATAAATTAAAAAAACTTATAGCTAAAAAATAAAATATTTTTTTTTCTCAATTAATGATTCGTGAATGCTTGGAAGAGTGAAGAATGCTTGGGAAGGAAAACAGGAATGGCAAAAAAACAAGTAGGGAAGTGCAACAGTGCGTATGTAAAAACTTCGGTCCGTCTGTGGCGGATTGCAAAATACTCTACCCTACCAAAAAAGGAAACTATAACGCTTCCAAAAAGTGGGCGGGACATTTTTATACCCGACCCAGGGTATATTAAGTTTGATGTATAGTTTGTAACGCAGTGAAATAATCACCGTAGACCCCTAAGACCTTTTAGAGATATGAATGAAACCGACAGGAGAATCGATTAAGCCATGTCCGTCCGTCCGTCCGTCCGTATGTTAACAACTTTTAGGCCTTAAATTTTAAGGCAGAGAGCTGAAATTTTGTGGGTTGGTTGGAAGTCCAGTCTTTCAGATCAAGTTTAGCTTGATCTGAAAAAAATAAGCTGAATCTGCCCACAGACACGCCCACTACAGGCCTGTATGTGCGACCATCTCTAATTTAAAAAAATACATTTTGCAAATTTTAGCTATGTTACAATGGCGCTAGCGCATTCATTTTTGCTACGTAACATTGCCCTATAATTGTCTTTATGGTAGCCAAAAAATGTTAGCTTTTTCGTTGACCACGCCCACTTTTTAAGGGATTTTAGCTTAAAATGACTGTTTTTCAATAAATATATATGAAATTTGACAAAAAATTATATGACAAGTTGTAGATATTAGCATTTTTACTTTTATGTATATATGTATGTATGTGCCTCTGCCCCTTTTTGTGGGCGTGGCGTTGAAAAAAGTGATTTTTTTACTTAAAAAGGCGGAGTTTTAGGCCGAAATGTATGCAACCACCTAGTATAAAGCATTCAACAGTTATATTTTTATACCCCGCCCACTTTTTGGAGGCGTGGCAGTTTTCTTTTTGGTATGGTCGGGTATTTTGCAATCCGTCGTAGACGGATTGAAGCTTTTGCATACCCACTGTTGCACTTTCCCACTTGTTTTTTTTTTTTTGTTTTTTTTTTTTGGACCGTTGGACCGGCCGCACGTGCTCATAGTAGTGTGAGATTCATACTCACTAAAAAACCTCCCATTTTCCGTCAGACTACGACCAAGTAGTTCAAGCGTGTACTGTAGTAATCGCGTGTGGCAGGCTGCCTTCCAACGAAACCACCTACTATACCGTCAATTTATGCGGTTTCATCTTATGCTGCTAGATCCAACTGTCTGGTTCGTTGTAGTCGGCGCGTAAGATTTGTCTGATCCAAAGTTAGGATAATTTCATTGTTGGAGTGTCTGCGAAGTCGAGTACTAAGTTTTCGAACAAAGTTTGTTACCTCGTCAGTCACGGTTGCGATCTCGGTGTAGATCGCTGTTGCTTATGTACCGTGGAGCACTAACGATTGCTCTGAGTGTCTTATTTTGAAAAGTTTCTGAAAAAGATATATTGCTTGGTTTAGTACAACCCCAGAGTTGTATAAAAAAAATAAATAAATAAATAGAGTGGCGCAACAGCTCGAGGTGAACCGGGCCAACTTCTCAACAATGTATGCTGGTGTGTTAATTTGCTTACATACAAGTGGACCTACAATTTTTTGCCGAATCCGAACGGCAATTAGAGAAGTTTTTCAAGACAAATGATACTCTGGAGGGCTTGTCAGACCCTCGCGGAGGTGGTGGCCGTGAAAAAGAACAAGTCTTTTTTTTCAGGTGACGATGGCAGGATTCGAACCCAGACCTCCGGCGTAGTAAGCACACACACTAACCACAACGCCACGGCGAACGTAGCTAAAATTGTTCCCTCATCGTGCGGTATGTCTCTAGTATAAAGCAAAAATAATATTGGGAACGCTTCCTTGCGGGACACCGGCATTCATCTCTTTGAATTCCGAGTACTCATTTTCGTACCTAACGCAAAAGATTCTGTCTTCAAGGTAAGACTCTAATATTCTATGGAGTTTTTCTGGTAAGCTGTACTTCAGGCCTTCGTGCCAGACCTTGTCGAAGGCTTGCGATACGTCGAGACAAGCGCTAGTGCATATCTTTTTCGCTTCCAGGGTTTTTTTTCGATTTCGTTTGTTATTCGATAGACCTGGTCGATTGTTGAATGCTTTTTCCTAAATCCGAATTGGTGATCCGGAATCAATCGTCTTTCTTCAATGATTGGTTGCAACCTTTTAAGCAACAGTTTCTCGATTCTTTAGATTATTTATCGTTTGACGAAGTTCAGTTTATGATACGGTTTTTATTCTATAATTGTCTTGTACCTCATAGGGATTGAGCTCCTTGACCAACGGTTCCCCATCAAACAGTTTAAATGTTTCTTCTAGGTAATCTGCAAATAAATCCGCTTTTTTGTTGTCTTCTCTTGCCCATTCGCCGTTGGCTTTTCTTAATGGCGCAGAATTTACTACAGGCTTCTTAACGGACTTCACTGCTTTCCAAAGAGAGTAGTTCGAACCTTTATCGGCAGTCAAACTTTCGAGGTAAGCAGTAGTCTCGCGGCTTTTAAAGTTTGAAGTTCGTGTTTCAGTTTGTTAGAAAGGTGGTTCAAAATTGTCTTATCCGGGGGTGCTCGCGAACGTTGCCATCTCTTGCGAGCTCTTCTCTTTACGCATATTAGCTCTTCTTTTTCTCGCGGATATATTGTTCCGCTTTTCGATAAATCGGACCTCCGAAAACAAATGTTATTCCACGCAGCGCTCTGAATAACTCTCACGAGCTTATCTAGTTCGTCTTCTATTTCAAGTGGCGTTTTGAGCGGTACATTTAAAGCTATGTTTTCTTTGCAGTATTTTCTCAAGCCGTCCCAGTCGGTGTTGTGGTTAGTTTATCTAGGCGCTCTTTCCTTTTTCTCTAGGTTTCCGCCGATTTTCAAAGGAACTGCCGAGTGATGTGAACAGAGAAGGCGGGACATAAAAATATAACTGTTGAATGCCTTATACCAGGTAGTTTCATACATTTCGGCCTAAAACTCCGCCTTTTTATCTCAAAAAATCACCGTTGTTAACGCCACGCCCACAAAAGTGGGCGGATGCACATATTACGTGTAGGTACATAAAAGTAAGCAAGTGAATATCTTAAAATTTTGTCATAAAATTTTTAGTCAAATTTCATATATATTTATTGAAAAACAGTCATTTTAAGTTAAAATCCCTTAAAAATGTGGGCGGTGTCAATGAAAAGGCCAAACTTTTTCTGCTACCTCAAATAAAAAGGCAATGTAACATACCAAAAATGAGTGTGCTAGCACCCCGCAACTTAGCTAAAATTTGAAAAAAGTATTTTCTAAAATTAGAACTAGCTTAAAATTTAAGGCCTAAAAATTGTTTACATACAGACGGATGGGCACGGCTTAATCGTCATGTCGCTGTCGGACCCATTCATATCTCTAAAAGATGTAAGGGGTCTACGGTGATTATTTCGCTGCGTTACAAATTATACAAGAAACATTATATACCCTGGGTAGGGTATAACCAGTGAGTAAGTGCGTGGTACTCAGAATTACAATCCGTAAAAACGGACCGTTGAATACCCGATCCTACCCCCCATTGTAAAATGCTGATGTTATTGTCATTTTTCCACATTTCATAAGAAAGTAGTGTAAACTTCGAAAGGACGTGGACCAACCGCTAATTATTACAAACTATTAATATTAACAGATATTTCGAAGTTACACTTTGATGTATGTAAAAATAAATTTTTTTTGGTTCAAATTCGAAATTTTTGAAAAATTGACCTCTAAAAGCGGGCATGGCTAAAAACATTCTATAAACAAAATCTGGAATGAAATCTCGTTTACCTTACCTGCTAATTTTTTTTTTTGCTTAATGCTTTACGAAATTACGTTTTTCTGGTTTTTCTTCAATTCTGCATCGAAATGTGAGCAATTTTTTTTTTTTAATGCTAGGGTGGAAGGAGGCTAAACTTCTAAAATCTATACAATCTAGAGTGGGCGATACAAATACGCCCACTATAGGAGGTATATAATACCGAAGTAGCCGATATTGGTTATGCCCGATTTCCAGGTGCTAAAAAACCACCCATTTATGAGAGACACTATGAAACTGCCAGAACGCATCACTTCATAGTAGTAAATTTTCGCTCTTTCATAATTCTTCTTGACTGCAACTAAGTTAACTTAACGAGTAGTTTACGCGCCCTTAGTGTTTATCGCATTGAGTAGGTTGCTATCCAGTGAATGCACCTACTAAAACCGTTGTTCGTGCGGCTTCACCCTACGTCGCTAGATCGAAGGGTCTTTTTCTTTGTAGCCGTCGCTCGTTGTTTACATCGTTCAGAGTCTCGTTGAGAGTACGGATGATTTCATTGTTGCAATGAACATGAAGGCGGGCATTTAGCTTCGAGCAAAGTTTGTTACATCTTCGCTCACGGTAGCTATTCCTAAATCTCTGTGAATATCACTATTCCTAATATACCATGGAGCATTCACAATTGTCTAAAGTGTTTGGAAAGTCTGCAACATGGACATGTTGCTCGGCTTGGTACAACCCCAAAAGTTATATACCGTATGGCCAGGACGGCTTTAACACCTGCCTGTACAAGAGCAGTTTGTTATATATGCTTCATTTCGAAAATCTTCCGATAAGCCAATATATTTCCCTGAGCCTAATCTCGAGCTCGTCACGCTTCTTCTTTACGTGTGGTTTCCACCTTAGTTTAGCGTCCAGTGTCATCCCTAGATATTTCGCTTCATTTGCATAAGGTATTTGTGCAGAATTTATGAACAGAGGTAAATTGTTACCTCTGTTCATAAATCAGGGTTACATTCTGTAAATAAAATTCACATGCGTAGACTTATTCTCGTTAAGAGCGATTCGCCAAGTCTTCGTCCAGACACAAATTCTGTCCAATGCTCGTTGGAGGTTTCTCGTTGATCAACTGATTCACCTTTTGCCAGGATGGCCGTATCGTCCGCAAACGTGGCCACGACTGTCTCGTCATCTAGAGGTATGTCTCTTGTGTAGAGCAGGAACAGGGTCGGACCGAGGACGCCTCTCTGTGGTACGCCAGCTCGAATTTGCTTGAAACTCGAGTATTCACTACCACACCTAACACGAAAGAGTCTGCTATCAAAATAATTTTCAAGTTTTGTCGTAGCTGTAGACTTGATCTATTGTGGAATGGTTAGGTCTGAAACCGAATTGATGATCCGGGATCAAGCGTCTTTCTGCAATTATTGGTTGTAATCGCTTCAGCAGAAGTTTCTCGAATACTTTCGATATTATCAGCAGAAGCGATATGGGCCTATACGATTTTTTAACATTTGCACATTTCCCCGGTTTTGGAACCATAATGACTTCAGCAACTTTCCATTGCCTTGGAAAGTATAGAAGTCTAAGAGAAGCATTTATCATATAAAGTAGCTTGAGTAGTGCCTTTTTTGGTAGTTCGTTTAATATTTCGCCAGTGATTAGGTCGTAACCCGGGGCCTTATTATTTATAAGTTTGCTTATTGTCTGTCGGAGTTCAACTAACAAAACTTTTTCCATTCTAAAGCTATCAGGTTTTGCGTTGTTGTTTTGAACGTCAGCCAACGGCGAACCGTCGAAAGGCTTGAATGTTTCTTCTAAATGTTAAGCAAACAAATTCGCTTTCTCTTTGTCTTCTCTTGCCCATACGCCGTTAGCTTTTTGTATTGGTGCGAAGTGGATTTTAGGTTTCTTGATAGACTTAACTGCTTTCCACAGCGAGTAGTTTGAGCTCCTATCCGCCGACAAGCCTTCAAGGTATTCAGTGGTCTCACGATTTTTAAAATCTTGCAACATTTCTTTCATTTTGTCTGGGGGAGCCCTCGTGCCTTGCGATCTTCTACGCGCTATTCTCTTTTCACAAATCAATTCTTCGATTTCAAGCGGATATGTTGTGCGTATATGCCCGTCGGTGCTTACTGCGTTCTGTTATAGATACCACACCGACTGGAGGAAATCTATCAATTAAATTTTTCTTTTTTGTGTCTTAATTCATTAGGAGATGCTATGTTAAATTTAAGTTTTTTAAGACGTCTTACAGTTTTGCAAGCTCTGGAGGTAGTTGCACATTTAGACCGATTGTGGGCGTGTCTTTGGACGGATTTCAAAAATGTTTACACTTGTACTGCTCCGCATGGCTTGGAATTTATTTACAAAATTTCAGCAATCTACCTCAAAATAAAAAGCCTTAAAACATGTGACATACAGACGGATAGGCGGGCGGACGGACGGACATGGCTTATTCGATTCAGAATTCGGTCTCGATCATATGCCCTTAAGGTCTTGGGGGTCTACCATTATTATTTCACCGTGTAACAAACTATGTGATAAACTAAATATATAGGTACCTCCAATACCCTCCTCAGGGTATAAAAATAAAAAAGGGATAGAGTTATACCTCCGCGCCGTCCCTTACAGACAATCCGAAACTTTTCCATACGCACTGTAGCACTTACGCACTGGTTTAACATAAATTTTGCTTTGAACGCATTTGCTCATGACTTTAACAAAATAAGAACTAAAATACCAGTACCAATAACTGGCATACATTGTGTGAATTCAACGGTCCAAACAACTTTGTAATTATAAATGTTGCATCAGTAAAAACGGGGAAGGATATCTAAAAGTTCGTTACACACGAACTCCTGCTTACTACCTATACTACTACCGACCATACTACCTACTTGCCTGCTTGCTTTGCTTGCTTGCAAAAGACGCATCAAATTTGTATGTGTCAGCAGGAATACTACAAGTATGTAATGCATTTATGCATACCTCTTACATTACGTTACATGTCTTAAAACACGTAAGACTTGTTCCAGACTATTGTGCAGTTTCTAGGTCTATTTAAGCTTTATCGCAAAAATCAATCACTCTCAACTCACCCCCACATACATTTCTTGAACTATCATCGTCATAAATGTGTTAAAACTTCCTTCCATAAATCTCAATTGAATCTAACAACGCGGGAATAATTGCTTTCTTTCGTTATTGTATGTTTTTATAAGATTTGAAATTGTTAAATTGTTTCCTGATGCTACTCTAGATACATCAGTGAACAATTCCACACTTTGAAGTTACACAATTTTTTCTTACCTATTTTTTTTTTTTTTTAATTAAGAAGAATTATTATTTCTCTAACGAAATTCGGTATAATTTATTTATACATCTTACCCTAATTCGTAGTGTGAAATTTTAGTATACTTCAAACCATGAAGTCCTTGAGTTTGTGTTCTTAAATAAGAAATTATAACTTTTTTTCTCTTAAATAAACAAATTCCTGAAAAAGTTTTTTTAATCGGTACAAATTGTATTTAAATCTTATAAGTTCACAGGTGTTTTAGTAAGATTTTTTCACTTGGAGTAAATAAAGACAGTAGTAAATAAGGTAGTAAGTAGGAAGTGCAATAAAATAGTACCAGGTTCTTAAAGTTAAAAATAAATTATTTATTCAATGATGTTATATATATCAATATCAATATTATACTTAAATAATATTTTGGTCAATCAAAAACACATTTACGTTCATACAAGCCCACTTACTTAATGAAGCACTTAACTCTTTCTCGTGACCATACTCTTCTATACTAAAACTAAAGTAAACAAACTGGTAGTGCGATTGGCGTTCTATGAACATACATATCTGCTGATTAATACCAACAGAACCTCAAATTGATTGTCAAGATGTGTCAGTTATGAGGAATTTTTTAAAATCTTTTCGCGCGTCATCATGACGTTCGCTGAAGTACAAACAGACAGCTTAGATGTTGTTAATCAATCGCTTAATAAAGTCAGTCACAATTCTGAAGAAGTGTCAGATAATAATTTTGTTGCTAAAAAACACTATCAAAGCAATTTTTTTTTCTTATTGTTCTGAAATTGATCAAACTAATAATCCTATGAGTCTTCGTAGCTAAATGAAAGCTTGAAGGTAGGAATGGATTGACAAATTTAGTGTTCGATTTTCCTAAACATTTGATAGCTTAGGAAAATCGACTTTGATAAAGAAGGCCTCTTTTAAATAATTGTATAGTGTCGCTTAAATACGTCATATAAAGTCGCTTACATGTACTGTCATGTTGCATTTTTCAAATATAGTAAAAAAAAATGATTGAAACTTGTCTACAGCTTAGAAGATTGAGGAACTTCTGGGGTTTCTTGCCTCAATCAGGCGCCTCCCCACGCCAGTTGTCGGATAAGGGAACGCTCAACGGATATGGTAGGTACCATAATGAAAAATATTCAGGGAGGAGCAACACGAGCAACTAGAAAAAAACCAGGAGCGTCTGTCTCAAAATAAGCGGCTTCCTTGTCGGCGTCTGTTATCCAGGTTAGGGTCGGCCAAATATTGCAAATTACTATCAATATAAGCAAAAATGTAATTTTTTTTATCCAAATTTGTAATTTTTGTGAATTTGACCCTTAAAAGGAGGCGTTATTATCACTAGGGTAACTATTGATTTAAAATGTGTCCTATAATTTTACTTCCATGGCTTTTCTTAAGTAGGTTTCGTTTTTCAGGTAACATGTTACAGGAATTTTTGTTAAGTATTATTAGGTTCACTAGTCCAATTCGTTCAATCAGCCTTTCTTCTTTCTTATTAAAGACCCTAGAAAGACTGATCGACGCCCACATTAGAACAAGCATGAAGGTTGACAACTATCTCTGTAATTGGATCGAGGAAATGCTTAAAAGCAGGCTCGTCCATGCCGAATTGGGGAGTTGTCTAGCCGACAGGTCCGTATGCAGAGGCACCCCTCAGGGCGGGTACTATCGCCACTACTATGGCTACTCGTAGTTAACGAACTACTTTTGATCCTAGAGAAAAACGACCTAAAAGTCATAGCATATGCTAGTGTAGGTGCTAATGCTAATCCGATTCATACAACGGAACCGACAGCACCCATAAACTCGATAAAGTTTCAGCTGAACATCGAAGCCATCACAATGGCAAACAATGATTGGAATAACATCAGCACATGTCTCTCTTCCAAACAAATCTGGCCAGAGCTCGATCGTAGGAAAACAATGAGACTCATCTCCTTCAATTGGACGAATCTTAGAAAGATAATTGGGGCCCTCACAGGCCACTGCCTGGTAGGGCGACATGCCAGAAGACTTGGTGCTCCCTTCAACGACTTCTACAGAAGTTGCAGGGATGAGGAAGAAGAGGAGGCCATGGTTCAACTTGTGTGCAACTGTCCCGCCCTATCGACATTGAGAAGGAAAACTTTAGGTTAATACTTCTTTGATGATCTAAATGATCTAGCGCGACTCGATTTAAAGAGGCTAATGAACTTTATCTCCAGGTCAAACTGGCTAAACGCCTAACTGTGAACTCACAACCCATTCCTCCTCCACATGGAAACTCTATGTGGGCGAGGGAGCACCTACAGTGGAGCGCCAAATTTTCCGCACCTCACCTCCCCAAGGTTTTCCCAACAGGACCGGCCTGGGAAGGGCTCATACCGATTCGGTTGCCCTCATCTCTCCGCTCTTGTGGGAACACTGGTACACATTCCCCCTAGTACGGGTTCATACCGCTTCGGTTACCCATACCTCTCCCATTCCCCGGTTCGGGTTCATACCGCTTCGGTTACCCCTACCACTCCTATTCCCCACCCCCAAGGCTAATTGTGACTTGAGTCACCTGAGGTATGGGTTTACACACAAACAGGTACCCGGCAACGGTCTTAACCAAAATCGGTTACTCCACCTGCACTTTCCAATCCTTAAGGCTAACTCTCACCTAGGGGCAATAGTAAACCAAAGATCTAAATCTAGTTAAGCTCGACGCAAGGGAAAGATAACCTATTTGTCACTCACACCATACGGGACGTAATTAGTAGTACTCCTACAGTAATTGCCATTTTCCTCGTCTCTCCCCTCCCCACCATATCCCAGTGTTCTTCGCAGGGCGGGTTTGGTGTGGGCGTATACCGCTTCGATTACCCTCACCTCTCCACAACCATGGGATCACCAGCACATTATTCTCACTGGTACGGGTTTATACTGCTTCGGGTACCTAGAAAATTTGCATCGAATTAGGAAACACCCTGTATATTATGATTTATGAATTTGATAAAAGCTGTTGCGGTAACGCAAAGCTTGGTTGATTGCAAAATAAAACAAGTAAGTAAGTACAAGAGTTCGTCTGTTAGGAATTTATAAATACCCGACCCTCTTTACCCATTAACACCAAATTTAAAATTTTTTGGTTTGTTTCGTATACTGAATGTCAATTATTTGTGTTGGCCACGCCCCTAAAAAAGTGCATAGGCTAAAAATTTAAATCAGTTAACTCTAATTTCGCTGGAATCACGAGAAAATGCGTTAAAAGCGAATATCTTTCCTTAAAAAAACAGTTTTTTTCCCAAAAACGCCCCCTAAAAGTGCAAATGGTAATATCTTTAATTAATATCATTTAATATCATAAATTTTTTTTTCTATTTAGAATGAATTTCCCGATAAATCAGGCTTTCAAAGATTTCAGATGTTAAAAGTGGGCATGGTCAATAGAGTGGGCGGTCCAATTTATGCCTAATTAAAGGCTTCAGGTCGATATTGCTCTCCACCAAAATTTGAGTTTATATATTTTGTCTATCTTGACCAAAAGGCATTTTGAAATAAAATGTAAATTTGAGGTTGTCTGACATTCACGCCAATTGTGGGCGTGGCTGTGATCGGATCTTCTCAATTTTCATACTTCGTCTGTCAAAAATGAGAACCAAGCAACGCTGCAACTTTTAGCTTCCTAGCTCAATTTTAAAGACCTCAAAACTGCATACATACGGATAGACGGACATGGCTTAATCCACTAACCTGTCGGTCTCGATCATATCTCTAAAAGGTCTTAGGGGTCCAGGGTGATTATTTCACTGTGTTACAAACTATGCATTAAAATTAATATACCCTCCGTCGGGTATTAATAGTGCTTTCCAAATGTGGTTTTGTTTAGATTATAATAATGCCTTGTGTGTAATAAAACTGTGCAATAGTTATTTATCAAAAATTGTATAGATAATAATGCCTTTAGTTTTTTGAAAGTGAACACAACGACAAAACAAATTTTTATTTATCGTTTCGCAAATATTATTTCAAAGTCTCAATTTCGCTCTTGTACTATACCTAACTACTAAGCTAGTCATCCGGTTCTTTTACCTTACCTACTTAATTTAACTCTTATGTTTAGTTTGTTTCAACTCTGGGTTTTAAGAAGGTTCCCCAAATGGGCACAATGGACCCAACTGCGATAATGGCAATGCAGTGCTTTACTATGGCGAACATACACAGCGGTCAATGTGTGTCTGCGGGTGGATTCAAATATAGTTAAGACAGCTAAGACTTCTTACTGCCAAACGTCACTTTTCTATGACGCAAAAGAAAAAAAAAATAAACAGACTAATTTAATGATATATGTATATAAAACAAATTTGTTAAAACATTTATTTTTTTTATGACCACACTAAGCGCATGACGACACTCAGCAGCGCGTGAATTTTTAATGTGAGAAAACTGCTCTGTTGTTTTGGAGCCGCTTTGGAATTTTAATGGACTATTTATACAAACCTGATGTCCATGCAAACGGCAATTAATGTGGGTTGAATAATCATAGAATCATTTTTTATGGAGTAAATACAATAAACCAACGTAGTACTTTGCATATAAAAGCCTTACTCTTAGTAAATCTTTTAAGCAATACAACTCCCTAAAGCACCTCACAATCCTCACATATCACATTTTCCGACGACAACGTTGTATGTTCTTATGAACTATAACGTAATACTTGGCTGATAAAAGCGTTCAAGCAGCTTCACAAAGAGGCTTTAAGTTCGGCTTCGACCCCATAGGAAACTTCGGCTCTGAATCGGCTTTGAAATGATACATCCATAGAGATTCAATTTTTTCGGGAAAAATAGTTTTTTTGTTCGTATTTTAAGTGTTTTTTGGTTTTATGCGTCCCACTACTAATAATTATTATTCTCAGCGAGCAAAAATTCAAAAAAAATTGTTTTAACTGTTGAACTGTATGAAGAAGCAACTGTTCAGCATATTTGAACTAGAGCTTTGATTCGGTCCCTCATTACGTAATATTAAGCGGGGACCACAAAGAAGCTTTGGCTTCAGCCCAAGGTAGACTGGATTGACTTCGTGTGTGCGCTTGAAAGCAACCCCATTTGTTTCAGACCAAACAAAAGTTCAGCACATTTGAATTCGGGCCCCGCTTGGGAACCTTATTACGTAGCATTACTTTTTCTCTTTACGCACTCTTTCTCTTTGCAAACGAAACATTGAAGGCGAGGCTTCACTGTGTTAGAAAACACTGAAATCGTATGACTGGACGTAAACGCCAGGCCGAGGCGAAGCCAAGGCTGATTTGTGATCCCGCTTTACGTTTTCTCTTTGTGGTTGCGAAACGAAGCGTTGAAACGGCCTTAAATTATGTTAGAAAACATTGAAAGCGTATTGCTGAGCTCGCTTTTTTTTATCAAAAATGCGCAACCTATTATAGTAAAGCCTGTATTACAAAGCTGCGTTGCGCAAACATTGTCTTGACAACTTTTAATCAAAAATGAATCAGAATTTTATACAGCTCGATAGGAGCGACCACAATATTTCTGGTGAGACTCTAAGCCAGCAAATTCAGAAAGTCCGTACCTACACGCCAGATGATTACCACTGTAGATAAGCAAAAGAGTTCAATGCCAGGCAACTCAGATCGTCACCGAATTTAACTAGTGGACCGTGTTGATTGGCTTATTTTAGCTAAGCCGTCAAATTTTCAAAGCACTGAACTTTTTGCCCCGGTAAAATCCCCAGGGCACTTAAGTGCTGCAATAGTGCACCTCAGTGCTGTCATGAATAATGTGTAGAGTGAACTGAGTTGTTGTCTTACCTTTATTGAATGCAGAACTGGGAGAAAAATGAGCACTGTGGCGCCATACGCCACAGCGTGCCATACGCTAGAGCTTTCAGCAAATTAACCTAGTTTTGACTTTAAGTTCAAAAGCAAAGTCTTGGGTGTGTTGAACGAAATGGTCTTGGGTGTATTAAACCTTTGCCGCTTAACTTGCAAGTTGCAAACACTATTTTTGGATCGTACCGACTTTTTTACATCCCTAATTCTTTAGGTCTAATTTCTGATTCGATTATGTTAAATGTGGTGCTTACCTTGTCTCCTTTATTTGACATTCGGTTGACAAACATGTGCCAATGCAGCGAGGGTCTTGCAATACCTACAAACATGTATGTATAATATTACAATGTCGGTACAATAAGTGTGGCTCTCCCTCATTTGCAACTACTATGTCGTGCGTTGGTAATTTTGAATCTAATTTTGGTCTAATTTGAAAGTAACGCATTCAAGTCACGCACTTCGAAAACGTCAAAGTAAATCAGCAGTTTCAGACAGACGAACTTATCATTTATGATTATTATCTTACTTGACTGTGTGTGTAGTCTTAACGCGCGTTAGAAAATAACAAAAGATTAAATTATTTTCTTTTAAATTCTAGCCGTCGGGATGGCGAAAGATCCGCAACATTGTCCAGTGGACGCCATTTTTCCAGACGTACAAAAAACAGCGCTACCCTTGGGTACAGCTAGCCGGTCACCAGGGTAACTTTAAAGCCGGGCCAGAACAAGGCACTGTTTTGAAGAAATTGTGCCCAAAAGAGGAGGACTGTTTCCAGGTATTAATGCGGGATGTATTGCGTCCATACGTGCCGGAGTATAAAGGTCAGGTGACTAGTGAGGACGGAGAGTGTAAGTTTAAAATTATCTCGGTGGTCAAGAAAGTCATTGTGATGATTTTTTTTTTCAGTGTACCTGCAACTTCAGGATTTACTTAGTGACTTTTATCAACCATGCGTGATGGACTGTAAAATCGGTGTGCGTACATATTTGGAGGAGGAACTGTCCAAGGCTAAAGAGAAACCAAAACTCCGAAAGGACATGTATGAGAAAATGATACAGATCGATCCGGATGCACCAAACGATGACGAGCATAAAGCTAAAGGTGTCACGAAGCCACGCTATATGGTGTGGCGGGAGACTATCTCGAGTACTGCTACCCTAGGTTTTCGAATTGAAGTGAGTTCGATTACATTTTTAATTGCATCACCCCAGATAACTACATAAGATATAATAAATTGAGAGCTTTAATTTTTTTACATCAATGATTTTGCTTCGTTTGTGAATATCTTTAACGTTTCCTGTCTAACAAAAATAAACCAAAATATAACACGAAGATATTTGAAGCAAATAGGTAGCAGTGATTATCACACCCATCAACCTGTCAAGAGCTGGATCCTATATTTCCATGAAAACACTGCACTATGGGCAGTTAACACTTATTAAAAATTTAAATATTACTCGACTCAATGCAAATGCAAAAAAAACCCATCGACATCGAAAAGTATGAAGTCATACACGGGACGGTCCGTCTGCTTTGGTTGAACGCTAAGCGTACAATTATTGCTTCCTTTGTATAAAATGTTGTTAAATAATATAATAATATTTAGATAATAATATAAATAATCTTCTTTTTTTTTCATTTAGGCGGGAGGTTATGATCGATCTGAAGTGATGGATCATAACCAGTGGCGCAGCTAGCATGGGCGGCACCCGGTGCGGCAATTAGGGTGACACCACCCCCTCCCCCCCATTTTTGTAATGCATACTCTGAGACCACCTTTCAATTTTAATTAACCCCCCCCCCCCCGTATATAATATAATACTTTTTACCATCAAAATTCAAACTGTAATTAAACCGTTATGTGTTTATACATACATTTCCTCTTGTAGGCCTTCCTATTTTTTCACGGACTTTTTAAGTGCTGGTACAAAAATGTATCTCTCGACGCCCTACCGTTCTAAAGTTACAACAGGTGCGGATGATCAGACGGACGGACAACGAAGCAATACTATAAAAGGTCCTTTTCATTTTTGAATGACCCGCTAGAAAGACTCGTTTGTTTTCAAGCTCTCCACCTCCGCGAGAGTCTGAAAAATTTTTCGAGAGTAACATTTGCCTCAAGAAATTTCTTAAAATTTCTTTTGGATTCGGCAAAAAATTTTAGTCCGCATGTATCTTAAAAAATACAACACAAGCCATACATGGTTGAGAAGTTGACGTTGGTTGACCTCAAGCTGTTGCGCAAATATTCAAGTCTCCGTTTGAAAATAAGTCTAAGAATTAAACCGCCTCAAGATATTTTGAGAAATTGTCTATTGAAAACTTAGGGCCGGTTTTTCAGTGCCGAGTTAAGCCCGGCTAAAAGCAAGACCTGTTAATCCTGTAACAAAACGAATCAGGAGTTCCCAGCGAACAGTTTTTCAGTGCAGAGCTAACTCCGTCAGCAAAGTTGTCAAAATCTTCGACTTTCGAAATTATTGTCTATCCCAACTTTCACTTCACAAAGGAAAACTTAGGAAAAGAAGTTCGAGTTCTTCTCAGATGTCATTTTTTATAAAAATACGCAAAGCAACTGTCATTTCGCAGAGAAAAAATATTCAAAGAAATAGATACTGTTCTCCAGAGTGTAACCCGGGATTCACTCCCTAAATTTGGCGAGCTAAGTCAAGATTAATCCTGGATTTTAATTCCCTGAAAAATTCGTTTTGGGTTTAATCTTATGACGTATTCTTTTCAATACCGAGTCGTGAAATTGGTGTGGAATAGATAAAAAACTGTTCTTTTCATGTAAATGTTCTTTTGAACTACGCATTAGTTCGGTGTCGACACCAAACTCGAATTTTCGCCACCGTCGTATTTGACGGTGGAGGCTGGGTGCGTTTCGATTCAATTTTCTTTCTTTATTTTTTACAACGCGACTGAAATTGTATGAAATCGATAAAAAAAATACTAAATTTGTAACAAAGGTTACAAAATTAATTTAAAGTAAAAAGTAAAAAAAACCGACGCCAACAAAATCACGCTACGAAATGAAAAAAAACAAAAACAAAATAAAGTCAAAGCAATTCGAACTCGCAGCATTATTTGACAGCTCGGTGTGGCAGTTCGGCGTTCAAAAGAATACGCCATTAGTTTCACTCTGAAACTCGGATGAAAACTTGTCTTTAGACAACAAAATCAAAACTATTTACATTCCTTGGAAATATGCGGAGATAGAGGGCGACTCTTTCCTCGCCACCCTGACTCGCCATGGTGTAATATAAGGAAACGGATATTTCAATTCCACTATCAAAAAACTCTGATCTAAGTACTCTTATCTGGGTTATTTTATTGATTAAAGCGTGTCTTTGTAAATTTTAATAAAAAAGGGACCGGAGAAAATTTCACTCCGTTAGCTCTTAAAATGGCCAAACTCATATTTAGGGTAAGGCCTAAAAACCCCTTTTTTAAACCGCATACCTAAGAACCTTACGCTTCAGCTAAGAGCGAAAAAACAGATTTCTTGCATGATTTAAATCAAAAAGTGTAAATATAGAAAAACAGCACCGTTTAGGGGTAGTTTTCGCCCCCCCTTAATTTAGCCCGAATGTTGAAATTGTTAAAAAATGTGCTCAAAGCGTAGGTTTTGCTAATTTAAGGGTGAAGCCCTTATTTTGCGAGAAAAAAAGTGAAATTCGTGATCTGTTCAGAAACTCAAAAAACCCTGTCATGGAGAAAATTCTATCTCGTTAGCTCTTAAAATGTTCAAACCCATGTTTATGGGTAGTTGTGACCCCTTCTTACTAACCGAAGTGTGAAATTTACATCGAGCCCCAATGAAGTTTTAAGATATTATTTAGATATAAGTTATATGAATAAATAGTAATGTTTATTTGTTTATAGGTTAACTGTATACTAATATTCTTTTTAGTAATTTATTTATTCATCCCTATTTATATATGTAATTTTAATTCTTATTATATAAATATTTATTTATTAACATATTTATCTATAATATTTTTTGTGTGCTCTTCAAAAACTATCGTTTCTCCAATGTTGATTATTATTACATATTATTTTATATATAATGTAATAATAAATAAATAATTAATTAATTAATTAATAATAATGAAATAGAGGTTGTCACACATTGAAGTCAGTAGTAGCCTTAAAAATACTTTCAACATACACATAGCGGGCCCTCGGCTTACTTTTAGTAGTAGTAGTAGTAAGCTTTATTAGTATTAATTTAATACTTTACAAAATCCATATTTCTCTTACAGTTATAATATAAATTTTACAAAAGTTTAACAAATTTATTTAATTCAGTCTTAATTCTCTTATGTTCTTCTTTTTACAAACTCTAAGCATTTACGTTTAAACGTTCTAAAATTCTGCTCATTTTTAATATCACTTGGTAAGCTATTAAACAGACTAAAACCTTTATATACAATTGTATTTCTACCTGTTGATGAAAACTGATTTCGTAACCTAAAATCATTTATGTTTCGTAGATTGTACGGCTGCGCATCTCTTACTCTTCTGACCTCGTTCGTTAAATACCTCGGTGCTGCACCATGTTTGATTTTAAACACAGCTATCAAAGTGTTGTACTCCAGCCTTTGCTTGACGTTCAACCACCTTAGCGCTTCCAGCATAGAATTTATTGGGGTGAAACGATTGCACCTTAGGATACTTCTCATACCTTTATTTTGGAGTTTTTGAAGCCTTTGAATGTGGTTTTGATTGCAACAGGAGTACAAAATAGTAGCGCAAAACTCAAAGTGTGGCTTCACAATGGTGTTATATACTATTACGGCAGTCATGTCATCCATTTGTTTTCTTATCCTCTTGAAAAATCCAATTTTTTTGCCTATTTTTTTTGCATACGTAATCGACATGTTCATGCATATTCAACTCCTTGTCAATCGTCATTCCTAAGTATTTGATACTGCTTACATTTTCAATTCGTTTTCCGTTTATGTTGATGTTGGTTTCGCTCGGTAGGTTTACTTCCAATAATTTAGTTTTTTGCTCGTTTAGTTTCAACTTGTTCATTTTTAGCCAGAGTATTAGTTGCGTTAGATCGTTGTTGATTTTGCTTCTGCATTCCTCAGCGTCTTTCCCCTCAGCGTAGATCAATGTGTCGTCGGCGTACGAAATTACTTTACAAAACTTTATAATTGTTGGCAGATCATTGATGTACAGTATAAATAGAAGTGCACCTAAAATTGAGCCTTGTGGCACTCCTTGCTCAACCTCGACGAAACCGGACACGGTATTATTCACTTTAGTGCGTTGTTGTCTTCTAGTCAAAAAAGATCTAAACTTTTGAAGGCTTAGCGTATAATTATTGCTTAATTTGTATATAAAATGTTTTTTAGTATATTTGTGGCTTTTTTTATGCCAATTTCCACTTTCATGGCATATTTTCAAACCCACGTGCACGTCGATAGCTCATAAGCTCATAAATATAATATTTCGAAAGCACTCTTAAGGAGATACATGTAATAGATCTTTGTGTACGAGCTTTTTAATGCTGCCATTGATGTATAGTAAAAAAAGACGGACTTCTTTGAGTAATTGCCCGGTTTTCGGATGTAAAACTATTAAAATAATTCTTTCATTAAGTAATTGTGGTTAGTGTGTGTGCTTACTACGCCGCCGGAGGTCTGGGATCGAATCATACCGTCGTCATCTGAAAAAACGACTCGTTCTTTTTCACGGTCCCCACCCCCGCGAGGGTCGGAGAAGCCCTCCGAGAGTTTCATTTGTCTTAAAAACCTTCTCAAAATGCCGTTCGGATTCGGCAAAAAATTTTAAAATTGTAGGTCCCCAATTTAATAAATATTTATATATAATAAAATATTATATATAAATATTTATTTATTAACATATTTATCTATAATATTTTTTGTGTGCTCTTCAAAAACTATCGTTTCTCCAATGTTGAATATTATTACATATTATTTTATATACTTTTCTTATTTTTTTTGTTCTTACAATATCAGCTTTGGTCCAAAATTAAGCTATAAGTGAACTTTTCCTCAGTACAATGTCTTTTTCCTTTGACTATGCTGCATGACTATAAAAATGATTAATTTTAACCAAATAAATAAAATTAAGCCTTTAAATAAATGCATTGAAAGCTTGGCAACGGAAACCAAACCAATTCAAACATATTGAATTGAATTGAAAAACTACTCGCTGTGGAAAGCAGTGAATCTCAGCAATTCGAGTTGAGCTTACTTCGTTCTTGATTTTCTCTAATAAACTCAATTTAGCTGATTTTTTTTTTCAGGAACAATGTTAGAGCCTTGTGGGGCTAGTAGATTAAATGGAGTGTTAATGGCAATTTTTCTAGTTATTATGTGAGCTTCTAGACTGAACTTGTCATGGATGTTTGTTGGATGATTCACATAAGGCGTAAGCCATTTTTATAAATTTTTATTGAAAAATACTTAAGTTCGAACTTTGCCAGAATTTCATCATCAGACCCCTTAGTGATTTAAATTAAATAGGTACTTAATGAATAAATAAATAAATTGAGTGGCGCAACAGCTCGAGGTGAAGTAGGACCATCTTCTCAACAATGTATGCTGTGTGTTAATTTGCTTACATACAAGTGGACCTACAATTTTTTGCCGAATCCGAACGGCAATTAGAGAAGTTTTTCAAGACAAATGATACTCTGGAGGGCTTGTCAGACCCTCGCGGAGGTGGTGGCCGTGAAAAAGAACAAGTCTTTTTTTTCAGGTGACGATGGCAGGATTCGAACCCAGACCTCCGGCGTAGTAAGCACACACACTAACCACAACGCCACGGCGAACGTAGCTAAAATTGTTCCCTCATCGTGCGGTATGTCTCTAGTATAAAGCAAAAATAATATTGGGAACGCTTCCTTGCGGGACACCGGCATTCATCTCTTTGAATTCCGAGTACTCATTTTCGTACCTAACGCAAAAGATTCTGTCTTCAAGGTAAGACTCTAATATTCTATGGAGTTTTTCTGGTAAGCTGTACTTCAGGCCTTCGTGCCAGACCTTGTCGAAGGCTTGCGATACGTCGAGACAAGCGCTAGTGCATATCTTTTTCGCTTCCAGGGTTTTTTTTCGATTTCGTTTGTTATTCGATAGACCTGGTCGATTGTTGAATGCTTTTTCCTAAATCCGAATTGGTGATCCGGAATCAATCGTCTTTCTTCAATGATTGGTTGCAACCTTTTAAGCAACAGTTTCTCGATTCTTTAGATTATTTATCGTTTGACGAAGTTCAGTTTATGATACGGTTTTTATTCTATAATTGTCTTGTACCTCATAGGGATTGAGCTCCTTGACCAACGGTTCCCCATCAAACAGTTTAAATGTTTCTTCTAGGTAATCTGCAAATAAATCCGCTTTTTTGTTGTCTTCTCTTGCCCATTCGCCGTTGGCTTTTCTTAATGGCGCAGAATTTACTACAGGCTTCTTAACGGACTTCACTGCTTTCCAAAGAGAGTAGTTCGAACCTTTATCGGCAGTCAAACTTTCGAGGTAAGCAGTAGTCTCGCGGCTTTTAAAGTTTGAAGTTCGTGTTTCAGTTTGTTAGAAAGGTGGTTCAAAATTGTCTTATCCGGGGGTGCTCGCGAACGTTGCCATCTCTTGCGAGCTCTTCTCTTTACGCATATTAGCTCTTCTTTTTCTCGCGGATATATTGTTCCGCTTTTCGATAAATCGGACCTCCGAAAACAAATGTTATTCCACGCAGCGCTCTGAATAACTCTCACGAGCTTATCTAGTTCGTCTTCTATTTCAAGTGGCGTTTTGAGCGGTACATTTAAAGCTATGTTTTCTTTGCAGTATTTTCTCAAGCCGTCCCAGTCGGTGTTGTGGTTAGTTTATCTAGGCGCTCTTTCCTTTTTCTCTAGGTTTCCGCCGATTTTCAAAGGAACTGCCGAGTGATGTGAACAGAGAAGGCGGGACATAAAAATATAACTGTTGAATGCCTTATACCAGGTAGTTTCATACATTTCGGCCTAAAACTCCGCCTTTTTATCTCAAAAAATCACCGTTGTTAACGCCACGCCCACAAAAGTGGGCGGATGCACATATTACGTGTAGGTACATAAAAGTAAGCAAGTGAATATCTTAAAATTTTGTCATAAAATTTTTAGTCAAATTTCATATATATTTATTGAAAAACAGTCATTTTAAGTTAAAATCCCTTAAAAATGTGGGCGGTGTCAATGAAAAGGCCAAACTTTTTCTGCTACCTCAAATAAAAAGGCAATGTTACATACCAAAAATGAGTGTGCTAGCACCCCGCAACTTAGCTAAAATTTGAAAAAAGTATTTTCTAAAATTAGAACTAGCTTAAAATTTAAGGCCTAAAAATTGTTTACATACAGACGGATGGGCACGGCTTAATCGTCATGTCGCTGTCGGACCCATTCATATCTCTAAAAGATGTAAGGGGTCTACGGTGATTATTTCGCTGCGTTACAAATTATACAAGAAACATTATATACCCTGGGTAGGGTATAACCAGTGAGTAAGTGCGTGGTACTCAGAATTACAATCCGTAAAAACGGACCGTTGAATACCCGATCCTACCCCCCATTGTAAAATGCTGATGTTATTGTCATTTTTCCACATTTCATAAGAAAGTAGTGTAAACTTCGAAAGGACGTGGACCAACCGCTAATTATTACAAACTATTAATATTAACAGATATTTCGAAGTTACACTTTGATGTATGTAAAAATAAATTTTTTTTGGTTCAAATTCGAAATTTTTGAAAAATTGACCTCTAAAAGCGGGCATGGCTAAAATATCTTAATAATATCCTATATTATAAAATATCTTCACATATAAGGGGACCTACAATTTTACAATTTTTTGTCGAATCTGAACGGCATTTTGAGAAGATTTTTAAGACAAATGATACTGTCGGAGGGCTTCTCAGACCCTCGCGGAGGTGGGGACCGTGAAAAAGAACGTTTTTTTTCAGATGACGATGGTATGATTCGATCCCAGACCTCCGGCGGCGTAGTAAGCACACACACTAACCACAATTACTTAATGAAAGAATTATTTTAATAGTCTTACATCCGGAAACCGGGCAATTACTCAAAGAAGTCCGTTTTTTTTTTTACTATACATCAATTGCAGCATTAAAAAGCTCGTACACAAAGATCTGTTACATGTATCTCCTTAAAAGTGCTTTCGAAATATTATATTTATGAGCTATCGACGTGCACGTGGGTTTGAAAATATGCCATGAAAGTGGAAATTGGCATAAAAAGCCACAAATATACTAGAAAACATTTTATATACAAATTAAGCAATAATTATACGCTAAGCCTTCAAAAGTAAGCCGAGGGCCCGCTATGTGTATGTTGACGGTATTTTTAAGGCTACTACTGGCTTCAATGTGTGACAACCTCTATTTCACATTTTCTTTCAAAATGCATTTTGGCCCAGTTAAACAAGGCGTAGGAACTCAAATTTTCGTACAGTGCGCAATATTGGCAAGAATCCTTCAATAAGGCGAAAATTGGACCACGCACACCATTGAAAATACCATTTTTGAGAAATAATTTTTGCTTTTCACGCTTTTTCTCATGATTCTAAAGAAATAACAATTTTTAGCCTACGCCCGTTTTTGGGGACTTGGCCAATACAAAGAATTGACGCACGGCATATGAATTCAGGGCAAAAAAACTTTTAGATTTGAACACGTAAATAGGGTCGGGTATAAAGAATTTCGTTACATTGCAGACGAAGTCTTACTCGTAGGAGTAAGAGTTCGTATATCATATACTTCGTATATCATATACTTAGTATATCCTATACTTAGGATATGGTTGAGTAAAGGCGCCTTTATGTTTTTCTTTTTTTAGTTCTGGGATAATGCATCAAGCAATTTCGCTTTATTTTACGTTGCTTAAAGTTTTTTAATTTTTCTTTTATATTTTTCTAGGGTATTAAAAAGAGTGACGGAACAAGTTCGAAAGACTTTAAAACTACAAAGTCACGGGAACAAATTAAAAAGGCATTTGAGGAATTTATCGAGGGATTTACACATGCTTTAGTAAGTTTTAGCTTAAGCATTAAAATATGAGCAGTCTTATGAAATGAGTCCTAATTTTTTAGCCTCGTTATTTACAACGATTACGTGCAATTCGCGCCACTCTCGAATGCTCGGATTTTTTTCGCACTCACGAAGTTATTGGTAGCTCATTGCTCTTCGTACACGACCGTTCGCAGGCGAGTGTTTGGTTAATTGATTTCGCAAAAACGGTCAATCTGCCATCCAACCATCAGATAGATCACAACACTACCTGGAAAGTTGGTAACCACGAAGACGGCTATTTGATCGGCATCAACAATCTCATCGACTTGTTTACTGAGATTGAGGCATCTGCGTCAATGGACACGGTCGTCGATGTTCCGAAGCCACTAACAATATCAAACACAAATGACACCACTGACGACAACGAGCATAATCGCGACGAATGTAAAACTCCAAGCCCTAGTGATGCGAACACCGAACACCAAGACAGTTCAGAGAAAAGCTCTGGAACCGAGTTTATTCTCTCTTCGCCCATTGAGCCGCCCTTTGAAAAACAGTCATCAAATTAAGATCAAAAATCAAACGTTGATTTCAAAAAGTAATTTTTTTAATCAAATCAACTATCAAGACTGAAGTAAATAATTTATTTATAAAATGTAAAACAGATGCAACAACCAGCAAGAAATTTAAACAATAGAGAGAAACAACAATTTCGATAAATAAATAAGTGTAAGATTTATACACATAGGTTGTAAAATTTATTCACTTTATAACTATATATAAACACAAGTTAAACTATAATTTAATTTTTATTTTAAGCTCGAAATATCTTAATTAAAAAGATGCATGAATATTGTGTACCTACCTATTTATGAGAATTTCCCGTAAGAGTAGCTGTGTGTAGCTATACTTCTTGTTGAAATAAAGAATGAAATTCTAAAAAAGGATAAATAAAATTTCGCAATATAATCTATCAAAGACAGCGCATAATAATTATATGTATAAATAACAAAACAAAAAGTAAAATTTTTTGGAAGGTTTAAGCACTTTCAGAATTAATGTTTTTAAAGTAAAACATTCTAATTGAGACGTCCCGTAATCGGCACAAGCCATTTGCCAAACCGTTGCGATTGGGACACCTCTTAATTGGACTTTTCTAGAACCGAGCCCAATTTAACTTTTCTAGAACCTCCACAATTGAGCCAAACCTGCTTATTATGGGAAAATAAGTAATAAGTAATAGTAATAAGCAAAATTTATTAAAAACGCAACTAATATGATACTTCTTTAATCGGTGCAATTGGAGATGAACCTTTTAATAAGTGCAATATACTGGAAACTTTAAAAATTTGTAAGTTCTCTTAGGGCGACTTAACTTACTGTTAGGTTTGATCAACAGTAGAACACAATATCGGAGACGAAAAATACTACATACCTACCTACCTACCAGCCTTTTATTTTCATTCAAAAGCCCTCATTGGTATCTAACAGTGAGTTGTTATAACCTACATTGGGTATTTTAGTTTTAATGAATAGTTTAGACAATGAGAAATAATGACCGTAGACCCTTATGGGATAATCGTGATCGAGTCGCGAGTCGACAGGTCAGTTGTTAAGCCATGTCCGCCCATCCATCTGTTGGACATGTTGCTCGGCTTGGTCCCCAAATTGTATACCTTATGTTCAGGACGGCTTTAAGACCTGCCTGTACAAGAGCAATTTGTTATATATGCTTAGTTTCGAAAATTTGCATTTACATTTACCTGAGCCTAATCTCGAGCTCGTCACGCTTCTTCTTTACGTGCGGTTTCCACCTTAGTTTAGCGTCTTGTGTCATCCCTAGATTTTCGCTTAATTTGCATAAGGTATCTGCAGGATTTATGGACATAGGTAAATTGTTAACCCTTCTGTAAGTAAAATTCGCATGCGTTGACTTGTTCTCGTTCAGAACGATTCGCCAAGTCTCCGTCCAGACACCAATTCTGTTCGCCTGAAGGTTTCTCGTTGATGACTCGACTGATTCACCTGTTGCCAGGATGGCCGTATCGTCCGCAAACGTGGCCACGACTGTCTCGTCGTCTGGAGGTATGTCTCTTGTGTGGAGCAGGAACAGGGTCGGACCGAGGTCACTTCCCTGGGGTACGCCAGCACGAACTTGCTTAAAATTCGAGTATTCAGTACTACACCTAACACGAAAGAGTCTGCTTTCAAGATAGTTTTTCAATATTATAAACATGTCTTCCGGCAAGTTTTGCCGTAGCTTATATTTCAAGCCTTCGTGCCATACCTTCTCGAAGGCTTGCGATACGTGGAGGAAATCACTTGATCATATTTTTTCCCCTTCTAAGGCTTTTTCAATTTCATGCGTAAAGGCCAAATCGACTTAAGCAAACGATTTATCTTATGAGATTTCACTGTGAAAGTCTCAAGTATCACATTGGCTTGAAAATTTAAAATCAAATTTGAAAATTGTGTCACTCTTTCTTCAACTTTGGATGTTAATATCTCCAAAACCGATTGTCAGATCTAAAATACGTTTAAACTTTTGAGGTCAGCGTACAATTCTTGGTATTTTCTTTTTTGAAGCACGGCTTAAATATGACAATGAGTGAACATTAGTTCACTCACAAGCAAAAACAAATTCAATTCAATTTATTTACAACTACAAACTATGTGTGTCTTGTAGATCTGGAAAAGGCGTATGACCGAGTCCCTCGGAATACACTGTAGAGAGTTTTGCAGGACTATGCGCTGAGTGGGCCTCTTCTCAGAGCCATCCAGTCTTTGGAAACTGCAGAAGCTGTGTACGGATAAATGGCGTCAAATCCCGTCCTTTTAATGTGCGCGTTGGACTTCGCCAGGGCTGTGTTCTGTCGCCGCTCCTTTTCATAGCATATATGGACTGGATGGTTAAGCGCAGTCTTGGCGAGCAATGTTTCGTATCGGCTGAGCCATCAGGATGAGCCATCTGCTTTTCGCAGATGATTTGGCCATCCTTGCATCATCCAAAGAGGAACTTCGACGAGATAGGTTTGCAGCCGTCTGTGGTGATGCTGGGATGAAAGTAAAAGTGAAAAAATCGGAAGTGATGGTTGTTTCCCGAACTCCTGTGCAGTGTACCCTGCACATAAATGGAGTTCCATTAAAACAGGTGGAAAAGTTAAAGTATCCCGGGGTCTTTTTCACGAAAGATGGGAGGAGTGATACTGAGTTGTCCTGTAGAATTGGCCAAGCTGGAGCAATAGTAAAGGAACTGCGCCGGCCGGTAATGAGGAAAGCTTAGCTTGGAGTGAAAGCAAAGATCTCAGTTTTTAATTCAGTGTTCGTTCCGACCCTCATCTATGGTCATGAAATTTGGGTAATGACCGAAAGAATTAGATCGCGGGTACAAGCTGCCGAAATGAGATTCCTGAGGTGCGTTGCTGGTGTTTCTCTAAGGGATAGAGTGAGAAACGTCAGTATTCGTGGGAATCTTAATGTAGAGCAGCTTCTTCTGCGAGTGGAGCGATCGATTCTTCGATGGTTTGGACACGTTGCTCGCATGCACCCTGACAGACTTCCTAGACAGGTCATGCTAGTCGAGATGCGAGCGCGTCGCCCCCCTGGTCGGCCAAGAAACAGGTGGTGGGATCAGGTAAAGAACCTCTCTGAGTCCCACCTGGGGATTGCGCCGGAGTCTCTTGAGTTGGTGGCGGAGGATCGAGAAAGATGGAAGGACCATTTAGCCATCCTCGCTCCGCGACCCTTTTAAAGGACAAGTGGCATTCGAAAATGATGATGATGATGATGATAAATTCTAAATACAGTTCAAGTTATTAGAAAGCAAACAATTTAACATCGAAGATTTATGACGCAATTTGGAGCTTGACAGTGGTCGATTGGTATGGGGTATCCAACGATTGGTATGGGGTATCCAGCGATTGGTATGGAGTATTCAACATCGTAACCCCCCACTACAGCTCCTTATTCAAATTGTACCAGCTGATTCTCCCAGATACCTTTGCTTGCTTAGTTTTCTTCTTTGACAATTCCATAAAAACTATGGTAAGCAGCAGATGGTGTTATGTTCCGATAGACACACTCAAAATCACTTTGCAATCTTTGACCCGCGGATTTAGGGATCTGTGAACCAAATGATAGTCAATCTTGGTCTCATTCCCACCGCTGCTGTAAGTGATCAGGTGCCTGCTTTCCTTGACGAACATGGTATTTAGCCCGTGTGACTTGCAAGCGTTTAGAATATCTTCACCAGAAGGGTCCCTTTTTCCATACCCCAGTCCACAATGGCAGTCTCAAAAGTCCTCGTTGATTTCCCGACATGTCCGTTCAAGTCTCCACCAACAAACAAAGGTTCTTCCTTTGGGATCGCGTGTATGAGATTATTAAAGTCTATCCAGAATGCATCTTTTCCCCTCTGCTCGCACTTAACTTGGCGAGTATATGCACTAAAAATATACCACAATTCAGCTAGCATCACCAGCTTGTGCGGTATCAAACGGTCACATGGCTTTGAAATATTCAAGATGCCATTAAGTAGCTCTGGCGTAAGGATGAAAGCGATTCCGTTCCAACCTTGTTCAGTTCCATAGTAGTTCATCTTGTAAGCTTTTGTCTCAATATCTAAGAAACGGGCCGATATTCGGTGTTCATTTCATCTCTTGGACTTACCAGATGTCCACTCGCCTTATTACCATCATTGTCTTCAAGTTCGTAGCTACGACCAGTTATGCTTCCATTCCAACTTGCGACCCTGAGCTTGTGCTTAGGCAGTTACATTATTTTGGAAACCGACTATCTCTGACCCGAGCATACTTGTCGCATCACTACCTTGTAAACCAAAAGTAGTGCCTGGCGGGGTAGTGTCATTCATTTTTTCCATACCTTAAATTATTATTCCATTCCTTAAATTATTATTAGCTTGAAAACTAAAAACAACAAAGCGCCGGGGGATGATCAAATTCCATACGAGTTTTCAAAAACCTTACACTAGCTTGCCTTAACCTTCTCACCACCTATGGCTACAACAAAATCTTTGAGACAGCAGATGTTCCAAACTGTATTCGCGCGCCGGTCAATTATTATTCCATTACATAAGAAGGGGAGTTTAGACGATGCGAAAAACTATCGGGGTATTTCATTTCTTAATAGTACGGTGGCGAAAATGTTCGCTACAATTTTATTCGACCATCTTAGCGAGTGGGTTGAAAGGAATAAAATTCTGCATAAATACCATGCAGGTTTTAGAAAAAACCGCTCCACCATCGACCATATATGTATTCTCGCCCTTGAACATATTGGCGAATTTTAAAAGAAAAAAGGGGAGAAGTTAATTAAGGCTATGCATGATGGAAGCCGCGCACGAGTATGGGATGGGACATCGATATCTGACGAATTTGCCACGTCAATGGGAATAAAGCAAGGCTGTTTATACTGTTTATATAAACGTTGATTATACTGTATTAAACGACATAGTTGTTGTGATAAAAGGAGGGATTGAGATTCATAATTGGAAAAAGTATTCAGCTGCGCTTTTGTTTGCTGACTATAAAGTCTTTCTTGCGGAAAGCGTCGAAAGCCTGCAACTGATTATTAACCGCCTTGAAACTTATTGTAAACCTGGAATCTCTCAGTTAATCTAGTTAAGTCGAAACTGATGATTATAAGGAACGTGATGGAGTCCCGATAGAAATTGTAAGACACCTTCGGGCGAGCTAAATAAAAAGAAGCTAAAAAAGCCTTTCGTTCAGTTTGTGGTAGTTGTATCAACAACAAACAAATTTCGTTTGCGGAAAAAATAAAAATATATTTTGAAACACTGCAATTCTATTTTTTTAGCTCAAGTGGGGCTACACAACATGTGATGAAGTTGAAAAGTTTCTTGGTTTTTTCATCCGGTACACGTTCAGGCTTCCTATAATAGCTCACCAATTTACATGCTGTACCTTGGGTCGCGAGCACATCCCTTGTTTTTGGATACCCTTAAAATGCACTTCGACTTGCACCAACAGTATTGGGGATGTGGGGATGAGCGATGAGAGGATTCCAAAGCTTGTGTTGACTAAAATAATGTCTACAGAAGCCAAATGTGTGGTAGAAAATGGCAAATGATTGTTCATCTCCTTTAACATTCGCACCGCACGAAAGTTTCGTCGGGATCAATTTAAAGCTTAGGGAACTGCTCACAAAAGCTGGTAACCATATGTATGACAAGCTTACGAGAAAAGCGGAAACTTCACAGATCACAGTAGAGAGCCCATTATAAGCAAACCAAACCATTACCTTAGATGCAACACATACTTTTTATCATCGTATCCAGTCGAAAAGATTCGTTTAATCGGCATAAGTTTACCGTAGGGCCAAGTGGAATGTGCTGGAATTTTTGACATAAGTTTACCGTAGGTCCAAGTGGAAGGTATTGGTTTTTTTATCTTAATATAAGGATTTTGGTGTCCTGATTCCAACAGGACAGTTCCTGACAACACCTACCCTTAGCCACAAATTACTTAATAACTAGATATTCAACTAAAGCGTCCCTTTCCCCCCAAAACCCATTTGTTTATTTGTTGTTGTTGTTTTGAGTTCCGTGTCGGTGAATACGTGTGAGAAAAGTAAACAAAAATTTGAGAGCCTGCGAAAATAGCGAGGTGAATTTCACACTGACATTTGAAAAATTTAAATACATATCTTAAAAAAGTCATAAAAGATAACACACAAGTCATTAAAGTCAAAATGACAATTCCGTTTTAATTTTGCCCACACTTGGGGTGAGCCTACATTGAGACTACAAAATCGTAAAATTTAGTTCATTTGAATGTGCCTGCAAATAAGAATTTGGTCTTTTTTTCAATATAATTCGGGTCACAAATTACTTAATAACTAAATATTCAACTTGTGCGTCCACTTTCCCCCAAAATCTATTTGTTTATTTGTTGTTTATGCTTTTCGGTTTTGTGACGGTGAATGCGCGTGAGACGCTTATTATTATTATTACGCAGTTGGGCTTTTCTTTTCTCCAGAATCGTTCATGTGTTATAGATGTTCAGTTATTAAATATGTAGGAATGCAGAAAATATTAGTTATTCAGCAAAACAAGAGCAACAGTTAGGAAACAATCGAGAAAATTTCCATTTTAGGAAAAGGCTTTTGATTTTTACTTGCGTAAAATATAAAGCGTTCCCAAATTTAAGAAAAATTAAGAAGTTTAGAAGCATTAAATATAGCTTTCATTGGATTGCATCACTGAAACTTTTTTTACTTGTGATTAAATTTGTTTGTTTAATGAATGCTTCTTTTGGTGTCAATCTCTATTATTACCTACAAAAATATACATAAACATTTTTCTTTCGACTACTTTGCTATTTCACTGACAGAAATCAATTTCAATGTGCTACTGATTTTTTTTTACGAAATGGGTTCACTCAAAAGTGCATCATTCTTCTGTTCTCAGTTGCCAATTTGACTTTTAATGTTCAACTCTAATCTCAAATGCATGCAATAATATCGACTTGGAAGGATAAGGATGACAATTATATCATAATATTGATTTGTTCGAATAATGAATTCAAATTATAGCTATAATAAAAATAATAAAAGTGCCTTTGAACCTTTCTAATGACTTTTACTTTTAAATATACTAACGATTGATTTCGTCAAAACATGTAGAAAACATTTTATTGGTACTTAACCGTAAATTTTGCTTTTTAAAGCTTTAATCCGGTATCATAAAACACAAACTTATCAGAGGCACAGGCATTTAGGCAGTAAAGAATTAGTTTCATTTGCGCTTTTTGTGTTTTGTTTTTAACTATATATGAAAACATTAAGAAGGCATTTGAAATACATAATGTATAACTGGAATACAATTAAGATAAAAATGATTTTAAGGTCTCTAGCAAAACAAACATTAATGTAGCACGACCCATTATGTGGCGACTTCCAGATATTGGAATTCGTTACAATTTTTGTCCGGTAGACGGAGCAAAAAGCTGATTCCGCCATGTTTTCGTGGTGAATCACTTGAACTTCGTGGTGAATCTCTTCAAGTGTGGAATACATTGACAAAATGTGAGAGTATGCGTAGTTTTCCAGGGATATCCATGGCAACAGCTTGTAGGCCCCTCGGCTTTCCAGTCTAGTTGAATATCTAATTCATTAAGTAATTTGTGCCTTAGCGGAGTCTTGGATGAACTACTTTGAGTGGAAAAATTTAAACTTTGGATAGCTATAACTTTTAAACTAAATGCCCGCATGTAATTAAGCAAACCTTATAGATAAACGTGTTTTAAAAACTGTATATTAATTTCAATTAACCTATACCGTATCTAATTAGTCTAAACGGCAGTCTAATAGAAGGCTATCGGCCACACCCATTTCGTCTTAAATGGGTTATATAATATAAGTAAATAATATGTGTAAGTGGCGGAGATGTATGAAATGTATACTATAAGTTACTTTAAATTAATGTATACTTTAAGTCAATATTAGCCTTGTCAAAGGTTTTAGGCCAATATTGCTCAGTACAAAAATTAAAGTTCCTGTGCCTTGTCTAACCTGACCAAAAGACATTTTGAAAAAAATAGTGACAGAGGTTGTCTTACATTGAAGCCTGTAGTGGGCGTGGACGTTGACCGATTGAGCCAATTTTCACACTTTGTCAAAGAACCAAGCCTTGTACCAAGTTTGAGCTCTCTAGCTTGATTTTGAAGACCTAAAACCTTCACACATACGGACGGACGGACGGACGGACATGGCTTAATCGTTTCACATGTCGGTCTCGATCATATCTCTAAAAGGTCTTAAGTGTCTACGGTAATTATTTCACTGTGTTACAAACTATGCATTAAAATTAATATACCTACCCTCGGTCGGGTATAAAAAATATTAGCTTGAAAGCAATAGCTAATTCAAATTTTTCCATATATCTCACACCCTTATATTTCTGCAAAAAAATATGCAATACAAAATTAACCTTCTTACTCTGAAAAAAAAACGTACAGTTGGATACAACAGTGTTTGCGTGACCAGCTTCGTGGGTTTTAAGGATTTAAACTTTTTTTTTGCTCTCTATCTTAATATAATAAAATATTTAGATAATAAGAATCAGGATTCAAGATAAGAAAAAACCCAAGAATTAGTACGTATTATAATGTTCCAACAACTACAACTCGTCACACGGTAAACTTATGCCAAATATGTAATCTAATTTTTGTCGCCACATCACAATTATGCTTATGTTCACATTCATACATACATTGATACTAAGCCTCAACCACTACCCACCCTGACTTTATTGTGCAGTTTCATGCAGTAAAGGTTCAAACCACAAAGCCTTAGTGTATGCAAGGAAATTAATCATTTCCCTCCAACGGACAGTTGGTATAAAAGCAAAATATCAAATCAAAGCAATTACTGTACTAAAATAAAGATTGTTTTCGGTTCTGATATAGGATTATAGTAGTTTCGTGTGTAAACATAGAATCAACACAGAAATCAACATCGTTATAGCTGTCGAATGGTGATGTTTTGTCCAGGTGTCGGTGTTGGGTGTTTTTTTTTGATGACAGCATACACTTGGTTTTGCCATCGGTGACTGCTAAGCCCATATTCGCCGCTTCCGTCCCAATACTCACGAAGGCTTCACTAACACGCTTTGTCCTACCGATTGTGTCAATGTCGTATGCGTATGCGAGTAGTTCAATGGACTTTTGAAAGATTGCGCCTCTCGTGTTGGCGCGAGAGTTCTTCTCAATTCGCTCAAGCATGATGTTAAAGAAGTCGCATGACAGCGTGTCGCCTTGTCCAAATCCTTTTTTGGAATCAAAGGGGTCGGTGAGGTCATTGCCGACCTTGACGGAAGAGCGTGAACTTTCCATTGTCGATGACGTTGCAGGGATGCTAAAACTAGACCTTGCGCTATATAGCTCATCTTTGTAGATGCTGTCATACGCGGCCTTTAAATCGATGAAGAGGTGGTGTGTATCGATTTGGAATTCCTGGGTTTTCCCCAAGATCTGCGACAGTGTGAATATTTGATCGATGGTGGACTTTTCTGGCCTAAGATTGTCGACAAACGGCTTCAGGCGTTCACACAGTACAGCAGAAAAGATCTTGTATGCGATTTTAAGAGGACTGATGCCTCTGTAGTTGGCACAACTCAGAAGGTCTCCTTTCTTCAGGATCGGGCAAACAATGCTGAGGTTCCATTCGTCCAAATCCTCAACACCGACTGCAATTCCACAATGATGTTCCCTTGATGGTCCTTATAAACCTTAGAAAGGTTTATATATTTTTTTAGTTGATAAATCCATTGGTAATAAAGGGTAGGGGTAGGGATTCATTATTATTACTTAAAGGTAATCAGGTGTCAGGGTACCTAACCTATATCAATACTTATAAATAAAAAACGAGGTCTCAGCAGCTATTTGCAGCCATGTGTAATATAAGAACCTACTTGCACTTTTTAGTCTAGTTTAAGAAAAACGTCGTTGCACCGTATGGGCCTACCGGCTTTCTATAGTTTTTATAACATTTATTGGGTATTTTAGAAAACACATACTTTGAGGTAACCTTGACCAACCATGGTTGGTAGGTAGTTAGAGCAGGCGGTTCAAGAATGAACCCAAGTAGCCTTTTTGATACCACGATTCGTGTAACTTGGTTTGTAATGGTTGTTGAGATTGTTCTGAGGTCTGTGCCTATATCCTTAACTTGAGTGAGTGAAAATCGAAAGTTGAAGTCGCATCAATTTCTAGCTGGTGAAAAAATCGAATATTGTGTATTAAATAAGCTGTGGAATAGTTAGAGCGTTTGCTTTTACAAACCATTCATACGCAGCCGTACGAATCGTAGAAGACTTTTTTTAACAAAGACTACGAATAAGTTTTGTTAATCTAAAATTAAAAATAAACAAAAACTAAATTGTTTGAGTGTTATTTCGAGTGGAGCCTGACAATTATAACGCAAAAAGTACATCTCTCTTTTGAGTTTGTTGAGGCCGTTAAGATTTCCTGTCTCATTTCCCCCTGAGTGTCACGATTTTTCTACGTTATCGATCAGCCATCAAAATACCATTGAAATTGCAACACCCGCACCATCACATGCTCGCAGGCAGAGCCGTTTAAACTCTGGCTCAACTAATTGTTTCCCCTGTGAGTACAATTATTAGTAGATGTTCTGCCTCTGAAGCGATTTTAGGTATTACATGCACATTTTGTATTGGTCTCTTTCTATATGAACGTGCATCTATACACGAGCCATTTCATCGAATCTACAACCTGAGACAACAACCTACGACGCGCCATCTAGGCAGGAGTAGAATAAACAACCAACGAGTGGAAAAACCAGCTGGCTGACTGATCTACATGCTTATAAAAAAGTGATTTGCATAATATTATGAAAAACTGAACATGTCGAAATGTTCCAAATGCAAGTCGGCGATACGTGGCGAAACTGGAGTGAGATGTGCAGGTGTTTGTGATAAAGTTTTCCACAGCACAGTAAGATGCGCAGGAATCGATGAATATACAAGTGGCATTATAGCATCCAACAGTATGCTGAAGTTTTATGGTTTAATAAATTTAAAAATAGTCAATATTTAAAAGAGTACAAAGAGGAATTCGCGAATTCACTAAAACAGAACGAAGAAGAGATTAAACCACTTTTGGAGGCAATTGAAACAAGATACACGCAGAGGTTAGGGCAGATGAAGAAGACACAGGAAATTTGTGAAAAAAATATTGCTGAAATGAAACAAATGAGAAGTGTAGCCGAAAACTTTAAAAAAGAAGGCGAAAACATATGTAAGGAAGTCGAAAAAATTGCAGAAAATAGCTAGAGGCACTACAATTTAAGTAAAAGACCACTGGACTATTACGGACGAGGTTAAAAAAGCAGTTGACTACAAGATGTGGTTGTTGGCATGCAAATGCACAAACAACAACATCGAACTAACAATTGTCGCTATTTACAAATCGCCGAAAACAGCAGACAGGGAATTTTGTGATTTCTTTGAGAAGAGCATTGAAGAACTTACCGAAACAACAAACAACTTGATAATAGCTGGAGACTTCAACATAAACTGGTGTGAGGATTCACTATATAAAAAGGAGATTAAGAGAATTCTTGATGATAATTGTCTGAAACAAAAAATGATGGAATACTCCAGAATAACAAGTTCAACGAACACCATAGTAGACAGTAATCACAAATATGAAAAATATTGCTGTAAGGACAAATGCGGATGAAAAAATATCAGACCACGAAAGTATTGACATTTTTATAAACGGCAAAACTATTCAAAGAAGTTGCGAGTCTAAAATTCAAGTTTTCAAGTACAAAAACAGCTATTTAATAGGGAGTTAAGAAAACATAATACATTTTATAACGAAGAAAAAAATTTACATAACAATACAATCACTTTCAACCTGAATTTAACAAGAACTATAGAAAAATTCATGTATAATAAAACGGATAAACACAAAACGGCAAATCCTTGGTTCAATACTGAGCTAAAAGTACTTAAAAGACTTAAATGCAAAAAATATCTATTAGCCAAATTTAGCCGCTGCATGGAGAGATGGCAAGAATATACCCGAATAAGGAATACCTATAAAATTAAAATTACTAAAGCAAAAAATTAATTTATAAGCAGCAAAATCGAGCAAGCGAAGGGGCCAAAGGAAATGTGGGGACAAATAAAAAACCTTGTTCTTAAGCAACATAGGAATAAAATACAAATAGTGGTTTTTCAAGACACTGAGCATAGGGATGAGGCAACTATTGCTAACAAATTTAACGAATATTTCGTGAAAAGTGTTAAAGATATCACCGACTCAATAAAAGACGTTGAGTATGAAAATTTAATTGGAGATGTAGAAACAAAACTGGAATTTAAGGAAATAACGATGGTCACCCTAAAAGAAGTAGTCCAATCGGTGAAGAATAAAGCAGATTTTGAAAAGATAAGTCCTCAAATGATTATCGATAACTGGAACATGCTAGGACAAAATTTACTACAAATAGTGAACAAATCATTAATGACTGGTGAATTCCCAAACTCATGGAAGGACACAATGATCACACCAGTAGAGAAAGTCACCAATACGAAGAAAAGCGAAGAGTTTCGACCAATAAACACCCTTCGAACAGCCGAAAAAATTCTAGAGGCTGTCGTTAAACAACAACTTATGGAATACATCGAAAAAAATAAGATATTATCGGTTTATCAATCAGGGTTTAGAAAAAATCACTCATGCGAAACAGCAGTAAATCACGTGCTAAACCAGTGGACGGATGGCGGGAGCGCGAAAAAGATAGTTGCACTCTTTTTAGATTTTAAGCGCGCTTTCGAAACGATTGACAGAAAAATACTGTTAACTAAAATGTGCAAGTATGGTATACAGGGTAAAGAGCTAAATTGGTTTAAGTCTTTCCTGGAAAATAGAACGCAACGCACCAAAGTAAACAATTGTGTATCCGGATTTATAAATGTAGAGCAAGGAGTGCCTCAAGGATCCATATTAGGTGCCCTTCTTTTTATTCTATTTATTAATGATTTGCCAACATTATTTCAATGCTGTAAGATGACACTTTACGCGGATGATACGTTGGTGTATGTAGAAGGAAAGGACGCTGATGAATGTAATAGGAAAATAAGGCATGACATAGAAATCTTAATCAAATGGCTTGACATGAACAAACTCAAGCTTAATGAAAGCAAAACTAAAATGATGGAAATAAATTGTGAAAGTGATTCTCTGGAATGATTCTCAGTGACAGCTCTGGAAATAAATGGACAAATCATAGAGAAAGTTGACAGTATCAAATACTTAGGGATGCATATAGACAGGACTTTCAAATGCAGCAACATTTGGTTTTTTCAAAAGGATCCGCAAAAGGATGAATTTTACCACAGCAGTAATGGTTTATAACACCATAATTAAACCACATTTCGAGTTCTGCTCAACAATTTTATATGTATGCTGCAACCAGGGTCAGGTCGAAAGGCTTCAAAAACTGCAGAATAAAGGTATGAGGAGCATTCTAAGATGCAACAGGTTTACACAATAAGGCACATGCTAGAAGCACTTAGTTGGCTGAACATCAAGCAAAGACTTAATCTAAACACGTTTCTGGCAGTCTTCAATATAAAATATGGGCAGGCACCGGAATATCTGACCGGTGAGGTGAGACAAGTACGTGACGTTCAACCTTATATGCTGCGAAATATAAACGATTTTAGACTACCGAATCAGTACACCACCGCGGCGAGAAATACAATTATTTATAAGGGATTCCAATTATTTAACACTCTACCACCCGACATAAAAAATGAAAGAAACTTTAGAACGTTTAAAAGAAAATGTATTCAGTTTGTTAAAAATAATGATTAAAAGCAAGAGAGCGACTGATTATAATGTAATAATAATAACGTATACAATATTTATTTAAATTTTTAAGTGGATTGTTAAAGTCAGAAAAAAATCCTAATAAAGAAACTACTACTACTATCCAACCAACCAGTGTAGTTGAGAAACTGGATAAACGCTTGTATCCCTTTACTTGAGATGTCACTATAAGGTCATTTAAGAAGCTCTTTTCGAGTTGCCGGACATTTGCAGAGGAAAAGTGAGAAGTTTCTTTCTTATTCGCATTTCCATAACTTTGCCAGTGGAGGTTGTGTTGGATACCTAGTTTGGCCACATGGTCTCCAATTGGCCAATGCTCCGTTATTATCGTCGTGAGTCTGTCGATGTCAGCGCTGGTTGTGTTGATAATAAATATCTGAATAGTCAAAGAATAGCTATTCCTTTTTTTTAAATTTAAATCGTAAATAAAGTGCCTGTAACAGGTTTTAGCGGAAATTTTTATATTAGTAAGTTTAGATGTTATCTTAACTTCCCAATAATTGATGTCAACATTAGAGACAGACCCATACTGTCGAATAATGGTTTCGAGTTAAATTGAACATACTTTTCCAGCATTCGGTCCACATCGACCCCAGATGAGGATCCGATCATCAATATGAACGCTCATAACTTTTTTCGTTTGAATCAATATTTTTGCTTGACTTTTGCCTTAGTGTAAATAGGGCATGATCTTAAAAAGTTCGTTACAGGCGAACTCCTGCACTTAATCTGTTAAGTTGACTTAAGCTGGCAAATAGAGGCGTTTATAGCAGAAAAAATTCAGATTCATAAGTCTGCCATCCTTTATGTTTTGAAGTTTGAAGCCTGGTGGTTCTTTTAATTTATTCGCAAAGTGAAAGGCAAATCCGTAGAAACCGAATCAGACGAAGTGGCTGGGAAAAATGAAATTATTTTCGCTGGGTTTGCGATTGCTGCTTTTCATGACATTGAAGTAAAGTAAATTTCAATAACTTGGGGAGTGCGAGATATTAAAAGAGCTTAAGTAGACGACAACATTGGAAAGGAGTAGCGCAATTGGGGTTTTGTAACATGCTTGCAAGTACCTCCTAAAGGTGGAGTCTCATGGCTAATGCTGTGGAGCTGGTTATCAACGGATTCCTGATAACTTTAACTACCTTCAATTGATTTATTTCACGACATGTATACATGTATAATGCGGTGGTAAGAGCCATATTTTTATATTGTGCCTTAGTGTAGTGGAAGCAGCAAACAGGTTAACTAATAACGGAACTTGCAAGCATGTTTTGTAACATGCTTGCAAGTACCTCCTAAAGGTGGAGTCTCATGGCTAATGCTGTGGAGCTGGTTATCAACGGATTCCTGATAACTTTCACTACCTTCAATTGACTTATTTCACGACATGTATACATGTATAATGCGGTGGTAAGAGCCATATTTTTATATTGTGCCTTAGTGTAGTGGAAGCAGCAAACAGGTTAACTAATAACGGAAAATAAGCGGTATAAATAATAGCTGGTGCCCTCTATATTACCCCTACGACAGCATTGAACAACTTTATCCACCCACCTTATACCCCATGATCTACGATAAAAAAAAGCTTGCTGGCAAAAGTGCGATACAATCAGAGTCGAATAAGACTGTGCTGGATACCAGAACATTGCGGGGCAGAACGAAATAAAGAAGATGAGCTGATGTGAGCAGATTAGCTCGCAAAAAGAGCAGGTCTTTTTGAAAATAGTAAGGCCACTTATATTAAACCTATCTTTGCACAGTAAAGCGGTTTGGCCACTTTTTGACTACAAAAACTTTTTGAATCATTTTTCTGGTCTTAAAAAAATCAAAGCCAATATACCTATATTATGTAAAAACTGAAGCAAACAGTTATTTTGTCAGTAAATACTTACTACAAATTTGCGATGAAAAAATACTGTGGCGCAATAGCTCAAGGTAAGCGCGGGCCAACTTCTCAACAATGCATGCTGTGTGTGTTAATTTCTTCATACAAGGGGACCTTCAATTTATTCCCAAATCCGAACGGCACTTTCAGAAGTTTTTTAAGACAAATGATATTCTCGGAGGGCTTGTCAGACCCTCGCGGAGGTGTGGACCATGGAAAAGAACGAGTCATTTGTTTTCAGGTGACGATGGTAGGATTCGAACCCAGACACCACGCGCAATAAGCACACACACTAACCACTACGCCACCGCACCCCACACAAATTTCCAATGAGTTGATAGTTATTATTTAAGTGAATAAGTTTTTATATAATAAAACTTGAATTATAGAATACAATTAAATTCAAGAATACGAAAAACAGCAAATATTGCAGATTTAAAATATTACTAGAAGTTATGGTAAATACATATAAGGACTGTAGTGCATATAGATACAGTAAGGACTAGATCTTATCCATATAGCTCAGTAGTACTTTCAAAACAGTCTGATTTAAAAATTAATGGTATTTTTGAGAAGATACAAAAAACCCACTTTAGTGCGTTAGCATCAAATAAGCCCACCAAAATAACACAGAAGGAATTGTTATGGCTACAGAGTGTGCTACTTATCCACGTGAAAAATTCAAATGCATTTGTATAGTAAGTGAGGTGCCTAGCTTTGCATATCATTCCCCTATATTACTTTTGTTACGTGCTGTGCTCGGAAGGTGTTACATTCGTATGTTCATGATTTCATTGAACAATAAAATCTACTTCAGCATTCTATCTCAATTGATGAGGAATTCTTTTATCTTTTTTTATGACAAAGATTATGGCATGCTGTTTCGGCACGGGATGCTCCAACTACAAAACTTCGAAAAGAGAAAGAAATAACATTCTTTCACTCCAGCAAATAAGATGTGGGCAGATGTCCTTAAATACTCTATAACGATGCTAAATAACTGAATCATTGTCAGGTTTTGTTTGTGTGTTCCGAGACATGATGCCAAGAGGAAACTCACTCAAGTGTCGATCTTCTGTGGGATAGATTGAACTGTTAGATAAAGATGATCCTCAATGGCTGTCCTTTTATAAAATGTAATATATGATCTTCCTTCGGATTCTGACTATAAACTATCAACAGGGATTTCATTGTGTAATAAAGACAGTTAGGGGATGTCATAAATAGTTTGATCATTTTACAACAGCAAGTTACTGCGAAGCGAGTTTCGATACTCGTTTTCTACTGGATGTATCGACTCTGTCAATCCATTCATATCATAAAAACTACCTTTCCCATCCAAACAAATCCCTGTAGCACTCAACTTCAATACACGATAAATATATGATGGCCCTTGGTAGATCTAGCTCAATTCAAACGTTCGTGATATTTAACAATAGTTGTCAAACTGAAAATAGCATACCTACCTATGATGCGAATTTATTTACAGGGTAAGCCACTAAATATTCAATGAATATAAGAACAAAACTGATCTGATAACAACCAGTTTATGTTACAGACGCAAACCCTTTGGCAGAGGAAATACATTTGTAAAATTTAAAATCTCTCCAAAGCGATCAAAATAATCAATTTTGCAAAGGCCCTAGAAAGGCTGTCAAATCTATCAAACGTACAAAGTGGCAGAGTGATATCCATATGAATTTTTCGCCTAGGTTACCCAATATTTTTGATAAAGAAAAGGGTAGCAAGTGAAATAAAACTGTCAACCATTGCATAACCAGTGTCTTGAACATGTAGGTATTGATGTGATATACCTATATGTTCAGTGTCTTGAACATATAGGTATATAAAATTTCTTCCCATATAGAAATAGAAATATAATGTTCACTTTTAAGTAAGTGATATATGGAACCTTAACAGGGTTTATCTAAAATCTATTTTCTTTAGCCGACCTCTGAACTGAAGAAAAAAACATCATCACTTTCTTTGACCTCTTATTCTTAGAAGGGTCGAAGAGCGAGGGCGACTAAATGGTCCTTCCAACCAAGGGCCGACGCGCTCGCATCTCGGCAAGCATGTCTAGGAAGTCTGTCATGGGGCATGCGAACAACATTCCCAAGCCATCGAAGCATGGGTCGTTCCACACAGTGAACCAGAAGTACCTACTCAACATTAAGATTCCTACGAACACTGACGTTTCTCACTCTATGGCTAAGAGATATACCAGCAGCGGGCCACAGAAATCACATTTTGGCAGCTTGAACACGCGATCGAATTCTTTCGGTCATTGCCCAAATTTCGTGCCCTAGATAAAGTTTGGAACGAATACTGAATTAAAAACCAAGACCTTTGATTTAAATCTAAGCTTACCTTCATCCCAGCATCACAACAAACGGCGGTAAACTCATTCAGTGCTCGGTTAAGTTTCTCCTCCGACGATGCAAGGACAGCCACATTACTTGTGAAAAGAAAATGGCTTATCCTGACGCACGCCATTTCAAAACATTTTTCGCCAAGACTGCGCTTCATTATCCAGTTCATTATGTGCTATAAAAAGGAGAGGCGAAAGAACACAGCCCTGGTGAAGTCCAACGCAAACATCAAAACGACGGGATTTGACGGCATTTATCCGCTCACAGTTTCTGCAGTTCCCATACATAGACTGAATGGCTCTAAGAAGAGGCCCACTCAGCGCATAGTCCTGCAAAACTCTACAGAGTTTATCTCGAGGAACCCGGTCATAAGCATTTTCCAAATCAACAAAGCACGCGTAGACTGGTTTGGCATATTCCCAGGCCTCTGGAGAATAACCTTAAGAGTAAGAAGCTGGTCGTTGTGCCACTGCCGAAAGCCGCACTTCTCTTACCTCTTACCGTACCAAAGGCTCGACTGTAGCCTGGATCCCACTTGAAACACCTTCGCGAAAACTTTTCCCAGAAGACTTAAGTGAGTATACACCTATAGTTACAGTAGTTTCCCTTTTCCCCCTTTTTGAAAATCAGCCCCTTTTTGCCAATCTCTAGGTGCTCTCAGGCTCCCAGGCCACCTTAATGACACGTGTTAGCTATTTAACACATTGACTTGAGCATTTCTGGACGGATTTCATCAACTCCAGCAGACTTGTCAACTTTTAGCGTTTCAATCGCGCCCGTGATTTCATATTCTGAAAATGACTATTATCGCTAGCAGTGGGCTTGCCATTTTTTTGCGCTGCTGAGGGTTGAGAAACTCCTCAAAGTTGCAAACTGAGCAAAAATGCTCAATACTGCACTGCATATGCGTAAGACATCGTTCTCATTTGTAAGTTCTTGGATTTTATCCCTGTACAATATTTAACTTCCGTCCTCTAAAACAGCGAAAACGTAGTCTGCTAGAATATCTTGTTTGCAGATCTGTTATCATGCTCCAACCTCTTATCGAACTTTTTCCATGCATGTTACTTGGCTGTTCTCACTGCCTCTATCATATGCGAGGTCTACGCGGGCATTGTTTCTCTACGTTCCAAACTGTGAATCTATTATGTTGTACTCCGTTGATGAAAAGTCAAGGAGTAGGTACAACAATTCTGTGGATGGGAAAAAATTCGCACACCAATCGGTACCTTCTATACCAGTGATTAAGTGCTACAGTGTGTACGCAGAAGTTACAGTCCGTAAAACGGACCGTTAGATAGGACACCATCCTACCCCACATTGTAAAATGCTGGCATTGTTATTTTTGACATTTCATAAGTAGTGCCAACTTCAAAAGGGGGGTGGTCCAACCGACCCTAATAACAAAACTATGCATTATAAGATATTTGCACAGATATTTCCAAGTTACGTCTAAGTGTATACGTAAAAATGCAATTTTTTGGTTCAAATTGGCTAAAAACTTTATGAAAGAAATTTGAAATGAAGTTTCGTTTACCTCACCTGCTACTTTTTTTGTTTCATGCTTTCCTAAATTAGGCTTAAGACCAGTCGAAATTACGTTTTTCTGGAAAATTTTAGGTTTTTCTTCAATTCTGCTTCCAAATGAGGGCGTGGCCCAAATGAACAAAATGTAGAAAATTTTTTCAATTTGGAGTAAAAATGTTGAGTAAAATGTATTTGAAAATTTACCCTTAAAATAGATGCCACGCGCACTGGAGGAGGTTAACCAATTAAATTTTTCTTTTTCGTGTCTAACATTCATAAGGAGACGCGAAATGTCAAATTTTAGCCTTTTAGAACGTCTTACAAACCGATTGTGGGCGTATCTTTGGGCGGATTTCAAAAATTTTTACACTTGTACTGCTTCGCATATCGTGGAGCTTAAGTACGAAATTTCAACTCTCTAGCTTAAAATTTAAGGCCTTAAAACATGTGACACACAGGCGGACGGACGGACGGACGGACATGGCTTATTCGGTTCAGAATTCGGCTTCGATCATATGCCCTTAAGGTCTTGGGGGTCTACCATTATTATTTCACTGTGTTACAAACTATGTGACAAACTTGCTATACCTCCTATCCTATGGGACATCATACAACATTCTTATCACATGACACAACACGACGATCTACTGCATTAGTGGCTTAAAATCTCATGTAAGGATCATGATATATACAAACATTCCAACCCTGTGATTTGAATTACTGTTATTGCATTTAAGAGATCTTCAAGAAAAGTCGCCCTTAACCCTGTCTTCGTAAACATCATTTTATGACACATGTCAATATATTTACGGTCATAATTTCATCATTTAATCGGATGAAATTGTACGCCAAGTGCTTTCTCAAAACAAAATAGACCAAAAAAGGATTCAGGAAGAAACGTAACGTCTCATAGGGCAGACTGAACAATTTTAACCTTTTCTTATTGTTCTGCCAATAAAAGGCAGGAAACATGTAGAAATCATAAAACTCTGTCATCGCCCTTGTAATTCGCAAAGTAATCATCGAAGCCTGACTGACATTATGTGTGTCAGAACAAAACACGATGCCATGTTATGGTGTGAAACTGAAGGAAAAAGATAACCGACAGGACAGTACGTATTAAAAGTGTCAATCTTACGTCTTCTATGATAGGCTATGATTGTTTGCGTAAGGCGGAACAGAAAGGATTTACGCTGTTAGCAACCGAGCAAAAATTCATAATGATGAAGGAGCTAGGTAGACTCTTATTGTGTACATACATATAATTTAAAAAATTATGAACATCCTGCCTGAGAATTAAGGTTGTTTCTATTTAATTTGTTTTCAATATACATATTTTCAATTACATACCTATATGTAGGTTCATATCTATTTTATAGGCATTATAGTCCTTTGAGTGATGGAAAAGTTGTCTGTTTTGACAGGCGTTATTGTTTTTTTTTCTTTAGGTTTTCCTTTTGAATGCCGCCAAGGATACTTTTTTTTCAATTTTATTTTATCACTGTAGACATAAAAATCACCCCAGACAGAGAAGGTTCCACGGTCCCGTATGCTTTTGGATCAGTTTTAATGATGGTTTTTTTATTCAAATTAGTTTGTGAGGTATTCAGAAATTGGTCCTTGGTAGTTTTTTTTTGACGCTTAATAAAGGTAAGTATCATTTGGGTGATGATAAAAAAACGGTGTGATTCTTCCGAGAAAGGATGAACTTGAAATGAAGCTGATATTTTTAGGCTTAAGTCATAATCCTTACAAATTGGAAAATCATTAGTAATGACAACGCCTCATGAACCTTATTTCTTTTCCCACAGAACATATAAACAATTTTTGTAGCTTCAATATAATTTATTTGTAATATGTTGTGGCTAAAAGGATTATGAAATAACTATTCATTTAGAAATAGTAAAATAAGTATTTCACTTACCTACAAATTTTCAAGGTTAGTACGGTGACTAAGATTTTGATCAGACTTTTTTCGGTTTTTTTTTTTTTTTGCGGTAACGGCTTGCGACTCTGGGGACAGGACAGGAACTGTCTAAGGTTTGGGGAAGTATATGTTGAATTGTTGGCATATTCCTAGTCCCGTACGGATGCAGAATGCAGTTGCAGCTGTATTGTACGGCGACTGGTTCAAAACATGGTCAGTTGTCCCTCAATATTGTATCTATATTGTATAGAACACAAAAAGTTTTTTTGTGTCGCTCTTCTGGTTAAATTACCGAAATTTCACAGGAAGGTTTGAAAAGATAGAGAGGAGAAGGTATGACTAAACTGACAATTATCCTGATCTTGTCTCAGTTTTAAGCTAGATTAATTCAAAATATTCAGCAAAACAGTTAACTCTTGCATATTCCATACTTCCATAGACTGCAAGCTGTTGGAGCTCCCTTCAAACTTTTCAAGCGAATTTGCAGGTTGCAAAGCTCGGCAACGACGTTTTGTTTTTGAATAGTTTTGACCGACTTTAAAATAGGAGTGTGAAATAAGAATGGTACTCTTATTATCAAAGGTCTTACCATATAACTTTTGAGGTTTTCGCGGTGGCTAATAGAACATTTTAAATGTTTTTCGGATATTACCGCGTATTAATTGAAATGAGTTCTTACGTACTCACCCCGAACGTTTCGCTTAAGTTTCACTGGGCGTGGTCACCGGGAACCTGTTCGGGGTGAGTACGTAAGAACTCATTTTAATTAATACGCGGTAATATCCGAAAAGCATTTAAGAGGTCTTACCACTTCAAAGTGGACTCAAAAAAACGAAAAAGGTGTTCTGATTGCAAATAATTTATAATAAAAGTTTCCATTTATCAGACGCTACTGTAGAAACCAAAAAAGCTAACTTTCAGTGGATACCAAATAGAAGGTTGAACTAAAATGGTCTGAAACCTATATATTTGCAATCAGGACAATGCGTGTTTTGTTTTAAATTCACTTTAAAGTGGTTATACCTTCGATAACAAAAGTACCATTCTTAGGTTGCAACTACTTGCCACGGCTGAAAGAAAAAGTTTCCAGACTTATGCATATCACTCCCAAAATCTGATGAAGGTTCTCGGTTTCTTTCGTACTCTAATTCCTCTCCTTTCAGGTATTGGAGGCAGTTAGCCTTATCGACCTAGTCCTGATAGAAAGTAAACTCAGTGACAGAATTTATTTAGGAGACTTATTGTAAAAATCGATGAAAGCTCTTTTAATGTGCTTCATTGTCATCGTCGAGGAAATTATAAGGGAGCCTCTTCCGATCCTATTGTATGGTACAAAATATTCCGCTGGAGCCATTTTTGAGATCCGCCTACACACACGCCCACAATCGGTCTAAATGTGCAACTCCATCCAGTGCTTTCAAAACTGTAAGACGTCGTGTAAAGCTGAAATTTCACATTTTAGCATTTAGCATAAGATATAAAAAGTAAAAACAAAATCGGTAGACCGCCTATAATGGGCGTGGCATCGATTTAAAGAGTAAACATTCAAATGCAATTTATTCAATATTTTTGTTCCGAATTGGAAAATTTTTTCTTAATATTTTATGTAGCAAATACTTGGTTCTACATTTGATTCATACAAAATTTTAGGCCACGCCCACATTTAGAGGCAGAATTCAAGAAAAATATGGACTTCCACTGCTTTTTAGCTTAACTATGGAAAGAATAAGAAATAAAATTTAGTACATAAAGTACATCGGACACTATTTCAGATTTCGTCTATACGAAGTTGTGGCTACGCCCATCTTTAGAGCTCAATTTCACAAAATTATTGAATTTGAACCAAAAAATTAAATTTTTGCTTATATTGATTTTTATTAAAGAAGTTGGCTATGCCACGCCTCTTTAATTTAAAAAAAAAATTAAATAATAACTTTTAAGGAATATATTTTTTTATACCCCAAAGGATAGGAGGTATATAAAGTTTGTCACATAGTTTGTAACACGGTGAAATAATAATGGTAGACCCCCAAGACCTTAAGGGCATATGATCGAGACCGAATTCTCAATAGAATGAGCCATGTCCGTCCGTCCGTCCATCTGTATGTCACATGTTTTTAGGAATTAAATTTTGAGCTAGGGTGCTGAAACTTCGTACGTAAGGTCCGCGTCATGCAGAGCAGTACAGGTGTAAAATTTTTTTTAAAATCCGCCCAAAGACACGCCCACAGTCGGTCTAAATGTGCAACTATAAATTAATAAAATAAATAAATAGAGTGGCGCAACAGCTCGAGGTGAACCAGGGCCAACTTCTCAACAATGTATGCTGTGTGTGTTAATTTCTTTACATACAAAGGGACCTACAATTTTTTGCCGAATCCGAGCGGCACTGTGAGAAGTTTTTCAAGACAATTGTTACTCTCGGAGGGTTTGTCAGGCCCTTGCGGAGGTGGGGGCCGTGAAAAAGAACGAGTCTTTTTTTTCAGGTGACGATGGTAGGATGTGCAACTACCTCCAGAATTTTCAAAACTGTAAGACGTTCTAAAAGGCTGAAATTTAACATTTAGCATATTAGCATATCCTAATAAATGTAAGACACAGAAAAGAAAAATTTAATCGGTTAACCTACTTTAGTGGGCGTGGCATCAAATTTAATAGTAAATTTTCAAATGCAGTTTACTCAATATTTTTGCTCAAAACTAAAAAAAATTTGCTTAATATTTTATGTAGAAAACGCTTAGTTCTACATTTTGTTCATACAAGACTTTGGGCCACGACCATATTTGGAGGCACAATTGAAGAAAAACCTAAAATTTGCCTGAAAAACTTAATTTAGACTAGCCTTCAGCCTAATTTAGGAAAGCATGAAACAAAAAAAAGTAGCAGGTTAGGTAAACGAAACTTTAGTGCAGATTTTGTTCATACAAAGTTTTTTGCCACGCCCCTTTTTAAGGGTCGATTTTTCAAAAATATTGAATTTGGACCAAAAAATTGCATTCTTACGTACATTTAAGTGTAACTTGGATATATATGTGGTTTCTCATAAGGGGCGGTTGGACCACGCCCCTTTTCGAAGTTTGCATTACTTATAAAATGTCAAAAAATAACCATGCCATCAGCATTTTACAATGTGGGATAGGATGGGGTATTCAACGGTCCGTTTTACGGACTGTAACTTCTGCGTACACACTGTAGCACTTACTCACTGGTTCTATTTAAAATGATGCATGAATGGTTACGAGACAGGGATGGAAAACAAGCAAATATACGAATGGAAGAAGATAGGAATGGAAAGGAGATAGGAATGGAAAGGATAATAGGAAAGGAAAGGAAAATTGGAATAGGAATAGGGTATACCGCGGTCCGTTACAGACGGACGGAAGCTATTACATACGCACTGTTGCACTAATTCACTGGTAAGAGCTAAATTATGCATTCTTAAACTTATTTTTGTGTATGGTATGTTTTGGCAATATTTAATCTTTTGCTATTTTTGTTTGGCAAATAGTGGTTAACCTATTTTTTATAGCATCAAATTCTTTCGCAATTTCGTTCTTTGCAATGATTCGCATCATTAAATAACATGCCTTAAAATTTCGCGCGAAATTTGAGTTATGACCGAAAAAATTACCTAGATCGCGGGTACTAGCTGCCGAAATGATATTTTTGAATTCTTAAAAATCTTATAGTGTTGAGCACCTACTTCTCCGAGGAAACGATCAATTCTCCGATGCTTTGGACACGTTGTTCGCATGCTCCACGACAGACTTCCTAGACGAGTCATGCTTGCCGAGATGCGCGATAGTCAAAGAAACAGGTGGTGGGATCAGTTAAGGACATTTCCGGGACCCGCCTGGGGATCGCGCCTTCGTCTCTTGATTTGATGGCGGAGGTGACAATTCAGCCTTCCTCATACCGCGACCTTTCTAAAGATAGATAAGTGAAAAAGAAAATGATGGTGATGGTTAGAACTGAAGTTAAATCATTATTTGCCGATTGGGTCTTAGTTAACAAGTCATTATTATTTATATAAAAAAAAAACGTCAGCCCATCAGAATGGATATATCATGCCTTGGGATTATACATTACAGACACAAACTAATTGCATATGTTATAGCGAGTCATATACCGGTCGTGCGATAATAATACCGTTTTTCATTAAAGCGCACTAATATAGCTAATTGTACTTTTGTAATCTCATAATTATACCTACATGGGTTACAGCAGTTTAGTTATTTAATGCATTATAGCAACAAGCTCCACACCCCTTGTTAAGCAATCCCTTTTCATCCCAAAAAAATCTTTGCTTATGTGCTATATGCTTTCGACCGATACCCACTCATCCAGAAAATGAGATAAATTCCCATAATGTTGGATTAACCTTGAATATCGTGCAAAATTATTAAGAATTTTCCTCAAAAATGTTACATATATATTCTGAATTCAGCAGATACTTTCAGAAAATAGGGACCAAGATTCCCTCACGACCGTGATGAACTCTAGATCAATGGGAGCGTAAAATCGTAGGCAGATCTCTCAAGCGAAATCCTGTACACACTAGGTATAATAGCTGTCAACATAATATGCGAGTACGCAAGTAATTTCTACCACCTATCAGCGGATATAGCGTGCAGCCATATACACAGCCTGGAGATGTGTCCTGTCCAGTGTGACTAAAGAGGTTTTTGTAGATTTTTCCTTTAGTCACGTTTATGATAAGCGTGAAAGTAGTGAGCAAATGCGGTAAGATTGTCCGAAAAGCCAATCTTTCGACAACAAAAGGACAAATTTACTTTGCAAATCTGGATCAGCAGACGCAGATGTTCGGGTGCAATTTTTGATCTTTTCTTTGGCTACTACTATAGTACTACCTCATGGTTGTTATCCTTTCGTTTCCGAGATCCTTTTTCTTTTCATTGTGTTATGTTTCTGAATACTTTGTGTCTGCTCGTGTTTGGTCAGATCGGTTGACCTCTCAGGTTTGGGCCTGGAATTTCTTTCTCTGGTGCCAGCGGGATACAATTACACATAAACATACATCATATTCATAAATTTTGAAATAATTTTCTCTGAACAAGAAAACATGCTCCGTTTGATGGATTCGTAAAATACTATTGAAAAGAAGAGAATGTTACTGGAATCTATTTCGAAAACATTTAGACACGTTATTTGAATTTTTTTTGCAATAAGAACAGTATCCATCAGGAAATGCGATGCATATAAAAATTCGGTCATTATGTGCACACAAGTTGTTATAAATTTATAAACTGAACTACATAAATTCATTAAATGATGAATAGTGGCAAAGTGATCTACCGATTTAGATTTTGGTCTTTAAAGACCGTGGTTTTAAGGCATTGACATTTTTTGGTCGACTTTATTTTAAAATCGCATATGGTTGTGCTTTTCTTAGACGTTATAACCACATGCTGATTAGCTTAGGCCTTTCGCGATCACTATCTTTATACCCCAGAAGAAACAAAGCCTTCGCAACTGAGAAGAAGCACCAAAGCGGTTGGGCCAGGTGAGAAACCCTCAAAGTTTTGGAGAAAAAATGGGAGACAGCGGGTCCAGTTGGCTCACGACCTTCATCTCCAAACTAATAAGAGGTGAACTTATGCACAATCAGTAAAGGAAAAGCTATCCACTTACTTTAAACAAAGAAAAAGTTGATACACGAAGCTGTGACAATTACCGTTCTATCAATCTGATGTCGTACAATGAAGATCGTAGAGAGGGTTCTAGATAGTCGACAGCGAAAAATATTAAAGCTATCTGAGGACCAGTGTGGTTTTTTCGCGGGCAAATCAACCACTGATACAATCCAAAGTATAAGGATCATAATGGAAAAACGTTGATTTTCAAAAAGCTTTCGATAGATTACCAAGAGATGTGATATGGGTGGCGCTAAGAAAACGGGGAGATCCAGAAGCCTGCGCGTGGATGGACATGTATCATGGAGCAAAGACAAGAGTAAGATGTCCTTTCGAAGTCACTGATGAGTTACCAATTAAAGTTGGTGTTCACCCAGGGAAGCGTCCTAAGTCCTTTGCTTTTCAGTGTAGGTAGTCCCTGATTGTCTGCTATAAGGAAAACTGACAGACATCAGTACATCAGTTATTCTTCACTGAAGATAAGGGGCCCTCATAAGTGAATATCATACACCCCTGCAGCGATCACTTGATATATGAGTGGATGTATTGGAGGGGAATGGGTATCGTATGAGCTGGAAGAAGCCAGAGTATCTGTGCTGCTCACCCGAGCCATTTCCAGACGTTTTAAGTTTTGCGCTATCACTGAAGCTCTAAGCAGATAAAAGTAACTTGTCTGCATATGGCAGTGCACTGGACCAAAAGGGAAAAAATATAATACATATATGTGGATTTTAAAGGAAAAAATTGTTTTCATTTTTTATGTAAATATTTTGAGAATTAAGGTGTTTGCCAGGGGTACAGGATTTTTTTTTGGATATACTAGAATGGACGGAGGCTAAAACTCCAAGATCTTTCAAAGATATCAATATGCCCACTATAGCAGGTATATAATACCGAAGTAGCCGATATTGGTTATGCTCGATTTTCACGTGCTACCCATAAAAACCACCCATTTATGAGAGACACTAAAAAAACTGCCAGAACGCACGGGAAGGTTGCTTTCCAGTGAATGCACCTACTATAACCCATCCAGTCGTGCGGCTTCACCCTACGACCGTCGCTAGATCGAGGGGTCTTGTTCTGTTTACAGGATACAGCGACATCTGTTATTTTTTCTCTAAAGATAAGTCAATTCAAAGTTTAACAATGAAAACTATATCTAATTTTTTGCGTCGAAAATGAGAAAAATTAAAAACCACACTTTTTTCGCGCTAGTGTTTTAGTTTTTTACCGTTGGGGTGATTTATTGCAATGATACTGACGAAATTTAGGGTGCGATTTTTTTATTTTTTGCGATGTTTTTTCATTGCTCTTTTCGTTGCATTTGTGCGATCCAAAAATGTTTAGGCCTTCCTCTCCTTCGGGATTGTATTGGAATATTGCTTGCATTTGACAGGGTTCGAAGGATCTTTCATGGCCTTACAATGGTGCTGTGTACTAATTTTTGGTATGTGATACTTCTTTGTCTTTGAGGTAGCAGAAAAAGTTTGGCTTTTACATTGACCACGCCTACCTTTTAAGGAATTTAAACTTGAAAAGAATATCTTTCAATAAATATACATGAAATTTGACAAAAAATTTCATAAAAAAAATTTGTAGATATTAGCATTTTCTAACTTGTATATAGATTATATGCCTCCGCCCACTTTTGTGGGCGTGACTTAAAAGAAGTGATTTTTTTTGGTAAAAAGGGCGGAGTTTTAGTCCGAAATGCATGCAACCACCATCAGATATATTTTTATATCCCACCCAACTTTTGGAGGCGTGGCAGTTTTCATTTTAGATAGGGTAAGGTATTTTGCAATCCATCGCAGATGGACTGAAGTCGTTACATACGCACTGTTGAACTTTACCAATTGTTTTTTTAAAACTTTAAGCAAATAGTACCGGCAGCATACAGAATATTTTTGCATTTAAAATACTACTCTCCTGGAAAGGCGAACCTAAAACAGTAAACTAGTGCCCCGATTGGTTAACAGATAGTTATTACTTAATCCTATTTTTAAAAATAAGTTTCACTTCCAAAGTGTCTGGCAAAATGCTGTTGGAAAGCGAATTCCAAAGAATACTTACCGCAGGACCACAATGCCCGTAGCGGTAGTATGTAGCAGTAGTACGTAGTACAGCCGCGGAGCCATGTGGCGTAGCACGGAAAAAAATTGAACACAATGGTATGGCGCGGCTATGTCGACCAAAAATTTCGTTTATTAACAATGGCCGAGACTCTGAGTTAACTTGTTATTTTTGTAAAACGGATAACATAATTTCCGTAATATTTCCTTAGATTTAACCATCTAAATAAACTTTTTGACGTCATTTTCCTCCATTGTTTACTTTGCTTGCATCCAACTGTCAACCGTGTAGCGCTGTCAGCCGTGTAGCGCTACGAAAGTTAAAAGTTGGCCAACTCTTACTACCGCCACAGTTTTAACTTTTGACGGCTCTTACTACCGCTACAGCTACATCACTGTGGTACTACGGTTATTCTGTAGAAGTAAGAGTTTTGAAATAGTGTAGTTCATAGAGTTTAAATATTGACATGGAACTGATGAGCGTTTGTTGCTTGTCTTCTAGAACCTGCAAAAGGAGAATTTTCTGAAATAAAGCCCTGCAAATCTTCTTAACATTTGCCATAATACTATTTGTAATAAAAGGATGAATCGACATCAAATCGACGCTAAGTCAAAGATGGGAGATTTAGTGTTGATTCGGGGACATGAATGAGACGAATCGCTCTCTTTTGGATATAATGAGGAAGGCGGGATATGTTGGAACAATATAAACAATATAAACATGTTGGAACAATATTCGAACGTTGGTCTGATTTGTGCTTAGTATAAAAGGATTAATTAATAATCAATTAAAATATATCCATAGAATAAGTTTATGCATAATTACAACGTAGGCAAACTCAACAAATCAACTTAGAATCATTACTAACGTTACAGTCACAACGTCATTGATTCATAGTTATATACTCATTTGAATTTAAAGTCAAAGATATAACGTAACCGACACTTGTAAGATCAAGATCGCCTAATGTAAAGTTTTCTCAGAAAATATCCTGTATCGTATTCAAAATTCAGTTTAATTGCTTTTCACAATAAAAAAAGGGCAAAACTCTAGGGAATCCTTTGCAACATTAGGTGTCATCATGCGGAAAAACGATGAGTTTTCTTCACAGACGCAGGTAATTACACTCGTTTCAATGAAATTTCCAACAATTTAGGTACTCAAATGCTCAACACATTACTGCAGTACCGCCGTGCCGTTGCATTGTCGCGATTGGCCAAGCATAACGAAGAATATAACTTCCTATCCTTAATTGAAGGAAGCCCATCTTCTGATTGTGGGAACCATCAAAACCTCAAAAAGATTCAAAGTTAATTGCTGGTTATCCTTGAGCGATGACACCCCAGGAAGCAAAGTTATTCATTCAACGAAGTTGACAATAATTGCATTTTGGCAAATTTGCAAAAAAAAAACATCCCTGAGAGTGCCCTTAGGATAATTGATGGATACATCCCTTTGGAATAGTTAATGGAAGGGTTAAACTGATTTTTGAAAGGTTTGGCAATGACAAGCGAAGCGTCGAGTTTTCTTTGTTATTTTGAGTTAAATAGCGAGAAAGGTTCCTTAATACTATGCCAGAGGATGTTTATTTTGTTGTGATGTGACAGTTGGAAACATTTTTTAAAAAAAAATTTAGATACCGGTTGTGTTCACCATATGCTTCGTTCGATATGTTGAGCTAATATTGTATCGCACCCGCAATTAAAGCGGGAACACCGCACTCAATTGTTTTTCGATTGCTGTTCCATTAAATGGTTAAAATGATGACAGATGGCCATGCAACGTGACAATATTGCTATACTGGACTACAAACCTATCGGTTACAAAGTGTGATCTACGATTACGCGCCTAATTGCATGATTGCTTAATTTTGAAGCATTCCCAATTTTGTCATTATGCTCTCATCATCATGTCGTATTTTGATTGCTACACTTTACTTAGGTTATAAAAAACTACCGACTTGCGTGTTGCATGAGTGCAATGCGTGGCTCTTGTTTTATCCATCTGGGTTTGTCCTGAAGTAAGGATCTTAACTGTATAATCGCAAACTTCCAAACGTTAACTACATTTCTTATGGTCCATTGGCATTATTAGACGAGTGGATCTCAAAATATAACCAGAGCAGTTGGTGTCAGAGCACTTTTCTCGAGAAGGATTAGCGATTCCTGATTTTTCCTTAAGTGGTGTTTTTTTTTACTCCCTTTTCATTGGCGAGGTTAGGCTGCTGCTACTCAATAATAAATTGCTTTATTAACTAGGGATTTTACTCGAATTATACTTTAAGTATAGTTGTCCTAAGGTCGGATAGGTAAGCTTTTACAAAATATTAGTTATTTGCCAAAGATAAGTTGCAATAAGGTCTTTTCTGAAGGCGATTTCCGTTGTTTCTAAATGGCAAAGCTCGCAAGGCAAAGTTGTTTTTTTTCCATTGCTCTGGGGAATTCTGTATAGTTCTGGGGGCTTTTTCTGTAAAACGATCTTCGTTAAAATGATCTTCGTTAAAACGAAAGCGTTTTCGTGTATATGCGATTGCCTAAAACGAAAATCGTTTAAGATTGAACGATACTTGTACCACTGACATTTAGCAGACATGTAGTTGATTAATATTGTTTTTCTATCTGTCGGAGAAGTGACATCGAAAACTGCGTAGCACAAAATGTAAATAAAATATATCAATATGGCCCTACGAACTCCCAAATGACTTAACTTAGTTCATATGAACCACCTCCCATTTTTTTTTTTGGAACTAAGTCCCAACATGAAATGAACAAACTCCCAACAAAAAAATTAACTAAGTCCCAAAAGTGGGGCATAGTTCATATGAACTTAGTCCCAATAAACTAGCTCCCATCGCAAAACTCGGTGGGAGCTGGTTCATTTTACTAAGTGGGACCTAGGTCGTTTGGCAGTTAGTTCGCAGGCCGTTCGTGACCCTACGAACTAACTCCCAAATGAATTAAAACCCAATTAACTAACTCTCAAATAAAAGGGACCTAGTTTATATAAACCAACTCCCATTTTTTTTTTGAACTAAGTCCCAACACGAAATAAACTAACTCCCAAAATACAAATTAACAGGCCCTACTCTGGGACTTAGTTCATATGAACTAAGTCCCAATGAACTCCCAATTTGATAAACTAACTTTCACCACAAAATTCGGTGGGGGTTATTTCGTTTTAACTAGTGGGAGTTAAGTCATTGAGAGTTAGTTCGTACGGCCTGTTTTGGCCTACGAGCTGAAAGCCGAAATCAGATAGTTTTTGGGTGATTCTGAAAAAAAAGACTTCGGGTGTCTCTTCGACTCATATACCGGCCGGCCTTCGGCCTCACATGCAGGTGCTCAGGGCGCCACTACGCAGCGTATGTGCGATTGTACATTAATTAAAATCTCCTTGATCTGTTTTGATAAATATAAAACAGTGTTCTTCATGCACAGTGTTCTATGGATATTCAGATTAAGATGGCCTGACTAAATCGAACTAACTCCACCAAATAAGTGGTCGGAGTTAGTTCATACATTTGAGAATAACTATTGGGATTCAGTTTATTTTTATTTTGGAGGTGAGTTCATTTGATGTTAGGACTTAGTTCCAAAATATGGGAGTTGGTTCATATGAACTAAGTCCCACTTTGTTGGGAGTAAGTTCGATTCGCTTGATTGGGAATTAGTTCGTAGGCCATTCTGGGTTCTACAAAATAACTCCCAAATGACTTAAATCCCAATAAACTAACTCCCAACAAATATTGGACTTATTTCATATGAACCAACTCCAATTTTTTTGGAACTAAGTCCCAACATGAAATGAACTAAGTCCCAAAAAAAAATTATTTCAGTTCAAACAATAAGACTTTCATTAGAAATAAGTCCCATTTGTAAAAGAATTCGGTAAGTACCTACTTGTTTGAATCTACTTTGCGCGTTTTTAATTTTTGATTGCTCGTAGTAGCCGGGTCGCCGGACTGTCATGAGTGATTTGTTGTAGAATATGTAGTTGTGAAGAAAAAAAAGTTGAGTGTAGTGCGCATTTTCAAACGGTAGTGTGAAAAAGTATTTTTGGAGTTTGTTGCTTTGCTAGAATAACATAATTTAAGCTAATTGAGGCATTTTTATGCAAGGGTGAGTTAAATCACTAAGCCGTGCTTTGCTTTTTGTATTGTAGTTTTATTTTGCATGATTTGCGTAAAATGTTGTTATAGTTGTGCACATTAGTTTTTAAGAATGGTGACAAGCTATCGGGTTGTGTGTGGCGGATAGCTCATTTCCCAGTGCCCGCCTGTGTGTGTGCGGGCTCCTCGTTTTCCCCTGATGACGTGTAGGTCTGACGGCGTGTGGAGGTAAGTGCCGCTGCATACAGGTTGTGAGAGAGGGAAAGGGTATCAAAACGCCGGTTCCCCCGTGGTCGCCATTGCAGTGTCGCTGTGCGAGGTTGTGTGTGAGTAAATTCCCACCGGTTCCCCCATGGCGGTTCCTGGGCGTGTGTGGTGGGTTTTTGCATTTCCCCTCGAGCACTGACACTCAAAACATATGTAGTTTTTTTTTTTGTATATTCGTTCGCTTTGACATGCAAACTTGGCTTATGCAGTGTTTTTCTTCTTTACAGAATCGGTGTTGCCAGAGGAGTGGAGTTTGTTTAATTAAAGAACTAAATAATATGTTTTAATAAAAGAAATGTAGGTATTTACATACATTTTGCTTTTCTTTTAAAAAAAAAAAAAAACTTTAAGAGTGTTTTATTTAAATATCATTTTACAATTCAGAAGTGGGATAAAAGATCCATTTTAACTGTCGACAACCTAGTCCACTGGCAATCCACCGATTTTGTTTATTTGATTTTTTTTTTGTTTTTTTTTATTATTTAGGCTTGGTTTTTAAAATTGGTTTATTTTTTTGTGTCTTCTGTTTTGGTAAGGGTTTAAATGGATAGACATAAAATGGGTAAAAATGGTAAAGGTAGTGAAAGCGACAAAGAAAGGTATCGCAAGAGGTCAAAGAGTTGCCGTAATCGAAAGGATAAACACCGATTGTACTCGAGGCAGAAGTCAGAGTCGTTTGATAAATTCACAGAGGCAATTACTGCTTTGTTGAAGAAAACAGGTCCCAGGCATCAGGGTCCTAGTTTTAAGGGAGAGGCTGTTCCAGAATTTAATCCAGAAGAGCGGAATCAATCAGCACTTAGATGGCTTCATAAAGTTGATGAACTCCGAGATATTTTTGAGTGGTCTGAAGAAGAAACCATTTATTTTGCCCTATCGAAGTTGAAAGGACTCGCTGAAGTCTGGTATAAAGGGTTGCCTAGCATAAATTACTCTTGGGAGGGATGGAAACTAAAAATTGAGGAAGCGTTTCCAGCTCATAGGGATTTTTCACAACTACTCACAGACATGATAGAGCGAAAAAAAACGTTTGGATGAATCGTACTGTAAATACTTTCATGAAAAGCTGGCAATGATACATGCTTGCGGCATTGAAGGTGAGAATGCTGTTTCATGTATCATAGTAGGTATTGAAGATCGCATTACTAAGACAAGTGCTCAGGCAGGTAGATACAAAACACCGGAGAATCTGTATTTGTATCTGAGTCTACTAAACGACAGCTCCGAAGATGACGAGCCTGAGCAAGACTGGCAACTTGAGCAACTCGAGGCGAGTTAAGTCAGGAAAGCCGAGTGTAAAAGAATTCGGTAAGTACCTACTTGTTTGAATCTACTTTGCGCGTTTTTAATTTTTGATTGCTCGTAGTAGCCGGGTCGCCGGACTGTCATGAGTGATTTGTTGTAGAATATGTAGTTGTGAAGAAAAAAAAGTTGAGTGTAGTGCGCATTTTCAAACGGTAGTGTGAAAAAGTATTTTTGGAGTTTGTTGCTTTGCTAGAATAACATAATTTAAGCTAATTGAGGCATTTTTATGCAAGGGTGAGTTAAATCACTAAGCCGTGCTTTGCTTTTTGTATTGTAGTTTTATTTTGCATGATTTGCGTAAAATGTTGTTATAGTTGTGCACATTAGTTTTTAAGAATGGTGACAAGCTATCGGGTTGTGTGTGGCGGATAGCTCATTTCCCAGTGCCCGCCTGTGTGTGTGCGGGCTCCTCGTTTTCCCCTGATGACGTGTAGGTCTGACGGCGTGTGGAGGTAAGTGCCGCTGCATACAGGTTGTGAGAGAGGGAAAGGGTATCAAAACGCCGGTTCCCCCGTGGTCGCCATTGCAGTGTCGCTGTGCGAGGTTGTGTGTGAGTAAATTCCCACCGGTTCCCCCATGGCGGTTCCTGGGCGTGTGTGGTGGGTTTTTGCATTTCCCCTCGAGCACTGACACTCAAAACATATGTAGTTTTTTTTTTTGTATATTCGTTCGCTTTGACATGCAAACTTGGCTTATGCAGTGTTTTTCTTCTTTACAGAATCGGTGTTGCCAGAGGAGTGGAGTTTGTTTAATTAAAGAACTAAATAATATGTTTTAATAAAAGAAATGTAGGTATTTACATACATTTTGCTTTTCTTTTTAAAAAAAAAAAAACTTTAAGAGTGTTTTATTTAAATATCATTTTACACATTGAACTAACTCCCATCGCAAAATTCGGTGGGAGTTAGTTCATTTTAGCTAATGGGGGTTAGGTCATTTGTGAGTTAGTTCGTAGGCCATTCGTGACCCTACGAACTAACTCCCAAATGAATTAACTCCCAATGAACTAACTTCCAATAAAAATGGGCCTTCGTTCATATGAACAAACTCCCATTTTTTTTAACTTTATATGAACTAACCCAAAAAAAAAAAAAAAATAATAAGTCCCAGCAGTGGGGGACAATTTTTACTTTTCACTATTAAATTTATTGCTGTGTAGCCTTGCCATAAGTGCCGGTCCCCAATTAAAGCAACAATACGTTTGGTTAGCTTTTTTATTAATGTATATATAGTTGAGATTAGATACATATGTGCACCTATCTATTTACATATTTTTTGTTTGAGGTATGGAAAGATTAAAAGTACAACCCAAAACGCGAAATGCAACACAACAAGTAGTTTATTCAAGGTGTACGGGACCAAAGAAAAATAAATAAATAGAGTGGCGCAACAGATCGAGGTGAACCAGGGCCAACTTCTCAACAATGTATGCTGGTGTGTTAATTTCTTTACATACAAGGGGACCTACAATTTTTTGCCGAATCCAAATCGTATTGAAATGATTTCATTAAAATCAAAATAGGTAAAAATTGCAGAGCTGAAACTTGAATATCTGCGTCCGACAAATGAAGCTGATGCCAATGAAAGTTCCGGTAGAAGCGAAAAGTACAGCGAAAAGTTCACCTAGCCGCCCCCTTTTTTTTAGAAACTGCATGACATAACTTCTTAAAAAAAAAATTATCAAGATTTTTACTGGAATTTTATTTGAATGCGAGAAATGATGACTGTTAATTTATATCGCGTTATAGTTTGCTTTATCTTCCCGCTAAAATTTCAAGAACCTTTGTATTACCTAAAGCCTAAGGTACATCATACTAATTTGCCTAGTCCTAAGGCGATTACACTTACACACAGGCCTTACACTTTTCTTCTGCTCTATTTTAATTCTATCGCAAAACCTTGTGGTGTTACCCAAGGCCTAAGTCAACTTGCCTAACATATTTGCTTAAAACTTGTGTGCAAGAATTTTAGCTCGCCGGCAATAGCTCAGATTCCCAGAAACTGTTAAAGATATTACCTTAGACCTAAGGTAAGTCAGAAATACTTTGTGGTTTCTATGTCCTTAGGTAAATCGCCTTATTTTGTGCGGTTGGCGACCCCACAATAAATGTCTCCACTTAAGAAACCATACTTTGCGAACAGAGCGCGGTCTTGAAAACACTTCCTACTTCAAACCTGACCAACTGCGAGAAATATGGCTGACCGACTGCGAGCATGGCTACGAGCTGTCACCTCGCCGCCAATCTTTTTCTTTTCCATTCCAGCAGCGACGGCGACCTGATTTGCAAGTTAATCTTAATTATTAAAGTAAATTGTTCTTGAGTATAGTTTTCAAAAGTGAGGTATTTGATATTAATCTAAAGTAAAGTATTAGATTTTGACAAATTTTTATCCATTCGTTACATTGGTGACACCGACAATTTTGGCGCGATCGTCCGTCACTGTGGTTTGCGTAGATCGAGGCTATTCTAGCCCCCTCCAGGCCTTCGGATGACATGAGGTACCAACACGTCATCGCCAACCTGGAACGGCGCGACCACCAGCGACGTAAAAATACAACGCAGTTAAGGCAAGACTCATGCAGGTATACGAGGAAAGTGAGGAAATCCGCCTGCAATAGCTGGTCGAAGGTATTGAGCTAGGCGATGCGCAGCCCTCACCAGCTGCTCCGGTGTATAAGGGACCTTTCACACCCAAAGAAAAATACTGTGTAATATTGCCTTAGCTGCCTTAGGTAAAAAAATTGTATGAAATTTCTTAGACAAGCAAAAAACATCTTAGACCTAGGGACATTTAGGTACGACCTAAGTGGCTGGAAATAAGCTAAAACGCCCTAAATTTCTTAGGTGTTTTAATTAAGTAACATTTTTAATGGCATGTGTGAAATTGCCTGAGGGCTGATGCAATTTTCGCTTTAACCCAAGGTGATACTGGCTTCATATTGATTTTTCGCCTAGTACCCCAAATTTTTAGAACTGTATGACATAACTTTTCCCTTAGGTAAAAATGTAATCAAGATTTTACTAAAAATTTATTTAGCAATGCGAGAAATAATGACTGTCAATTTATATGAAGTCATAGTTTTCTTTATCTTCCCGCTAAAATTTCCAGAAACTTTATATTACCTAAGGCCTGGGGTAAATCATATTCATTTGCCTAGTCCTAAGGCGATCTACCTTACATCCCTACACTTATCTATTGGCTCGATTTTAAATCCAACGCAAAACTCTTTTATGTTACCTAACGCCTAAGACAACTTGCCTTAGTTTGTGTGAATTTAGCCTAGATTTTTGCTTAATCCTGTTTGCAAGAATTGATAACTGTACATTGTTGTCGCGCCATGTTTCGACTTGCATCCTTATATACAATCATTGTGCTTCAGCTTGAATCCACACAAAAACTGCGTGCGATATTATCTAAGGGCTAAGGCAAATTGACCGCGAACCTAACCTATGTGTGTAAATTTGTGATAAGCTTTAGATAACCGTAATGGAGTAAGGAGAATATTTTCCATTATGTGACCAGAGTGCGCAAATGCAAATCGCACGAACGCCATATGTGTATCAGTTTTTTACGCGTGCCGTCGTGTTTTTAAGAATAAGATAAGTGCGAAATTATAGGTTTAAATATTGAAAACTAGAAGGATAAGCGATTTTTGTAAACATTTTGTGAACTTTGAAGGTTTGTACACTATTTTGGGGATGAACTTTATTGAAATATATTGTGGTTTTTACCTAGAAACTTCAAGCAAAATCGAATCAAGAGAAATGATGAACGAGCTGAAGCACAACAGGAACTGGGAGTATTGAAACTGTACGAAGACGAAGCATGAATGCAGCTCATGATTGTTGTGGTCGGTGAGAAACTTAAAATTACTTTATTTTATTTTTTTAGTTAATTATGTAAAATTCAAAATGCATATCCTTTTTAGATAAATAATAAATAAGCGTTTTGTGTAACAATCATTTAAACAGTGATATTCATTTCTTAATAAGATTTGCAGGTGTGAAAGGTAAGTAAAAATCTTTTTGCCGAAATTATTTGGCCTGGCTTCTGAAGTTAAAGTTATGCTGGAAACAAGTTATTTTTTCTTAGGTTCTATGACATATTTACCTTAGAATTAAGGTAAATTCACTAGTGCAAGAATTTACTTTTTAGTCATAATTTCACTTAGATCCTAGGGTAAAATGTGGTGGAAAGTGCCCAAATAATAAGGCAAGTTAGCCTATCCGAGAACATAATTTATGCACGGAAAATATGCTATTTTTGCCTAAGATTGTTTGCTGAGTTAACACCACCTTAGGTAGGATTTAGCCTAGTTTGCTGGGGCAAAACATCTTAGGTTAACTTGGATAAAGTAACTTAAATCTAAGCTAACTTTATACATGTCGGAATATAGTGCAATTTACCTTAGTCATTTAAGATAGCTTAACTTAGAACTAACCAAGTTCAAAATTGCCTTAGCGGCAAGCTAACTTATTACTTGATTTAGGCTAATTTTACACAGGTTTTTCTTTGGATGCAGGTTCATCAGGCACGACAGATGCTGTACTTCGAGTTCTTTTGCTGTCAAAGTTGCCATCCCACGTGCGTGCTGTTTTGTCCGCGGTCACGGGTAACCTAAATGCCCTGCTCAAAGAGTCGACAAAGTTATTAACCACTGTCATCCGACGGCGACTTGGCAAGGTCAAACCAAATGTCTCCCGATAATAATGATGTGTTGCAAGCCATACAACACAGACTGGACGCACTAGAAGGAAGCTGGAGACAACGCCGTTTTTCCAGAAGCTCGAACTATCGTTTACTTCCAGCCAGCTGTGACTGCCAACAACAGCCAAGAAACAACGGATGCTGCTGGTACCACCAACGGAACGGCTCTCAGGCCCATAAATGCTCATCTCCTTGTACATTCACGCAGGGAAACGGCAATCATTAACGCAGGTGGAGGCGTCTTCGGTTACTGGTTCTGGTCAGACAACACCCGAAGTATGTTGAGATTTAAGTTGCATTAAATAATCTAACGCAACTTGTAAAGCCGCGGTGTCACAAGGAACAGGAACAGAAACAGAAACAGAATTTCATACATTAGCAACGCAAAAAGTATTCAGCGAATTTAGGTTTCAGTTGCTATTGTATGGGATTCTGTTTCTGTTTCTGTTTTACGTTGCTTGTGACAACGCGGCTTAAACGAGCCTACGCGGGTACCTGACATTGACAATCATACCGCCAACACTCTGGACTTGTTTCTAAACTCTCATCCCGATAAGTACACCGCAGATGTACTATCTCCTCTAGGCTCATGAGATCGCTGTATTATATCAGCCAAATTCTTATTGGGTAGCCAACTTAATAAGAAAGAAACTCCTAAAAGAACAGTCTGGCGGTACGAGAAAGCCAACTGGGACGGCCTTAATGCCTTCATTGGTCGTTAAAACTGGTCCTTGTGCTTCCTTGATAATAACACTGATGCTGCAGCTGATATGATAACAAACACCATTCTCTAAGGCATGAGGTCTGTTATCACTAAGGGTAAATAGAGTACTTAAAATCTCAACATTCACAAATCCGCTGGTCTTAATGGAATATATCCCCAATCGTTCTGAAGAGGTATGCTTCCACGCTGGTAAAACCACTGTGTAAGCTTTTCCATCCGTCCTACTCCTCAGGTCTCTTCCCGAGTAGATGGAAAACAGCATTTCGTCCAGCCCGTCCCTAAGATGGCATATCTCACCGAAAAGTGGAACCATTCCTTGCATCTTCTTGGTGAAAGCAAGATTGTTGCGCTTAGTATTTATTTTTTTTTTGTAAACACTATCAGAACTGTGATGCAGTTTGTTTAATACAAACAATATCTGCAGCAGAATTTTGCCAACTGCCAACACGGGCTCATCAGTTAGTGCAAGTATTAGTGGTTAATAAATTAAACATAAACTAACAACAAACACTAAGAATTACAAAAAAGCAAATGATAGAAACATTATTATTACAACAGATAAAAATTGGTTACGAACACAAGTGAAAAAAAAAACATAAAAAATAAAAGTATATTTAATATTTAAGACGAACAACACCGAAGCAGCCTCTTAAGTTTGGCTTTGTCCATGTCAAAGTCTAAAATACTGGTATGTGCGTTGTAGGTGGAACACATACGGTTGATAGGCTCATTTTTCCCATAATTTGTTCTGTGCCGTGGAACGTGTAAAAGCTGAATTCTTCGGAGGTTATAAGAGCCTCCACGAAATTTAAAGTTTATACTAGATAGAAGGTCCGGTGCATCTATTAGACCTTGGACCAATTGCTGAATAAAAATCAGTCATTATTTATCCGTCTTTGGGAGAGACTTTGAATGTTAAGCAATTTAAGCCGGTCGAAGTATGAGGGGAGATTGAGATCTTCAGAGGGAAGTCCCCTGAGCGCGAACCGAATGAACCTCCGCTGGATCGCCTCGATCCTATTCGTATGGCATACTTGCGATGGAGACCACACTTGTGAAGCGTATTCAAGGTGAGTATGAACAAAGCTATTGTAAAGGGAAAGCGTGACGTAAGGGTCATTAAATTCTTTAGACCAACACTTAATAAAGCCAAGCATGCAATTGGATTTATTTACAATGTAGTTTATGTGTTTTGAAAAGTCAAGGTTTTGACTAAAGAAAACACCAAGATCCTTACAATGTTAAACACGGCAAAGAGCATGCTCACTGATGGGGTAAGAGAATGTTGTTACCATACGCTTTTTAGAAAAAGTGATAACTTGACAGTTAGCTGGATTGAGGAAAAGACCGTTTTTGTTACACCATGTAGCAAAGCTGTTTATATCAGTCTGAAGAAGAACATGGTCATCAGAACTCTTAATAGTTCTAGATATCTTCATGTCGTCTGCATATGATAGAATTTCGCTATAAGCGACACACGAAGGCGCATCGCTTACAGCAAGAATGAATAAGAGTGAGCCTAGACGACTTTCCTGGGGAACGCCGAAAATGGCAGGAATTTAACTTGGTAAGATCTTAAATGAAGATAAGACATAATCCAACAGATAAAATTTGGTGGAAAGCCAAGAGAAGTAAGCTTAAAACCAATAATTTCATACAAAATCAAATCGAAAGCATTGGAAAAGTCGGTGTAAACGCAATCAACCTCGAAGCCATTTTCTACTGCATCAGAACATTTTCTATAAAACGATAAAAGGTTAGTTACGGTAGACCTATTTTTAACGAAACCATGCTGTTCTTTGCAAATTATGTTTCGGCAGTAAAATATAAGGCTATCGCAAATTAATTTTTCAAACACTTTTGGAATGGTTGAAAGTTAAGCAATCGGCCTGTAGTTCACAATATCACATTTAACACCCTTTTTAAAGACAGGCGTAATAAATGAGAGTTTCCACATGGAGGGGAAGTGACCGGACGATAGCGAAAGTTTGAATAAATTTTGTAAAGGAGTGGCAAGAACATCCTTACAGTTTTTTTTTAAAACGATAGGTGGTATACCGTCTGGACCAGTAGAACAATCGTCTTTAAGGCTAGATAAGAGCTCATATATAGTTTCTAAATGTACTGGTATATCACAAAAATTAGCTTGAGCAGATTCTGTGAGATATTTAAAATAATCAGTGTCGACAGTAAATGGAGAATCTCTAAATGATTTGGAAAAGTGATCAGCGAAAAAATTGCATATCGTGCCAGGATCGTTGGAAGAACTACCATTATATTTGAGAGTGGATGGATAGCCATCAACTTTTCTTTTAGAGTTAACAAACTTCCAAAATTACCTGGGATTAGTTTTAAAATCTGAACCAATTTGAGAAACATAGTTATAATACAAACGCTCTGTGAGAGCATTGAATTCACTGAAATGAAATATGAAATTATCAAGGTCAAATGTACTCAAATTCGTGATGTACTTTTTCCATGCTTTATTGCGTTTATTACGTAAGACTTTCAGTTCCTTGGTATACCATGGGTGGCTGAAGTTAGAGTTCTTGTTTTTCTTTATAGGTATAGTATTACTGATACAGGTATTGAGTATAGAATAAAATTTATCTACCGAGTGCTCAATGTCACTGGAGCAAACTATATTAGAAATACCGGATTTATTCAGTTCGTCAGATAACGTGCGAAAGTTAGCCTTTCGGAAGTCAAAAGTGTATGAACCGTCAAATGAGTGGACATTCTCATGTATATTAAAGTTCAAGTCAAGAAAAACATCCATCGGGGGATGGTGAGTATCTATCTTTGTAATGTTGCACTTGGATTTACAAGCAACAGTACTAATTGCGTCAGAAGTAAAGACCAAATCGAGTATTCGATTACTCATGTTTTTTATACAGCTTACTTGCTGTAAGTCAAAAGAAATAATGTTATCTAACTTGTTAAGTGCTGCATGTGGTGACGAAATATGAGGAATGAAATGCGAAACATCATCAGATAAAACCCATTTCAAAGCAGGAAGGTTAAAATCCCCAAAGAGCAATACCGTACTTTGTCCACAGGCTAAATGAAAAATAAACTCAAGGGCCTTAGCAAGCTCAGAATAAATTTCAACGGGACTATCGGGGGGGATGTACACATTAACAACATATACGAATTTGGGTAAAATGTCAAGTTTGACACATACAACTTCGGCATTAACAGTAAATGGAAATTTAACTTTGTCCGAGGTGATATGATCCCGAACAGCAATTAAAATTCCACCGCCTAACGCTTCGAGATCATCTTTATAACGATCTCTTCTATATACAAGAAACTCTTTGGTGAAGAGTTCTGCATCAGTAGTGCTAGCATTAAGCCATGTTTCAGTCAAAATAATGACATCATGCGGAAAAACCAAAGAATTTTTAAATATATCATCTGTTTTATGTTTGCTACGGATGGATCTTACATTTTGATAAAAAAAACATAGTCTACTATTTAGTTTTTTGAAATATTATTTGGTTGCTTAGATTTTGAGGGCCTGTATGCAAACTCTTTGACTAGAGTGTTAGACGGCCAAAGCCTATGATCACAGATTGACTCAAAGATAGAAGGAGGAACAACTATTTTGAATGAAGATACGAAACTATCAGGCTTGCTAAGTTTCATACAGCTGACCAAGTTTACGTTAGCAACGACCTTTTGAGATATCAGATGATGAATAATGTCACCAGGTGTGGTCTCGGGTTTCAGTCTTGGAATAAATACAGATTTAGGTCTGGGGACAGATTCTAAGGTGTTGGCATATTCAACAGCAGGCCCACTAGACGGTTCGATTGTAGTTTGAGGAACAACAATCGTTGAAGCGTGAGACGAAACAATCTCTTTATTGTTGTTTTTACGACGCCTCAGATTAACACGCTTAGGGTGAGATAAGATATGGTTAGACGAATCATCTAAAGCAGCAGTACTAGTTCTAGACAAGTGAATTTCGGACGGACCTGGGATGGACGAAGTACCTTGGTCAGGGCAAACTTTGTGGAATGCCCTCCCACCGTCAGTCTTCCCTGTTCAATAAAACTTGCAACTATTCAAAACAAAAGTTCGTAAGATTTTAACATTAAAAGGGTAGCCAATCCCTTATGCACGAGCTTATTATAATGTAATGTAATCAATCCATGCGATGACTACCGCCGTCTCAACTCCGTCACGCTGCCGCACCGATACTCGGTGCATCGTCTGACGGATTTTTAACTCATCATGCCGGGCAAGACCATATTCAGCAGGATAGATCTCGCCCGTGTATACCACCAGATCCCGATGGCCCTGAAGGAAACTCCAAAAGGCTATAATTACGCCATTTGGGTCATATGAGTTTACGTGGATGACGTTTGGCTTACGCAATGCAGCCCAAACCCAACAACTTTTCGTAAATTCGGTGTTCGGCGACTTAGATTACGCCTTCACATGCATCGACGATGTGCTAATCGCATCAAGCACCGCAGAAGAACATCAAAATCATCTAGATGTAATTTTTTGTCGCCTTCAGTCCAACAACATCACAATCAACATGGAGAAGTGCAAACCAGAACCACTTCGATATTTTTCCAGAACCTTATCGCTTCACAACAAAATAATAGTACGTATGACAGTGAACTACTGGCTATCAAACTAGCGATTGAACTTTTTCGCCGCTTCGTTGAAGGTCGACCGTTTGCGGTCTACACAGACCACAAGCCGCTTACGTTTGCCTTCTGCAATCCACCGTCGCAAACAGGAACACCTCGTCGGCGACGCCATCAGGATTTGATACCTGAATTCTTTACAGATAAGCACTATATCAAGGGCGAGGACAATGCTGCGGCTGACCACCCTCTCACGGATTGCAGCAATAGCGAGTCCCGGAATATTAGAGTACACTGCCATCGCAAAGGAGCAAGACCGAGACGCTGAGCTGCCGAAACTAAGAACGGGGAGTCAGAAACTTACGTTTAGTAATTTTGTTTTTCCTTTGTCGAACACCTGTCACTTGCGAAACATCTAGTGGTCAAGATCGCCTGTCATTCCCCCGGCATTTAGGCGTGCTGCCTATGAGTCCGTACACAACCTCAGTCACCCCGGAACAGGAGCTTCGCGAATATCAGTAGCATTATGTTTTTTTTTTGGCCAACGATGAATTCGGTCGGACGTTGGAAACTGGGTGTGCGCCTGTCCTGCCTGTCAAAGAATAAAATCAACAAGCACACTAGTCCGACCCTGGGAACATTTGCGGCAGCCGAAAGGTTCGAGCATGTCCATATAATATAGACATCTTCGGCCCACTTCCGAACTGCTCTGGCTTCGAGTATACTTGCTGACGTGTATGGACCGTGCAACACGATGGCCGGGGCCCATTCCAATGGAAGACATCACCGCTACCACAATCGCTGACACATTTTTTAAGCATTGGGTTACAGGACTTGGCTGCCCACTTCGTTTGACCACCGACCATTGTCGGCAATTTGAGTCGGCCTTGTTTGAAAGATTTGCACAACCCGCAGTTAAACGGACTTGTAGAGCGGTTGCATCGAACTTTGAAGACAGTCCTCATCCCTCATCTGACCAAGAACTGGCTACAGGCACTCCCATCCGGGCTACTCGGACTTCGGTCAATGATTAACGAGTCAAGCACTTCATCCTTGCAAATGGTTTACGGAATGGAACTACGACTTACAGGAGACTTTTTATCAGCACCCAGCAATATTCAGGAACCCATCACTTTTCTCCAGGAGCTGAGGGAGGCGCTCCAACAAATATCGCTACATTCGCCACACACCAGTCAAAACCTATTTTCATACCAAAGGATCTCAAAACCTTTTCGCATGTGTACGTCCGCACCGCCGGCATCCAGCAGCCTTTGCAGCCAGCCTACACTGAATAGACGGCCTCACACATGCAAACGAGCCATGGAGGCTTACATTTCTATAAAACGCCTAAAACCAGCCTACCAGCTTTTGGACCTGGAAACATCTTCATTGCCGCATACTCCGAGTACACCAGCAAGTAGTCCAGTTCTAGACGCCCCCGTTGTCACGAAGCGTTCCGGTCGAATCATCAAAGCTCCCGTTCGCTTCACTCCTTAAGGGGGAGTATGTACTGTGGTGATCCCACAATAAATCTCTCCACTTAAGAAACCATACTTTGCGAACAGAGTCCGGTCTTGAGAGCACTTCCTACTGCAAACATGACCAACTGCGAGAAATATGGCTGACCGACTATGAGTATGGCTAACCGACTACGAGTATGACTACGAGCTGTCACCTCGCCATCAATCTTTCTCTTTTCCATTCCAGCAGCAACGGCGACCAGATGTGCAAGTTAATCAAAATCATTAAAGTAAATTATTCTTAAGTATAGCATTATATAGTAAAATATTTGAAAATTTGTCAAAATTTTAATCCATACATTACATGAGAATTCAGCCTAGGTTTTTGCTTAATCTTCTATGTAAGAATTGATAACTGTACATTTTTGCCGCGCCATGTTTCGACTTGGATCTCAGCAAACTGAGTGCGTTATTACCTATGGGCTAAGGCAAATTGACCGAGCATGTGTGTAAATTTGTGATAACCCTTAGATAAACGTGTTGCAGTATGGAGAATATTTTAAATTCTGTGACCAAAGGGTGCGCAAATCGCATGACACTAGATGTTGCAGTTTTCTACGAGCGCGGTTGTGTTTTTAAGAAGTGTAACGCGGTGAAATAATCACCGTAGACCACTAAGACCTTTTAGAGATATGAATGAGACCGACAGGAGAAGTGTTTAAGCCATGTCCGTCCGTCAGTCCGTATGTAAACAAGGCTTTTAGGCCTTAAATTTTAAGCTAGAGAGCTGAAAATTTGAAAGTGGACTGGAAGTCCATTGGACCAGATCAAGTTTGAAAATTAGATGAATCCGCCCATAGACATGCGCACTACAACCCTGTATGTACGACCATCTCTAATTTAAAAAAAAATATTTTTTTCACACTTTATGTTAAAATGGCTTTAGCACACTGATTTTTAGTATTTGACCCTGCTTTGTAATTGTCTTTGAGGCAGCAAAAAAAGTTTGGCGTTTTCATCGACCACGCCCACTTCTTAAGGAATTTTAACTTAAAATGACTGTTTTTCAATAAATATATGTGAAATTTGATAAAAAAATTGTTTAACAAAACTTCTAGATATTAGCATTTTCTAATTTTTTTGTATATATTATACATATTTCCGTCCATTTTTGTGGACGTGGCTTAGAAAAAAGTGATTTTTTTGGTAAAAATCACGGAGTTTTAGTCTAAAATGTATGCGACCCCTAGCGTTAAGCATTCAACAGTTATATTATTTGATCACGCCCACTTTTTGGAGGCGTGGCAGGTTTCTTTTTGGTAGGGTCGGGTATTTTGTAATCCGTCACAGACGGACTGAAACTTTTGCATACGCACTGTTGCACTTTCCACTTGTTTGGCAGTGTCTAAAGTAAAATAAATTGTACTTTTTACGTAGAGAAATGATAACTGGCTTTTCGGATGTTGTTTGAAACTAAGCATATAAAATGACAAACTGCTATTGTATAAGCAAGTGCTAAAGCCATCTTGGACGTACGGTAGACACGTTTGGGGTTTTACCACATCAAGCAACATATCTATTTTAGAAACATTTCAAAATAAGACACTTAGAGCATTCGTAAATGCTGCATGGTTTATAAGAAATAGCGTTTTACATTGTGATTTCTGGACATCGCAACCGTGACCGATGAGCTAAGAAATTTCGCTCGAAAACTTAGCATTCGCCTTCGCGGCCATTGCAACGAACAAGAGCGTTGGATCTAGCGTCGTAAGATGATACAGTTATGATACACATTATGACGGTATTGTAGGTGCTTTCATTGGAAGGTTACCTTACAAACTTATACCTTAACCAACGCCCGGTAACATCGACGAAATACTGAGGACGAGGAGGTGGGAATGAAGTTGAGCCGACGCATGATTAATTGTTATCGTCGATGAGAAACTCAAAATTACTTCATTTTATTTTTTTAGTTGATTGTGTTCGAAATGCCATCGTCACCTGAAAAAAAACTTGTTCTTTTTCACGGTCCCCACCTCCGCGAGGGTTTGACAAGCCCTCCGAGAGTATCATTTGTCTTGAAGAACTTCTCAAAGTGCCGTTCGGATTCGGCAAAAAATTGAAGGTTCCCTTGTATGTGAAGAAATTAACACACCAGCATACAGAAGTTGAGAAGTTGGCCCTGGTTCACCTCGAGCTGTTGCGCCACTCTATATATATATATATATGTGTTCGAAATGCAATATTCTCTTCAAATCTATAATCAATAAAGCGTTTTGTATAGCAACTATTTAAACAGCGATATTCATTTCTAAATAAGAATACGCCTGCCATTCTTAAATAGTAAGATTGCGCCTGCCATTCTAAAATGGTAGTTGTTTTGAAAAGGTAAGCACAAATTGTTTTCCCGAAAATATTTGGCATGGTTTCTGAAGTTTAAGTTATCCTGGAAATAAGTATGAATTAAGGTTAATTCACTAGTCGGAGGCTTAATACAGGCACGTATTTTGTCCCAATTTGACTTAAATCTCAAGGTAAAATGTGGTGGGACGAGAAGCTTTTAGTGAAAATATGCCATTTCGGCCTAAGACTGTTGGCTGAGTTACCACCACCTTAGGTTGGATTTAGCCTAGGTTTCCTGGGCAAAACATCTAAGGTAAACTTGGATTAATTAACCTTCATCTAAGCTCACTTTATACATGTTGGAATATAATGTTATATACCTTAGTCATTTAAGATGGCTCACCTTGGAACTAGCCAAGTTCAAAATTACCTTAGCGGCAAGATTACTTATAACTTGATTTTATATCGACAATGCCCACTTTTAAAATGTTAAGGCCTTTAAAACCTGAATTCTTGGAAAATTCTTTTCCTTTTTGGTCTAGATCATATATCGTGGGACGAGAACATAATTTATACACAGCTTTTAGTGAAAATATGCTATTTTGGCTTGAGACTGTTGGCTGAGTTACCACCACCTTAGGCTGGATTTAGCCTAGGTTTCCGGGGCAAAACATCTAAGTTAAACTTGGATTAAGTAACCTTCATCTAAGCTCACTGTATGCAGGTTGGAATATAGTGTTATATACCTTAGTCATTTAAGATGGCTCACCTTGGAACTAGCCATGTTCAAAATAACCTTAGCGGCAAGATTACTTATAACTTGATTTTACATCGACAATGCCCACTTTTAAAATGTTAAGTCCTTAAAAACCTGAATTCTCGGAAAATTATTTTCCTTGTTGGTGTAGATTGTTGGTCCATATATCTCTGAAAGATCTTGTTGGTCATATATCTCTGAAAGATCTTGGGGGTCTACGTTCCATTAAAATGAGAGCGTCAAAAGTGTTAGGAAATTTAATAGTGCTATTAACTTAAGTTTTGAACCTACTTTTCAATATAGAACTTCGGTAAAACTCCTCCACAATTGCAGCATATATAAGAACGACACTTGAAGGAGCCGTAAATCACTGAACAATGCGAGTTTAATGAGCAAAACAACCTCTTGTGCGTTCCGAAATTATTGCTCCAATTTATTGTGTTTGAACTGACAAAAGGAAGGAAGGATGCACTTCCAAACAGTTGCAATCAAACAATTGCGCAACACATTACTAAGGCGAATATAGAAAACGGAAGAAAAGATATATTCTTCTTGCAAAATCAGGATATGAAAGTGAAACAGAAATGTCGACCTAGTACACTTAAATGAAAATTTATATCATAGCAATTGCAGAAGGACACTTTCTAGAAAGAAAAAACGAGAAAATAGAGGATGTCGTAACTCTCAAATATAATTGACAAGCAAACAATGATTTTGCGATCACTGTGAGCACTATGAGAATATCCTTCATTAGTATGTTTTTAGATTTCAATATCTCATCCACCATCCCTTTCATTAAATATTCATGCTGGGAGTGACCCAAGTTGTAGAACGTTGCAGTATGTTAATCGTTAACAGTCTGACAGAGAATGAACAAAGAAAAAGTGTCAACTATGTGGTTTTCTAAAAAAAAGAAGCAATTTGTTTTTAAGATCTTAAGAAATGGTGCTAATTGGGTGATGGATATTCAAATTTAGGTTTGTCCTTTCCCCGAAGTCTGTCCTGATAGCATTTTGTTTTTTGAGTTTAATAGCCTGGAAGTAAATTCTTTTCAGGTTCAAATGTGAGTTTTATCGATTATGAGTTACCTATATAATCCTTTTTTTTCTGTACGCAAATATCTCTTTGTTGGTAAACTCTTTTGATATTGTATTTCTTACGAAACAAATCGAAACCGCTTCAATTTTTAAATGTGCTTCGCGAATCGAGAATTTTCGCTTAAAAACGAAAATCTATTATTATCAAACACCTGAAAGCAATTTTGATTTATATATCGGTCTTAGACCAGCACAAAAGGCATGTGCCGAATCAATTAAAAAGGGATTTCCGCATATTTTTCATTTGAAAAAATGATTTCAAATGAAATGATTCACCCTGCTTTTCATTATGTTCTGCTACCAGCTAAGGGAATGAGTTAGGTTTGAAATACACTTAAAAATACCATTGTATAGCTTACATCATGTTAAAGAAGAATTCAATAATATACTTTAAATTTTATATGATGAAGTAGATATAGCATTTAAAACCATTGATTAAGTGCAAGAGTTCGTCTGTGACAAACTACTATATACCCGACCCTATATACCGTGTAGCCGAAGTCATATATTAATTGTATAGGACACGCCCCCAAAGTGGGCCTAAGCTAAAATTTAAATCAATTAATTGTAATTTCGAAAGAATCATGACAAAACACGTAAAAACCGAAAATCATGTCGGAAAAAGCAGTTTTTTTCGTAAAAACGCCCTTAAAAGTGGACGGAACTCCAAATCACTTTGTTTATGATTTGGAGTGAACTTTCCGAGAAATTGAGTTTTTAAAGACCTAACATGTTAAAAGTGGGCATGGGCGATATTGTGGGCGGTCCTGTTTTTACCTTCCTAAAGATTTTTGGCCATTATCGCTCTTTACCAAAATTCGAGTTCCTATGCCTTGTCTAACTTGACCAATAGGCATTTGGAAAGAAAATTTGAAATAGAGGTTATCTTACATTGAAGCCAGTAGTCGACGTGGCCCGTACAACTAATTGATTTTAATTTTAAGCCGATGCCCATTTTTGTGGGAGTGGCCTAGGTACAGATAATATATGAATTCAGACAAAAAAAAGACTTACAGATTTAGTGTTACACGATATAAAGGGTCGGATATATAGAAGTTTGTCAGACGAAATCTTGCACTTACTCATTTGTTAAAATCTAAAATGCATAAAACAGCAATACTGATTTTTTTTTACTTTCTTTTTTACTTTGCCACTTTTACTTTCTTTCTTATACTTCAACCAAATTTAATTAAGATCTTCTTAGCCGTTAAGGGACGAGAAATCGTATAAAATCATTTTCGAAAATGTTAAAAGATTTTGTAAAAGATTTTGGCTTTTTATAAAATCTCAGAAAGTAGTGAATGCCCGTTGTTTATCCTAAAATTATACTTTAAAACGTTTGGGAGATAGAGGCGCAGAAATACGTCCTTTTGTTATAATTTTTTAAATTTCAACTTCATAAAACAACTATTTCAACTTCATAAAACTACAGACTTCTTTCTAATAGCACAGCCATGGGCGTAAGCAATGTTATGACTACCGGTTTTTGCGTAAACGGTAAAACAAGCACAATTTTTCATAAGATCATAAGGTCTCAGATTTTTGACCAGTGTGTTTCGCATAAATAATATTGGGCTATGATTGCTCATCAGTGGATAAACTGATAACCTTTGCTGTGAAAATACAGCGCGAATTATAAATGTCCAAGCACGGATGTTTATTTCGGACATATTAATCCGCAAACGTATTCTTATGCCGTATATATATAACCGCTGAAGTCTAGCAAGTTACTTACTTAAACAAATTTGTAACGACTCAATTCAATAATTTTCTTTATCGAAAGTATGCTTTTGTTCCAGAAATTAGATTGTACAAAACAGAGAGCAATTATGTAGTTTTGTTTAAAGCCATTCTAAGACAACAGTTTGATCGCCCTTAATAGATCTCACTTTATAGCTTAGAAACTAGTCTGATAGACAAGCATGTAACAAGGCTTGGCGTTTGTGCTAATGACTTTTTCAGGATCTGTATAACGTAACAGGATCAACAACGTTATGAGCGATCTAGATTTTACTGACCCAATTCGTCTCTCACGCTTCATTTTTAGCCCTTTACAATTGCCCTTTACCGGTCTTGATGTGGCAGTTTTCTAACATCCGACAGTCACTTCGATCTAAACCTAACATAGTACCAAAGCATTTTATTGCATGCTGCACATCAAAGGATATGAAACGAACTGCTTTTCCGAGAAGCAAAATACATATTTTGTTGTACTAACAAAGTCAAGCTCCAAACACCAAAACTTCAACTATAATATGTACTCTTTGTTTCATTTTTCGTAATTTCGTCATAACAATGCTGACAAAGAAGGTTTAAGAACCTTCGAAATAAGGAAAAAAAAAACACAATCGCAAAGATTTGTGATAGGTAATTACTATTTATTACCTCCTTTAATTACGCTGGAACCTGTCACATCAACTGATTAAAATCAATCGCTGTAAACACTTTTAGCTGAGGAATGCAAACATTATTTTTTAAAGGGAAGGAAACAAAAGGTACCCTGTTGCACTTTCAACATACAAATTATTGCAACCCTCTTATGACAATTGCATCTATTTGAATTTAATTGAAAAATTCCCACCCTCTCTCTTTGGTCTCTTAACGAACCACTTCCTAATTTGATATGATCAATCAGATTTTATCATTAAAAAACATTTCATAGAGCAAAAAAAGTATTCTCAATCTAAATTCTGTCTGTACTTGCTTTCGCTGTTTTATCCCTTCTGTCTGATAGTCACTTTCGACACTCGACGAGAACAGTTCTGCTACAATAACAATTCTGCCGGGAATGCAATGCAACAAGAAAAAAAAGAAAAAAGGGACCTCTTCCGTTTTCCGGCATCGTAACTAGAATCAACCCTTATCGAACAAAACAACGTCAATTTCACCCAAACACCTATGATCAATGCATATAAGGCAAGGATATGAAGAGCAAAAATGTCAGTTGAGTTCAGTTCGTGGTCGGGTGCAGTTCGTATATATTAAAAGAAGGAAAATGTTAAAGTGGACAACAACACAGCAAAAATTCTCGGAATCATACTTATTGTCGACGAGCAATGCAAGGACACCGAAATTGTCACCATCGAAACGTCGTAAGCGCCGAGCAACCATCGCCAATAAGGAAAACATTATCACCTCTACACCTATGGGCCCTACTTCACAAAAATTTCGCCTTAGTCCACTCGTTTTGGCACCTCTTAGCGATGTTATGAATTTTAAACCAGATGTAATACTAGTAAAAACACCTGATGGAGCTAACCAACCCAGACGTTATGCATCTACATTGCCAAAATTTGAGGAAGAATACTCGCCAAGCACGCTTCTAACGGGACAAGCTATAGCAATGCGGGGACTGCTGCCAGACACGTACCTTGGAAATCCGCGATACTTTGCTTCAGCTGAACTGTCAAGTCGAAAAGCTGGAACTCTTAAATCGCTCCCTAGAAAACGAAAGTTGGACTTGGACTTTGGTGATCTGGAGACTTCAAACGTGCCGGCTAGTCCTCCATTGAAGAAAATTAACGTAACCTCAACACAAATGGGCGATCAAACGTTGGATAAATTAATTGATGCAATTCTCGATAGTGCTCGAAAAGACAAAAAGAAGAAATCGCGGAGGAGTTTTAATCTTCGTCGAAGGACATTGATCAAAAATACTACAACAGAAAACGTCGATTCGATCCTCTCGCCGTCTTACACACCAGCTGAAGACCCAGCGAGTGACTTGAGCTTTTTGCATGTGGAAGCTGTGGACGATATAATCGATTCTAAGGCGCCTATTAGCTGTCCTGGCAAAATGTTGACATCGGAGATTGAATGCAAAAGATATTTTGAAATTGGTTTGGCTTTGCCTTCAATATATGTTTAGTTACTATTATGGGATGGAAGTAGGTGTTGACTAATTTTAAGACTATAGTTCTAGTGGGGGGAAAGCACGCTCATGTTTAGGTTAAGTTCATTTATTATAAACACAGGCTACGGTAACATATTTCAATTATTTGTATTTTTTTGCTAGATTGTAAGATATAATTAAATAAACATAATTTAAGAAAACATTTTGCATTATCTACATCGTTTTCAAGTTCGCTGCTGAAGTCTTTTGTTTTGATGGCTGTGAAAGGTTTTGACACGCTTTAAATTAGAATTAGATAATACCATCGTTAGAAGATCGAATTTTCAGAAGTGGAGTTTAATATTTAAAGGTGAAAAATTATAATAATTTACATTACTACCAACAGGAGTGGTCGTAACCATGATTGTTTTGAACACTGCCAGATGTTTATGTAAGCACCTTTATATTATAATGATGCTTACATTGAGTGTAATAAACATTCCCTACAGTTTTCCATAAGACGGCGAAAGTATTATATAGTTTATAAGCACACCAAATTTGGTCTTCCTTCGACTTACCGTTCAGAAGTTACAACGGGTGAGAGCGAACAACATAGCGATGTCATAAGATGATCCCTCTTTTATTTTTGGGCAGATCGCTAAAAAGAAAAATAGAAGGGAGGTTGCAGGTAGTGGCTTAATTAGGTCGCTTAATTAGTGGCGAATTTATCGCTAAAACTAAAAAAAAAGGACTCAGAGTCAAAGCGCCCAAAACCAAGTCACCCAAAACTGAAAACGTCAAATAACCAAAAAAAAAACTTTGACCCAAAAAATATAGCATTATAACATTCCTAAAACAGTATACGAAGGAACCGAATTCATGTGTTCTGACAGTTCAGATCTGAGAATATTATAGATTTGTTTAAATACCATCTTACTTTGGCTTGAGACATATAATTATTGTTTATTCTGGCATTTTAACGAACGACTTTGCAAAATAGGATTTGGCCCTGTGACGACTAGCGAAATGTACCGACAATTATTTTGGGTGCCGAATCAAAAGACAGGGTACGTATATACATGAAGCAGTTTGGTTTATCTTTTCAATTGCTCGGGCAAAATCGGGCAACGAGCATACATATTTATACAGATAGTGTAACGGAGAGACTGGATGAGTATTGTCGATGACATTGACAATCTTCTTCGGTTAGTTATTAATCTTGATTAATCTTCTCTGTTAGTTAAGCTTTCGCTTGGACTTTGTTGTATGAATGCTAAAATGTCACGCTACCAAACAGGGAAAGCATTGTGGAAATATTTTGAACATCAAACAAAAAACTCCCTCAGAAAATCCCATACAATATTTAAAATTATTATAAAATATTACTTAAAACTCATATGTATGAAAAAAAATCGCATTTTGCGGAAAAGAGAAACATTAATCTATTAAGCCACACATGATTCCGAAAACGATTAAAATAAATCGGTCAAGAAAATGCTGGTCAAATATTAATAACGGGTGATTTTTTAGCTGGTTTGGTTTTGGCAACACTGGTTTTGACAGCTGACGTGTGTTTAGTACCTTGTGTCACTGTCAAACAACTTCAGTTTGGTTTGCAATTTAACCATGGATCGTCTTACAAAATTCGTGCTCGGTTCGAAATGTTCATCGCGAAACAATGGCGCAATTGCGAGGCGAGTTTGGTGAACAGTTAATTTCACGTTTCGGGCCGGTCAATTGGCCGCCTAGATCGTGCGATTTGACACCATTAGATTATTTTTTGTGGGGGTATGTCAAGGCTAATGTCTATAGGGACAAGCCCGCTTCGATTGACGCACTGGAAGCCAACATCCATGCATTCATTCGTGAGATACCGGCCGATATGTGTGAAAGAGTATGCCAAAATTGGACTCAGCGGATGGGCTACCTGAGACGCAGCCGCGGTCAACATTTGCATGAAATTATCTTTAAATATTAAATTGCAAGGTTCAAACTATCGATTCAAATAAATATTTCATTATTTTTTTCGAATTTTTTGTGTTTTTTTTTTAAAAAAAAGTTTTCAACCTCTTAAAAAATCACCCGTTATCAGAGCACAGTTATTTAGTTATCGATCATAAATGCGAATTTTTAGTTTGTTTCTTATACGATGTCTCCACCGGGCACTAATCCGCGATAAATATATATCCTTATTAAATCCTTTACAAATAACGCGATTAACCATACAAATTTAAGTCGTCTCGGCAAGCGATTAAAAATAAATCCTCTCATAAATCCCTTTATTTTCTGCACCTTTGAAAGAGTTTGAGAACCAAACAAGGAAACCGCGCAAATCGTTTTTTGCTCCTGGTAAATGACATCGCCACTCTCTTTTGAGAGCCAAAATGACAGAAACAGTGTTCGTGCCACATAAATCCTATATTTGTCCGGTGGAGACCCTTTGGGATTTATTTTTAATCGTCTCCCGCTAATCCTCTTTTAATTGCTGGTGAGACATAGTATTAAACCGTTTCAGAAAATTCTAAGTTTGATACGTCGTTTCTTCAACGAGCTCGAAGTCTAAGTATTGCAGATCTAAAAGACCTCTTAAAATTTGTATACCAATCAGGGTCTGCTCAAGAAAGTGGCACTTTGAGCTTCTAACTGCTGGTCTAAGTTAGCAGTAACTATTTTCACAAGAGCATCCATCAACCTGACCTAAACTAACCTGACAAGTACAATGTCATCATTTTTTTGCTGCATAGAAATGCAACCTACACTTTCAGACTCAAATCTTCCCATACATACAAAATCCGAAGCTTCTGTATACAAATTTGTATTCCTTCTTTGCTTTTTTAAACGCCAAAACCAGAATAGGGCGATAAAAAAGAAAACGCAAAGTAATCCTCATTAAACATATAATTTTTCAATCGGTCTCCTTATGGAAAAAAAATTCTGAAAATTTAAAAAAAAATATGAAATTTTCAGACAAAAAATTCACCGTAGGACCACAATGCCCGTAGCGGTAGTATGTAGCAGTAGTACGCAGTACAGCCGCGGAGCCATGTGGCGTAGTACGGAAAAAAATTGAACACAATGGTGAAGCGCGGCTATGTCAAACAAAAACCTCGTTTATAAACAATGGCCGATACTCTGAGTTAATTTGAGCTAGATTTAATATTTTTGTGCAACCGATGACACAAATTCCATAAAATTTCTTAGATTTAACCATCTCAATTAACTTTTCGACGTCCTTTTCCTCCATTGTTTACTTAACTTGTATTGAACTGTCCACCGTGTAGCGCTACGAAAGTTAAAAGTTGGCCAACTCTTACTACCGCCACAGCTACGCGCTACCGCCACAGACACACATTGTGTGCGCAATACACTGAATACATGTGTTTTAACTTTTGACAGCTCTTACTACCGCTACTACTACCGCTACAGCTACATCACTGTGGTTCTACGGTCAAACAATATAGAAAAGTTTCAGCCTCAGTAACGGAAGTGTTTTCAGATGTGAAGGGTGTGCAGGTCTTACCCGGAAGAGCGACTCCTATACATAGAAGCTCGTTTACACTAGCTTGAAGTTTGCTGTTGTATGCGTTCTCAGTTTTTTCACGAACTTTATAAGTGTACCAAATTTCATCTTTCTACGACTTTCCGTTCCAAAGTTACAGGTGCAGACGGACGGACGGATTGGCATTATGAGAAAAAGCGATTAAGCGCAAATTATTTCTGAAAAGAAAAGTTTTTCCCTAAAAGTGGGTGGAGCTCAAAACTTTGTACGAAACTTGGTAAATATTAATGATATTACTATTTGGCAAATAGTAATATCTTTAATATTTGCCATAGAATTTTCTTTCGATTTTGAGGCAAGGTCATCGGTGTGGGTGGTCCATTTTTCACCTTAATCAATGATTCTTGGCAGTATAACCCTTTGAGTTTCTACGCCTTGTCTAACTTGACCAAAGGCATTTTGAATGAAAATATGAAATAATTTAAAAAAAAAATACGAATTTGAAAACGTAAGAACATAGGTTTGTCATTCCGAAGACGCACCTATAAAAAAATATCCTAAAAAATAATGCATCTTCACTTACTGCTTTGCTTTTTTTGAAATTGTGTTTAATTTGAACTTTAACTAAGCGCTATTCAAATTCTTTTATTCTTTTCCCCAGAATAAAGTTGAAAATTCCTTTTTCTCAATTTCTGAACTGATTCTCCCTACGATAAAGGATACCCCACGACCTGAGTATTATGGTTGAATATCTTTGGCTGCGAAATTCATTTGACGGATATAAAACCGACTTGGCTAATTGGGACTCGTTCAAAAACAAACTTGAATCGAACATCTCAAAAATTGTTGAGATGCAGCAAACGACTCCACCCCTCAAACTTGCCCAAATACTTCCAATCGAATGGTACTATGGTGGAACTTTGAACTCTCGAGGCTTAGAGCAGGCAAATTTAAACATGGAGGGCTTACTTGAAAACCCCTTCTCAACCTAACATATTAGCCTTTTAAAAAGCTAATGCCATTTTTAGAAGAAATCAAGAAGTCCCACTGGCCCCATTACCAGCTCTAATCAAATGTGCGACTTTTTTGCACAAACTTGGTCAACCAATTCGAGCGATTCAAATTTCCCAATGGCCTTCAACACGGAAAAAGTAGCTGCTCTCAATTTGTCCCTACAACCCGCTAAGAACGGAGCGGCCCTTCGCATTGAGACTGACATTACCACAATTGAATTTGAGAGCTGCTTGTCTTAACTACATGGTAAAACCCCAGGACGTGATAGGATTTCCTACCCCATCTTAAAGCTTCTTTCTTATTCAACCAAGCAAAGACTCATTTCACTATATAACAATATCTTTAGTAAGGGTGTTATACCTCAAAACTCGAAAACTGCTACAATTATCCCCATCTATAAGCCAAAAAAGACATCGCAGATGCTAATAGCTACTGCCCTATCTCTCTACTACCCTCTTTATCAAAGGTATTAGAAAAAATAATTGCAGATAGGATGGATTATGGTATACAGAATACAAGAAAGTTTTGAGCTCCAACCAAGTCGCCTTCAAACCAAAAAGAGGTTGTATTGATGCACTCCTTCATATTGATTTGGCGGTAACCAATGTTCTCACAGCTCGCAATCATATCACGATACTGACTTTAGACTTTGTAAAGCCTTTCGATCGTATAGGTATCCCTCTTATCCTTAACAAATTGAGAGACTGGGGAATCGGACCAAAATATTCCAATACATTAAATCTTTCCTTACGAACAGGAAATGTTGTATCAAAATTCGAAACATGTTTTCCAAAAGCAAATCACTCGACAATGGCATTACGCAAGGATCACCCTAGTCCGCAATAGCTTTTAACCAAATAAGTAATCTTATTTTAAAACAGAAAGATCTAGATCATTGTATCTACGCAGATAATGTGTATATAGTATAAATACAATGACCTAGATAAAACTAAATCCGCTTTTTCTTCTTTACTTAATGAAATCGAATAATGGTCCTCTACCTCTGGTTCTAATCTCTCCTTAGAAAAATGCAAATTTATTCACATCTGCAGAAAAAAAATTGTGATAACCTAGAATTAATAATAAATAATACTAAAGTAGAAGTAGTTACTAATTTAAATGTCCTATGTCTTCTTATAAACAGCAAATATAACTGGAAACCCCATTGTACTTATATTTAAAGAAAGCATTAGAAACAAGGCTAAATATTATAAAGTATCTCTCATCTAGTAAAAGCAATGCGCATGTAAATTCGCTATGTAATATCTCCAAAATCATAATCTTAAGTAAAATAGATTACCCTTTGTCCATCTGCGGTTCATGTCCAAAATCAGCTAAAAACTTCGTTACTCCAACTTACCACCAGCTGCAAGGAAAAGCTGAGGTACCTTCCCAACCACACCAATCAGAAACATTTTGGCTATAGCCGGACTCCCAACTATACAAGGGCTATACTTTGAAATCATAGCCAAACTCAACGCTAAGTTCGCCGCTAAGACTTCCAAAACCACTTTTAGAGCTCAATCAAAACACAAGGCATCCTCCTAAACATCACCTCCATCTACCTATACAACCGAAGCATTAGCTATCCTCGAAACTTCTAGGAAATGCGTGTTAAATAAAAGAAAATGGGCCATCTGCTCCGATAGTCTGTCAGTGCTACAGGCCATCACCAACCCAGGGAATCACACGCGACAATCTCTCAAAAGCTAAGACAAAAATTAAACTCATTTGGACACCAGGTCATGTAGGAATAAAGGGCAACGAACTAGCTGACGCAGCTGCAAACGCAGCACTTAAAGCCCTCACCTATGCTTTTTTAATACCTATTGACTATGCTCCACTTGACCTAAAAAGGCACATAAACCTACAGTGCCATTGAAACTCATTATTATTAGACTGGGAACACTATAAACACCACTTTAGTTCCATCAACCCGATGAAAATTCAGCCCATCTATCCAACGGACATCTTAAAATCAAGCCTCAAAACATTCATCCCAAACCCTCAACATCAACTTTAATCTCATAGATCTTCTTAAAGAACCGAAACAAAGCAATATTCTGAAAATTAACGAACAACACCCTTAAAATTACCATCTAGGAAATATAACTTAAACATAGAGCCGAAAGCCTTTGCTGCTACTTATTATTATTTATATTAATAACAATTTTAATTGTATGTTGATATTCTAATAAATAAATAGATTAATAAATTTCAATCATCCAAACATATTTTTACAAATTCGATATTCTACATTTTCCCCTTTCTTTCCGAGTAAACCTGGGTCTATTGTAAAGACTGTAAATATTTGAATTAATTTATATTGGAGTGCGAAAATCAAACGATGAGATCAATAATGAATTTGAAAGATGTGTAAGGATCTTTTTTTTGTTGGCTATAAAAATCTTCCCTATCGTCCCTTTTGTATCCGTTCAACTGTGTCATAGCGCCAATGTGTTAAGAAAATAATTAACAGGTTTCCGGCAGCAGTTTTATGCCATCTGACGTGCTACCATGTTAAAGGGTAAACGAATTCGAAGCCCCCGCAATGCTAAACAATAAATTTAGAACCTGTCCAATAAATTACAAATTCATTGCTCAAAAGAATTTGGCCGATTAGAAAATTGATAAGTGCGCCTTTAATTTGTTATGCCCACACTCTTACGAGAACAGTAGACCCACATGTGTCTCACGAAATAGGACTTCCTTACCTGCTTAGTCATCATACATACAGTAGAACAGATGGAACCACTAGAAAATCAATTTGTAGAACAGAAACACTTGTTAGCTCATGAGAGTCGCACCATGCGACAGCGAGGAAGATTCCTGTCGCTTTGTTTGTAGAACACGTGCCTTGCCAAATAAATTTTTCAAGGAGATTACCTTTTAACATGCTGCAAGATTGCAGGTTGCTGCTTTGATGGTGATAATTGAATAAGTATAAAAAAACACAATAGGCGAGAATGAACTAGGAAACACCCTTATTGATTTAAACATAACTCAGCCGCCTTTTTGCAATGAATTTTGTTTTTTGTCTACATTTTGGAGGCGTTGTGTTGTTAAAATTTGATGATTAACGGTTTACTGTAGAAGACTGCAAATGTGCTCAAACATGGTGTCAACCCAAACTATGACAAGGGGATTTGCATTGCAGAAATAGACAAACCTTTCTTCATTTTAATTTGGGTTGGCTATAGTGTCTAAAACCGCTGCGGGAGGTGTTGGGTGCTTTGTCAAGGAGGTATTTGTGAATGATGATTTCAGTAATTCGAATATTAATATCGTAAGCACGGATGTTTTGAGAGTGTACATTAATAGCTGGGGCACAATAAGTATATGTGTCTGTGGCTGTGTCTCGCAGTTCAGCTTATGGGAACACGTATATAGCGCCACAAAGCGTATCTCGCTGTGTCTCCGATTTTAGGTGAAAAATGTGCCGAGACACAGCGACAGACACAGACGCAGACACACATTGTGCCCGGCTTGTAAGATTGATAAAGAAGAATTCGTTTTGTACTGTGTTTACAGATTGCATATGTTTAGTTTAAATGTTTTTCTGGATGAGTTTTCAAATCTATTAGAAATCGAAAAGTCAAAAAATGTCATATTTTTCGGGGATTTCAACATAAGCATTTTGGAGTGTAGCGATTTTATGTCCAACTATGTGGGGTTGCTGGCGTGTCATGGTCTAGTCTGTTTCATAAATGAGTCTACCAGAAAAGCTTCAGGGAGTCTAGATCATATTTATGGGCGTTTGTGTTATCTTTGTGCTAGCTCTTGTGAGAAGTGTATTTTTGGTTTTAACATTACAGATCATTCAATGACAGGTTTAATACTAACCAGTGAGTTAGTGCTACAGTGTGTACGCAGAAGTTACAGTCCGTAAAACGGACCGTTGAATACCCCATCCTATCCCACATTGTAAAATGCTGATGGCATAGTTATTTTTTGACATTTTATGAGTAATGCAAACTTCGAAAAGGGGCGTGGATCAACCGCCCCTAATTACAAACGATTAAATATAAGATATTTCCACAGATATTTTCAAGTTACACTTAAATGTAATTAAATGCAATAATAAAAATGCAATTTATTGGTTCAAATTCAAAATTTTTGAAAAATCGACCCCTAAAACGGGGCGTGGCTAAAAACTTTATGCTAACGAAATCTGGACTGAGGTCTGGTTTACCTAACCTGCTCCTTTTTTGTTTCATGCTTTCCTAAATTAGGCTCAAGGCCAGCCGAAATTAAGTTTTTCTGGAAAATTTTAGGTTTTTTTTTTTCAATTCTGCCTCCAAATGTGAGGGTGGTCCAAAGTCTTTTAAAAGCAAAATGTGGATCTAAGCGTTTTCTACATAAAATATTAAGTAAATTTTTTTTAGGCTCAAAATTTAAGGCCTAAAAACATGTGACATACAGACGGACGGACGGACGGACATGGCTCATTCGATTCAGAATTCGGTCTCGATCATATGCCCTTAAGGTCTGGGGGTAGTCTACTCATCCTAAATCCTATCCTATATATAGTATAACAAGAGTGCACCGGTACCTCTCATCCCTTTCCCCTTCTTCTTACTCTTTCCGCTCGTGAGATGCTAAATATTAAAAGGGTAGCCAATCCCTTGTTCGCGAGTGCATTATAAGAAAAAAATCCTATGGGATGGGGTATAAAAACGTCAAGTAATGTTAAAAGTCATCAAACCACTTTCCCCAAGGAGTTTAGAAAAATTAATTTTGGAACTCTGAAAGATTGTCTTATAACAGAGTGTTCGGACAATGTTTATGCGGAAAGCGAAGTTACCAGGTTCTATAAAATTTTTATGAATATTTTAGATGTGCATATTAATAATGGATCTCGTCTTGTTCGGCCAAAAAAAAGCATAAAAAGTTTAAGGCCCTGGATAACAGATTACTCAGCCAAAAAATTAAATGGCATTAATGACACTAAAAAGTAAGAATAAGCTAAGAATTAAATGTATTAAGCACACGAATAACCAGTATTTCTTTGCAAAATATAAAAAATATGCATTGAGCTAAAAAAAAGAAATTTCCAACTGTCATAATCTCTTTTATAGGCAACAATTTGAGTGAGCTAAATGGAACGTTAAAGGTGAATGGCGTGTCGTGAATGAAATTTCGAGCAAGCCTTCTACTTCGAAAAGCTGCGTTATATATTATCTCAGTGCGTTATAGTGAGCATACAGTTTCGAATAAGCATGATGTGGCAAACATTTTAAATAACTACTTTGGTAACTTATCTATGTCCAGTGAACCACACGTTTCTAAGCTCTACACTCGCTGCTATCCCAGCATTCTAACAGAATCATTGTAAAGCAGAATCTTCGCATTCAAACCAATATCTGCCTTCGAGATTATCAAAACTATTGGAACACTGAAAAATTCAAACGCGTGTGGCTATGACAGTATATCCAATATGCTACTTTAAAAGATTGGGTGTCTGCTGGCGCATCTTTTCAATTTAAGCGTATTTTTGGGAGTTTTTCCTAGAGAATTAAAACTTGCAGATGAAGTTCGGCTTTTTTAAAAAGGTTCAGCTAATGATGTTAGTAATTACAGGCCTATCTCTCTCCTTACTGCAATCAGTAATATCTTTGAAAAACTGGTAAATAATAGAATTGTTTAGTTTTTAAACAAAACAAACCTTTTTAGCCCAGTAAAATTTGCTTTTCAAAAAGGAAAATCTACTGAAGATGCGCTCCTACGATTTTGCTCTCAGGTTTTTTCCAACTAAGATAGTAAGTTGCTTACAACTTCCATATTTGTAGATATAACAAAGGCCTTCGACATAGTTAGCCACGAATTGCTCCTTCACCAGCTTTACAATATTGGTTTCCGAGGCTTCATCTTCCAGTGGTTTAAGTCTTACCTTTGCGATAGAGCTCAAAGAGTGAAAATTGGTTCCACTAGAAGTGATGTTAAGATTCTCAATCTGGGTGTTCCTCAGGGTTCCGTCCTAGATCCAACTTTTTTTTTATATACATCAACTCCTTGTTGAAATTAAACTTTCGAGGCATACTTACTGCATTTTCTGATGATCTGGGTTTCGTTTATGGTTCAAAAAGTTTTTTAGATTTAACTGCCGACATAAATTTTGATCTAAGCATATTAAGGACCTGGTTCGCTGATCATACACTGATCAATAGTTCCAACACTAAAATCATGCTTCATGGCTTGTCATACCGCAGCTATATTCACCCAAGTTTTCTCTTTCATGCGCCTGAATGTCAAAGGTTCTTGATGCTGGAATGTACGTGTGATTCTCACTTATGTGAATATACATTTCAGAATAGTTCCTGGTGTAGTAGCGACTGCTTTGAAATAGAGAAGTAACAGAATTTAAGTATTTGGGGCTTATAATTGATTCGAAGATGTCCCTAGCAATATTTCCGCTGCGTACTTCGTAAATTTTTTTACCTTAGTCAAATTTGCTCACAATCACTCTTGAAGATTATATATTATGGAATATTTCACTCCAAGCTCCAATACGGAATTGTATGCTGGGGAGGTGCTTAGTACAATAAAATCAAACCAATTCTAGTCCTACAAAAATATACTATCCGAAAAAAGTGTAGAAAGCATCGTCTCCATCCTAGTTTTGAATAATTTTATGTTGAATTGAGAATTCTTCCTGTAAGACATTTGTTCTGCTTTAAAGTCTTAAAAGTGTTTTTCATCAGATCGGTAAATTTAAATTTAAGATTGATTAGTTCTTACAATTAGCGTGGAAATGCTATGAATTTGGTACGTGTCCCACATTTTTATACTACAGCATATCTTAATTTTTATACAGTAGTATCTTGCCGTCTATTTAATAAACTTCCTCCCACAATCAGAGCACTTGAACAACCCAATACCTTTTGTAAAAATATAAAAAGTTGGCTTTTATACATAAATTTTGAAAGTTTGAAAAGGGTTTTAACTGACCTTTTGGCTAAATTTTAAGTTATTGTCAATGCTAGTTTACTTCCTTTGTTTCTTTAACCATAATGCTAAGTTGGCTTTCATAACTTGTCTTGTTATTTTGTTTTATATTTTTTATTATTTGTATTCAAATTTTTGTTGCTTGCGTAGTGCCAGATTATTTCCAAGAATAATTATAAATTGTGAAGTTGCATTTAGTTCTATTTTTTAATAAATATTTAATGTCATAATTATTAATTATAATATAATTATTGTCTTTAAACCTATTTGTACAAATTGCTAAATGATGTTCATTTAATCTAAACCTAAGGCTTTGAGAAAATATAAAATAATCTAATCTAATCTATAAAATCTAAAAAAAAACGAAGAAAGCTGTAAAAATTAAGTTCCCATGATCTCAACCTCAGTAAACGGTGACGCTTAATGCGAAACACTATACTGTGGTGACGCGTGGGTATTGTCATGTACAGCCATGCCATAAATCCATGTACAGCGCAGACACCGGGAGACTACGAGAATATCAGTGGTCCAGGATGAGGTTTGAATAATTTATTTCAAAGGAATCGCTAGAAAAGTGTTTTCGAAAAGCATATGCCCTGGTTGAATTGCAAGCATTGGACTGTTGTGAAATTTTTTTACGACGAAGTAGCACTTTACTTGGGTTAAGTCACTACCTTGCTTAGTAATTTTGCAAATATTAGAGCTAATCTGAGCATAATAATTCGTTTCTTTTTAATCCATTTGGAAAGATTTACTCTTAGCGGTGGAGACTATACATATAGCGAAAAACGAGATTCCACTAAGATCATAGATAAAGTGTAGGGAAGGTATATCAAAGCCTTCAGCCCCAGATCACTGCTGGGGCTGGACCTTACTAAGGGATTGTCCTGAAGCAAAAACATGGAGAAAAGTTTTATAAAGTGTTTTTCTTTAGTAATAATTTTTGTGTCAGGTTGAAATAGCATCCATTTAACATTTATAAACATTTTTAACGTTATTGCTTTAAAAAAAAAGAAAAAAATATTTCAATGTTTTTATTCGACTTTACTGTATCCTTTCATAGCTATATATAAAATTTACCATTAGCTTTAAAGTAAAAGTTAGTTAAGCTAAGCCAATCCACCTAGTTTTCCATATTCATAAGACTATCGTGCTCTACGATAGACTCTCAGAGCCCACGCGCGCCGCAAAATTATTGTTCCCCAGTGTTATTCTAAGTAGCTAGCGTATTATAGAAAGGCCGAAATGGTTCATGTTACACTAATTTACCTCACAAGCAGTGGAACATATACTTATCTACATTTTTGTAGCCCTCCTCATAGCCCAATTATTTCTGAATTCTATATGCAAAATATTATAAGGGGATTTTTATCCTACCACCGGATATTTTTCCGTAATAGAGAGCACGTGCGATTTACCTCTGTTGGCACTCATGTAAATACCTGCTCAGCAGGAGTATGCGATTTCGTGAGTAAATTTTTTGCTCAACGAGCTAACAGTTTTTCATTTAAGCCTATTCCACTAGGATTATCTAAGGGCTCTATAGAAATTTTAAGATTTTATAATTAGGTCTCTCTTGGAAAATGTGTTTAGAAGGAACAGCGATCCAGAAGTTCATTTGTTGACATAATTTTTCTACATAAACAAAAGTTGACTTGGAATCAGAAAATCTCCAACAAGAAAACAGTACCTATCACGATCCCGTATTGCAGAAAAAAAAGGTTGCAAAAAGGAAAAAGGTGCAAAAAGGAAAGTAGCTTCCTACCTACATTGTGCAACTACTTAACTACTTAACAATTTACACGCAGGGAGTTCGTCAACAGTATTTTGTCAAAATTCGCATTTGAAAACGCAGCCCTAGGGCAAACATTCCGGTCCTAAATAATAGTATTTTTCTAAGGGTGGTGAAGGAATTTATAAACATTTCAGATGCAACATATTTGTTTGTCTGACGTCCTTTTGCGCATAGGTCTACTTCAATGAGTTACTTGCCGAGTGTACTCTTTCCTTCCCGATTCTGTATTTTCTCGAAACATCCTCTAAACCACAAAGCATTCATTGCAAACGTTTGAAATCACGCCCTGAAAACTAATTGTGTAGGTAACTACGATTAAGTTTTTTGCTTTGCGGAAAATCACTTCAAATCCTAAAAAGTACTTATGGAGAAGTAAGTGGATGGCATATGCAGCTAGTGTGGAACTGGAACTAGTTTTAAAGAAGTTTTCTAATTGAAAAACCAAAACAAAATTCAAAAAAGTAGGAAAGTAATCTTATAGCAAACATTCGAATGGAATGGAGCTCTGTGTGGAGCCAATAGGTTTAAAAATATACTGTTAACCTACACCTCAGAAAAAAAATTCCAATGGGCATGCAGTTAAGCATATAGATCGGAATAAATAACTTATTAACAAGACACCTTTAGACCTTCGTAGGTACTTCAAAAGTGCTAAAATACTAATCGAGTGTTGACAATTCCTATCAAAATCATAGTTAAATCAATGTCAGTGACGAAATCAAAGTTTGTATGAACCTGTTTACGAATTATAGTTCCCCCAAAAGGATTAAAAGAATGTTTTAGTTTGCCAGAGTTTTAAAGAATTTATCGATTTATAATTTCTTTTTTATTTGCAAAAAGGAAAAAAAGACTATACAATAACTTTTTTAAAACATTTGACATTATACGTGTCAAATATTATTATCATAATACTTTCTTGACAAATTTTATCCTTTAAAAGAGTCGCGGAGCGAAGTCGGCTTAGTGTTCTTTCGCCCCCTTCCCGATTCAACGCCACCACCTCAAGAACCAAAGGTATCTCTATGGTCCCAACAACTGTTTCTAGGAAGGGGCCGAGCTGCTCGCACCAAAGTAATTATGGCAGGGACTACAGGGCGGCGGACGGTCCCCCATTTATAGTGAACAGTGCAATGAGATGATATGATACGGTGAGGTAATTCAAAAGTAAATTTAATTTTTTTTTTTTTAATTTAAAGTTGTTGTTACATTTAAGTATTTCATTCTTAAGTTAAGGGCCTTATTTCTGGTCCCAATAGGACTTATTTAGTCCTAGAGCCTGATTAATGTATCCAAACCATCGAAGAATTGATTGCATCTCTCGAAAAAGTAGCAGCTCCACATTTAAGATTCCCACCAAAACTGGCGTTTCTCACTCTAGAAATCCGTAGATTTCCGAAGCATGTATTCGAGATCTAAGTCTTTATTAAAGGCTTTCTTTAAGCGGTCAAAATGATCAGCGAAAAATAGAATTTTGTTTGCTAAAATTTATTAAAATTATTAAAATTAAATGCTAATAATGTTTAAAATTTTTGTCTCTCATGATAAGTTCTGTAAGATTTTTATAAAATCCGTATGATTTTGATTTTCTGGTCTAATTTCGTAATTGCAAATTAAAATCAAAAATAAATTTAATAAAAATAAAAAAATATAAATTAATATTTAAAACAAAAATAAATCTATTCTTAGACATATTAATAGCAAAAAAGTATGTAATCATAAACTTTTAAATATGAGAACAAAAAAAATAGATAAGTAAATGAATAAAAATAGAACAAATAGAGCGGCGAAACAGATCGAGGTTTAACAGGACCATAACTTCTGAACGATGTATGCTTGAACACAAGTATGAACCCAGAACTCCGGCATAGTAAGCACACACTCTAAGGGCCTATGCGAGCAGGCCTGTAGACCTATGCGAGCTGGTGGCTTTTGCTGCCAACCACCCTTCCTAACCTAACCTGAGCACACACTCTAAACACTACGCCACGGCAAACTCACAAGTAGACGAATACCTAAATAAATAATAAAATAACTAAGGAATTTATTAAAATTTATATAAATAAATTTAAAAAATTAAAAATAAATTCAAATTCATAACTTTTTATAAACTCTTTCCTTGTTTCAATTTTTACTACACCAATAATCCTACAATGCTGATTGACCGACTCTATAGGAAATATCGCCCCAGGAAATTATGCCCCAAACCCAAAAATGAAATAAGGACCTGTGCTAGGATAATCTGTGCTTACTAAATCTACTAAATCCTGTGGATCGATTCCTGCGACCTACTTAATCCTGTGGATCGATTTCTGTGCCGATCATGGAACTCTTTGTAGAAATTGTTAAAATTGTTTTTTACGGTTATTGGTTGTTCGTTTGGCAGAATCTGGAGGTCCCAGTCGCATTTTATTGCTAAATTCTCCCAGTTTTTGACGCATTTTCCACTACTTAGTACAACTTCGCTGGTGGACCTTCTTAGGCAGTCCGTCCTGTCTTATTCCAATCAGCCATCACTTTTACTATTATAGTCGAAATGGAGCTTAAGAGGATATCCAGAAATAGGGGTGCAACTCCCGTTTCTAGGTAAAGCATTTATAGCTGGGCGAACTACTTGGCAGTACCTAATAAATTCTTATATATATAAAAAATTGGATTCCCCTTTTTAAGAAAAACCATCAAATTATATAAAAGGAAAACTACCCTTAAAATTGTGCCTTGACGAATTTTATTGGTTTTCATTTTGGTAATCCCTTTAAATTTATCCTTATTTGTAACAAAAACGAGCGTTATTTGCTATATGTCGTGACTTTGAAAAATATGGTGTTTTATGAAAACAATATTTTTATACGTTTTTAAGTATTTGTGTGTATTTTCTTACTCTTCCGTTTTTGTGTTCAAGAAGTGCTTTCTATTGTTCTTAATGGATTATTATCGGATATTAATCATTTTCAAAAAGTCGAGAACAGTGACAAGAATAAAGGGATATTATTGTAAAATTCTAAAATATATACCTAAATTCTAAAATCTATAATTTTTTCTGTACTGCCGCCGATACCTAACCCTTGATTATTGCTGAGATATTGATTCCGGAAATTTATTTTACTTCAAAAACTTTAAGTCGCCTAAAATAACCTAAAAAAATGTAATAAACTATACCTTAATTGCCCAGTCCATGCAGGTCGAAAAGAGTGACCACATTACACTCTTTCGAGGGAAACCTTAAAAATATGCAAGCATGACCACTCTTTGTTCAATGCGATATAATTGATGTACGTTACGTTCCATGTGCAGACAAAAATGTCAAGGAGGTTTGTTTATGATTCTGCAGAATTCTCCCTTTTGTGTGAATACTTCCATTAGGTATTTCCTTTTTTATTTGCATTATTGATTTACGGGTTTTTTATTGGTGATTTGATACGGTTCATGCACCCGGTTCTGTAAAAAATCTTATATTTGAGGGATTCTAAATCTAATTACGGGTATTCATAGCAAATATTGCCATTATTCATAGCAGTTTAAGACATAAGTTCCTGTTTATTAGTTTATAAAAAGAAAGACATTTGTTAAGAAAAATAAAAACAGTATACAAAAGTAGTAGTATCACAAAATCGAGAGGTAAGACGATTCAAGCTGATTCTTTTAACCTGCAAACAGATATTATATTCATCAACAGAAATTATTATGCAACGGGCGCATGTCAAAACAATATCGGCCGTTGATTTGATCGCATGTAAAGTAGAAGAGAGAGTAGAAAAAAAATTAAGTAGAATTGGTAAACTGGAGTTGGTAAGTTAGAAGATAAATACTTGCACTAACTGTACAGTGGGGCGTGCTGAAATAATACAGAAGCTGCAAGGACATTGAAGAAATTAATGTATGTCCAGGCCTAAATTTCATCGGGCGAAAAACCCTCGGCGAATTCTGAATTCTCAGATTTGTGCGCAGATCCGAACGATTGAGATCCGAAGTGAGCTTCTTACATCAGTTTCTATTTATATTGTTTCTATTTATATGTTAAGGTGAGGTCTCTAAATTGACATAATAGACTAAACTGTCATAAAAGGCCCCACAATAACTGGTCTAAGTGAGCTATGACAATTGAGACAGGGGCATCCATCAACCTGGCCGAATTAAGCTAGTTAGACTCCACTGATAAAAAAAAACGCCTGCATAAAACGCCTACGTCACACAAAATCAGCAGCTCAGAAAAATGCGCAATTTAGTAGAAATGTAACAGCACTCCTTTCACTTAAAAAACTGTACGAAACGAAACTATACTGAAACGAATCACAAAAATAATTTTACTATTGTCCTAACCATTATTTTGTTCCAAACTATAAATAATCAGACAAATTGTTTAATAATATAAAAAAATAATTGGGACATATTTCTAGTTTTTGAAGGAAAGTACTATAACGTCGGTTTCGCGATGATAACATTACTTTAGCGCAGTATGTGCGGATTTAATGCATTGGCGCACTGGGTAATTGAATTAACATGACTCATTTTATCTTCATTAATCACTCATTGTCGTTGCAGAACGATGCATCATTCCACCATGCGCATTTGAATGACTGCATTCTTCACAGCAGCGAAAACTGTAACACATTGTTTGTTGCTTTTTTTTTATTATATTTTATAGCAAGAAGAACCAAGTTCCTTCAGAGGCGTTTTATACATTGTAGATTTTGGCATTTATTTAATAGTACAATCATTCAATAGTACCAAGAACTTACATTTTTTGGTTCCATCGTGCTATTGTTATTAATGTTAGAATTAATGAAGTCCTCTCAACGCGATGAGTTTGCTTCAGTCAGGACGTGTCAAGGGTCTACACACGCATGGTTGTTGTCAATCAATTACAGTCTCATGAGGACATCTGTCGGTGAGGTGATGCCTGCCGCTTTTTGGAGGTCTCTTGAGATGTTATACAATCTCAAAAACGATTGAAGAATAGGCAAACCGTGTCGTGTCCATAAAATTTTTGAAATTCGTACTCTCATCTGCGTTCCGGACGGTGTTTTTGTTGTTTTGAAAGGCGATTCTGAGTCAAGCAAACGAGATCACCGTAGGTCGTATTTTGAATGGTCATTGTCCTTGAGAAGAGGATTAAGGCTGAGTCGATGCAACAATTTTTTTGGTACAATTTTTAATATGAGTTTATTGTGAGCACAAAAAAAAAAACAACGCGCGTGCCCATTGTCTGCACAACATGCTATGTAGATACATATTTAAAAAGTCATTCAAAGGTGTACAAACAACCTGGGGGTTGAAATGATATTTTTTGGGACCTTTATCAAAGCTACTTCCAATAGCAAAATTTATATTCTTAAATGTATACATCATCCGAGTCAGCAATTGCTGGGTTTTAGGGTAACATTTGTTTCCCATTTATACGTAACCTTCCGTGATTAGACGTAAAACTATCTCACCCAACAAATTTCGCTGAACTTGGAAAACGCGTTCATTATGCAAATTTAATAGTGTATGTTGAGAAATAGTTAGGTACATGCTGAACTTTTATACAAAAGTCATTGATATTCCGTGATACTGCATGCTCTTGGTTTTATCTACAGTGCAGATACAACCCCACCAACTTTCTTTTTCCGAACGATTACACCCGTCACTTGTGGACCACTGAAAGACGCAGGCACACCCATAAAGTAATTGAGCGTCCGACGCCTGTCAGCCAGAGGGACGGACGACAACTCTAGACAAGTCAATCAATCGTACAAGAACTTGTAGTGCAGATGACAACATTACTTGCGTAGGTATGAAAAGTTTTTTGTTTCATTACGAGTGGTGTACATCTAGCTGTAAAGAGGGTGCCGGAAAAGGTCCTGTTTTTTCCCTCTCATGTTATAATTTTTCCTAGCTCGCGGCCATAAATCGTCAAACAGGATAGATATCACTTTTTACTCCATTAAAAACCGATTTTTCCGAATGTTTGTTTGCTCTTTTATATTTGTTTAATTATGTAAAATTTTTTTTTTAAATCCTTTTTTCCGGTTTTTGAACAAAAAAGGACATTGTTTGCTATTACAGCGCACGTGGCACTCTATTTTGACTTTAATCGCAATACCTGTTTACTGAAATGAACATCGCGAATAGTAATCTCTCTCTCTCTAATATAAATTTGAACGCCCTATCGAATTCAGTTTTTTTTTAATGTCACTCAATTAAGTTTGAACTTCATGTTCATTAAAAATAGGGCTGAAACGAAAACAGAATGGATACCTAATATAAAACCGAGATCTCTGTTTTCACTCTAAGTTCAGCTCTTTAAGGTGACCGGCCAGCACAATTCTTCAAATAGAAATTGCTCCAACTTGTCCAAACCGACAGGATAACTTTTGAGGTGCAAAACACTTTCACGCTAGATGCTAGTGTATTTTTACGAGCCGAATATATTTCCGGTTGGGTTTTACATGAATCCATTTTTTATACAAATAATCCTTTATATTATAACATATCAAAAATGTTGAACTACTTGTTCCTTGATATTGATGTTCTTCCTGCACCCTGTCTGAGTAGCAGACATTCGCTTAGGGGTATCTTCCACTTTTTTTATACCTCATTTCCAATAATAAGTTTATGCTATTCAATAAGCTTATTACATAGTTTGTAACGCTGTGAAATATTTTCAGTTTTTTTTGGAAAAAATTCTTTCAGGGTTTTTTAATAATTTGCTAAGACTGCCGGCAGCATTGAAACTATCGATAGTATTTGCCCGAAACTGTCAAAAATAGAAGCTATCGATGTCTTAGCAATACTGCACTAGGGACTCTGTCTTCTATTATTCTACAACCTTCCCCGATTGGGTCCATTAGAATACATTTAAATTAATTTTTGGGGTGGCTTTTCATTTCCAAAATTGAGGCAATTTTTCATTATGACAAATTTTCGCAACATGTTTTTTCACGCCAATGCTACATTTTCCAAACTAAAAATGAAAAATTGCCCAAATTTTAAGAAACGATGGACGCTTTAAAGATAATTTAAACTGGATGAATGCCGCGTATCGGCGCCCTGAGCACCTGCGTGTGAGGCCGAAAGCAGCATATTTCGAATTTCGCATTTTTTAAAAGTTTTTATTTATCAAAATTTTTTGGGGCCCATTTTTTTTAGCCCATGCCCACAAAATTGGACATGGGTTAAAAATTAAATTAATTTAATTGTAATTTCGTGACAATCATGAGAAAATACGGTGCAAGGAAAATTTATTTCAGAAAAAACAATTTTGCCCTAAAACCGCCCCTTAAAAGTAGGCGAAGTCCCAAACTTAGCAAATATTAATATCTTTAATATGTGTCATAACTTTTTTTTCTTAACTAACTTAAGAAAAACTTTAGAAATCCGCCTGGCTACGTCATAGCAACTGGCTTAGTACGTAGACTGCCGGTCCCAAGCCCGGTAAAGGATGGACTACGTCCATTGCCTCAAAGAACACTCATAGGGGGAGTAAACCTCCGTCAAACAAATTCCTAATCTAATGGTGGAACAGCAAGCGCCGAGGGATGCATGGCTAAGAGGGTGCTTAGTCTCGAGTTTGCGAACTTCGGATACCAGGCGACCTCCGATTTCAAGAAAGCCTTCCTGTGGTTATACGGGTAGACCACGGGCGACTGACAATCCCGTTTACTCGTGGGAATCAAAATAGATTCAATAAAAAACAAAACAATAGAGAATGATGCCTCCACAAATGCATCATCAACTAGGGATGTTGCAGAACACCCTGTAGGTGAAACCTCGGCTTTTGCCAATCGGGCAGAGCCAGGGATCATTGACTCTGATATGCTGTGAACTTGTCTCTTCTCAGCAAACCCTTGTCAGACACCAGCACTCTATGCAATAGCATACTCTCGGATGAACTGCTATCCGATGAGGAAAGTGTATCCGCGTCCTCGAGCAATGCGGCTCAAAATAAGACCGGAAGCATTCAATTCACGCCCGCAGAACAACGCAGATTTAAGCGTGCGCTAAAGAAGGGGAGCACTCTTGAGCAGGCCCGGATTTACGCAAAAGATTCTGATGGAAAGCGTACGCGATCCGAGGACAACACCCCTCCCCAATCCGAAGCGAAACGAGCTTGTACAGGGAGAACAACCGCTGACAAAGTCCCCTATAGCAATTTAGCGAGCCTTGTCAGACTGGGCGTCGTACCGACCGATCTCGATCGCAATCCTCTCTCGAACGGACAAATGGTTCAAATTCAAGAGAGGATTTTAGACATCACGATTGAGTTGCGTGATGGAGAAGTGAAGCCAGCGTTCCGCGGTGCAACTTTCAAAGCCGGATGGCTAATGTTAGTCTGCGCGGACGCATCTACTGCAGAGTGGATGAAAACTAACTTCGCCAAGCTAAAGGAGAAATGTGGGTTGGAAGTGATGCTAGTAGGTGAGGAAGATCTTCCGAAACCTCAAATCATCAGAGGTTTCTTCCCACAAAGTACCGGGATAGCTAGCGATAGAATTCTGGCAATACTCGATGGCCAGAACAAAGACCTTAACACTAGAACGTGGAGAGTTCTGCAGAGATCAGATGTAATAGACACCGCCCATCTGGTCCTAGCTATTAATGAAAGCGCTATGAAGCGGCTCATTGAGGTGAAGGGCATGGTAGAATACCGTTTTGGATCCACTAAGCTCATCTTCAAAAGCTGGGACAAAGCAGCGTCCCAGAGCGCCAATACCGCCCCCCCAAAGGGAAGCTTTTACGTCAACGGGGGTAGTAAGCGGCAAATAGGAAGAAACGGAGAAGGAAGCGGAAACAACCAGCGCTGCAGATGCGCCCGTTACCGCAAAATCGTCTTTCCACCAGAACACCAAAGCTGGTGTTGGCACTACCCCCAACCAGAATCGCTTCAGGCCAAAACTGAATGCGGATCGGGCTGGAGGTAGCAAAGAAAGTGGTCCTCGTGCAGACAGGGGACCGATGGGCAACAGAAGCGGTGCCTCTCAACAGGGTGTCGTGCGACGTAGAGGCGATAATAAGCCCTATAGAGTACGAAACCCTGAGTACGCACGTAAATAACATCACTTCTAAGCGTACTGCAGGCTAACCTGCACCAGGCTATGGGTGCCTCGGACACCTTTAGCCAGCGATGCACTGAAGAGAGCATCGCTATTGGTCTTATACAAGAGCCATGGGCTAAGATTGGTAAGATTTTTGGTTTAGAAAGCAAAACCAAAGAGCTAATTTATGCCAAGGGTGAATTTAGACCTAGGGCAGCTCTTTCCATTTCGATAGATATAAATTTCTCTCCAATTCCAGGTTTCTTAAGCAGGGACCTGGTGGCGGTTCAAATTGAACGCCTCAACGGCCGGGCGCTACACAAGTTTCTATGCGCGTCGGCGTACTTCGCAGGAGACATGGAAGAAGCACCTCCCACAGTAGTACAGGAACTGGTCCAGTACTGCGACAAGATGCGGGTACACCTTATCATCGGCTGCGACGCCAATGCACACAACACAATTTGGGGCAGCCGAGATACCAACAAAAGAGGTGAGTCACTTCTAGATTTTATTTATAGTAATAATCTTTAAATTCTAAATAAAGGTAACAAACCCACTTTTAGAAACCGTATAAGAGAGGAAGTTTTAGACCTTACTCTCTCGTCTCCGTTCTTACAAAATTTTGTAGAGGACTGGCACGTTTCGGATGAGGCATCTTTATCTGTGCATATAACCATATGCACATAAAGTTCAGATTAAGATGCAACATGGAGCACGCGCCGATCCGATATGATAAAAGGCTTACAAACTGGAGAACATGTCGCGAAAACCTAGCGGTCAAGGCTGATCTCATGCCGGCGACACCATTAACAATAGTTGATGCAGAGTCGGCACAGGGTCAGCTAAATGACATCATTCTCTCATCTTTTAAAAATATCTATAAGGTCAAGCGTACCGTGGTAAAAAGGTGCGTACCATGGTGGAATGAAAACCTAGAAACTATTCGGAAAAGGGTGAGGAAACTTTTCGATAAAGCCAAACGCACCGGGGAATGGGAACAATACAAATCCCAATTAATCACGTATAACTTAGAGTTACGCAGATCAAAAAGAGCTTCTTGGCGTGCAAACTGCGAGAAGCTTGAAAACTCTCCGCTGTAGCACGACTTGAAAGAGCTCTCTCAAACGATCGTTCAAACTGCATGGGTTTGTGAAAGAAACCCGACGGAACAATCACATGCGACCGGAAAGAAACATTTAAGTGCTTGCTTCAGGTTCACTTTCCAGAGTCACTGATTACAGACAGCTCACACGAGCAGGCCATAGAGGTTTCACTACCGAGAAACCTCAGTAGAATTAACAGTCTGTCGGGGAAACTCTTCAGCCCGGACAAGGTTAAATGGGCCATTAACTCATTTAAACCATACAAGGCATCAGGTAAAGACGGCATTTTTCTAGCCCTCCTACAAAAAAGTTTAGATCTTCTTGTACCCACCCTGATAGCCTTATTTAGGATAAGTTTTAGCTGGGGCTACATACCACAGACTTTGAGGGAGGTCAATGTAGTGTTTATCCCCAAACCAGGCAACAAGCCTAGTGAACTACCCAAATCATACCGTCCCATTAGCTTGACATCATTTTACTTGAAAACAAGGGAAAGAATAATTGACGTTCACATCAGAGATTGTTTAAAAAATAGCATACCTCTACACCCCTGTCAATATGCTTATCAGAAAGGCAAATCCGCTGAAGGCGCTCTGCTCAAGTTAACGGCAGAGATCAAAAACGCTTTCAGTAAGAAGGAGATTGCACTCTGCGCATTTCTGGACATAGAGGGTGCTTTTGACAACACTGGATATAATTCGATATCAAATGCCTTGATCCACAGGAACATTGACCAAGCTACAATTAACTAGATCAAAGCGATGCTCGAAAGTCGGTTGATCACTTCTACATCAGACCTGGCATCGGTATCAGTTTTAACCGCAAGAGGCTGCCCACAGGGAAGCGTACTGTCACCACTCCTGTGGTCTCTGGTCATCGACGACCTACTTCACAAATTAAGTAATTTAGGCTTAAACATAATTGGTTACGCCGATGACCTAGTCATCATCATTAGGGGTGAAGAAGCAAACGAAGCAACATCACGTATGCAAAACGCCCTTAAGACAGTCCTTGACTGGTGCTCTAGAGAAAACCTTTCAATAAACCCTAGTAAGGCTGTCATAGTTTCTTTCACAAAAAGAAGAAATATCAACTTTCAATTTCAATTACCGACAAAATCGTTGAGTACTCCAATGAAGTCAAGTATCTGGAAATTATTCTAGACAAGGGACTCACCTGGAACTCACATCAGCAAAATCACTAAAGCTTCCAACGCTTTATGGGCTTGTCGACGTTTGTATGGCACCACATGGGGAATCTCTCCAAAGATTGCTCATTGGATCTACACTATGATGGTCAGGCCCATCATAACTTATGCTTCCATGGTATGGTGGATTAAGACCACCCAGCAGACCGCCATCCTAAAACTCAAAAAGGTACAGCGTCTTGCGTGCCTGGGTATATCAGGAGCTATGCGGACGTGCCCCACAGCTGCTATAGAAGCTATAATTGGGCTTACACCCCTGCACATTTTTGTACAAAAAATGGCAATACGCAGCATGGCAAGTCAACTACAAGTAAATGAGTTAGGTCTTAGCGACCATCCGGACCTGCTTTCACTTTTCTCTGAACTACCGGAACTTAAAATGCACTGCACGGTTACAGACCGCATACAAAAAATTTATGCTTCAACAGAAGGTTCTCCACGGATATCCCTACTAGAGAAGTATGGGTTAGCGATAACTCACCAAATAGCCAAAACGGCCTTAAGTGGTATACGGATGGTTCTAAAATGAGGTCGGGGGTGGGAGCCGGCGTTTACGGGCAGCACCTGAAATACACTATTGCGATGGAAAAATGCCCCAGTGTATTCCAGGCAGAACTCCACGTCATTCAAGAATGCGCCAGCCACGTATACATCTTTGGTATCATAGGTGCAAACATCCATATATACACGTACAGTCAAGCAGCTATAAAAGCCCTTAGCTCGCACATCATAGACTCCAAATCAGTCATGCACTGCTCCAATACCCTACAGAAACTTAGTTCAAGAAACAAAACCAAACTGTGGTGGGTTCCTGGTCACGAAGGTATTGATGGTAACGAGAAAGCCGATGAATTAGCCAGAAAAGGCTCGGAAACTTCTTTATGGGACCTGAACCTTTCGGCCCCACCCCCAAATCGGCAATTAACGAAGTTATAAAAAACTGGGAGCATGATTTTAAAAACCTAGTAGGTTACCTAACTGGGCACCACAGTTTGGTAACCTACTGGGTTTAGGTATCACCTCTTTAAAATCAATATAGTTTACTTCTCTGAATGCCGACTTTGTCTTGAGGAAGACGAAAGCGCTGAACACATCCTATGAGAATGTCTAGCCCTAAATGGTGTTAGACGGACCTTTTTCTTCAGAGAACAACTGAGTTCGGAAGACGTAAAGACCTCCTCTGCTTGTAGTGTTATCCATTTCGCACGGAAGGTGAATGACCTACTAGCCTAACTAACCCGATTTTTCACGGCACAAAAGATCTATTCAGGTCGAGGTGCCTTAGTTCGCAATAGGCGAGTCAGGAATTAAAAAAAAAAAAAAAAAAAAAAAAAACTTTTTTTCGACTTGGAGTGAACTTTTCTAGAAATCGAGTTTTTAAGGATCTAACATGTTAGAAGTGGGAATGGTCGATGTTGTGGGCGGTCCAATTTTTGCCTTTTTATAGGTTTTGGGCCAGCACAGTGTGGATCAAGAGAAGTTTAGGCTACAAACTCGCTCCTGCTCGGCGTTGCAAGAGCTGTGCTACGGCCACCGTACTACCCTCCGACGAAAAAAGTTGTTGAAGGTTTCGAAAATATGCAAAACCGTAAAATCCGCAAGAGCCCGACAAATTACCAAGCTAGCGTTTTCTGTTAACAATTTTAGAGCAAAAATAGCTGTGTGACCTTTCGAGAAATCCCAAGAAAAATAAGGATCATGAGTACCCACCTTATACATCTGTGCTGTGGACTTGCCCACTTTTTGTACCCTTTGCATTTTCATGTCAAAAAAAAGACATGTATTTGAAGTAGATGATCTCGACTATGTGGTGCAGTATAGCCTCACTTTGTCCAGTTTCAATAAAAGGGAAAACGAGGGGTCGGAATACCACCAGTAGGTACAGTTAAATAAAAGAAATGTAACAAATATTGCTATACATTTTTTAGCACTCATCATGGGCGTTTTCGCAAACAATTCACAAAAGAGGAAATTATATCGAACTTACCCATTTCAAGAAATGTACTCAAGTGTGTTAAACTCTTAATTTATAGTCCAATTGGGATTGCCTCATATAAAAGGAGCTGCAACGCCTCAAAAGGCTGTTCTATAAACATCACAGTATTACTAAAGTACTGCCGATTGTGTCAAATTTATGATTCAGAATAGGTACTTAATACTTACTTTATTGGTTCCAAGACACACAACTCTACCTTAAAATGATTAAAATGTCAAACGTACTTGGCGTTGCTTTTCTAGCAGCGGCAAATACACATCTCTATTGTTGCAAATCAAATATTGTACATACAATTCAAGTCGTAAACTTAAGAAGAAACCGCCCAATAACTGCGCCCCTCCTTAAAATTGAAAAACTATACAACTGAGTTTTCTCTGTAAATGATGTGTAAGACTATTCCTGTTGATTCTTACTGCAAAGGATTATAAGAAAGGTATTAGATTTACAAAGAAAAATCTATTAACCACAACGAATAAAATTGAGAGGGAAACCTAGATTAGTTGCAGGCAATTATTGTATTACGCATTGAAAGCGTAAGCTATTCATGCGCAGCAAAGAAAAGGACAATTCTTTCGTCTTAATCGCGGGAATTTTGAATTTTTAAGGAAAAATAAATTTGATTTGGAAACACATCATTAATTTCAGATTCATGTTGAGTGGACGTTCAAGCGTGTGGAGTCATAGGGACGAAAGGTAAATCCTGAGGTTGACTCCGGGTCCGCAGAAGTCGTGGGGAGGAAAGAAATTCGGGGATGATTAATGAATAAAAAATTGTTGGGCTTTTGGTATTCAAAATATGATTATAGGATGTATGAATGTTATTTTTTTTTTTTTTCGCAAGCTGAAAAAGAAATATTTACCCTGCTTCAATTTCAAATTTTTGGACAGAATCATTAAGATTATGGTCATTCCTCACTTGCCATTGTTCAGCATAATCGGGTAGCGGCGTCTATTGATAAATTTATTTAACATTGCACAAGCTAGTTGACTTACATGCATCTTTATAACATTGAGTGGCATTTCGTCCTTTTGGTAAAAAACAGAGGTATTTGGGATACTTCCCTTTTCTTCGGAGTTCATCTTTGGTCCTTCTTCATTTTAATGGGTGCTGTATTGTTATATTTGTTTGTCATTGCATATTCTAGTTTGCACACATGCTTCTTGACATTTTGTTCTTTTGATAAATAAGAATGTAACTGTTGTTCATTATTCTTCGAATTTCAGAGGCCTGCCTCTGGTTATTATAGGTACAATCATCAAGTTGGTATTCAAATTATACAAATAATATTCTGATCTGAAGCAAAGCACCACTTTTCTGCATCCAAATCCTACTTACTTAATTGACCCCTTTGCTGGCGAATATATGCAGATTGCTGGAGGGATGGGAACTAGTCGCTCATCATCACTGCTGCCAAAGTTGGAACCATTACGATTTATACTTAATGGTCTTAAAATTTATTCTTTAACTACATATTTGTGATCCTCCTCGACCTCCTTTCTCCGTTACTCGTGGGAACCAAAATTTCGTCTATCAACAAAAATAACAAACAAAACTCAAAATAAATAACACAAAACAAAAAAACATCTCTTACAGGAAAAACAATTTCTAGTAACCTGCTAACTCCTAGCTAACTCCTAGCGTATCAGCAGCTCAAACCGCGGCAATCCAGCCTGGCACAAGACTGCAAGCACCTAGCGGGGACGCGAAAAAGTCCTGCACGGACCATTATCGGGAATAAAAATAAATAAATAGAGTGGCGCAACAGCTCAAGGTGAACCAGGGCCAACTTCTCACATACATTCTTTACATACAAGGGGACCTACAATTTTTTGCCGAATCCGAACGGCATTTTGAGAAGTTTTTCAAGACAATTAATACTCTCGGAAGGCTTGTCAAACCCTCGCGGAGGTGGGGACCGTGAAAAAGAACAAGTCTGTTTTTTTTTCAGGTGACGATGGCAGGATTCGAACCCAGACCTCCGGCGTAGTAAGCACACACACTAACCACTACGCTACGGCAACCCACACCATTATCGGGAAAATACTGATAAAACCCCAATGCCAGAAAGCAGTGTTAAGGGCACCCATATCCAAAGACCTGCTGCAATATGCAGTGTTACGGATACTGTCCAAGGACCTGCTGGAAAAGACAATGGAACAGCTAAGCCATCCCAACTGTCCAGCACGAAACAAAATCCCACCTCTTTTCTGCACAAGCACCGTCAGTCAGCTAAAAAAGTCCTACACAAACTGACCAACACTTCCTCTGAGAAATGGTCACAGAAGCAGAAGAGTTCCTTCGAGTGGGCCACGAAGGTCATCACTCAGGGTACTACGATTACGAACCCAATGATGTCCAAATCTGCGAAACGTAACAGATCCTTGGAGGAAACGTTTACCCCTGCTCCAAAGAAAAAATAAATATTCGGCTTCTAGTCGACTTCCACCTCAATTCAAGCGAGGCGTTACAGCGACATGTACAAGGACCGGATCATCGCCGCATTTGTTGATAAAGTGGACCCGGGTGGAAGTATCCCGTTGGACAAATGGAGAAAGCTGGAAGCTAGACTTGCCAGCACTCTACTAGGCCTTCTGGATAACTATCCGGAGAAACCGCCAAATTGCGAAGACGCTTACTGGCACCAAGGACATGTCAAACTACTTGCGCTGACCAATGGTCACTCGACATACTTAAACTGGCGATCCCGACGATCGGAGAGCTATGGCCGGGTGCACGCCTGGAAATTCTGTCAGTGGACTGGATCCCTAACAGGCCAAGAGCGCGCATCTGCCTGCCCATCGAACCAGAGGATCCGAAGTCAATTTTGAGACTGCTCAACGCATGCAACCCAGGGTTGAACACTGACTACTGGAAAATCGGCAGACTAGAGGAGCCCAAGGAATCCTACAGGATCGCAGCTATTATGATTATAGAAAAATCTCTGGCGCCTCTGGGAAAAGCCGACTGTAAAATCAGTTTCGATTTTGGGAAGGTAGCGCTAAAAATCTACGACGGAGAGTGACATATCTGCGCCAACCACCTCGGAAGAGGCCAGAGAAAAGGTCACGAACGCTACTTTCGCAGAATCCAACATATCTGCACCCTCGGAGTCGTGTATTACACCAAGCTCAGAAAGTGTTTCTGACTTGTCCTCTTTATTCCTGACTCTAGAACTAGATCCAGATACGGTAATGGAAGAAGGGCAAAAACTGCTGAGACCCTTGCAGAAGACCACGTGTCAGACTCCGGGGAGGGAATCAATACATGCCCAGCGATAAAGAAAGCGAGCTACTTGAATCCTCGTAGGAGATAGACCTAGTATCAGACTCCAGCGAGGCCGACATCACGGTGGTTGAGGCATATGAAAATGTTAAGGTTCCTCCAGATTAACCTCCACCACCCAATAACAGCCTCCTACAATCTAATTCTCCACCTCACAACAAGCGGAGATGACATTGTCCTAATCCAGGAACCCTGGGTCGTCAAGGTCCAGATAAATGGTCTTACGTGCTCCAACTACGAACTAATCTACAAAAGGAACGCAGGTAAACAAATAATTTGTTGTTGAGCTAAGAAAAATGTCAACGTCTCTCTTATTCCTAGCCTATCTTATCTAGAGCAAGCCACGATTTGCCTAGAGCCAGAGACTCGAAATACGGGATTGCATCCTCGATACGGAATATTCCCCCGATGGAATATTCCCCCGATGGAATATTCCCCCCGAAAAGCAAAGAGGAAACAGCTAAGCTTGCCCTCATCGAAGGAGCAAGCCTCCTTTATAGGGCAGCTCAGACACCAATGATAGAGGGGAGTCACTACTAGACTTCATCCTTCTGAACAACCCAGAGATTTGCAACAAAGGCGATTACCCCACCTTCATCATAAGAAATCGCCAAGAAGTTACAGATCTCACTCTTATCTCAAACAATCTATCTCAAGTTATAACAAACTGGAGGGTTTCTAAGACTCACTCTATCTCAGACCACAGATACCTATGTTTTAACCTAAATGACTGCCCAGAGTATATTACCACCGTAACCTGTTCGGAATCCGGGCTTCAACGTTTTTCTCTGGGAAGTATGAAGGTGAAGTATAATCCAGGTTCGTGGAGGTGAGATACTGTTCGTTTAAAATATTGGCATGTCCGTAAACGTAATCACGCCATTGGGAGCATTCTTTAAGTCGAATTGCGCAAATGGGTGCTGTTTGCTTATCAAAGATGTCTAAGGGGGTAAAGTTCAGTAGGATTTCGAGCGCATCCGTAGGAGTGGTTCTCAGGGCCCCACTAATACAGATACATGCTTGCCTTTGAACCATTCTTAAAACGTTGAGATGTGTGCTGAAGTTGAGTATGGGCCACCATACTGCTACGCCGTATAGAAGGATTAGTCTATTTACAGCTGTGAAGAGCCAATACGTCATGTGAGGTTGTAGTGCCCATTTGCACCCAATGGCTTTTTGCTCATATAAAAGGCCGTGATGGCTTTCCTCGCTCTTTCAGCTATATTGAGCTTCCAGCTTGGTCTACTGCCCAAAATAAGGCTAAGGTACTTTGCCTATTTGAAAATGGTAGGCTGGTGCTATTTAAGGTGGGAGGTACAGTGCGGGGGATTTTGTATTTCTTAGTGAAGAGGACAATTTCCGTCTTTTGTGCATTAACACTAGGTTAGGTTAGGTTGTTGGGCTGATGGAGCGAGGTGACCCGCGCCTCATCGCACTTAGGTCTATTTAGACCCAGTGTGATACCCAATGGGGGATGATCGTAGTTGTGTGGATGTTCCGCTTCCTTCTTACGCCGTGTTGAGTTCCTGGAGCCACCTTGTTGACTCAACATACCTGGAAAGAGATGTTAGTGGTGCATTTGAAAGTTCTGAGATGTCGTGGAAGAACTAGCTTCCTAAAGTTCTTTTCCTCAACTGACTTAGACTGGGACAGTGGCACAGAAAGTAAGGTGTGTTCTCGCAGCAATCCGTATCGCCACATCCTTTGCAGATGTCGTCATTGTCGAGATTTAGTTTCATGGTGTTTTAAACTAACTAAACCATTTTAGTTAGCATGGTGTCTCAAAAGATTGTGGCCAGTAAGTATACCTACTAGTAAGCATTGATCAGGTATAATGAGATAGTCATCTTCGCTGGGGCGCCTCTTTTTGCCCCCAAACTCGTTTTCGGCTCTCTAGGGAAAATGCTGCCAGCTATCATGATTGTGTTAGTGGGTTGCAATGCAACTTTATGGGGTGCAAAAAAAAAATTCACTAATACAGTCAACCAAGCTGATGAGTGCGCTTGGTGCAGCTAATTTTGGGTTTTGAGTGTGTTTCAGGCTACACATTTTAGATATCGACTGCGTTTCAGGTCATCATATCGAGGATCGATTCGTGGCAATCGTTCGGAGTTTTTATTCAGATTTCCGAGCAGCCAAGTTGACTTTTCCGAATCTCGTGCAAGAAAGTTTGATTTTTCCTTTCAAATAAGAGTTTATTTATTATTTTTTTAATGCTGCATTGTTCGCTTTCATGGAAAAGAAAGAAATGAATAAATTGATTGTGAAAAACGATGAAATCTTTGTTTGTGCAAGCAATATTAAATATTAGAATGATACACAAATCACGCATTTAAAACAGAAATGCTACCTTTATTATTTGCCTAAGATAAATTGGTAAATTGATAAATAGCTTGCACAAGATAAATTGGCCTTTATTAAACCTACAACTAACTGTATATGCTAACAGCATTTGTACATTCTTTCAAACGAAATGAAATACTTCGCCGGGTTTGTCTAATGAATGCCGATGACAACTAAAGGGCACAGCATATAAAATACTGCTGTCTAGAATGGGAACTGGTCTTTGGGTGAATATTACTCTTGTTTAAAAGATCACCTTTTCTGGTGGTAAGATCTGTTTCACTCTGTATTGCTCTTAAATTCTAGCGACTTTGTCAGTGACGCCTTAGATATACTGGTAAAAAATGTACAGTCTTAAATTCATGTAAGAGATATATTTAAATAAAGACCTAGGACCATCTGAGAGAGAAACAGAAGAACGGATAGCTCGTCTGTTGAAAAGCTTGAATACACTTTGAAGCAATGAGATAATATTAAACGCTTCGTAAATCCGTGTTGTCACAAGGAACAGAACGGGGAAAAAACAGATTTTCAGATGATGTCAAAGAAATCAAATATAAAGGATTAGATGTCAAAATTTCAAACTATTGGAAGAGCTTATAATATACAAAATCTCTTGCTCTTAAATTTTCTTTTGTAAAGTTTAAGAACTTTTTTAAATTTGTTCCTTCCGAAGTTATTTGAATTTCCATAATGAAAAAAAAAAATACATTTTCAAATAAATCATTTGACTTGATTTCAATCATGCATAAGCCAACACGTCAATCCCTCCCACGCCCAGTCTTATAAGTATCTCATTGACTGCCAGTACCCATAGAAGTGGTGAGATGACTCCTCCTTGTGGGGTGCCCCTGGAGGCAGTCACCTTAACAACACTATCGCCTATGGATGCATTGATCACCCTTTTTTTTAAGCAGATTTATAATCAGATTAATAAGGGCTTGGTCAACGTTTGGAATTTCTAAATTTCGTTTAATTGCACAGGTCTTAACATTATTCAAGGCACCCTCAATATCAAGGAAGGCAGCAAGTGTATATTCCTTGTCCTGAAGTGACTTCTCAATCACGCTGACTACTTTGTACAGCGCTGTTTCAACGCCCTTACCTTTAATGTAAGCTGATAACAATTTAGGGTCAATTTAAGTGCGAATGTGCTTAAAGTTTTTGGCATAAAAGATGATACGCTGATGGGCCTAAAGTCCTTGGCAGTCGTGTGGCTCGATTTCCCTGCTTTTGAAATGAAGATGACTTTAACCTCTCTTCATACTTTGGGAATATGTCCAAGTTGTAGACAGCGGCTAAATAGCTTTTTAAGTACAGATAAAATAATTGGCTTGCTTTTTTATAGGATACAGTCCATCACAGCCGGGTGACTTGTATGGGTGGAAATAAAGCTAAACTGGGTCAATTACCCAGTTTAGCTTAATTTCCGTTACTATGTCTTCTGGAATTGTAGTTACGGGATTAGTTGTTTCCTGTCTGTAAGTCTCGACAAGTTGGCAGCCTGGAAAATGTGTTTCCCTTAGAAGCTTAAGCGTTAGAGAATTGTAGATAGCTTGGAATCGCTGGTTCTTTAGATAGATTTTCCTTAGATGAGCTGACCCTCTTCTACTTTCAAAGCTTGAACAGAAAGTGCGCCAGGACCTGCGTTTAGCACTGTTGACGGCACTATTGAAATTCCGTTGACTTGATTTTTACAACTCCCAGTCCTCTGGCCTATTACTGGCCTTTGCCCGATTGGAAAGTGTCCTAGTTTTCCTCCTAATTTCAAGTAGATCTATTGTCCACCAATTCGGTGATTTTCTACTGTTACGAATGGTGCGTAAAGGGCACGCTTTGTCGAATGCATTGTGTAGAGATACTTACTTAAGGTGGCGCTACAGTCCGGGGTGGACCTGGGCCTCAGCCAACAAGCTTCGCCAGCCAGCTCTGTCTCTAGCTAGCCGTCTCCAGTTTCGCACGCGAAGTTGGCTGAGGTCCCCTTCCACTTGCGTGCGCCACCTGAGTCTCGGTGCTCCTCTACCGCGTCGTCCCTGCGGTGTGGATTCGAAGATTTTCCGGGCCGGGGCGTTGGTGTCCATCCGCTCTAGATGACCCAGCCATCGTAGACGTTGTGTTTTTACTCTTTTGGCTAGGTCGGTATCGCTGTAAAGCCCGTACAGTTCGATGTTATATCTCCTCCTCCACTCTCCGTCTATGCAGACGGGACCGTAAATCGTCCGAAGAATTTTCCTCTCGAAGCAGCCTAAAGTGTTTTCATCCGCCTTTGACAGGGTCCATGCTTCTGCACCGTAAAGCAGGACTGGGATGATGAGGGTCTTATACATGGACACTTTAGTTGCTCGAGAGAGGGCTTTGCTACTCAATTGCCTTCTTAGCCCAAAGAAACAGCGATTGGCAAGAGTTATCCTTCGTTTGATTTCAGCGCTGGTGTCATTGTCTGAATTGATAGCGGAACCCAGGTAGACAAAGTCCCTAACTACCTCAAAGTTATAGCTGTCGATGGTGATGTTTTGTCCAAGACGTCGGTGTTGGGTGTCTTTTCTTGATGACAGCATATACTTGGTTTTGCCCTCATTGACTGCTAAACCCATATTCGCCGCTTCCGTCCCAATACTCACGAAGGCTTCACTGACATAACGCTTTGTTCTACCGATTATGTCAATGTCGTCTGCGTATGCAAGTAGTTGAACGGACTTTTGAAAGATTGTACCTCTGGTGTTGGCGCGAGAGTTCTGCACAATTCTCTCAAGTATGATGTTAAAGAAGTCGCATGACAGCGCGTCGCCACTTTAGTTGCTCGAGAGAGGGCTTTGCTACTCAATTGCCTTCTTAGCCCAAAGAAACAGCGATTGGCAAGAGTTATCCTTCGTTTGATTTCAGCGCTGGTGTCATTGTCTGAATTGATAGCGGAACCCAGGTAGACAAAGTCCCTAACTACCTCAAAGTTATAGCTGTCGATGGTGATGTTTTGTCCAAGACGTCGGTGTTGGGTGTCTTTTCTTGATGACAGCATATACTTGGTTTTGCCCTCATTGACTGCTAAACCCATATTCGCCGCTTCCGTCCCAATACTCACGAAGGCTTCACTGACATCACGCTTTGTTCTACCGATTATGTCAATGTCGTCTGCGTATGCAAGAAGTTGAACGGACTTTTGAAAGATTGTACCTCTGGTGTTGGCGCGAGAGTTCTGCACAATTCTCTCAAGTATGATGTTAAAGAAGTCGCATGACAGCGCGTCGCCTTGTCTAAATCCTTTTTTGACATCAAAGGGGTCGGTGAGGTCTTTGCCGACCTTGACGGAACAGCGTGAGTTTTCCATCGTCATCCTGCACAGACTGACGAGTTTGGCAGGGATGCCAAAACTAGACATTGCGCTATATAGCTCGTCTCTATAGATGCTGTCATACGCGGCCTTGAAATCGATGAAGAGGTGGTGTGTATCGATTTGGAATTCCTGGGTTTTCTCCAAGATCTGCCGCAGTGTGAATATTTGATCTATGGTGGACTTTCCTGGCCTAAAGCCACACTGATATGTGCCTATCAGATTGTTGACAAACGGCTTCAGGCGTTCATACAGTACAGCAGAAAAGATCTTGTATGCGATGTTAAGAAGACTTATGCCTCTGTAGTTGGCACAACTCAGAGGGTCTCCTTTCTCCAGGATCGGGCAAACAATGCTGAGGTTCCATTCGTCGGGCATGCTTTCTTCCGACCATATCTTGCAGATGAGCTGGTGCATGCTCCTAACCAGCTCATCGCCAGCGGATTTAAAAAGTTCGGCAGATAGGCCGTCTGCTCCGGCTGCTTTGTTGCACTTGAGCTTAGACACAGCTACTTTCACCTCCTCCAGGTCGGGTGGGCGGTATCGTTCGTATGCTTCGTCGGTAACGTCTTCGCCCGGGTTGAATGGTTCGTTCTGCCTGACAGCGGTATTTGGTTCGTCCTCGCCGTTATACAGTCTGCAGAAGTGGTCTTTCCAAATCCTCAGCACCGACTGCGATTCTACAACGATGTTCCCTTGATGGTCCTTACAGGCTTCAGTTCGAAGTTTATACCCTTGGCAGGACCTTTTGATCCTTTGGTAAAACTTTCTAACCTCATTCCTGTTGTAACATCTCTCTATCTTTTCAACCGCGCGCTTCTCGTGCTCTCTCTTTTTCCTTCGGAGAAGCCGGTGCTCCTCTCTCCTCCTCTGCTCGTAGAGCTCGCGAGCAGCTCTAGTCCTTCTGTGCAGCGCCGCTTTGTATGCTTCCTGTTTAGCTGCATGTGCTTGCCGGCATTCATCGTCAAACCAGGGGTTTCGTTGTGGTCGCCGTGTGAAACCCAGCACATTGTGTAGAGATAGACCTAGATAACTCTGTGGCGTGGGCATCGACGTCATTCGTAGTTGTTGTTTGATGCTCATGTAACTTTGTTTTGCTTAGGCCTATCTCCCTGAGAAAAACCTCCCAGTCAGTGTTCCGAGGATCTCGGTAAGAAGCAGGCCTGGGTTTGGTTGTATTTAAAGAAAATTCAATTATTTTGTGATCTGAGAAAGATTCTTCTTTAGAAACATTCCAGTTGTCTAAAGAGAGCGAGTGAGAGTTACTGCACAACGTGACGTCAAGCACCTCTCTTCTATTTCTTGTCACAAAGGTGGGTTCGTTACCCTTATTTAACACTAGTATAGATTTTTTTCTAAGATAAATTAAAAAAGTGACTCACCTCGCTTGTTGATGTCGGAACTGCCCCACTGCGTGTGGTGGGCGTTAGCATCACAGCCAAGGATGAGGTCCCACTTCTCTTTATGGCATTTTAGAACCAGGGATCTGGTGCATGTAGGTCGATGAGAAGATGAGTGGATTATTACGACGTCGCTCCCATTTCGCCGCTGCCTGATCCACGTTGCTGTGGGTGAATAAAAGATTAAGTTTAATCTGCTTTCTAGCCACAATGCATGCTCTAATCTTGCATCCTACCTTCAGTGTTTGATAGACCTTAAGGTCTTTGTTCTCTAGACCCTTCACCTTCCCACGGACTAAACATAATTCTTAGATCAGAGCGATGTCAATGCCTATCTTATTAAAAAGGTAGACAAGATTGGCCCTGGCCGCCTTGCTATGGTGCAGGTTTATCTGCACCACTTTCATGCTGACCAGCATCCTCTCCTTCTACCTTCTTCGCTGACTCCCCAATAACTTGTACTCTGCAGGTGGTAATTCCAACGCGTACCTTGTACTTGTTTTTGTGGAGTAGCGGCATCGATTTGTGGTTGAGCAGCACCGTGGCGGTTGTACCGTCCTCCGTGTGCTCGCCCACTTCAATTACTTTCCAGTCCTCGGTGTGAAGTTCATTTAGGATTTAGGTTCCGAAGGTATCTCTCGATCCAGTCCTTGGGAATGAGCTCCAGGGATACTTGAGCTCCAGGGATACGGATGAGACCCTTCGGTCTGGTGTACTAAAGTACCTCCTTCAGGCTAACAACCCTTAAGTCAGCACCAGCCCACGAGGCTTCAGTATTGCTTATAAAGTTGTTAAGCCAGTCGAGTGTGTACTTGTCACAACAGTGTAGTACTTTGAATTTCTTAATAGTGACCAACGTGTCAAAGCGTGGTTTATTACCACTGGCCTTGCAGGCATCGTTGATCACAGCGAGAATTTTGTTTTCCACCAGCTTCCATTGGTCTACAGATAGCTTTCGTTCTGGATTAACAAGATCGACAACTGCAACCTGAAAGCTCTCCTTGACCAAGTCCGCCAGTGTTTTTTGTTTTTTCGCCTGCCTATTGACTACCGGGGAGATAGTTTCGTCATTCCGACCTCTTTTGGAGCTTCCTGCAGTCGCTTAAGGTTCGGACTGGTCCTTGCCCTTCGTTTCTGCAGTTTTCCCGATACAAGATGCCGAGGTGCAGGGCAGTTGGCATTGCGCCCTCGTCACCAGGTTCTCGTAGGCTCCTCCTGAGGCCTGCTCCCTAGCTACCTTCACGTCAACGCCAGCGTCGTTGCTCAGATTTCCCTTGGAGCTACCTTCAATTTCCTTGGGGTCCGATTTCTCTTTACGCAGGTTAATTGAAGATTTGGAAGGTTTATCATTGCCTAAAGTGGAGGGCAAGTGGCCTTCCTTCTTTGGTTTGATTAACCTTCCTTTTGCTCCTTGGGGTTTCCGTTCCCTAACCAGGCGCTAAGCAGTCTTGGTAAGGTCCATGATCTCATACGCCCTTTTCAGCATGCTCGATTCCTTTTCCGTTAAGGACTTAGGATCGAGCTTGTTCAGCCGGATGATGGTCCTTCTGGCGTTGGCTCGTCGGCGTACGGTGTACGAAGCAGTAGTGTCGTTGCCGCAACTTGGCTTGTCAGTGCCTGCAATAGGAGTGGTGCTGCCATCCGCCATATTGAGGTCAGCTTTGCCAGGCTTGGCAACGACTGTACAGATACTATCTGCCGTCACGTTCGCTTCCCCGATGACAGAGTCGGGGGAAGCACTCTTGCACCCGGAAGCATCCGACTCCAGAGTCGCGCTCGATGGATTAGAATCCTTTGAAATTATCGCGATCTCTCCAGTCGGGTTCTTCGCACCATATGCTGTCTCTTCCTCCATTTTAGTCAGACAAGTACTAGCTAATGGCTTGATGCATGGTCTGACAGGATTTGGGAGAGTAAACACCGGCTCAAGCGCTGCCCCCGTTGGCTTAAGATCAGAGGTTGGCGCCTCCGATCCAAGTCCCGTCAGGCTATGGCATGTCACAGACTTGGACAGATTTGTCGAACTGAGGCTGTCCCCCTCCTAAGTCTGAATTTCAAAGGAGTTGGAGTCGGTTGATTTAAAGCTAGGAGTGCCCGACTCACTCACACCCTTCGCCGAAGATTTTTTGTTAGTAAAAGAATTAATTTCGTTCCCACGAGTAAGGGGGAAGATGATGTCCATCTGTACTCACCCCCTGTATACAGATAAGGGGAATTAGAATTAAAACTAGAGGTCCCCAGGTATCTAGAGTTGTGCACTTACGACTGAGCTCCCCCTCAGCCATGCAGGTCTCGGCATGCATACCTTACCTTGGGTCCCCTCCTCCTTGGACCGGGTTTGGGACCGGCTGAACACCATCGAAGTTCCAGCATTGGGTGGATCCCTGATGGTGCACAGGCGGAGTTGCATTAACACTAAGATCATTATCAGTCATCCATTTGTGGAGGAGAGTGAGGGCATGTTGCATTAAGTCTCTCAGTTAGGGATATTTCCCTAAGAAGGCAATGGCTACATCATCCGCGTAGGCAATCGTTTTGCAGTCCGCTCTTTATAGTATAAGTAGCAGCTTATTCACCGCTACGTTCCAGAGAAGGGGGTAGTACTCCACCTTGAGGTGTACCTTTTCTAGTCGAGCTTTTCAAGGAAGCGTGACCTAAAGTGGCATTAATTACTCTACTATTAAGTAGTTGTTTTATTAATGCTACTAGTCACGCCTCTATGTTTAACTCTTCCAGTGCTCTCAACGAATCGCACTAGTGTGTGGAGAGCCGTTTCAACGGATCTCCCTTTGCTGTACGCATATTGAGATAGAGAAAGTTAAGACGGGTGTATAGTGGATCTTAGATGTAGATCATTGAGCCTTTCTAATGTTTTAAGTAAAAATGATGATAAGCTGATAGGTCTTAGACCATTGGGATAAACGTGGGAGCTTTTTCTCGCCTTGGGGATAGAGACCAGAGATGGCAGAAATGTGACTTATTTTTTGATTTCCTACGTTTTTTACGTCTGCTACATAAATGAAGTAGTTAATGTAATTAAAAGTAGTTATAGTAGTTAAACATAGCAGATGTAGCAAATAGACGTCAAAATGACGTTTGGAATGTCAATGCAACCACCGAATTGTCAATTCAAATTGCTTTTTCAATTTGCGAGGCCGTGATTGATTTTGGTCATACTCTTCACATTCGGCTCTTTACACGACCATCAGTGTTTTCACCCGGTTAATATTCTTTAATTCTTTTTGAAATTTAACATTTTGAAGTGTAACAAATGTAGGTAGTTAGTAACACAAATCAGAGGCGTAGTTTACCTAATTAACTACGCGTAGTTAATCTAGTAGATTACCTCGCGTATTCTACTCTGCCATCTCTGATAAAGACCACTTTGATTTGCTTCCATCTAGTGGGGATGTGGCAAAACGAAAGGCAGCTTTTAAAAATGGTCTCCAATGTAATCAAGGGTCTCCAAGGGTAATCAAGTCGGACGTTTGTTGAAGCTCGGCTGGTATTATGCCGTCAAGTCCTGGTGACTTGTAGGGGCTGAAGCTATTTATAGCCCACATGATCTTATGATGCGTTATCAGAGAGTTCGGATTACTAATAGACGTAGCCCTTGCTTGGTTTGTACTTGGGCGGTCTGGTGAGTGCCCCGGGAAATGGGTATCTACCAGCAAGTTCAAGGATTCTTCATTGGATAATGTCCACGTATCATCTGCCGTTTTGAGAAAGCTAGAGACATTGGAAAAGATTGAGAGAACTTTCGGAGCCTGGATGCTTCCGCGGATTCTTTAATCTTTTCGCAGAATTTCTTCCACGTGTACCTTTTCGCTTTCCTTTAAGAGATTCTTTATAGGAGTCCCAGTCTTGAGTCTCTCCTGTATTCCTTGCCTTATTATACTTCCTTCTGCAAGTTTTCCTAAGGTTATTTAGGTCCGCATTCCACCAACGCGGTTGTATCGTCTTGTCAGGTTTTTCAGTGGACAAGCTATTTCCATCGCCTTATTATGTGTGTTCGTAATCACATCTACCAGGTTGTGAGGTGTTGCAGGAAGTTGATTGGGCACGGAAAGAGAGAAAATACACTTATAAAGGGGCCATATCGTTTTCTGTAATTCCTATATGCTGGCTGCGGTTGCCATCGAACACAGGCGACTGCATTTCTCTGTGTTGTGGGCTCTCGATGGAATATTCCCGAACTATCTGCTTCTTGACGTAGTCGAGCTCTTTACCTTGCTGTTCGTACTGTTGCTCCATCTTTTCCAATTGAGATTCTACTTTATCGAATTTCGCTTCGAACTTTTGATCTATCGTCTCGATTTGACCTTTAAAAATCGAACTTTGGCATTAAGCTTCGTTTCGAGTTTAGCGTCCAGATTTTCGAGTTGCTTCTCTAGGGCATTCTTTTGTTCATCAAATTTGCTTTCAAGAACATTCTTCTGTTCTTTCTGGCCGCGCTCCAGCTTTTCGAATTTCTCCAAGAGCAACTTCATGAAAGCGGGCATTTCATCGGCAGTACTTGCTGTGATTTGTTGTTGTTCAAGAAGGACTTCTTGAACTTCGAACAGCATCGTGTCTGGGTCTCCACCTTCCTCGATAAAAGCGTCCTGGAGTCGGAGCAACAATTCTCTTTTGAGCACCGAAGCCTGGAGGTTTCTTTTACCCAATTCTGCTTTCAACTCAGCTGCTGTCAATTGTTAAATTTTTCGACCCATTTTGAATTGTCTTCACACAATTTTTACAACACAATCGGTTTTATATCTGTTCCAGAAAATTCACTCGCGAATAATCAATCACGTACACTGTTTTTATAGCTTAGTTAATTATAGCTTTATCGCGCAATCAGTTTCAATATCACCGGAATACTCCACAATCAAATTTGTATGAGTCACCGACACTGTTTACACACACGATATCTTTGGAAAATTCCACTGGAAAAATAAAGCGTTTTAGTCGCCGACGCTATTTAAGTCGCCGCACAATTATAAGTTTTATCCCACTATTGACACCAATGTAATGTTTTTGTCGGGGGTTAGTCGAATAAAACTCAATTTCACTTTTATCACTTCACAATGAAACAAACTTATTTAAATTCAGATCACAGTGTTATTCAACTTTACTACTTAGAATTCAACACTTTATTTTAATTCAATCAATCTTTACTTTATTACCGATTTTCGTAAATTACCGACTTTATTACCGAGTCGTTGGAGCCTGTCATCCATGTATTTATACAAATTCACCATGTCCTCGACGGTTCGGCAATGGTAATTTTCCATTGGTACTTTTCCATTGAATTCCATGGAGGGGAAGTTCGATCACGAATTAGGCAAAAATTAGAAGTCTAAGATGAGGTACTTTGTATAGAAAAATATTGAAACTTTGAATAGCTCTAACTTTTAAACTAAATGAGACCGACAGTTTTTTAATAACATATTCGTAATCAGGACACTGATCGTAGTGGACACAGGTCCACTTGGACCCTTGATTCCCAAAAAACGAAGCGAACACACCTCCAAGAGACGATGATACGTGATAGCTACTAAGAATAACGGGAGCGTTGCTTTTTGCCACCAAAGCAAAATATTGCTTTTCGCCACGATTACTTTGAACTCAAGAAACATTAGAGTTAACAGACATTAACGGGCAGGAACAAATTGTTCTTAGGCAACGAATTACTCCTCGCATATTGTTGCATACTGTTTGTATTTATAAATATTTATTATTTCGTTTTTGTACCTACCAAGTATAGGTACACTACCGCTCAACTGAATAACTAACAAAATTATTATGTAAAATGGGGTTCTCAATGCGCGACATTAATTTATACAATTAATAATTAAAACATAGTCTCTTACAGTATTAAGAGATAAAAAGAATCAGTTTAAATGTTTACAATTTAAATTTAGAAGCAATTACATAGAAAATAAACAAGAAAATTAGTTGTGTTTATAGCATGCGTTTGATATGCAAAAAAGCATTCCAAAGCCTTACAGAATGAATAAAGAAAAGCTTTAATAGTAATTACAGCGTCCATAGTCAATGTTGAGTTCTGAACGCAATTTTGTTATGCAGATTTGTAAGGGAATACAAGATTTTTCAAAATCAAAATATTGGTCCAGACAGATCCAACCTTCGAAAAAACTCCGAGAGTCTGTCGTTTCGGCATCGTGCGTAAAACTGATTCACAACTTCGCTTAAGTCTACTTGCAGCTTTCAGAAGGATAATAAGCCGTAGTGTAGACAACTTCTGCATACGAATATAGTCATAACCAATGTATTAACAAGTCCTCGACGGGTTTTCAACTGAGTATAAATTGCTAAAATCTAGAACTTTTGCAAACATCCATATAACCTACCAACAAGGACAACATTTTTTTCTTTTTCCCGTTTTCATATAAACTTTTTGAAAAAACGTAATTTTCTGCTGAAATTAAATTAAAAAATTTTCAAATTTTCATCAAAAATTCTGAAATTTTTCGATGACATTTTTCACCTAACAGGCTTTACTTTTTATGAAAATTTAGGGCATTAAAACATCAGGAACATACATGGGTAAAACCAGTGAGTAAGTGATTACAGTGTGTTCGCAGAAGTAAAACGGGCCGTTGAATACCCCATCCTATCCCACATTGCCTTATGTTGATATTATTGTTATTTTTTCACATTTAATAAGAAGTGCAATTTTTGGCGTGGTCCAACAGCCCCTAATTACAAACTATCAATTATAACGCATATATTCCCAAGTTACGCTAAAATGTACGTAAAAATGCAATTTTCCGGTCCAAATTCAATATTTTTTAAAAATTGAAACCTAAAAGGGGGCGTGACTAAAAACTTTGCATAAACCAAATCTAGCATGAGGTCTCGTTTATCTTACCTGCTATTTTTTTAAATTTTTCCTAAATAAGGTTCAAGGCAAAAGTCTCGTTTGAACAAAATGTAGAATTATGTGTTTTATACGTAATAGATTGATTTTTCGACTTGGAACAAAAATATTAAATAAAATGCATTTGAAAAGTTACCCTTTAAATCTATGCCACGCCCACTAGGGGAGGTAAAGCAATAAAATTTTTAATTACACTATCAGAACTGTGATGCAGTTTGTTTAATACAAACAATATCTGCAGCAGAAATTTGCCAAGCAGAAAACTGCGAACACGGGCTCATCAGTTAGTGCAAGTGTTAGTGGTTAATAAATTAAACATAAACTAACACCAAACACAAAACACTAAGAATTACAAAAAAGCAAATGATAGAAACATTATTATTACAACAGATAAAAATTGGTTACGAACACAAGTAAAAAAAAAAACATAAAAAATAAAAGTATATTTAATATTTAAGACGAACAACACCGAAGCAGCCTCTTAAGTTTGGCTTTGTCCATGTCAAAGTCTAAAATACTGGTATGTGCGTTGTAGGTGGAACACATACGGTTGATAGGCTCATTTTTCCCATAATATGTTCTGTGCCGTGGAACGTGTAAAAGCTGAATTCTTCGGAGGTTATAAGAGCCTCCACGAAATTTAAAGTTTATACTAGAAAGAAGGTCCGGTGCATCTATTAGACCTTGGACCAATTGCTGAATAAAAATCAGTCATTATTTATCCGTATTTGGGAGAGACTTTGAATGTTAAGCAATTTAAGCCGGTCGAAGTATGAGGGGAGATTGAGTGGATCTTCAGAGGGAAGTCCCCTGAGCGCGAACCGAATGAACCTCCGCTGGATCGCCTCGATCCTATTCGTATGGCATACTTGCGATGGAGACCACACTTGTGAAGCGTATTCAAGGTGAGTATGAACAAAGCAGGTAAGTCCCCTGAGCGCGAACCGAATGAACCTCCGCTGGATCGCCTCGATCCTATTCGTATGGCATACTTGCGATGGAGACCACACTTGTAAAGCGTATTCAAGGTGAGTATGAACAAAGTAAAGGGAAAGCGTGAGGTAAGGGTCATTAAATTCTTTAGACCAACACTTAATAAAGCCAAGCATGCAATTGGATTTATTTACAATGTAGTTTATGTGTTTTGAAAAGTCAAGGTTTTGACTAAAGAAAACACCAAGATCCTTACAATGTTCAACACGGCAAAGAGCATGCTCACTGATGGGGTAAGAGAATGTTGTTACGATACGCTTTTTAGAAAAAGTGACAACTTGACAATTAGCTGGATTGAGGAAAAGACCGTTTTTGTTACACCATGTAGCAAAGCTGTTTATATCAGTCTGAAGAAGAACATGGTCATCAGAACTTTTAATAGTTCTAGATATCTTCATATATCGTCTGCATATGATAGAATTTCGCTATAAGCAACACACGAAGGCACATCGTTTATAGCAAGAATGAATAAGAGTGAGCCTAGATGACTTCCCTGGGGAACGCCGAAAATGGCAGGAATTTAACTTGGTAAGATCTTAAATGAAGATAAGACATAATCCAACAGATGAAATTTGGTGGAAAGCCAAGAGAAGTAAAGGAAGACCGTTTTAGACCGAAGTAAAGGAAGACCGGAGGAAAAGACCGTTTTTGTTACACCATGTAGCAAAGTTGTTTATATCAGTCTGAAGAAGAACATGGTCATCAGAACTTTTAATAGTTCTAGATATCTTCATATATCGTCTGCATATGATAGAATTTCGCTATAAGCGACACACGAAGGCACATCGTTTATAGCAAGAATGAATAAGAGTGAGCCTAGATGACTTCCCTGGGGAACGCCGAAAATGGCAGGAAAAGAAACTGAAAAAAGTCCTCTAAATTTAACTTGGTAAGATCTTAAATGAAGATAAGACATAATCCAACAGATGAAATTTGGTGGAAAGCCAAGAGAAGTAAGCTTAAAACCAATAATTTCATGCGAAATCAAATCGAAAGCTTTGGAAAAGTCGGTGTAAACGCAATCAACCTCGAAGCCATTTTCTAATGCATCAGAACATTTTCTATAAAACGATAAAAGGTTAGTTACAGTAGACCTATTTTTAACGAAACCATGCTGTTCTTTGCAAATTATGTTTCGGCAGTAAAATATAAGGCTATCGCAAATTAATTTTTCAAACACTTTTGGAATGGTTGAAAGTTAAGCAATCGGCCTGTAGTTCACAATATCACATTTAACACCCTCTTTAAAGACAGGCGTAATAAATGAGAGTTTCCACATGGAGGGGAAGTGACCGGACGATAGCGACAGTTTGAATAAATTTTGTAAAGGAGTGGCAAGAACATCCTTACAGTTTTTTTTAAACGATAGGTGGTATACCGTCTGGACCAGTAGAACAATCGTCTTTAAGGCTAGATAAGAGCTCATAAATAGTTTCTAAATGTACTGGTATATCACAAAAATTAACTTGAGCAGATTCTGTGAGATATTTAAAATAATCAGTGTCGACAGTAAATGGAGAATCTCTAAATGATTTGGAAAAGTGATCAGCGAAAAAATTGCATATCGTGCCAGGATCGTTGGAAGAACTGCCATTATATTTGAGAGTGGATGGATAGCCATCAACTTTTCTTTTAGAGTTAACAAACTTCCAAAATTCTTTGGGATTAGTTTTAAAATCTGAACCAATTTGAGAAACATAGTTATAATACAAACGCTCTGCGAGAGCATTGAATTCACTGAAATGAAACATGAAATTATCAAGGTCAAATGTACTCAAATTCGTGATGTACTTTTCCATGCTTTATTGCGTTTATTACGTAAGACTTTCAGTTCCTTGGTATACCATGGGTGGCTGAAGTTAGAGTTCTTGTTTTTCTTTATAGGTATAATATTACTGATACAGGTATTGAGTATAGAATAAAATTTATCTACAGAGTGCTCAAGGTCACTGGAGCAAACTATATAAGAAATACCGGATTTATTCAGTTCGTCAGATAGTGTGCGAAAGTTAGCCTTTCGGAAGTCAAAAGTGTATGAACAGTCAAATGAGTGGACATTCTCATGTATATGACAGTTCAAGTCAAGAAAAACATCCAACGGGGGATGGTGAGTATCTATCTTAGTAATGTTGCACTTGGATTTACAAGCAACAGTACTAATTGCGTCAGAAGTAATGACCAAATCGAGTATTCGATTATTTATGTTTTTTATACAGCTTACTTGCTGTAAGTCAAAAGAAATAATGTTATCTAAGTTGTTAAGTTGTGACGAAATATGAGGAATGAAATGCGAAACATCATCAGATAAGACCCATTTCAAAGCAGGAAGGTTAAAATCCCCAAAGAGCAATACCGTACTTTGTCCACAGGCTAAATAAAATATAAGCTCAAGGGCCTTATCAAGCTCAGAATAAATTTCAACGGGACTATCGGGGGGGATGTACACATTAACAACATATACGAATTTGGGTAAAATGTCAAGTTTGACACATACAACTTCGGCATTAACCTTAAATGGGAATTTTACTTTGTCCGAGGTGATATGATCCCGAACAGCAATTAAAATTTCACCGCCTAACGCCTCGAGATCATCTTTATAACGATCTCTTCTATATACAAGAAACTCTTTGGTGAAGAGTTCTGCATCAGTAAAGCTATCATTAAGCCTAGCTAGCTAAAGCTATTAATGTCAAAATAATGACATCATGCGGAAAAACCATAGAATTTTTAAATATATCATCTGTTTTATGTTTGCTACGGATGGATCTTACATTTTGATAAAAAAAACATAGTCTACTATTTAGTCTTTTCAAATATTATTTGGTTGCTTAGATTTTGAGGGCCTGTAGGCAAACTCTTTGACTAGAGTATTAGATGATGATCACAGATTGACTCAAAGATAGAAGGAGGAACAACTATTTTGAATGAAGATACGAAATTATCAGCCTTGCTAAGTTTCATACATTTGACCAAGTTTACGTTAGCAACGACCTTTTGAGATATCAGATGATGAATAATGTCAATAGGTGTGGTCTCGGGTTTCAGTCTTGAAATAAATACAGTTTTAGGTCTGGGGACAGATTCTAAGGTGTTGACAGATTGAACAGCAGGCCCACTAGACGGTTCGATTGTAGTTTGAGGAACAACAATCGTTGAAGTGTGAGACGAAACAATATCTTTTTTTTTTTTTTTTTTATAGCACTATCAGATCTGAGGGTGCTTAAAGCAAGCAGCAACTACAAGCAGAAAATTGCCAAGCAAAATATTGCTTACACAGGCTCATCAACTAGTGCAGGTGTTAGTGGTTAATGTAACGATCACTTAACACATACACAACAATTAAGAAAATAGGAAAAAATTAATAAAATAGATACACATAAAGAAAGAAAATTACAATTGCTTAAGCAGCTTTTTCAGTTTCGCTTTGTCAATATTGAAATCTAGAACACTACTATATAAATTGTACAGGGTACTCATGCGTGCAATAGGCTCATGCATGCCGTAATTCGATCTATGATTCGGAACGTTTAACAGATTGATATTACGTAGGTTATAAGAGCCACCACGAAATTTAAATTTGAAAGAGGACAAGAGGTCAGGTGCGTCAATGTGACCTTACAATATTTGCTGAATAAAAACGAGATCGGTGTTAAAACGTCTTTGAGACAGGCTCTGCAGATTAAGTAATTTTAGCCTCTGGGAATAAGGTGGAAGGTGAAATGGATCTTTCCAAGGAAGGCCTCTTAGAGCAAAGCGGATAAATCTCCTCTGAATAGCCTCAATCCTGTCAGCATAACAAATTTGGGATGGTGTCCAAACCTGTGAAGCATATTCGAGGTGTGGCCTAACGAAACTATTGTACAGCGAAAGAGTTGCATAAGGATTATTAAATTCCTTAGCCCATCTTTTAATGAACCCCAGCATACAGTTAGACTTGTTAACGACATGATTAATGTGTTCGGAAAAAGTAAGATCGGAGCTAAAGAAAACACCAAGATCACTAAATCGAAAGACACGACCAAGGATGTGGTTGTTTATTGTATATGAGAACTCCGTCGGCGTACGTTTTTTTGAGAACGTCATAACCTGACACTTATTTGGGTTAAGTGTGAGTCCATTTTTATCACACCAGATGGTGAAACTGTCGATGTCTGACTGCAAAAAACTATGGTCCGACACTGACTTTATTGTTTTTGATATTTTCATATCATCGGCATATGCAAGAATATCACTATGTTTCACACTTGACGGGAAATCATTAATTGAGAGTATAAAGAGAAGAGGACCAAGATGGCTCCCTTGGGGAACACCTGATACCGCGGAAAAGATATTTGATTTAGTCCCTCTGAAATTTACTTGATAAGTTCTCAAGTGAAGATAAGATATAATCCAAGATATGAAATTAGGTGGGAAACCTAGCGATGTAAGTTTAAAAACAATAACTTCATGTGAAATTAGACCAAAAGCTTTTGAAAAGTCTGTGTAAATACAGTCAACTTCAAATTGATTCTCCAGAGCGTTAGTACAGTTGCTGTGAAAGGACACGAGGTTAGTGACAGTGGATCTGTTGCTCACAAAGCCATGTTGTTCTCTACAAATGATATTGCGACAGAAAAAGACAAGACTATCACAAACAACTTGCTCGAAAAGTTTAGGTATGGATGATAGCTTTGCAATTGGTCTGTAATTTGACACATCACACTTATCTCCCTTTTTTAAAACAGGGGTTATATACGATAGCTTCCAAGCGTTTGGAAAAATGCCAGAAGAAAGCGACAGCTTAAATAGGTGTTGGAGGGGAAAGGCAAGTATATCCTTACATTCTTTTAACAAAATAGTTGGAATCCCGTCTGGTCCTCTTACCTCTAAGATAAACTCTTTAATAGACTCAAATTTCGTCACAAATTTCGATTTTCTTTAATTTTCTAGGAATAACATTACCTATGGAGGTATTCAAAATAGAATAAAAATTATCCACGCAGTAGTCTACATCAGAAGAGTTCGCAACGTTAGAAATACCTAACCTGGTTAACTCTTCTGAGAGAGCGTGAAAGTTAGCCTTTTTGAAATCAAAAATGTATGAACGATCATATGAATTATTATTCTCATGAATGAGACCGTTCAAGTCAAGAAATACATCCAGTGGTGGATGGTGAGTATCTATCTATTTTAGTAATGTTGCATGTGGACTTACAGGCAACAGTACTAACAGCGTCTGATGAAAAGATTAAATCGAGAATTCGATTATTAATATTTTTGATACAGCTTATTTGCTGTAAGTCAGATTAAAGAATATTGTCTAGTTTATTAAGTGCCGTTTGAGCAGAGGAAACACATGGAATAAAATACGTACTATCCTCTGAAGGTTCCCATTTTAGAGGACTAAGGTTAAAGTCACCAATTAGGAGAACAGTACTATTGCAACATGAAAGGCTGAAAATATAATCAAGGGCTATTGCTAGCTCCGAGTATATTTCAGCAGAGCTATCGGGAAGGATATATGTGTTTACAACATATACAAAATAAGGCTTGAAATCAAGTTTTACACATACAATTTCCATATTGACAGAAAAGGGGAAGGGAGCTTTAGACGAAGTAATGTGTTTCCGAACAGCGGTGAGAACTCCTCCACCCAATGCTTTCAAATCGTCCTTATGACGATCTTTTCTATGTACTAGAAACTCATTATTAAAGAGCTCCGCGTCAGTAATAAGTAATACTAGCATTGAGCCAAGTTTCAGTCAAAACAATGACGTCATGAGGAAAAACCATTGAATTTTTAAATACATCTTCCGATTTGTGTTTGCTGCGGATCGATCGAACATTCTGATAGAAGCAGCTTAGCCTGCTGTTTAGTTTTTTGAAAAGATGTTTTGTTTACTTTGTGGCTTAGCCTTTGTGGATCGATATGTAAATTCCTTGACCAGAGTGTTAGTTGGCCAGATTGTGCTGTTACAAATAGAGTCAAAAAGAGCGGGTGGGGATACTAATTTAAACGACGACACAAAGCTGTTTTGCTTACTGAGTTTCGTGCATTTGACAATAGAATCAGTAGAGATGATTTTTTGTGAAATCAGATGATGAACAACTTCATCAGCAGTAGTTTCCGGTTTAAGCCTAGAAACAAAGATTATTTTTGGCTTAGGCACAGATTGTAAAGAATTGGAGGGTAAGTTGGAAACAGAGGCTGTAATATCTTGAGAAGCACTACTAATTAACGGAGGCGATGAGTTTGAAGAGACCTCAATGATTGATTTCTTATTACGGGTCCTCAAGTTAGGACGTTTAGGCTAAATGTTAGATATAGTTTTAGTCTGGCGATTCGCGTTTTCCGAAAGGGGACTTAGCACAGTCAAAGGGGCTGCCGACGATGTGGAAGCGATATCGTCATTAGTTAATGACAGAGATAAGCAAGGAGAAAGAGGAAGGGCTTCTGTCGAGGTAGAGACGTCGATTCTCTGAGTGTTAAAAGATGAAGATGGTGAGTCAGGATCTGTTTCAGTGGCTGCATCAGTAAAATAACTAACACTGGAAAACGATGAGACGTTAGTCACAGCTGAATTAAAACTATCAAGCAAGTCATTGAAATTCTTCGACAGTTTTTTGATGTCATGCTTAAAGGATGACAATTTAAAAGACAGTTGGGACAGGGAAATCTTACGACAAGGCTGACAATACCAGAAAGCTAGCTCAGATGAGTTGACTTTTTCAAGAAACGCGGCAGTTGAGCCAACGCATTTAGCATGAAAGTGGTTACCACAAGGACCATGGCAAGTATATAGAGGGGCATTGATTTTGCTATCGCAACATTTTCCGGCTGAACAGGCCATTTCGAGAGAAAAAATTTTTGGTATTAAAAGGACCTAGTAACGAATAATTCGAAAGTTAAAATATTTTGAACAAACCATTACGCAAAGAAATAAAATAAAAAAAATCTTCGAAACGACCGCGGGATTCGAACTTAGACTTCCGGAGTATAACAACTTCGTCAACCTAACACCCTACCTTTGCGCCACTATGTCGCTAACACTTTACTGCCAAAAACAAAGACATGACAGTCTATTATAAGCTATATTTAATTTAATGGTATAGTGAAAGCTTTAGACAGAGATAGTGATTTACTGGAAATTAGTGTAAAACAGCGTGTGGTAAAACGTATAAGAGTTGAGAAAATAATACGTATGTATGTGTTAGAAAGAACTTAGGTGAGTGCGGTTTTGAAAAGCTTTAGGGAGAGGAGTAAATATAATAAAAAAAACCGCTTACCACTAAGCAGGGAAAGAATAAAAATTCAATATCACACAAGAAATTTCTAATTATCATGCACAAATTACACAAACTATAGACTTCAGAGAAGAGATTCTAGAAGAAGAAATACAGTGTGCATGCAAAAACGTAGGTATACAAAAATTTAACAGGTAAAATCAAAGAAAATAAACAAAAAAAAAAACAATTACACGGAGCACTTTGTAATAACAAGACTGTAGACCACAAGACTGTCACAAGACTGTCTTTATTGTTGTTTTTACGACGCCTCAGATTAACACGCTTAGGGTGAGATAAGGTATGGTTAGACGAATCATCTAAAGCAGCAGTACTAGTCCTAGACAAGTGAATTTCGGATGGACCTGGGATGGACGAAGTACCTTGGTCAGGGCAAACTTCAGAAGACAAATCTGAGGGTTGAAAGTCGGTAGAGGTCGAGGCGTTCGATTTGTCTACAGAACTAACGTAAGAGTGATTCTCAAAATCTGTCGAAGTGGAAGCGTCACACGAGTAATTGTACTCAGAGAATGAGGCAACGTTTTTTACTACACAATTAAAACTCTGAAGTAAATCACTGGAGTTATTAGACAACTTAGTGATATCCTTCTTAAAGGAAGATATCTTAAAAGCTAACTGGGAGAGCGATATCCTTTTGTATGGAGGGCAGTACCAAAAGGCTACGTCGGAGGAATTTGCCTTCTCAAGAAATGCAGTGGTAGAGCCAACGCATTTAGAATGAAATAAGTTGCCGCAAGGACCATAACAAGAAAAAAGAGGGATGTTAGTCTTGCTTTCACAGCACCTTTCAGCCGATCAAGCCATAATAAAATAAATTTTTTTAGCTATACAGAAACAACGAGAGAAGTACCTAATGTCTCGTAAAATTAATAATAATGAAATATATATTTATATACAAAAAAAAAAAAAGTAATATTAAAGGGAATTTATCGGGGCTCGAACCTTAGTCTCCGCACACAACACTCAAGGATCTTACCACAGAGCCACCGCCTGTCGCGCAGCGTTGGTGTGGATATTAGCTATTAAGGCAAATAAAGAAAAAAGACTATGATAGCAAACGAGAATTAAGCTTTACGGAAAGCACAAGGAAAACAAATTAAAAAGGGCTTTTGAGTTTTAAATGTGAGTTGGATTAGAGAAGATGATTTGAGTTAACAGAGCAAAGCTATAGAGAAAAAAACCGTTTACAACCAACAGCACGAAGGCCAATGCAAGCAACCAGCATAGAAAGAAAAATACTAGGCACACTGAATAATAAATGAAAATTAGATTAGACGGAAGAATAATTATATGAAAAAGCTAAGAAGGGATGAAAAAATAAATATAACTCATCAAATACGTACATACACAGCTTCAAAGCACAGAGGTAAAAAAAGGAAACAAGTTAAATTAAGTATAAAATTACAACAATAGCACAGAAACAATTGAAAAAGCGTCTACACTCTACAGCATGCAGCACAAAACATTTTTATTTTTTGTATGTAACAATAAACAGGAGATAACAAATACTAAATTTCATACTTTTGAAAACTTTTGAAAAGACTTTTGAAAAGACTTTGAAAACTCTGGACGTAGTTACACAATTGCACTGATTGTGGGCGTGCCTGTTGGCGGATTTGAAAATTTTTTACACTTGTACTGCTTCGGATAACACTGCACTTATGTACCAAATTTGCTAGAAGCTACAACTGCAGTCGCACCGAAGCGCACCGAGGTTAGAATCGCAGTCGGTGCTGAGGATTTGGAAAGACCACTTCTGCAGACTGTATAACGGCGAGGAAGAACCAAATACCGCTGTCAGGCACAATTAACCATTCAACCCGGGCGAAGACGTTACCGACGAAGCATACGAACGATACCGCCCACCCGACCTGGTGGAGGTGAAAGTAGCTGTGTCTAAGCTCACAACAAAGCAGCCAGAGCAGACGGCCTAGCTGCCGAAATTTTTAAATCCGCTGGCGATGAGCTGGTTAGGAGCATGCACCAGCTCATCTGCAAGATATGGTCGGAAGATAGCATGCCCGATGAATGGAACCTCAGCATTGTTTGTCCGATCCTGAAAAAAGGAGATCCTCTGAGTTGTGCCAACTACAGAGCCATCAGTCTTCTTAACATAGCATGCAAGATCTTTTCTGCTATACTGTGTGAACGCTTGAAGCCGTTTGTCAACAATCTGATAGGCACATATCAGTGTGGCTTTGGGCCAGGAAAGTCCACCATCGATCAAATATTCACACTGCGGCACATCTTGCTGAAATCCCAGGAATTCCAAATCGATACACACCACCCCTTCGTCGATTTCAAGGCCGCGTATGACAGCATCTTTAGAGACGAGCTTTAAAGCGCAGTGTCTAGTTTTGGCATCCCTGCCAAACTCGTCTGTCTGTGCAGGATGACGATGGAAAATTCACGCTGTTCCGTCAAGGTCGGCAAAGACTGCACCGACCCCTTTGATGTCAAAAAAGGAGTTAGGCAAGGCGAGGCGCTGTCATGCGACTTCATTAACATCATACTTAAGAGAATTTTGCAGAACTCTCGCGCCAGCACCAGATGTACGATCTTTAAAAAATCCGTTTGGCTACTCGCATACGCAGACGACATTGACATAATCGGTAGAACAAAGCGTGATGTCAGTGAAGCCTTCGTGAGTATTGGGACGGAAGCGGCGAATATGTCGCTGTTTCTTTGGGCTAAGAAGGCAATTGAGTAGCAAGGTCCTCTCTCAAGCAACTAAAGTGTCCATGTATAAGACCCTCATCATCCCAGTCCTGCTTTACGGTGCAGAAGCATGGACCCTGTCAAAGGCAGATGAAAGGTCCACTCGGGCTGTAGCGCCACTTTAAGTAAGTAAGTAAGCTTGAAATTTAATGGCTAAAAGCGTGTGACATACATACGGACGGACATGACTTATTCCATTAAGAATTCAGTCTCTTGTCCGTAAGGTCTTGGGGGTCTTCCATTATTATTCCACCGTGTAACAAACTATGTGACAAACTGAATATACCTCCTATTCTATGGGATGGAGTATAAAAAATATATATATATGCAATAAAGCGTGAGATAGAAGCCACACAGCAAAATTTATTTTTTCCATCTGTGCAATTGGGTGGCAGCGTAAGTACTTAAAAGGTAAATGAATGAAATAATAAATATTCGTTGAGGATTATGCAATAAAATGTGAGAAATGCTTGTTGCGCATTTATGCAAACATGGATACTTGAACTTGAATGTTGCCTGAGTTCAAATTAATTCGATGCGAAAAGCAAGGTGGCGAAAAACAACGTGGCAAAAAGTAACGTGGCAAAAAGCAACGTGGGAAAAACCAACGCGGCAAAAAGCAACGTGGCGAAAAGCAAACGAGCCAAGAATAATAATATGTTTCTGCCAAATTGTGTTTTTATACCCGACACAGCACTGAAAAAATTATCGGTTGTCATATTGACCACCGCCGGTTGTTCATTAGAAATTGTTATATTGACGTACAAAATTGTCAATATGACGCAAAATTTCCGGTGGCATCGAAAACGATTAACAATCAAATTTTCACTATAACAACTCTCCGATTGTCAATATGACAACCAAGTTTCATCACATTGACAACCGAAGTTTCAAATTGTGAGCTAAATTGCAATTAAAGAGCGTAATTGTAATATTGACAACCGCAATAGTCAATGTGACCACTGCGATTGTCAAAATGAATACCTCGATTGTCAATATGAAACCTCGCATAAATGAGTCATCAAAGTAAGCGGTATATTGCGGAGCGAAATGACTGCATATCCTTACATTGATGAACCTTGTCAAATTGATGAATCTGGTTGTTATATTGACAATTGAAGTTGTCAATGTGAAGAACTTGCTTTAGTTATTCATCACATTGAAAATGGAAATTGTCAATAAGAAGATTTTTCGAACTAGATAGCTACTCTGTTTGAGCTAAACCTGAGTCAGCATAATTCTTTTTCATTTCTGGTATGTTCAAAAAAGTGTACGTATCGTGCCAAAGGTGTTTGTGAAAACAATTACTAAAGCTTAGTGATCAACAATTACATATAGGTAAGACTGTTATTTCAGGTAAATGTTTTTTTTTTAGCTATATGATGCACGGAAGATAAAAAAATTTATACATAATATTTTTTATAGTTGCCCTATTGCGATCCCTTTTTCTATTTTTTTTTATATTCTATTTTATTTCAATTTATTTCTTCTAAAATTATAGACACAGCTGCATTTGGTAAGCAACTATTAATGCTTTAACAAAAAAAAAAATACTTTTACCAAACCTCACTTCTTTTGTTTAAGTTTATTTTTTTCTTTTTTCTTCTCTTTTTTTTGAAATTGTAGGTTTAGCTTTATTTAAAACAAATCTGCAATTTATTATTTTAATACCATTTGCTGCAACTAAATTCTAATTTCGTAGCCTTACTTTATTTCTTTTTTTCAGATTTTTTTCTTATTTTCTTTTTCTTTTTTAAATTGAATACTATATTATTTTATCAAAATAAAAAATAAAATAAATAAACATTAAAAATAAAAATGAGTAAATGTTGTTTTTAGTTTTTGTTCGATTTCAGTGACATTTTCGATACAAGGAAAACAAATGCAAACAAAGGTAAACAATTTTAACAACAGCAATATGAAAATAGTATTCATCACATTGACAATTGCGATTTTTATATCAACAATTGAGATAGTCAATTTCAATTTGCCAATCAACCGTTTGAAAACTAAAATTGTCATTCGTCAATGTTCATTACGCCCATTGTGCATTCGTCATATTGACAACCGATAAAATTTGATAAACAGAATTTCTTCATATTGAAAAGCGCGATCATTGGCTTAAAATTGACAAGTTTGTTGTCAATATGACGCACCTTTTTGGTTCAGTGAGGGTATTTTAAGTTTGCCGTATAGTTTGTAACGCGGTGAAATAATCACCGTAGACCCCTAAGACCTTTTAGAGATATGAATGAGACCGACAGCAGAATCGTTTAAGCCATGTCCGCCCGTACGCATGTAAACAACTCTTAGGACTTAAATTTTAAGCTAGTGAGCTAAAAATTTGTAAGTGAAAATTAGTTGAATCCGCCCACAGACACGCCCACTACAGGCCTGTATGTGAGGCCATCTCCAATTTTAAAAAATACTTTCTTCACATTTTAGCTATGTTATAATGGCGCTAGCACACTGATTTTTAGTGTGTGACACTGCTTTGTAATTGTGTTTCAAGCAGCAGAAAAAGTTTGGCGTTTACATTGACCACGCCCACTTTTTAAGGCATTTTAACTTAAAATGACTGTTGTTCAATAAATATATATGAAATTTAATAAAAAATAACTTTGTATCAACGAAATCTATATTAGTGTTCGGTGTACCTTATTTGCTAAATTTTATTTCTTATTCTTTCCTTAGTAAAGCTAAAGAGCAGTCGAAATCCATGTTCTTCCGGAAAATTAAACTTTTTCTTGAATTCTGCCCCTAAATGTATGCGTGGCATTAGTATGAACTAAATGTAGAACTAAGTATTTCCGACATAATATATCAAGTAAAAATTTTCCGATTTGGAACAAAAATATTGAATTAATTGCATTTGAAGGTTCACTCTTTAAATCGATGCCAAGCCCACTTTTTTTTCATAATTCACCCGCGTTCAAGAGGTTATAGCTACCCTTATACTGAGTTAACATAACGCGTATGGAAATGATCAGAGGAGAGGAACTGATGCACTTTGGTTTTGAACTGTTATGGACTGTTTTGGTTACATATACGAATTATAGATGACAGCCAGATCAGAAGGTGTAAAGTATTTCTTGCATCAACTAAGGAATCCTAAGCATTTCGCTGCGTTCTTACCAAGACCACTAGAAGCAGTCTGCCGATTTCGTTTTTACATTTTATATGTTATTATCATTAGAAGATGATAAATGTCAAATTTCAGCTTTTCACGACGTCTTACAGTCTTGAAAGCACTGGAGGTAGTTTCACATTTAGATTGATTGTGGGCGTGTCTGTGGGCGGATTTCAAAAATTTTAATACTTGTATTGCTTCGGATGAAAGAGAGCCTACGCACAAAATTTCATTTTCTAGCTCAAAATATAAGGCCTAAAAATTGGTGACAGTGGGACGGATGGACGGGCATGGCTCATTCAACTCAGAATTTGGTCTCGATTTATGCCTTTATCTTGGGTCTTGGTTTATAGTTATTATTTCTCTATGTTACATTTTCGCCTGTATCAAACTTAATATACCTACACCACCTACCTACCTGTGGAATAGGGTATAAAAACACTTTGCCCCTGGCCCCCAACGTGGTTCGATCTCGAACCATCGAAACGCGAGCCGAACACTTTCGCAGTGATCTACCGAATCACACAATTTGGACTTGTAATTATAGGTGGCTGTAGGTGACATACTTACGCACATAGCACTTTAATATATAGGGGAGAGGATAGGTATAAAAGCGTAAATAAGGTATTTACTTACTCCATAAAGTTTAGTTTCCTGAGTTTACTTTTCTAAATTCAAACTTAACTTAAGGCTTGTCGGTTGTTGCCATCATGTTAAGACATGTTGCGTAGATATGGATCACGAAAAACACATAAAAGAAAAAAACGACGGACAGAAAGATAAACAAACACATAAAATTTATAAGAAAATAGACATTGATACATTCTTCATAAGTCAGATATCCAATATATAGATCTCCGTTTGCCTACATTTGAAGTCAATATAATTGGAGATCGCAAGTAAATGCAAAATTGACACGCGCCACGGTTTGGGATGCATAACCAATAAAAAACCACATCGACCATAAATTGGTGAATAAAATTAAAGACTTCATGCAAGTACCTTAACATTAGCATATATTTAAAATGTTTGGCTTCGCACAGGGACTCATCTGTGACCAAAGCGATTAAAAGAATAGATTGCTAAGAAATGATAACTGAGACGATGCGCCTCAGGAAGGGTTGCGCAACCGCTTATAAATATGAAAATTGCTGACGCGGGCGACCATATGGAGTAGGCTCAATGCAATTATGCATTGTTTTCGAAAAGTCGAAGTTACACGTTAGCGACGCACGGCTATACCGTTAAAGACGTTGACATTATATATATGGGAATTAGGTAAAAGAAGGTGGCCTTCTGTTGTGAAAAATTTAATTCGAATTTCTAGAATGCAGCTGAAAAATGTTTATAATAATTAAATTTTAGGTGTTAATCGGCTGAAGTCAAGACTGCTCAAAAAAACAATTATTTATAACTATTGAACTAAGATTAGTTAAGAAACTTATTTCTTAATAATATATCTACATGCATACATATAGTTAGTAGGGTACCATGGTTTACTAGTCAGTGTGCGTGCTTACCACGCGCGAAGTGTGGGTTCAAATTCTATTTCTGTCATCTCTAGAAAAGGTGCTCCTTCTTTTTTCATGGTCTCAACCTTCGCGAGGATCTCACAAACCCTCCGAGATTAACAGGTGTCTCGAAAAACTTCTCAAAGCGGCTCTTAAATTTGGCAAATAAAATATAGGTCTCCTTGTGTGGTTGAGAAGCTGACCCTGGTTAAATAAGAGGTTATTAGAGGTAATGTAATTATTATCATGTGCCAATAATTGTATCGCGGTGCCAATAATTGTAGTAAATGGAAAGGCTTTTTTAATTTAACAATAATAATATTTCCTTACCTTAAATACTTATGCTTATTTATGTTTACTAACAAAAAATATTTTATTTAACCATTTGATATACAAAAGTCTGTAGCACAACTTAGCAAATACAAAAGTTTTAACAGTCTAAACTCAAAATGTCCTTAAGGGTGCAAATAACTGCATCTTTTACGCTATTCTTGGAGGACTTTTCAGACCTCCGCGGAGGTGGGAACCGTGAAACGAAGGCTGGGTGCACCAGCTTTATTTTTCTCTTACTACCTATTTTTGATTTTCTCTTAGTCTCTTACGACGTGTGACTGTTTCAGCTTTGAAAGCACAGGAGGTAGTTGCACATTGAAATCGTTCGTGGGCGGATTTGAAAAATGTAAGCACTTGTATTGCTTCGGATGTCAATGCGCTTATGTAAACGAAATTCGGGCTCTCTGGCTCAAAATGTAAGGCCTAGAAATTGGTGACTTGGTCTTGGTGACGTTTTCAACTATCCGTCAGCAATGGTTGGGAATTGGTGACGGATGGACGTACGGACATGTCTAATTGGGCGACTCGTAATTCGGTCTTGAACTTGACTTGTTATTTCTCGCGTTAGATTTTTGCCAGAACATATTATATTTTATGTGTTCCATTTCTGTGGAATTGGGTTTTAAAATAATTTTACATAAGCCGTACAGTTTCCTTTTGATCCTCCGCCCCATCAAAAATTTACCGCCTGTAATAATAATTATGCATAGCCTTGCCTTACAACGTACAATTTTATGCATGTGTTCACTGGACTATTCACAGGGGTGTGCAAATTTTGCTGCATGCAGTAGTTTGCACAGGCCCGTATGCCTATACTGAATTTTTGTTCGGCGGTATTATAGAACGGCAATAAAATTTTAACACGTGAGACATTAATATGAAGGGCATTGCAAGTAATTCTCTTTAACAATGCAAACACGCTGACCGCGTGCCGTACCTACTGTTTTGCGGTTGAATAGAAGTGATTGGAATAGCTTGCCCGCTGGCTATTCGTAAGCGGCTACTCTGTAATTTGTAAATTCATGGAACAGAAAAACTACAGTGCAAGGATTTTTTTATAAGTTAACCGATGATGTGGGCAACTCGAACAATGCGAGCTAATTTCTCAAAAATCATAATTAGGATAATAAGGGAGCGTTGTTCGTTGCTAATTCAATTTCCTTTTATTTAGCGTTTGCTTGACAACTTTTAAAGGCAGATACTTTAAATATCGCGTAGGAGTTTTTTTTAACTGCCGAATGTGCAAGATTTCCTGTGTAGTGTAGACTTTATTTATGGTTAGCTCTTTTCAGCTCTGAACACAGTCGGTGTAACGCTGAACATAAAGCTCGGTGTGACAAAAATGTGATACCTTTTTATTTTTTTTCACCGAATTGTTGCAAACTGTTTACAAAACGTTTAACAGGCCGGTTCTCGGTGTAGATGTACAAAATAAAATGATTTATTTACATCCACAATACACATTTAGGTTATTATTTTTACTTAACCAGTGAGTAAGTGCTACAGTGTGTACGCAGAAGTTACAGTCCGTAAAACCGACCGTTGAATACCCCATCCTATCCCACATTGTAAAATGCTGATGGCATAGTTACTTTTTGACATTTTATAAGTAATGCAAACTTCGAAAAGGGGCGTGGTCCAACCGCCCCTAATTACAAACTATTAATTATAAGATATTTCCACAGATATTTCCAAGTTACACCGAATTGTACGTAAAAATGCAATTTTTTGGTTCAAATTCAATATTTTTGAAAAATCGACCCCTAAAAGGGGGCGTGGCTAAAAACTTTATATGAACGAAATCTGGACGAAAGTATTGTTAACCTAACCTGTTCCTTTTTTTTGTTTCATGCTTTCCTAAATTAGGCTCAAGGGCAGTCGAAATTAAAAAAAAATTTAGGTTTTTCTTCAATTCTGCCTTCAAATGTGGGAGGGGCCCAAAGTCTTGTATGAACAAAATGTGGAACTAAGCGTTTTTTACATAAAATATTAAGCAAATTTTTTTCAATTTCGAGCAAAAATACTGAGTAAACTGCATTTGAAAACTTACCCTTAAAATAGATGCCACGTCCACTAGAGGAGGTTTACCAATTAAATTTGTCTTTTTTGTGTCTTATATTCACTAAGAGATGCTTAATGTCAAATTTCAGCAGCCTTTTAGAACGCCTTACAGTTTTGAAAAATCTGGAGGTAGTTGCATATTTAGACCGATTGTCTGCGTGTCTTTGGGCGGATTTCAAATTTTTACACTTGTACTGCTTCGCATGACGCGCACCTGACGTACGAAGTTTCAGCACCCTAGCCCAAAATTTAAGGCCTAAAAACATGTGACATACAGACGGATGGACGGACGGACGGACGGACATGGCTCATTCGATTCAGAATTCGGTCTCGATCATATGCCCTTAAGGTCTTGGGGGTCTACCATTATTATTTCACCGTGTTACAAACTATGTGACAAACTTAATATACCTCCTATCCTATGGGATGGGGTATAACAATATGCGACAATATCTATGTACATACATCCATACATACAGAAATGCTCTTGTTAAACGCTGCCGATGAAGATAAACCAACAAATGCACAAAAAAGAAAAAAACCAAATATCTAAAGGCCGTACCTATCTTGCACAGAACCTAGCTTTTTTTATAACACGAATAAATTTTTCCTTGCATTTAACTCATATGGTGTGTTAATGGAACAATAATGTCAGGGGTGATAATTTTTTATACCAGAATTATTTATACTTATTTATTTAAAAGGATATTTCCCTCTTTAATTTAATGAATGCTACCTAACACAAACATATGGCAATAAACACCGTAAAAACCGTTAAGATTCTATCAACACTGCTAATTAATACCAACATGATACTTTGTATACGAAAGACAAACATGCTCAAATTAGTACTGCCTTTTTACAGGTACAATAGCAAATATGAGGTACTCAAATCACTCACCTTCAATTAACTATATTTATGTAACTGGTTATCTTTTAAAGGAACTCTGCACTAAAAGGAGGTGACAGCCCAAAAGGAGGTGGGTGCCGCGTTTGTTGACAGTGTAAAAAAAAAACGGATTCGAATAAAAATTTTAAGACACAATTTGGAAATCCTCATACACGATTTCTTGTTGAACCACTGCAAGACAAGAAAAAGAAACAGTGGGCTAACGCAGGCGAATGTGCTCCACAAAAGGCAAAAAAGTTCCTTCAGCCGGAAATCAAGATAATTGCAGTTTTCTGGGGCTACAATTTAAATAGAAAAGAGTAAAATAAGAACTATTTACAAATACTGTTCTTCATAAAATGCTTTTGTAAATTGTTGTAATTTTTCAAATGTCAATATTATGTATAATCTTGTATGCATTTGCCATAGGGACCGCTCCCTTGTTATACACCCCCGTTTAATTCCAGAGCTTTCAAAACTAAAAGACGCCGCGTTAAGCTGAAATTTAACATTCTTAATGGTTATTAGACATGAAAAATAAAGTCGTAAGACCACCCATTGTGAGTGTGGTATCGATTGAATGAGTAATCCTTCAAATGCAATTTATACAATTTTTTTTTCGAAATTAAAACATTTTCACACACTGCCTATTATATTATGTAGAAAATACTTGTTTCTTTTGGGCCGTCAAGTCCTTATTTAGAGGCAGAATTAAAGAAAAACTTATAATTTTCCAAAAAAAAACATGGATTTCGACTGCTTTTTGGCCTAACTAAGGTAAAAAATAAAGTTTAGCACATAAGGTACACAGGACACTATTCTAGATTTCATTCATACAAAGTTTTTGGCCAAGCCCATTTATAGGGTTCGATTTAACATAATTATTGAATTTTAAACAAAAAAATTATTGTTTTGTGTATATTTTAGCCGCAAACTTAGATATATCTATTCTAATTTTGATTTTTGGTTTTAGGGTTCCAAAAATGAAAGCACAGTGAGAAAGTGCTACAGTGTGTACGTAGAAGGTACAGTCCGTTAAACGGGCCATTGAATACTCCATCCTATCCCACAATATAAATTACTGCTATCATTGCTATTTTTTGACGATTCATGGCTACTGTAAACTCTAAAAAGGGGTGTGGTCCAACCACCCCTATTGCAAACTATCAATATTAGCAAAGATACGCCTAATCAACGCCGAAATGTAGACAAAAATGCAATTTTTTTGTGCAAAATTCTAACTTTTTGTAAATTTGACTAAAATTTTGTCAAGGCGCCTTCTGAAAACTTTCTACAAACGAAGTCTAAAACAGAGTCTAGATTACCTTACGTGCTAATTTTTATTTCTTATTGTTTCCTAAATTGGGCGTTAGACCAATCGAAATTACGATTTTTTTGGAAAATTCAAGGTGTTTCTTCAATTCTACCTCCAAATGTGGGCGTGGCCCAAAAGTTCTGTGAACGATGTGTAGGAATAAGGTATTCTACATAGTACATTAAGTAAAATTTTCCCCAATTCCGAACAAAAATATTGAATAAAATGCACTTGAAAATTTACACTTGAAATCAATGCCACGCCCACTGGAGGAAGTTTATCGATTTATTTTTTTCTTTTTTATGTCTTACAGTCATAAGGAGATATATATATTTCAGCCTTAATATAAAATTTCAGCCTTTCAAGACGGCTAACAGTTTTGAAAGCTCTGGAGGTATTTTCACATTTAGACCGATTGTGGGCGTGTCTGTGGGCGAATTTAAAAAATTTTAACACTTGTACTGCTTCGGATAACAATGAACTTAAGCACCAAATTTCAGCTTTCTAGCTTAACACTTAAGACCTAAACACGTGTGACAAATCTTAAATATTTTGAAAATGAGGTGCCAGGTTCACAGACGTCATGGCTTATTCGATTCAGAAATCGTTCTCGACCATGTGCCCTTAGGGGGCACATACCTCCTTTCCTATGGGATGGGGTATAAAAACCTTATTAGGAATACAATAGTTAATTAATAAGTTATTTTAGTTATCTTAGTTAATTAATGATTCATGACTAGTAGCTGGAAGAAGATGGAAAGCCAAATAATATAGTAATGGGAAAAAGAATAGGAATGGAAAGAAGAATAGGACCATAGAAATAGACGGTCTATCAGGAAACCAAGCAAAAATAGGGGAAATAATTCGTGTAGAAGCGAATTTTGGCACAGTTGTAGAGAAATGTGTCCAGACCGACATACCGAAAGTACTGGTGGGTGGTGGCGAAGCTAACGGGTGGGCGGGGCTCTAAAGGTCCCTTTTTCAGTTTTTTGCAAATATATCGAAAACTATAGCTTATAGCGAAAAACTGTCAACAACTAAATTTATTAACATAAAATTCTCTACAAAAAACATTATAGACACTTTTTCGCTGGAATGAACACTTAAGGAGATACAGAGGGGGGAAATTGATTATATTTATTAAAATGACTTTAATCATTTAATCACTTTAATTAAAAAAATAAAGATTGAGACGATATTCTAACATACTTTTATTGTATCGCTTTATTGCATCACTTCGTAATCCAAATTTTTAAAAATATGTGAGATTTACTTGCCTTCTTTCACCTAAGTAGTGTCGCATCCAAAAAATTTTGAAGAAGAAGGGTAATTTGTACATGAAAGAGTTCTTGTAGGTAGCTACTAACACAACCTTGGTCTCCGCTTTCCCACCGCCTGTATTCATAACGAATGTGTTTGTAGATGGTGGCACCAATCCCAAGGAGGACTGCCAATCTTCGACTACCAATTTGACTTTACATCTTCGTCAATTACTGAAACTTTTAGATGTATAGCAGCAGTAGAGCATATGGCAGTACTTCCGGTTCCGGTGATTCGCTGCGAGAGTAAAAAAACAGCAATTCCCCTTCCTTGCGTCAAGCCACCTGAAATCATCCGGCGAGCTTTGTTTTTTGGAGACGATATACTACTTCTATACAATATCTTCTTCTATACTATAGAATAAATAAAAAGAGTGGTACAACAAGTGGTGGTACGAATACGAACGGCACTTGATCAGTTTTTCAAGACAAGTGTTACTTTCAATGGGTTTGTCAAAAACTCGAAGAGGTGGGACCGTGAAACAGAACGAGTTATTTTTTTCTGGTGACGACGGTTGGATTTGAACCCATATCTCCGGCGTAGTAAGCGCATACACTAACCATTACGTTATGGCAACCCACTTCTACTGCTATTTTGCCTGAAAAAAGTTTTTACATTTTTGGCAGCACACATAAGCCTAAATCAACCCCCATTCTTTTCCTCTGAGACATTTGCTCCTTCCACAACAATACTTAACCTTGCCATCTGATTATGCGGCAAAATCTAGGCATAGAAAATCCTTCAGTCCAGATCCACACATTCTGTGACCAATGCATGGGTTGTGACACCATCACGTATTTCAATGTTCGCAACCGTGATCTCTAGCTTATAGGTAGAAGGTGTGAAACAGAGTGTGGCACCAATCTTCTGAATATTTCTGTAAACATTCTGTAACATTGTGCTTTATTTTTTGGTATTGAGTTAATAAATAACAATAGAAAAAAGATTATCAAAGTTGTTTGTTTGTTAATAGCTTTACTCGTCACTTGTAACGTTTTATTCTGAAAATATTTGCAGCTCTGAAGTGGGTCACATCACCCACTTAACATTCATCCACAGGATATCTTAAATTAAAAATGCACCGGCATTTCACCGATATCCTGTGGATATCTTGTCGGTGCGCGGCTGGGAGTGGGCATGCTTTGGCTTTGCAACAACACACTACAAGTTGAAGACAGACATGACTGTTAACCTCAAGATTCTTCAGATTTGGATTACGAAGCGATGCAATAAAAGTATGTTAGAATATCGTCTCAATCTTTACTTTTTTCATGATAAAAGTCACTTTAATTAAAATTATCAATTTACCCCCGCTGTATCTCCTTAAGTGATTATTCCAGCAAAAAAATGTTTACAATCTTTTTTGTAGCGAATTTCATGAAGATTAATTTAGTGGTTGACAATTTTTTGCTATGACCTATGGTTTTAGAGATATTTGGCAAAAACTGAAAAAAGGACCTTTAGAGCCCCGCCCACCCGTAAGCTCCGCCCCCACCTACCAGTACTTTCGGTATGTCATACACGATACCTTTCTCTACAACTGTGCCAAAATTCGCTTCTACACGAATTATTTCCCCTATTCGGTCTTTTTTGGTCTTCGTTGCCTGGACTAACAACTTTGGAGTTGTACTAAAACAAGCAATATATCAATTTTAGAAACTTTTCAAAATAAGACACTCAGAGCAATGGTTAATGCTCCATGGTACATTAGAAAAAGCGATCTATATACATCGAGATCTGGGAATCGCAACCGTGACTGACGGTAACAAACTTTGCTCGCAAACTTAGTACTCAACTTCGCGGACATTGCAATCATGAAATAATCCGAAGTTTGGATTAAACAAATCTGAAAAAATTTTAACACTTGTATACTGCTTCGCATTAAATGGAGCTTATATAATTCCAACTTCCTTTATCAATATGTCAGGCTTAAAAACATGTGACATACAGGCGGACGGTCGGAAATTATGTCCCTGAGGTCTTGGGGGTCTACCATTATTATTTCACCGTTTTACAAACTATGTGACCTGCTATCCTATGGGATGGGGTATTAAAACACCAAACTCAATTGCAGTGAGTCTCATATTGAAGTCTTTTTAAAAAAATTGAAGAAGAAAATCCAATTTAAAAAAATTTGTAAACTATATTAACTTTATAAACTAAATATTTCTAGTTGTAAAAATTTTTCATACGTTTGTTCGTTTTGCGTTCAACAAATAAGTCCAAAAATTTAAAAAACAAAAATTGCAATCAAAAAATCATTTTGTTTGATGAAAAACGCATTCGAAAAGTAACGCATGTTTTGACACATAACCACTTCAATGGTGATTGTAATTAAGAATGTTGTTTGTCGTTAACATTTAAGTATTTGGGATAAACAATAAAATGCAACAAATAATGTTATTTTTCCGATCCAAACACGCGGCGGGAAGTATTTATGTGCATCTTCTTTGCGACAACAAGAGTGTAAGTCCTAAACCGCCAAAATTCGTAACAAGCTGGGATCAAACCATCCTAGATCCCAGAACCTTTTTTGTCGACAACTGGAACCAGCGTGCCAATCGAAGGACCGATGGATGGACCTTTCATGGGTTGCCGCAAACTAGATTCTTTCATACGGGTCGGTTAAGTTCGTACTGAAATTTGACGAAAACAAACCGAATATTCGCTAAAGCAAATGAGTGAGTCGATTTTGCTAAAACGCTGTTCACTGCAGGTACCGCTATAAGGATACAAACCCAAAAGTTATTTTAATGCATGCTATGATCATTCTTGTCTCTATGTGCCCATCAGTCAATTTAACATTGTGATTCTCCTTTTGGGAAACTATGCATACTCAATGCACTCGCTTAGAAAAAAGAACAAAACATGCTAGATCGAGAGACATTTTTGATAAGTTTGCTGTATGAATACAAATGATTGCGCAAGAAAGACATGCGTCTTCGATTCCAATTCAATAACGAATAACTAATTTTATGGCTGAATAGAAATCGATCTGAATAGAACTGGTACGATCGAATGCACACAATTTTATGCACACTGCAAATAGAAAAACACTCTTCCCACCCAGCGGGACGCCAACTTAAGAACTGCTAAAGAAACACGATAAGCACAACAAACCACCCCATTAGAAGGCAACGCCCTACAAACAAACCCTGTACAACCTCTTGCGCTACGAATTTCACTTACCGTCTCGTCTTGACATTCTGTGTAACATTTCGAAATTTGCATACATAATAGGAATAAGCCCAATTTAGATATGCAACGGGAAAGCTTATTGCATTCCTGAAGGGGGGGTAAAAATAGAATGCAAATTGAACATACAAAACATTAAACCATACAATCGTGTAATCCTTGGCCAACTTCCTTCTTGACTTCTTCAACTTCGTTTTTGAAGCAAGTAAGTATATTATAAGAGAGTTTGCAAGCAAGAGTTTATCACGCAAGGAACTTCTAAATACCCTACACTATTAACACATATTATAATATTTTGGCCTGAATTCATTCAAGAACTTGATTGTCCATACCTCCGAAAATGGGTCTTGGCTAAAACTAAAATCTTCATCTTCAATCTAGTTCTTCAGTTATAAAACCAAATTGTGCGTTATTGACCTGTCTATCATCATCAGCGCAGGCGCGGGTTGACAGGATCTACCGAAACACGTCTTGAAGGCAACTCAATTAAAATCGTGTAATCGATGAATAAAATAGTGCGGTCAATCAGGAGAGTTTGTTTTAATAACAAACACAGTGAAATAATCACCGTAGAGCCTTTGAGATATGATCGAGACCGGCAAGTGAATCGATTAAGCCATCTCCGTCCGTGCGTCCGTCCGTATGTGTTTAAAGTCTTCAAAATCAAGCTTAGAGAGCCTAAACTCGGTACACGGCTTGACTCTTTTGTTGCACAGACAAAATGTGAAAATTTGCTTAATCTGTTAACGGCCACGCCCACTGCTGGCTTCAATGTGAGACAACCTTTATTTCACATTTTCTTCAAAAATGCCTTTTGGTCAAGTTAGACAAGGTACAGGAACTTAAATTTTGGATGAAAATTGGATCGCCCATAATATCGACCATGTCCACTTTTAACCTGCTAGATCTATAAAAACCCGATTTCTAGGAAATTTGACTCCAAATCGAAAAAAAATGTATGTCAAATATTAAAGATATTACTATTTGCTAAGTTTCATCCATACAAAGTTTTGAGCTCCGCTCACTTTTAAGGGGGTTTTTAGGAAAAAAAACTGTTTTTTTTCTGAAATAATTTTCGCTTTTGCATATTTTCTGATGATTCTACCGAAATAACAATTATTTGATTTTACTTTTTGGTGGCGTTACCTATACAAATTATATATGAATTCGGGCCAAGAAACTTTAAGATTTTGTGTTACATGGTACATATATAGGGTATATAGAACTTTGTCACAGACAAACTGTTGCACTTACTCACTTGTTTTTATACCCCATCCCATAGGATAGGAGATATATTAAGTTTGTCACATGGGGCAGGGCATATGATCGAGACCGAATTCTGAATCGAATGAGCCATGTCCGTCCGTCCGTCCGTCCGTCCGTCAGTATGCCACATGTTTTTAGGCCTTAAATTTTGAGCTAGAGTGCTGAAACTTCGTACGTAAGGTCCACGTCATGCGAAGCAGTACAAGTGTAAAAAATTTGTAAAAAAAAACCGCCCAAAGACACGCCCACAATCGGTCTAAATGTGCAAATACCTCCAGAGTTTTCAAAACTGTAACACGTTCTAAAAGTCTGAAATTTGACATTTAGCATCTCCAAGTGAATATAAGACACAACCAGTGAGTAAGTGCTACAGTGTGTACGCAGAAGTTACAGTCCGTAAAACGGACCGCGCACCGTCGAGTACCCCATCCTATCCCACATTGTAAAATGCTGATGGCATAGTTATTTTTTGACATTTTATAAGTAATGCAAACTTCCAAAAGGGGCGTGGTCCAACCACCCCTTATGACAAACTATTAAATATAAGATATTTCCACAGATATTTCCAAGTTACACTTAAATGTACGTAAAAATGCAATTTTTTGGTTCAAATTCAATGTTTTTGAGAAATCGACCCCTAAAAGGGGGCGTGGCTAAAAACTTTATATGAACAAAATCTGGACTGAAGTCTCGTTAACCAAACCTGCTACTTTTTTTTTGTTTGATGCTTTCCTAAATTAGGCTCAAGGCCAGTCGAAATTAAGTTTTTCTGGAAAATTTTAGGTTTTTCTTCAATTCTGGCTCAAAACAGGGCGTGGCCCTATTTTAGAAACTTTTCAAAATAAGACACTCAGAGCAATCGGTAATGCTCAATGGTATATAAGAAATAGCAATCTACACCGAGATCTAGGAATCGCAACCGTGTCTGACGAGGTAACAAACTTTGGTCGCAAACTTAGTACTCGTCTTCGCGGACACTGCAACAATTAAATTATCCGAACTTTGGATCAGACAAATCTTACGCGCCGACTTCAACCAATGAGACCGTTAGATCTAGCAGCATACGCCTAAATTGACGGTATTGTAGGCGCCTTCGTTGGAAGGCAGCCTGCCACACGCGATTACTACAGAAGCTTGAACTATTTGTTAAGGAAACTTAGTCGTAGTCTGACGGAAAATGGGGGGTTTTTTAGTGAGTAAGAATCTCACACTACTATGAGCACGCGCGACCGGTCCTCGTAGTGCCTATGAAGGTTTTTCCTACCCACGGAAAAAAAAGCTTACGCTTCTGTAGTGTTTATCGGGTTGAGTAGGTTGCTATCCAGTAAATGCACCTAATAAAACCGTCAGTTCGTGCGGCTTGTTCTTTGTAGTCGTCGCTCATTGTTTACATCATTAAGAGCCTCGTTAAGAGTACGGTTCATTTCAATGTTGCAGTGAACATGAAGACGAGCATTTAGCTTTCGAGCAAAGTTTGTTACTTCTTGGCTCACAGTAGCTATTCCTTCTGCTTACTTATTGGCACCGAGTGTACTATGGGCTTTTTAATGGACTTCACGGCTTTCCAAAGTGAATAGTTTGACCCTCTATCGGCAGTCAAGTTTTCGAGGTAGTTGGTAATCTCGCGACTTTTAAAATCTTGAAGTAAGTGCTTTAATTTGTTAGATAGCCCATTCAGAATGGTTTTATCAGGAGGAGCTCGAGACAAATGCCACCTCTTTCGAGCCTTTCTCTTTTCGCGTACGAGCTCTTCAATTTCGCGCGGGTAAATTGATCCGCTTTTCCTTACTCCAGTCTTCCGGAAAGAAGTATTGTTCCAAGCAGCGTTTTGAATAGTTCTAACGAGTTTATCGACTTCGTCTTCTATTTCTAAAGCGGTTGTAAGTGGTACATGTAGAGATACATTTTCTTTACAGTGTTTCCTAAAGCCATCCCAGTCGGTGTTGTTATTAGTTAGCCTAGGCGCTCTCTCATTTTTTGCTAGACTTCCGCCGATTTTCAAAACGACTGCCGAGTGATCCGAACAGAGATCATAACCTTCTTCTACATTTGTGAGGTGGCGAGGGACCCCTTTTGCGATAAAGAAGTCGACAAGGTCAGGTACTTTGTTTCTGTCGGTTGGCCAATACGTTGGATTTCCCGTCGAAAGGAAAAACACGCCACGTTTCATGCTAGCTTTGAAGAGTACTCTACCTCTTGTAGCTATTCCTAAATCTCTATGAATATCACTATACCTAATATATCATGGGGCATTCAAAATTACTCTATGTGTCTTGTTTTGGAAAGTCTGCAACATGGATATGTTGCTCGGCTTGGTACATCCTCAAAGCTGTATACCATATGTCCAGGATGGCTTTAAGACCTGCCTGTACAAGAGCAGTTTGTTATGTATGCTTAGTTTCGAAAATCTTCCGATAAGCCAATACATTTCCCTGAGCCTAATCTCGAGCACGTCACGCTTCTTCTTTACGTATGGTTTCCACCTTAGTTTAGCGTTTATGTAAGTTTAGGTTGTTGGGCTGATGGAGCGAGGTAACCCGCGCCTCATCGCACTTAGGTCTATTTAGACCCATTATGATACCCAGTTGGGGATAGTCCTTGTTGTATGGATGTTCCACTTCCTTCTTACGCCGTGTTGAGTTCCTGGAGCCACCTTGTTGTTTTAACATACCTGGAAAGAGATATTAGTGGTGCGTTTGAAAGTTCTGAGATGTCATGGAAGAAGTAGCTTCCTAAAGTTCTTTTCCTCAACTGACCTAGACTGGGATGTGGCACAGAAAGTGAGGTGTGTCCTCGCAGCAATCTGTATTAAAGGTCTGCATGAATGTACTCATTTCATCGTTTCAAGCGTGTGCAGTACTTCATTGCACTCTATTCAGTAAAATTATACGTTCAAGACTTGTGTTTGAATGAGCTCTATGTCAAATGAGGCAGTTACTGTACAATAGTCTGTTAGCTTACACCAAAATAAGAACACTACTTGGTTTTATTTGTTCACTTGGGTGCTTGCTTTAAACAGAACATGCACAACTTTAACTCTTAAAAGACACTGAGTGCACTGTTTAAATGAGTGCACTCATTTCAATTAGTGCACCCAAACCAATTTCATTAGTATATAATTCGCGTTATATTTTTCAGCGTTTTGTTTCCTCAAATTGACTCTTAAAGAATGAACAGAATTTAATGTAATTTAATTTAATATATCTTGTAGACCAGATAATGATGATAGACCAGATAATGATTTTGACTTAAATATTAAGTCCTCTACCATTATTAAGGTAAGTAAAGGGCAGTAAAGTTATATATTACGTTGGAGTGGGTGCACTGAGTGCACTGAGTGCACTAGTGCACTCATTTCATTCAGTGCACTCAGTTCAGGGCACCCACTGTACGTAGGTGCACTGAACTAATTGTTTTATTGTCAATGAGTGCAATACTCATAAAAAAAAAGTAAGTGATCTATTCACTTTAGGTTTCAAAATTTGTGTGCAGTGCGTAAGATACCTGGATAAAAATGAATGTCTTGTAACTGATTTCAAGACATTCATTGCAGATGTTTAATCTGTAACGCCACATCCTCTGCAGATGTCGTCATTGTCGAGATTTAGTTTCATAGTTTCATGGCGTCTCAAAAGATTGTGGCCAGAATATATACCTACTAGTAACGACAGAGTCTTCCTGTTGCTCTTGATGAGTGCGTTAGTTTGGGACTTATCGTATTTAGGACACATTTGTCTTGAGATTTGACAGGTGGACAAGGATGTCCATCTTGTATTTGCTTTCATCCGAATCTTGTTTTCCACCCGCCTTCTAAGGTCACAGAGTGGGGATTTGATCCATTGAAGGGCTTGTTGAGGATCCATTGTTGATCCATATCATGCAAGCTCATCGGCTTTTTCGTTGCCACGAAAGTTCCTGTGACCAGGAACCCAGCAGAGTCTTACATTGTGCTGTTAGCCAAGAACCTTTAGCTCTTTGCGACAGCACTTAACAAGTTCGGATTTGATTTCAGTGGCAGCTATTTCTTTTATGGCTGCCTGGCTTTCTATAAATATAGTAATATCGTCCTGTGGTATTAACCTTATTGACGGTTGGCTGGCTGCCTCCTTGACTGCAAGGAACTCCTTGAAAGACGCTGCAAGAAACAGGCAATTTTATTGATTTTTCTATAAGTGGGTTCTTAAAAACCTGCACCCGTCCCTATGCTCATTTTTGACCCTTCTGTATATATGGCTATCGATAAATTTCTTAGCGGTTCCCCCGATTCCCACTCATCTGCTAGGAAACATGCAGTTAAAAGGCTTTTCGAAGTCAAGGTAGGGGGTTATGTAGTCGGAGGAGGTGTCGGTTCCTATAACGCTATGAAGAATCTGCGCATGACCATTCAGGTGACTGACTGAGCCTCAAGGCGCTTTTGGCAGCAGATTCCTGCATATACAGGTCGAGGGGTAGTATATCGAGAATTGCCTCCAGCCCTGAGGTTGGTGTCGTTCTCATTGCTGATGACCAATACATGCTGCTCTCTGTATTATTGTCATGTGGCGTAGGTCCGTGTTTTTTCCAGCTGCCTGCAACCAGACTAAACACCCATACGTTTAGTCGCGGTATATTTCTTTTGTTTGTGAACAGCACGAGGACGGTTTTTTTGTGGGTTAACACCCAAACCGCACTGCTTTGCCCACGAACTAAGTTTCTCTAGAGCTTTCTCTAAAAGAACGCTGATAGTGGGTAGGAATTTACCTTTGACTATTAAAACAAGGTCATCGGCATAAGCCATCACGTGAATCCCTCCCACGCCCAGACTTATAAGTATCTCATTGACTGCCAGTACCCATGGAAGTGGTGAGATGACTCCTCCTTGAGGGCTGCCTCTGGAGGCCAGTCACCTTAACAAAACTATCGCCTATGGATGCATTGATCATTTTTAAGCAGATTTATAATCAGATTAATAAGGGCTTGGTCAATGTTTAAATTTTCTAAGTTTCGTTTAATTGCACAGGTCTCGTCATTATTAAAGTCACCCTCAATATCAAGGAAGGCAGCAAGTGTATATTCCTTGTCCTGAAGTGACTTCTCAATCACGCTGACTACTCTGTGCAGCGCTGTTTCAACGCCCTTACCGTTAGTGTAATCGGGTTGAGCTCAGGGAGGTCCGGCACTCGAGCAAACTGGGTAGACATTAAGACTGATTTAGGTACCTTTAGGTCTTGCATTTTGATCAACAACTCCTGAAAAATTTCACATCCATTATTTACCTATAATTTTATTTTCCTGAAATAGGTATTTATTAGCGTTTTGTTTCTATGAAGGTATCTACCTAGTACCTATGCAACTTTAAAATATACGCAACCATCCCTGTCAGCTTCGTATAAAAATTACATTAACAACAAGAACTAAGAAAAGCTACGCACAGCATTTGCAACCATTGGAATAAATATAAAATAACTAATTCCAAGCAAAATAATTGTAGGTATTCTTTCCTGTCCTATCTTCCCCTTCATTCTATTCCTCGGTCTTATCAGAATTTTATGCGGGAACCACAAAGCAGCCTGGGCTTGGCCTCGGCTTGACGTTTACAAGCTCAGCCATACGATTTCAGTGTTTCCTAACACAATGAAGCTCGGCTTCAAAATGTTGTTTGCAAAGCGAAAAAGCGCGCAAAGAGAAAACGTAATGCTAGGTAATGAGGCCCAAAAGCCCAGCACGAGTCCAGATGTGCTGAACTTTGGCTTCGTGTGAAGCAAATGGGGGTTGATTTCGATCGCACATACGAAGTCAATCAGTTTTCCTTTGGCTTTATCTGGATAAGGGTGTTGGCCATGCACGGCGGATATGACGCAGAATATCTGAGTGTGTCTACATTTTGGACCAAATTGCGTATTATTTATTTATTAGTTGGACATGAATGTTCCACGTAATTATTAACACAGCACTAGCTATCAGGGCTTTCGGCTGTGTGTGCGTATTTTGTAATTTATCGCACAACCACAGCCACCCAAAAAGTGTTCAACTTTGAAATTCAAAATAAACGAACGATTAGACATTTTCAATTCTGTCTACCTTTCCCATATACAAATCCAGAAAATGAGTGATGTCGCACTTCCATTTTTCTGCTGCATCTACCTACAGTTGGGCAAAAATGAAGACAGTACCTTCAGAGATAATCGTTTTCCGATCGCGATCGCAATGACGACACAGCGACAGCACACATACACTTTCTGCTTTGTGCTTGTGGCTTGTCGCTTTCGTGCGTGGTGAAAATGTATAAAGAATCAATTGGCTTAAATGTGTGTGTTAGTTAGGTATGCTTGCCGTGTATATTTATTTCGTGTAACAAATTATTGGTGCATTTGGTTCAATTCAATTTCAATTAATGGAATGGATTAATGGAATGAAATTGCAAATGAAAGGCTTATATAAGTATTTTGAGCCTTGTCTGTTATTAAGTTAACATTTTATTTTGAGGTAGGTAATAAGAAATTAGTTCCTTTGTGTTTTGGCTTGGGTAGGCACTGTCTTAAATGTCTATATGAGCGCATCGTCACTGGTTGGGCTCCCGATATCAATTTGAGGTCAATTTGATTGCGAGTGTGCATATCCATTAGTTTTTCTAAAGTTTTTAGCATAAAAGATGATAGGCTAGGGCCTAAAGTCCTTGGCAGTCGTGTGGCTCGATTACCCTGCTTTTGGAATGAAGATGACTTTAACCTCTCTCCATACTTTGGGAATATGTCAAAGTTGTAGACAGCGGTCAAATAGTTTTTTAAGTACAGATAAAATAATTGGCGTGCTTTTTTGTAAGATTATAGGATACAGTCCATCACAGCCGGGTGACTTGTAGGGTGAAAAGAGTCAATTACCCAGTTTAGCTTAATTTCCGTTACTATGTCTTCTGGAATTGTTGTTTCAGTTACGGGATTAGTTGTTTCCTGGCTGTGAGTCTCGACAAGTTGGCAGCCTGGAAAATGTGTTTCCATTAGAAGCTTAAGCGTTAGAGAATTGTAGATAGCTTGAAATCGCTGGTTCTTAAGATAGGATTTTCCTTAGATGAGCTGACTCTGTTGTACTTTCAATGCTTGCACAGAAAGTGCGCCAGGACCTGCGTTTAGCACTGTTGACGGCACTATTGAAATTCCGTTGGCTTGATTTGTACAACTCCCAGTCCTCTGGCCTTTTACTGGCCTTTGCCCGATTGGAAGGTGTCCTAGTTTTTCTCCTAATTTCAAGTAGATCTATTGTGCGTAAGCGGCACGCTTTTGCGAATGCGTTGTGTAGAGTCCGATAACTCTGTGGCGATGGCATCGACGTCATTCGTAGTTGTCGTATGATACTCTTGTAACTTTGTTTTGCTAAGGCCTATCTCCCTGAGAAAAACCTCCCAGTCAGTGTTCCGAGTATTTCGGTAAGTAGCAGGCATGGGATTGGTTATGTTTAGAGAAAATTTAATTATTTTGTGATCTGAGAAAGATTATTCTTTATAGAAACTTTCCAGTTGTCTAAAGACAGCGAGTGAGAGTTACTGCACAACGTGACTTCAAGCACCTCTCTTCTATTTCTTGTTAAGGGCGGGTTCGTTGCCCTTATTTAATACTAGTAGATTTTGTTCTAAGATTAATTCAAAAAGTGACTCATCTCGCTTGTTGATGTCGGAACTGCCCGACTGCGTGTGGTGGGCGTTAGAATCAAACCCAAGGATGAGGTCCCACTTCTCTTTATGGCATTTTAGAGCCAGGGATCTGGTGCATGCTGGTGCATTGTCCACCGAGTCATAAGGCATGTAGGTCGATGAGAAGATGAGTGGATTATTCCGACGTCGCTCCCATTTCGCCGCTGCCTGATCCCCGTTGCTGTGGGTGGATAAAAGATTAAGTTTAATCTGCTTTCTAGCCACAATGCGTGCTCTAATCTTACATCCTACCTTCAGTGTATGATAGACCTTTAGGTCTTTGCTCTCTAGACTCTTCACCTTCCCACGGACTAACCATGGTTCTTGGATCAGGGCAATGTCAATGTCTATCTTATTAAAAAGGTAGACAAGATCGGCGCTGGCCGCCTTGCTATGGTGCAGGTTTATCTGCACGACTTTCATGCTGACCAGCATCCTCTCCTTCTACCTTCTTCGCTGACTCCCCAATAACTTGTACTCTGTAGGTGGTAATTCCAACGCGTACTTTGTACTTGTTTTTGTGGAGTAGCGGCATCGATTTGTGGTTGAGCAACACCGTGACGGTTGTACCGTCCTCCGTGTGCTCGCCCACTTCAATTACTTTCCAGTCCTCGGTGTGTAGTTCTAGATTAAGGTTCCGAAGGTATCCCTCGATCCAGTCCTTGGGAATGTGAGCTCAAGGGATGCGGATGAGACTCTTTGGGCTGGTGTAATCAAGTACCTCCTTCCGGCTAACAACCCTTAAGTCAGCACCAGCCCACGGGGCATCAGTGTTGCTTATAAAGTTGTTAAGCCAGTCGAGTGTGTACTTGTCACAACAGCTTAGTATCTTGAATTTCTTAATAGTGACCAACGTGTCAAAGCGTGGTTTATTACCACTGGCCTTGCAGGCATCGTTGATCCCAGTGAGAATTCTGTTTCCCACCAGCTTCCATTGGCCTTCAGATAGCTTTCGTTCTGGATTACCAAGGTCGACTACTGTAACCCGAAAGCTCTCCTTGACCAAGTGTGTTTTTTGTTTTTTCGCCTGCCTATTGACTAGAAGAGATAGTGTAATCATGCCGACCTCTTTTGGAGCTTCCTGCAGTCGCTTGAGGTTTGGACTGGTCCTTGCCCTTCGACTCTGCAGTTTTCCCGATACAAGATGCCGAGGTGCAGGGCAGTTGGCGTTGCGCCCTCGTCATCAGGTTATCGTAGGCTCCTCCAGAGGTCTGCTCCCTAGCTACCTTCACGTCAACGCTTCGTCGTTGCTCAGATTTCCCTTGAAGCTTCCTTCAATTTCCTCGGGGTCCGATTTCTTTTTACCCAGGTTAATTTAAGTTTGGAAGGTGAGAGGGCAAGTGGCCTTCCTTCTTTGGTTTGATTAACCTTCCTTTTGCTCCTTGGGATTTCCGTTCCCTAACCAGGCAGTCTTGGTAAGGTCCATGATCTCATGCGCCCTTTTCAGCATGCTCGATTCCTTTTCCGTTCCGGACTTAGGATCGAGCTTGTTCAGCCGGATGATGGTCCTTCTGGGGTTGGCTCTTTGGCGTACGGTGTACGAAGCAGTAGTGCCGTTGCTGCAACTTGGCTTGGCAGTGCCTGCAATAGGAAAGGTGCTGCCATCCGCCATATTGAGGTCAGATTTGTCAGGCTTGGTAATGACTGTTCAGACACTATCTGCCGTCACGTTCGCTTCCCACTTTCCCGATGACAGAGTCGGGGGTAGCACTCTTGCACCTGGAAACCTCCGACTCCAGAGTCGGAGGATTAGAATCGATGGATTAGAATCCTTTGAGATTATCGCGATTTCTGCAGCCGGCTTCTTCGCAGCATGTGCTGTCTCTTCCTCCACCTTAGTCAAGTACTAGCTAATGGCTTGATGCATGGTCTGACAGGATTAGTTTGAGTAAGCACCGGCTCAAGCGCTGCCACCGTTGGCTTAAGATCATGGGTTGGTGCCTGCGATCCAAGTCCGGACAGGCTATGGCATGTCACAGACTTGGACAGATTTGTCGAACCCCCATGCTCTCCTCTTCCTTTTGACTAGTCGCCGGTAAGAGACAGGCAATAGGCATGTCATCTCCCGTCGACACGCTTGCTTGGAAGTCTAGAGCCTTTTCAAGCCTTCTCTGCTTAAGTTCACTAACTTGCTGCTGCTTATTTCCTAGTCTCTTGACCGTCAATTTGCAGTTCTGTACTACTTGGTCGACGAGATCGAGAGTCTGGACGAGCTAGCTATCGAGCAGTTGTCATCGTCACTGAGAAATAGCTTCCCAATGTTGAAATCGACTGTCCCCATACTAACTTCGTCCGAAGCTTTAACACTAGCTGAGAGTAAGAGGCTGTCCTCCTCCTCCGTCAGAATTTCAAAAGAGTTAGAGTCGGTTGATTTAAAGCTAGGAGTGCCCGACTCGCTCACACCCTTCGCCGAAGTTTTTTTGTTTTTAAAAGAATTAATTTTGTTCCCACGAGTAAGGGGGAAGATAATGTCCGCCTGTATCTACTCACCCCCTGTATACAGATAAGGGGAATTTGAATTAAAACTAGAGGTCCCCAGGTATCTAGAGTTGTGCACTTACGACTGAGCTCCCCCTCAGCCACGCAGGTCTCGGCATGCACACCTTACCTCCTCCTTGGACCGGGCTCGTGACCGGCTGAACACCATCGAAGTTCCAGCATTGGGTGGATCTCTGATGGTGCACAGGCGAAGTTTAGTTTAGCGTTTAGTGTCATCCCTAGATATTTCGCATCATTTGCATAAGGTATGCAGGATTTATGAACAGAGGTAGTTTATGGAAAAGATAGTTTCACACATTCATTGTCTCTTTTTCGCGATCTTAAGATCTTGCCATTAAGACACCTTTATGTATTTAAGTTTTAAGGGAGATTTTTAAACGAAGTGAAAACTTAGGCACAAGATTCTCTAGAGCTTATAATTTACGTATAAATAAATAATATGTCCTTAAGTGATGTACCATTTGCACGCAGAACTCTTTTTTTCGCTTTTTTATCTAGCTACCGCCCTGCGTATATTAATAAATTACCCACGAATAGAAGATTAATCCAGAACTGCTTCGGGTTTTCCAAAAAAGTTAAAAACTGGCTGTTCACGGTCGACTATGAGAACGTTAACATTTCTTATCTGCGTTGATATAGGCAAAGTGATTTTATTGTTGGCTTTTTCCCTTAGCTCTAATATTTTATATACTGTTACTTTTATTTGATTTATTTCTATTTTTCTTGAAACTTGGCATTCCGTAGACATAATTAAGTTTGCCATGTAGTTTTATAATCGTAATTTTTTTTTTGTAAGTAGTTTTTATTTATTCTGTTGTTCATCAGATACCCTTTGTACCTTCTTATAGTTAAAGGCCATAAGAACTATAAAGAATTAAGTCAAAAATTGTCTATTTTTATTTTCCTATTAATATAAGTATCATTGTTAAAATAATTTTAAGTTCACACCTTTATATTTTAATAGGAAAGTGAATAAAATTCAATCAATCAATTAATTAATAATTAACTTAATTACTTTTACTAACTTGTACTAACTTGAGCTACTATTTTTTTATTTCTTTATTTTCAATTAGGAAAATAATAGCAAAAGTAATCCTAAACTAAGTGCATTTGGCCATTTTTTGTAATAATATCAGTTGTCTTTATACCCGACCCAGGGTATATTTATTTCAATGCATAGTTTGCAATACAGTGAAATAATCACCGTAAGATCATCACTCCTAAGACCTTTCTTTCTCTTGTCTTTAAACCCGACCCAGGATAGTAGGGAGTTTTGGAGAGTTCTGGGCCACTGTTGTGGTTTTCGCGTTGTGGTTTTCTTATCAGTAACCTGTGGTTTTTTTTGTGGTTATCTTCAGCAGCCGCGATCTTTGTGGTGGCAGAGGGGGTCGTTGACCTAGATCTTTGTGGTAAGGGGCATGATTTGTATGAGTCATAGTGGGGTGGTGGGCGGTGGGGCGGTGGGGCGGTGGGCGGTGGGGGGCTTGGGGGAAGTGGTGCTGTCTAAGTCCAGCGTATATACCTATGAAGACAGACAGACAGAATCGTCAGACTAATATTTTCAACATAGTGAGTAATAATTTGGATGAGAATTTCGTTCGTAAGGAAAAAATATATCAGTAAGCTTGGCCTTGTTCTTTGTGGTTAAATGGGGCAAAGTAAGATAGTGAGTAATAATTTGGGTGTCAGGTTCGCTTGTGCTGAAAAAAATTCGTTCGTAAAGAAAAAATATATCAGTAAGCTTGGCCTTGTTCTTTGTGGTTAAATGGGGCAAAGTAAGATAGTGAGTAATAATTTGGGTAGCAGGTTCGCTTGTGCTGAAAAAATATATGGTGTGTGGTCATCAAAAGAACTAATATGAAAATAGATTGGGGTCGTTGTATTGTCACTTGAAGTGAGGACTATGTCACTTGTTTAGAATAAAAAAAATAAAAAAATTCTTATCAGAAGACTGAACCACAATTTAACAGGAGTGGGGTCGTTGTATTGTCACTTGAAGTGTGGACTAGGTCACTGTTTTTGAATGAAAATAAAAAATAAAAATACTTATCAGAACCATATGTGTATGAAATAATTTTTGGATGAACCACAGTTGGATGAGATAGTAAAAAAATGTATGATATATCACTATGAGAAATTTTTTTATCATAACGATGAACCACAATTTAACATAGGAGAATATAGTTCTATGGAGTTATGAATATGAGACCCGAAAATATTTGTGGTATCCAAGGGAAAAAATAGAGAAAAAAGTGTGGTCTTCAAAAAAAATCTACAAGCAATATTCATATAAATAGAGGGCTTCAATTCCTTTTAGTTTAGTAGAAAAATATTGTGAGGAGCACCAGTCCGATTGTGAGGAAAAATGTAAGTATACCTATTCTATTTTTTTTTTGTTTATTTATTTATTGTTTTTATTGTTTATTGTTTTATTTTAATTTTTTTGTTTAGGACAAACGCAAATGAACTACTAAAGGAGGCGCGCGCGTACCTGGACGCGTTCGAAAAAGAAAATTGGGACTACGAGGATCTGTTGAGTTGTGCAAGGACCCAGCTGACCAACCTGGAGATCACTCCAGGACAACATAAACTCAAAACAACAATACATCTTCTAATGGCTATAGATGCTATAGCCAAGGATAATTGTATAAACGTAGAATTAAATAAATATTTAATAGCCCTATTGGGGTTATTTTAATTTACAAAAAAAAAAATAAAAAAAAAAATTTTTTTAAAAAAATTGTGTTTGTTTTGTTTTCATTATGTAGAAGAGAAACTTTTTTAGACTTTCAGCTTGTTTTTTTCCAGTAACTTTTTTAGGTCAATCGTTGGTCCTCTACACACTCCACATGATGTTAGGACAAATAATTTTCAATGACAACGAGGATCTGTTGGCTAGCACAAGGGCTCAGCTGAACAATCTGGAGACTACTCCAGGACAAAACAAAATTAACAACAACGGGGTTATTGTAATTTACAATAAAAAAAATTAAAAAAAAAATTGTGTTTTTTTGTTTTCATTATGTAGAAGAGAAACTTTTTTAGACTTTCAGCTTTTTTCAGTACCTTTTTAGATCAATCGTTGGTTTATTTCTTTTTTTTGGTTTCAACCTTCTTCATATATTAAAAATTAAAAAAAATCGTGACTAACAAATGCAGTTTAAAATAATAAAAAGAAAAATGCATGAATTGATTTATATGTTGTTTATTAAAACATTGCATATAAATTCAAATATCGTTTATTGGTATTTTATTATGACCCCAAGCATATGTACTTATTCCGTCACTACATAAATATCTCTTGGTTAGTGCTAGCTTATTAATAACTTGTGTATAAAGGTTATGCAACTTACTTCTAAATATATACTTCGATTTTGAAAAGCATTGTTTTTTTTTTTTTTTTTTTAATTAAACATTTGTGATAATCTCTTATATTTAAACTTTTAGTAATAGACTTTTTAACCCCCTTTGCTTTTTACTTCTCCAGTATCTACGCTAAAAGAATACATTTTAGCTCTTAAACCCACAAATTCCGCATTTTGTTAGAATTATTTTCATCTTTAAATTTACCAAGAATTTTACCATTCGTTTGTGATGTATCAAATCTTGATTTCTCCGGACTAATGACATCACTATATATATATATCAGAATAAAAATCATCTGTTGTTATTGAATAAATAAATGAGTCTGTATCCATATAATTTAATTTTACTGATTCTTCAAACTTTTCCCTCATATAATTATAATGAAAGTCGTACATATGTAAACCATTTTGATAACTCTAATACAACATTTTTTACTTCTAAACCAATAAAACATTTATTATTTAAGTTTTTTATATACGATATTTGTTGTTGTTGTTGATGGTTTTGTCTCAGCCTTGAAAGGATTCTTGATTACTAGGTACTGCCATTTCTTGCTCCACGATTCCTTCATGTCAGGGTTTGATTTTTTATCCATGATGCTGCCTTCACAAATTCTAAAATAAAACTGAATCCACTCGATGAAATCGAAGAATGGATCACTATTCATCTTCAGATGAAGAAAAAATTGTATGTAAACAGAGCATTCTCCGTTATGTTTTACCCTTCATCACTTTGACTTCAGAGATAAGTTTGATTGTGTTTGACTCTTTTTGCTTCATCAATTCAACGATAATTTTGAGGACATGAATAATCGCGTTCCTTTTGTGTATTGCTTATAAGTTAAGAGATTGCCATTTCATAAGTTTGCTTATAGTTTTCACAATTCCACCTTGTTGTGTTCGTTCCTGCATCGAAAATATGGAGGAAAGACCTCATCACAACTTGAGTCTGAGAGCGATGATCGGCTGACCGGTGTACTTTGATTATAAACGTATGAATTTGTATGGGTTCTAAGTAAAACAACTGCTTCATCTTCTGATAGATTAGAATTTTTTGATCATGATTTATCCTATACTCAATTTATATTCATCGTTTGCAAGAGATAGTTGGTTGAAAATAAAAATAAAAAAACAGAATAATAATGTCAGTTATTCTTGACTTTTATTTGTAATTCGTATACGGAAACTTTGATCTAATGGTTCAATAATTGTTAAAGTATAGCCTTTTTTGTTAATGGCCTCAATTGTTGAATCCGACATCTTGGTGAATCGAGCTGGAAGAAAGGCCTATAAAAAAAATGAGTAAAAAAAGAAAACATTCTTCTCTTTTGATACTTACTTGGAATTCGCCCAGGTCACAGAGAATTGCATTTCCATACATGGTCTTGCAAATTCTTACGTTTTCGATGTTGTAAGCAGCACCTTGAATTAATTCGGAAATCTTTTTTGTTTCCTTATAGCTGCTTGCTTCAAGTTGATTTAATTCCTGTAGAGGATCCATCATACCCCTAGTTACTTTGAATGTTAAACTTATTAATTAAAAATTATTCAATTCGCTCGTCTTTTATACCATTTCATTGTCATAATGAAGACCACAGTAATAACCACAATGATAAGACTTTCCTTATGTTCTTCATAATACAATTTTGTCTTTTGTCATTGAAGTGTGGACTAGATTACTTATGTTGAATGAAAATTAAAAAAAAAATATTATTAGAACATCATGCATAAAGTATATTTTATTTTAGATGAACCGCAATTGGATGGGATAACAAAATTTATGTTATGTATATCATTGTAAGAAATTATTTTTTATCATAACGATAAAGAGTAGTAGATCTAACAAACGAGCTCAAAAATCTGTTTCAGGAGAGTCTAGAAAAAAAGTTTGTTATATGAAAGTGAAAGTCACACTTACCTATAAATAATTAAGTCAAAGTCAAAACCAATATAAATATTTATTATTGAAATTTTTATAAGCGATATTTGTTGTTGGTGATTGTTTTTCATATAGGAGCGGTTCCGAACAGCCCAGTTCCGTACAGGGGTGGTTCCATACAGGGCGGTTCCGAACAGCACCAGGGCGGTTCCGAACAGCTCCAGAGTGGTTCCGAACAGCTTCAGAGCGGTTCCGAACAGCTCCAGAGCGGTTCCGAATAGCTTCAGGGCGGTTCCGAACAGCTCCAGAGCGGTTCCGAACAGCTTCAGAGCGGTTCCGAACAGCTCCAGGGCGGTTCCGAACAGCTCCAGGGCGGTTCCGAACAGCTCCAGAGCGGTTCCGAACAGCTCCAGGGCGGTTCCGAACAGCTCCAGAGCGGTTCCGAACAGCTCCAGGGCGGTTCCGAACAGCTCCAGAGCGGTTCCGAACAGCTTCAGAGCGGTTCCGAACAGCTCCAGAGCGGTTCCGAACAGCTTCAGAGCGGTTCCGAACAGCTCCAGGGCGGTTCCGAACAGCTCCAGAGCGGTTCCGAACAGCTCCAGGGCGGTTCCGAACAGCTCCAGAGCGGTTCCGAACAGCTCCAGGGCAGATCCGAACAGCTCCAGGGCGGTTCCGAACAGCTCCAGAGCGGTTCCGAACAGCTCCAGGGCGGTTCCGAACAGCTTCAGAGCGGTTCCGAACAGCTTCAGAGCGGTTCCGAACAGCTCCAGGGCGGTTCCGAACTGCTCCAGGGCGGTTCCGAACTGCTCCAGAGCGGTTCCGAACAGCTCCAGGGCGGTTCCGAACAGCTTCAGAGCGGTTCCGAACAGCTTCAGAGTGGCTCCGAACAGCTCCAGGGCGGTTCCATACAGCCCGATTTCCAAATAACTACAATGAAAAGACTTTTCAATTATTCTTCATAATACAATTTACCTTTGTCACTTGAAGTGTGACCTAGATCACTTATGTTGAATGAAAATTTAAAAAAAAATCTTATTAGAAACATCATGCATAAAGTATCTTTTATTTTTGGATGAACTGCAATTGTAAGAAATTATTATTTTTTTTTATCACAACAACAAAGAGTATCAGATCTAACAAATGAGCTCAAAAATCAGTTTGAGGAGAGCCCAGAAAAAAAGTTTACCATATGAAAGAGAAAGTCAACTTTGATTATTAGCACATGAATTTGTGGGGGGTTCTTAGTGAAAAATCTTCTTCTTCTTCTGGTGGACTAGAATATTTTAATGATGATTCATTATAACAATTTTTGTTCTCGTTGATTTCTGATTCTGAATATCAAATTAATATATAATATTTAATTAATATTTAGCTAATATATATAATATATATATAATATTTAATTGTTCGAGTCTATCAGTTCTATTCTAATGCATATAACCATAACACATAACACTACCCTGAATTAAAAGGTTAATCATTTTATACTTTTGACCTCGATTACCTTGACTTATGAATTAGGATCATAGTTTTTCATATGAACACAAAATTTTTCTAATATTCTAATATTCGTTCAAAGTATAAGCATTGTATTTCACTGGATCCATACAGCCCGGGTCCATTTGATTATATTTTGTAATCTGAACAGTTCAAAAAAAAAAAAAAATCATTCAACGGCTGTCGTACCTACTTATGCACAAACAGAGAGAAATCAGCAGGCTCACATTTTCAACATAGTGAGTAATAATTTGGGTGGTTATTTCACTTGCATAGAAAACTATCAGTAACCTTGGTCTTGTGGTTGAATGTTTATTTTTGATCGTTGAGGTAGGTCGTTGTCCTTGATCTTTGTGGTTGAATGTAACATAGTAAGATAGTGAGTAATTTTGAATGAAAATTATTAAAGAAATAAAAAAATTGTTATCAGAACAATGTTTATAAAGAATTTTTTTTGAACAACCGCAATTGGATGGGCACACTTGAATAACATTATGACAATATAAAAAAAAAAAAACCCAAAATATTTATGGTATCTAAAAAGGTATATAAATAGACGACTTAAATTAATAACAAGTCAGTTGTAAAAGGAAAAAGGTTTGATTTACGTGAGAGAGACTCCTTTGATTTTGAAGTAAGTTTTGTAGTGTTACAATAATTATATTCATATAAAAACAAAATCAGGTTCTCTATTCGCGTCAATCGTTTTATTACACCGAGTGAGTGTGCATCGTCTAAAAAAGATAAAAAATGTTTCGTTGTGAAGTGTGTAGTAGGGAATTTTGGGATAAATCCTCTTTCGTTAGACATTCTAAACTAGAAAGATGTAGTGAAAAGAGGCACCCTTCTTCAGATCCATATCCATCGACTTCTACCGAAGTGCATGTTAAAAAAACGAAAAATAAACCCTACTGTTTATAAACGATGCGTTATTTGTGAAGAGGATGTTAATGAAAGGTATTGGGCTCAGCACAAAAGGAAAAATAGTCACAAGGAAAAGGCTAAGAAGGTTATACAAGAAAACGTTTGTTGTATAGAGAGCGCGTTTAAAAATAGAATTAAAACCTTTTCAATTACTAATAAAGACGAGTCTATATTGAATGTAGAAGCATTATTTGAAAAATATATGGATTTAATAATGAAATTGTTAACAAGCGAATTGGAAATTATGACAGCTTTCAAATTCAACATTGAATTATTTTGTGAATTTGTAAAACATTCAAATAATGATGACAACATGATCACGAGTACCAAGAGTATGCAGGCGGCGATGGATACAATTCTACAAGACAATGATATAACTGAAAAGTTGAATAAAATGATTGAAGTCATCAAGACAAAGTTAGAGGAATTCCAAGAAGCAGATAGCGGATGGGCTTTGCTATCATTTCTAAGAATTGAAATAAATATCAATAAATACCAACCACTTCGGGCTTCATCATATTTTTCATTACCAGCGGAGATTTGCTTAAAAAAGGCTTGTATAAATGTAAAAAACAATGATGAATATTGTTTTAAATGGGCTATCATATCGGCTCTTCATAATAGAGTTCAACATAATGAAAGATCATCAGTATATAATATTAGTTCCATAGCAAGTGAGACAATAATAGTTAATGAAGAAGTCCTTAATTTTCGAAACATGCAGTTTCCTCTTATTGTTAAAGATGTGAAAATTTTTGAAGACAACAACCCGACCATTAGTGTTAACGTTTTTGGTTATGAAAAAAATAAAAAAAAATATGATATAATTGGCCCCTATTATCATACACGTCAAGAAAAGGCTAAACATATTAATTTGCTTTTTTGTGAAAGTTTCGATGGTAGTCAAACACATTATGTGTATATCAAGAACATCTCACGATTATTGAGCAGTCAAATAACACAACACAAAGGAGAAATATATCTCTGTAACACTTGTTTAATACAGTTTACCAACAAATCCAAGCTGCAGAAACACAAAAGTGAATGTTGTAAAAAGGTAACGATAATGCCAGAAAAAGGAATGAATGTGTTGGAGTTTGTTAAACAAGAAAGAAAGTTGCAAGTTCCCTTTACTGTGTACGCTGACTTTGAATCCATCCTAGATCCTATGAATTACTGTATACCGAATCCAGAAACTTCCTCAACCACAAATGTACAACAACATGTACCATGTGCTTTTTCATATTATATTAAGTGTTCATTTGATAATGATTTAAATAAACACAGAACATTTATTGGTGAGGAATTAAATTAATAATTATATAACAATTAATGAAAAAAAATTTTTTTTTTCTTAGGAAAAAACTCAACGGATAAATTTGTTGAGATGCTAGTTGAAGATCTCAAATACCTTTATATGGAAGTCATACAGAAACCAAAGAAGATGATACGATTGACGGACCTTGAGAATAACTTTCATCATATATCTCCTGTATGCAGTATATGTAAGAATAATTTTAGTCAGTCAGATATAAGAGTAAGAGATCATTGCCACTTCACCGGCAAGTATAGAGGACCTGCGCATTCAAAGTGTAATTTAGATTTTTGTATCCCGAAGTTTTTCCCAATTTTTTTACATAATTTTTCAGGTTATGATTGCCATCTATTTGTAAAAAGTTTGGGTAAAATTAGTGGTGAAATAAAAATAATTCCATTAAATAAGGAAAACTATATTTCACTTTCCAAGCGAGTTGACAACGCGTTTGAAATGAGGTTCTTAGATTCTTTTCGATTTCTTCAATCTAGTATAGACTCTTTAGTGAAAAATCTATCGGAAGATGATTTCATTGTTAACAAGATAGTTTATAAAAATGATGATGAGTCACTTAAATTAATGCTTAGGAAAGGTGTATTTCCCTATGATTATCTCGATTCATGGGATCGTTTAGAAGATTGCTTTCTTCCACCAATTTCAAAATTTTATAATAAATTAACGGATGAATATTGCTTAGAAAAGGACTATAATCACGCTCTTAAAGTATGGAAACATTTCAATTGCAAAACTTTAAAAGATTACATGCTTTTATATCTACAGAGTGATGTTTTATTGTTGACTGATATATTTGAGAATTTCCGTAAAGTTTGTCAAAAAATATATGAGTTAGATCCATGTCACTACTATACATCTCCCGGTTTATCTTGGGATGCAATGCTAAAGGTGACAAACATTAAATTAGAACTTTTAACCGATATTGATATGTTTAATTTCTTTAAAAAAGGTATCCGTGGTGGCTTATGTCAATGTAGTCATCGTCATGCTAAGGCAAATAATAAGTATATAGATAATTATGATGAAACTAAAAAAAGTGAATTTCTCATGTATTTCGATGCAAATAATTTATATGGTTGGGCAATGTCGCAACCGCTTCCCGATGGAAATTTTCAATGGCAAGATCCTGAGATCTACACCACAGATTATATTTTTAATTTGAAAGAAAATAATAATTTTGGGTGCGTATTGGAAGTAGATTTAGCTTACCCAGAGGATCTTCACGATTCTCATAATGATCTTCCATTTTGTCCAGAAAATACAATAACTCCGGGGAGTAAAATTCCTAAGTTGACAGCAAATCTAAATAAAAAGACTAAATATATTGTTCATCTCAAGAATTTACAGCAATGTCTGGCGAATGGACTTACTATTACTAAAGTACATAGAGTATTGTCCTTTACCCAATCTAAATGGCTTCATAAATATATAGAACTTAATACCGAATATAGGAAAAGAGCTACAAACAAGTTTGAAAAAGACTTTTTCAAATTAATGAATAACAGTGTCTATGGTAAAACTATGGAAAATGTAGAAAAGCGAAGAGATGTGAAGATAGTAACCAATTGGGATGTTAAACGAAATTTTTTTAGTGCAAGAAAGCTAATTGCAAACCCTAATTACCATAGCCGATCTATATTTAGTCCAGATATGTGTGCTATTGAAATGATAAAGGGGAAAGTAACATATGATAAACCGATTTATTTAGGTTTTGTTGTATTAGAGTTATCAAAATGGCTTATGTACGACTTTCATTATAATTATATGAGGAAAAAGTTTGAAGAATCAGTAAAATTAAATTATATGGATACAGACTCATTTATTTATTCAATAACAACAGACGATTTTTATTCTGATATATATAGTGATGTCATTAGTCCGGAGAAATCAAGATTTGATACATCAGAATATCCCATAGACAACTTACACAATTTTCCACAAACGAATGGTAAAATTCTTGGTAAATTTAAAGATGAAAATAATTCTAACAAAATGCTGGAATTTGTTGGTTTAAGAGCTAAAATGTATTCTTTTAGCGTAGATACTGGAGAAGTGGTAAAAAAAGCAAAGGGGGTTAAAAAGTCTGTTACTAAAAGTTTAAATATAAGAGATTATCACAAATGTTTAATTAAAAAAACAATGCTTTTCAAATCGATGTATATATTTAGAAGTAAGTTGCATAACCTTTATACACAAGTTATTAATAAGCTAGCACTAAGTTGTAATGACACCAAGAGATATATATGTAGTGACGGAATAAGTACATATGCTTGGGGTCATAATAAAATACCAATAAGTGATATTTGAATTTATATACAATGTTTTAATAAACCACATATAAATCAATTCATGCATTTTTCTTTTTATTATTTTAAACTGCGTTTGTTAGATACTATTTTTTAATTTTTATTATATGAAAAAGGTTGAAACCAAAAAAAGAAATAACTAATTGAAATAAAAAAAAATATTTTTTCCAGATAAAAGCAAAAAAAAAAAAAAAAACGTCATGAACAATCATTTTGAAAAAGATTTTTATAGATGGTTCTATAATGAACCCTCGATGTCATGGTTACAAGAAGATAATTACAGTCCAGAGGAAACTAATACGAATGAAGTGATGGAAATAGAGATAGAGGAAAATTCAAAAGAGCACTTTGAGAATGACACCTGTTGTCTAGAGTTTGAGGAATTCATCAACATAAATGACCTCATGAATTACGTCTTCGATGATCAAAGCTCAATTAATAGTGATAACAAACCCCATGAAAATAACGACTTTTTATATTCCGATGAAATCATGTTAAATTCACCAGTAAGTAATACCAAGAATCCTGAGGAGACAATCGTTGTTAAGGAACTGATTTCAACAGAGACGTGTCCATCGATTAACGAAATATCTCTATGTGAAAGCTCAACAAGTAGTGATGACAAGTCCAATGAAAATATAGACTTTTTATATTGCGATGAAATCATGTTAAATTCACCTGTAAATAATACCAAGAATCCTGAGGAGGCAATCATTGTTAAGGAGATGATTTCAACAAACACTTACCCATCGTTTAACGAATTATCTATATGCAAAGGGAGGGATCTTAGTCGTTGGATTAATAAGATGAAACGTGCACTGAAAATTATTTTTCCTGACATCATGTGGAGTGTGCAGAGGGCCAACGATTGGCCTAAAAAAGGTTTTTTTGCTATAGTTTCTGAGAAAAAAACTAGTTCTATTAAATATGGTTATGTATACTTATATGAAAAGAAAACCCATAGTATTGAGTTTTGATTTTGAAATTTTGTCATCCCATCCAATTGCGGTTCATCAAAAATAAAATATTCTTTATGCATGATGTTCTAATAATATTTTTTTTAATTTTCATTCAACATAAGTAATCTAGTCCACACTTCAATGACAAAAGACAAAATTGTATTATGAAGAACATAAGGAAAGTCTTATCATTGTGGTTATTACTGTGGTCTTCATTATGACAATGAAATGGTATAAAAAGACGAGCGAATTGAATAATTTTTAATTAATAAGTTTAACATTCAAAGTAACTAGGTCTATGATGGATCCTCTACATGAATTAAATCAACTTGAAGCAAGCAGCTATAAGGAAACAAAAAAGATTTCCGAATTAATTCAAGGTGCTGCTTACAACATCGAAAACGTAAGAATTTGCAAGACCATGTATGGAAATGCAATTCTCTGTGACCTGGGCGAATTCCAAGTAAGTATCAAAAGAGAAGAATGTTTTCTTTTTTTACTCATTTTTTTATAGGTCTTTCTTCCAGCTCGATTCACCAAGATGTCGGATTCAACAATTGAGGCCATTAACAAAAAAGGCTATACTTTAACAATTATTGAACCATTAGATCAAAGTTTCCGTATACGAATTACAAATAAAAGTCAAGAATAACTGACATTATTATTCTGTTTTTTTTATTTTTATTTTCAACCAACTATCTCTTGCAAACGATGAATATAAATTGAGTATAGGATAAATCATGATCAAAAAATTCTAATCTATCAGAAGATGAAGCAGTTGTTTTACTTAGAACCCATACAAATTCATACGTTTATAATCAAAGTACACCGGTCAGCCGATCATCGCTCTCAGACTCAAGTTGTGATGAGGTCTTTCCTCCATATTTTCGATGCAGGAACGAACACAACAAGGTGGAATTGTGAAAACTATAAGCAAACTTATGAAATGGCAATCTCTTAACTTATAAGCAATACACAAAAGGAACGCGATTATTCATGTCCTCAAAATTATCGTTGAATTGATGAAGCAAAAAGAGTCAAACACAATCAAACTTATCTCTGAAGTCAAAGTGATGAAGGGTAAAACATAACGGAGAATGCTCTGTTTACATACAATTTTTTCTTCATCTGAAGATGAATAGTGATCCATTCTTCGATTTCATCGAGTGGATTCAGTTTTATTTTAGAATTTGTGAAGGCAGCATCATGGATAAAAAATCAAACCCTGACATGAAGGAATCGTGGAGCAAGAAATGGCAGTACCTAGTAATCAAGAATCCTTTCAAGGCTGAGACAAAACCATCAACAACAACAACAAATATCGTATATAAAAAACTTAAATAATAAATGTTTTATTGGTTTAGAAGTAAAAAATGTTGTATTAGAGTTATCAAAATGGTTTACATATGTACGACTTTCATTATAATTATATGAGGGAAAAGTTTGAAGAATCAGTAAAATTAAATTATATGGATACAGACTCATTTATTTATTCAATAACAACAGATGATTTTTATTCTGATATATATATATAGTGATGTCATTAGTCCGGAGAAATCAAGATTTGATACATCACAAACGAATGGTAAAATTCTTGGTAAATTTAAAGATGAAAATAATTCTAACAAAATGCGGAATTTGTGGGTTTAAGAGCTAAAATGTATTCTTTTAGCGTAGATACTGGAGAAGTAAAAAGCAAAGGGGGTTAAAAAGTCTATTACTAAAAGTTTAAATATAAGAGATTATCACAAATGTTTAATTAAAAAAAAAAAAAAAAAACAATGCTTTTCAAAATCGAAGTATATATTTAGAAGTAAGTTGCATAACCTTTATACACAAGTTATTAATAAGCTAGCACTAACCAAGAGATATTTATGTAGTGACGGAATAAGTACATATGCTTGGGGTCATAATAAAATACCAATAAGCGATATTTGAATTTATATGCAATGTTTTAATAAACAACATATAAATCAATTCATGCATTTTTCTTTTTATTATTTTAAACTGCGTTTGTTAGTCACGATTTTTTAATTTTTAATATATGAAGAAGGTTGAAACCAAAAAAAGAAATAAACCAACGATTGACCTAAAAAGGTACTGAAAAAAGCTGAAAGTCTAAAAAAGTTTCTCTTCTACATAATGAAAACAAAAAAACACAATTTTTTTTTTAATTTTTTTTATTGTAAATTACAATAACCCCGTTGTTGTTAATTTTGTTTTGTCCTGGAGTAGTCTCCAGATTGTTCAGCTGAGCCCTTGTGCTAGCCAACAGATCCTCGTTGTCACTGAAAATTATTTGTCCTAACATCATGTGGAGTGTGTAGAGGACCAACGATTGACCTAAAAAAGTTACTGGAAAAAAACAAGCTGAAAGTCTAAAAAAGTTTCTCTTCTACATAATGAAAACAAAACAAACACAATTTTTTTAAAAAAATTTTTTTTTTTATTTTTTTTTTTGTAAATTAAAATAACCCCAATAGGGCTATTAAATATTTATTTAATTCTACGTTTATACAATTATCCTTGGCTATAGCATCTATAGCCATTAGAAGATGTATTGTTGTTTTGAGTTTATGTTGTCCTGGAGTGATCTCCAGGTTGGTCAGCTGGGTCCTTGCGCAACTCAACAGATCCTCGTAGTCCCAATTTTCTTTTTCGAACGCGTCCAGGTACGCGCGCGCCTCCTTTAGTAGTTCATTTGCGTTTGTCCTAAACAAAAAAATTAAAATAAAACAATAAACAATAAAAACAATAAATAAATAAACAAAAAAAAAATAGAATAGGTATACTTACATTTTTCCTCACAATCGGACTGGTGCTCCTCACAATATTTTTCTACTAAACTAAAAGGAATTGAAGCCCTCTATTTATATGAATATTGCTTGTAGATTTTTTTTGAAGACCACACTTTTTTCTCTATTTTTTCCCTTGGATACCACAAATATTTTCGGGTCTCATATTCACAACTCCATAGAACTATATTCTCCTATGTTAAATTGTGGTTCATCGTTATGATAAAAAAATTTCTCACAGTGATATATCATACATTTTTTTACTATCTCATCCAACTGTGGTTCATCCAAAAATTATTTCATACACATATGGTTCTGATAAGTATTTTTATTTTTTATTTTCATTCAAAAACAGTGACCTAGTCCACACTTCAAGTGACAATACAACGACCCCACTCCTGTTAAATTGTGGTTCAGTCTTCTGATAAGAATTTTTTTATTTTTTTTATTCTAAACAAGTGACATAGTCCTCACTTCAAGTGACAATACAACGACCCCAATCTATTTTCATATTAGTTCTTTTGATGACCACACACCATATATTTTTTCAGCACAAGCGAACCTGCTACCCAAATTATTACTCACTATCTTACTTTGCCCCATTTAACCACAAAGAACAAGGCCAAGCTTACTGATATATTTTTTCTTTACGAACGAATTTTTTTCAGCACAAGCGAACCTGACACCCAAATTATTACTCACTATCTTACTTTGCCCCATTTAACCACAAAGAACAAGGCCAAGCTTACTGATATATTTTTTCCTTACGAACGAAATTCTCATCCAAATTATTACTCACTATGTTGAAAATATTAGTCTGACGATTCTGTCTGTCTGTCTTCATAGGTATATACGCTGGACTTAGACAGCACCACTTCCCCCAAGCCCCCCCACCGCCCACCGCCCCACCGCCCCACCGCCCACCACCCCACTATGACTCATACAAATCATGCCCCTTACCACAAAGATCTAGGTCAACGACCCCCTCTGCCACCACAAAGATCGCGGCTGCTGAAGATAACCACAAAAAAAACCACAGGTTACTGATAAGAAAACCACAACGCGAAAACCACAACAGTGGCCCAGAACTCTCCAAAACTCCCTACTCAGGATATATTAATTTTAATGAATAGTTGGTAACATAGTGAAATAATCACCCTAAATCTTTAAGGCCTGTTAGAGATATGATAGAGGCGATTTAGAATGAATTTCCGAGAAATCTTGTGTTTGAAATCTTACATGTTAAAAGTGGGCATGGTCGATGGTGTTGGCGGTCAATATTTTGCTCTGCATCAAAATTTGAATCCCTACGCCTGGTCTAACTTGACCAAAAGGAATTTTAATATAAATAGTGAATTACAGGTAGTAGTAACTTCAAGTTTTAGCTTTCTAGCTCAATTTTAAAGACCTAAAAACTTCACACATACGGACAGACGGATGGACGGACATGGCTCGCTCAATCAATTCACCTTTCGATCTCGATCATATCGCTAAGGGCCGGTTTTTCAGTGCGAGATCATCCGACTCTCCGAGTTAAATTGAGATTAACCCGGAAGACTGAGTTTTTCATTGAACTAAGATTTGGGGTTAATCTCGGCTCACCAAATTTGGTGAGTTAATCTCGGATCATCTCTGGAGAACAGTATGAACTGCTTTGAATGTTTTTTCTGCGTGGAATGTCAGTTGATTTGCGCGTTGCTGTGAAATATCACATTTGAGAATGACTCGAACTTCTTTTCCTGTGTTTTTCTATGTGAAATGAGAGCTGGGAGAGTCAATAATTTCGAGCGTCGAAGATTTTGAGGACTTTGCTGACGGAGTTAACACTGCACTGAAAAACTGCTCGCTGAGTTAACTCCAAATTCGTTTTGTTACGGGATTAACAGATCTTGGTTTAAGGTGGGCTTAAATCAGCACTGGAAAACCGGCCCTAAAAGGTCTTATAGGTGTCTACGGTGATTATTTCACTGTGTTAGAAATTATGCATAAAAATACATATACGCTGGGTCGGGAACAATAATTCACATAACTAAACTAGTCTAGAGGGCAGCGGATTATTTTCAAATTTTCTGACACATGCAAACAAACGAAACATTAGCAAACGTAAAGGCCGACTTTTTGTTTTTGTGCAGTCATGTTAGTTGCAGACTTTAGAGTTCCTTTTTTAATTGTAGATATACTATAAAAATGTGCAAAGCCCTTGTGGTAATGTCGGTACATTACCACAAATCGGTACATACCTTCGGATGGAGGCGTTCTTAAAATGGTAGATGTAAGACGCGAAAATAACAATTAGGTATGCACATACTCTATAAAGTAGAAGCAGTTTGAGCACCTCCTTTAATTCTAAAGGGTGATTTTTTAGCTGGTTTGGTTTTGGCAACACTGGTTTTGACAGCTTAAGTGTGTTTAGTACCTTGTGTCACTGTCAAACAGCTTCAGTTTGGTTTGCAATTTAACCATGGATCGTCTTACAAATGAACAACGCTTGCAAATTATTGAATTTTACTATCAAAATTCGTGCTCGGTTCGAAACGTTCATCGCGCGCTGCTTCCATTTTATGGTCGGCATTCTCGACCTTCTGAGCAATTGACGTTTCGGGCCGGTCAATTGGCCGCCTAGATCGTGCGATTTGACACCATTAGATTATTTTTTGTGGGAGTGTGTCAAGGCTAATGTCTATAGGGACAAGCCCGCTTCGATTGACGCACTGGAAGCCAACATCCATGCATTCATTCGTGAGATACCGGCCGATATGTGTGAAAGAGTATGCCAAAATTGGACTCAGCGGATGGGCTACCTGAGACGCAGCCGCGGTCAACATTTGCATGAAATTATCTTTAAACATTAAATTGCAAGGTTCAAACTATCGATTCAAATAAATATTTCATTATTTTTTTCGAATTTTTTGTGTTTTTTTTTTTAAAAAGTTCTCAACCTCTTAAAAAATCACCCGTTACAACTATTGAAACCAGTCGCCGCAGATGATGCTTTACAACACATCACTTTTTCATATGGATGTAGATAAGTCAGGTAGGTAAAAAGGTTTCATGGTTCAAAGATTTCTCCCACACATACCTTACCTCCAAGACTGAAGTGTAGACATACCTACGTGGACATCTGGTCAAATGTTTGCTTTGTTTAAACATATATCACCTCTTAGCGTACGATGCCTCTGCCATTCTGCTCGTTTCTGGACATAAACAACACAACCAGTACAGCTGAGATAAAAAAAACGCAAAACACTGCACCAGTTTAATAGCGGCATCTTTATTAATACTGATGAACTATGTTCCTATGAAAAAAACTGGAACAGTGGCTTTCCTCGAATTTTAAGGAAAAATTTGCAATCTCTCAAGGTCGCAGATACGGCTCTTTTAATGTCTATCGTATCCTTCCATCATAGAGAGAAGATCAAAAGGAATGAAAATGAAGAGATAACAGTAGCACGAGAATGCTTGGACAGTAGCCATAGGCACATCGGTAACTCACCCCTAACATCAATCAAAGGCAAAAAAGCAGGCTGGTAAGGATTCCACGTTCTACCGCAAGGATAATTGTTGCTTGTTTCTGATTGGTTACCAATGTTATGTTACCGAAACAGTAGGTAGTAGGGATCGATGATCGAATCAAGGAGATTCCATCACACAACCGGTATTGCGGCAACTTCTTTCCACTATGATTCGTTAGCACTCCATCATTTCAGTTTCGTACTGCTTAGCTAATGGACGTGTGTGAGGACGTCTGAAAAGGTTAAATTATTTGTTTGGTGCGGCGCTGCCTACTTAAGAAAAGGATTAAAAAAAGCTTCTGGTTACTTCCAAGTTTTACGAGAATAAAATTGAATTGTGTTGTGGCTTTGGTGTATCAAGTGAATGGAAACATTTTATTTATTGCACGTGTCAACAGGATAACTGCTGTAAAACAAAAAACTAGTGACTCAAAATCTACCGGTGAGTACACCACTTTCGATCCTTCTTCAAAATTTATTCAGCTTCAAAAACATATAAGTGTTATGCTGTGCACGCCTTTAATATATGTAATGTTAAAAAAAATCATATCACATCAAAAACAATAAAGAAAAAAAATGAATCCCTAACCTAGATGTCTTGTGCCTGGTCTTGGGACGTAATTTCTCTCTCATCAAGAATCAGCGTGTCTTTTTTCCGTACCCTGCCTTTGAATTGTGTCTTTTTTTCTCCCCTAAGATTGATAAGGGACAGATCCAGATTTTCTAATTTTCTGCTCTTCTGTGTTATCCTTTTTTTGCCTTCTTATTTAAAAATAAAAAAAAAACAAGGGTAATGCACACTCATTTCATAGGGGTGATCTAGTTTCTCTTCCGCATATATCCTATAAGAACTCTATCCCACCTTAATCACGTTAAGAAAATCCATTGAAATGAAAACAGAAAAAGGATCACACGTAAAGGACAAAATAGCAATGTGCAAGCAATATCGATATGAAAAAAATAAGACTTAATCAGATAAGTTACCCTCGAGGAAACTTATGTCAACTCTGTTGAGAAAGCGAGATCACCCAATGAAAAATAAAAAAACCTTTTTTCCTGGCCCGAAGGTGCCTTGAAAAGGCAGTGGTTTAGACAGTTGGGCATTGATCGAGAATAAATTGACGATCACGTCTGGCTTAACACGGACCTATGGTATATTCGACTTTATTATAATTTTCTATATAGGATGATAAGAGTTTAAAACAGCTTTAAGTATGACGAAAGCCAAATAAAATATGAAGTTCGCAAAACGATCTGCGTTAGCCTTTAGTCATAATAAACTTATTTTGAATAGCAGCTAACTCGTTAAACCACAACTCTTTTGATAAATGTGCTACTAGCATCCAATTCGCATTTTAAAACAAATAAATGATTCATCAATCGGTAAAAATATATTTTAGATAGGGTTTCAAATTTACCAGGAATTATTTCTGCCGATAGTCCCCTTTTGCCCCGGTGTACGGCCTTATTTAAAAGTTCGGCTTTGAAACTATTTCAATTTTGCTAACGCAATAAGTTTTTTTGTCGTAATATTTTAAATTTCGTAATATTTTTGTGCACATATTCTTAATTTATCCATTACTCTCTCTGATGACATTTTGATTCTGATGACTCGACCGTTCTCTGCGGTCTTAACCTAAAATTAATACCAATTATTAATAAATTATAATCTATATGTATAAGATTTATTTGTGATAATCTATGGGGTCCCGTGGCGTAGTGGTAATTGTGTGTGCTTACTATGTCGCAGGTCTGGGTTTGAATCCCACCGTGCGCCGTCACCTGAGAAAAATAGACTGGTTCCCCACGTCCGCGAAGGTCTGACAAACCCTCCGAGGATAACATTTGTCTAGAAAAACTTCTCAAAGTGTCGTTGAGAAGTTGGTTTGGGTTCACCTCCAGCCACTGTATTTATTTATTATTTATTAAATAATAATCTGACAAACTACGCCAGAACAGTCTCACAAAATATCAATCATAGCAAAAAAATGTCGGACTACTGTGCTCGAGGTCCCTGGTTCGAATCCTGACCGGAACAACAAGTTTTTTCACGGTTTCACCTCTGAAAACAGAGGGTCTCGGGCAAAACTTCGGAGAATATCATTTGTCATGATAGACCTCTCCATTCGCCCCTCAAAATCGGCAAAATTCTGTAGGTCCCTCCATGCCTGTCAGGACACCTGTAACGCACACAGCATCCACTAAATAACTTAAAACTAAGTAGAACATAAGTTTTGTACGCTTCAACGGTCTTACATATCAGCCATAAAAACTCCTTGAAAATACTAAAATAAAATAATGTTGTTTTGTAATTTAAGGATTTAAATACGTTTTTTTACGTTTTTTTTTCCAACAAAAAAGTGATTTGTTTTTTTTTTTTATGTAAAAGACAAAAGTCGCCAATGTCAGTGACTTAAGTGTGTGATAGAAACAAAAATTTTTAAAACGGAATTACATTCAGAGTAAGTCAAAGTATCAAAATCATTGTGCTTTACTTTCAGTTGTGAAACCGGCTCTAAGAGAAGAACACAATGTGGGAACACGGGTCTAAATAATTAATTCTTTTTATGTTTAATCGGCTTTTTTAAGATAATAAAATTAAAGAATTTCGTCATAATAAAGAATAAAAGAACATTTTAGAGTCTATTTAGACATTGTCTATTTAGACTGTGTTTCACAGTCAAAAGTTTTTTAGTGCTATCCTAAGCTATTATATTCGATTTTCAAAAGTAAACAATTCTCCCCTATTCGCAGTTTTATTATGGCATTTGAAAACGGAAACAATTTAAGAGCCTTCATGAACCTCTTAATAAACGCAAATTTCATAAAAAGGTTGGTATACTACTACAACATACCTACCAACATAAAATGAATACAAAAAGCCAAAAGAATCAAGAAATAATGAAACTCCTACCCCGCATGAGTACGGATATTTGATTTTCGAGTCGGAGTTTATGTGTCTGCATTCGCCTAAGAAACGCTTAAGAATATTTCGGACACATAATACAATCGAAAATATATAAAGGAACAACTCTCTACTTGTGCAAAATCAAAGCTAAAACATGTTCTATAGATCGTCAGTTCTTGGGACGGTGTGGGGCAAAAAGAACAAAACATCACGAGCCGAGTCGAACAATTTTTTTTATGTATTATGCAGACTTTTGCCAGACCTTAAATGAGAATAATTTCTGGTTTGGAACTTTTTTTTCATTTGAACTCCATGTCCAGGCTCTCAGAACATTTTTTTTTAAATTCTTCACTGCTTACCTATGTGACCGCGGTTTTATACTCTTGAAATCGTTTTTTTTTGGCAGTTGTCAAGGAGCCAAGCGCGATGCTTCTTCAGATAAACATCTATTTTAACGAAAAGGTGGATTTTTTGATTTTGTGGCCTTTAAATGTATGAAATGTATCAAGGTCTACGCGTTTTTTTCAGGTATTTAGCTGACGTAAACAAATTAAAAAGTAAATCCTATATTTTCACGTAGTGAATATTGGCTTTCTTAATTTTTTCTTTTTTTTTTTTAATTTCAACGTAGTAAATTACATTATTCTGGTTTAAGAGCGAATTCAATTGATTAGTTTGGAGCAATTTTTTATAGAATTTGTATTTACCAATGGTCATTAAACATTATGACAGTATAATTATAGGCTCGCCAACACATAAAAAGCAGGTGAAAGCTTTCATACGGCTACGTAGGCGTAGATATACACAACCTAAAATATAGATGGATTTTTTATTTTAGATATTTTGCACCTGCATTATGGTCAGCGATTTATGCTTTAATGACTGGCCCAGTCTGTAAAGTTCGCCAAAAATTGAACAGCATGAAAAAAACATAATGCGTGCAATATTATTGAACCTCTGGATGCACGCAAGCTGGTGCGACCTTTTTGCAGTCGATCAAGGGCGGTCAACACGGTCTAATTTGGTCTGACACGGCTCGCAGTTGGAAATTAAGTGTGCTTTTTTTAAATCTCTAGACTACATTTGACGGTAGTTGACTGTCAGATCTCCTAGGCTGGCTATACACATGACACAAGTGTCAAACAATGTGTGGTGGCAGGGATTTTTTGTGTCAGTTCATTTGTGTAATGTGGTGTCAACTTTTCTTTGGTGTCAGGCATTTGTGTAATATGTGGCCAGTTTTAGTGTCTTTCCTCCTTTTACACGAAGCTTACCGCTTGCAGTAATGTGGTTTTAAAAGTCTACAGCTAAATATTATTAGGTGTATTGACATGTGCCTATTGTTAATATTATTACTTATTCATTTCCAACTCATACCCATTCGTAAGATCTATAAACATAGGTACATAGAAGAAACAAATTTTACCCCACGACAATGACTTCTGCCAAGAATAACAATTCAAAACCTTCTACCAGAAATTTTAATTTTAAAATAAATTTAGAGTTAAAAATTAGTTTAAAAAAGAGAACAATAAGGAAGTTTAGTTAAGTTAGGTGTACGGTGTCCGACGGAAGACACCGCTGTAGGTGTTAGCAACAGCTCCCTTGAAAACATCCATTTTGTCGATATACAAATCTTTGATTGGCCCTGAGCTCAACTTTGTTTTATCTGTTTTTGTTTACGCAAACAAATTTTAGGCAATAAAATTTCGGCTAGAGATCTGAAATTTGGTATAGAAGTCGATTGGGCCGCATCAAATTTAACTTATATTACCAACTTTTGCGTCAGAACAGATATTTTTAGCATGAAGCACTGCTTGAAATTTTATACAAGGCGATAGAAAAAAATTGTGTCCCAGCATTGACCACGCAAACTTCTTAACCAGTTTTAAATAAAAATTCAACTTTTTTTTTCAAAATACATTTTGTATGAAATTTGGAAAAATGTCATATTTTACAAAAAAAAAATAGGTATACAAAGTCGCTGCTTTTTTTGCATACAAACAAAATACGCCCACTTTTGTGCACTTTTGTGTGCGTGGTTAAAAACGTGTGTACTTTTTATTCAAAAGGCAGGGTTTTCGGCCCAAAATTAATGTAACCGCATTGCATAAAGCGTGTAAAGCTAATATTTTCCTTTTCGCGCACTTTCTGGAGGCGTGGAAATTTATTATAAAATTTTAAGGCGGGGTATGGTATATTTCAATCTGTCGCAGACGGACTGAAGCCTTAACATACGCACTGTTGCCACTTGTTTTTATTTAATTCCTTTTTGGATATAAAAAATTATTGTTTTACGCATAGGTACTTATTTACTTCTTAACTACATATAACATAAAAAATAACATACTTTATATAGAAGATCACCCTCCATCCCCCTTGAAGCATTCAAATCTTTTCCAAATTTTTGGGCTTTCTTTGATATGTTGGCTTTTAACTACTTGCCAGCTTCTGCCTGGTTTGTTTGTATAAAAAGTAAATCAATGTTGAAACAGTGACATCGCAAAAACGTGTAATAATGGCACATCAGAACTTTTGAGGCAAAATTTCTATTGTTGCACCCGGTATGCGGCAAGTTACCCCGTCTCTGTTGAAATTCCATATAAAATATTCAATTGTTGCAAAAATAAATAAAGTTATTGGACTTTTGTAAGCAAAATCGCATAAACACGACACATTGCACACAACACATCACTATATAGTTTCGTACCTACTCGGGCGAGCAAACTTACCTAGTACGATATCTAAAGAATGACATCCATGCTGTGAATGAATAATATCGAAACACCACCATCGGATAGGATACGGTTGCAATTTCATTTGTCTACCTTTTAGTTTCTACTTCTGTGCGTTGTGTTCTATTTCCTTCTTCTTAACCAGAACCTGAGTTCTAGAATAAAAAAAAAACATTCTTCTGTCATCCCGGTGTTTATGTTGAATGCCCCTTCTTTTTCAAAGGATCACTCAACCCAAAGACGCAAGGCATAAAAAAATGCACCAAGATCGAGCCTCAAGCTGTGCAGCAAATTTGCACAAATCGAAAGGATAATAAATAAGGATTTTTTTTCTAAAAAAAGAGACAAATTTCAATTCAGTTCTTTGTGTTTTTTTTTACTTCTGTAATCTACTTTTAAGCGGTAATGAGAAACCGAGAGAATTTTTGGCGAAAGGACCATTACCCGAATTATTTTGCAAAAACTTCTTTGTGGCGTTTTACACTTAAAGAAAAAGAAATAAAACGAGTTTTTACCAAAACAGGGATAGATTCATGAGTCCCCTCAATCTTGAATTAATTTCCAAGCAAGCGCGTTTTATGTTTGGAACAACAGTAAAATGCAAATTGCCAAAAAATACTCCATTCATAAGGTCCTTTGTAAAAAAAGGATACGCTGGAGAAACACCGAAGCACACCGTCAGTCACTGTTTCTTGCGCGAACTTTTTTTCATTTTATGCAAATTTTAAAATTAGGGCTTATGGATAGGAAGCAGGAGGACTTTTAAGGAGTTGCAACAACTTGTTTTGTTTCTTGCAAGAATTTTTTTTAAACTTGGAACTACTTTGAGGCATAGACAACTGAACAACAAATCGTAAATTTTTGAATATTTTCTGCAGCCAAAAGTGCCATATCTTTAGGTACATAAAATATAAAAACATCCGACTGCCAAAACCAGAACAGCTGCAAAGTTTTCAGTGATCCTGATCTTAATTGGTTTTTCGCATTTTTCTAAAGTTCGTAATGGATAAAGGAACGTTTCGTAACAAGAATTTAGCACTATGCGGCTATTTTTATTAAATGAGCGAATGAAAATATTTTGCGTACTACTTTTTTTTACTAAATTTTTATACACAATTTTTTTTCTCATTAAGCATAAAAAATCGTAAGCAATTTGTTAAATTTAATCAATTTAAACTTGCAGTCAAGAAAATTTTTATTAATAGAAAAAAGATTTTTAACAATTCATGCACGTTGACAAAGAAATTATTTAGTGTAATTAAGGAAGGAGTTCCTTATTTCCTGTGTCCTTATAGGATGTTAGTGTAACATAACGATAATTTTGATCTAATTTGTTGTACCTGAACCTAATTTTTTTTTTCTCCTGATTGCGAAAAGTCCTCTCCCTCTTCCTAGCCTTTTATCGTCTCCCAAAAATATTTATATTTGCCTTATTGATTACGTGTCCAAACCATCGAAGTTTGAAAAATTGAAAAATTGATCGTTCCACTGGGAGAAGTAGCTGCTTAACATTAAGATTTCTACGAACACTGACGTTTCTTACTCTATCCCTAAGCGTAAACACCAGCAACGCACCTCAGAAATCTCGTTTTGGCAGCTTGTACCACGATCTAATTATTTCGGTCATTACCCGAATTTCATGACCATATAGATTAGGGTTGGAAAGAACACTTAATTAAAAACTGAGATCTTTGCTTTCACTCAAAGCTCAGCTTTCCTGATGGCTGGCCGGCGCAGTTACTTTACTATTGCTCCAGCTTGACCAATCCTACAGGATAACTCAGTGTCACTCCTTCTATCTTTCGTGAAAAGGACCCCGAGATGCTTTACCTTCTCTATCTGTTTCAATAGGACCATTTAAGTGCAGAGTACACTGCACGGGAAAGAAGCATCACTCCGAATTTGCTCACATTCACTTCAACTCCTGTTTGCCAATTGCTAGGTGCTTTACCGCTTTTCCAGGCTACCTTAATGGACACGGGTTAGCCATTCAACACCTTCTTCACACATTGCCTTGAGGATTTCTTACCGGTTTTCATCAACTCCAGCAGACTTACCCACTTTTATCGATTTCTCCGAAAAGTGCTCGCCCCATCTTCCTAAGATGTGCGCCTTCGCATTTGAAAGAAGTGTACCTACCGCCTTTGGATTTAACCCCCTGTACGATATTTAACTTCTTGCTCTGAGACGGTGAATAGTCTGACAAAACATCTTGCTTGCAGATCTACAATCGTCCTCTAACCTCTCGCCGAATATGACCGCCGTATTCTTAGTTCTTCGCGCCTCAATGTCCCGGGCTCGAGTAATAGAGCTTCTACATTGATACCACACAATAAAGGCTCTCCTCTTCTCTCTGATGGCTTCTTGAAATCCAGGATTCCTTAACCACGCAGGTCTTTTGTCATTACCAGCCATAATGTTTATTCCATAAATTGTGCGTCTAGAGTTTTGTGTACCCATACTCCAATGAAAGCAATTTTGCTTAATACATCAGGACATAATATGTACCAATACATTGCTGAATTCCTTTGTTATGTGAATATCCTAATCAGCTTAAGTCTTCCTCTGTATTCTGCACAAACTCTGTAAAAGAAACAGTCCGTTGTGGTTACTTCTCAATTTCGTAATCTTCTTTGGAAAAGAGAAAAACAAAATATTGATCGATTTTCTGTTATTCAAAGGGCAGTGAACAAAAACCAACTGCTATACAAACCTCCCAAACTAAAAATCGGTGTTAGAAAAATACCATGATCTTGTCACCAGAAGGTGAACTACATATCAATGTTTTTATGGCACATTCTAGTTTTAAGGGTGATAAGGTAGAGAGAGGGTTAAGGTAGAGAGAGAGATGATCACTTTCTAGTTGGGAACTAATTTTCTTCTACAACTTTGGGTCACATAGGTTGGATAGATCAGAGAATCACTGTGGCGGAAAAACTAAAAACACTGAGATGCTATGAAAAACTAGGGTTATCACAACGTGCAATAGTATTTCCTTGTTGTTCACTTTTCCTGGCCCTTCCTTTAATTATGTGCTAAAAACGGAGGTTCGCAAATACATCCAAGAAAATATAGAGCAGACATTATTTAGTAGGTGCCGGTTATTCTATTGTTGTTCCTGTGGACGAGTATTTCTTTTGCTGAAAGTCGGCCAAAGGCAAGGGAGCATCTGCAGAAAGGTGAAATAAAATAGGAAAGTTGAGATAGAATGGCAAAGATAAAGTGAGAAAGAAGCTAGAGACATTTCTTTTTGTTATTTCATCAAAAGTGTACCGTTCAAATGGTTTTGGCGCAAATAAGGAGAAAAGAAATAGACAGGCAGACAGGCACCTTTTTCGGTTTTGAAAAAACTTTTACTTTTTACCTTTGTGTTAAGATATGTTTATAAAGTCAAAATGAACGAAATTATTGGACATTATAAGTTTTTATACTACATTAAATTATTCTAAAAATTAATTTTTTTTTTTTTCCGTGGGTAGGTAAAAACCTTCATAGGCACTATGAGAATCGAACGCGCGTGCTCATAGTAGTGTGAGATTCTTACTCACTAAAAAACCTCCCAATCTTTGTAAGACTACGACTAAGTTTCCTTAACAAGTAGTTCATGCTTCTGTATAGTAATCGCGTTTGGCAGGCTACCTTCCAACGAAAGCACCTGCAATACCGTCATTATGTGCGGTTTCCTCTTACGACGCTAGATCCAACGGTCTTGTTCGTTGTAGTCGGCGTGCAAGATTTGTCTGATCCAAAGTTCGGATTATTTCGTGGTTGCAATGGCCGTGAAGGCGAGTGTGAAGTTTGCGAGCAAAGTTTCTTACTTCGTCGGTCACGGTTGCGATGCCTAGATCTCGATGTAAATCGCTATTTCTTATATACCATGGAGCATTTACGATTGCTCTTAGTGTCTTATTCTGAAAAGTTTCTAAAATAGATATGTTGCTTGGTTTGGTACAACCCCAAAGTTGTATACCGTACGTCCAAGATGGTTTTAGCACTTGCTTATACAATAGCAGTTTGTTATATACGCTTAGTTTCGAATAACGTCCGATAAGCCAATTCAGTTCTCGTAGCTTGATTTCAAGTTCATCTCGTTTCTTTTTAACGTGTGGCTTCCACTTAAGTTTTGCGTCTAGGGTCATGCCTAAATATTTCGCCTCGTTTGCGTACGGAATTTGTACCGAGTTTATAAATAGAGGTAAGTTGATTACCCTCTTGTAAGTAAAATTTACATGCGTTGATTTTGTCTCATTTAGGAGGATTCGCCAGGCCTTTGTCCATTCGCATATTTTATTCAAAGCGCGTTGGAGTTTTCCCGTTGATTGTTCGACTGTCTTATCCGTAGCGAGGATAGCCGTGTCGTCAGCGAACGTGGCTATAGTCGTTGTCTCTACTTGAGGTACATCTCTTGTAAAAAGTAAAAACAGTGTTGGACCGAGGACGCTACCTTGTGGAACGCCGGCTTGTATTTCTTTGAATTCTGAGTATTCGCTCCCGTATCTCACTCGAAATAGTCTGTTGTCAAGATAAGACTCTAAGAGTTCATACATTTTTTCCGGCAAAACTTTCCGTAGCTTATATTTTAGGCCTTCGTGCCAAACTTTATCAAAGGCTTGGGATACGTCAAGAAAAGCGGTAGAACATATCATTTTCGCTTCTAAGGCTTTCTCAATTTCATTAGTTATTCGATAGACCTGGTCAAGTGTTGAATGACCCTAAAGCCGAATTGGTGATCCGGAATCAATCGTCTTTCTTCAATTATTGGTTGCAGTCGTTTGAGCACAAGTTTCTCGAAGACTTTAGATATAATCGGCAGAAGCGAAATCGGTCTATATGATTTTTTGTCGTTCGGGCATTTCCCTGGTTTCGGAACCATTATTACCTCTGCGACTTTCCATTGCCGTGGAACGTATGAAATTCTCATTGATGCGTTTATGATGTAGAGAAGCTTGACTAACGCTCTTTTCGGTAGCTCCTTCAAAATTTCCCCAGTAATTAGGTCATAGCCTGGAGCTTTGTTATTTTTCAAATTTCGGATTGTTTGACGAAGTTCAGACAGTGACTAAAAATTAATGTGAAACTTTTTAAGAAAGCTAGTACCGTTGTAATATACTATATAAACAAATTATGACTACAAAAAGACGCATAATCAAATAATATTGCAACAAACATTAACCTAATAGTTAAATTTAAAAAAAAAGTTTTGTTGCGATAAATTCATGCAATGTTATTCAAAGAATGTATGTATCTATATTCATATTTAAAAAAAATTATATCCGGATTGAGAAAATTTTTTAAATTAGACAGATATGAAAACTTTACAGCCTTATTTTTGGAAAAGTTGTTGGGTTAAACAATATTTGCACACTTGATCATATTTCAAAATTGCCTTAAGAGCTAATATCTGAATTAATTAAAATTTCATTTTTTTCTATTGTTTACTTTTTTTTCAATTGCAAGAAAAAGATGTTGCTTGATTTTATATTGGATCTGAATAACAATATATACTTTAATAGGTATACAGTGTAGGTGAGCAAAATAACTGTAACAACTGTATGCCCTCGTATAGGTAGGTTTTAGGTTGACAGTTTGGTAGCAAATTGTGTAGATAATAAAGGAAATTGCCAAGTGCCTTAAAACTGAAAAGTCAAAGTAAAATATTAGAATCACAACACAATATTAACACAATTTTGCAAAGAAGATCTATCAGACTAACAGTAGGCTCATTCATGCTTTCGATATAATTGGTCAAAAATAAAAATTCATAAAAAGGCGCGTTTCTTTGACATCTTTTATTTTTCTTAAATACCAGGACCATGCTTTACATAATTCTTGATTGTTATTTTTACTAATCCTGGGCAGTTACAAGAAATCAAAAGGAAAAGGGTGATTTCTTAATTCTTTTACATAATTCTTGATTGTTATTTTTACTAATCCTGGGCAGTTACAAGAAATCAAAAGGAAAAGGGTGATTTCTTATCAAGGCAGAAGCAGGACTTAGAATTTTTAATGGATATGTGCCTTTGAATTCTGATGCAGTAAGCTCTTGGCTAATATTTGATACATATAAGAAAAAAGTCATTGAAATAAATACATAAATGAAAACAAAAATATTAAAAACTAAAAAATTTAAAATATTAAAATTGAGTACATCATCTATAATTATTTTTTTACTTATTATTCAGATTCGTAACCACAAGATTATTATTATCTACATTTACTGGTTCAGATAGTTACCAGTTAAATAAAAAAATTATTTAAATGAAAAAAATCACCATCAACACCTTTTTTTATTATAATCTTTTCTCGTATGAGTGAAATTTGTGAAATTAATCAAATCCCTCCCCAACTTTGTGAATTTCAAAAATTGAATTAGTTTATGAAATTTGTAAAACCCACTTGAAAAATGGTTGCCTTCGACTAATTCTAGCGTGCATTTACTTCTACTATGACACTTAAATTTACAGCATTCTAAAAAAAAAAATTAAACTTTTCAAAGTGTCTTATCTACCTGCTATGGTATATGTACCTACCTCTAGTGGGAACTTCCTGATTTTTTCACCAAAACTTGTATACCTATTTTCATAAAATGACATTAATTGAAAAATTAATTTTTAGTATCAGATTGTTTGTACGAAACAACAGCTTTAGATGTATTAAGAACCAATATGCTATCATTTATTTTATTTTATGCAATTGAAAATCATTAAAATAATGATTCCGCCCTTTAACATACAATAATCTGTTCATTGCAATTCAGTGCATTAACTAACTCATTTCCTTTTATTGTGTATGCATGTGTTCAATTGAAATTTGCATTAGTGACAAATGCATGTTGGAAAAATATATTTATAATACAAAAATGTAAATATATTCGTATACATAACGCTGATTTGATGGATTATAGCGTACTCCCTCTTACTAAATTATTTATTTAATAATTAAATCTTACAATGTTTGATTTCATATGAAAATCAGCGGACTCCGCTGATAATGCATCCGAAAATAAATTGTAATGAAATATCAATTTTAATATTTGGTGCATTACACGAGCAGCGCAAGCTCGCATTTTTATAGGAAATAAGTTTTAAATTTTTTTTTTGTTAAATTTGAATATTGTATTTAAATACAGCTTTTTTGTCAAAAAAACACGCCTTCAGATAAGTAATATTCTCATGTTCTTCGAGTACCATAGTAATGTATGTTGAATATCGCTGCAATAAGATCTTCTTTGGATATTTGTGTTAAGATAACTTATATAATTTTATGCATAAAATGAAGTTAAAAAAGTATGTATTTATTTTGGTCATTAAAATTGGCTGTATGTTCATTAATTTTGAGAACGTGTTGCATGGGAAGTATCCTTTCAAATATTTGTGGGAACATTGCAGCTGTGCTGTTGTACAGAAGCTATTGAGAAGCTTTTGACTTTGAACTCATTACACAAAATTTCCATAACTTTAAACTAAATAGGTATCAAAATCAAGTTCATCGATGTCCAATCTAACAAAATGTTGATATGGACATTACTCGATAAGAGATAGCTCGAAAGCATTTAGGTGAAGTTCGTATCTACTGATAAGAAGATTGGTAGTGATAAAATGATAAACTAAAATAACATAAATAAAAACATTTCTTAATGGATTTCAATCTATAAGTTTTATTATTTATAAATAATAATTTAAAGATGATCGACTTGTAATTTCTCGGCTTGTAAATATTTATTTTAAATATCACAAAAGCCCAACATTTCCACTTTTAATTATAAGGCAAATGTTTATTTTATTAGCTTTACTGCCAAGAGTGGTCCTACCAGGAGTATATACTTCTGATAGCATTACTTTCAACATGTTGAAGACTACTTCTACCAGTGGATTTCAGTCTGCTCTTACGACAGGCATGCCTTACCTCAAGGCTATACTAACCCTGGCCTTGCAGGGGCTCATGTAAAGGAACTTCAGCTAAAAATTTTACAGATGTTTAAGTCAAATGTTGGTAAAAGAGTTTGAAAACTTTGATTTTGACGTCTTATCGAAAAAATTTATCGACTATCTATCTTTTTTTAATTATCTAAAGAAAATTTCGCTCACCCAACGACACGACGCCTCCTTACGATTTTTGACATAAATGGAATGTTCCTCTGGCTCATACTTAATTTAACTTTAGTGTTGTTCAGTTTAAAAAAAAATTACAAGAGCAAAGAAGTGTCATTAGGTAGAAACTTCAACCATGCGAACTGGAAATAAGGTAGAAACTTCAACCATGCGAACTGGAATGAGTCGAGCCAATTCAACACGACCAAGATATGCAGAAGAGTAAGATCAAAACCAGTTCGCTGCAAACTCATTCCAGCATCGCAAGCTATGTACAACAGGTAACAACAGGTACAATGTCGCATGCAAATGCAAATTGAAAAACAAACAACCCGTATCCTATTTTAAAATTTATGTTTTATTAAATACTTCCAACAAATCTTAAATAAAAAATAACACACATAAGCTTGTGATCGAACATAAAACACAAGCAGAAATAAATTAGTTAACTAGGTAACTGCAAGTTCAGTTCTTATTGCAAGCCATCAGGGAGTGTGCAAGCAAACTTGATCCTAGACACCGAAAAGAGCACGGTGGGTAAAGAAAAACTACAGACTAGAATCATTCAGGTCAAATTAAGGAAAAACATTTATACGAGCGTATAAGGAAAAACATTTATACGAGCTTGTGTTAAATTTAAATTTTAATGTGTATTTTATTACAAGTCAAATAAGACCTTTTAGAGATATGATGACAGAGTCTGCCTGTCCGTATGTGTGATATTTTTAGTTCTACAAAATTAAGCTAGAAAGCTGAAACTTGCAGTGGAGCTTGGCCCTCATTTCATGCAAACCAATTGTGAAATCTGATAAGGCCTCCTGCAACCAAGTTCACAACTGACTTGAATATCAGACAACCCAAAATTTAGCTTTTATTTCAAAATGCCTGTTGGTCAAGTAGGACAAAGTATAAAGCAATAGCCAGAAGCCTTAAATTGAAAAATAATTGGACCGCCCATCATGGACCCTGACCTCTTTTACATCTTTATATTTTTATAAACTTGATTTCTTGTAAAAATGCGTTCTTATTCGAAAAAAAATTGTAACACAAGTATTAAAGATACTACATACCCCTCGCTTAGTTAACTCTGCACAAGGCATTCAGCAGCGCTCACTTTTAAGGGGCGTTTTTAATAAAAATCTATTGTTTTCAGTGATGTTTAGTGATTTTTACTAGTGATTCTTTTTTAGTGATTCTAACGAAATTAGAATTTAATTTTTCGCCCCGCCGTATTACAGGGAAGCTTGTTTAGTATTTCATGATCAGACCCTTTTTGAAAATTCAGAATAATTTCAGAAGGAAAATTCTGAAAAGCCAGATGAGTGGTAGGTAAGCAAAAATCTTAATTAAATAAATTACGATCGAGGCTCTTTGTTTTTCACATGAGGTAAAACAATGTGATGAACTATTTCTAATTTGAAACTTTTTTTTCAAACTTTTCAACTTTCAAACAAAGAATTCATATTTTTAAAAATAATTTTTAAGTTTTTTCCCAAATAAATGTAAGCTTCGTAATTTGCAAATATGTACCTACCTATCTATAACTGAAAACTGAATACCAAATGCCAAGAGTTTTCTGAACAAACGCAGTTCAAAGAATTCTCAGAGTGTTCAAGCTCTTTTCTGCTCTGAATCAATAAAAAAGTTTGTAATCTAGTCAGTGGTTAGACTCTAATAACAAACACTTGAAATGCTAGACGGATATAAGGGGCGGAACTAACTATAGAAGAAAGAAATATTTTTTTTAATTATTTCTGCGTAGCCTTCTTATTTTCATGTTTAATTCTGGTGATTTTTTTTAATATGTCATATCAAAAACCACATGTGCCCACAAACCATAACTGCTAAAGTCGACTTTAGACGAAATTGAGAATTTGATGGCATTAGATTCAGCGTACCCAAATCTATCTTATAAATTTTTTTTTAACTTTTAATTTTTAAAAATGTGTTCACTATTTCAAAAAAAACATAACAGGTACAGTCGCATTGTTTATTTGAGAATAAGGAAAAACAACCAAACTAAAAAAAATAACAAAATTTTTTATCTAAAGTTGACTCAAGATCAAGATACTTTGTTTTTTTTTTTAGTTTACAAAAAGGAGTAAAAACCTAACTTGACTTTGGTTGTTTTTCCAAATTAAATTCATAAAATTATAACAGTTTTCTGTCGAGGAAAAAAAGCTAAAGTTGAGTATAGCTGTTTTTTGGTATCAATTTTTTTTATTTTGTTAATTTTTTTGAAAGAGAATAACGACGAAACTTCAGTTAAGTCGTTTTTCTAAAAGAAAAAATAAGCAAAAAGAGTTTTCTATTTAGGAATAACAACTAAAGTCGACATAAGAACTGGATAATTCAAACAAATAGAAAGTAAAAACAGCTAAAGAAGACTTTAGATCAGAACGAAAATTTCTTTAAAATGGAAAAACAGCTAAACTGCAGATAGGATTTTTCATGATCAAAAAACTTAAAGGCCTTAAAGACTTATGTATAAGTTTCGTCAATAAAATCGTTTTCAGTTGTTATTATTTTTTTTTATTAATTTTAAACTAAGAAATAGTAAAAATATCCATATTTCACTTTTTGGTTCAACGCGATTGGCAGCTCCAATCGCCCAATAGAATCATTTGTAACTTCACGCATTTGTCAAAAACTTTAAAGTGCCCTCCTGAAAAAGGAGTAAAACTGACTCTAGCGGTTTCTTGTGCCCACAGTTGAATCTTTGAAAAAGGGGCATCCCATATCAAAACAGATTGATGCACATGATGTGCCTCGCTAATGCCTTTACATTACGGAAACACGGTCTCTTATTTCGCACTAATCAACCTACTGCACTGCCTTACGCAGTATTACACAGCATTACACTGTATTGCCCCAAAAAGTCACTAACAATCGGTATAAAATTCTAATCATTTTTACTCACCTTTTCGTATATACGAACCCTTTTTTATCTAATTCTCGAACCCATATAACGAACATAGAATACTGTTTCCTTTTCCGATTTTCCTTTTCTAACGTGCTCACGTCCTCTCATTACAGGCCAGTTGGTATATTCCAGACACATCCCACTCAGAAAATGCTTCGCTCTAAGTGGCAATGCTAAAGTGGACGCAATCAAAACGACAAATAGAGCCCAAACCAAAGAAACAAATACGTCGCACACCGCCAAAACATCGAAAAGGTTTGGTAAACAGACCCATGAAGATGCCAACAAGAACACGGACATCAACGACACTAGAACGCAGCCTCTACCGTCGATCTCTTGATGCTGATTCTCAAAATTTTAAACATTTTAAACAAAGCCGAGAAAGGGAAGCGAATAAAGAGAACATAGGAATATACTTCCTTCGCAGTCCCATTGGTAACACAAGCCTCTCAGCGTTACATGACCTAAGCAATGGCAGATCGCCAAAACGCCAAGCGACTCAAACCAGACACACGCTAAGCCCGTTGGGCGTACAGCAAAATCCTTATTCGATTACCTTGCCTACTTTAGAAGCTGAAAATTATACTCCCATCGCTGCTAGTCTGTCAGATGCTTTTAATGTTCATCCTCTGGCTTGCTTATCGTTTAAACAGAGGTCTACCGAACAATCTTCTCTTAGTTCATCAAAAATGGGGGACGAGACCTTGGACAGAATGTTAGACGATATAATCAAAAGCACCCGGAGGGAACCAATGAAAACCAATGAGTCGATTAAAGAGATTGACCTGGAACAAAGTATCCATGAAATGGAAGTTAAGACACCGCCACACTTAAAAAGGCAGCGCGTGATCGTGCGACGACGACCAAGACCGAAGCAGGAAATGATCGGATTAACTCTTCCTAATGGCATTCCAAGTCCTGATACTCCTAGGGCGAGGTCAATCGACAAAAAGACTTCGGATGATCTGGCCAATATGGAAACACCCAAGAACTTAGTTTTTGTTGTTGACAATTTACCAGGAAACCTTACCAAAGACATGCAACAACAACATTGCTCTACACCCACCCACGAGCAGACCCACTCTATCAAGCGGTGTTTGACATTTTCGCCCGACAGTGACGATGACTTTATAGATGCTAAGCGTAGTTCTGTTGCTTCTTCAAATATTTCGGAGGGCAGCGCTTCGTATGCCCTACGCACGGGACCTGCCAAGGGTTCACTTGATCTAGCAATATTTGTTAAGAACAATCGACTTAATGTTCATGGTGAGTTTTGATATGCGTTTATTATTCAAAGTGATTCATTTTCAATGTAATTAATTTTAGTTATTCGATGCCGTGATCTCCAACGACCGAATGGAAGTTGTGTTGCTGTCAATGCATACGTGAAAGCAGCACTCGTACCATCCGATGATACGAGATCGGAAAATGGCTTTCAGCGTACAGCTGTTCACCGTCACTCAAGTCGCCCGTATTTCGATCATCGCTTCAAGTTTGACGTCAGAACGAATGACGAGAGTTTTCTGGCAAAAAGGATTCAGCTAGCTGTGTGGCATCGGGACCGTGATCTTAAGTGAGTAGTTGTATGTATTGTGATGAGAAAATCAAACTTGCGAAATATTACAACTGACACGTAAAGTTCAAGGACTCATAATGACCTGATAGAGATTGAATACCTTAATTTAAAACTGACTATTAAAAGCCTTCCTATATGTTTGCATATCACTTAGTTTGTATAATACAGGTAGACCTCACTTAACACGTACTTCTTACAGCACGGCCTCGTCCTAACACGTCTCACATTTTGCGGCATTTTTTTGTTTAACACGGAAAAAGCCTCGCTCTAGCACGGTCTGCGAGACACAATTTTTTTAGCATGCTGTCTGGTTTGCAGTTGGCACACATTCCGCATGTATACATATTTTTCTGCCCAATAGACGCGTACCCCAGCTTTTTTTATAGCGTGTTTTGTGAACATACGTCTTAAAAGGGACTTCCCCATTTTTCATGTAGAAAGCGGAAGCTCTAAGACTGAAATTGTTTTTGTTTATTTTTTTTTTGTTAAGTTATGCAGGAAGAAAGTTATGTTTTGTTGTGCTTTGTTCATTTTTTTCACCCTTAATAAAAAAACCTCGAATAAAATTTTTTTAAAAAATTAAAACAAAAATCATGAAATCATGGAACGTAACTACTCTATTTGCACTTGCTTCTTGTATCGTTTAACACGATTTCGTTTAACACGACATTTTTCAGGAACCTAACCCCCGTGTTAAGTGAGGTCTACCTGTATAGTGAACCAATGACGTTTGATAGAAGCAGACTCATGAACCGAACGACTAACCTATCCAAGACGTCCATATACTCGGCCTGTCAGTGTTTCGTATTTTTTTAAGGCCTTAAAATTAAACCTACTTATAGGTACCACGCCATAATGTGCAAATGTACAAAATTTGAATTAAAAACAAATAGAACAAGTTTAATATATTGCGGAGTTAAAAATGTTGAATTTTCTTACGCTTTGCTTATGTATGTATTGAAATGTAAAAGAAATGTACTTTTGGATACAACAGTGTTTGGGTAGCCCGCATCGCCGGGTTAAAGGATTTAAACTCTCTTTTTCATAGAGTTCACCGCAGCCGCTCAGGTTGTCTCCCTGGCGCCTGTGACCAAATACGGGTACAAATGTTATATGATACATATGTTCATTCAGTTAAGTACACTTTTTTTGAACTATTTTTGGTTATAACTTCTAAACTAATCGAGTATATTTTCTATAAAAATCCATTACGATAAAAAGTTCAAAGCAAATCCGAGCAAGTAATAAAAAACCTTTTACCTATCCGTAGTGTAATAACGTAGCCCAGTTTTTTACATTGTGGAAGTTGAGTATTCAATAATTACATTTTAAAACCCATTATAGCACTAATAAACAGGCTACAGGTACATTGTACATATACAATAATTTGAGACATTTTGTTGATTTTAAGATACAAAATAAAATATGTTCATATGTGTGTTACATAAAAATATTTAGGTTAAGTTTTCATGCAAACATTGCACCATTGCCAATTGCACCACCGGTTGAGTTGAAATTCTGGTTTAACCGGAATTCCTTTTCTTTAGCTACAGTCAAACATTAGGTCAACAACTTTAAATATTATTAAATGAACGGTACTTTCCAAAGTGTGGGTTATTTTTTAGTCTTATAAACTAATACACATTTTCTGGATTTTGTTTGGGATTTGAGTGGGATAACTGATAAAACATAACAAAAAAAATTAAAAAAAAAAAATTGGATTGATAATCAAATAAAAAAAGACAGTAACGGTCAAGCATGACGAAATAAGTAAATATGATTATGGATATGTAAAAAAACTTGGAAAAAAAATTATTGCAGGTAAGTAATTGGATTAGCGTTCTCCTAATATTATAAAGTATCTTGTTTTCGTTTTTTTTTAACGCTACCATAAGTAAAGTAAAAAATATATTTAATATTATTAAAAAACAAGTGGCAAAGTGCGTATGTAAAAACTTCACAGTCCGTCTGCGACGCATTGCCAAATTGCCTACCCTACCTAAACAGGAAACTGGGATGCCTCCAAAAAAGTGGGTGGGATATGAAAATATAACTGTTGAATGCTTTATGCTAGGTGGTTGCATACATTTCGGACTAAAACTCTGCATATTTAACTAAAAAAATCACGTTTTTTAAAGTGATTTATCATGTGAAAAGTCACGTATTTTAAAGTGATATATACCTACCCACATTTGTGGGTGGAAGCATATATTATATATACAAAAAAGTTAGAAAATGCTAATATCTACAACTTTTGAATGTAATTTTTAGTCAAATTTCATATATATATATTTATTGACAGTCGTGTTAATACCAAAGTTAATACCAAGGCAATGTCACATTCCAAAAATTAGTGCGCAAGCGCCATTGTAACAAAGCTTAAATTTAAAAACAAGTATTTTGAAAAATTAGAGATGGTCGCACAAACAGGCCTGCAGTGGGTGTGTCAGTGGGCAGATTCAACTCATTTTTTAACTTGATCTGAAGAACTGGACTTCCAGCCCATTCACCAACTTTTAGCTCTCTAGGTTTAAATTTAAGGCCTAAAAGTTGTTTACGTACGGGCGGACATGGCTGCTTCGATTCTCCTGTCGGTCCAATTCATATCTCTAAAAGGCCTTAGGGGTCTGCGGTGATTATTTCACTGTATTGAAAACTATATACCAGACTTAATTTACCCTGGGTAGGGTATAAAAAAGGACTTTGGTCAATAAACACTCAATTTATTGGAGTTTTTGCTTTTTGTTAGTATGTACTTGTATGAAAGTACTTATATTTCGAATCCTGCCATCGTCACCTGAAAAAAAAGGCTTGTTGCGAGGTTTTGACAAGCCCTCCGTATCATTTGTCTTGAAAAACTTTTCAAAGTGCCGTTCGGATTCGGCAAAAAATTGTAGGTCCCTTGTATGTGAAGAAATTAACATACACAGCATACATTGTTGAGAAGTTGGCACTGGTTTACATCGAGCTGTTGTGCCACTCCATTTATTTTATTTATTAATTTATTTACTTGTATGAAAGTCAAACTGAATACTTAGATAACCTTGCCAGGGTTTATTAAGTTTGATTGTAATGCAAAAGAATAAATCACTGAAGACCCTTACAACCTTTTAGGGCCGCTTTTTCAGTGCGAGATCATCAGACTTTCCAAGTTAAACTAAGATTAACCCCAGAAATTAGTTTTCCAGTGAACTGGATCTTTCCAAAGATCTGGGGTTAATCTCGGCTTAACTCACCAAATTTGGTGAGTCAATCTCGGATCATCTCCGGAGAACAGTATGAACTTGTTTGAATGTTTTTTCTGCTTGGAATGTCAGTTGATTTGCGCGTTGCTGTGAAAAATGACATTTGAGAATAACTCGAACTTCTTTTCCTGTGTTTTTCTATGTAAAGTGAGCGGTGGTAGAGTCAATAATTTCGAGCGTCGAAGATTTTGACAACTTTGTTGACGGAGTTACCTCTGCAGTGAAAAACAGCTCGCTGAGTTAACTCCAGATTTGTTTTATTACGGGATTAAGAGATCTTAATCTGAAAAACCGGCCCTTAGAGGTATGATGGAGATGGTAGTTGAGCCGGAAATGCTGCTTCACAGATTAGGCTTGAAAATTATTAAAATCCGCTTACAGACACGCCCAATGCCTATGTGCGACCAAAAAGCACAAACTCCTTAAACTCTTGCACGAAAATGATAGAAAAATTCCAAATTATTGTGAGTTCATATAGTTGTTGCATATAGTTATCGCAATAGTGCTATTTAATAGCACTAAATAGATATACAAAGCACATTGTGATTTGTTTTTGAATACACATACTCAATCATTCAGCTTTCAGGTTCAGCTGTGTGACAGTTTGGTTCTGCCAAATATTAAAGATTTACATTTCACGGCAATTATTTTCATATCTTGTGATATATTGTGACGTACTTTCAGTATACGATGCGACTGTAGGAACAGACTTGAATGTTACATGAAGTAGGTGCCAAAGCAAAATAAGAATTTAATAAAATTAAAACAACTGGACCTTAATAATAGTAAAAACTAGTGCACAGCTAAGTTTAAGCTTCATACTTCATACATAAGAGCTTTTCGCTTAGCGGGTAGGTTCACTTAATGTTAAACCTTATCTTAGCTGTAGCTACTTTAATTTTCCAAAAGCTTTTTGGAGTTTTCGTTCCTTTTGCTCTAAAAAAAACAAAGGTACAAAATCTTAGATTCAAACATAAAATTAACAAGTGAGGAAGTGCAAAAGTTCGTCTGTAACAGACGTCTACTACAACACCAAATCTAAAAATTTTTTGGCTCGAATTCATGTACTATTTGTGTTGGCCAAATATAGGCGAGGGCTAAAAATTAAAATCAATTAATTGTTATTTCGTGAGAATCATCAAAAATGCATTAAAAGCGAAAAATATTTCGGAAAAACCGTTTTTTCCTCGGAGCTCAAAACTTTGTATGGAGCAAACTAAGCAAATACAAATAGAAGGTAATATCCATAATGTTTGTCATATAATTTGACATCGGGTTTTTAAAGATCTAAATTGTGAAATAGAGGTTGTCTCATATTGAAGCCAGTAGCGGGCGTGGCCGTTGGGGGATTTAGCCAATTTTAAAACTTTGTCCGTGCAACAGAAAAACCAAGCCGTGCATCGAGTTTCTGGAGATTTGGAATACCTAAAACCTTCACACATTACACACGGACGGATGGACGGACATGGCTTAATCGATTCACCTGTCGGTCTTGATCATATCTCTTAAAGGTCTTAGAGGTCTACGATGATTATTTCACTGTGTTACAAGCTATGCAATAATATAAATATACCCTGGGTCGGGTATAAAAAGTGAAAAATATGAAAAGTAAAAATTAAAAGTAAAAAATATAATGTTCCCCTAAATCATGTGACTAGGTAGCTCAACGCGAGAGTGGTCAGCTCGCGTGTGGTTGGGTTGGGCACAAAATGCGTCGGGCCCAGGGCAATACCCCATACCATAGGATAGGAAGTATATTCGTGTTTGTCACATAGTTTGTAACACGGTGAAACAATAATTGTAGACCCCCAAGACTATAGGGATATGATCGAGACCGAATTCTGAATCAAATAATCTATGTCCATCCGTACGTCCGGCCGTCTGTCTGTATGTCACGCGTTTTTTGTTATCTGAAGCAGTAAAAGTGTAAAAGTTTTTGAAATCCGTCCACAGACACACCCACAATCGGTGCAATTGTGAAGCTAACTCCAGAGTTTTCAAAACTTTAACACGTCTTAAAAGCCTGAAATTTAATATTTATTACTATTTTATTAAAATCCTGAACTTTAATATTTAATATTTATTTAACCAAAAAATTTAATTTTCACGTACATTTAAGCGCAACTTTGAAATATCTGTCTTAATATTGATAGTTTGTAATAAGGAGCGGTTGGACCACGCCCCTTTTTGAAGTTCGTACAACTTATAAAATGTTCAAAAACAACAATAACATCAGTATTTTACGATGTGGGATAGTTTGGAGTATTCAACGGTCCATTTTACGGACTGTAACTTCTGCGTACACACTGTAGCATTTACTCACTGGTAAGGTTACATTTTAACATATTTCTTATATGTCTATCACCTAATCCAGCACACGCTTTCTCAAAATAGAAAATTTAATTTAAATGAAAATATCCTTGGTAATTTTCGCAAACTTGGTTAAACCTGATGCATTCACTTTAAAAATTAACTTCAATTCAAGTATACACGCATTGCTGTTAATTTAATATACCTACAGTGTCCAGCTAGTTCCTTATATTTTTGCAACAACCCTGGTTAATCGTTTTATGATCCTCCCATCGCAAGAACCATTAGGTAAATTCGACATTCACCTGCACGTGCGTCTCCTGTTAAGAACAAAATCATAATTCTATTAATCTAATCTTCCTGCCTTGTCCGTCACCCTTCGACATCAATTTTGCTTAAAGTTTAATGAGTGCGCTTATTTCGAGCTTAAATATGGGTGATAGGGATAATTAATTAGCACAGGAAAGGCGTTACTATAAACCCTTTTTAAAGTGGCAGGTAAGAGCTTTGATATGTTTTTTTAATTTTAAACGTACTATACGTACTATATTAATCATTTTACATACGTGTAAAACCTTTTAGCGTTGTAGGTACAGTACCTAACCTGATGAATGGTGAAGCGGCATAAGTGGTGTAGGTACCAAACAATTACATCACAATTATGCATAGATGTATGTGAGGTGTCAACGGCTCGTAATTTTGCGGTGCAAGTGTTCCGTTTTTTTTTTCTTTTGTTCTTATAAATGCTGTTATTATAGCTTACGGTAATTGAGATAAATTGAGAGATTTTCTTTTGCTCTTTAGTGGAGATGCTGAGTGGTAACAGTTTCGTCACGGTGGGCCAAGGGCCGAGCAATCCTACGACATTGAGAAAACAATTTGCATGCAGTGCGATTGTGCTGAGAAATTTCTCCGTTTAAACGGGGTAATAGAATCCAATATTCCGTTTTGGATCCTAAATTTACAGGGTGGAACACATTTTAAAAGAAAGTTTTAATTTTATTATTAAGAAAATATTTTTCACGCAGAAGCGGGGTGGGTTACAATCCGCTAAGGCGAATCGTTAGATACCAAATCCCAGTTGACTTGCCTCCTTCCAAGCTCCGAATGGCGTTTAAAATATAAGAATATGTGCCTAGTTATATTAACTGAAATCGCATTTAGAGTTTATCAGTTAGAGATCTTTTACGATCACAAGGGGGCGTGGCATCAAGGCGTTTGCAAAAAGATTTCATTTTTTTTATAGTCTATCATAATATTTCTACCAAATTTTTTTTTTTTTTTCAGAAAAACGTCCGGCGGCCTGACGCCGATTTTGCCATGTCCGAATTTTCAATTAAAAAATAGTAATTTTGTCTAATCTAATTAAAAGGTAGTCTATCTATTATTCTATCGTGAAAACGCTCCCACAAATGAGCGTGATGAAATTCTGCCTATTCAAGTTGATACCTAGTTACGTATATACAATTGTCTAAAAATTTTATTATGCAAGTTTATCTTGATTTCGAGTAAATATGTTGAATAATCACCGGTTATAAGAATGCATAACGCATCCCTCCACTTAGGGGCGTTTTTATTTTCTTTAAATGCCAGTCACAATACACTTAAGCAAGGAAGATGCAGACCAATTTTTAGCATCCTGCTACAATTTTAATTTTTTGTGGTCATAAGTAAGGTGGGCGTGTCTTAGAGCGGATGCATAAAATTCTAACTCTTGTACTGCTACGGGACCTAGAAAGCACAGATATTAAGTTGGAAGTTCCTAGCTCAAAATGTTATCCCTAAAAACTAAAGACGCACGGTCGGACGGACATGGCTTATTCGACTTATAATTTGGTCTTATTTCTCTATGACCTTGTAAGAATATTCTCTTAATAATTACAGGACAAATGATTTTGCTTCGAAACATGAGGGCGTACCGGGTTTTCTCCATCGTCATTCTCCGATCTACGAGTTTTGAACGAGTTTCAGGAGTCAAAGGGGCTTAAACGCGGCTCAAATAACGAACATAGTATAGACACTAGATACATAGTACAGATAGGTGTCGCTTTTTAATTCCGCTTTGAAATTTCTTTTCCTGATGACTCTGTATATTTCATATGTATACTTCACATGATCGTTTCTGGAGTTCGTCTTCAGAGTCCACCTATTTTAAAAAGACAGGTTGCTGGAAAAAGGTTTTAGGCGACTCGCAAAATGATAAAAAGTATGTTTTAAGGAATAATTATGGATTTTTCAATTAAATTTAATTTAACTCTTTCATAAAACATGTGTAAAAATAAATACATTATCTCATTCATAAACAAAATCTTGCAAGACCTTTTGATTTCTGTAGTTAACACTATAAATATTAAAATCTTCGTACGATAAGATAAGCTAGTCAATTTTTTAAGTTAATCAAGTAGGTAACTTCAGAAACTTTTCTTTCATTCATCATAATTTCTTGTCGCTTACAACAATAAAACAACATTATGTGTTATGACAAAAAGATGAAGTTACATTCTTCTTCTTTTTTATTTAGGCACGAAGTTTTGGTCTGAAGTGATGGATCATAACCCTCCCACTCTACTCCATTCCTGATGGTCCGTTTGTGTGGTCGACGTACCCGTATGATTGCGCTAGAATGTTGATTGACATTGCCTTTTTGACGGGGCTCGTAGGATCTTTCCTTTGAACGTGGCAATACCCACTGAGCCGGTCGTTCTCCACTTTCCTGCAGATAGCTTCTTTTTAAAAATTGGATGCTTCTTCGGATCTTCGTACTTCTTGTTTTATCTCGCTTTCTTATTCCTTCTATCATACGAAGCATCTTCATCTCAACTGTCGTTAATTTGCTCTCTTATTTCTTATACGCTTTCTATTGTCAACCATATATGTGGTCACAGAAGATGGCGGAATTTTCGCGCCACTTCATCCATCACTTATGCGATGCTTAATGTCACCACGGTTTGCTTTGCTATTGATCAAAGATTCCAGGTACTTAAACTTTTCACACTTGGGAAGCATATTTTCATTCAATTTAAAGTTTGGAATTGGCTCGGGTGGGTCAGAGAATACAGGTACTTTGTCTTCTTTCGACTAAAACGATACCCATTTCCCTCCAAAACATCCACTTATGTATCAAGTGCTCCCTGCAGAGATGTATGATCGTCGCTTATGATGTCGCCACCTGTGAAGAATTTTGTCGTCATCCACAAGAAGCTATCCCTGAGCATTGTTAATGAACTTTGACGAACGAAACTCCTGGGCGTTTTTCCTTCTCTGAGCCACAATTTTGAAGATTTTCTTTGTCGCAGATCCTGTATGGGCTGGTGTATATCAGCAGCAGCGGAAGAAACTTCCTCCAACTCCCGATACAGCCCTCCATTCTCTTTGTTTGAGCTCGCGCGCACTTCTTCTTAACGATACTGCTGACGTGTCTACATTCGCATTCCAACAGGCGATTTGGAATTTCATCTCCGTTGTTCGAGGAGCTTTTCCATGCCTTGAATGCCGCCTTTCTATTGCTATCTCATTTCCATTCGTATACATTCTTGTTTTTGCATCATTTTAAATAGAAATAAAAATTCCTTGTAATTTTTTTTGTTTAATTTTTGGTTTTCTAAAGGGGCGTGGCATGTCCAACTCCTTTAACCAAAAATCAGTATTAGCATAGAAATATCCTAGTTTGCGGCTAAGTTCGCAAAAATGTAAGTTTTTGGTTCCAATTCAATAAATAATCTTGTGAAATTGACCTCTAAATATGGGCGTGGCTAAATACTTTTGTACGAACGAAATCTACAATGAAGTCTCGTTTACATACTTTATGTGCTAAATTTTATTTCTTATTCTCTCCTTAGTAAAGCTATAAAACAGTCAAAAACCATGTTTTTCTGCAAAATTATAGGTTTTTCTTAAATTCCGACTCTAAATGTAAGCGTGGCCCAAAACTTTGTACGAAAAAAATGTAGAACCAAGTGCTTTCTATATAATCATACGGAAAAAAAATTTCCGATTTGAAAAAAAAATATTGAATCAATTGCATTTAAAAGTTTACTCTTTAAATCGATGCCACGCCCACTAGGGGCGGTCTGCCGATTTCGTTTATACTTTTTATATCTTATATTCATTAGGAGATGCTGTATGTCAAATTTCAGCTTTTCACGACGTCTTACAGTTTTGAAAGCACTGGCGGTAGTTGCACAATCGGTCTAAATGATTGTGGGCGTGTCTGTGGCGGATTTCAAAAATTTTAACACTTGTATTCGGATGCCAGAGAGCCTACGCTCAAAATTCAAGGCCTAAAAATTGTTGACATACGGACGGACATTGCTCATTCAACTCAGAATTCGGTCTCGATCATATGCCCCTAAAGTCTTGGGGGTCTATCGCTATTATTTCTCTGTTACATTTTCGCCTATATCAAACTTAATATACCCTATTCCTGTGAAATAGGGTATACAAATTACAAAACACGAGGCATAGATACAAATTGCAGCAGGGTCCAACCAATGCAATACCTTTGGTATTAAATTTTATGATGCCACACAAACCACCCACATCCCTTGGAAAACCACTCCAATCAATACACTGCTCAGAGCTGAAAAAATGCCAACCACCAAGCTTTCGAAGGGGAAAATTTGTGGATCCCAATTGCACAGACGTTCACTGCATTAACACATTGCTATCGCGCTCTAGTTGTTCAGTTCGTCTTTTCCCATTTTCATGTGTGATTCAAAAATAAAAAAAGTGTAGAAAATGTAAAAAATTTTATTTTATCAAAAATATCTGTTTTTTATCCAGGATTTTCTACCTTCCCAACATAAATTGTTTGTTCCTTATAGTCTTTAATTGCGAAGAAAGGAAAACGGTCGATAAATTTCTAGATTCCAGTGGCAGTGCTGAAAAAGTGTCGTGATTTCTTATAAAATTCAGAAAAAGGAAGCAAAATCAATATTCCCCAGGCGAAAGTGTGTACATAAATTAATTAAACAAAACGTCAAAATTTTTACTAGGTTAAAAATTAACGTTCCTTGAAAGTGAAAACGTGTGTGTGTTCTTAGTGTGGAAGCGGGTTAGTTAAAATTGAATCAATTGTTTTAGGATAAAATTAAATAATTCTATATGGAAACACCTTAAAACGAAGGATCAATTGAAACTAATATTTCCCCTTCAAGGATTATGAAATCGGAACACTGTAAGTAGATATTCAATGCATCTTATTATTTTACACTCAGTGAACAAATCCTAATCGGTTAGATAATACATATTATTATCCTTTTCAAGCGATGTGCCCGTTTTCCAATCCTTTTTTCATCACATGCTTGCCTTTTTCTATCTTCATTTTTACGGAGGAGAAAAAAAGCTTTTCTCTGTAATAGTTTTTAAGTTATTTCCCCCTTCCGGTGTATCTATCGCGCTCGTCTACGAATAATTTTTGTCTCTCTTCCTTGAAGTATGCGATTGTATCTGATTGTATTGGAGAGACCAGAAAATAATTAACTTCCAGTTTTTAATGCGAACCCAAATGGAGTTTGGGGCTGAAGAGAGTATTTGCCTTAGCATTGTGGTGTGTAGACAAATCCTAATCTGACAAGGATAAGAGCGTGTCTTTCTTATTTTGTATTTTTTTATGTTGCCTATTAAAGAAATCCACTTAATGATGACTTGAATATGTGTGGAGCTAGAGACCGTTTTCCTGCAATTTTTATAATACTTTGCGACTCTGTGTCAATCTTTGTTGTTCCCGTTTGCAGGTTTGTTGATCTTCCTGCAATTACTTTCATTTTTCTTTCTTTTCGTCCCTTGCAAGGGATGGTGGCTGTTGCATCATGTATATAGGTAGTAGTTCACTGAGGATTATGGGCAAGGTATAAAGGTATATCTTTCAAGTCTTATGTGAGCTCTGCTTGACAGTTTTATTTACGGCTAAATTGACATGCAAGATGTAATTTTCTTCAGGGAGTAGGTAATTCCATTGTTTGATGGATGACAACATGGCTGTGAGTATATGTTAAGATTTTATTATTAATTGCACAAGAAGTACCTACGCATTTATGACATTGTCAGTCAACCATGAATTGTTAAAATTATGTACTCGGAACCTAGCATTAAAATTTATATTCGGAATATTAGTTATATATATATTAAGCTTATAAAAATAAGGTTTTAAGAATGCCGTGGTAATTTCTAAGAAATTAATAAAAAATTTTATTTAAATAAATCAGTAAATTCTGACTTGCTAAACTTAGTCTTATAGTAAAATAAGTTTCTACTTACTAAAATTACTACTTAAAAAAAAACAGAGTGGCACAACAGGGTCAATTTCTCAACCATGTATGCGTGCTATGTTTGGATTCTTCTTCACATATACATTTTTTTGCCGAATTCGAACGGTGCTTCGAGAAGTTTTCCAACCAAAATGTTATACTCTCGAAGGGTTTGTCAGACCCTAGCGGAGGTAGGGACCGTGAAAAAGAGCGAGTATTTTTTTTCAGGTGACGACGTGCGGCTCTACTTACCACTACTTATAAAAACAGAAGCCTTAGCCGAGAACCTTGTAGCAAAAAAACATTTTGTTACAACCATTGTTATATTATCTTTTACTTACATTGACTAAGGCCAACATTTTTTCAAGAATCCAACCTGAACTTCACTCGATAAAAATAGTTTTCAGGAGAGATTTGATTTTTTTGAGGCCTTGCTGCCTTTCGGAGGGCTGTAAGAAATAAAAGGCGTTTTTTCGAACTTTCGAACGAACAATAATACGAATCGAATCCCCACTCCCCGATTAGTTATCAATAGACACGAACATGACACACATTTCTACAGCAAATGTACTTTTGGAAATATGATCGAGACCGACAGGTCTTAAGCTATGTCCGTCCGTCTGCGTGTCTGAAGGTTTTAGGTTTTCATAATGTTCTGACCATACCATGTCCAGCCCACTTCGTCGTGGTATATCATTTAAAAACTTGATTTCGCTGAACATTCACTCTGAATCAAAAAAAAATATAATAATGACAAATTGACATTGACATTCTCTAAGTTTGTCCCATACAAATGTTTGAGCTCCGCCTACTTTTAGCTTGTTAGGAAAAACCTGCTTTTGGCTTAAATTATAACATTTCCTCACGGTTCTTTTTAATGCACTCCACTTTTTAAGGCGTGGACCAAACGCATAATTGACTTTCTGAATTAAATAAATTCAGGCCAAAAAACTTCAAGATTTGGTGTTGCTGGGTAAATATGATCGGTTACTTAGAACTTTATTACGGACGAACTCTTGCACTTACTCATACTCGCTTGTTTAGTAAAGGAGAATAGCAAAAAAACAGTGAGTAATAGCTTCGCTCCGTCTTGATTGACCGCATACCCTAATCCTTTTCGCATTCTCCTTTCCATTGCTATTCTCCTTCCCACACCTAGATATTTTCATTCCCATTCCCATACCTTTTTATACCCCATCCCATAGGATAGGAGGTATATTAAGTTTGATTCATAGTTTGTAACATAGAGAAATAATCACCGTAGACCCCCAAGACCTTAAGGGCATATGATCGAGACCGAATTGTAAGTCGAATGAGCCATGTCCGTCCGTCCGTCTGTCGGTAGTTTTTAGGCCTTAAATTTTGAGCTAGGAACATGAAACTTGGTATCTGTTCTTTCAAGGTCACGAAGCAGTACAAGTGTAAAAATTTTTGAAATCCGCCCACTGACACGCCCACTTTACTTAATAGCATGAAAAATCCCAGTTGTCGCAGGAACCTGAAATTCGGTATGCTATATCCTCGCTTAAGTGTATTGTGATTGGCATTTAAAAAGGCGAATACCGCCCCTTGTAGGCGTGGTCATACTAAATATGCATTCTAATAAATGGTTTTTATTTGATTTATTTGCCTTAAATCCAAAAAACTTGCATTATCAAATGTTCAGATATGCGCGTAAGCTATCAACTCAAATGAAAAATTTTTGCCACGCCCACCTTTGGGTGCGTTTTTAAGTAAAAAAACAAATTTCTAACACGTGTATATAACATCTGATAAAAAATATGATTAAAAAATTATATTATTGAAAAGGTGTTGATGTCACGCCCTTTTTTTAAGGGAGAAGGTTCTTAACTGACAAATTCTTAACACAATTAAAGTTAATAGAGACTGAAATTTAACCACCAAGATTTTTGAAGCATTTTGGAGCTTGACAGTGGTCAATTGGGATGGGGTTGTAACCTTGGGGATTGTAACCCTCCCACTATATAGTTTTGTTAAAAACGCAGCTCTTGTGATTTTATTTTTCGTGACTATCTGGGCCACGGTAACTTTAACAGAAAATTGTTAGGGACAAGAACATATCTCTAAAAGTGTGCCATAAAAAGATTTTATAATTTAACTTTTTGTGTAAGTTCCTAAACATTTTCAAGATCTTTCGATCCAATGGTATTGAAATTTTATTTAACATCACTGTTATTATACTTTTTGGAGGAAAAAATAATTGACAATAATAAGTCCCAGGTCGCTTAAACATTAATATGAATGATGCGTGGTTAATTGCAAGAAAATATTATTGATTTCCGTTACCACCACAAACGTCAGCTTAAAAGTTAAACGGCAGTTAAACCATCAAAAGCGGCCGTTTATGACTAGCTCCGTTTAAACCACTGTTTTGGTTTAACTTACACAGAGCATTTGCCTTGCCGCGATGTTAATATGTGTTGCAATGCTGATGGTGTTTGAATTGTAATGTGATTTTGTGTTTTATTTTTTATTTTTAATAGAGGTGATCGCACGTACAGGCCTATAATTTGCGTTTCAAATATAACTAACGGTATTCCAGCTAAAGTACCTGCAAAGTTAAAGTTGTCTAGCTAACAACCGGCTTAAAGATTTTCATATGCGGAAAGGACGGCGGACGTAAGTCAAAGCCTAAGCGATTCTCCTCTCAGTTTCGAACTATGTATCTCTAAAACGCCTTAAGAGCCACGGGGAATTTTGAAATGAGTTCCAATTATAACTATATATGTCTGTACTTAAAAATCCACATTCCCGCTATTACCCCTCCCTCCTCCATCTTTCTATCAGTCTTTGTCCAAAAATTGACTATAAAAGGATTGTTAATAGTTATGTGGTTTCAAAAAATTTTTCTCCTTAATTAAAGAACCTTTGTAAGACCCAGTTATAACCAAATGGTACCATGTTTTCGATTGATTGACGAACAGTCGTCTTCCATTGTTAACTGGATATGTACATATTTCTCTCACCTTCATTATTGCATTGAGGTATTTAAGGTGTATCGTGCCTACAAAAATATTTGATACAAACACGGAAAAATTAATATCATTATGTCAGTAAATATTTTATTACCAAACCCAACCAGTGACTGAGTGACGTCTTTTATAAACAATGCCTTCACATTGACCAATTAATATCGACCCATAGAAGAACTTCGACCTTTTTATATCAATTGTCATGGCAACTGGCAAACCACAAAACTCTTTTCGTAAATGGCAGTCAGACAAGTGCTCTGTTCAAAACTATCGCCAAGCTATTTTGAAACATTTTGTTTTTAAGCGTGTGAACACATTTACCAAAACAAAATTACACGGCCTCAACACCCACATCGGCTTGATATGCTGCACTTTTTCCTAATGCTGCAATGGATGGTGATTTCAGGTGAATGAATTTCAAAGGTTTCGAATTCGAATTTATTTTTTATTTTGTTTGAACTACCTATAAATATCATTGGAAACGAAGGGTAACAGTTCTGTTGAAAAGCAGGGTTTTTCTAAGTCGGGTATAATAAAAAATTGACAAATTGGCTGACATCTTCACGATTTAGATACTCTATCCATTACAGGCCGATTGAAATCTGAGGCACAAACTTCTTTCGTTTGAAATCACAATTGTAGCTTCATCAAAGTGTTTTCTCTTCAAAAATCACCTAGGCAAATACGGAAATTTTTAATATCACATGTATCCTGGTAAAGTTAAAATCAATAGCACGTGATCCTTGACTCGTGAAAAAGCAACCATCCCTAGATATTTTTCATCTCTATCATCATCATCATCGTTCGAGATGAGAAGGGATTTTCGTTGTGCTTGAATCCTTTGACGAGTATTATCTACACATGTGGCCTGCGCTAAAGAGCAGTTTATATTTTCCTTTAGGACTAACACACGTGAACACATAAAAGCGATACATACACATAGTATGTGACATAACATATTCATAGACTATCCGCAGGCTTCTGCTTGCCCTTACCTCCCTCGGATATCTGAACGATAGATTTGTAGAATTTACTTGAGGCTAAGAAGGAATTTTGGAGCAAGGCAGTGGAGCATGACAAAGGGAAATATTTATTTTTCATTACGTGACAGATAGTCTCAGGCGGGGACCATTGATTGTTAATGAAAAAAGCACGAAGTTTAATGACATCCACATACCCGCACTACCATTGCTGATGTTTAATGGACTCAGCACCCTAAGGCTGGTCGACTCCTATGGAAAGTAAAATAGGAGTGACTGGTGCTATTAATCAGTATTATCAGTAACCATACCATAGTATCAGTAAAACATAGTATTTACCAGTAGTTTTCTTTTGGTATGGTTAAATGTATCGGGAATCTGATTGTGTTTACCAGTAGTTTTATTTTGGTGTGGTTAATAGTATCGAAAAACCTGATAGTTTTTACCAGTAGTTTTCTTTGGGTTTGGTTAAATGTATCGGGAACCTGATTGTATTTACCAGTAGTTTTATCTTCTGCCATCGTTATAAGTATTGGGAAGCCTGACAGTATTTACCAGTAATTTTTTGGTATGGTTAAATATATCGGGAACCTGAAAGTATTCACCAGTAGTTTGCATTTCGACATATAATGAAATGTTATAATATGAGACCATCCGTCTTTCCGTGTGTTTAAGATTTTATACCCTATTCCACAGGAATGCTGTAAAAAAAAAGTTTGATTCAAGCGAAAATGTAACTTAGATAAATAATAACAATAGATTTCCAAGACCTTAGGGCATATGATCGAGGCCGAAATGTGTCAATTAAACCATGTCCGTCCGACCATCCGTATGTCACCGATTTTGGTACGAAAGCTCTTTCACATCCGAAGAAAAACAAAGGTTAAAATTGTTCAAATCCGCCAACAGATACGCCCATAATCGGCTTAGATCGGGTAAATGTGCAACTACGTTCAGTGCTTTCAAAACTGTTAGACGTCAAAAAAGGATAAAATTTAACAATATTCTGAATTTTGTAATCATACAAAAGAAAAATTATATTAAAATAAAAAAAATAAAAATATCAATTAAATAAATTCTACAAAAAAACAATTCTACATTCCATTCATACCTTCCATTCATACATTCTACATTCCATTCATCTTAGGTTTCGGCCACGCCCTCTTTTAGGGCCCTGTCGAAAAATACTCAAAAGTGATAAAATAATTGAATTTTAACCAATAAATTAAGGCGAGTATTTCCAACAAAAAACCAACAGGTATTATTGTTGGATGCAAACAAAATTCTTAACTATACACTAATTAGCGTTAACTTTAATTACACTCACAAAGAAACATCGAGTTCGTATTCGAAGGATCCGTATACGCACCTATCATGCCAGCGAGTGTTATTCAACTGGCTTCACTAAGCCGCTTTCAATCGGCATACCTATACTTATTCTACAGATGCTATAACGTAGCGGGTACTATTTATTAGAAATCCCTGTTAAGATGTATCTTACCAGTTTTTGGTTCTTTTTATCAGAAATCCCTTGTAAAATGTATCTTACTAGTTTCTGGTTCTATTTATCAGGAGAGAGCATAACATTTCGTTTAACACGAAATCTGATTCTTTGTATCAGAAATATGATAGTATTTATCAGAAAATCTCCTGGTAAAATGTATTAGAAAACCAGAGACAGGAAATATTTTTGAGTGTAGGAGTTCTGTTTTTATTTTCTCGAGATGATAAAAAAGCGAAGTAAGAACTGGCGGAAGGAAAATTACGAGTAAATAAAATGCGAAATAACTAAAACGCTAGGCCAACAATGGCGGAATGATAATTTGGTAAAAAAAATCCCGGGAAGAGGGATTTGCCCCATTCAAAGATAGAATGTGTTGTAACTAGTTCTCTGCTGCTTGTACTTACCTTTTTTGCCGTTTCGCAGAAATGCCTAGGAATTTTAAGCATTACAGATGTTAACATAAAGAAAAGAAATGGGAAAGTGCAACAGTGCGTATGCAAAAGCTTCAGTCCATCTACAACGGATTGTAAAATATCCGACCATACAAAAAAAAAAAACTGCCACGCCTGGTTGCATACATATCGGCCTAAAACTTAGCCCTTTTCCGTAAAAAAATCACTTTTTTTTTAGAGCCACGCTTACAAAAGTGGGCGGAGGCACATACTTCATATACATGAAAGTTAGAATGCCAATATCTACAACTTTTGTCATTTAATTTTTAGTCAAATTTCATATATATTTATTGAAAAACAGTAATTTTAATCTTAAATCCCTTAAAAAAGTGGTCGTGGCGAATGAAAAGGCCCAACGTTGTTAGCTACTTCAAAGACAATTACAAGACAATATTACTTACCAAACATGAATGCGCTAGTACAATTTTAACATAGCTAAAATTACGAAAAAGTATTTTTTAAATTAGAGATGGTCGCACATACAGGCCTGTAGTGGGCGTGTCTGTGGGCGGATTCAGCTTATTTTCAAACTTGATCTGGTCCAATAGACTTCCAGCCAACTCACCAAATTTCAGCTCTTTACCTTAAAATTTAAGGCCTAAAAGTTTTTTACATACGGAAGGACGGACATGGCTTAATCGATTCTCCTGTTGGTCCCATTCATATCCCTTAAAGGTCTTAGGGGTCTATGGTGATTATTTCCCAAACTATACATCAAACTTTATGTACGGGTATAAAAATAGTTATCTCAACACGATTAAAGAGCAACCTATCCTTCGGCAGCTAGTTGCATCACATTGTTGGATATTTTGGACTGTCTAGACTGCTTAGACTTCTAAGCCACATGCGCATTGAGTCGTAAGGGAAAACTTAAAAAATATTCCGATTTATTTTAAATTACTTGTGATTGAATTGACCTTTTCGTGCTATGCAAAATTAGCTTTAGATGCGCTATAAATTATAAATTAGTTTTAGAACCATAATTATTTCGAGGTTGGTACTGAATTTTTTGAAAAAAAGACAAATGCTGCCACTTAATATTTATAATACGTAAAGTTCTTTAAAAAATATGTTAATTCAATTGAAAGTAATAAATTGCATATATTGATGTATTTTCTGTATAAAGAGCAACAATTAATAAAATACCTTATAAAGTGCGAAATTCTTTAAAAAATATATATATATATAATTCTTATTTTTTTTTATACATTAAATATATTTAATTTAAGAACTCAAATAAAAAGCAGCAGTGCTGCAGTGCTAAATAATGGCTTCAGTTCGTTTCCAACTGGTTCTAAAATGCTCAACAAACTCTTACATGCTCTGTGTAACATAGCTACAGAAATTTCGTATTTAAAACCAGGCTTTTAGTTCAAAGTAGTGGAAAATTGCAACTCTTTGTATAAAGAAGCTATATTTCATAAACTGCTTATCCGTAAAATTTAAATAGCATTCTACGCCTAGAGACATGTGTGGACGGGATCAAAAAATATAGTAAGACATATATTTTGCCGCGAAAGTCTTACTTATCAAATAAAATTAAATAAATAGAGTGGCGCAACAGCTTGAGGTGTCCCAGGGCCAACTTCTCGACAATATATGCTGTGTGTGTTAATTTCTTAGGGGACCTACATTTTTTTTGCCGAATCCGAACAGCTTTTCCGAAGTTTTTCAAGACAAATGATCTTGATCTTGAGGCCCCGGTCCCTGAGGGCTTGCCAGACCCACGCGGAGGTGGAGACCGGGAAAAAAATGCGTCTTTTTTTAGGTGACGATGGTATGATTCGAACCCAGACCTCCGGCGTAGTCGGCATTTCCAACACTATTGTACCATATCTGAAATTTATTTATATTTGTAATGAAAGCGGTAACACCTGCGTCAACAATATATAAGCTGATGTCCCACACAAAAAAGATCGTCGAGCGGCTACTAATTCTAGTATATGTTTAGTGAAGTGCGTGGCGAATTGAAAACATAAAAACCTCAGATTTCTGTGACAGTGAAGGAATTTGAATAATTTAAACTAGAATGATAAGCTCAGAATACAAAATTTGAGTATTTCTTAGCATACCAATTAGAAAATTGTTTCTTGGTTTTGGAATAAAATAAAATATATCATCGCTGTTGAAGAAAACGGCATAACTACAAAAATTTTATTTTTGCTTAAAGTTTCTGAATACAAACATTTTAGACATTTTTAGTTTTTTGAAATAACTATTAATTGCGATGTATTTATTTAAGGAATCGTTAAAATTATATCCCGAACCTAATATTTTATTTAATAAAAAGTGAATATTCAAAGGAAATATAACAAGGACTAAATTTTAAACAAGTAGCATCCCTTTACCATCTTATCACTCAATCCATCTTATCTTACCCATCCTAAACCCATAAAATATCCCTAATAACCCCTAAAAAATATATATGTTTAATCATTGGGTTAAGAATGTTTTTTTTTTAAATAAAGTTAGCATATACATTTTTATAGAGAAAGTTATAAATTTTTAATATCAATCAAAAAGTAATAATTTTGCGACATCAATGAAATAGAAAACTAAATTTTTTTTTTAACGTAAACGGTGATAAATTGATTAAGATAAAGTTTGACATAAGAACATAATGTTGCGTCGAGACAAAAAGAAAAGTGTATAAGAAGGCACTTTTTGTCTATGTTTCTTTATAAGTAAAAGCGTTTAAGCGCAGTTTTTTTAAATTTATTTGTCTTTACACTCGTAGCTGGAAATGCTTCAAACTGCTTTTTTGGTTTGGTAAAAAACCATAGGAAGAAAAATATATAAAAACAAAGTCAAAAATAGCTCGCAACATACATAGTGTGCATAGCTAACTCGTATGCTTCGTAGAGCACATACTTTGTTCTCTCATGAGACCATTACACATTTCTCAAGTGCATTTACGACGGTAATGCTAAGCTTGGTGTACAACTTAAGGATTTGCAGTCCATATGCAAATCGTTAGCAACTCACAAGCACTTTTTGTGCCCTTCTTCTCCCATCTCCACAAATAATGCTATACAGTGTGAATTGCCGGCCCGCTTCCTTATATGTATTGCGCAATTCCAGGAATGGGCGTTAAATGTTTACAGGACCTCCATCCTCCCTTAACCCCATTTTTATCCCAGTGGGCCTTTTTCATATTTTTTGCCTCTCTTAATTCTGCATGGTTTTCTGGAATTAGATTGCCTTCCAAGAGTCATTCAAGAATGCCAGTTGAGCAATGCGAATTTGTAGAAGCACTTGCCTTTTGTTGTTTTCTCAGCTTTACGCTGAAGCTCTTGCCACTTTTTTATGACGTTGGTTTGCGAAGGAAGGCCGTGTTTGCGCACACAAATACAAAAAAAAAATTGAGTTGAAGAAGGAAAATATGCGCGCGGAAATTGTGCCAAAGTACAAGCTTGAGCTCAAAATGAATTCTTTCGGTGTAAAAGCTGTTGCACTTCAACTGGAATTTGTTGGTATCCAACTGCAGTAAGCATGATGAGACAAGTAAAAGTACTCTAAGGAAATTAAATTGGAAAGAGAAATGCAGGTCATTAAATTAACAAATAAGTCCTCTTCTGGTACTTTATTTCTGTATATGTAGATAGGATGTTTAGTGATTGGTGGGATGGTGCTACTTCGTATAGCGCATTTATATGTGATAGTGGTAGTTCCTGCAGCTTAAACTGAAGCACAAAAATCTTATTTTGAGGGTTTTTACCTACATGTTCTATAATCTTGTCGCAAGAAATCACTCTTACTACATGGAAAACACTTAATCCAAGATCGTTTGATGAAAAGCTTAACCTGTTTTTACCTTTATAAATTTTTTCAGTTAAAAATTAATTAAAAAATTCAGTACCATATCATAATGCTGTGTAAGTGCCTACTTAAAATAAGATCGGTTTCATGACAAGCTAAAACAATTCTAATGAACTAGTGGGAGGGTTACAATCCGTTTAGGCGAATCGTTGGATACCCCATCCAAATTGACTATTTTCTAGCTCCTGATCGCGTCATTTACCTTGGTTTTTAAATTTTAGTTTCTATCAACTTTAATTGTACTTAGAATTTGTCAGTTAAGAATCTCGTTACTTAAAAAAGGGGGCGTGGCATAAACCCCTTTTCAATAGCATCGTTTAATTGTTCATATATTTTTATCAGAAGTGCCATCCACGTGTTGATTGCATTTTTGTATAAAAATTTGGCCCAAAAAGTTGGTGTGGCAAAAATTTATTTATTTGCGTTGATAGCTAACGCACATATCTGAACATTTTGAGGGGCAAGTTTTTTGGATTAAAAGCAAATATATCGAAAAACTAGTTGAAGGGTTACAATCCGCTTAGGCGAATCGTTGGATACTCCATCCCAATTGACCACTGTCAAGCTCCGAATTGTGTAATAAATCTTGGTTGTAAATTTTCAGTTTCATTTACCTTCAATTGTATTTAGAATTTCTCAGTTAAGAATTTTCTCCCTAAGAAAGGGGCGTGGCATCCACTTCTTCTCAATAACATCGTATTTTTGTTTATATTTTTTAGCAGAAGTGGTATATACGTGTTGGTTGCATTTTCATATTAAAAATTTGGTTTATACTTAAAAACGCCTCCAAAAGTGGGCGTGGCGAAAATTAATTCACTTGAGTTGATAGCTTACGCACATATCTGAACATTTTATAGTGTAGGTTTTTTGGATTTAAGGCAAATATATCAAATAAAAATCGTTTATTAGAATGCATATTAAGTATGACCACGCCTACAAGGGGGCGGTATTCGCTTTTTTTTTAATTGCCAGTCACAACACACTTAAGCGAGGATATCGCATACCAAATTCCAGCTTCCTGCGACAGCTTTTTTTACAAAAAATATTACACTTGTACTGCTTCGGGACCTAGAAAGAATATATATCAAGTTTCATATTCCTAGCTCAAAATTTAAGGCCTAAAAACTACCGACAGACGGACGGACATGGCTCATTCGATTTACAATTCGGTCTCGATCATATGCCCTTAAGGTCTTGGGGGTCTACGGTGATTATTTCTCTATGTTACAAACTATAAATCAAACTTAATATACCTCCTATCCTATGGGGTGGGGTATAAAAAGCGAAAACAGTCCCCATCCCACATGGGGGCTGTTTTCGTTTTTTTTTGTCATATTTAATTTGCATTCTAATAAACGGTGTTATTATACCCCATCCCATAGGATAGGAGGTATATTAAGTTTGATTCATAGTTTGTAACATAGAGAAATAATCACCGTAGACCCCCAAGAACTTAAGGGCATATGATCGAGACCGAATTGTAAGTCGAATGAGCCATGTCCGTCCGTCCGTCTGTCGGTAGTTTTTAGGCCTTAAATTTTGAGCTAGGAACATGAAACTTGGTATCTGTTCTTTCAAGGTCCCGAAACAGTACAAGTGTAAAATTTTTTGAAATCCGCCCACTGACACGCCCACTTTACTTAATAGCATGAAAAATCCCAGTTGTCGCAGGAAGCTGAAATTTGGTATGCTATATCCTCGCTTAAGTGTATTGTGATTGGCATTTAAAAAAAAGCGAATACCGACCCCTTGTAGGCGTGGCCTTGCTTAATATGCATTCTAATAAACGATTTTTGTTTGATATTTGCTTTAAATCCAAAAAACTTGCACGATAAAATGTTCAGATATGTGCGTAAGCTATCAACTCAAGTGAATAAATTTTCGCCACGCCCACTTTTGGGGGCGTTTTTAAGTATAAACCAAATTTTCAATATGAAAATGCAGTCAACACGTGTATACCACTTCTGATAAAAAAAAATAAACAAAAAACGATGTTGTTGAGAAGGGGTGAATGCCACGCCCCTTTCTTAGGGAGAAGATTCTTAACTGAAATTTAACAACCAAGACGGACGGACATGGCTCATTCAAATAACAGTTCGTTCTCGATCATATACCCTTAAGGTCTTGGGGGTCTTTGGTGATTTTTCCTCTATGTAACAAACTATGAATCAAACTTAATATACCTCCTATCCTATTGGATGGGGTATAAAAAAGTCTCAAAAATGCATCAATGTAGGAGAAGGTGCTGTACATTGATCCGCTTTTGCTCAAAATGGGTGCTGCTTTTGAACCAACTATAAAACATACAAAAATCTGTCCCTTCGTGATATATTTCCCCTTGGTCCACGGCCATTAAGCTGTTAAATTTAAATTTAGAAAAAGTTATTCGTACATCCAAAAGTATTTTATCCTATCTTTTGTGAAGTATCTGCTGGATTGTCATTGTGTTTTTTTTTATTGCTCTGGTCGACTGCGTTGATTTTAAAGATTTTTAGCCGTCCGTCCAGTAATAGAAAAGCTCTTACGCCGACGCTACTTTGTCCGTCTGTCCGTCCTTTCATAGAGTGACAACATTTAATAGCTGCGTAAGACATAACACACATAACGGTTTGATTACTGTAAAATTTAATTTAATCGAAAAATGACAAGTACTAGAAAAACGAAAATAAGGTATAGTGAAATTGAATTTTAGAAGATAAATTTATTTTATTCTTTTTTAAAGTTCAACAGTGCGTATCTTATAGTTTCCGTCTATCTGTAACGGACTGCGGTATACCACCCTTTTCCAATTCATATTCTCCTTTACATTCCTATTTTCCTTTTCATTTTTTTTTCATTTCCGTTACCAGTTATTCATCATTTTAACTGAAACAAAATTGTTCTATAAAAACGTTTTTTTAATTTTTTTTTAAAGGGGTATGTCAAGCTCTTATAACTAAAAATCACAATTAAACAAAAGTTTTTTTTGAATGCAGAACAAAGCAACAAAAGTTTCTAGAGTTTGGATTCATGCAAAATCCTAGATGATTTGTCTTAACTGATTTGTCTTAACATGCAAAATCAGATTTGTGCCTTAACTCCAAAACCAAAAATTATTCGTAAAGAATAATGTTGCGTTTCGTCATTCCCCACCCTGACTTATATCAATAATTATATTTAACTTATAATATTTTCAAAACAAAAGGATCTGGTAACTATGGTGGAGTCAGCCGATCGTAGTGGGCACATCTGTAATTGAAAGAACAAAAACCACATCTGAGTTCCTACGGTTCGTTTAAGCACAGATGCAAGCATTAAACACCAAACATTCACACAAACAATCGAAACTCAAGTCGTCTTCTGCATCTCATCAACATTAAGCTCTTATGGCAAGGAATTCTTCTTACCGGATCAAAACAAAATAACACCCTCTATGAAGGAGCAAATCAACTCCATAAGGGGTCGTAACGCAGAATTGGGGAACATATTTTCACCACCCACTGGTTACTATCCAGGGTGAGGGAGAGAACCATCAACAACACCCATCAGATAAACATGTGGGAGCAGAAACCATCACCACATGCAACGGATCCATGTATGGGAGCCCACCATCACCATACGATCCATGTCAACACACGGGAGCACACCATCAACCGTGTCGACGAAACTTAGAGCGTTGAAGGAGCACACCATCAACGACACCTTACTACTCTATCACGAGAGTTTTGAGAGCAGTAAGGTACCATATCGACCAAACTCTCTCTTCTTAAAAGCCTGTATGGGAGCAAACCACCAACCAGGCTATATTGACAAGGCCCAGAAGTCCTGATGCACACACACACGCCCAACACAAGTAATTTATGCAGCGAGACCGGCTGATTCCACATTTTTTTTTCAAAAGCTCACACACTAACACCAAAATACCAAATACGCATAAGCAACTTCACATAGAAACATAGCAATTCAGTGATGACAACTCACTTTTTTTTAATTATATGGACTTTATTTTCCTATAGATACTTATTGTTTTTTATACCACATCCCATAGGATGTGGTATAAACTTAATGAAACTTAATATACTTTCTGTATATTAAGTTTGATTCATAGTTTGTAACATAGAGAAATAATCACCGTAGACCCCCAAGACCTTAAAGGCACCGTCCGTCTGTCGGTAGTTTTTAGGCCTTAAATTTTGAGCTAGGAACTGGAGACTTGATATCTGTTCTTTTTAGGTCCCGAAGCAGTACAAGTGTAAAACTTTTTGAAATCTGCCCACTGACACGCCCACTTTACTTGTTAGCTTCAAAAATCAAAGTCGTCGTAAGAAGCTGAAATCGGGTATGCAATATTCTCGCCTTATAAACGGCTTTTATTTGATATATTTGCTTTAAATCCAAAAAACTTGCACTATAAAATGTTTAGATACGTGCGTAAGCTATCAACTCAAATGAATAAATTTTTGCCACGTCCACTTTCGGGGGCGGTTTTAAGTAAAAAATCAAATTTTTAATGTAAAACTGCGATCAACACGTGTATACGCATGTGATAAAAAATATGATAAAAAAATTATGTTATTGAAAAGAGCTTGATGCCACGCCCCTTTTTTAAGAAAGAAGATTTTTAACTGACAAATTCTTAACACGATTAAAGTTAATGGAAACTGAAATTTAACAACCAAGATTTTTTAAGCATTTTGGAGCTTGACAGTGGTCAATTGGGTATCCAACGATTCGCCTAGGCGGATTGTAACCCTCCCACTAGTTTTAAGACTACTTTGTACACTGTTTGAAAATTATTTTCTTACTGACTCTAAATTTCTGTAAGTTGATTTGAAGTTTTTTTCGGTAACCACTTCTCATTTGGAATTTCTAACGCACAGTGAATTTTATTTACTGTTATTTTATTTACTTATTTTATTTTTTTTTAATTTTCCCTTAGAGATGGTAAAGGGTTTAATAAAGTAAACCATTGAAATGCTACGAGAACTGAACCTGCTCTTCGAGAGGCTTCAACAGTCGCGAACAGAAAATAATCATCAGTCATAACCAAAAGTTGCTTTCAAAAACAATACATTTCCTTCCGCTTAATTTTGTCACTCATTTTTATTTATTCACCTAGCAAGACAGTACTTAACGATTTAAAGCACTCATTGTGCAAATTATATTTAATTGTAGACAAGGCACGGATCGGAGCAAAATTAAACTGGAAATTATCCAAAAGTAAAATTTCATTTAGTTAAAATACGTATTAAGCAACCCGTCAATTTAAATCCGATTCTAGTGGATAGTTTGATCACAATATTGGAGCGGAAGCCCCATCATCATGAAAACAGTTATCGTAGCCACTGGTGAACCATATCCCATGTTGTATTAAAAATTGATTTTCAGGTGGAAACCACATGAAAAATGCATCTGTTTGGCAACGTGCTTACATCAACGGCACCAAATTTGTGTCAAAAGTTCAGTACTTTGTGGCGTTCTCGATTTACTCGGGCGTATGCGTAACATTTTCATTTCTACGAAATTGGGTTCTCGTACGTGTGGAACGTAGGAATACGAGATATAAAATGTATGGATGGGCTAATGAAAGGTCATTTTATTGGGGCCTTATTATTTCGTAAAATAATGACGCATGTCCCAAAGGAATCAACGAATTGCTTACAGGTTAGTTTGGGGACGTCAGATCTCTTTGTGTGCAGAAGAAGTTGGAGCATTGAAAGTTTCAAAAAGGTCAATAGACTGAAAAAAAAACTGTAATTACTCTTACAGTTCAATTACAGTCCAATCCAATTGTTTTATTAAATATTCTATGCATACAACTTATCTTGCCCACAATGTCATAAGCTAAGCATATACTAAATATACTCCCAGAGTAATGGTATGAAAATTAAACTCTATTCCATACTTAAACCAATTGCATATAATGCAATATAAAAATAGAAAAAAATTTAAATTACATAAAAATTTATTTAAAAAGATAAAAAAATAATTTTAAAATTGAAATAAAAATCTACCAAGTTCTATAATTATTCGGTTTCCTATAAGTTAAACAATAGTGATTTTTTAGGCTTTTCTCTTTTTTCTAACGTTTTGTTTGTATCAAAGCACAAATTTCAGTGGCTAATGTCGAATTAAATACTCGATTACGAATCAGTAAGTGGAAGGAGAGGGTTTAGTTATATGTCTTAATTAATTTTCGTTCAGTAGAAAAAATTTCTTGCTATTGCTATGCGAGTAATAGTACCTTATCTTCATTACTTATCAAACACCTTTTTCAAAAAGTACCAATCAGAACTTTTTGACGAAAGTTCGTACTTAGCTCGTTTATGTTTCAACTTGGTGCTCGTTCATCTACTATGTTATATAGGCCGTGCAATGTACCACAGATTTAAGCTGATTTTCTAAATTTGGCTGAATTTGGCCCCATTTAAAATGGGGCCTCCTCTATTTTCTAGTACATCTGCAAGGGATTTTGAGTAGACTATGGTAAGGCTTTTAAGCTTTATCAATTTCATCTTCGCTTGCTATATCGATGTTCTAAAACTTTATTAAGTGGGTTAGTCCGGAGAGTTTTTTTTTTCGAAAATTTCATATTCTAAAAGGATACCGGGCCAATCCGCATCGCAATGATCCGCATTAAGATAATGACGTGGCTGGCTCAAAGTTTAGGCCTTTACTTAAAGAAACCTACACATAGTGCACTCAGCACCAGTAAAGAAAGATAACGGCGAATGGGCAAAAGCAGACAAAGAGAAAGCGGATGTGTTTGCGGAACACTTGTAAAAAACACTCTAGCCGTTCGACGGTCCATTATTGGCTGAATTTAGAAACAAAAACGCGGACTCTGATAGCTTAAGAATGGAAAAAATGAAATAAGTCGAACTTCGGCAGACAATAAGCAAACTTAAAAATAATGAGGCCCCAGGATACAACCTGATCACTGGCGAAATCTTGAAAGAGCTTAGACTTTAATACGTTTCAGGACAATGGAAAGTTGCTGAAATCATTATGGTTCCAAAACCGGGGAAATGCCCAAATGACAAAAAATCGTATAGGCCAATATCGCTTTTGCCGATAATATCGAAGGTCTTTAAGAAACTACTGCTGAAGCGATTACAACCAATAATTGCAGAAAAACGCTTGATCCCAGATCATCAATTCGGTTTAAGAACTAATCATTCCACAATAGATCCAGTCTATAGAATAACGCATGAAATTAAAGAAGCCTTTGAAGGGAAAAAGATATGTTGAAGTGCTTTCCTCGATTTATCGCAAGCCTTCGACAAGGTATGGCACGTAGGCTAGAAGTACCTATAAGCTAAACAGCAAACCTTGCAAGAAGATATGTATAGAATATTGAAAAACTGTCTTGAAAGCAGACTCTTTCGTGTTACATGTGGTACTGAATACTCGAGTTTCAAGCAAATTCGATATGCCGTACCCCAGGAAAGCATCCTCGGTCCGGCTCCGTTCATGCTCTACACAAGAGATATACTTTTAGATGACGAGACAGTTATGGCCACGTTCGCGGACGACACGGCCATCCTGGCAAAAGGTGAATCAGTTGAATGATCAACGAGAAGCCCCCAACGAGCTTTGGACAAAATTTTCGCCTGAACGAAGATTTGGCGAATCGTTCCTAACGAGAACATTTCAACGCATGTCACTTTTACGTAAAGAAAGGTGAACAATTTACCTCTGTTGTTCATAAACTTTGTACCAATTCCCTATGCAAACGAAGCAAAATATTAAATAAAGTTAAAGAATTTCGTGCGAAACTAGTTATCCATTTCCTTGGAAACAGGAAGCTCTAAACAACACAATAAGTTGGTCAGTTCACGCAACGGTTACTTAGTAAGCACAAGGGCCGAAGGATAATGCTAACCAGTCCTCGTTCCAATTCCAAGTAAAATTGCGCATACTTTTCTTTTCGTTTTAGACCCCAAATACGAGATTGAGGGATAAGGGTTTGAAAGTATTTTTTAACGTCACACTCAGAAGAGTGAAAACGAGGGCAAGGCGGTGCGAACAAATGTCGGCATGCAACGACATTGCATTAAAACTCAATAGAATGCGCTTGCAAAGCGGACGGAAATCATATTTAAATAATCGTTAAAGGTCCTTATAATAGCTAATTAAGTTGCTGTCGAATTTTTTGCCTTCCAAGTTCTGTTGAATGCAGTAAAACGGAAACTAGTTAAATTTGGAAGAAAACGGCAGGAATTGCTGTTTTGACATGGAAAATTAGTGAGTCCTTACCAAGGTATGTATATGCATTAATTTATCGCGAAACCAAGGATGGGTAGGGTTGAAAATTGATAAATTCTAGCTGATACTTTTTGATGTAAATCTATGGGTATTAAAAAAGGTTACGAATATATTTAAATAATAAAAATAAGATATTTAGACAAGTAGATATCCAAATATCAACAGCAAATACAATGTACAGCAAAATTTCACGAATGTAGATTTTAATTGCACGCAAAAAGCAGCATACATAGCTGAAATAGGTCTGGAGGGACAACAATACTTAAACTGTACATTGCATTTGCTGTTTATTTATATCTAGATACTTCATTTAAATATTTAACACGGCAAAACAGCTAAATTTACTTTAGCTTTTTTTCCCCCAACAAAAAAATGTTTTTATACCCCATCCCATAGGATAGGAGGTATATTAAGTTTGATTCATACTTGTAACAAAGAGAAATAATCACCGAAGACCCCCAAGACTTTAAGGGCATATGATCGAGACCGAATTGTAAGTCGAATGAGCCATGTCCACCCATCCGTCCGTCCGTCTGTCGGTAGTTTTAAGGCCTTAAATTTTGAGCTAGGAACTTAAAACTTTACATCTGTTCTTTCAATGTTCCGAAGCAGTGCAAGTGTACAATTTTTTGAAATCCGCCCGCTTAACTTAGAAGCATGAAAAATAAAAGTAGTCGTAGAAAACTGAAATTCGGTTTGCGATATCCTCGCTTTAGTGTATTGTGATTGGCATTTAAAAAAAGCGAAAACCGCCTCCTTGTAGCCGTGGTCATATTAAACATATATTCTATTTAACGGTTTTTATTTGATATATTTGCTTTAAATCCAAAAAGAATGCACCATAAAATGTTCAGATATGTGCGCAAGCTATCAACCCAAATGAATTAATTTTTGCCACGCCCACCTTTGGGGGCGTTTTTATGTAAAAAATCAATTTTTTAATATAAAACGGCGATCAACATATCAACGTTGTCGATCAACAACGGCGATAAAAAATATGATAAAAAAAATATGTTATTGAAGAGAAGTTGATAAAAGTTGCAGCCCCTTTTTTAAGAAAGAAGATTCTTAACTGATAAATGTTAATAGAAAGTGAAATTTAACAACCAACATTTTTGACGCATTATGGAGCTTGACAGTGGTCAATTGGGATGAAAAAAAACAACCAAAGACAAGTTAGGTCTTTAGTCCTTTTGTTTAAACTAATCAGCGAGTAACTGATACAGTGTGTACGCAGAAGTTACAGTTACACATTGTAAAATGCTGATGTCATTATTATTTTTTGACATTTGGATTTGGAAAGAACGTGGTCCAACCACCTCTAATTACAAATTATCAATAACAAGATATTTTCACAGACATTTCCAAGTTGCGCTTAAATATTCGTAAAAATGCAATTTTTTGGTTCAAATTCAATATTTTTGAAAAATCGACCCCTAAAAGAGGGCGTGGTGAAAAACTTTGTATAAGCGAAACCTGCTATAAGGTCTCGTTTATCTATCCTGCTATTTTTTTCTCATCCTTTCACAAATTACGCTTAAGGCCAGTCGAAACTACGTTTATCTGGAAAATTTTAGGTTTTTTCTTTATTCTGCCTCCAAATTTGGGCGTGGCCCAAAGTTTTGTATGAACAGAATGTAGAACCTTGTGTTTTCTACATAATATTATGTAGAAAATCATCAATTATGTATCAATTATGTGCATTTGAAGGATTATCACTTAAAGCAATACCATGCCCACTAGGGGAGGTAAAGCGATAAAATTTTTATTTTGTGTATCTTACAATAAACAGGTGACTGCTTCGCATAACTGTGAACCTATGTATCAAGTTTTAACCTATGTATCAAGTTAAAATTTGAAAAATTGATAAGAAAAATTATTTTATATAAGCAATAAGTTTCCAAAGTGAATATTAACCAGTAAGTAAGCGCTACAGTGTGTACGCAGAAGTAACAGTCCTTTAAACGGACCGTTGAATACCCCATCCTATCCCACATTGTAAAATGCTGACGGTATATTTATTTTTGACATTTTATAAGTAGTGCAAACTTTGAAAAGGGGCGCGGTCCAACCGCCCCTAATTACAAACTGTTAATAATTAAAAGATATTTCCACAGATATTTCTAAGTCACGCTTAAATGTACACGACCTCTAAAAGGAGGCGTGGCTAAAAACTTAATATGAACAAAATTGTTTTATATCTTGCATTCCTTAGGAGATGCTGAATGTCAAATTTCAGCTTTTTAGAACGTCTTACAGTTTTGAAATCTCTGGAGGTAGTTGCACATTTGGACCGACTGTGGGCGTGTCTTTGGGCGGATTTCAAAAATTTGTACACTTGTATTGCTTCGCATGACGTGGACCTTACGTACGAAATTTCAAAGCTCAAAATTTAAGGCCTAAAAACATGTGACATACGGGCGGACGGACATGGCTTATCCGACTCAGAATTCGGTCTCGATCATATGCCCTTAAGGTCTCCGGGGTCTTCCATTATTAATGCACCGTGTTACAAACTATGTGCCAAACTTAATATACCTCCTATCCTATGGGATGGGATATAAAAAGCAAAAAAGCTATGGGTAAATAAAAGCGCTCAAAAGTGCTCTGGGGTCCATATATACCTCGTTGCACCGAATTCGTTGTGAGCGAAGGCGATTGATTGATGAAGGCGATTTAGCCTTCATATTCTTTCATCTGCCCCTGAACTTATTTATGAACGCCTAACAGTCATGTGAAAACATTACCATAGCGTCCAAAAAACTCATAGAGCTTTTCTAACAGTTTATAATAAAGCACAATAAGTGCCACTGGCTCAAATTAACAAATTTACACATAGGTACACCAATAGCGAATAAATCATTTGACAAAAACAAATCACAAATCCCTAAAAGTTCAAGCATCACAGCACACAAAAACATACAAACAGACCTGTTTGGAGCTTTGAATCTGTACCAGGTTTTATGGACATGGCAAAATACAAATTTTCAATATCAGCCTATTCCGGGAATTCAAACATAAACATCCTTCAGCACACAAACACAATGGCTTGCCTACACAACGCAACCTTCCCCTTGTGGCTGCGGTTGAAATAAATCGAATTCAAAAAAACGTGATTTATGTAGGTATGTGTGCACTGGCTGGCGTTGTTTGGCTCCTGCCAAATTTATTTGTCACTTCTTGAATTCATTTTACTTTTTGAGGTGGCTATCTTAAGTGCTTTTACAAAATTATTCAATTACACACTTTATAATTCGCTTGAGATCTCAAGGGCTCTTAGTTTGTTCTTTAACAGTGACAAATCAGAATTTTATTCGCTTGATTCTTCCCGAACTGAGTGACAAGTAGCTTATTTGAATCTTATTTTTGGAATATACAAAAACAATCCTTACTCAAATTGTAACGCAGTCAATGTCTCAAGTTCTTTTCTCCTCTCTCCCTAAGTATCACAGTGCGTTCCACCGAATAATTAAATTTGAAAGGAAAATACGTGCTCCTTGTGCATAAAACGTGCTTTCCAAGCGGTCACAAATTTCTTTTCCAAAGGAGGAAAATCGTGTATCATGGGACTGCTGGGTGGCTTGGACGTATGGATATACTTACGTACAGGAATTTGAGATGTTTACTTTTGTCCTCTAGCAAGTGTGCTTCGGATTGAGGTAGAAAGAAATGACAGAAGCAGTCAAAAATGAGGTCAACCTTTTATTGAGAAGCTTCGAGTTACTTCTTTGGAGTAGAGTATTTTTGCTTATTTGTATAGGTAGATGGTTATGCCTTATTTAAGTATAGGTGTTCTTTTATTCGCTTTGTGTGGTGCAATCTTTTACCCTTAATTGGAGGTTGAGCGGTAATAGAACAGAAAGGAATTCTTTATTTTCAAAGGGACTTTTTACGGACATTACTTGTTCCTTATCTCCTTCGTATTGCTTTAAGGGATTTTATTATTATACATATGCTTTAACGAAATGACGACTTTTTCTTATTGGGCTTATAAAAAACCATTTAAACCAAGAAGGCGGTAGTCTAGTATTTAACCAGGTAGGTTAAGTTGGCAAGTGTTAAATGAAAACGATAAATTCGCATTGACACCTTCTGTTACTCAATCAGTTCATTGTCAGTATCGATCATGCCTATGCAAAAGGTATGGAGGGTTAACGGTAACTATTTGAATAAGCTGAAACCTTTTTTTTTGCGGAAAGGTAAAAAATAATTGCAGTAAGAAGTGGAAAAGGGCAACAGTACGTATGTAAAGGCTCCAGCCCGTCTGCGACGGATTGTATAACTTATTCAACTTAAACTAGTGAGCGAGCTACAATCCGCTTAGGCGAATCGTTGGATATACTCCTTTCCTTTCATACATTATCTTAAATAGCTGTTAATCTGGTAAACGACGTTTTTTATGCCAAACTAAGCTTGATAAGGAAACTTTTTTCTTATGTAAACGTCTTCAATGAAATTAAAAGTCATTTATGCATCTAAAAAAAATCTGCTCCTTATTTTAATTGAAGTCTGCTGTTCTTAAACGAGGTGATAGTTTTAAGAAATTTCGCTGCTTCTAATTTTTAAAACTAAACTTTGCTTAACTTTCGCCTTCTAAAAAAAACACTTAAGTTAAGTGTTATTTTTGAAAAATATAAACATATTTTGTCTTCATAATTAATTGGTTATTATATAAAAAAACATGTTTTAAAAATATTAATTTATGTACATGTTTTAAAATATATATGAATGACAGACTTTAATATATGAAACCATACCTTGTAACTGATTCAGGGATACTTTGTTTTATCAAACGACTATTTAGTTATTCTTTGACTAAAGCTGTTCTATTATGTTGTAAAGCCCAAACGTGTCTGTGCTATGAAATCAATACCGGTTTTCCCATATTATTTAAAAAAATACGTTATTAAACCTTGTGAACCGCAGTTAATAAAACAAAAACAAAAAAAAAAACAATAAAAAATGCGGCTATTTTACTTCTTTGTAAATATCTTTCGAAAAATTAAGATTAAAAACAAATATTTAAAAAAAAATTAACACAGTAACCTTCTCTTTCATGCTCATACACTTACACCGGATACATGCTTTACTTAAACCGTTTTTGACGTACCGCTAAAAATTTTATCAAATACGATATAATTTTTTTTATCATTGATAGCAAAGGTGATATTTAAGGGCGCAAAATATCATAATACCTGAAGACTCTATTGAAAATAAGAAGCAAGTTGATCCCACTTAATTTTATTCCTCGAGTTTCGAATACTTTTCAAATTGTGTCACAATAGAGATAAGATAGTATGTATATCGAGTTTGTCCCATAGTTTGTAACACGGTGAAATAATAATGGTAGACCCCAAAGACCTTAAGGGCATAAATATGTATGATCGAGACCAAATTCGAAAATTTTAAGCTAAGAAGCTGAAATTTGGTGCATAGGCTCCTTATTATTCGAACCAGTACAAGTGTTAAAATTTTTAAAATCCGATTATAGACACGCCTACAATCGGTGTAAATGTAAAGTTAAATATGTGAATTAGTCGTCAGAACGAAGCCGCTTAAAGCTTATGTTTGCTGAAATATGTCCTGTACCTTTCAAACTTGTTCACTGAGTAGAATTCATTCACAAGTGTTTTAAACTCATGCTATAAGAGTGACTCGTATGTTGCGCTTTTGTAAAATTGCGTATGTAGCATTTGAATAGCAATGTTGAAACAATAGCAGTTGAACCCACTTTCCGGTTTTGAATAAGCCAAATAACACAGAACCAATTGTGACATAGATTAAGAATTATTTTCAAATTGTACTAGTATAATAAACGGGACCATTCCCATTGTTTAATGACAATGCATTATGAGAACAAAAAAAGTATAACATGTGTAGTTAAGCCGCGAATATGCACCCCTTAACTGAAAATGATATGTTCCTTATCGGGACGGTTCACTTGCATTGCGACACAGAGCACTAGCTACCAACCAAATCAGAAGTATAAAAGAGGAGGAAATGATTTCTTCCCCTTATACAGCCTTTGTTTTTTAGTTGCGTGAACTGCAGTGGTAGGATGGAAGTGCACATTGCTTCCAACGTTATGATCTGCTCGTAGTTGTAGTCCCCCCAATTTACCATATCACTAATTTTAAGGCATTTAGACGGTACTAGGATAGGGAGCATAAAGATTTCACTCATAGGAGGAGGTCCAGTCCCCACCGGTTAGTCGGGATTCGGGAGGGCTACTTTTCGATTTAAAAATAACTTATAAAACAGAACAAAAACATTCAAAGACAACAGCTACATTTAGAATGCCATGATATAATTTTTGGTCAAGCCAGAAATCTCAGTTTGAAAAGAAAGCTGCTTAAGGATAAAATTTTTTTTAAAATAAATTTTAAAAATTTTGCAAAAATTATTTTTAATTGGCACTAAATTATAAAAAATATTGTATTTCAATAATAAAAATTGCGCCTTATATTATTACAAAAAAAAAATTACAGATATATTTTCATGTGGTGTAAACGCAACATAAGGTAAAATAAGATAGTTTTATTTTACCGGAGTCTATAAGATAGTAATTTTTTATAAGGTAAAATAAGATAGTTTTTTTTTTCCGGAGTCAATAAGATAGTTTTATTTTTTTAAACGGAGTCTATTTACTGACAGTTTAAATAGTAAACAGACAGTAAATAGACTCCGAATAGTATTTAGAAACAAGTACAATAAAAGTTTAATAACAAAGACAGTCACGCGAGAAGTATAAAAGGTTTTTGTTAGAAAAAATGTTATTTTTAACTTTCATATAGTTCATAGTTAACATAGTTCTAAAATAACAATTATATATAACTTCACAGAAATGACCCACTGTTTAGCAGTTGATTCTTTCGAGGTAATTTTCGATTAATCTTTCACAAGTTTTGGTGATTATTATGCGATGGCAGTCTTTACATGTTTAAAAAGCTTCAGGTGTGTTTTTTTAAGGCGAAACTCTGAAGAGAAATTCACGAAAAAAGTTAATTTTACAGGATCCTATAGCGGTTAGTTGTCGTCACGAAAAACTTTCTATGCAAAAGTCGTTTCGCTACACCCAATGTTTGGCAAGTTGTCCCACTTTACTAAAGCCACATGTTTTCTACCTACACATACTCCAAAAAGTCTCCGTAAACCTGATAACATTTTTTGAATTGTATTAAACTTTTTAATTTGAAAAAAATATAAACTAGAAACAACTAGAAACCAAGAACATAAACGAAATCGTTAATTTTATAAGGGAAAAACAAATAAAATTTTAATTGCAAAATAAAAAAATAATAGGCATTTAATTCAGCATTAAGGAAAAACATCACCAAAAAGTCTTCGTACACTTAATTTATTTTTTTATTTTCTTGAAAATAATTTAAAAAAAAAATAGAGATAAGAAATAACAAAATTAAAAACTTAAGTTAGTCTCGTGTGTTTCTTAAGGCCTCCTACAATAACTGTTTAATCGAATAGGCTAGCTTTTAAGACTTATCTACTTATTGAAATCGTATTTCAGCCGAAAGCAAGATGACTTTCAAGTCAATTTTTTTTGGACATTGTACAGCAAAGTGATTTTTTGAATATTTTTTGTGTAATGAATTCTAAAATGAATAGATAAGGATTAAATCTGTAGAATGAGAATGAAGTTTAGTTTGCTTTTTAAAATAGTAAAGCAACCATTCTTCCACCAGCAATGATATCTGCTTGGGGCATTATATCCTATTAAAGTATAAAATTGTTCCATAGACCCTGTGTTTGACTACTTTAATTCAGATTTTTCTTGACTACATTCAAGAACCTATAGTTTCTCATCGTCAATCTATGAACACAAGTTACTCCGATCCCAAAAAAGACCATACTTCCCCAAACTTTAATATTACCCCACCATGCCTAACAACAGATATTAAATTTTTCGGATTCAAAGCAGTGTTTAGTTTTCTCCACTTCATGCGACGACTTCCTCTACGCCAAAGATGTTAGATTTACCATCGTCAATTAATAAAAATAATTCAGCTTTTATAATAGCTTTCCGTGCAAATGGCTTGACCCGGTTCACTCAGCAATTTTGCCCACTTCTTTTTAACGCATTTCCTATCTCCTTCAAACAGATAACTATTCCATCTGCGAATATTTCACCTACCACTTAACCAGCAATAACGGACCACCTGCCTTATGATCTTCGGCGAATCTTCATATTTCATATCGTTTTTTAGCGAGCATTTCCTTGTAAAACAAGACACTGTCATCGCTCATTTCACACGTGTTAATGCACAGAAGTCAGAGAGATATACAGTTATCAAATTTTTTTTAGAGAGTCCTAGCGGCAGGAGGTTGCAAGTTGGCTTTTTCATAATAGTCTAACTAGTGTCCAGGGAAATAAGATTATTTCGGCTTTCTATTCCTTTTTACTTGTGAAAAAAAGAAATTTTCTTAACTTAACGAAATTGTTAATAATTGAGCTTACCAAAAACCTACAAAAATCCTCGTCCCTGCACTTACATTTCCAATTAAAACAAAAGAATGACATCTGTACGGAGACTTCTTTGACTCTTTTTTACGGTCTAAGCAAGTAATTGTTAATATAACGGTGCTCATAGTGCACACAAATACCTGAAATTCGGTAAAAAGACAAAAAAAAAATTTTGGACTATGTGTATATCAATATTTTGTTTTCTTGCCAAAAAATCCATGAAAAAATCTTATACGAATGGTTCAAGTTCAGCGTAGGACAGTCAATTGATGGTTGCGGTTACTTGCTCCAAAATAGTAAAATATTTGGTTGAACCATCATCACCATAGCGCACAAGGCTTACCCTATCCTCGCATCTCAAAATCCCTCGAATTTTATTTTCTCACCCGATACCATTGGCGTATACGCTCAAGGGGAGGCTCAAGGGGAGGCTCAAGGGGGTCCCCTTATTAAAATATGTATTCACAATTTGGCCACGAAATATAAAGAAAAAATATTATACTTACTTTCCTCATGAAAATGAGGCCAAGGACGTACGGAAAACGCGCGACTTTTTGCCGGCCGACTTGTAGCAGAAGCGTTTAAATGGTAGACAACACACTATTTCGGCTACGACAATTAGACTCAGTTTGCAGCCCGAATTGCTACTCTTTCAAGCCGCACTGCAAAAGCATTTAATTTGTTAGTTAAACGATAAAAGTGACAGTTTTCTACACAATCCACAGAAAACGCAAGAAAAATATTAATGTTTGCGTACCGAGTTAACCACAAAAAGCTTGAGTATTGTTTCCTGCAACATTGGAAATTAAATTTTTCGGGAAACTATTTTTCGTGTGTTGAGTACCTATGCTTGCTGCAGAAAGCCGCGTGTTTTTTTGCGGTACATTTTTCTGTCGCCGTGTGTCTCACGCTTTATACTGATTCTAGTATATGTAGGTATAGGTTCTATTATACTTCTTATTCCCTACCCAGGGTACCTATATTACGTTCGATGTATAGTTTGTAACGCAGTGAAATACACGTATAGTTTGTAACGCAGTGAAATACTAAGACCTTTTAGAGATATGAATGGGACCGGCAGGAGAATCGATTAAGCCATGTCCGTCCGTCCATTTGTCCGTATATTAACAACTTTTGGGCCTTAAATTTTAAGCAAGAGAGCTGAATTCAACTGGTCATGTTTGAAAATTAGTTGAATTCGCCCACAGACACGCCCACTATACAGGCCTGTATGTGCAGCCTAATCTCTAATTAAAAATATATATATTTTTTTTAACTCTCAGCTCTGTTACAATTGTGCAAGCGCACTCAAATTTGGTATGTAATTTTGTCTTGTTTGATTTGAGATAGCAGAAAAAATTAGCTTAAAGGGATTTTAGCCGGTGGGATAGGATGGGGTATTTAACGGTTTGTGGACGATTTGTGGTAAGCGCAAAACTTATGAATATTTGCTACAGTGGTTACCAATAATTCTTTTATTTTTGGGCGTAGTCTGATCAATTCCCATTAGAATCTATCAATATTTGCCCTATTAAACGCGAATGGAGTAGATATGTATATTAAGTTTGATACAAGCGAAAATGTAACATAGAGAAATAATAACGATTGACCTCCAAGACCTTAAGGGCATATGATCGAGACCAAATTCTGAGTTGAATGAGCCATGTCCGTCCGTCTGTCTGTCGGTATAGTTTAGAAGCCCTTAATTTTGAGCTAGGAACTTCAAACTTTATATCTGGTCTTTCAAGAAAGGGTAGCATAGAGTTTGGTTAACCTTCCTGAATTAGGCTTACCACCAATCAAAATCGATGTCTTTTTTGTAAATTCAACCTTTTTCTTTAATTTTGCCTGTAAATGTAAACCACAATTGCCGTACAAGTGAACCCTAGCATCGGGAAACAACGATCTTCGTAGCTCAAAATGTATGGCTTAAAAACACTTGAAATACCGACAGACGCATGGACGGACATAGCTTTCCGATTCAGAATTCGATCCCTATCATATCTATCAAAAATTGCTAAAACTGATTTAGGGGGCTATATGAACGAACTTCGTACTTAAAAGAAAGGCTTATGTATGCCTTAATAGATTCCCATAGGTTTAAATCGTGTGCTCATGATTTGTGATGCAGCATGATTTGTGATGTTCGAGTCTTGAGAGAGGCTGAGCGGACAACTCATAACCGGTGTTAATAAAGTTGTATATCAGCGACAAGGTCCTTTTACCAGTTTCGCAAACCGAGACTGGTCAGAGGCATCCCACCTACGGTGAGAAAGGTTGTAGGACGCTGACTGCGAATTCAGACAACGATCTGTATAGCGCCCTTTTGGAGAAGTCTTAAGAAAGTCCCTCGGTAACGGCAAAGTACGTGACGGCAGTCAGTTTTTTGTGGTGGATGGTTGTGGGAAAAATACTGCGTGGCATAAATAACCAAGAGAAGAAATCAGGAAGAAGAAGAAAGCCCGTTTCGTATGGATTCAACGTGCAGACTCAGGTTTCCAAGTAGAAAGTACGTTTGCTTAACCTTAACGCAAAAGAACTGGCAAACTGGCAGTTTGAACAGACAGAGGGATCGTCATGGAAAAAAAATCACGAGAGGTTGGATCACCTTAGCATTTCTTCAATTATTCTGTATTAACACAAGCTGCAGGTCATAATTTTTCGGTCGGACTGAGAGTCCAGTTTGTAAAAGCAAATTTTAAGCAAACTTTAATCCTTGTATAGCTTGTATGTGCTTCTTTCTCTCCTTTTTTATATACTCTTATCACGTTAAAGCTATGCTACAACTTATTTATAATAAGTAACTTTTCTAGTATGTCCTTTTATTTAACATCCTTTTAATGTCATTTTTTATAGACAAATTATGTCGCATTAAACGACCACAGCTACGGAAAGAGAGATAGTTTTAACTCACAATGTCAGTAAGATATACCATTCCAAGACCACTGCTAAAACTTGTGAGGAAGTAGGGTAGTATTGCGGTAATCTTCTCCCTCCATTTAAATGTAATAAGATTAAAAATGCAGTGCTTTGCCGGAAGTTCTTAGAATCGATTTCCCTCGTGTACATACACGTGTTATAGGTTGTTTATAGTTTATTACAGCTTTTGCGACTAGGATTTTATGTTACCCAAAATAGTTGTTTAAGCTAAAGTTATGTAAAAATAATTCGAGTGAAAAGTCGTAGGTAAGAGCTACCAGTAGCGTGTAATTCGTTGATTGTTTTGACAGGGATAGGTATATAATAAAACAAAGAGTGGTGTTTTAAAAATACCACAAACAATTTTGAAAACGCAATTGAGGTAGTGATTTCATTTTCTTGTCTGGAATAATTATTCTCTAAAAGGCTGATATAAGTATGACTCTATTTTTTTATTTATTATTTTATTTTTTATTACTCTATTTTTTTCTGCCTCGAACGAATAATATTCTTCTTTTAAGAAAATGTTGTTGTCGCTCATTCCCTAAAACCGTGAGCATGTCGAGGGATGGTTTTTAATTATTTTTAAGTTTGGAATATACGCAATGCATTCCAATCTTCGTCCAATTTCAGTATCCTAGCTTCAAATGTTAATTGCGATTAACTACTCCTTGTAGGTAACCGTTGTGTAATGCAAATAATTTTGGTATGTAAACTTGTGTAAATTTTAGAAGGTACGCTCACCTCTCTCTACAAATTATATTGGCCCTTTTGAATTATGCACGCGATTGACATTGAATGTGTAATAAAAAGAAACATTTGTTGGTGCAGTGCCCGTTTAACTAAACTTTAAATTTCTCTATAGAGTGATTGCTAGTCTTGCTATGGTCCTTGCGGCAACTTATTTCATGCTAAATGCGTTGGCTCTACCACTGCATTTCTTGAGAAGGTAAATTCCTCCGACGTAGCCTTTTGGTACTGCCCTCCATGCAAAAGGATATCGCTCTCCCAGTTAGCTTTTAAGATATCTTCCTTCAAGCAGGATATCACTAAGTTGTCTAATAACTTCAGTGATTTACTTCAAAGTTTTAATTGTGTAGTAAAAAACGTTGCCTCATTCTCTGAGTACAATTACTCGTGTGACGCTTCCACTTCGACAGATTTTGAGAATCACTCTTACGTTAGTTCTGTAGACAAATCGAACGCCTCGACTTCTACCGACTTTCAACCATCAGATTTGTCTTCAGAAAAGTGCCCTGACCAAGGTACTTCGTCCATCCCAAGTCCGTCCGAAATTCACTTGTCTAGGACTAGTACTGCTGCTTTAGATGATTCGTCTAACCATACCTTATCTCACCCTAAGCGTGTTAATCTGAGGCGTCGTAAAAACAACAATAAAGAGATTGTTTCATCTCACACTTCAACGATTGTTGTTCCTCAAACTACAATCGAACCGTCTAGTGGGCCTGCTGTTGAATATGCCAACACCTTAGAATCTGTCCCCAGACCTAAATCTGTATTTATTCCAAGACTGAAACCCGAAACCACACCTGGTGACATTATTCATCATCTGATATCTCAAAAGGTCGTTGCTAACGTAAACTTGGTCAGCTGTATGAAACTTAGCAAGCCTGATAGTTTCGTATCTTCATTCAAAATAGTTGTTCCTCCTTCTATCTTTGAGTCAATCTGTGATTATAGGCTTTGGCCGTCTAACACTCTAGTCAAAGAGTTTGCATACAGGCCCTCAAAATCTAAGCAACCAAATAATATTTCAAAAAACTAAATAGTAGACTATGTTTTTTTTATCAAAATGTAAGATCCATCCGTAGCAAACATAAAACAGATGATATATTTAAAAATTCTTTGGTTTTTCCGCATGATGTCATTATTTTGACTGAAACATGGCTTAATGCTAGCACTACTGATGCAGAACTCTTCACCAAAGAGTTTCTTGTATATAGAAGAGATCGTTATAAAGATGATCTCGAAGCGTTAGGCGGTGGAATTTTAATTGCTGTTCGGGATCATATCACCTCGGACAAAGTTAAATCTCCATTTACTGTTAATGCCGAAGTTGTATGTGTCAAACTTGACATTTTACCCAAATTCGTATATGTTGTTAATGTGTACATCCCCCCCGATAGTCCCGTTGAAATTTATTCTGAGCTTGCTAAGGCCCTTGAGTTTATTTTTCATTTAGCCTGTGGACAAAGTACGGTATTGCTCTTTGGGGATTTTAACCTTCCTGCTTTGAAATGGGTTTTATCTGATGATGTTTCGCATTTCATTCCTCATATTTCGTCACCACATGCAGCACTTAACAAGTTAGATAACATTATTTCTTTTGACTTACAGCAAGTAAGCTGTATAAAAAACATAAATAATCGAATACTCGATTTGGTCTTTACTTCTGACGCAATTAGTACTGTTGCTTGTAAATCCAAGTGCAGCATTACTAAGATAGATACTCACCATCCCCCGTTGGATGTTTTTCTTGACTTGAACTGTCACATACATGAGAATGTCCACTCATTTGACTGTTCATACACTTTTGACTTCCGAAAGGCTAACTTTCGCACACTATCTGACGTACTGAATAAATCCGGTATTTCTAATATAGTTTGCTCCAGTGACCTTGAGCACTCTGTAGAAAAATTTTATTCTATACTCAATACCTGTATCAGTAATACTATACCTATAAAGAAAAACAAGAACTCTAACTTCAGCTACCCATGGTTTACCAAGGAACTGAAAGTCCTACGTAATAAACGCAATAAAGCATGGAAAAAGTACATCACAAATTTGAGTACATTTGACCTTGATAATTTCATGTTTCATTTCAGTGAATTCAATGCTCTCGCAGAGCGTTTGTATTACAACTATGTTTCTCAAATTGGTTCAGATTTTAAAACTAATCCCAGGGAATTTTGGAAGTTTGTTAACTCTAAAAGAAAAGTTGATGGCTATCCATCCACTCTCAAATATAATGGCAGTTCTTCCAACGATCCTGGCACGATATGCAATTTTTTCGCTGATCACTTTTCCAAATCATTTAGAGATTCTCCATTTACTGTCGACACTGATTATTTTAAATATCTCACAGAATCTGCTCAAGTTAATTTTTGTGATATACCAGTACATTTAGAAACTATTTATGAGCTCTTGTCTAGCCTTAAAGACGATTGTTCTACTGGTCCAGACGGTATACCACCTATCGTTTTAAAAAACTGTAAGGATGTTCTTGCCACTCCTTTACAAAATTTATTCAAACTTTCGCTATCGTCCGGTCACTTCCCCTCCATGTGGAAACTCTCATTTATTACGCCTGTCTTTAAAAAAGGTGTTAAATGTGATATTGTGAACTACAGGCCGATTGCTAAAATTTCAACCATTCCAAAAGTGTTTGAAAAATTAATTTGCGATAGCCTCATATTTTACTGCCGAAACATAATTTGCAAAGAACATGGTTTGCAAATTGGTTTCGTTAACATGGTTAGGTCTACCGTAACTAACCTTTTATCGTTTTATAGAAAATGTTCTGATGCAGTAGAAAATGGCTTCGAGGTTGATTGCGTTTACACCGACTTTTCCAAAGCTTTCGATTTGATTTCGCATGAAATTATTGGTTTTAAGCTTACTTCTCTTGGCTTTCCACCAAATTTCATCTGTTGGATTATGTCTTATCTTCATTTAAGATCTTACCAAGTTAAATTTAGAGGACTTTTTTCAGTTTCTTTTCCTGCCATTTCCGGCGTTCCCCAGGGAAGTCATCTAGGCCCACTCTTATTCATTCTTGCTATAAACGATGCGCCTTCGTGTGTCGCTTATAGCGAAATTCTATCATATGCAGAGGATATGAAGATATCTAGAACTATTAAGAGTTCTGATGACCATGTTCTTCTTCAGACTGATATAAACAGCTTTGCTACATGGTGTAACAAAAACGGTCTTTTCCTCAATCCAGCTAAGTGTCAAGTTATCACTTTTTCTAAAAAGCGTATCGTAACAACATTCTCTTACTCCATCAGTGAGCATGCTCTTTGCCGTGTTGAACATTTTAAGGATCTTGGTGTTTTCTTTAGTCAAAACCTTGACTTTTCAAAACACATAAACTACATTGTAAATAAATCCAATTGCATGCTTGGCTTTATTAAGCGTTGGTCTAAAGAATTTAATGACCCTTACGTCACGCTTTCCCTTTACAATAGCTTTGTTCGTACTCACCTTGAATACGCTTCACAAGTGTGGTCTCCATCGCAAGTATGCCATACGAATAGGATCGAGGCGATCCAGCGGAGGTTCATTCGGTTCGCGCTCAGGGGACTTCCCTGGGAAGATCCACTCAATCTCCCCTCATACTTCGACCGGCTTAAATTGCTTAACATTCAAAGTCTCTCCCAAAGACGGATAAATAATGACTTGATTTTTATTCAGCAATTGATCCAAGGTCTAATAGATGCACCGGACCTTCTATCTAGTATAAGCTTTAAATTTCGTGGAGGCTCTCATAACCTCCGAAGAATCCAGCTTTTACACGTTCCACGGCACAGAACAAATTATGGGAAAAATGAGCCTATCAGCCGTATGTGTTCCACCTACAACGCACATACCAGTATTTTAGACTTTGACATGGACAAAGCCAAACTTAAGAGGCTGCTTCGGTGTTATTCGTCTTAAATATTAAATATACTTTTACTTTTATGTTTTTTTTTTTTACTTGTTGTAATTTACTTTTTATCTGTTGTAATAATAATGTTTCTATCATTTGCTTTTTTGTAATTCTTAGTGTTTTGTGTTTGGTGCTAGTTTATGTTTAATTTATTAACCACTAACACTTGCACTAACTGATGAGCCTGTGTTGACATTTTAAATTGGAGAACTAAAAAAAAGTCTGACTAATTGAAATAGCGTAAAATATCTCAAACAGTAGCAAATGTAATCATCTGACGGACTTCTTTCGACAAAGGAGTCTTTCCGATTACTTCGCGTCACTTTATATTAATTAATGTTTTTGCTAGTTAATTAGGAAGTTAAGAATAAGGAAACTAAGAACAAGCGTTTTTAGCGGTCCGTCCAAAACTGGAAAAGGACCTCTTATGGTATCGCTATGTTGTCCGTCCGTCCGTCCAATCGCGTGTTATAACTTCTGAACGTTAAGTCATAGAAAGACAAGGGTTTGTGTTGTTATAAACGGGTAAAATGGTCAGAGAATCCAACACGGGCATTTTTTTTTAAGCAGTAGGTAATAGCGCTTTAATTACAGTTTAAAATTTCATGTGAAAATACTATTCAATACTTTTTTTTAAGAAGTTAAGCAGGCAAGAACAAGAAAAGCGAAATTTAAGTTAAGTAGATACTAAAGTTTAATGAAAAAAATAATTTTTTTGAAAATATTGAAAAGTTTTTAGAAATGAAGAGCTGAAAATGGGTGACGTTTTTCAAAGTGTTTGAGGCCATAACTCTTAAACCGCTTAGTGTACAAAGACAACATTGAACACACGTATAAAGCAACACAAGGTAAACTAAATGCCAAAGTCACATTTTTCAGAAAAAGTTTTAATACTGCCGTTTTAACGCATTTAGGAAGAAAACGCTTAATTTCATGAAAAAAGCAAACTTCGAATATTCAAAAACTTTTGAAGTTTTGACTCAAAAACATAAAAATATTTTCGAACATTTTTTTAAGGTTCCTAGTCTGTTAACGGTAATGACGATTTAATTTAAATTTGGCTGAAGTATGAAACGTTTACAAGGCAAGTTAACTGCAATTGAAAAATTTTAATATTGCCGCTTCCAATCTTAAACATTCGTTTGCTTAAACAAACGTATTTAAACAAACAAAATAGAAGAGAACATGTTTTACCGTTTTCTCAGAAATCCATGTCCGTAGAATTGAAGAAAAGTAGACAATGGAACGCAGCTTATTGTAAAATTGAAAAAAAGCGTAACGGCAAATGAAAAAAATCATAATTGGTGTTTTATAGATTATATATTTAAAAAAAATGGTAAAAAGGCCAAGAGTTAAGCAGGCAAAAACAAGAAAAGCGAAATTTATTTCTTTTTTCGAAAGAAATTATTATTATTATAATTTATTGGCCAGTAATAAAATTACATAACAATATTCTATATTATCGAGCATAGTTGCGAGGACTTTTATCTAAGGCCAAGAAAATATATGTCCCTCCCTCTATTTTCGAAACGGTAAGAGGCAAAAATTTTAAATAAATACTGAACGTAGTCCATCTTTTTGAAAATGAAAAAAACTTAAGAAATTTAGAAATAGTTTATGGTTTTCTAGATGTGCTTAAAAAGACTTTAGTTGACTGACTAAAATGATGTTGCTAGCAAGTATGTATATCGTTCGTAACTTCTGGCCCAATTATTTAATATCAACCAAATTTGATGGCACAACCACATGAACGTTAACCAATACAAGAGCTTTGGAAAAAAAGAATAAGCTTATAACAGTTAATTTTTAGAAAAAAATATAAAAAAATTAAAGAAAAAGTTTTATGCCACCCTTTTTTTACTGACAAATTTAAAAAGTCACCCAATATAAAAACTGTGGACTCGATTACGAAAAAGTATACAACAGAATGTAAAATATTCCCAAAAATAAAAGTAGGTAAACAAATAGCATTTAAAAAAACTGCACAATAAAGGTTAGCCGCACCCACAACAAAAACCGACGGACCGCTTCGCGTATGTTTTTATAATTGATGGTTTACGGAAGAGGGCATATCCATTAGACAGGGGTCGAAAGAGAATTCTCACAAAATTAATTTAAAATTCCAATGCGCGTAGTACTAAAAACCACATCTCTTCAAAAGCAAAACCCCATGATTAACCTATATCAACAGGGAGGCTCATCAGAGCATCTACCTTTATAAAGCAGAACCTGTGCACCCTGTGCATTTTCGCACGCGAAGTTGGCTGAGGTCCGCTTCCACTTGCGGGCGCCACCTGAGTCTCGTTGCCCCTCTACTGCGCCGTCCTTGCGGTGTGGATTCGAAGATTTTCCGGGCCGGGGCGTTGGTGTCCATCTGCTCTAGATGACCCCTCCATCGTAGACGTTGTGTTTTGACTCTTCTGGCTAGGACGGTGTCGCTGTACAGCCCGTACAGTTCGATGTTATCTCTCCTCCTCAACTCTCCGTCTATGCAGACGGGACCGTCAATTGTCCGAAGAATTTTCCTCTCGAAACAACCTTAAGTGTTTTCATCCGCCTTTGTTCTATTAAGAATTACTCCCAAATATTTGACTTCATCGGATATCGGGATAGAGATTCCTTTAAGCATGAGTTGAGTCAGTCCACGGACTCTAGTAAGTGAGAGTTGCTAAACTTTATCGATATTAATTTGTTGCTTTTGTCTTAATGCTGGGGTGGCTAAGAAATCCTTTTTTCTAAGATTTGCTTTTTTACATTTTACTTTTTTAAACCTTTTTTTTAAAGGTTAATGTGAAAACAGCGGCTGACTTTACCTACGCGTGAATCTTTCACTGGAAGGCATGTAGGTACAAACTATGCAGGCAAAACATCGACCCACTACATACCACCCATAAAATACGATGATTTGAGCTTATGCATTCTATTTAATAGTTTTGGACGACATCCAATAGTGTATGAACACAGACCTGTTCATTTCACATGAAACCGCCTAAGCTCTATCTATTCCCTTAAGAAAACTTCACTTAATACTTCCCGAAAAATGATGCTTTAAATTAAACAGTTTTTTTTTTAATTTTATCATTACAGGCGAAGCGAGTTTCTGGGATGTATGTCATTTTCCCTCCGAAGCGTTATCCTTGCACCAGTCAATGGCTCCTACAAACTTCAACCACAATCATGCCTAAATAGCTCAACACTAGCTGTTCCTGTGTTTAACCCTGTGGTGAGCGCAAACACGGCAGTACCTGCTACAGCGACAACCATGACGTCGGCGGAAAAACGTGGAGCTGCTGCGGCCCGCCAAAAATCAGTCGAAGAGGACGTCATCAGCATCGACAGTATGACGGCCGCCAATATGAATCTTATCGATGCAAATTCAAACCAACCTATAACGCTTAGCAAAAAAGCCATTCATCAGCGGGACGCCGACGAAAACCTATTCCTGCGGTTTCTCGAATTAGATCCACCGACTGAAGCGCCTGCCAGCAGCACCAGCGCAGGTGCCGGCTCAAGCAGTGGACGTCGTCTTTCATCTGCTAAACCCACTCTGGGGCGAACGCCATTCACCGTGACGAAGAAACTAACTCGTACTGCCGATAGGGGGTTTGGATTCTCTATCGTATGGACGCATCCACCGCGTGTGGAGAAGATTGAGCCAGGACTGTCAGCCGACAAGAATGGAATACTTCCAGGCGATTATGTGATATTTGTCGACAAACATAATGTCGTCACCATGCCGGAGGCGGATGTGTTAAACTTGATTCGTTCCCAAGGCAACACACTGACAATGGAGACTTTCCGAAGGTCAGGATCCTCGACGGCCTCAGTGGCCGCAACAACGGTCGCCTCTACGACCACCGCAGTGCCAAGTGGCCGTCAAACGGCCTCCACGGTTGTGATGAATGGTTTAGGCAGCAAATCTCGAGTAACTAGTGCGGCTAGTAATTATACAGATACTATGCATACGGGAAATAACTTACGGCCATCAACAGCGTGTTCAAGTAGCTCTACAATGGAAGCGGCAAAAAGACGCCTCAACTTGCCACAAGTTACATTCAGTAAAGAGGTAGGCAAGGGTGTGTTGGTTTAAAACAGTAATACACATATATAGAAATTTATATAGATAAAAGCGTAAACTTTTTTTTTGCTTAAATATAAAAAAGGATTTCTAAAATCTCTACTCACCATTGTACATTGTTTTACGTCATTTGCCGCGCCATACGCTTATTAAATTCCCAAGCCCTTTGGTAAAAAGAAAATTTTTACAGAATATTTAATATCACATGCCTTTCAAGACAAGGTTCTTAAAATACTTTAAGGTACTTCCTTTGAGAGGTCGAAAATAAAATAATCTTGGTTTTTAACGTTTTCAAATACTTGTTTTTTTAGGCAAAATATAAGCAAGCTTGTGTTTATATTTGCACAATACTCGTACAATAAGTCTATAATTGTTTTTTTTTTTAATAATTGGTAAGCCTTCACAATCATATTTTAAATTTCTGTTTTTTATTTTTGTCGAATAATATACATAAACCACCTCAAAATTGTGTAATACTAAATTAATATAGTTTAAACAGCAAAAATTAAATTTATTTCAAAATATTTATTAATTAGACCGCAATTCTAGACACATTTTAATGGATTTATTTTATTTATTCTTTTGGTTTAATGAAAAATTTGCAATTTACATATATTTATTTTAATGTTCCTCGTTTGTTTTAACTTTCGTACTGGTTGGAAGTAGCAGTTACGTATGTTACTCTACAAATAGTTACTATAGCTTACTATTATCTTTTTTATTTTTGTTTATTGATTATTTTGTTTATATATTATATAGAAATAAATTTAGATAAAATAAAAAAAAAATATATAGAAATTTACCGTTTTACAATTTGTTATTTTTTTAATTATTTCTACTTGATTATTATTCCTTCTCTGTACACCTTTAACAAATATTTAACAGGACGCTATCAGAGAAAGTATTATTACTTCTTTCCGACTAAATGTCAAAATATTTTACTGGGAAAATAACTCGGAATCAAATTCAAATTTGAGGTTGTCTTACATTCAACCGAGTAGTGGGCGTGTTTGTGGGCGGATTTAACCAACTTTAAAACTTGACTTTGCAACATAATAATTAAGCAGCGTAACAAGTTTCATCTCATAGCTTATTTTAAAGACTTTAAAACTTACACGACTGTGAAGGATTCCATACTTGCGAGACGTACGCAAGGTGGGGTCGAACAAAACTATTGTAGAGGGAGAGAGTGACATGAGGGTCACTAAATTCTTTTGACCATCTTTTTATGAAACCTAACATGCAGCTGGACTTATTTACGATGTAATTTATGTGTTCAGAGAAACCTAGGTTGTGATTGAAGTAAACACCAAGGTCCCTAAAACTTAGAACGCGGCAAAGAGTGTGTTCATTAAAGAAATAAACGTGTGATGGAGGTAGGTACCCGTTTTTTTTTTTGAAAAGGTCATAACTTGAGGAACTGGGTTGAGGCTGAGACCATTTTTGCAACACCAGGTAGCGAAACTTGTTAAATCGAACTGAAGAAGGACATGGTCAATTCATGATTTTATGACTTTAAATATTTTCTTATCGTCGGCATATGCAAGTACTTCACTAAAGTTGATCCTCGAAGAAGCATCGTATATAGCTAGTATGAAGAGGAGGGGGCCTAAGTGACTACCTTGGGGGACACCTGATAGTGAAGTCAAGACAGAGGATAAAATTCCTCGAAATTTAACTTGATAAGATCTGAGGCTAAGGTAAGAAGTAACCCAACGAACAAAATTTGGGGGGAAGCCAAGAGCTGTAATTTAAACTCTATTATTTCATGCGAAATAAAGTCGAATGCCTTAGAAAAATCTGTATAGATGCAGTCAACCGTGGAACCGTTCTCAACTGCGTTGAAACATTTACTGTAAAAGGATAGTAGGTTAGTAATTGTAGACCTATTTTAAACAAAGCCATGCTGTTCTTTTGGAAGGATGTTGCGACAAAAGAAAACTAAACTATCGCAAACCACTTGTTCGAGTAGTTTAGGAATAGATGAAAGTTTAGCAATGGGCCTGTAGTTCGATATTTCACATTTATTTCCTTTTTTGAAAACTGGCATAATATAAGATGAGTTCCAAATGGACGGAAAAGTACCAGATGAGAGCGAAAATTTGAAAAGGTGTTGAAGAGGATTGGCTAGGATGCTGCTGCACTTTTTCATTACTATTGGCGGGACTCCATTTGGACCTGCGGAACAATCCTCATTAAGGTCGGATAAGAACTTTAAAATTGTGTCCAAATGTACAGGTAATTTGTTAAAATTTACTTGTGGGGATTGCTCAAGATAGTCAAAATAGTTATTGCCAATAAAGAAGGGTGTGTCTCTGAAAGACTTAGAAAAGTGATTCGCAAAGGAATTACAAATAACCGTGGGGTTATTGTAATATTGTAACCGTTGTCATTGGAAGAAATATTATTGTATTTAAAATTATTAGGAAGGCCATTACTTTTTTTCTTAGAGTTGACGAATTTCCAAAATTCTCTGGAATTAGACTTAAAACACGAACCCATTTTAGAGATAAATTATTATGTCAACAAGTAGAGAGGGATTTGAACTCGTGAAATAATATTAGGTAATTATCATAGTCAGACGGGCATAGCGTTAAAATGTACTTTTTCCACGCTTTGTTTCTTTTGTTCCTTAGTGTTTTTAACTCCTGGGTATACCAGGGATGACTATCATTAGAATTTTTTTTTTTTTTTGAATACTAGGGTGGACGGAGGCTAAAACTCCAAAATCTTTCAAAGATACCAATACGCCCACTATAACAGGTATATAATACCGAAGTAGCCGATATTGGTTAAGCCCGATTTCCACGTGCTAGAAAACCACCCATTTATGACAGACACTATGAAACTGCCAACTATTTAACAAGTAGTTTACGTTTCCGTAGTGTTAATCACATTGGATAGGTTGTTTTCCAGTGAATGCACCTACTAAGTCGTTCATTCGTACGGCTTCACCCTACGTCGCTAGATCAAAGGGTCTTGTTCTTTGTAGTCTTCGCTCGTTGTTTACATCTTTAAGAGTCTCGTTTAGAGTACGGATCATTTCATTGTTGCAATGAACATGAAGGCGAGCAGTTAGCTTTCGAGCAAAGTTTGTTACTTCTTCGCTCACGGTAGCTATTCCTAAATCTCTGTGAATATCACTTTTATTTATTTATTTATTAATTTATTCGTTCTAAAATACATTACAAAAAGTTCTTATTCTCATGATTATGTCTTACAATGTAATGTTTTTACGGACCTATCCTTATACTGACATATTTGACCATGAAAAAGCACTTTAGAACTAACACTTTGTGGAAGATTGATTTCAGTGTCAAGTGTTTATAAATGTTTAAAAGAAATTTGATATTCAAAGACTTTAAGTGTCGAGATGCCGAAAAGGAAAAAGAAAAGCACGCTATTAAGAGGAAAAAAGGGGAAGAGCGCAGGCAAATGTCTTGATTTTTTAACTGTAGATTGTTAGATTTTCGATCAAATCATGCTAAGAATGAAACGATCCGAAGACACATATTCAATAAACAATCAATTATTGAATATGTGTCTTCGGCATTCAAAGTGGAATCATCGTCTCTGTCTTGTCACAAGCTTATCAAACAAGATACTGATGAAAACACTCTCAAGTTCGTCAATTTTAAGCTTGGGGTGCCGGAAGATAAGATTTCCATCTTTCTTAATTCTGATACCTGGATGAGTGGACTCCGTATTCGAATTTTTAAACCAAACTCAAAAAACGAGATGGTCACCCCAATCGAGGCCCCTCAGCCTTAATAAAGAATGTATTTCCCGTTGCCGTTTCTGATGTCTCGCTGTTGTTGCCTGAGCCAAATGTACATCGCTCACACATCTCTACACATGTGTCATTATTGGATAGAGGGAGTGAGGCTGATGTAGAATCGATTGTCACCGCTGCTGCTGATAAATCAATCACATCTCATGCTGTTGCTGTTGTTGTTCCTGTGAATGCTGCTGCTGGTGTTGCTGCTAATGATGATTGTGGGCTCTATAATACCCCTTCTTCATCATCTTCGTCTTCATCAAGTGAACTTACTGTATACTACCAAAATATGAGCGGTTTTTCTACAAAACTAAGAGAACTGTCGTTTGCGATTGATGCCTGCGATTTTGACGTCATAGCTCTGACAGAAACGTGGCTGCATGGTAAAATTCACACGAGTGAGCTGTTTGATGAAAGATTTTTTGCTGTTTTTCGCTGTGATCGCTCTGATGTAAACAAAAGCCGGGGTGGCGGGATTTTGATCGCTGTTCGTCGGAAATTGACTGCGAACCAGATTCCAATTGACCTTGTATTTATTGAAGGCGTAATAAATATCGATCAAGTTTGTGTTCGAGTGACTGCTGCTAATGTTGGTGATCCAGATTTGTTGTTATTTTTAAGTTATTTTCCTACGAATAGTATTGCAGCTGTTTATGATAAACACTTAAAAAATATCGATAACGTCCTTTCAACTTGTGAAAATCAACGATCTTTTAACATTTGTGTCCTTGGAGACTTCAATTTTAGAGAACTTAGTTGGTTTTCAGATGGTAATAAAGTGATTCCGTATCGTTTTTCTTCGGAAGTTGAAAAGACTACAATCGATTTTTTTCAGTCAATTGGTCTCCACCAATTTAGTAATGTTAGAAACTCCTTTAATAATTTATTAGACCTTGTTTTTGCAAATGATGATTTAAATGTATCTGTTGATACTTGTTTACCGTTGTTGAGGAACTCTATGGCTCATAACGCTATTAACATTTCTATCAAATCGTATAATTATAATAATCAAGTGTCGTTTAACGAAGAGCCTAAATGTGTTTATAAGTTTAATTGTCCTAACCTGAAAGTAATGAATGATAAGTTTGCGGTAATAAATTGGACTGATGAACTCCGGTATAACTCGGTGGCCGAAAATTTTAAAGCTTTTTCTAATATTTTCTTCCGGATATTAAATAAGGTTGTGCCTAGAGTTCGTAAACGGGTGAACTCTCATCCGCCATGGTACAACCACCGGTTACTTAATCTTAAATATGCAAAAAATAGAGCTCATAAAAGGTATAAAACAAGTAAATCTTTATCGGACTATGATGTATTTGCACGGTTGAGAAAAGAATTCCTTTTTCTTTCTAGGTTTCTCTCGAACAAATATATCCAATCTTTGGAAAGAAATCTCAAATCCAACCCGAGAAGTTTTTGGGCATTTGTGAATTCTAAACGAACTAGTGTAGGTTTTCCGTCATGTATGAGTTTTCAAGGTCAATCATCCAGTGAACCCAAAGTTATTCTGGACATGTTTGCGACATTTTTCCAAAGTATTTACGATTCATCTAGTCAGTCTCATTTTAATCAGGAGTATTTCGATACCTTGGATGCTTTTACTTCTTCAGGCTCTTTGGTACTTGATAGACTGGAAGTTTTGTCGGCACTTAAGGATTTAAATGATAGTAAGAATCCGGATTTCTTGGGCTTTTTTCCTGTCGTTCTAAAATCATGTGCTGATTCTCTTTGTGTCCCCCTCCTTTCTATATTCAACCAATCCCTAGCTACGGGTACTTTTATAGATGAGTGGAAGTATTCGCTGATAACGCCAATCTAAACTTTTGGATCGCCTTGTTAAGGAGCGAATGGTATTTATTTTGAGCAACTTTATAAGTGATAATCAACATGGTTTTTGGAAAGGCCGGTCGACCTGTTCGAACCTAGTTCTCTTTACCAACTACTGCTTAAGAGCTATTGAAAATCGCCAACAAGTGCACGTAGTCTATACTGATTTCGTTAAAGCATTTAGCAGAATCAATCTACAAATACTTCTTAAAAAGCTTGAGTGTTACGGTTTTTTTGGTTCTTTGCTGTCGTGGTTTAGGTCTTACCTTTTCGGGAGGAAGCAATTGGTTAAGATTGGAAGCTTTGTCTCAACAATGGTTAATGTCGTATCTGGTGTCCCAGAAGGTTGTCATCTTGGACCAATTCTGTTTATCCTTTTCATTAACGATCTGCCGAGAATTCTACGTTTTTGCTCCTGTCTCTTATATGCGGATGATGTAAAATTTTTTGCTACAGTTTTGAACCTTAACGACAGAAATCTATTCCAAAAGGATTTGGACGCCTTCCGTGAATGGTGCAAACTGAACGATCTGTTTCTTAATGTCGACAAATGTGCTGCGATGTTGTTTAGCAGATCTCTAGAGGCAATTATCCCTGAATACCGTCTGGGAGACCAAACACTCAATATTGCAAGCGAATTCAAGGACCTGGGGGTCATCTTCGATGGAAAGCTCACCTTTGATCTTCATATAAATAAACTTTTGTCAAAAGCTAATTCTGCTCTAGGATTTTTGAAAAGAAACTCTTCGGATTTTAGGGATCCCTACACTCTTAAAGCCATTTATGTAAGCATTGTGCGTCCCCTTTTAGAGTATTGCAGTGTCGTTTGGATTCCGTTCACCGCTAAAAATATTAAGAGAGTTGAAAAAGTACAAAAAAACTTTTTGCGCTTCGCTTTACGCCATTTCTTTCTTGACGACAATGTCCACCATTCGTACCGATCTAAATGTTTGCTGTTGGGATTCGATTCTCTGGAAGTTCGTCGGAAATCGCAATGTGTTATGTTCGTCCGAGATTTACTTTGTTCTAATATTGATTGTAGTAACCTACTGTCTCTTATTTGTTTGTATGCCCCGCAAAGAGCACTTAGGCCTAGGCCGCTGTTATATGAAGCTCATCACTCCACTTTATACGGGGCGAATGAGCCTATTACGTTTTCATGTAGAGTTTTTAATATAGTCTATGATCAGCTTGACTTAACATTACCTAGAACTAGATTTAAGGAACTATCATTGTTAGCATTAAGATAATTTATATATGTACTGTTATTTCTTTTTTCATTATGATCGATCTGTTGAGAAAATTCGTAGATCTAATAAATAAATATATAAATAAACTACATTACTATGACCGAAAGTAGCTGGGCTTACGTAACCACTTGCAGAAGAGTTTCCACTTCTGCTCTAGAAAGCAACCAATTTCTTAATGCTCTAAAAAATCTATGACCGCTATGATGCTGTTACAAAACGCCTGTAGTGTTCTTTTTTAGCTCTAGGGACAGCAATATCAATTTTCGATCTCAGGGAGTATTAATGCCTTTTGCTGTCATTCAAATACCCATTTCGTCTGTAGAATAGTTTTAAAACTTTATATATATATAGATGTCGAAGGGGCAAAATATTACCTGAGACGAATAAGGCATGTGAAGGCTCCCATCTAGATTTAAATCGCATGACCCTGACAATTTTTTTTTTTGGCAATGAAGAGAGGCTTTAAATTACTCATGTATGCACAACCCCAGCACTTTATTCCATATTCAAGCCGGGAGTTAACGAGAGCGTAGTAAATACACTTAAGCACCGCGGAGGGAACTAATTTCCTTAAGAAGTATATTCTGTTTAGTGCCATGTATAGATGTCTTTTAATATTTGTAATATGAATCTTCCAATTCAAGCAACGATCCAGGGTAACTCCAAGATACTTAAATTCAGACACAGATTCTATGTTGATGCAGTTCTCGGTACAATTATTATCGCAGCTGTTCCCGTGGTAGATAATACCGTTTATTGGAGATGGATTTGTGAGGGAGAAAGACATGACTTTTGACTTGGTGCTAAGAACCATCTTGTGATGAAGAAACCAGTCCCTTAGCATTGACAAATCGATTTTTATCTGGTTTCTAATCTCTTCAATACTTAGACCGGTATAAGATAGGCCCAAATCATCAGCAAAAGCCACAATATTACCATTAAGAGGCACATGAAAGACTGAATTTATATAAATGACGAACAGAAGGGGGCAAAGAATTGAACCCTGAGGAACGCCAACACCAGGTCCAGGCAGGGATTCACTTAGAAAATCCTTTATACGAACATGTTGCATTCTGCCATGTAGGAAAGATTGAAGACATTTGAGAATATTGCCTCTAAAAACGAACCTTTATAAACTTTTTAGAAGTATTTCAAAATCTACTAAATCAAAGGCTTAAGTTAAATGAAGGAACAGACCCGCAGTTTTCCTACTATCGTCTAGACCCTTATAAATTTTTTTCTAGAAAAGCCACTAACGCATCTTCAGTAGACTTTCCTATTCTAAATCCAAATTGGGATTGGCTTAGGAGTTTGTGCTTTTCCAGAAACTTAAGCATTTTTCCAGCAATCAATTTTTCGAAGACTTTAGAGAAAGCAGACAAGAGCGAGATTGGCCTATAATTTAATATAACAGGGCTCACCTTTCTTAAAAATTGAAAATTTTTGCGTTTCATCATAATCTTCCCGTGCCGTACCCAGAGAAACTCGAAACCATATTTTTTTTAGCTTTTTTGCTTCGCTCAGCAGGAATTTTGTCTCACCCGAAAGCCACACATTCACGAAGATGTTTCCTTTGCTGTTGGTTGGAAAAATTTTGCTGCTCTTTATCGGTTTCCTCCTCTCGTACACTGCACCCATGATTCGATCTTTCAATCGTTTGCTGCTGCACTTTGCCACAATTGTACCGTTCGGTTTTCCCTTGACTCGCTTGCGAAAGCATATCTCCAGCTCATCTTCTGAGACATCCACTGCTAGGCCTTGGTGAAGAATGTGCGTTACGGTTTCACGCACATTTTTTTCGTCGCTGAATACAGGAACATCTCGCAGCTCAACGTAATTTTCGTGTAACAGCCATTCCGCATTGTGCAGCCTTTCGTTCGTTTCACATAGCTGCTGCTTGAGTGATTCATTCTCTTGTTTCATAGCTGCAAGTGCATTGGCCGTTTGCTCCAGTGCCGTGAGTTGGCTTTTCATAGCTTCGAGAAAACGAACGGTAGACGCGAGTGTGCTTTGTACTTGGCGTATCTGGTTATATATATCGTCGAGCGTAGCTTTGTTTGGACTTGCGTTTGTTGCCGAGTATGATGTTTTTTTTCAGCGTACACTTACTGCACAACCAAGGCTTTTTGCTTTTAACTATCTGCTCACAATCTGTTTCACTCATGTTTGCACATCTTGGATGCAGTAAGCAAGTACATACAGAGCAAGTTAAGATTGATTTGCTCGTATCTCTAGCAATTTTCGCGGAACACTCAATTCAACTCATTATTATGTGCTTAGTCTTTGACGGCTCGACAACAACTATTCCTAATATAACATGGAGCGTTCACAATTGCTCTTAGTGTCTTGTTTTGGAAAGTCTGCAACATGGACATGTTGCTCGGCTTCGTACAACCCCATAGTTGTATACCGTATGTCCAGGACGGCTTTAACACCTGCCTGTACAAGAGCAGTTTGTCATATATGCTTAATTTCGAAAATCTCCCGATAAGCCAATACATTTCCTTGAGCCCAATCTCGAGCTCGTCACGCTTCTTCTTTACGTGTGGTTTCCACCTTAGTTTAGCGTCCAGTGTCATCCCTAGATACTTTGCTTCATTTGCATAAGGTATTTGTGCAGAATTTATGAACAGAGGCAAATTGTTAACCCTTCTGTAAGTGAAATTCACATGCGTAGACTTGTTCTCGTTAAGAGCGATTCGCCAAGTCTTCGTCCAGACACAAATTCTGTCCAATGCTCGTTGGAGGTTTCTCGTTGATGACTCGACTGATTCACCTGTTGCCAGGATGGCCGTATCGTCCGCAAACGTGGCCACGACTGTCTCGTCATCTAGAGGTATGTCTCTTGTGTAGAGCAGGAACAGGGTCGGACCGAGGACGCTTCCCTGGGGTACGCCAGCCCGAATTTGCTTGAAACTCGAGTATTCACTACTACACCTAACACGAAAGAGTCTGCTTTCAAGATAATTTTCCAATATTTTAAACATGTCTTCCGGCAAGTTTTGCCGTAGCTTATATTTCAAGCCTTCGTGCCATACCTTGTCGAAGGCTTGCGATACGTCGAGGAAAGCACTTGAACATATTTTTTTCCCTTCTAAGGTTTTTTCAATTTCATGCGTTATTCTGTAGACTTGATCTATTGTGGAATGGTTAGGTCTGAAACCGAATTGATGATCCGGGATCAAGCGTCTTTCTGCAATTATTGGTTGTAATCGCTTCAGCAGAAGTTTCTCGAATACTTTCGATATTATCGGCAGAAGCAATATGGGCCCATAAGTTTTTTTGTCATTTGCGCATTTCCCCGGTTTTGGAACCATAATGACTTCAGAAACTTTCCATTGCCTTGGAACGTATAGAAGGGCTTGAATGTTTCTTCTAGATGTTCAGCAAACAAATTCGTTTTCTCTTTGTCTTCTCTTGCCCATTCACCGCTAGCTTTTTTTATTGGTGCCGAGTGGATGATAGGTTTCTTGATAGACTTAACTGCTTTGCACAGCGAGTAGTTTGAGCTCCTATCCGCCGACAAGCCTTCAAGGTATTCAGTGGTCTCACGATTTTTAAGATCTTGCAACATTCCTTTCAGTTTGTAAGAGAGGTGGTTCAAGAGGGTTTTGTCTGGGGGAGCCCTCGTGCCTTGCCATCTCCTACGCGCTCGAATCAATTCTTCGATTTCGAGCGGATATGTTTTACGTACATGCCCGTCGGTGCTAACTGCGTTCTTTTGGGACGAAATGTTGTTCCAAGCAGCGCTCTGAATTGCTTCAATGAATTTGTCAACTGCGGTTTCTAACTCGAAAGGAGTTTTCAATGGCACATTCAAGCCAACATCCTCTTTACAGTCCTTTCCGAAGGCGTCTTAGTTCATGTTTTTGCTAGCTAATCTAGGAGGTCTTTCTATTTTCGCCAGTCTTCCACCCATCTTCAAGATTATTCCTGCGTGGTCTGAGCAAAGATCATATTTAGTATTTGGGGTACCCTTTAGCGATGAAAAAATCGACAAGGTCAGGCTTTTTATTCCTATCGGTTGACCAATAATGTTGGCTTACCCGTGGAGAAAAAGTCCACCCCACGCTTCATACTATTTTTGTACAGTAATCTACCTCTTGTTGAATTGCATCGTGAACCCCAAAAAGTATGCTTCGCGTTAAAGTCACCCCCAATGATAAAATTGGACCCAATGAAGTCATACATACGATCAAGATCGTCTTCCACCAGTCTATATCCTGGCGGGAAATAACAGATGCAATGTTATGAATTGATCTGCATAGAGTCTAGCTCAACTTCTGTGCTCTTGAAGTGCTTTATGCAGTTCTTAATGTAGAGGGAGGAACCTCCTCTCGAATTTTGCGAAGGGTGATGTGCGTGATAGTCATTGTAACCTTTGAGTTTGGGTCTAGACCCGTTTTTAAGGTGAGTTTCCGTAATCATGCAAATATCAATATTATTTTTCCGTAGAAATACTATTCAGAAGGCCATTCTATTCTATTCAGAAGGCCATTTGCATTCCATGTTAGTATTTTAAATAACTGTTTCATATTCATGTTCTCTTGTCACCCCTGCAAGGTCGGGGTTAGAATAGCCTTGAGGTAAGGTATGCCTGTCGTAAGAGCCGACTAGAATCCACCGGAAGAAATATTCTTTAATGTTTCAACGGATGCTGTCGATGCTGCTCCATTTGGGGTAACTTTTGGCAGTAAGGTTTTAACTTATAGATGAATCTGAAGGTTAAATTAAAATCCAGAAGCGTCTGTCACACATTGTGCGGCTCACTGGTCGGCGTCTGTCTCCAAAGGGGCGGCTGTATTTAAAAATGAAAATAGAATTGACTTACCTATTTCTCATAAAAACGACAAGTTAAAAAAAAATGGCAATGAACAAAACGAAAGATTTTATTACCCCAGGTGGCAGCCCAGCTATGCTGGAAAATCCACCTTCTTCGGAGGCAGGCTCTACGGATTCTGGGGAGAGCCTTTTATTGCTTATAAATCCTTTTGAGAAAAGGACAAAACTAAATCGATCACCACCACCTAGATCGAACATATCCGGAAAAAGCAGTCCACCGGTAAACCAGGACTCTGTGAAAATTAAGAGCTTAGAAAAGGAGAATAATGAACTCCGAGCTAAGCTTACTGAAATGGAGCGACTCTTCCAAGATCTAAAAATGGAAGTTGACTCTCTGCGAAAAGAAAACGAAGATATGAAAAATACTCGTTTAACGAAAGACTGTGAGGAAACGAAATAGTGTGTAACACCGAACCGACCAGCAGTCGAATACTTCACGGACGAGGACGAACTTGCACTTGAGACCGATTCAGTCTTAAGGAAAAGGTCTAGCAAGAAGTGAAAGGCGAATTCCTCTCCCGAAGTAATACAAAAAGAAGATAAGCCCTCTGGCTCAAACAAGGCTAAACCAGAAGCGAAAATTCGTCCACCTCCCGCAATAAACATCGTCGGGATAGCAGACTTTGGGAGATTGCGCAACCTTCTTGCAAACACGGTGAGAACAGAAAACTATAAGCTTACCTCGCACCGAAATAACGTGTGGAAAGTAAATGTTGACAACGCCGATTCCTATCGCGCACTGTCTCTTAGACTGAATGCAGAAAGAATCGAGTGGTGTACTTATCAAAATAAGTACGAAAAACCACTGCGAGTCATTGTAAGAAGGCTCCACCCATCATGCACAAAAGAAGACGTTGTAAGAGACGTAAGAAATAAAGGCCTTAAAATTATTGATGCCGTCAATATCATTAAAAAGGAAAAGCAACGCACGGAAGGAGAAAGAGACACTGTGATCAGACGCGGCCTTCCAATTTTTATGCTCTCCTTTGAAAGAACTGAGAGCATAAACGATATTTATAAAATAAAAATGATACTTAACATCAGGGTTAAAATCGAACCCATGCGAAAGGGCAATAGCCTAATACCACAGTGTAAGCGATGCCAAGAATTCAGGCACACAAGTGCCTACTGCCAAAAAGAACCACGTTGCGTGAAATGTGCCGGAAAACACCTGTCAACAGAGTGCAAAGTTGACATAAAGGCTCCAGCAGTTTGCGCCAATTGCCACGGAAACCACCCCGCGAACTATCGAGGATGCGAAGTAGCCATAGAGCTGCAAAAGGGACGAGAACCTCTTAAGGAAAATACTAGAGGTCAGAATCAAAGCCTAGGACGCCCAAAACCTGCTGAAACTCCTAATCCAAAGACTCCAAAGACGCCAAAGCCGATCAAAAGTGGAAGATTGGCAAAGGAGGCGTCGACAAAAGGCGTAAAAGCTCCATAAAAGAGCGGCGCCAGTTCAAGTGCAGCGGAGAAACCACCACTGGTCGGAACGAAATCATACGCACAGGTTGCGGCAAACGAAAACAAGGCAAGATCGCCCACAACAGATGCAGTGTCTCAGATCCTCGCTGTAATCTTGGAGAAACTTGAGGATCAGACTAAAATCAACAAAGTTATATTTGACAAACTGAGCAAGCTCGAGCTCAAGCCTCGAAAAAATTACAAGAGAACATGAATATGAAACAGTTATTTAAAATACTAACATGGAATGCAAACGGCCTTCTGAATAAAATGGACAAACTAGAAGTATTTCTACGGAAAAAAAATATTGATATTTGCATGATTACGGAAACTCACCTTAAAAACGGGTCTACACCCAAACTTAAAGGTTACAATGACTATCACGCACATCACCCTTCGCAAAATTCGAGAGGAGGATCCTCCCTCTACATTAAGAACTGCATAAAGCACTTCAAGAACACAGAAGTTGAGCTAGACTCTATGCAGATCAGTTCAGTTTCTGTAAAAATTGACTGCTTAGATTATAACATTGCATCTTGTTATTTCCCGCCAGGATATAGACTGGTGGAAGACGTTCTTGATCGTATGTATGACTTCATTGGGTCCAATTTTATCATTCGGGGTGACTTTAACGCGAAGCATACTTTTTGGGGCTTACTATGCAATTCAACAAGAGGCAGATTACTGTACAAAAATAGTATGAAGCGTGGGGTGGACTTTTTCTCCACGGGTAAGCCAACATATTGGCCAACTGATAGGAATAAAAAGCCTGACCTTGTCGATTTTTTTATCGCTAAAGGGTACCCTAAATACCTTACGCGAATTGAAGAGTGTTATGATCTTTGCTCAGACCACTCAGGAGTCATCTCGAAGATGGGTGGAAGACTGGCGAAAATAGAAAGAGCTCCTAGATTAGCTAGCAAAAACATGAACTGGGACGCTTTCAGAAAGGACTGCAAGAATTGGGTTTGGCTTGAATGTGCCATTGAAAACTCCTTTCGAGTTAGAAACCGCAGTTGACAAATTCATTGAAGCAATTCAGAGCGCTGCTTGGGACAACAATTCGTCCCAAAAGAACGCAGTTAGCACCGACGGGCATGTACGTAAAACATATCCGCTCGAAATCGAAGAATTGATTCGTGAAAAGAGAAGAGCGCGTAGGAGATGGCAAGGCACGAGGGCCCCCCAGACAAAACCCTATTGAACCACCTCTCCAACAAACTGAAAGGAATGTTGCAAGATCTTAAAAATCGTGAGACCACTGAATACCTTGAAGGCTTGTCGGCGGATAGGAGCTCAAACTACTCGCTGTGGAAAGCAGTTAAGTCTATCAAGAAACCTATAATCCACTCGGCACCAATAAAAAAAGCTAACGGCGAATGGGCAAGAGAAGACAAAGAGAAAGCGAATTTGTTTGCTGAACATTTAGAAGAAACATTCAAGCCTTTCGACGGTCCGCCGTTGGCTGACGTTCTAAACAACAACGGGGAACCTGATAGCTTTAGAATGAAAAAAGTTTCGTTAGTTGAACTCTGACAGACAATTAGCAAACTTAAAAATAATAAGGCCCCGGGTTACGACCTGATCACTGGCGAAATATTAAAAGAGCTACCAAAAAAGGCATTAGCCAAGCTATTTTATATATGATAAACGCTTCTCTTAGACTTCTATACGTTCCAAGACAATGGAAAGTTGCTGAAGTCATTATGGTTCCTAAACCGGGGAAATGCGCAAATGATAAAAAATCTTATAGGCCATATCGCTTCTGCCGATAATATCGAAAGTATTCGAGAAACTTCTGCTGAAGCGATTACAACCAATAATTGCAGAAAGACGCTTGATCCCGGATCATCAATTAGATTTCAGACCTAACCATTCCACAATAGATAAAGTCTACAGAATAACACATGAAATTGAAAAAGCCTTAGAAGGGAAAAAAATATATTCAAGTGCTTTCCTCGACGTATCGCAAGCCTTCGACAAGGTATGGCACGAGGGCTTGAAATATAAGCTACGGCAAAACTTGCCGGAAGAAATGTTTAAAATATTGGAAAATTATCTTGAAAGCAGACTCTTTCGTGTTAGGTGTAGTAGTGAATACTCGAGTTTCAAGCAAATTCGGGCTGGCGTACCCCAGGTTAGCGTCCTCGGTCCGACCCTGTTCCTGCTCTACACAAGACACATACCTCTAGATGACGAGACTGTCGTGGCTACGTTTGCGGACGATACGGCCATCTTGGCAACAGGTGAATCAGTCGAGTCATCACCGAGAAACCTCCAACGAGCATTGGACAGAATTTGTGTCTGGACGAAGACTTGGCGAATCGCTCTTAACGAGAACAAGTCTACGCATGTGAATTTCACTTACAGAAGGGTTAACAATTTACCTCTGTTCATAAATTCTGCACAAATACCTTATGCAAATGAAGCGAAGTATCTAGGGATGACACTGGACGCTAAACTAAGGTGGAAACCACACGTAAAGACGAAGCATGACGAGCTCGAGATTAGGCTCAGGGAAATGTATTGGCTTATCGGAAGATTTTCGAAATTAAGCATATATAACAAACTGCTATTGTACAGGCAAGTGTTAAAGCCGTCCTGGACATACGGTATACAACTTTGGGGTTGTACCAAGCCGAGCAACATGTCCATGTTGCAGACTTTCCAAAACAAGACACTAAGAGCAATTGTGAATGCTCCATGGTATATTAGGAATACCGATATTCACAGAGATTTAGGAAAAGCTACCGTGAGCGAAGAAGTAACAAACTTCGCTCGAAAGCTAAATGCTCGCCTTCGTGTTCATTGCAACAATGAAATGATCCGTACTCTAAACGAGACTCTTAACAATGTAAACAACGAGCGACGACTACAAAGAACAAGACCCTTTGATCTAGCGACGTAGGGTGAAGCTGATGAATGAACGGCTTAGTAGGTGCATTCACTGTAGATTAACACTACGGAAGCGTAAACTACTTGTTAAGTTAACTTAGTTGTAGTCAAGTAGTATTATGAGAGAGCGAAAATTTACTACTATGAAGTGCGTTCTGGCAGTTTCATAGTGTCTCTCATAAATGGGTGGTTTTTTAGCACGTGGAAATCGGGCACAACCAATATCGGCTACTTCGGTATTATATACCTAAAATCCTAGTATTCCTAAAAAAAAAAAAAAAAACTTTGGAGTTATTTGCTCTTAAGTCGGATCCTTTTTCCCTGCCCATGACATTTTTTTGACTTTGGAGTCACATTTTTGCAAAAAATGTGTTATTACGTATCGGTTAATGTTTTTTTCTGGTGAACCTAAAAATACTTAACAAAAATTGCTGCAACAAGGTACCAGAAAAACGCACAGATTTTGCAATACTTGGGAAAAGCCGTAGCCGGTAAAATTAAGAAAAAATATTTTCACGAAGCCGCGGTAGGTATAAGTTGGAAATATGATTTGTTACCTACTTTTATAACCGCAGTTGACAATAAGAACGATTTTTTGACTACGTATTTATAATTTACGTAGGTTTTTAGAGAATGCATTTTTATTAAACTACCTTTTAAAACCGTAATTCCCTTACCACTTTTCTGTTAAATCTCAAAAAGGATTCAGTTTGGGATAGGTGCCTAGTTTGAAAATTTACCTAACGAAAATTGTATAAAAGGTTAAAAAACAAAATTAAATGCATCAGTTTAATTTTTGAAGCCGAGGTTCCACAACAGTTGTTTAGAAACCCTACTTGAAATGGCATCTTTTACGAAGATGCGAAGAATACGCGGATATTTTCTACGTTTATGGGGTGCAACGGGAGTTCCAACAGAGCACGGCAAAGATACCATGAGCTTTATCCTAACCGAAGAATTTCTTATCCCCGTGTAAGGAGCTTCACCGGGATGAGTTGCGGTTGATGAAAGAATACTGGAAGATGTTACAAATGATCCATCAATCAGCGTCAGGCGCTTATCTTTGCGATAACACATAAAATTTTTCGTCTCCTGCATACGGAAAATTTGTATCCATACCACTAATACTGTGCAGGCACTGCTTACGAATGAATTGGAGCCGAGACTTGAGTTTTGCAACTGGTTGCTAGAGCGGAGCTTCAATGACAACGGTTTTATTAGCAGAATCCTTTGGACAGACGAATCTCAGTTCACTAGGTATGGAATCACAAATTTTCACAATCTACACACATGGGCTAAAGAAAACCCACACACAAGGAGAGAGTCATCATTTTAACACAAATTTAGCATCAATTTGTGGGCAGGTGTAATTGGAAACAACTTAATCGGTCCCTTCAAACTGCCACCCACACTGAATTCTACAAACTATCTGGAGTTTTTGCGTGAAGATGATTTAATAGATCTATTGGAGGATGTTACACTTACTCAACGATCTTCGTCATATTTTCAACAGGATGTAGCCCCAGCCCACTACAGTAGCAAAGTTAAGAATTGGCTAGACGAAAAGTACAGTGGTCGTTGGATAGGAAGAAATGGACCAGTTCACTGGCCTGCAAGATCTCCGGACCTTACTACACTGAGTTACAAAAAAAGTGGCGCACTCACACACAAAGTGCAGAGTGGCATATTTTCATGTTTGTTATCATTTTAGTAATATACCGCTATGTTCTCGCGTGGCTTTAATTTTGTAGTGATTTATTGATTAAATGGAATATTCTTTGCATGTTTGCAAGATTTCTTTCCATTTTCTTTGCGATTCGTGCTTCGTCTTGAGGAAACCGTTTTTTATAAATTTCTTAAAGTTATTACAAAATTTCAAGGTGCGCCACTTTTTTTGTAACTCAGTGTATTATGGACTTGTTTGTATGGGGGAGAATGTAAGAACTTGTTTGCTCTACCGAAATATCAACTTTAAATGATTTAGAAGAGCGTATTCTCCAAGCCTCGTCGCAAGTGAGGCAGCAGTTAGCTTCAACAAACGTTGACAGCGCAATCCAAAAATGGGCTCTAGTATGCATACAAAATGTAGGCGGGCACTTTGAACACCTGGTATGATTGCTTCGTCAACTTAATAAAAAAAATATAAAACAAACACAACACTTTTATTCCGAATAATGGGAATTGAAAACTATGAATCGACATTTTTACTTAATTTTCCCTGTTACGGCTTTTCCCAAGTATCGTAAAATCTGTGCGTTTTTCAGGCTCCTTGTTGTAGCAGTTATTGTTAAGGTTCACTAGAAAAAAAAATTTACCGATATGTTTAAAACACATTTTTTGCAAAAATGTGACTCCAAAGTCAAAAAAATGTCATGGGCAGGGAGAAAGGATCCGACTAAAGAGCAAATATCTCGAAAGTTAAGAAAGCCATTAATTTTATTTTGCGAAAATTTTAGGTTGCGTTAATTTTAGGAATTTTAGGTTGCGAAATTGCCATTGAGTTGCAAAAACGACATGAAGCTCCCAAGAAAAATAGTGAAAATAAGGGCCCAAGCCTAAAACCTCCTAAAGTAGATAAGCCAAAAACCCCTAAGTCGACAAGGGATAAGGGTTTGATTAAAGGCAAAATTCAAAATGCGCAAGAAAACGTCGCTGGTACTAGTTCCCACCGGAGTCAAAAGGGAGAATCCACACTTGTTGGCCCAAGATCGTACGCTCAAGTCGCGTCACGTGAAAGTAAGCCACAATCGGCCGCATCAGATTCGGTCTCTCAAATTCTAGGCATGATTTTAGAAAAGTTTGAGCAACAGGCGAAACTTAATCAAGTAATATTCAACAAATTGAGCGAGCTCGAGTTTAAACCTCGAAAAGCATTTAATAAAAAATCATGAATATGGGAAAGTCAATCAAAATAATAACGTGGAATGCAAACGGCCTTTTGCAAAAAATTGACGAACTAGAAGTATTCCTACGGAAGAATAATGTAGACATATGCCTGATTTCAAAAACCCACTTTAAAAAGGGTTCAGCACGCAAAATAAAAGGTTACATTGACTATCACGCGCATCATCCTTCAGAAAATTCGAGAGGTGGATCCTCTCTCTACATTAAAGACTGCATTAAGCACTCCAAAAACGAAGAAATAGAACTTGACTCTATGCAAATAACCTCAGTCTCAGTAAAATTAAGTCACATAAATTACAACATCGCGACGAGCTATTTTCCTCCGCAGTATCGGCTGGCAGATGAAGATCTTGCTCTGCTCTTTGATTCACTTGGGTCAAACTTTATCATCGGCGGGGACTTTAACGCGAAAAATACTTTTTGGGGCTCACGGTGCAATTCAACAAGAGGCAGAGCCCTCTTTAAAGCAAGTACAAAACGCGGCGTGATCTTCTTATCGACGGGAAAGCCAACATATTGGCCAACCGACAGAAATAAAATACCTGATCTCGTCGACTTCTTTATCGCCAAGGGGGTACCTCGTTACCTTACGAACGTAGAAGAACGCTTTGATCTCTGTTCAGATCACTCGGCAGTTCTTTTGAAAATCGGCGGAAGCCTAGCGAAAAAGAATAGAGCGCCTAGATTAACTAACAACAACACCGACTGGGACGGCTTTAGAAAATACTGCAAAGAAAACATAGCTTTAAATGTACCGCTTAAAACGCCACTTGAAATAGAAGACGAATTAGATAAACTCGTGAGAGTTATTCAGAGCGCTGCGTGAAATAACACTTCTTTTTGGAGGTCCGAATTATCGAACAGCGGAACAATATATCCGCGAGAAATAGAAGAGCTAATATGCGAAAAGAGGAGAACGCGCAAGAGATGGCAACGTTCGCGAGCACCCCCGGATAAGACCATCTTGAACCACCTTTCTAACAAACTGAAGCACGAACTTCAAGATTTTAAAAGTCGCGAGACTACTGCTTACCTCGAAAGTTTGACTGCTGATAAAGATTCGAACTACTCTCTTTGGAAAGCAGTCAAGTCCGTTAAGAAGCCTATAGCACACTCTGCGCCAATAAGAAAAGCCAACGGCGAATGGGCAAGAGAAAACAAAGAAAAAGCGGATTTATTTGCAGATTACCTAGAAGAAACATTCAAACCGTTTGACGGGGAACCGTTGGTCGAGGAACTCAATCCTTATGCGGTACAAGATAATTATAGAATAAAAACCGTGTCATTGACTGAACTTCGTCAAACGATAAATAATCTGAAAAACAACAAAGCCCCTGGCTACGACTTAATTACTAGCGAAATTCTAAAGGAGCTACCGAAAAAAGCTTTGGTCAAGCTACTCTATGTCATTAACGCTTCCATGAGAATTTTATACGTGCCAAGGCATTGGAAAGTGGCCGAGGTCATAATGGTTCCGAAACCAGGAAAATGTCCAAACGACAAAAAGTCATACAGACCTATTTCGCTACTGCCGATAATATCTAAGGTATTCGAGAAACTGTTGCTTAAAAGGTTGCAACCAATCATTGAAGAAAGACGATTGATTCCGGATCACCAATTCGGATTTAGGAAAAAGCATTCAACAATCGACCAGGTCTATCGAATAACAAACGAAATCGAAAAAGCTCTGGAAGCGAAAAAGATATGTACTAGCGCTTTTCTCGACGTATCGCAAGCCTTCGACAAGGTGTGGCACGAAGGCCTGAAGTACAAGTTAAGGCTTAGCTTACCAGAAAAACTCTATAGAATCCTAGAGTCTTACCTCAAAGACAGAATCTTTCGCGTAAGGTACGAAAATGAGTACTCGGAATTCAAAGAGATAAATGCCGGTGTCCCGCAAGGAAGCGTTCTCGGCCCAATATTATTTTTGCTTTATACAAGAGACATTCCCCACGATGAGGGAACAATTTTAGCTACGTTCGCAGACGACACTGCTATTCTCGCTATTGATACGACAGTTGAATTATCAACAGGGAAACTCCAGCGCGCTTTAGACAAAATATGCGACTGGACGAAGAGCTGGCGAGTCGTCCTTAACGAGACTAAGTCAACGCATGTTAACTTTACTTATAAAAAGATAAACAACAAACCTTTATTCATTAACTCGGTACAAATCCCGTACTCAAATGAAGCGAAATATCTAGGAATGACTCTAGACGCAAAACTTAAATGGAAGCCGCACGTTAAAAAGAAACGCGAAGAGCTCGAAATCAAGTTAAGAGAAATGAATTGGCTTATCGGAAGATTTTCGAAACTAAGCATATATAACAAACTGCTTTTGTATAAGCAAGTGCTGAAACCATCTTGGACGTACGGTATACAACTCTGGGGTTGTACTAAACCAAGCAATATATCTATTTTAGAAACTTTTCAAAATAAGACACTCAGAGCAATCGTTAATGCTCCATGGTACATAAGAAATAGCGATCTACACCGAGATCTAGGAATCGCAACCGTGTCTGACGAGGTAACAAACTTTGCTCGCAAACTTAGTACTCGTCTTCGCGGACACTGCAACAATGAAATTATCCGAACTTTGGATCAGACAAATCTTACGCGCCGACTACAACGAATGAGACCGTTAGATCTAGCAGCATAAGATGATACCGCATAAATTGACGGTATTGTAGGTGCCTCGTTGGAAGGCAGCCTGCCACACGCGATTACTACAGAAGCTTGAACTACTTGTTAAGGAAACTTAATCGTAGTCTGACGGAAAATGGGAGGTTTTTTAGTGAGTAAGAATCTCACACTACTATGAGCACGCGCGGCTGGTCCTCGTAGTGCCTATGAAGGTTTTTCCTACCCACGGGAAAAAAAAAAAAAAAATTTTATTTTAACACAGTTAAAAGAAGTACTTTTTATTCTAAAACTCTAAATTAAGTTCCTGTTGTAAGTATTAGGGGAGATGTTTGTGTTAGTACGGGTCAAGGTACCTCAAAGTAGGTGTTTTCTTAAATTCCCAATAAATGTTATTAAAATTAGAGATGGGCCCATACTGCGGAACGTTTTTTTTTCTTCAATTTAACCCAAGAATCATATACCAAAATAGGTATAGGTAAAAGTATTTCCCTTCCTATAGAAACAATTGTATCGCTCCTATAAAAGAACTTTTAATCGCTCAATGCTTTTTTACCCCAGGCAACCATCTCCTTAGTATAGTAGATTTTGATGGAATGCATGTATCAACAGTTTTTAGAATAGTATTGAGAGTTTCGAGAGCAAAGCGCAATCTAAACTTGCACACAATTTTATAAAATTTTCTGAAACTGCAATAGACATCTCAAAAAACAAGCGTGTTTTTTTGACAAAGCATCGTTTCCAAATGTAATTGCAGCTATTGATGTCGCGCATTTTAATATTCAGTTCGCTGGGTATATAATTACTTAAGAGTGAGTCGAAAAATGAGTTGGTTTCTTTGAGCCGAACCGATTGAGAAGTTTTTAACAACATGAAAAGTTATTTGTGTATCAACGTTCAAGCGAAGATTGATTTTTACCAAAGTGGTGGCTAGATGGCTCTGATCTGAATAACTATAGTTGGCGGGCTACAATCCGCTTAGGCAAATCGTTGGAACCGCCATCCCAATGGACCCCTGTCAAGCTCCGAATCGCATTTATCAGTTGAAAAATTGTGGTGAAAACTTTTCCAATAAGTTGATAGTATACAGAACTATGTTAATATATTAATGCAATATTTTCGCTTTGCAGTATAAGTAAGTAAACGCTTTGCATATAAATATCGTTTGTTAAACTGAAAATTAAATGCGTGTTTTCGATCAATCTAAATACACTTAAGCAAGAATACCGTACCTATAACAAATTGGAGTTTCCTACGACAATTTTAATTTTTCATGCTAATAAGTATAGCCCAAAATCCGTGGACACGTCCACGTCCAGTGGGCGGATTTTGAAATTTTTTTACACTTTTACTGCTTCGGGACCTAGAAAGCCCAGATATGAACTTTCAAAAAAGGCCTAACGGAAAATTCGGCTTATCCTCATATGCCTTATTTAATGACTCCTTTTGAATTTTCAATTCAGTGAGTCGTAAAATTGATCGAGAAGTCTTATAGAACAAGCTTTTGGGGCTTTTAAAAAGACGATTTCCGATTTTAGCTTATGGTGTCCGGTTTAAACTTTGTACAGGTTAATAATTATAATTGCGGCATGCACTCTGCAAAATAAATTGCTCCATACTGGCATATATAAAGAACATTCTAAAAGTATCGATTTCAACTAAGAAGATCTACAACGTGCTATAGCTATTGTTATTATATATGTAATGGACAAATAGATGTTGAATCAGACCCTCAAAAACAACAATTCGAGCTCGAACTCTTTGAATTTGAATATGCAAAAGTAGTTCTTTGTATCAAACTTATTATTAAAAATGCTAAGAAAACATTTCAACTCAAAATAAAATTTTGTACAACAGTTTCAATTCAGGCAATGTCATCAGTATCACCAAAATTACTAATTAACATTTTCAAACAAATTAAAATACAACATAGATAACAGGAACATATAGGACAAACTTCGCTTTTGATGGCGATATCTAGCTCCAATGATTTTAGCTTTCAAATAAGCATTACATTGCTTGGATATTTTTTGTAGATTGCTTCTCTTTCATTCACATTAAATTCCAATTTCTAACTGAATCGGTAAACTAACTTTCCGAGAAATCGGGTTTTTAAAGATCTGACATGGTAAAAGCGGGCATGGTCGATATTGTGGGCGGTCCAATTTTTGCCCTTTTCGAGGTTTTGGTCTATACCAAATTTGAGTTCCTTCGCCTTATCTAACTTGACCAAAGGGCATTTTGAAAGAAAATTTGAAATAGAGGTTATCTTACATTTAAGCCAGTAGCGTGGCCGTCGGCGGATTTAACTTATTTTCACACTTTGTTTGTACAAAATAAGAAGCAAGATATACTCCAAGTTTGAGCGTCCAATGTCAAACTTCACACATACGGACAGACGGACGGACGGACATGGCTTAATCGACTCACCTGTCGGTCTCGATCGTATCTCTAAAAGGTGTGAGGGGTCTACGATTATTATTTTACTGTGTTACAAACTATGCATTAAAATTAATGTACCCTCGGTCGGGTATAAAAACTACGTCCGTCCATTTTCTTCTGAAGGCAAAAAAGATAGCGCTTTTTTCGACTTATAGCAAGCCTTCGACAAGGTATGGCACGAAGATATGAAGTATACAAGTTAAGGCTTAGCTTAACAGTAAAACTCTATATAGTCTTAAATTCTTACATTTAAGACAGAATCTTTCCCGTTAGGTATGAAAATGAGTGCTCGCAGTTCAAAAAGATTAATGCCGTTGTCTCGCAAGGAAGCGTTCTCGGCCCAATCTTCTGGGACATACCCCACGACACTGCTGAAGACACAGGAAAAGGGCTGGCGAGTCGTCCATAACGACAGTAAGAACGACTGCATGTTAACTTATAAAAAGATAAACAATAACCTAATAAAAGCTTGGTAGAAATCCCATACTCAAACGAAGCGAAATATCTAGGAATGACTCAGAACGCAAAACTTAAATGGAAACCGCACGTTGAAAATAAACACAACGAGCTCGAAATCGGGTTAAGAAAAATGAATTGGCTTATCGGAAGCTTTTCGAAACTAATAATATTATAACAAACATAACATAATCAAGTGCTACAACCATTTTAGACGTTCTAAGGTATACAACTTTGGGGTTATACCAAACCAAGCAATAATTTAAGCAATAAGACTATCTATCTAGATTTTAAAATAAAAATATATGGTAAATACGAAATAGCGATCTACATCGAAGTCTACAAATCGCAACCGTGACTGACGAGGTAACAAACTTTGCACGCAAATTTCGCAAATTTTCTTCGCGGACATTTGCAAACATGAAATAATCGGAACTTTGGATTAGAAAATCGCATACGGTATTGTTGGTGCTTTCTTTGGAAAGTAGCCTGCCACACGCGATAACTACTAATACATAAGCTTGAAATACTTGATCAGGAAACTTAGTCGTAGTTTGACGGAAAATGGGAAGTTTTCTTGTGAGTATCACATTACTAGGAGCAAAGAACGCGCGGCCGGTCCTCGTAGTTTCTACCCACGAAAAAAAAGAAAAAATCTTTTGAATGTATTTTATTTAAAAAAAAAATTAATGCAAATAATGAGAAATAAGAAGCACAAAAATATAATGTTTCTTAGTAGACCAGTTTCGTTCAAAATGTATTGGGTTTTTTATCTGCAGATACAGTCCATTCGGGTACTTAAAAAGGTGTGTAAATGCGAAGGCTAAGTTGGATTTAAAGCTTGTAACATAGTGAAACAAAGGATCGAAGGCACTATTAAAACTGAGCAGGGACAAGCTAAGGGCTTTAGTGGGAGCTCTGACGGGACATTGTCTCCTGATGAAACACGCAAGGAGGCTCGGGCTTTCTGACACAGATATTTGTCGATTCTGCAGTGATCGGTAGGCGGTTGAGGACATAGCACACATACTGTGCGAATGCGAGGCAATTTTGCGAGTTCGCAGAAAATATTTAGGGGAATATTTCTTTATAAGTTTGGAAGAGAGGTACACGGCACAAACTTCAAGAGCCTTGTTGGCTTTTACAGAGAAATTAGCTGTTTCACGGTGGGGCATATGACCGAGACCGAATTGAACGTTGAATGAGCCGTGTCCGTCCGTACGTCCGTTAGTCCATCTGTCTGTTGGTAGCTTTTAGGCCTTAAATTTTGAGCTTGGAAGTTGAAACTTGATATTTGTTCTTTCGAGCTCCGATGTGCGATATCCTCGCTTAAGTGTATTATGATTGGCATTTCACAAAAAAGCGAAAACCGCGCCCATGTCCGGGCGAGGTCATATTTAAATAGCATTCTAATAAATGGTTTTTATTCCATATATTTGTTTTAAATCCAAAAAATTTGCAGTGTTCAGATAATGTGGGTATGCTTTCAACTGAAATAAATAAATTTCTGCGACGCCCACTTTTGGGGGCGTTTTTAAGTATAAACCAATTATCTTATATAAAAATGCAATCCACACGTGTATGAGGCATACATAAAAAATATACTCCATATAGAACTCATAAAAAATATGAACACACGCGATGTTATTGAATTGCAGGGGTTAATGAATGAGGGGGTTGACCACGTTCCGTTTTTAAGGAAGGAGACTCTTAACTGACAAATTTTAAATGTTCACAATTACGTTAATAGAAACTAAAATTTAACAAGCAAGATTTATGACGCAATTCGGAGCTTGACGATGGTCACGTGGGATGGGGTATCCAACGATTCGCCAAAGCGGATTGTGACCCTCCCACTAGTTTTTACTGGCAATGGAGAACTCAATTGTTTCGCTGATGTTTCAATATTTTCAGTGATTTTCTTAGCGGTCCGTCCAAAAATGGAAAAAAGACCTCTTATGGTATCACTCCGTTGTCCGCCCGTCCTCCCGCACCTGTAACTTTTGAACGATAACTTGTGGAGAGGTGGTTATACTTATAAAGTTCGTGAAAAAACTAGGCACGCATACAAGGGCTTTAACTGGTTTTGTTACAGTTTGAATATTAATGGTAAAAAGACAAAATGTTTTTTGGCCTTATCTTAAAAAGTTTTTACAGCCATTAAGAAGATATTAAAACATGCACTAAAAAAAATATTGGACTTTCATTTTAAAATCAAACTTTTGCAAAATATTAAATGGAATCAATATTCAGGAATAAAAACTAGATACCCATTTTCAAAGGTCATAGCCTTTTCATCAACTTATTTAAAAAGCCGATATTGGGCTAACATACATAAAACAGTCACAGGCTAAGCAAAGGCTAATATCAAGTTTTGGTTAAATGGTTTTAGAATTGTATAGTTATGGCATATTTTCGAAAAAAAAATTTGTCCCCACTACTATCTCCGATATGCAAAACTTCGGCCAAATTATTTCAAAAAAACCATACACATCAAGAATGATTTGTAATTTTAGGGAAAATTATAGAAATTTTCGAATATTCAGCAGATTCTGAGATTTAGCTCGAAAACTTCAAAAATTATTTTTCAAAATATTCTGGTATCTTAACGGTGGTACCGATTATAATGCAATTTGGTTTGTGCATAAAAAGTGTGAAGTGAGTTCTAAAATTTTTAATATCTTTCAAAAATGGCGTTTCTTAAAATACCGTTTTAAAAACTTAAAATTTTCTAAAACGGTTTCAAAAACAAATCAAAAAACTCGCTTTTATAACCTATAACTAAAAAACCTGTATTTTGAGTATTAGGAAAAAGTAACGGTTGCTAGCGCAAAGTATATGAGAATGTTAAAAATGCATATAACGGTATTCAGCAAAAGGTTCCGAATAAGCGTTTTACGGATTTTAGATAAAAAAAAATGCAGAAAAAAGCTAAGAAACCGTGTATGTCCCCACATTATATCGATAACGGTAACATATACCGTTTCGAAAAAAATATCAGACATAGGCATTTTTTTGAGGTTCGAAAGAAAAATGTAGAGGGGCTGAAATATTGCGTGATTTTTGAGATACGCTTAAAATCATTTAGATTGATTTACTAAAATTGTAGTGCTAAAAATGTCTATAGCTTCTAAGTTGTTTCTATCTTATCAACTAGATCTTACGCAAGCATAAAACACTGGTGTAAAAAGCAAAATATACATAAAAAAAAATTTAAAACAAAAGACCCGTTGCCAATTTTTTTTAATATTTTTTTCTAAATTTATTTGTCACCCTGTGTTTCAATAAAAAATTGAGCACCTTAACTCAAGATTCGGTAGTAAGAAAAGAAAAACAAAGTCGAACATTCACTAGACAACATTTAATATGCAAACTAAGCATTAATTGGATGTATGGAGGGAATGAATATAGAAAATCGTGGGCATCGAAGTTACTTGATAAGGAAAATTCAGAATTGGAGAGGTGCGCAATCAATGGAGCCTGTTCCTTGGAGCAAAGAGCAAACGATAAACGAAAAGAATATCTACAACATCTCTATACGTTTTTCGAGAAAAATGGAGTTTTATGAGACGACGGTCATTCCAAGTTTGGGACAAAATAATTAAAATAAGTGGATTTGAAAAATGTGTTTTTAAACCGATGCCACGCCCACTAGAGAATGCCTATCGAGAATATTTTTATTTTGTATGGTTTATAGTTTGTATAGCTTAGAAGACGCTTAATGTCGCCGTCTTACGACGCATTTTAGGACACAACTAGCTCTTATCATCCCGAAAATCTATATTATCTTTTTTGTTTCTCGTTAAAAAAGTATAAAACTTTGCACCAATAATCTGAACTATTAAGTCAAAAAATCAACAAATTAGCATGGGAAGGATTATAAAACATGCTACAAACTGGATATCTTAATACAAAGCCTAGATATTAATTTATCTAAACCGAATTACAACGGCAGGTAATTCTTCTAAAAACAAACGCCTAAACGAAGTTTGTGTAATTAGGACTAACAGCGCAATCACCAAGCGCAAAAGTAGGTTTTTTCTTAAAACCCCAATAAATGATACTATCATTGGAGAAAGACTATTAGTGTAGAACGATTTTTTTCTCAAATCATTTCCCAAAGTATTAAAATCAAGAATGGAAAAACACTGTATATTTGTTAAAATTTTACTTTATACACCTGTTAATGGGGTTATAAGTACACGTTAATGGAGCTTAGAACAAATGGGGCCCATAGCTACTGATAATCCAAGTATATCTAACTTATTTCTTGTTTGTCGCTATAAAAAGTTATAGTATATTTTTTGTACTATAATTTATTTTTGTATTTTATTAAAAAGAATAATTATATTCGACACGAAGCTATAATTTTTTTTTTATTTTTTAACTAAGTTACGCTTCACATAATAATTTATGAATAATGATTAAGGTGCGTATAAATTGATCTAAAAATGGGCTACTTTCTTCCGTGTAGTATTTGTAGTTTATAATGTTTTATTACAAAATTGTTATATCTTCAGATAAAACTTTAAGTTTGTTTTATTTTTTTTAGTCTATAGCACCAATAACAGACAACCGTAGGAGATTCCTTCTTCAGTTGATCAGCCGGGAGCAAAACTTTATCTCAGCCTTACATTTTGGCATGCAAAGATTTGTGCAGCCCCTCCTAGAGCGAAAGGATCTTATTTCACCTAATGACCATCGCACACTTTTTCAAAACATCGACGAATTGCTTCGTATATCGGAAGATGTCCTCGAACAACTTATGCACGACGATCAGGAGCCACAATTGAACTTTGCGTCTCGGGTATACTTATCTAAAACGACAGCGATATGCGCAGCATACAAAAAGTATTGTAACGGCATCAAACGAGCCGATTGTGTTTTGGTATGCTTGAAGTGTAACCATTTGCAACCTTATTTTATTAAACAATTTTTTTTTTTATTTTAGGTAAATAAGTCCCGCCAGGCTGGTTCAGAGTTTGTCGCCTTTATTACGGAACCACAAGTGCCACGCAAGCGACCAGATCTCACAATGTTCATTCACCGTCCCTTGCAACATTTTCGTGAGATTTTAAAGCTTATGCAAATGCTTGCCTCAAACTGTCACATCGACAGCGAAGAGCATAAGAACTTCACCAGCGTAATAAATGAGTTGCAGGCTGCATACCGAGAGATCACTGTTAGTAGTGGTCTAATGGAGCCTTTAGGTGAAGGCCGTCCTCTTTTAACACTTCAGGACCTAGAATCGCGAATGGTGTTCACCAAGTGTAAGCCATTTACTTTGGCTGTGCAAGGAAGACAATGGATATTCGGAGGTGATCTCAGTCGTGTAGAGGGTCGATCTGTTAAACCATATTGGACTTTGCTGTTCAGTGACATTATCGTCTTTGCCAAAGTCAGTCGTGACCGAGTACTTTTTATAACCGAGGAACCGATTCCGATTGCCAACATTGTGGACTCATGCTTTCACATGCGAAAGAAAAGTAAGCTCGAAATTGTTTGTCGTATTAAGTGGTAAAACGAAAATTTTCTTTTTAGCGGCGGAGTTTAGAATTACAGTTGATCCAAATGGCCGATTAGCAGAGAGCCCCACAGGCTACTGTGCGCCAGACCTTACCCGTACTCCAAAGAAGAGTGGAAGACGAAAAAGTCTGATTCTTCGGGCACCGTCGTTAGAACTAAAAGCCGTTTGGCAAAATCTTCTTCAAAGGCAAATGTAAGATGTATGCTTAATTAATAGTTCACAAGTAACAACTTCATCTCACAGATTCCTAGTAAATGCCGCACTTGGCTCAACACCTCTTTCCAGTCCATTAGATTCTCCAGATGTTCTTAACACACTTGTTCCTCTTAGTGATATAGGAATGGCAACTGCTTCTATAGCATCAATTAAACTTTCTTCGTTGGACTCGATCAATCTGAAGAATCAACAATCTCAACAGGTGCGTTCCCTTAAAGAAAAATCATTCGATGGAAGCTTTGAGAATTTACAAAGATTAGCTGGCACTCTAGTACAACGTAGTTCCTCCACCCAGTCAAGCACCTTACCGCCAGTTGCATCGCAACAGCGACAACAATTACCTCAACACCAGCTGCACCATGGCAACGATAGTCTTAACTCGTCGTTGCGTTCAATTGCACTCAGTCGGCGTCACCTGTTCTCGCATGCGGAAACAAATAGTCCTGTTACAATGAATCGTGGTGGCCAATCCGTGGCACATTCATCTCAAGCCACATGGCTTAGTCTAAGTGGTAGCAGTATAAACACAACAACCTACTGCTCCGAACATTTAACTAGTTTGACTGCTATTCCTGAAGCAGCGGTCGAATTTGCAGAGGGCCACTTAAATCATGTTAAGCCTTCGCGTCTAGTTGAGTTTAGCTTGAGCTCGGTAGGACGGTCTTTTATTGATGACTCAGTACCGGTCGCTGCCGATAGCTCTGCAAATGTTTCGGTGGCAACACCAGATACACCAACGACGCCAAATATATCACCAACCTCGTCAAAGCAATGTCTGTCGGATGCATTTTCGAATGACTTTGTGATTCAAGAAAACCAGGCACACAGCCAAAAGTTATTGTATCCTGAAGTAGCCCCTCCTAAAATACCCCTGGCCCAATTTGGTGGTTCATGGGATCTTCTTGAGATGGACTTGCAGCTCCACGAGGTGAACTTAGATCCCAATTACGACACTGATGTGGAGGAGTGTATATTTTTTAGCGATGATGACCCCTACGGAGTATTACCTACCGAACCCACGCCGCCCGATTCACTTGATCTATGATTCGATTTTTGGACATAGTTGCTTTTAAGAGAACGACTGGACGGGATGTGTAGTAAACTTAAAGATAGACAAATTTTTAGTTTTTATGTTTTTTGTATGTGATGGTAGAAATTAGTCATGTAGCTATAGAATATCGAAATTAAACATTTTTTCACTCAGGTGGAGTCCATACCACTTATATGGAGGGCTGAGCCTGAGAGCCTTATTGTATAATTTGAATCTATGCTTCAGTTAAAAACAAGAGCTTGTTTTTGAAAATATAAAAGGAGGTTTTTCTAATTCGGTTATTAAACACATGCCTAAGCACATGAACATAGTTCGACGGAATGAAAATATAAGTAGAATTTTTTACTTGTTGATTATTAGCTATACCGTTTACAAAAGCTTCAGTCGGTCTGAAAATAAGTGTATAATAACACCCTTTCCTCAATGCCGGACTCTTTGCTTTATTTAAAAGCACGACCTTGTTGTTAAAAAGTAGTGAGCAGGTTAAATTGTTACAATGCTCTCAGGCAAATGGGTGGTAACCCCATTCCAATTGACCCCGCTAAAAACCTCGATTAGTCAAGTTTCATATTTGTTAAAATAAATTGCATTAAGAAATTAACAGTTTAAAATCTCCTTCAACAAAAACGGGGAGTGGCTACAACAACTTTTTAATAACATTGTAATAGCGGTCTGTCCAATAATGTACAATAAGAACCTCTTCTGGCGGTCTGTCTGACCATCAATCTTCTAAACGGTTGGATATAGAAACACAAAATTTCGTGTGCTTTTAAACTACGAAAATAGCTAGAAAACGCATCTTAGGATAACTGTTTTGCACACACGTAATGGTAACATAGAGAAATAATAACGATATACCCCCAAGATCTGAAGGGAATATGATCGAGACCGAATTCTGAGTTGAATGAGCTATGTCCGTCCGTACGTACGTCATTAATTTTTAAGCCTTTTTGAGCTAGAAGGCTGAAATTTTTTTTCACCGTTTGCGCATAAACTGGTGGCCATAGAATTAAAAAAAAACATCCAAGGCTAGTGCTGGTGGTTGTGCTATTAGAAAAAAGGCTAATGGGAACTGGAATAAACTTCCAAATATTTGTTTTATGGATTTGAAATTTAAAAAATTATAAGAAACGTCACAAGCACAGACATGCGTGCTCCCCCTCTATCTCCCAAACGGCATAAAGTATAGTTTTCAAATAAACACCGGGCATAGTCCATCTTCTTAAATTTTATACAAAACTATAGCAGACTTCGAATATTCAAAAACTTCGAAGATTTAACTGTAAAACGTGAATACATTTTCGAAAACTTTTTTTTAAAGATTTCTAGTCCCTTAACGGTTATGACCACCTTGTTTAAATATGGCTGAAGTATATAATGTTTATAAGGCAAGCGAACTGCATCAAAAACGTTTCAAAATTGCCGTTTTCGACGCTAAGTTTTTAAGCCCATTCAAACAAGCGAAATAAAAAAGAGCATATTTTTACCGTTTTCTCAGAAATCCATGTCCGCAGTATTTGAGAAAAGTGGCAAATGCTAGCACACGTGGTTGTAAAATTGATAAAAAAGTCTAACGGTAATAAAAATAATCGAAATTGCTGTTTTATGGGTTTTAAATTATAAAAATCCTAAAAAAGGCCAAGAAAGAGTATGAAGGACATACCTCTATTTTCGAAACGGTAAAGCTTTTTGTCAGCCTATTTTTAGAGTAACGAAACCCAATATAAAATCACCCGATATAAGAACAGTAGGAAACAGTACAGAACCCTACAGGAACACTACGAAAAAAGTATATTACAGACTGTAAAATATATCCAGAAATAATTTTAATAAATAAACAGAATGTTACACAAACTGCGCAATATAGATGACTATAACCTTCAACAAAAGCCGACGGACCGCTTCGCTTCTTACTAGACGGTGTTTCTTTCACCTGGGGCAGCTCCTCAATACAAGCAACCATACGTTCGGTAAGCTTCTTCATTAATTCTAATTTCGTTAGAATCATAAAAAAGAGCGTTAAAAGCGAATATAAATTCCTCAAAAAACAGTTTTTTCCTAAAAACGCTCCCTAAAAGTGGGTGGACCTTAATGCATTGTAGATATGTGACACACATAGCGAACGGTAATATCTTTTACATATGTCTTAGGATTTAAAAGAAAATTTTGCGACAAATCGGTATTTAAAAGATCTAACATGTAAAATGTTTGGCGGTTCAATCTTTCTCAAAATAAAGGCTTTTGGTCTTTATAGCTTTGCACCAAAGTTTGAGTTGCTTAGTCTTATTTCACCGAAAGGCATTTTGAAATAAAATGCTTATTTGAGGTTGTTGGGTGCCGTGGCGTAGTGGTAGAGTGTGTGTGCTTACTACGCCAGAGGTCTGGGTTCGAATCCTGCCATCTTCACCTGAAAAAAAAAAATACTTTTTCACGGTCCCCACTTCCGCGAGGGTCTGACAAGCCCTCTGTGAGTATCATTTGTCTTGAAAAACTTCTCAAAGTGCCGTTCGGATTCGGCAAAAAATTGTAGGTCCCCTTGTATGTAAAGAATTTAGTACACCAGAATACATTGTTGAGAAGTTGACCCTGGTTCACCTCGAGCTGTTGCGCCACTCTATTTGTTTATTTATTTTTAATTGAGGTTGTCTGACATCCAAGGCTATTGTGGGCGTGGTTGTGAGCGGATCTTATCAATTTTCATACCTTGTCTGTGCAAAATGAGAACCAAGCTACACTCCAGAATTCAGTGTGGACACTCCAACTTTCTATCTCATTTTTAAAGACCTAAAAACTTCGCACGTATGGACAAACGAACATGTGGACGGACATGTTTAATCAATCCAGCTGTCTGTTCTACGGGTCTACGGTGATTTCCCTGTGTTACAAAGTATGCATAAATGTCAATACCCTGGGTCGGGTATAAGAAGAGCTTGTTTTACCGTTTACGCGAAAATCGGCGCTCACAGAATACAAGAAAAACAGCCAATGCTAGCGCAGGTAGTGGTTGTTCTATTGGTAAAAAGTCTAATGGAAATTAAAAAAATAGTTGATTTACGATTTGATATTTAAAAAAGTTCAAATGGACTAATGCTCCCCCTCTATCTCCTAATCGGCATAAAGCATAATTTTGAGGCAAATGGCAGACATATAATCCATATTCAGTAATCCATATTCAGTAATTTTAACATTTTGAAAAATGCTAAAAAAAAGATCATTCAAATATATTACCCTTTCTTTAGCCCTCTTACAGGGCCCAAAGCTCGGAGGACATGCAAAAAAAGCTCTTTTCTAAGTAGTGATTTGCAATTCATTGATAACGACGACGAAAGTCATGGTTGACGAGAAAAAGTATTAATTCATTAACTTCGTTGTTTCTTAACTTAAAATTACATACCTACATACATAATTTAAAACTTTAACCAGTGAGTAAGGGCAACAACGCGCATGTAATAGCTTCGATCCGTCTGTAACGCACCGCGGTATATCAGATTTCTATTCTTCTTTCCATTCCTATTGTCCTTCTCATTCTTATAATGTTTTTTACACCCCATGCCATAGGATAGGAGGTACATTAAGTTTGTCGCATAGTTTGTAACACGGTGAAATAATAATGGTAGACCCCCAAGACCTTAAGGGCATATGATCGAGACCGAATTTTGAATCGAATAAGCCATTTCCGTCCGTCCGTCCGTCTGTATGTCACATGTTTTTATGCCTTAAATTTTGAGCTAGGACTCTGAAATTTCGTAAGTAAGATTCACGCCATGCGAATCAGTACAAGTGTAAACATTTTTGAAATCCGCCCAAAGACACGCCCACAATCGGTATAAATGTGCAACTAGCTCCAGAGACTTCAAAACTGTAAGACGTTCTAAAAGGCTGAAATTTGACATTAAGCATCTTCTAATGAATGTAAAACACGTCATCATCATCATCATCATTTTCGAATGCCGCTTATCCTTTAAAAGGGTCACGGAGCGAGGATGGCTAAATGGTCCTTCCATCTTTCTCGATCCTCCGCCACCAACTCAAGAAACTCCGGCGCAATCCCCAGGCGAGACTCAGAGAGGTTCTTTATCTGATCCCACCACCTGTTTCTTGGCCTACCATGGGGGCGACGCGCTCGCATTTCGGCTAGCATGACCTGTCTAGGAAGTCTGTCAGGGGGCATGAGAACAACGTGTCCAAACCATCGAAGAATCGATCGCTCCACTCAGGAATCTCATTTCGGCAGCTTGTACCCGCAATCTAATTCTTTCGGTCATTACCCAAATTTCATGACCATAGATGAGGGTCGAAACGAACACTGAAACGAAAACTGAGATCTTTGCTTTCACTCCGAGCTCAGCTTTCCTGATGACCGGCCGGCCTTTACTATTGCTCCAGCTTGGCCAATTCTACAGGACAACTCCGTATCACTCCTCCCACCTTTCGTGAAAAAGTCCCCGAGATACTTAAACTTCTCCACCTGTTTTAATGGAACTCCATTTATGTGCAGGGTACATTGCACAGGAGTTCGGGAAACAACCATCACTTCCGATTTGCTCACGTTTACTTTCATCCCAGCATCACCACAGACGGGTGCAAACCTATCCAGTGCTCGTTGAAGTTCCTCTTTGGATGATGCAAGGATGGCCAAATCTGCGAAAAGCAGATGGCTCATCCTGATGCCAGCCAATTCGAAACATTGCTCGCCAAGACTGCGATTCACCATCCAGTCCATATATGCTATGAAAAGGAGCGGCGACAGAACACAGCCCTGGCGAAGTCCAACGCGCACATCAAAAGGACGGGATTTGACGCCATTTATCCGCACACAGCTTCTGCAGTTTCCATACAAAGACTGGATGGCTCTAAGAAGAGGCCCACTCAGCGCATAGTCCTGCAAAACTCTCCACAGTGTATCCCGAGGGACTCCGTCATACGCCTTTTCCAGACCTACAAAACACACATAGACCGGTTTGGCATATTCCCAGGCCCTCTCAGGAATAACCTTCAGAGTAAAAAGCTGGTCGGTTGTGCCTCTGCCAGGCCGAAAGCTGCACTGTTCTTCCCGTAACAAAGGCTCGATTACAGCTCTGGAACGCGTTTCCAACACCTTCGCGTATATTTTTCCCGGAAGACTCAAGAAAGATATGCCCCTATAGTTGGCGCAATCTCTCCTGTTCCCTTTTTTGAAAATGGGCACTATAACTCCCGTTTGCCAATCGCTAGGTGCCTTCCCGCTATCCCAGGCCACCTTCATTACACGTGTTAGCCATTTAACACCCTCTTCACCCATTGCCTTGAGCATTTGTGACCGGATTTGAGCAACTCCAGCAGACTTGCCAACTTTTAGCGATTTAATCGCTTCAGTGACTTCGTCTACTGTGGGACTATTCTCCGCCCTTATCTCGTCAGCAATGGGAATGCCATCTTCAGTGCCCTGCTAAGGGTTGAGCAACTGCGAAAAGTGCTCTCTCCATCTGCGCAAGACACCGCTCTTATTTGAAAGATGTGTACCGTCCTTGGATTTAATCCCTTGAATGATATTTAACTTCCTTCCTCTGAGCCGGCGAATGGTCTGCCAAAATATCTTGTTTGCAGATCTGTAATCGTGCTTCGCCGAACTTTTTCCATGACTGTTCCTTGGCTGTTCTGACTGCCAGATTGGAAGTTCTTCGCGCCTCATTGTACCGGGCTCGAGAAGTTGAGTTTCTCTTCTTCTCTCTGATGGCTTTTTGAACTCCAGGCGTTTCAAACCAAGCAGTTCTTTTCTCACCACCAGCCGCTACCAATAATTATGTAAAATCGACCCCTAAAAATGAGCGTAGCCAGAAACTTTGTATAAACAAAATCTAGAATAGTTTCCTATGTACCTTATGTGGTAGTTTTTATATCTTATTCTTTACTTAGTGGGGCTAATGCGTAGTCGAAGTCTATGTTTTTATAAATTATAGGTTTTAGGTTTTTTCTAAAAATTATAGGTTTTCTTAGATTGGCGCAAAACTTTAAGTAAACTAAATAAATAACTAGATATGATAAGTAAAATTTTTCGATTTGGAACAAGATTATTGAATAAATTGCATTTAAAAGATCACCTTTTCAATCTATGCCACGCCCACAAGATCCTTATGCTTAGTTTTAAATTTGAATAACAATTTTAAAAATACACACTTAATTTTAATTTTGTATGTCTTATAATCATTAAGAGATAATAAATGGTAAATTTCAGCTTTTCATGTAGTATTACAGATTTAAAACCATGGAGGTAGTTGATCATTAAAACTGATTGTGGGCGTGTCTGAAGGCGAATTTGAAAAATGTTAACACTTGTATTGCTTCGGAAGATAGAGAATCTCAGCTTTCTAGCTCACAATGTGGGCTATTCAGGTATAAAAATGGTATTTGGAGGCTTAAGACTTTTTTGGCTCCTATCCGAATATATTTTGGTAAATTTGTGTCTAGACAATTGTAATGAAAGAATTATATTATACAAAACATATATTTTTACTTTTTTTTTTGGTTCCGAAAATTCAAAACTTTTAGCTCCGTTCATGTGGTTGTGCCTGCGTAAAAGGACAATGGGAAAAATGTATAGGGTTCGGTCCAAATTTCCATCACTAACGTGACTGATGGAAATTTGGATCGAGCAATTTGGACGGAGCAATTTTTACTATCACAGTACAGAGAAGACAATGCTAGTAAAAAATTACAGCTAGATAAAGAAGTACTTCTCTATACTTAAAATATATGATGGGAGAGTATAATAACTCCTGCGTGAAAAATTGATAACACTGTTAACACTGATACACAATGGACAGCTTAAACCGTGAAAATATAATTTTGTATGATGCAATTCAATGATACCTATTGGGTGGGCCTAGTATTTTCTATTAAGTTTTAGTTTTTTTTTTTTTTTGAAAATAAGTTAGTAAGGTACATCTATTTTCATTACACATTTAGCAAGGGAGCAACACAAAAATCAGCAACAGAATCACTGCTGAATTGGTAAGCCTTCAAGCCCCCATATTAAGAGCCCCCCCCCCCCTGTTCTTACTCCGACTAATATGTTTTCACTAGGTACCTATGTACGAAAGCAAAAGCTTGTTGAATACCAAAAATGTTTTTCTGTCGGATTTAGATTTATTGAGAATAAGCACCGTCAGTAAATCAATCAAACTTAGGATACATAAATAATGATCATTTCTTAAAAATGATTCGTTTGTGATAAATGTTCCTAAGATTAAGCTAGCCAAATTTGTCTTTAAATTATATACCTTAAAATACATACAAAATATCAAAATTTGTCATTCAGTATTTAAGAAATTAAATATTTAGCTCAACTAAAAATATTAGGAAAACGCCATTCTCTTATTTATAAAAAGACAAAAAAAAACTAAATATGAGAGAAGCAGATTTATTTATTTTGTAAAAACAGATAGTTCATATAAAAAATTGGTATACTTGCTGTGGAAGTATTATTTATTTTGCTAAACTTAGCTTCTACAATGGGGCCTAGCCTAAGGGATTGAAGATTTAAATTACTCATTAGTTGAATGAGTGTCTATACAAATTAAATATGGTATACTCCTTTTACTTTGTTAAAATCCTAATAATTTTACCAACGAAGACTTCGTTAAAATAAATTCATGGGACTATTAATTAACACTTGTTAAAGCTGATAGCACCTTAATCAACTACAGCAATTAAAGTTTAATAAAAACTTTACAAATAAATGAAACGAGAATTAATCAAATAATTAATAATATCAAATTATTTGGAAAAAATCAATTCAACTAATGTTTGATTTGTTTATTTGCTTGTTTGGTTATCAGAGTTAATTTTTTATACCAACTTTTTCATAAAATAAAAAAACCTTCGTTACTATACAACGTTTTCTATGTTGATTTTTTATAAACTCATTTTAATGAGAAACACTGTTAAAAACAATAAATTTAAGAGCAATTTATTCATAGAAAAGAAAGTACCGGTAAAGTTTAGCCTATTGTGGTGATTTAGTAAGAAACGCGATGTTTGTTTTCTATTAGAATATTTAAATATGGGATAAGAATATCCTCATAGTGAGGGCTGAGCTTTGAGTAATCTGATTGCTCATTATTATAACCAAAAGAGTTCAAAAGCTGTGTTTTAATATTTTTCATATTAAGCATATTGGAGCCAAAATTGAACGGAAAGGCTTTGAGGTACCTACATATTAAGTTTCTCGTGTCACATAACTTGCTTAATAGAACTTCATTGTTAAAATTTGACTGAATATAAGTGGTCTTGTTTTGGTCATTTATTTCATCATGTCTACCTTCTACAGTTAAAACTTAAAAGCCTATGCGAAGGACCATTTGCGTACGCTGAACTGTATGTACGCATACTGTATTTGTTGTTTGACGATAGAACAGATCCCAAAGGAATGTCCCATATGTCCCATAAGCCTCCTAAAATACCCTAATTTATCTTAAGTTATTTGGCCGAACGCTCCTTTAAAATGTATAAAACATGTTTCTCGGCGAATTCAAGGCTAATCGATATTTTAAATATTAAAATATTTGCCTGAGTACTTCCTCTCCATAATTTTATAACTTAGCTATGTAGCTTATTACTCGGTATATCAGTCAGTATTCGGCTTTCATGTCAGCGTCCTTAATATTGTGGCACTACTATTGTAGATTGATACAGAAAATATAGCTACCTCAAGCTACAGAGAAAAATGTAGTGCATATACCAGTAAGGAAAAAATTTAGTTTTTTTCTCTCTGTTTTGATTATGTTTTGTTTGTGCAACTGCGCGACCTTGTTTTTTTTGCAACTTTATTCTTTTTGATATTACTAAAAAAAATATTTTCTAAAGTTAAAACCGGCAGCCTGTTTTCTTTAAACAAAATTGTTGTTTTACAAACGTTAAACATTTTAAACCTCTTCATGTATTGAATTACCTACTATTTAAAACCTTAAAAAAATAACACTACTCAACTATCTAGATGCAAATAATGTATCCTAATAATAAATTATGCTCTACGAGTTTTATGAAATAAAAACTAAAGTCTACCCCACGATTAAATTAAGATAACTAAGCGTTGTGAATAAAACCAATCAATATTATGCTAATTATTTGTTAACATATTTTTTTATTCTAGATGTATGTACATATTATTTTTTGAATTTGAATAAAACTGTTAAATACATTTACACAAAATAGAAACGTGCACATACTTTTAATATATATTAATATTCGTAAGGTTAAAAAAGTATACAGAATTATTATCAATTGTAAAAAACAGCAATAAAACCTTACCCATTATAATTACACTCAATTATTTAAAAAAAAAAAAAAAAAACTAGAAAATAAAATTGTTCTTTGAATAAAAACGCTTGAGAGTTTGTTTTCGTTTCTTTCTTTCTTTACTTTTGCAAAAAAAAAAAAAAATAGAAAAAAATACACATAAAGAGAAAATTGTGATGGACTCTAAAATTGTATAATTAATTCTTAAGAGAATAAGTTGCTTTTATTAGAAAGCAAAAGCAAGAATTAAAAAACTTTGAATTTATTTTTGATGTATTTGTTTAGTCAAATAAATTTTAACAAGCGTTTTTAGTCAAGGAATCTATTTTAATTTATATTAGCAGTAGATGTTTTTGTAGACGTTAGTTCTTATATTTGTAGTATATACACGTTTGCAGCATCACCAGTATTTCATAATAATGCTTTCTGAACCGTTTTCGTTTTGAAAAATTTAAAAGAGAACAATTCCGAGCCCATCACAATTTTTGATAAAAACTAAAATTTTTGCACTTAATTTTTAATTTGCAAATACATTCACATTCCTTTCACAGCACCGCTTTACTAACCCCGCTGAGCAATTCGAGATGTTGATCGATGAGAAGTGTAGAATATTAAATAAAACTGGTACGCCAAAAGCAAGTGCCCTTCACCTGGCCAATTGGATGAAGGGCCAATTGGATAAACAGCAGGAAGAAGCTCGTCTAGCCGCAGTCCGATCATGGGAAAATATTCGCAAGGAGGACGAACATCTATTGTATTCCGAAGGTGACAGTGAAGAACGAATTACTTATTGGACACGAGCTCAGTTGGAAAAACGTACCAAAGAGCTAAATCTAGCGAAGGAAAACGGAGCGTTGAGAGCACAGCCATGTTTCGCAGGAAAACGTCCAAGTGGAGTCGAGGAGCTCAACATGGATGACAGGGAATCGGATATGAAGAGTCAATCGCGAAGTACAACTTCCGATAGTCAGGTAAGAGACCGATTGCGTAAAGAACTATAATATATATAAAGTATATACAAAAACATAGCGCTGCTATTTTAGAATATCATCAATCATTTCACATATTCCTCTTGTAGATCACAGTTCGCTCTAGTCCGGTAGCTAATGTAGGTGACAAACTATCTGTTTGTCGTCATTGTCATAAAAATTGTCAGCAGCAACGCTCATCGTCCACATCGCCACCAAATTTGGTTTGTAATTCGCTTAAAGTTCAACATAGTCAAGCATCACCAAATCGCTGCTGTAGATTGAACGGCCATAGTAGTGTATCAAGTGCATCAACCAGTACCGTAACTGGTGGTGAGAAACCATCTCCTGATAGCAATAAGCATGAAACAAACTCTCTTGTTCAAGCAGATGCATTGGAGGAAGTCCTCGTCGCAAGTGTACGAGTTTTAGCTGATGGCACGAAAGAACATCTCTTGAACGGCCACTGCTCCCCTGAACCAGATAAACAGTCACCAGAATTACCAATACAACCACGAAAAAAGCAGATGACCCCGCCCCCAAAACCTAATCGACACTCTATCAAAGAAAGATTATCAAGGAAAAATACGTCGAAAAATCATGAATTTTGCCATTGTAAGTGCACTCCAACTGATTTTGAGGGGACGACAATCAGCCCTGATGAGCTGACACAGGAAAGATGTAAACTTATTGAGCCTACTGCTACAACGAAGACTACACCAAAGACTACGCCTACAAGATCTCCTGAAAAGACCAACAATCACAACCACAAACCCTGCCGTCCTATTATTGAGGAGAACAATCCCCACAGATACTGTAAATGTGTTTGCAATGACAACAAAGACTACCCTGAGAGCGATGTAGATCTGTCTCTTATGCTTATCGGCTTAGCTCAGCTAACTCCAACAGCCAAACTTCTTCAAGCCAATACCGCCGCATTTGTTCCATCCATAGCTGTTGTTCCCCCCACACCAGATGCGATTTTGTCTAAGACAAGAACTAACATATGGGACAATTCAACAAGTGTGATCACTAGCACAGCAACCAAGTTGCTTATCAACAATGTTCCAGGTCAAGCAATTATTGAAAATATTCCCGAAGACTCTCCAGATGAATCACCCCTCGAAGAGGAACCTCCATACCGTCCAATGAACTGCACTTCCCTCCGCCGTTATGGTACTTTGTCAAGTTTAGAAAAACTTCCGTCCGAGGATCGCGCAGATGATGCTCGGTCCTCGGACGGCGACGATCCACCAGATGAATTGGAAGACGATAATGACCCACAAATACGAGATATTAATGCAGAGGGTCGGGATGATGATATTGAGGTTGTAACCAAGGAAATCTTTGGCACTGACACCACCCAAAAGCCTTGGGCAACACGAGCTGGATCATATGTCGCCGGCAAGATGTCATTCTTTGAAGAGTCTCGTGCTTTCATCGACAAATATTTGGGTCGATGGAATCAAGAGAGTCAAAATTTGACAAACAATGAAGAAGAACAGCTTGATGAGTGTACATCCGGCGCAACATCTGGTGAAGAAGTTTGGGGCACACCTACAAGTGGCGGTGAAAATGATGATATGCACCTCAACTCTGAAAACACACAGTCGGTAGGAGTCCAAATCAACAACCAAAAAAAGTTTGTGTAAGAACCTTAATATTTTCACTTTGTTGCAGTCGCCGACTAAGTCCAGCACATCCTTAAACGATGACGATGATACTGAGCTGATGATGGACGAACTTTTAATGGCTCCACCGATGACTGCCAGCACGATACGGGGTTTACTACCACGGTAAGCAAAAAGATTTCAGATCTATCGACTCACTGGACTCGTATTTCGTTTATAGAAAAATCATTTATGTGATTTCAAGTAGTACGTAGTGTAAAAGATTATACTTTTAGTGAAAAGTCGAATTAGTGATAGTTTTCTAACCTTTTCATAGACTTTTGATGCCATTTACCGATCACGGCTACAAGTACATGCCAAGAATGTTTACAATCAAAGTTTGATTATTTAAACCCCATTTCATGGGTAAGTTTAAACAAAGCTAATGATCGTGGCCAAATTTTATGACCTGGCACTTTGTGAGCCATACTTTTAATATTCTAGCAAGGAGCTTAAGACTTTTTACCACTTCTTGCGAGGTTCTATTTTACTTAATATTTATAGGCAAACATTTCAAAAAAGTTGCTTGATAGGATAGCTAAGTTAATGGTATTTACGTGAGGCCAAAAATATGGGTTAGGTTAGGTGGCTGCGGGCTGCATACATTTTAGACCAAAACCTTGCTCTTAAACTAAAGAAAACAATTTTTTAAGCCACGCCCATAAAAGTGAGCGGGGATGTATAGTCTATTTATAAAAGTAAGCACGAGCTAGTGCCCAATACAACAAAATGGTTAGCAAAAGGCAACAATTAAAATTTAAGTGGGGTCATTGAAAGGTTTTGGTCATTAACCACCAAAACATCACCTCCATATTTAATTGGATTAAATAAAATTTATTAAATTATTAAATTAAATTAAATTTTAAATTTTTTTGTGGGGTGCCGTGGCGTAGTGGTTAGTGTGTGTGCTTACTACGCCGGAGGCCTGGGTTCGAATCCTGCCATCGTCACCTGAAAAAAAAAGACTTGTTCTTTTTCACGGTCCCCACCTCCGCGAGGGTCTGACAAGCCCTATAGGATAGGATGGGGTATTCAACGGTCCGTTTTACTGACTTTAACTTCTGCGTTAACAGTGTAGCACTTACTCACTTGTTATTCTGGTATTAAATGTGCCTCATGTAGGATAAGAGATAAGGCTGTCATGTGTGACCAGAATTTTTTTGTTTTACTGACTTTAACTTCTGCGTTAACACTGTAGCACTTACTTACTTGTTATTCTGGTATTAAATGTGCCTCATGTAGGATAAGAGATAAGGCTGTCATGTATGACCAGAATTTTTTTGTGGGAAAAAACTCTAATTTCGAGGTAAAAAAAAATATCACATAGATCACACATATCAAACCATAGATCAAGACTATATCAAATCGCATATCGATGTATTAGATCATAGCCACTTTCTTATGAGCACAGTTATGATTACAATTTACCGAAACCTATGACGACACTATTGCTTTAGTGTTCCCTGAGGCAAAATTTTGAAGATATCCGTCAAAAGGCTCTGGATAGAGACAACTTTCCAAACGAAACATGCAAATTTCCGTTCCGTGATCGTCGGATAGTGGATAGGGAGTGGAAAGTGACGAAACATGCAAACTTCCTTTCCGTGACCCGTTGTCGTTCGGACTTTTTCCTGATTTCGGAACCATTATAACTTCGGCCACCTTCCATTTCCGTGGAACGTATAACATTCTCATAGATGCGTGAATGTGCAGAGCAGTTTGGCCAACGCTTTCTTCGGTAGCTCCTTTAGAAATTCGCCCGTGATTAAATCGTAACTTGAGGCTTTGTTATTCTTCAAAATTCCAATCGTTTGGCGAAGTTCAGCCAATAAATAATTTTGGGTGACCGCTTATCTTGAGAAGGGTCGCGGAGCGAGGGCGGCTAAATGGTCCTTCTAGCGCTCGCGATCCTCCGCCATCAACTCAAAAGATAGATGAAACTGATATCAACTCAAAAGATAGATGACACCTTACGGCGGACACATCCGTACTATCTAAATGTCCTTTAGGATTGCTTCGTTGCTTGGACTTATATTGAGATAGGTACCAAGAAAAAGACCCGGTACCAAGCATTTGTTTTCACTTTGTTCAAAAGCGAAAAATATTTTGATTTAAATAGAAAGTAGTTACATATAGACGTACTTGAAAAATTTCATAAACAATTATAACAGACGTACTTGAAAGATATGAGGAAATACCTATATTTTGAAGCTGTTGAATTCCGTATCTGTCTATGCTTTGTTTTTTAATCCATTCTAGTTATTAAATACCTAGTAAAAGCAATTGTAATAATTTTTCTTATCAAATGTTGTATTTATTGTAGATAATTATTCTTGTTAAGTACTGTAGCAATTTTCATCATCTCATTAGACCCCAAGCTTCCCATATTAAATTTAAGAATTTTATTAGTATTCATCTTCATTCATC